>OY754307.1:2502500-5002500 GCA_963573325.1 Astragalus glycyphyllos
TTGTTTTTTATACTTTATATATTGAATAAAAATATTAAATAATATATTTAATTAATTCCGGTTGAACCCCCGATTCAACCGGTTGAACCCAAAGAACCCCGAACCGCTACCTCTTCCGGTTCATCCTCCGGTCCGGTTTTGATTACCTTGATTGCTAGCATTGCCCAGATTGATCAACTTATTTAAAAGGGAAGTAGTGAATATTACGCTAATGCCATTAATGAGAAAACACTGTTTTCCGTGTTTTTAGTTTTCCAAAGAAGAAGAGTATATCAAAAAACTCAAAATGAAAACATGTTTAACTTGTTTCCGTTTTTTAGTTTCCAGAATGAAAAAAAAAACAAACAGTTTTCAAAACTATCATTTTGAAATTGGTTTACCAAATAGATTTTTTAGGTTTATAGTTTTTAAAAACTAAAAATATTATAAAATGGAATAAAACTAGAGTAAATGAGACAATGAGAGAAAAAATATAGCTTTTGTATTTTACTTTTGAAGGTATCCACCGAGTACAATGTCATATGAATCCTATTTATAGGCTCAAGTTTTGTAACCTATAATTTGTATTTAACATATACAATAATGAGAAATAAAAGAATAATGTCTAGGAGCATATTGATTTGGGGATACTGGTTGTTTTGGATTCGGTATTCAGGAGCATATTGATTTGGGGATCAAGTAAGCTGAAAAACAGTTTGATTCTGTACTGAAATAAATTTTTTATTTGTTGTTATGCCTATTTCATAGGTGAAATTTGTATATACTGATGTTATTATGAAACATTGCACAATTCTCTTTCTTTGAGCAACTAATCGGCGTGTTGGAATCTTCTAATTCATAGGAGTTTCAACTGGATAAGCATTTAGAAGTATTTTATGGAGAAGCGAAGTTAGACGAGAGAGTTTATGAGAACATTGGTTCAGAAGTTAATTTGAACCTTATGTGAGAAGTTTCACTTTTTTTTATTTCTAATAAGTGTTTATGAAAAAGTTTATCTGAATTCAGTTTGATTATCTGGTTCATCTTATTAAACCTTTAATTTGAAGAAAAAAAGATGAAATTCAATCTATGGTTGTCTGTTTAACAATTCCTTACCCAATGTACATCTTTGGTTTTCATTTTAGTCTTCTTATGAATCAAAAAATAATTTTTAACCGTTTATGATGTTTGATGTTTTGCTTCAGGTATGATCCATCTACCGGTATCTATGGTATGGATTTCTATGTCGTTTTGGAGCGTCCTGGTTATCGCGTGGGACGTCGTCGCCGGTGCAAGGCTCGTGTTGGAATCCAGCATCGTGTCACAAAGGATGATGCGATGAAATGGTTCCAAGTAGGGGTGTTCGCGGTGCGGTTTGGTTCGGTTTTGAGACAAAAAGTGAACCGAACCGCAAGTTAAAACTACATGCGGTTTGGTTTGGTTCGGTTGACTTCCTTAAATAAAACCAAACCAAACCAATCCGCGGTTTGATTCGGTTTTTTCCAAGACAAAATATAATTTAAAACGGAGTTAAAATTAACTAACATAAAAAATAGTTAACATAAATCTTTAAGAAAATATCTGCTCAAATATATGTAGTATATGAATTACTCTCTTTTAATTCTTTTAATATAGCTACGGTCATGTTTAAAAGAAGTTGAATTAAATGTTTTATTGTAATTCTTAAATATAGCATAACAAAATGGATTGTTTGTAATTGAGTCAAAGAATTAATTGGATTTGGGCTATTAAGTGAGTGAGAGTTGAGTTTTAGTTGGAGTTGGGCTAGTACGTTAGTAAGTAAGATTGTAAGTCGATAAAGCTCTAATGTTACTTGCGGTTCGGTTTGGTTTGGTTCGGTTGGTGGAACAAAAACCGCGGTCCAAACGGTTGATTGAAAATAAAACCGATTAGATTTTGCGGTTTGCGGTTTTTTGCGGTTTTCGGTTTGGGTTGGTTCGGTTTGCGGTTTTCTATTGGGTTGGTTCGGTTTTGAACACCCCTAGTTCCAAGTTAAGTATGAAGGTGTGATCCTAAACAAGTCCCAAGCAATTGTTTAGATCACATCATTCTTAAGTTCCGAATTCTAAATCGAGTGTAGTTTGATGTTTCTTTTCTTCACCCGTAGCTTCAATTTCTGCATCGGTATGGATATTACGTTTACGGATGTTTTAGAGATGTTTTTGAGTGATTTTTAGAGTAATTATTATTGATTAAATAAATAACTGACTTAAATTACTCTATATTTGCAGGAAGGTAAAAAAAGAAAAATGATACAAATATGGGCTGAAATTAGAAGAAAGACTAACAAATAAAAGAAATCAAACCCAAGCCCAAGCCCAAGCCCATTAATGCAAGAAGACCCAATGATAAAAAGAAGAAGATCCTCTTGGTGATTTCAATTGAAAGTGATGCACATGTGACTTGGAGAAAAAGAAACAGACATGGAGTGGATAGCAAGCAACACATAGTTAGGAAGGATCTAAATCCTAATATTTAGGGATTGGCATATCTTGCAATTAAAAGTGAAAGCAATCTTGACTTGAGGAAAAAGTAATATCAGACTACCCTAGCTTGGGGAGAAAGAAAATGCACTAATATAAAAGGAGAGCTTCACTTGTGAATGGGGGGAGCCGTACATGACACAACATAAGTCACAGCCGCAACCCATAGGGAGAGGAAAAGAAGAATTTGGGGTACCGTTCTTGACACCGTGAGAGAGCTTTGAAGCATAAAAAGGAGATTGAAGACAAAGATTAAGACTTTCTCTATTTCTGGGTTATTCTTATCTGTGTAATTCATGAACCTTATTTGTCTTTTATTGTCTTGACTATTATGGATACCTAAATCCTCTTCTAGGGTCTTAGGTGAATCTTGCTTGCTTAGAGACTTTTTTATCTTTTAATTTATACTTTGAATTCCTGTTTTTATTTCAATTAATATTGTCCTATTGATTTAATCACATAATTAGGATTAGCTACCCTTTTCATGTTCATAATCAATTAGTTGATCAGCGACCGTACTGCAATTAGCTGGTGGACCTATAGGATAATTGGGACTATAATTAATGCATGACCAAACTTTAATTTAGTCTTCCAATCATTCAACCTTTTTGTTCTTTATGCTTTTCTTAAATTTAAATTCTAGCATGACCAAACTAGGGTTAATTTAGGAAAAAGAATATTAATCGTGAATGACCAAACAGATTAGTAGCTTTAGTAAAGGGATTGATAATTGAATAAAATAAGGGAATTCAGGTAGAATTAGACATAGGGGAATCGAAGCTTGCAAGTGAAACCGCGACCCTAAATCTCTCTCCATCGATTAAATTTAGTATTTCAATTCTTGTTATTTAATTCTCTTTATTTCGTTTCTATAACATAAAACTATTCGTTCGTCTAAACAATATATAATATCGACTAGTTTAGTACTTGACAATTAATCCCTGTGGATACGATAATCTTTTATACTACTTCTGCGAAAGAGTACACTTGCTCTAAGTGTGTTTTTAACGCAACAAGTTTTTGGCACCGTTGCCGGGGATTAATTTTGCAATATTAAACGAAAAAGATTTTTATTGCTTTAGAAATTTTTTTTATGCTTTAGTTTTAATTTTGTTTTTTATTTATCTTACTGAAAAAAAATACAAAAAAAAAAAATTGCTAATACTTTCCCAAGAGACCGCTGCAGTTCACTTTTTTGCAGAAAAATTTAAATCATGGTTAAGACTCTTGGAGATTATATTAGAGAGGCAGAGGCGAAAAGGAATTCAGAAAAGTCATCTTGATATATGCCTCAATGTCAAATCTCATTTTCTCCTCCTCCTTTTTATGAGCCTTATTCAAACTATTGGGATGACTATGAGCCACCTCCTTATTCCACCAACTGGGATAATTATGAGTCACTACATGTGCAAAGGAAAGAGGAGGAATCTGATATCGATGAGGTCTTGGCCAAATTTATGGAGCAAACAAATGAAAGAATTGATAGATTTGAGAAAAATATGGATGAAAAATTTGATACACTTGGGAGAAGGATTGATACATTGGGGGATTCCATGACAGGTCAAATCTCAATTATCATTGCTTTGTTGTCTCAAGAGGCCCAACAAACTCCTTATTCACAAACTGAGCAATACAGAGATAATATTCTTAGAAGTGATGAAGAGTTATCCATGAAACATAATCTAGATAAAGAAGCTCTGAAGAAAGATGAAAAGACTCCTACTGAAGGGAGTCAAGTCAAAATAATAGCTCCTACTGAAAAGAGTCATATTGAAACAAAAGATCCTACTAAAGGGAGCATTTGTGAGGATGATGAGAAAGATAAATTGGTTCGTGAGTTGGAGAAAGAGGAGAAAGACCCAACTTTGGGGCAAATTGTTTTAACCATTAGTGACGCTGTGATTGAGGTTCATAAGGGAAAGGTAACTCTAATGGGTGGTAAAGAAGGGGATGTGATTAAAGCTTTAAATTCCACTGAAAACTTCTCTCCTTTTACTTCTCATTCTTTTAATGATGTGGTTGAAACTGATATTTTTAGTGATTTAAATATGCAGAACCTTTTGGAGAAAATTCTTATTTTGCAGAATTCTAGCACAGTGGTGGATGGAGATAAAATAGAAATGCCACAATCCTTTGGAGTTCATCCACCATGTGGAAAAAGAAAGAATAATGTCAACCACATGGTTAGAAAGCTAAGAAGGTGCACTGCATTAGATGTAAAATTTGCTCTTGGAGAGCCACCTGATTGAGCACCAACTATCGTCAGGCTCATGACGTTAAACAAGCGCTTCGCAGGAGGCAACCTGTGTTTTATTTTCAGTTATTTTTATTTTGCTTTTGTTTTGTTTTGTTTTTAGGAATAAGGTCCAACTACAACCTCTCTCAGGGAAGTCTCTCTTACTCTCTCTCATTTATTTCCTTTTGTTTCTATTTGATCATTTTGCATTGAGGACCATGCTTCATGCTAGTGTGGGGGAGGAGCGTTATTTTGTCACTTGTTCTCTATTAATGCACATACCCACTACATATGTTGATAGCATTTTTCCTGGCATGTTTTGCATGAACTGTGCTTCAAACTGAAAAAAAAATAGAGATTTCGCCTTTAGGAGATCCCATAATTAATTCACTTGACAGACTTGTGCTTAATTGTAACTGTGAGGATGTCCTTAGGAAGCTGATAATTAGCATTTGTTCTTCTTGAGTACTTTTTGTGAACTAGCTTCTAAATGTGAGATCTGAGCCTCATAAGGGGATTGATACTAAATCATAAATTTTTACCCCTTTTCTTTCTATGAGTGTGTTTCTCAATTTGTTACATTCTATAATTTGTCTTTTGACCATTTCAAGGCGAAAATTGATTTGCATCATGTAAAAAGATTTGGGGAATTTAGGTATTTTTCTGGCTTCAGAGTTGTTTGTTGAATTTATCCATTAGTTGCCCCATTTGAGCCTATTTGTTATATTTTTTTTTCTTTGGTACCCAGATATAATTTTTTCTTTTTTGTTTGTGGTAACCATTTGAAATTGAATGTGGAACAACTATTGAAAATTACAATTTCGTCCTATATTTTAGTTATCTATCTTGCAGGATGAAGAGAAAAAATGGAGTGAATCATGTGCTTACAAAAATATTCTCATACAAAGGAAACAAAATAGGAGTTTTCATGTATTTACCTTTTCCTCCTATGAAAAAAAATGAAAAATAAAATAAAAGAAAGAAAGTTTGAAAAAAAAAGGAAAGCAAGAATGAGGAAAAAAGCACATCAAAAGAATGAAAGAGCCAAATGGCAAATCCAAAACAAAAAGAGTCTACTCAAGAGACAAAAAAAAGCAAATCAAAAAGAGTCGACTCAATAGGAAAAAAAAAGAGAATGAAGAAATGAAAGTGAAATTAATTTGGAGTTTGGACAAAAATTGTAAAATAGATAGGAGCTCCATATTTGCTTTCAAATGTTACTATTTGTTCTTGTTTTTTTTGGCCCTTTGATTATCTCTTTCTTCTTGTTTCCTACCTTGCATGAATTCACCCCTGGCCCCATTACAACCATGAAACCTCATCTTTTGCATGCATGTGAACTATTTAGTGGAGATTTGGTCAAATTACAAGCTTATGGTAATATACATTTTGTTGAAACTTGAGTGTATTTTCCCTAGTTCCTAAACACTTGGAGAGATTGTGAGCGAGTGCCCTTGTTCACAGAAATGTATTCTTCAGGGACATGAGCCTCTAATTGGGCAACCTCTTGACACCTCATATGTGCTATATTGTCTATTGTCTGTCATTGTGCTTCTAATTTTGGGTCCCTTATTTGGCTGTCTTTATTACTTATTTGAAAATTTTATTGTGTCAGAAAATTTGCTTGAGGACAAACAAAAGTTAAGTGTGTGGGAGTTGATAAACTCCAATTATGTGCATTTTTTAGAGATGTTTTTGAGTCAATTTTAGAGTAATTATTATTGATTAAATAAATAACTGACTTAAATTACTCTATATTTGCAGGAAGGTAGAAAAAGAAAAACGATACAAACATGAGCTGAAATTAGAAGAAAGACTAACAAATAAAAGAAATCAAGCCCAAGCCCATTAATGCAAGAAGGCCCAGTGATGAAAAGAAGAAGATCCTCTTGGTGATTTCAATTGAAAGTGATGCACATGTGACTTGGAGAAAAAGAAATAGACATGGAATGGATAGCAAGCAACACATACTTATGCAGGATCTAAATCTTAATATTTAGGGATTGACATATCTTGCAATTAAAAGTGGAAGCAATCTTGACTTGAGGAAAAAGGAATATCAGACTACCCTAGCTTGGGGAGAAAGAAAAGGAACTAATATAAAAGGAGAGCTTCACTTGTGAATAGGGGGAGCCGTACATGACACAACATAAGTCATAGCCGCAACCCATAGGGAGAGGAAAAGAAGAATTTGGGGTACCGTACATCGATTAAGACTTTCTCTATTTTTGGGTTATTCTTATCTTTGTAATTCATGAACCTTATTTATCTTTTATTGTTCTTGACTATTATGGATACCTAAATCCTCTTCTAGGGTCTTAGGTGAATCTTGCTTGCTTAGAGACTTTTTTATGTTTTAATTTATACTTTGAATTCCTATTTTTATTTCAATTAATATTGTCCTATTGATTTAGTCACATAATTAGGATTAGTTACCCTTTTCATGTTCATAATCAATTAGTTGATCAGCGACCGTACTGCAATTAGTTGGTCGACCTATAGGATAATTGGGACTATAATTAATGCATGACCAAACTTTAATTTAGTCTTCCAATCATTCAACCTTTTTGTTCTTTATGCTTTTCTTAAATTTAAATTCTAGCATGACCAAACTAGGGTTAATTTAGGAAAAAGAATATTAATCGCGAATGACCAAACGGATTAGTAGCTTTAGTAAAGGGATTGGTAATTGAATAAAATAAGGGAATTCAGGTAGAACTAGACATAGGGGAATCGAAGCTTGCAAGTGAAACCGCGACCCTAAATCTCTCTCCATCGATTAAATTTAGTATTTCAATTCTTGTTATTTAATTCTCTTTATTTCGTTTCTATAACATAAAACTATTCGTTCGTCTAAACAATATATAATCTTGACTAGTTTAGTATTTGACAATTAATCCCTGTGGATACGATAATCTTTTATACTATTTCTGCGAAAGAGTACACTTGTTCTAAATATGATTTTAATGCAACACTTATTCTTATGCCACGTTTCTTTCTTTTTTTAGTAGATGAAAGATATGTTAAGTTATATCGTATGGGACATAATGGTGGCAAAAAAATTGGGCCGTACTTCGTACAACCCTAGAGCTACTCACTGGACACCTCTAAACCTTGTCAAAAGACCAAAATGTCATTAATGAAACGCACGCGTTGCATTTTTTTCTGGAATGACGCAGGTTCGAACCACAGACATCCGAACCAGTTCAGGCCTTAAAGCATCGAACCTGTTCGGACCTTCACCATTCGAACACCCCCATTTCTTCTTCGTCTTCTTCTCTACCTTCTTAATTAAACAAAACCTCTTTGTTATTAGGAACAAGTTCACTTAAACTGAAATGTTTGGAACTCTTCATCAAGAACAGCTTCTTGTGCTACAAATTGCCCAAACTCAAACCTATTTTCTTGAACCAATTCTTCATCCAATGGCTGCAACTGATCAAATTGAAGACCATTTGAGTTCAAATTTTCCACTTTAGGAATTGCTGGCATTGAAACCTGCATAGATAGTTCTTCCTTCTTCGTATCATTATTACCATTCACTGTTGGTGAAAATTTTGAATCCATAGCCCTTTCCAAATCAAACATAAAACACAAAAAAAGTTAAGAATCAACTCAATCAAATAAATAATTTCAAAAAAACGAAGGTGAGGTTCGGCGTTAAAACTACCGAACCAGTTCAGTGCTAAATGTCTGAATCGGGTTCAGATGGCTGGGGGGGGGGGGGGGGGGTGGTTTGGGACGCGTTTGATGCGAGGGTATTTTTGAAATATTTAAGGATTAGGGTGTCCAATGAGTAGAGGGATTGTACGAAGTATGAGCCAAAAAAATTTGGTCGCAAATATTTTGTTTCTCTATAATAATGGCAACAAGGTTTTTATTTGTGAATTTATATGGGTTGATTGTCGTACTTTTTTTTTCTTGGCTTGATTTAAAAATTCAAATCAATATGGTTTGGATTGATTTTTTGAGTTTGAAAATAGAATTTGAGTTATAATAATTTGATTATTAAAATTAAAAGTTGAACGAAAAACATTATGTAGTAAATCAAATGTACTAACATTGAATTAAATACATAACTTGATCACAATTTTAGTTTTTCTAAATTACTATGTAAGCTATGAGTTTGTACTGAACTGAATTGATCAAAAAAAGAGACCCAACCATATCCAAAAAATAAAATGTTTGTGGTTACAGGTTTGGATACATACGGTTATCATTTGGGATGGTTTTGATTTGTGCACAAAGTGTATTATATTTTTCAAAAGATATTTATGAATGTGACGCTCAATATTGTTGGTTGATCTTTTGTGCTACAGTTGAGAAATATCTGTTCAAAGGTTTGTTAATGCAAGAATGCACACACACGAGTGGTCACTCACTCACAAAGATAGAAGATAGAAACTGAAGAAAACATGTAATTGTATTTACTACTACACTGAATAAATTCAAGTAGCTGAATTAACAAACGGTGATTTGAATAAATTCCAACAAGGTTCATTCACTAGCGTAGAACTGATATAACCAATTAAAGAAAATGGTTTTGCCTAATCAAAAGAACTTGTTCAAATTTGCCCAATTCTAATTCTAATAACAGAAAAAAAGGAGTTGTGCCAACCAGTAAGCTTGGCACCTCTAGGCTCTAATAGTGAGTGGACCAGAAAAGCTTTCAGCCAATGACAATGCAACAATCATGGTGAAAACAGAAGCTATAAACAATCCATATAAGAATGAAACAGTGTCACCAGATTTCAATGTTCTAAAGATTGGTGAGTGGAGACTGAAATGACTCCCCAGATACAAATACTAAAGTACATACCTATTTAATTTTTTTCAAAAGGTATAGAAACCTGCAAAATAAACTTGGTTATGACTGTTCAATTAGGTTGAGAGCATCAAAACCAGCAAACTGGCCCAATATCAACAGTTCCAATGATTTCAGAACCAAACTAACCAGCAGAACCAAACCAATCCACCATGTAATACTCTGATCGGTTTGAAATGGTTAATGGGTTGACCCGAACCACTGAAGAGCCCCACTTAAATCTTTGTCACACTTACACCATAGCAAAAGAAGAAGAGGGCAATACAAGTAAGAGATAAATTTAGATGCAGGCCTGAGAAAAAGGATATTTCTGAAAGGATCTAAGCCTTTCTGAAAGGATATTTAAATGCACTCCATAAGTCAACAACTTTAGTCTAAGAATGGTTCCAGTCTGTTCTCCGTTCTCAGTAGTAAAATCAAGCAAACATGTAAAATACTGAGAATGTGGAGCGAATATTTATATACAATTAAAAAGGTCTTAAAAAAAGGTTACATTAACAGTCGTCACCTTTGATGGAAAATTTATTGTATTTTAAGAAACATTTATCCTTGTCAAACACAGTAAAACATCTATTTGGAACCGCGGTGAATCACTCGTCTTGGCAGCTATAAACTAGAGCTTCGCTATTGCCGCGTGTTAATCATGTCTTGGACGCGGTTCCAAACACTATAATAAGAGACACCAATAGAAAAACAAAATTGCAGTGATAAACACCCCTATTACTAGCAGAAACACTAGTGTTTGTCCTCCTTAGGAGAGTCTTTTGGAGTGGGCTTCTCTATTTTCCTGAAAAGATAGGAAGCATCACATTAATCTATCAATTATCTATTTAATAAATATTTAATATTCATCACCTACAAAACCAACGGCATAAATTCAAGTACCAATTGCAATGTAATCAAAAAACCAATGAAGTACTGATACAAATACGGACACAGACACAAATAATAACTTGAGAAAATGGAAGTCATTAAAGAGTGTGTCGATGTCAGAGAAACATCTATTGAAGTGTCGGTGTTAGTCAAAAACTAATAATTATTTCAAAAATTTCACTTCAACCCGTAGGAACACTTTTCTATTCAAACCATTCCACCCCAGACCTGTCTCTCTATAACATTCAAGTACCAAGTTATCTACAGACATGCAATGTAATCAAAATCAAAATCTTATGTTACAAATAAGGATATGTAGAGACAGATAATAATTTGAGAAATTAGAAGTGATTGAAGTGTCGGTATAGGCGCGACAGAGATTCACCTACAATCTGAAGTGTTTTTACTACATAGTTAGAAACTAAGCCATGGTAACACTTACACTCCACTATTCAAGCCATTCCACCCCAAACCCTTCTTTTCAATAACATTCAAATGTAGTCAAAGCAATAAAAAAAGTGCCTAACTACTTCAACCTTTCTATCTCTATAAATAAACCATGATATGCATTAAACAAGCTAAACAGCAGTTCAATGTAATCCCCAACACAACCTTTCCGCCATTTGTTCCAATTAGGGTATGTTTCCATAAACCCCTTAATCAAACGCTTATAATATAAATGCTTTATCATATTCTATTATAAAAAGTAAAATAGCAACAAACTGATTTATATAAACTATAAACTATGTTCAAAAGCTATTCCAAATAGCTTCCAGAGATAAATATTTGTAAGTTGTTTTTATAAGCTCTTTCAAATAATTTCACAAATACTTATATAAGTATAAGCCTCAATAAGCTAATTCAGAGCCTGTTTGTCACCACTTTTTTTATTTAAAAAATAATCACATGTGATAACATGTTGTCCGTTTGTTACAGATTTTTAAAAAATCGAAAATAATCTAAATTGCTTTTGTGTTTCATATAAGAAGCTGTTTTGAGAAGTCTCTCGTAAAAATCATGATTTTTTTAAAATAAATGATTTTGTATGTTAAAAATCTCTAAATTAGCTTATTAAAAATCTCTAAAAACTAATTTCTAAATTATTTAACAACAAAATCACTTATTTTTTTAATCCGTAACAAATGCACAAACTATTACAATTATTGTTAGCATTACACCCAAAAAAAGTAGACAATTAATCAGATAAATAGAGCACCTATTTTAGGGGTTTAAAAAAGTTGACCATCAACAGTTGATACACAGTAAGTATTCACAAAGCTTAAAGAACTACTCTAAAGAAATCAAAGATCCAATTTCTGTAAAATTCAAAACATCGTTACGGAGAAGAGAGAGAGAGAGATAGGGAATTAGGGATAGGGAGACTCACTTGGAAGAAGTGGCGGATTCTTCTTCAAGCCATTGGCGAATATGTTTAACGTTGCGTTTGAATACGATTGTTGATTTCTTGACATCACTTCTAAGAAGAAGCACGACGGCGCTCACGCCGGCGACTGTCAACACGAAATTTGTTAATCCCATCGATTCACCTTTCTCTCTCTCTCTCTACAATATGATTGGTGATTTGGTTTTCTTCTCAGAGAAGTTCAGTTTAGGAAGAAGACGATCGATCGATCACATTGGCAGAACAAGCTCGTTGGACTCATCTAAAAGCCCAACTGTACTATGTTGAGGCCCATTTGTGTAACAGTACATGGTCAATGCACCCCTTTTTTTACTTGCCACATCCTCTTCCTTTTTTTGTTACCCAAAATATCCCCCTCTGTCTAACTTTTTTGCGTCTTCTATTTTCTCCACCTTACTTCTTCCGAAAGTTTCTATGGGTTCTTCATTGCCGATTTTTTTTTAACCAAGACTAACCCTATACATGCAATTGCCGAGACTAACCCTCTAAGGTATTGGGATCCATTAAGTGATTGACCTCTCCTACAAGATATTTTTCCATATGCATCGATCAATGGTTATTTTCTTGTTTTGATACTTGTATCTATGCTTGGACAAACCTTTGCATATGGAATTTACTTACTTACGGTGGATATATCTTTAAGGGTATGTTTGAAATAGTAGTATAGGATAGAATGAAGTGGAATAATGATATTATGTTCCATTGTTTGATTTTTTTGAGAAGGTGGAATGGAATGGAGCTCTATGGCGTCTATTCCATCCCATTCCATCACTTACTACTATTTTTCTTCTCCTCAAATTGAGTGTAACAGAATCACTAACCTCTAATAAAATATTACTTATTTACCCCTTATATTATATTACTGTTACGATTTTTCTTTGGACCGTCTACTTTTTCTTTTCCACTCTTTCAGTTTGACTTCTTCTGCACTCTGTTTCCGCTCTGCTATCTTTCTGCACTCATTATTTACCCCTTCTTGGGTAAATATTGAGGGGTAAATAAAGTGTTGGTGGACTAATCTATTATTGTGTTTACAATACAATATTTGTAAACCAATCCATTTTGTATTAAGGGTTTGGCATACCTCTTCTATCCCTTTTTAATAAACTTTGCTTATAAAAAAAGTTAAATGTTTTTGGTCCCTATAAATATTGTGAATTTTGTTTTAAGTCCATCTAAAATTTTTTTGGCACTTTTGGTCCCTACATTATTTTCCGTTTGCACTTTTAGTCCCTGCTGTTAATTTCCACTAACGGAGTTGACGTGACATTGCTTATTTGTCAATTTTTAATGTGCTGACACACTAAAATTAAAAAACAAGTACCCAGATCCTCCTCTTCTTCCTCTTGCTCTCTTCTTCCACCTTCAATGTCACACCTCCTTCACCTAGGTCATCTTCAATGTCACCATCATTTTCTGAACATGGAACTCTCATAGTTACAATGCCAAAAAAGCTCACACCTACTAGAGTTAGTCCAAGAACACCTAAGGGAACACTTTCTTCAAAATCCACACCTACTAGAGTTGAAGAACCTTTTCCTGTTTTGATACTCTATCGAATTTACTTACTTACGGTGGATACAACTTTAAGGGTATGTTTGAATTAGTGGTATAGGATAGAATGAACTGGAATGTGATGGAATGATATTATGTTCCATTGTTTGATTTTTTTTTTGAGAAGGTGGAATAGAATGGAGCTCAATGGCATCTATTTCATCCCATTATACCACTTACCACTATTTTTCTTCTCCTCAAATTGAGTGTAACGGAATCGATCACTAACCTCAAATAAAATATTACTTATTTACCCATTGTATATTATATTACTGTTATGATTTTTCTTTGGCCTGCTCTACCTTTTCTTCTCCACTCTTTCAGTTTGAATTCTTCTGCACTCTGTATCTGCTCTGCTATCTTTCTACACTCATTATTTACCCCTTCTAGGATAAATATTGAGGGGTAAATAAAGCGTTGGTGGACTAATCCATTTGTGTGTTTACAATATTTGTAAGTCAATCCATTTTGTATTAAAAGTTAGAGTACCTTTTGTATTCCCTTTTTAATAAAATTTGCTTGTAAAAAAAAATATTGGTCAATGCTAAAAGTCACCATAATACTAGTATATGGGAACTAAAAAAAGGCTAGTAAAACTTGAGTGTAACACAGCCCATTAGGAACACGTGCACATAAAGATTGTGACTTCCCAAGTTTGCCACAAATTGGACTTAATAAAATTAGTTGGCAATAAAACCTATAATATAATAAGCAACCTCATCAATTTTTCTCCACCTGAATATTGCATGACTAATTAATTTGCAAGTGTACAGGAAAAACAAAGAACAATTGCTTTGCTTTATTTGCTTAAAAAGTTATCCCTCAAACACGCTAATAAGGGAAAGGGAAAATCCAACCCAATCAATTACATCAACAAACCAAACTATACAAAAAGGAATAGTCTCTCCAACAAGAAAATGGCTTCATGTATATACAATTTATTTATGTATTCAAACTAATAAATTATAGGATCCTATATAAAGAGATATAAATTAACAAAGTTGATATATTCATTGTTGAGGTAAAATACTAAGAGAACAAAACAAGAAGCAATAAGAAAAGACAATGGCTATGAGACCAAGAACACCTACGTTTGGAACACATACTCCTGTTCGTTCTGTTTATGAAACTTTCCAGCCCAAATCAGAAATGAAGGAAAATGAGGAAGCTTACTTTCTTCATGTTTACCTTCCTGGTGCGTGTGTATATATCACCTTATATATTTTTGTTTGATCGAAACCTTATATATTTTTAAATTGTTTTCATTTGTTGCATATGCCACTTTGCTAATTATATAGGCCATTTCTTGAGCCACAAGAGCTATATATATAATCAAATTGAATATATATTAATCAAAGAGTTTTTTATCCCTTGACTAATTTTGTTGTTATTTTTATGGCATTTGAAGTTATTTTAAGAATTAATTAAAATGGGTATATAGATACAATTGTATGCCTTGAAATTAGTTTAATCAACTTTAAATTTTTAATTAATTATTTTAAAATTTTAAATTTATTTACTTAAAAATTTACTAATAAAAAGTCATTGAAGATCGTAAATATACAATTTCGAATTTATTGAGCACCTACAAAAGAAATTACATTTATCTCGCTCCAATATATAACTAATGGCCAGTAGGTCTTAAACCCACGACTTGTCAAATGCAAATTCTAACATGTTCTATTAGGCTAATCCTTAGAGCTAATATTCCTTTTCCTTTATCTAAATTAGGGATGGCAATTGAGCCCATACCCATAGGGTACCCGCAAAAATTACCCGCACACATGGGCGCGGGCTTGGGGACGGGCACTACGGTGCCCAACCCGCTCTAGCTCGCACCCGCACACACACACACACACACACACACACACACACACACACACACTATTATTACAATTTTAAGTATATTCAACCTTAAAAAAATAAATCCAAGCTACTAATATTTAGATATTTTTAATTCACTAAATGCTATCAAGTGTAATATTTTAATTAGTATATACCAAAAATAATTGCTTTTTAAATTAAATTATAATATTTTTAGTGTTATTTATTATTTTTTGTGGTTAAAGTGTGGGTAATGGGCATGCCCATGGGCACTTGGTGCCCAGAGGGTACGGGGACGGGCACTATAGTGCCCTGCCCATACATGTGCGGGCTCGGGTACGGCCACTATAGTACCCTGCCCATAGGGTACCCATTGCCATCACATTAATTGTTTTTAAAACAAGTTATGTTAATTAATCACATTAATTGTGACAATATGCATTTCATGGTTAAATTTATAAATATTGATGCATCAATTTCTCTTGTACGTGTGTTCTACAAGGTTTTATAAAGGAGAGGGTACAAATCAATTTTGTGGTTGCTTCTCGAACACTAAGGATTGCAGGAGAAAGACCCATTATTGGTGGCAAAAAATGGAGTCGTTTTGACGAATCATATCCTGTTCCAGAAAACATTGAAGTGGGAAAACTTCAAGGCAAAATTGAACATGGAACTCTCATAGTTACAATGCCAAAAAATCTCACACAAGAAGTGGTAACATCTAAAGAAAAAGTTGGTACAATTAGCCCTAGAACACCTAAGGAAAAACTTTCTTCAAAATCCACACCTACTAGAGTTGAAGAACCTTTTATTAATGACACCAAACATCCTTCATCTCCAACTCTTGTGAAAGGCTTAAATGACTTAAAGAAACTAAAGGGTACTCAAAAAGACACTTCTAGACATCAAAATATTGAAGATGAAAATAGTGTGCTAAAAGCCAAAGAAATAGGTACAAGTGCAACAACACCAAGAGGGCAAAAAGGTAATTATAATAATCCTCAAAAGGGTCAAGAGGAAATTAAGCCAAGACTAAAATTAATAATAGATGATGATGAAAAGATTCAAGAGGAAATTAGACAAAAGGCCTTAATAGAAATAGTCAAAAGACAATTACATGAAAAAGATCATCATGATGAGAAGGAAAGTGTGACAAAGAAGGAAGAAGAAGAAGAAGAAGAAAAAGGTAGGGTAACTTATGAGTCAAGAAAGGTAGATCAAAAATATGTGGATCATAATATGTTTTTAGAAGGGAAAGAAATAAAGGCAAGAAAAGAGTCAACAAAGGGAGAAGAATCTTCTATTTTGAAAGCTATAGAGAAAGGGAAGGAAACTAGTAACATTGACAAAGCAAGAAAGAATAATGAGAATGAAATGTATTATACAAAAGGGAATGGAATCAAAGAAGTGGCAGCTTCAGCTTCTCAAGTTGTCAAAAGAATAAGAGAAGGGAAATTTAGTGAGAAAGAAAAGCCTTTGGTTGCAAATATGTGTGCTTCGATTCTAGTAATTGTAGGATTGGGAGCTTATGTAACTTATAAATTTACCTCTTCTAGTAGAACCTAAAACTATTTGTACCCAAAATCATCAAATACTTTCTTCATGTTTGTAATTCTAATTATGCACAGTGGAAAAGCATGTGTTTGTCTATTTATTAAATGTGGGTATGAAACCAAAAAAAATTATTAATGAAAATGAAAAACAAAAAAAAAATCGTGAGGACATATATCAAAATCCATAAAAAAGAAAAAAACAAAGATTTTTTTAAGTTTTATTTAAATCCTTTTAAATTTGATTTATTGAGCTTAAAATTTCAGTCATAAAATCAAACTATCATGATTTATTTGCTGACGTAACTGCACATAGAGGGTCATCCGAATCCTAATAATAGGGTAATCCAAATTACTTTTGTGTCTTGCAAACATGTGAAGAAATTAAGAAATAGAAGTGTTTAGGAATTCTCCGTATTTAAAGTACTAATGATTACAAAAATTAAATTTGCAATAAAAATTTGGTTTAATGAAAGATAGGGAAAATAGAAGACATTCTTTGTGGCGTTGAAAAGCTAAGGAAAAGATATAGACTTTGATGAAGGAACATCACCCAAATTCAACCATTAAGGGTGTTGAAACCACAAAAAACAATGGCTTAATAAGGGTAGGATCAAGATCCATTTTTTCTATTTGGGTTCTAACATCCCAACTAGTATCTCAACAATTAATGAACAATTAATCACACATAATAAACATGTACACAAATGCACATGTGTCATGTCCCGAGTCCTAGAAAACAAAAGCGAAGGTGTTACAAGGTACATGGAGATTAACTGAGTCCATCAAAGATCAGTGAACTATTTATCTTAGAGCGTGGTTGAGTCCTAACTCAACCCCACAAAACAGGCCTATAAGGGATGCCTCCCACTTATAAACTCTTTTTCAGACCATATCACATTCAACGTGAGACTCTTAACAATTTACATCTTTATGTTATTTTTCTTTTGTAAATTTAGAACACTATGATTAGAAAAACAAAGACCATCATAAGGGTGATTGCAGCTATCGGAGTGTTTTTTTCTTATGCCCACATGTGATTTGTGCATTTGAATCTTGAGAAAGAAATTAATACTTATTAAATCTCAAATAAAATAGTGAGTTGTTATGACGCCTAAAACTGATAAGTGGGTTTGGGAGGGGCTGAGGTGATTTCTTATGAAAACGACTTACTTCCTATTGGTGGCTCAAAGCTCATAATAGGATGATGGGCACAATCTTGGTTAACTAATCTTGGAAAATCAATTATGGATCCCTTTCCCTAGAAAGGTCATAATATTCTCTTGACAACTCCTACGGGGGAAGATTTCCTATTGAGGAGAGGTGTCATTTGTGATTCATTTGATATTTCTTGTATTATTTGAGATAACACTAGGGAGACTGAACTTCATTTGTTGTCTCATTGCGGATTTTATATCTCTATGGTATGCTATATTTAGGTGGTTAGACCATGTTTCGGTCATGCTGCCAAAGTTGTGTCTCTTATTTTAGGTGTTGGTCTCGCTCTTCGCATCCAAGTGGCTAGGGGTGGGAATAGGTTGGACCGAGTTAGGCTTTGCTTGACCTGGGCCTGACCTGCGTTGAAAGTGCAAGGCCTGGGCCTGGCATGTGGCCTATCATAGGCCCAACTTTTAGGCCTGATTTAGCCTTTGTGAAAGCCTGGCAATGCCTGATAGCCTATTTAGAAGCCTATTTCACAACTTTTTTTTTACAAAAACCTACAATCTTTAAGTGATGTATGCTTTTTTTAAATAACGAAAAAGCTAATAGATTAGTAAAATTAAGTTCTATTTTATATGACATCCTATTTAAATTCTATTTTATAATAATAACTTTAAATATGTTAAAAATGGATGTAGGTTAATAATTTAAATTAATATAAAAATTAGCAAATTTATGATTTAACATGAAATACAAAATTTAATACAACAACAACAACAACAACAATAATAATAATAGTAATAATAATATTTATTTTTACTTAAATAGGCCGACCTGATAGGCCTAAAAGGTTTTTTCAATTGCCTATGATATGGCCTTTTTAGCTAAATAGGTTTTTAAAAAAGCCTAAGTCTTATTTGTTTAAATAAAAAGTCTGGTCTGGTCTGACCTGACGTAGGTTGGGCCGTAGGCCCCTGTCGGTCGGCCTGGCCTATTCCCACCTCCACAAGTGGCTAAAGAAATAGGCGATTCTATTTTTTTTGGTAGTGCTTTGGGGACTCTCAGCTATTCGTACTGTATGCATACTTTTGGGCAAGGTACCAAGGTGTATTGGAGGTACTGGTCTACATTAAGGAGGCTAATGGGGGTTATCTGTTATATGAGTCGTGTGTAGAGCCTTTAGAGTGTGTGTTCTTACAAGCTATACACAGATTTTGTATGGGTGAGTGCTATATGTTTTGTTTAGCATGAAGCATTTGCCCATTTTCCCCTTGTTTGTTTTTGATGGAACTTTTTTATACATGGCGTTGTTTGCATCATCTCAATATTGTAACATCATGTTTGCGAGGGGTGCTATATGTTGACGACGCAAAATTTAGGAACTAGTTTTGCTATTCAAGAAAAGTAGAAAAAAGGGTGCTCCAAACTTTATTTACATCTCAATTATGGAATATGCTTTGCAAACAACCATTTTTTCTTTGATAAGTATGCTTTACAACACCTATAAAAGTATGATAAACACAAGTCTCTCCCTTCTCTCCAAATAAACCAACCCCAAAAGATTAAGTTATGATGTTTGTTGACTTAACATGTCGTAAGTGACTTCTATTGAGTTATGATGTTTGTTGACTTAACATGTCATTTGTTGAAGCCATTGTTTTTTATGCCATTGTTGAGTGGCACCACATACATTGATAGGGTAATGTGACAAACTTCTATACCACAAGCTATTCTACAATTTAACATAAAGACTTCTAAATAACCTTTAGTTTCACTTTTTAACTTTTCTTTTCTTATATATTTTATTCTTTTTCTCATCATTACTTTCTGTTTAACAGTTAAAAAGTCTAAATAAATAATCAAACTCAAATCTTTAATTTACCTCTCCATCCACTTCTCTCAATGGTAGAAGCTCTCTTTTATGCTGAATTACTTGATATTTGTAGAAACAATATAGTTCTGTTAATTTGAGCTTTTTCACCAAACTTAAAGTTTGAGGTGACCTTAATTAAAAATGAGATGTAATAGGCAAAAATTTTGCAGAAAAAGTTGACTAGTTAAATATATAAAAAAAGAAGAGATCAAAATATTTTTTCAATATTCATGTCAAACCATGTACTTTTTTGTTAAACTTACTAATCATATTCATGTCAAAACTTTGCAGAAAAAATTGACTAGTTAAATATATAAAAAAGAAGAGTTCAAAATATTTTTCCAATATTCATATTCAACTCTAACATACCATCATAAACAAATGACATGTTAAGACATAAGTGTCAATCATGTACTGATCAAATAGCTCTATATGACATATGAGGATAAAAGAAAATTTTCATCTAGCAACGGGTAATGAAATAGTGACTTCATTGACTGAGGAAGACAATAGATTTGTAGTAGAAGATTCTCCTTCAATAGAGGTCCTTTTTGTTATGAAACCAGGTTCCAGGGGTTGAGGTAAAACAGTTTCATTGGTTAACATTGCTAGCACAGATGCCATATTTGGTCTATCATTTGGATGACTTTGTATGCATAAAAGACCAACATGTATGCAACGTAAGGCTTCAGATGAAATATATGAGTCCCCCAAACATTCATCAATCACTTCTTTTGAGTTTCCGTCTTTCCACAACCTCCAAGCCTACATAAATTCAAACAATTGTTATCTACAATTTCATTAAAGGAATACAAAGTTGTTTGTGTTACTCACATGGCCAACAAGATTGTCATTGTTGCTTAAATATGTGAGTCCTTTGTTTTTCTTCCCACTCACAATCTCTAGCAATACAATGCCAAAGCTAAAGACATCAGATTTTATGGACAACAACCCATCAATGGCATATTCAGGTGCCATGTAACCACTGAAAAAATCACACATCAGTTAATTTGAGGTTGAATTCCCCCTAAAGACTTCAACGTATCAATGAAAATACTTACTGTGTTCCGACTACTCTGTTTGTGCTCCCTTCAGTTTTATCATCCCCACAAATTTTTGCCAAGCCAAAATCTGAAATTTTTGGATTCATATCTCTATCTAACAAAATATTACTTGGTTTTAGATCTCTATGTATGATCCTTAATCTGGAATCTTGATGAAGATAAAGAAGACCGCGAGAAACTGCACATATGATGTTGAAGCGCATGGACCAACCTAGGAGTTTCCTTTGAGCTTGATCTATTAAGATTATCCATTTTATTGATTAATGTTTTTCTCCCAAAATGAACACCGTAATAAAATAGATTTTTATTGTATAATTATCAAGCTTTAAAGAGAGCTTATCAAAAAAAAACAACTTTAAAGAGAAACTAACCAAAAATAAATGAATCTAAGCTTTTGTTGGGCATATATTCGTAGAGAAGCATTCTCTCCTCTCCTTGAATGCAACAACCAAGAACCTTAACCAGATTTCGATGTTGGAGTTTGGCACATAATATAACTTCATTTTTAAATTCTTTCGAACCTTGTCTAGAACTTCCTGAAAGCCTTTTGATGGCAATTTCTCGTCCGTCTGTAGCTAATGTACCCTATATTTATAGTTGGAAAATTTGTGAGAAGTGATACCCAACAGTTTTCTCATATCCTATAAGTAATTAAGTTGTTGCATGTTTACCTTATATACCGGTCCAAAACCACCTTCTCCAAGCTTGTTATCATTTGAGAAACCATTTGTGGCATCAACTATTGTAGCAAAATCAAAGAAAGGAAGCTCAAAATCCCGTTCTCCATCTTCATATTTCTTTTCAGCTAAGTTGGCGTTTTCTGATTTGTCTTCCATTCCTAAATGATATTAACACCATAGTGATATATATAAGAATCAAAATGTTGATTTTAAAAGTTATAATTAAAATGCAAACGTAAAATGTGTAGATTGTGAAGTTTTTTCTTAGATATAATTTCATAGCCATTTTCTTAGTTGATACTAATGAAAATAAGAGGAGGGACAACTTCTTAGTAAAATAACATCTATCTATTTCTCATAAAAAATCATAATAAGATAGTTCTTTTTATTTTCAAAAAAGAAGCCCCCTATATTTTAATCATCCATTAAATATAAAATTTTAAGCATTTTTTAATAACGCGGTCTTGTAAAATAGAGGGTCTAACCAAATCCTACAAGTTCTTAACTATTCAAAATGAATTGAAAATAAAATTTAAAGAATTGAAAGATTGTTACCCGTCACTAAGAATTTACCTTTTTGCTTTCTTTTCCTTTTGTACAAAATGCAGAAGACTACGAATAGCAAAACAACGATCAACGGAAGAGTGATTGCAATCACCAAAGTCTTCTTTTTCTTTTTTCCGCTTGTAATATCTCCATCTGAATCTTCAGACAGAAAATAAATACTTGTGAAATCTTAGATAAAATAGTGAGTAGTTTGTATCTCCATCGCTCAAAAATAAAATAAATGAATGAATATATTTTTCATTTCTCTATATATAGCCCTTAAAAAAACAAAAACATAAAAGTTAGGTACATAATAGACTTTATTTATCTACAGCTGAAGCATTTGTTTGAATATATAGATCTTGTTGCATTGATAAAACTTGTTTCAAACCAATAAGATCACCAAACCATATGGAACAACCACTACCCTCTCAAGTAACATTTACGTTTGAATAAGTCACGCAAGAACAATTTTCCAAATATTTAGTCTTACAAACCTCAAGTGTGATATTTGCATCAACCCAAGTTGTTGTTTGCGGCAATTTCAAACTAGAAAATCTACCAAAATCATCATTAACCCCACAACTCCATTTAGGTATTCCGCTACGCACACATCCTTGTGTCCAATTCATTGTGTCCCAATTTGCAACGATTTAGGCTCAAATCTTTCTAAACACTGGCAAATTGGTGTCTCATTAGGAACTCGGTTTTCTTAAGGACCACAAGGATTAATTGCATCGCAAGCATCTCTAAATCCTTGAGTCTTTTTTCACTCATATGACCTAGTCTTTGATGCCACATGAGTCCTTCCTGTCACCCTTCATTGCCACTCTAGAGGAGCCTTTCATGACTTTCAGAATTGTGTCTTCACCCTTAAAGCTGAAATTCGCTTCCTCTAAAGTGCATAGAGATATCAAGAACCTCTTGAGATCAGGAGCATGCCTCACCTCGGCCAATTTATTCACTGTACCATCAACCACACTCTAGTTGTTTTATTTTGCAAGCCATATTGTTCCCCATCATCAATTGACCTCAACGGTAAGGTTTATAATTAGTAAAACAGTCCCTTCTAGGATACATATGGTAGTAACAACTTGAGTCCATCACCCATTCTCCCCTCCAGTTTCAGAAGTGACCTAAGACTCATTGATGTTAACATTAGCAACAACTAGAACCTCACAACTGTTGTATCCTTTCATAGGCTATAGAAGCATCTCCTTTCTCCTTTGAATTGTGATTTTTCTTATTCTTTCTCTCTGGACAATTCTTTTTGAAATAATCTTCTTTGTGACAAATGAAACATTTGTATTTGGCCTTGGATTTAGACCTCTATTTGTTCTTCCTCTCTGCTTCTCTTTTCTCACTTCTGCCTCTTGCCATAAGGTTTTCACCTTGACAAGAATCCTTATAATCTGCCTTATTAGATAAGAGTGAACGACTTAAGGACTTGATTAACAACAAAGCTTGACCCTCATCTTCAACTTTCACATCAATATTTTCTAGATCCAAGATCAACCCACAGAATTCATCTATATGATCTTCAATAGAAGTATCTTGATGCATTTTAAGAGTATATAATATTTGCTTGAGATAAAGGCGACTTGCTAAGGTTTTAGTCAAGTAGAGACACTCTAATTTCAACTAAACAATAACAGTGGATTTTTCTTTAGAAATTTCTCTAAGTACCTTATCTCGTAGGCAAAGTATGATTGCACTATGCGCCTTATTCATCATCTCCTTTCGTTAGAAATTTCTCTAAGTATCTTATCTCCTAGGCAGAGTATGATTGCACTATGCACCTTGTTCAAAGATAGTGAACTGGGAAATTTATTAATTCTCTCCTTCTAAGGCATCTTCTAGTCCTTGTTGAACTAGCAGTGCTCGCATCTTCACTCTCAAAGATCGAAGTCATTTTTACCATTGAATTTCTCTATGTGGAACCTCAACATTTCCATGGATCCAAGTATCGATCAACAACATGTTCTGATACCAGTTGTTAAGACACAACCTAGGCGAAAACGAATTCTAGGTCACACGAGCACAGAACGACGATGCACGCACTCGATCAAGGATTAGCAATCACACAATTGATTGCTTAAGCAACAACCAAAACACACAATAGATCAAGAGGCGTTAGGGTGTTTAGCTTACAGAGATCGCAACAACGCTTCAATACAGAATCACAGAACAATAAATTAAACGGAAGAACAGGTAAGAACAATGCACCAACACACGAAATTTGTAACGCAGTTCAACATCATTTTGATGCCTACATCCGCGGGACTAAGCAATTGCTTAGACCCAGAATTCATTGAATCATAATATTTTGGAAGTGTCTTCCCCCTAAGTCTGGTTTGATACCTAGTTTGTGTTTCCTAATCCCCACTTCCCTGATCCTCAATGTCTCGTGTTTCACCCCAATCTATCCCATAGATGGGGTGTGTGTATTGATTTGTTACAGTCATCACATGCCACTTATATATTGCTTGAGTTTTGCGCGAAAGGAAGTTATCAACCTATATCTAACTTTCTTACAGCTCTGAAGCTGTATAACAGAATGTAACTTCAATTGGGGACCGATCCAACTATCCTTTGTTTGCCACATCAACATCAATCATTAATATACTAACTCTAAAAATCATGTGAATTTTTGCAATTACTAGTTAAAACCATAATCAAAGATAATACCAATAAAAAAACAGAGATGTTATATAGACAAAAATCATATATCACACTTAAATATATGACTAAATAAAAGGTAGATAGTAGCTTTTACCTATTGTTGAAGCATCCATTCGAATATATAGATCTTGTTGGATTAATGAAACTTTTTTCAAACCAATAAGATCACCAAACCATATGGAACAACCACTACCATCTCCACTCATATACAAGTTTGAATATGCCATGCAAGAACAATTTTCCAAACATTTAGTCTTACAATCCTCAAGTGTCATATGTGCATCAACCCAAGTATGTGTTGTTTGTGGCAATTTCAAACTAGAAAATATACCAAAACCATCATTAACCCCACAACTCCAATTAGGTGTTCCACTACGCACACATCCTTCTGTCCAATTCATTTTGTTCCAATTTTGCAACGATTTAGGCTTGAATCCTTTTAAACACTGACAAATTGGTGTTTCATAAGGAACACAGTTTCCATAAGAACCACAAGGATCAATTGCATCACAAGCATCTCTTGGCATAGACTCGTAAACCCTCCAAATATTATCTTCTAGAATCCATGTAATACGTTGCCTAACATAAATTGTTTGGTTCAAATAGGTTATTGAAACCACACTCTTGTTCACAAGACTATATGTGTAATAAACTTCATTTGAATTGTTGATAAATTTAATGTCAATAATACTATTAACATTCACCACAGGTGACCCACTAAACCCAATTCCATTCCAAGGACCACTTCTATGGTACTCAATTGACCCTTTCTTTAGTACTATTTCTGGATTTCCACTAAGAACAATACCCCACGTGAAATTTCCTGAAGATGGATCATCCCAATTTTTCCAAGCATTTAATTGACGATTAAGACCGGTTTTTAAATCCCATCCAAGCTTCATCCCCGGCAATAATGTATCACAAGGAAAATCAAAACTTTGCCACAAAAAAATATTACTATTGTTTGCTTTGAGTACTATGTTTCCATTGTCTAAGAGTTGAGCAAAATGAGTTGTAGACAAAGATTGTGTTGTTGTGATGTTTGTTGACCAAATAGGAGTGCTTTGATTGTTGGTAAGTAGTACAAGGTTGCCATCTTTGCTTATGGTTAACATGGTGGTGTTGGAATTGTTTTTGATTGGGTTATCACGATTTGTAACCCAAACAATTCTTCTAATTGGAATGTTTTTGTACCATATTCCTATGTAGCTATTTGTAGAATTACCTGGTTTGAAAAAACCCAACTCAAAGGTTCCATCATTAGAAACTAATGTGTTGCCTTCATTGAGTGGTTGAACTTGTGTAATAGTATCAACTGCAGTGGAAATTTGAGACAAGAAGAGCAATAACAAATTGGAAATAACAAGCATCAAGCGGAGAATAGCCATTTTTTGCATTGCTACGATTTCTTAAGAAAAAAAGTTGTATTGCTAGTTTATTTGGATTCAACACCACAACTTAAATAGATGTGTGTGTGAGTATAAATAATAAATAATATTTACGAAAGATATTCCTTTTGAATAGTAAATGGAAATTTGATTGTCTGAGGCTCATTCGTCGCAGTGGCAGAAAGGTTGTTTATGGACAACCGGTTGTGAGTTTGATCCCCACCGGATGCCGAACTTTGGTTTTCCCATTTTGTGTGTGTTAGGTCCTGACACTTATCAGTCCGACCATTAGACAAAAAAAATGGAAATTTGATTAACTTTCGATTACCGGGTCACGTGTTATGCTTGGTCGTTAAGAAAGAAACACATTAATATAATATATATTGTCAGAAACGATGTCATCTTCTGGTACAAAAAAAAAAAGAAACGCGATGTGATCTTTATAATTTATATAGTAGTAATGGAAAAAAAAGGACGTTATCATATCTTCAATTATATAAAAAAATGAATGTGATCTTTAAACCAGTTTTGTTGAACTCAAAGCTGCGAGTGATTAACAGAACAGTCTATTTAAAGAGATGAAATCAATTAGTATCAAAGTTCGTTACCACTGATAGAGCAAATTGAGGTTGGACTTTATTTACCACTAGAGTGGTTTGCTCAACTGATTCGCATGTAGGAGTTGCTCATTTTTGTCATAACGAATTGAGGTTTGACTCAAGACACGAAGTGAAATTTAAATATTTAATTTGGATGATAATCAAGTGGTGCATTTGAACTCATATGAATCATGTTTTGTTTAGAGTGTTGGATTATTTATTTTGGACTAGCATAGTGAAATTAATTTTTGGTCTAATAGTCATATTAATTGGATGTCAAAATAATATTGTTTCTTTAATCCCAATTTTATTATTACTATTATTGATAATTGGGATTATTTGTAATAAGTCATTGTGGAAGTAATGTTTTATTTTGTGAGGACTTACTATATAGGCAAAATTACACTAGAGGACCTTTAAGTTATTTATTTGTAACAAGTTGGACCTTTAAGTTTTTTTTGTAACAAATAGGCCCTTTTAATGATTTCTCTAGCTTATATATTTTGATGTAATGCTACTTTATATATTGTGACTACTCTAGCTTATGTATTTTGATGCAAACAAACATATTTTGGTGTATTTTGATGTAATGAACGATATTACATTTTACTAAAAGGGCCAACGGTGTCAACGTCAGGTAACTTAAAGGGCCTATTTGTTACAAAAGAAACTTAAAGGGCCAACTTGTTACAAATAAATAAGTTAAAGGTCCCCTGGTGTAATTTTGCCTACTATATATGATGGGTACGCAGGTAAGTCTATATTATTTTGACTTAAGAAAGTACCCCTATCTCTTTCCAACATATAGTGTAGTTGACCCATTGAGAGTACTACATACTACAATATCACTATTGGAATAGAGATAGTTTCTCTCATTCTCTCTACCTAAGTTTCTCTCCTTCTCTCTGCCTGAGTTTCTCTCCTCTCTGACACGTGAAACGAAAAGCTGCAACATGGATTCCTTTCCACCGCTTGTTCAGGTAATCCTAAATTGGAATCTTCATCTTATAATCAAATGATATGAACATGTAACAATTTAGGATTAGAAATTATATTTTATTTTTATCATAGAGATCATCTTTTTTATCCGAAGGCGGTTTGTTAATCATGTCATTTCCATTTCTTGGGAATGGTTCATTTGTAAGGAGAGTTGTTTTTCTTCTTTTTTTGATACCTGATTGGTGGTTTATTCCCCTCAAATGCTTAACTCAGTTGTAATCGAGGATACTCTTTTTCCTCTTAGAGTCTTTTTCACACTTGGTTTTGGCCTTGAGCGGTTTTAGTGACGCCCCTTGATTGTTGCTATTTGTTGGCTGACTTTTACAAAAAAAAAAAAACTATTTTTTGGTTGACTTGGTCTCATGCATTTAATTTAACACAAGTGACTATATTTCATACATGTCCTTCAATTATTTCCAAACATTAATTAACATCGTAGCATTCCATTCTACACGGCATAAGCGTTACTTTGGCTATACCAGGATCAAAGTCCAGTCCAACATGCTTTAATTAAAACATGCTAGAAGACTAAATTTGCAAAATATTAATTAACTAATGAAGATTGATGAACTTGATGTGCAAGATGGAGAATAATACATGCAAGTTATATAAACTAATTTGTCGATTTGCATCATACCTAAATTTTAATTCAAATATATTTACGACATATGACTTTCTGAAGTTGTTATGTCACACACACATTTATTATTAAACACACACATGTGTGTGTGTTTAATAATAAATGTAGATAGTTTTTTTGTCAAGTCAAATATTCATAGTTAATTTTATGTTTTTGAGGTTGGCTAATGGTAGAACTTTAAATCTCTTATTTCTTTAATTCTTTAAATCCCAAAATACTCCTAAATTTAAAAAAAAATGTTTTTTTAAAATATTTCCGGAAACACATGCATTCTCGGAAGACATTTTTTAAAGATTTTCGGAAACACCTCAAAAAGAGGTATTTCCGGAATACAAATTGCTTTAGAGACTTCTTTAAACCATACAAAGACCTTTTCAATTTACAAACTACTCTGCCTCTTCCAGCATCACTAAAACCCTGTGGTCGCTCCATGTAAATTTGCTTATCTAGGTTACCATAGAGAAAAGTTGTCTTCTCATCCATCTGCTCTAAATGCATGTCTCGGCTGGCTACCAAGGCTAACACTGCCCTGATAGAGGTATTCCTGACGACTGAAGAAAAATCTCATCATACGACTAAATATACGAGAATAATAATAGGCTCTCATATGTAGCAGGTGGAATGCCCTCGACTGCCATGACATCCCAGATATGTGCAACTGCTCTCTCGATCCTATCCTCCATGGTCAGTTGACCAATATCCTCAGATGCTGGGTCCTGATTCGGTACATCCTCTGGAGGCGGAGGCGGAGCTGGAGTGAGACGTGGAACAGACACCTCTAAGTACCATGGCAGGTAATCCTCATCGCAGTCACCCGTCACGGGGGTCTGTCTACTCTTGAACTCCCGCGCCGATGCAGTGCACATCAACCATCTCTGTAAAATCTCTGTTGTAGGTGGACGTGAGGCACCAACCAAAATGGGCAGATCAGAGATCCGCTGCACGTATCCAAGCTGCCAACGGACCCTGTTTAGCAAATAGGGCACTGTAATATCACCCCATAGCAGGTGACCTCTGAAGAGCGAAATCTGGGAAAAATGTCACAAACTGCCTATGATCCTCCCAAGGCCTCCATATGATGTCCTTCCGCTGTAACTCATCCAGCCGGCCCCGAAGATCTATAAGCTCGACAGTGTCACACTTTTGATTCTCCCACCTGCTGCAACGTGGACGCTCAGTAGCACCAAAGTCTTTGCGCATTACAATGGTGGGGAAGTACTCATAAATTCAACACTGAAATAATAAAATAAATAAGTCATTATATAAATAAGGCAAAATTACAGCAGAGGTCCTTTAAGTTATTTATTTGTAACAAGTTGGCCCTTTATGTTTTTTTCGTAACAACTTAGTCCTTTAAGTTATATATCGTGTACACCGTTAGTCCTTTTTAGTATTTCCGTTACAAAACATCTCAATTGGCATAAACGGTGCTGACGTGTCCGTTACAGTGCATATGTGTCACTAACTTATGTCTATGTGGCCAACTAATAATCTGAATCATATTTATTTTTTTATTAAGAAAACACACTCAATTTTTTTCATCTTCTTCATTGCCGAGATTCTGTTTTCAAAGTTCTTCAATTTTTTTATTTTCCAGAACTATCTCTCTTCAAAATTTAATAACAAAAGGGTCATATATACTAACCAAAATGAAAACTACAGTCAAAGACTTTCATCTTTTTATCATGAAAAACAAAAACCAAAGACATTTCTAAACTCGCAGATTTGATTTGGCCCCCTTAACTTTTATATATGAATCGTTGAATCTAAAAATAGATATATACATATGAATCAAGAATAAGGCTGATATTAAAAAATGATAAAATAAAAAAACTCAAAAGCTGTTCATCGGCTTCAAGCATAAGACAGAAAACGAGTCAAGATCGACCCAATTCATACCCGATCGAGTAATTTTCATGTATGTTATCCACGGATCTTCTCAATTAAAAGAAGCCCCATCGAAATTTCAAGAATCGTTCAACCATTTGTGAGGAATATCACATCTGGAGAAAAATAGGGGTTTTCAACCCGTGAGAGAGATTCGGTTCGACCTGGTGATTTAGGCTACCATTTTCGTCAATCTTGGATGGGTTTTGTTCGGAACTTCATATTATTATTCATAGTCACAAACAATAAAAGTGGGTTATCTGGGTTTAATCACAAACGAAATTCCTGGGTTTCATGTTAGTATTCATGAGAGTATTGTTACAAACAGAAAAGAATCTGGTTTCTAAGAGGTGATTTTCTGGGCAATTTCAAAGATCTCTTTTTTTTTGGGTTTGTTCTTGAGGTTGAAGATGAAGATAATTACTCAGCAGAAAACACAGAGCCATGTCAGGTCCGTTACAGCCACGTCAGCACCATTTATGCCAATTGGACATTTTTGTAACAGAATTACTAAAAAGGACTAACGGTGTATACGTTAGCTAACATAAAAAAAATTAATTATTAAAAGTATTACCTGTCCCAACTGTAGCCTCAAGATGACGTGCACGTGAAACCGATGCAACAAAACTTGTTAAGCAGCCTCAGCCTCCTCATGCTGCTGAGTGTCCTGCTGAGCAGACTCAGCCTGATCATACTGCTGAGCGTCCTCCATATAACGATCCTGCTGATCATGCTGCTGCTCCTGATCAACCCCACCGATGTCATCCCGCTCACGGACGCGCCTGTTACGCTCAAAAGCGTGATCGACCCGTCTGACTAACTGAATCCTCCTCGTCCTGGTACTAGGGGTAGGAGGAGTCTGATCTGCATCTCTTGTTGGCTGTGAAGTCTCGCCTCGCTCTAATCGTCCTGGACATCCTGATCTGCTCGCCGCTGAAAAAGATTATAAACGTAATTTTAAAAAAAAAATTAAAATAAATTTTGGAATTAGGCCTAAATGTGGAAGGCATTTATCCTGGGATTTCCGGAGACACCTCAAAATGGGGTTTTTCCGGAAACACCTTCCTCATTTACCTATTTTGGGGTGTTTCCGAAAAGTTTGGGAAAATTCCCTTTCGAAAATACCCCTGTTTCCGGAAAGTTTAAGGTCAAAAAATGTACTTTTTCCGAAATTAGTGATAAATGGGGAATGATTTAGTTTTTTAAGTGTTTTTAAGGGTATTTTAGTTAGTTTGGTAAATTTAGGGGTATAAGGGAGAAGGGGGGGTAAAAAAAAGCCAACATGTGTATAGGACTAGAGCCAAATTTGAAAAAAGGCATTTTTAAGTTTAAAACAGAAAAAAATATATTTTTGTAGGCCTACTTAACTTTTACAATATCAAAAAATATTAAATGAATTTACATGAATGATTAATTTTCTTAATTAATTAGTTGGTAGAAAAGTAGTGAGTGAAATCAATAAGATGAGTCCTAAAAAATAAATATTAATGAAATTAATACTATTAATTAAATTTAAAATAAAACTGAGACAAAATTATTCACCATGTGAGCTACTTAGCTGGGACATGTCAATATATGTATTTTGGCGTTTTTCTACACTCGGTGTTTTAAAATTCAAATCGATTATTAACTTGGTGATGAGATCTTAGATTGGTGGGTTATTAGTAGATTGGTGGGCCAATAGTAGGATTGGCAAAACAGACTACCTAACCCTACATCGGGTTTAGACTTTAATGGGTTGAGCCAAAAAGTTCAAACTAAAATTTGGGCTGACACTTAACAGTCAAGTTCCAACCATCTACGAGTTGTAGGCTTTTTCGGCCCAACCCAGATTTTACAAAATACTTTTTTTTCCAAATAAAGCTACCCACATTCATATTTAATCCATTCAAAAACAGGAATAGTTGGTAGGAATCCTGCCGAGGTCGGTGCTCAAAGTCCAAACAGGGGGTGTACCTGCAATAACACACACACACTACTCTGACACGCAAGTCAGCAAGGGGAAGTGAATAGAAGCAGGGAGAGAGTTAATGTGTACATGGAAGGGTTGTCCCAACCAATTCAGAGGTCCTGTTCAAAGTTAAAAAAATGGGGCCCTACTTTTATCAAATTAGGCCCCTCAGAGACAGAGTTTTACATAATTTACTGCGGGTATCAACGAATATACCCAATATAATGAAATATAAAAAGAAGTAAATATAAATTAAAAAAAATACTATAGTTACAAACAAAACTAAATTTCTAAAAAACTAGTTTAATTCGTCAATAGAAATTCGGTTAAGAACTTAAAATCACAATATTCGTAAAAAAACAAATGTAAATGTAAATGGAATTATTTTTTGGAAACTTTCAAACATTTATTCAGAAAAACATTTTGATAAAAGCAATATTTTTTTGTTAAATACATTCCAAAAACAATATAATATATTTAATCATTTTACCAAAGCATTGTAAAAAGAAATAAAATGCAGTTGTCAAAAAAGAAAGAAAGAGCATGCAGATTAAAAAATGGAAAAATCCAGATGTTGGGGATCAAACTTGTGTCGCCTCGTTCAACTCACAAACGCTCCTCTGCTTGCCACTGCACCGCGTTGATAAATTTATACATATTCTGAAAAACATTTATATAGCTTGTCTATTAATTTTTTTGGGCCCTAAAAAATTAAGATTGGGTTGGGGCCCTGTGCAGTAGCAAAGCTTGCACAGGCTCATGGTAAAGGTGATGTGCTGATATATATAGGCGTCAAGTGTCCATGAGGCGCTTCCAACATGTTGGTGACTTGGTGCGTATTGGACTGTTGGATTCCGGCAAGCGCTTGCAGCCGTTGAAATCCAGGTTTTTGGTGTTACAATATGTAATTATAACAACTCCATCCAGATTAAAACAATTCCCCTGCCTCGCGCTTTCAGGTCATTTACATCATGTAAATAATTAGCAGCAATCAACATATCATCTACATACAGTAACAGGAAAATAAAAGAACCACCATCAAGACTCCTAACATAAACACATAAATCACGGTCACACCTTTTGTAGCCAATCTGAAGCTTGTGAGTAAACACATAAATCATGCTCACATCTGATGACTGGAGAAAAAATCTCATCATAGTCAATCCCCTTCTATTGTGAGTACCCCTTTGCTACAAGATGAGCCTTGAATTTTTCCCTTTCTTTTTCTGTTACTGCTAATTTCCTCTTGTACACCCACTTGCAACAGATTGCCCGCTTTCCCTTAGGAAGTTGAACAAGGTTCCAAGTATCATTTTTCTTCAAAGACTCTATCTTCTCCACCATAGCACCAATCCACTTATCTTTTTCCTGGCTAGCTATAGCCTCTCGAAAGGGAGACAAATCTCCAGAACTAGTAAGAAGTGCATAAGCTGCGAAGTCTTCATAACCATATCAATGTGGTGGCTTGATTTGACGACGCTCTCTATCACATACAAGAGAATAAGTATGAACTTCACCTGAATCTTCAGGTCCATGTTCAGGTACCGACCATATATTACTCATTGGTGACGACTCAATATGCACCTGGATATGACTTGATTTTAGCCTCATAAATATTCAATTTTACGTGGGTTTCATTTATTAATATCATATTATTTAAAATACTTTACAAATTAGTTGTTATTTTATACCTTTATAAAATTACAAATAAGAAAGGAGAGAGAACTCTAAATATTTTTTTCTAAAAGAATAATATGAGTATATTAGTAGTTGTAATTTAAACTTTTTCACCAAACTAAAAGTTTGAGGTGACCCTAATTTAAAATGAGATGTAATAGGCAAAATTTTGTAGAAAAAATTGACTAGTTAAATATATAAAAAAGAAGAGTTCAAAACATTTTTTCGATATTCATGTCAAAACCATGTACTTTTTTGTTAAACTTATGAAACAAAACTATTCATATTCAACTCTAAGATACCTTCATAAGTAAACAACACTTTAAGTCATAAGTGTCAATCATGTAACCAAGTAAGTCTATGACATACGAGGATAAAAGAAAATTTTCATCTAGCATCGGGTAATGAAATAGTGACTTCATTGACTGAGGAAGACAACAGATTTTCAGTAGTAGATTCTCCTTCAATAGAGGTCCTTTCTGTTATGAAACCAGGTTCTCGTGGTTGAGGTAAAACAGTTTCATTGGTCAACATTGCTAGCACATATGCCATATTTGGTCTATCATTTGGATGACTTTGTATACATAAAAGACCAACACGTATGCAACGTAAGGCTTCAGATGAAATATATGAGTCCCCCAAACATTCATCAATCAATTCTTTTGAGTTTCCCTCTTTCCACAACCTCCAAGCCTACATCAATTCAAACAATTGTTATCTACCATTTCATTAAAGGAATACAATTTTTTTTGTGTTACTCACATGGCTAACAAGATTTTGATTGTTGCTTGAATAGATGAGTCCTTTGTTTTTCTTTCCACTCACAATCTCTAGCAATACTATGCCAAAGCTAAAGACATCAGACTTTATAGAGAATACCCCATCAATGGCATATTCAGGTGCCATATAACCACTGAAAAACCACAAAATGAGTTAATTTGAGGCTGGATTTCCCCTTAATTAACGATTTCAACATATCAATGAAAATACTTACTGTGTTCCAACTACTCTATTTGTGCTCCCTTCAGTTTGATCATCCCCACAAATTTTTGCCAAGCCAAAATCTGAAATTTTTGGATTCATATCTTTATCTAACAAAATATTACTTGGTTTTAGATCTCTATGTATGATCCTTAATCTGGAATCTTGATGAAGATATAGAAGACCACGAGCAACCGCACATATGATGTTGAAGCGCATGGACCAATGCAAGAGTTTCCTTTGAACTTCATCTATTAAGATTATCCATTTTATTGATTAGTGTTTTTCTCCAAAAATGAACCATATAATAAATTAGATTTTTGCTATATGATTATCAAGCTTTAAAGAGAAACTAACCAAAAATAAATGAATCTAAGCTTTTGTTGGGCATATATTCATAGAGAAGCATTCTCTCGTCTCCTTGAATGCAACAACCGAGAACCTTAACCAGATTTCGATGTTGGAGTTTGGCACATAATATAACTTCATTTTTAAATTCTTTCGATCCTTGTCTAGAACTTCCTGAAAGCCTTTTGATGGCAATTTCGCGTCCGTCTGTAGCTAGTGTACCCTAAAATTATAGTTGGAAAAATTGAGAAAAGTGATACTCGAGTTTTCTCATATCTTATATATAAGTAATTAAGTTGTTGTGTCTTTACCTTATATACCGGTCCAAAACCACCTTCTCCAAGCTTGTTATCATTTGAGAAGCCATTCGTAGCATTGATTATTGTCGCAAAATCGAAGAAAGGAAGCTCAAAATCCTGTTCTCCATCTTCATCTTTCTTTCCGACTAAGTTGATGTTCTCTGATTTGTTTTTCATTCCTAGACGATGTTAATACCATAGTGATATAAATACAAGAATCAAAATGTTGATGTAAAAGTTATAATCATAATGCAAATGCAAAAAGTGTACATCGTGACACTTTTACTTGGATATAATTTCTTAACCATTATTTTGTTAGATACTAATGAAAATAAGAGGAGGGAAAACTTCTTACTAGAATAAGACCCAACTATTTCTCATAGAAAAAGTCATAATAAGTTGGATTTTTTTTAACAAAAAAGCACCCCCTCCTATATTTAAAACGTCCACTAAAAAAAATAAAATTCTAAGATTTTTTTATCTAAATCCTCCGACAAGCTCTTAACTATTAAAAATGAATTGAAAATTAAAAGTTATGCAATTGAAAGATTGTAATCAGTCACTCAAAATTTACCTCTTTGCCTTCTTTTTCTTTTGTAAATAATGTAGAAGACTATGAATAGCAAAACAACGATCAACGGAAGAGTGATTGCAATCACCAAAGTCTTCTTTTTCTTACTTTCTCTTGTAATATCTCCATTTGAATCTTCATGAGAAAGAAAAGAAATACTTGTTAAATCTCATAAAATAGTGAATAGTAGTGACCCGCCATTGCTCAAGAATTAAATAAAGAAATAAATGAATATATTTTTCATTTCTCTATAACTTGATTTGTTTTAGTCTCTAAAAAATATCGGCATTAATCTTATGTGAGATTCATGCAAAAAAAAAAATCATTCATATAAATTTCTCAAATTTCAACTTTGGTTGTTAAAAAATATTTCTAAGCATGGTGACTCAATCATCAATATATCAACTCTAGCTTCAACTAACGGTAGATAAAATATTTATTATTAGAGGTGGAATTAAGTTAGGTTGTCAAACATAGACTAAGGTAAAACCATACTTTTTTTAATAGACAAGACTATGTTTGGATTGCTGCTATAAGATGGAATGATATGGTATTTCATTGTTTGAATTTTTTTTTAAAAAAAATGAAATGAAAGGGTAACTAATGACACCCATTCCCCCCCACCCCCCACCCATTTCATTTTCATTTGTTACCCTAATTTTACATAATAGTGTTTTTTTAAACATGGGTGAAAATGAAATTAACATGTAACAACTCATTCCATTTCGTCCACTACCTAATTAACTGAATTGTTAAGGCATAGAATACCCAAACAATTAATGATATGACAACTTTTCCATTTTGCTTCATTTCGCTCCGCTCGTTTCAAAATATTCAAACAGACATAAGAAGGTTTGACAAGTCTGTTTAGCTTAAAAGATTGACTTCACGTTTTGCAAAAAGCTTTTTACACCTAATCTATCATGCATTGATCCATTTTTTATGTGCTCTTCAAACGTGTTGTCTTTCCATAAGAGTGTTTGAGAAAGACACCATTTGCAGAGTGCAGTTTCTCTCCAATCCGTGTAACTTTTCAGTAGGAGACAAAAAAATATGTGAATTTTTCAATTACTAATTAAAACCAAAATTTGAGATATTATAAAGACAAAATCATATACAATCATTAAACAAATAACTACATAAAAGTTAGGTAGATGATAGACTTTACCTACGGTTGAAGCATCCATTCGAATATATAGATCTTGTTGGACTGATGAAACTTGTTTCAAACCAATAAGATCACCAAACCATATAGAACAACCACTACCATCTCCACTAACATTTAAATTTGAATAACCCATGCAAGAACAATTTTCCAAACATTTAGTCTTACAATGCTCAAGCGAGATATTTGCATCAACCCAAGTATGTGTTGTTTGTGGCAATTTCAAACTAGAAAATCTACCAAAACCATCATTAACCCCACAACTCCAATTAGGTATTCCACTACGCACACATCCTTGTGTCCAATTCATTGTGTCCCAATTTTGCAACGATTTAGGCTCGAATCCTTCTAAACACTGGCAAATTGGTGTCTCATTAGGAACACAGTTTCCATAAGGTCCACAAGGATTAATTGCGTCGCAATCATCTCTTGGAACAGACTCATAGACTCTCCAAGTATCATCTTCTGAAACCCAAGTAATGCGTTGTCTAACATAAAGTGTTTGGTTCAAATAAGTTATTGAAACTGCACTCTTGTTCATAAGACTATATGTGTAATAAACTTCATCTGAATTGTTCACGAATTTAGTATCAAGAATTCTAGTGATACTCGCCACAGGTGCGCCACTAAATCCAATTCCATTCCAAGGACCACTTCTATGATACTCAATTGACCCTTTCTTTAGTACTATTTCTGGATTTCCACTAAGAACAATACCCCATGTAAAATTTCCTGAAGACGGATCATCCCAATTTTTCCAAGCATTTAATTGACGATTAAAACCGGTTTTTAAGTCCCATCCGAGTTTCATTCCCGGTAATAACGTATCACAAGGAAAATCAAAGCTTTGCCACAAGACATTATTACTATTGTTGGCTTTGAGTACTAAATTTCCATTGTCTAAGAGTTGAGCAAAATGAGTTGTAGACAAAGATTTTGTTGTTGTGATGTTTATTGACCAAATAGGAGTGCTTTGATTGTTGGTAAGTAGTACAAGGTTGCCATCTTTGCTTATGGTTAACATGGTGGTGTTGGAATTGTTTTTGATTGGGTTATCACGATTTGCAACCCAAACAATTCTTCTAATTGGAATGTTTTTGTACCATATTCCTACGTAGCTATTTGTGGAATTACCTGGTTTGAAAAAACCCAACTCAAAGGTTCCATCATTAGAAACTAATGTGTTGCTATCATTGAGGGATTGAACTTGAGTGATAGTATCAGCTGCAATGGAAATTTGAGATGAGAAGAGCAATAACAAATTGGAAATAACAAGCATCAAGGGAAGAATAGCCATTTTTTGCATTGCTAGTTTGATACAAACAACTTATATAGATGTGTGTTGATATAAATAATGTTTATGAAATATATTATTCCTTTTGAATAGTATATGGTCTTTTGGGTTACTTTCAAAATTATTGGGTCACGTGTTATATGCTTGGTTAATAAAGAAACAAGACATCCTATAATTACAAAATTAGGGGTTGGATGCAAAATTAGGAGTTTGAGAGCAAAATTAGGGGTTGGATGCAATTTTTCAAGAGATATGCAAAATATTTTTTTATAGTGCCGGTAAGTGTAGTTTTTGTAGGTTGTTTTAAAAAAAGATGTGATCTTCACTTAAAAAAACGTATGTGATCATATTTTAAACAGTTTTGTTGAAGTTTTGTTGAAGTCAGCTATTAAGGTTTAGCAGTTTTTAAATAGGGGTGCTTCTATGGTCGATGGAGTAAATCAAATCCCTTATTGGTGAACCATTAAAATTGACCATAGAATTTTGTCTAAAATACTATGAGTGATTAAAATTGAATCAACTAGTATTTAATCTCATCTATTGATGAATTTTTATATTACATCCTACAGTCATATTTAAATAGAACCATTAATAAAGATTTCATTGATTTTTTGAAAACAAGGAAGATTTGATTTTTATTCTTTATTCTTTATTTGGCTTTGCACAAAGGACTAAGGGTTAAAAGATAGTGGAGCATCGTGAGTTTAAATATGCACGTTCAATATTCACATGACACTTGTGTTTTGACCATTATGCAATGTTCTAGAAGTCTTGAAATATCATTGATTGCCAAAAAAATTGTACTCGTATGTAAATCATTAATATTAGAAAGAAAAAAAACCACAAGTTATGACTTTTTTTTGTCAACACCATGGCATTGTGCTGAAAAAGAAAAAAAGATGCGTTGGCTAAGTATGGGCATTATGCCATTGGTTGGGTGACTTTTTTTTTCTTCTTGAAAACTATTTGTTGGCTGACTTGGTCTCATGCAAGATTGAATTGACACAAGTGAAGATAGTCATACATGTCCTTAAATTATTTCCAAACATTAACATCACTGCATTCCATTCTATACACGGCACAAGAACTAATTAATTATTGTTTTTTATTTAGAAGAAGTTTGGTGAATCATATCTGGAAGTTCTATGGCTAGTTTATGTTGATATTTAGTTATAGCTTCTCTTCTGAAGTCGAATCCAGTGAAAGTCGGTTTGGAAAGCCAACTGGATGAGAAGCCTAGCTAGTGCGTTGGGATCGCTGTGATCTGAGCCCTAGGTGTCGCGGATATTGGATCCTGCCCATTGCTTACCATTGCGCACGGATCGTCAACGACGTTGGTCCTGTGACCGGCCTCAATCCAGGCTGAAGCGTTATCCAGGCCGAAACTTTTATGAGAAATGAGAGATGATACGAAAAGAAAAGTAAGAATAAGGAGAATAACAAAACAATTTGGTGTCCTACAATTCAACTTTTAGTGTATTAAATTTCTTATAAAGCTATTCTTACTAAAGTAAATTTTGAAACGAGACTTAAAAATTTGATTTTCTGGATAAAATATATTGAAAAAGTTGCAACAAATTTACCAGAAAATAGGGCTTGAACCCAATTTACAAGATTAAAAATATTGTGTTATACCATCTAAGCTAAACAAACCTATATATTATATATGAAAAGAAATTGGTAACATTATCAAGCAAAAAACTAAAAATTTGAAAAAAATTTTATTGATAAATTATGAGGCCCAAAAATTTAATAGCTTGACCTTGGGTTGGCCAGCCTCTATGGCAAACAAGTACAAGTTTTGTATTCACATTCTTGGAATTCAATATTTTACTTAAGAGAAGTTATTGAATAGTGTTAAATATGTTTTTGACTCCTAAAAATTTGTAAATATTGTTTTTAGTCCCGATAAGAAACGGCGCTATAAAAAGTCCAAAAAAAACATTACTAAAAGTCTTGAGAAACTAAAAGCATTAAGGGAGAAAAGTGTAGGGATTAAAAGTGAGTAAATTTTTTTTTAAAAGAATCAAAAACAAATTTGCAAAGTTTTTATAGACCAAAAACATATTTAACTCCCTATCCACGCTACACCTCAGTAGAAACAAAAACAAGTGATGCAGATAGAGAAAATGTAGAAAGGTCTAGAGATAATGAGGAGGAAAAAAATCATTTCTTTTTGTTACATCACAAAATATAAGGGTGAGAAGAGAAAATGTAATTAAAAAATAAAGATAAAATGCAAAGAGAGTAAAAAATCAAGGATAATAAAAAGAGAATATGGAGGGAAATAAAGGAAGAAAGTGAAGGGGACAATCCAAGTCTAGATTCAAATCTATTGATGTTATCATGACAATACTAATTAACTATGTCATCCTGATAAGGTTAACTAAGAGATAATTATAGTGATATGATGTGACTAAAGTAAATTTTTTTTAAAATTTAGCTTCTTCTTTTCCTTAAATTGTCTTCCATAGTTATTAGACTTTGATAAGAAAGTTAAAGTTTTTTTTGGCATAGATTAGTCACCGCAAAGTCAACTGATACGATATACAATAACACGGTAAAAAAAGAGCTTGATAAAACTTTTAGTTACTCCGAACCTATGTAGAAAAACTAATTTAATATCCCACTTTAGATATGATTAACCGAATTTAGAATACCTAAAAATGTTCATGTTTTTGTGTAATTTGAAATCATAAGAATATTTAGATGGTAAGACATTTCATCTGCAACTAAAGAATCAAGGTTTCAATCATATAGGGAGATTTTGAGAACCGATATCGATCCCCTCTAAAAAAATGCATTAGTGCCAAGAAACCATGAAGACAATGAAAATCCAGTCCAACCTGCTTTAAAAGCTAGTAGAACTGAGCCTGTTTGTTACGACTTATTTAAAAAATATCATTTTTGTTACGACGACATGCTATCCGTTTGTTACAGATTCATAAATAAATGAAAAGTTGAAATTAATCTAAAAACTGCTTCATATGAGAAGCAGTTTTGAATAGCTCCTCAAAAATTCAGTTTTTTAAGAATGTTTTTTTTTTAAAAAATAAGTGATTTTCAGTATGTTACACAAACACAAAACAACTTCTCATTTTCTTAAAAATCTCTAAATTATTTAACAACAAAATCACTTATCTTTTAATCCGTAACAAACTGGCCCTAAATTTGCAAAATATTAACTAATGGAGATGCTTGATATGCAAGATAGAGAATAGTGCACGCAAGTTATATAAACTAATTTGTTGATTTGTACTAGTATCGTATATAATTTTAATTCAAATATATCAACAGCTGTTGCCAAATTTTTGTCTTAACAGCAGCATACGACTTTCTAAGGTTGTTATGTCATATATATTCTAATGACAAATGTTAATAGTTCTGTTGACAAATTAAAGACAAATGTTAATAGTTAGTTATTGTCAATGATAGAACTTGAAATGACCAAACTACCATCATTTGGAAATGACCAAAATACCATTAATGAAAGAAAAACTTTTCAACATGTATTTTTTTTCTGCGATTCAACGGGTACCACATCATGGTACCGAACCGGTACGGTATCATGATATCGTGGCTTATGTCTTGCCAAACATTTCCCCCCAATAGTGCATGTGATTTTAACAAGTAGGGTAGTATAGTACCGTACTTGCAATTGTAGGAACAAATGTCGTTGCAATCACAACCATCTTCTTTATTTCTCTATATGAATACCTTACTTCACTTACCTCGCCTTTGTGTTGTTTATTTCTTGCATTTGAAAACCACTTGAGTTGTAGATTCTTCAGTGAAACAATCAGTTTGAATTGAAATTCTGAAATCCAATTTCCACATTCGTTGATGTTAGAGTATACTGGTTTTAGACTCATATGATATAATATTCTTTTAAAAATTTGGTGGGATGTTAGACTCGTTACTTGATCTTTAACCAGAAGACAGGATCGGGTAGAGAAGAAGAAAATGTATTAAGAAATAAAGAAAACCCCCTAGCTTTTATCAGTGGTACAATATTATGATGTTGTACTAAAAAAATTAAGTTTGGTACGTACTAGTCCAAGATGCAGCGTGGGGGGGAGGGGGGGTTGGGAGTCTGTTTCACGTGAGAGTAATTTTAGAATATTTGAGGTTTGGGAGTGTGTGGTAAGTAAGGGAAATGTGTCCAATACAATTAGAGAATTACATTATCAAATCTGTGCAAGGTTACATCAACATATTGTTGCTTGTGTCTCTAGATATTGTTTTGGCCAACATACTAGTTGCAACCCCTATCAAGGAATAATCAATAATGTTGAAAGGCAATAAAAAAACAACAAAATGAAATTATATGCCAAGGTTTGAAGCATTTAATTTAATCCAAGTAGTGCAATTTAAACCATATACAGAAATCCTATATGGGCTGCAACATAAAGAGCAAAACAGTCAAAATTGCACCTTCATTGTGTTTTTTTTGGGCTGCAAGAGGTGAGTTTGAACCACCAAAACAATGCAGCAACAAAGAGACAATTTGCAAACCATACGAGGTGGATGTCGATCCATGCATGTCGCAAATCTTATAATAAGTTGGCCTCAACAAAATCCTTTTCCAAAAAACACTAACATGCAGACATCCTAGTCACTCAAGGAAGAGGAAATGTGATGATATTGATTTGCTTAGATAGCAAGGCAATTAGCAAACGAGTTTCATGTGCATAGATAGAGGGAAGATCCAATATTGAACTTAAGACAGAGAAACAATCAATTTATTCAAACCATCCCAAATGCACGTTTCGCGGAATCAAGGGTGTTAGAAAGGAACATTGATATTGTAACCGGTCCAATGCCGCCGGGAACAAGGGTAATGGCTGAGACCACCTTGACCGCCTCTTCAAAGCAAACGTCACCTGTTAAACGGAAACCTTGGCTGCGAGGATCTTGCAAAATATACTTAACTGCATCAATATAAGTTCATACGGAACTAGCTCTCTTCTGTGTTATTCGCACTGGAGAATAAGTCTCACATTAGAGAAAATAAATACATCTCAAATATGTTACAAATCAATCTACTCATTCAACTAGCCACATCATTGCACACCTAAAATATTGAAGAAAGAAGTAATTACCTTAACTTGATTTGTTCCCATGTCAATTACCACAGCTCCTTTCTTTAGCCAATTTCCACGAACAATGTTCGGAATCCCAACATCAGCTACGACAATGTCAGCTTCAGACGTTATTTGTTCAGGGTTCTTCGTGTATGCATGTAACACGGTGACCGTTGCGTGGTGCCTCTACTCAAAAGATGGTTAATTAGCCATTTAGAATTTAGAAATTAAAAACATTTTGCTGAGCCAGCAACAACATTTGTGTTACCTGCAATAGCAAGGAAGTTGGCAACCCTGCAATTTTACTTCTTCCAATTATTACAGCTCTTTTCCCTTTGATTTCCACACCATGTCTAAGCAACAACTCTATGCAGCTTTTGGTGGCACATGTGACAGAGAAGGGTTTCCTTCCTCTTATTGCAAGATTTCCAATATTTAAAGGATGAAAACCATCCACATCCTTTTCAGCACTCACAATATTCATAATTTTTTCCTCCTCCAAATGCTGCATCAAATATTTTATCTTAGAATATAACATTGATCTTAACATTCACCAAATAATGCCATCAGCCTTATGCTTGTCATTAAAACTTCTCTTATTCTTATTCAATTGGCTTAGATTTTAGATCAATCGGAAAGGTTAGAGTACAGAAGCATAGCTTGCAATAAGAATAATAATCTTAAACTACATAGCACTGATATTTCAGATTGAAGGTGTGTCTGGTGTTTGACACGCGTCGATGTGGAACACCAACACAATATCGACACATGTGGTTACAGTCAATCACTTTGATTTTCTCAAATTATTATCAGTGTCTACGTATCGGTGTAAGTGTCGTGTCTGTGTCAATGTTTCATTTCATAGATCTTAAGCATTGAGAAGTAAAAAAGATGAATAAATTACTTGAGGAAGAGGGAGTTGGACAACAATGCCATGAATATGAGGGTCATCATTGAAACTAGAAACAACATGAAGCAATTCATTTTCAGTGCAGTTATCAGGCAACTGAGAAACCAGTGTTTCAATGCCAACTTGATCACATGCTTTCAACTTAATGTTGATGAAAGTATGAGAGTCCTTTCTATCACCCACCAAAACCACAGCCAATCTAGGAGTCTTTCCAATACCACACTTCATCCTCCTAATCTCATCAGCCACTTCAAGTTTTATTTGTTTGGCAATGGGTTTACCATCAAGAATTGCAGCACTATGGCCATTATTAGAAGCTAAAAAAAAAGCATCACCAACAAAAAAAAAACAAAACTTATTAACTTTAAAATGACGAAAAAAGAGGCTTAACAAGAACTGACAAACTAGGCCGCCCAGCCCGGCTCACTTGGCCATAACACAAAATCGGTTGGGTTGGGTTAGTCCAATTGTCTACCAACTGGGCTGCATTTGTGTAGCCAAATCAAAACACTGGGTCAGCGGCCCAACCCAGTCCAACTTTCAACAAACAAAACTACAAAAGTATTAAAAATAAACATTAAAAAATGGCCCAATTTAGCCGATGAGCCAACTGGGTTGGGCTAAAATGACCCATTAATTTTCCGAGTATTTATTTAGAGTCCAACCCAAAACACCTGGTCGTCGAGCCGACCGTTGGGCTAGACCAAAATTGACATCTCTAGACCTAACTAAAAACAACACTACAAAAAATGAAATTTAAAACATAGAAATAGAAAGAACATACATTGAAGACATTCTGGGAAATGGGTATGAGGGGAAGTGTTCTCTCTGGGTATCCAAATATCAGGAAGGTTGGGGCCAAGGAAAGAAGAAAAAGAATGGAAATGCAGTGCTTTTCTTAAGGTTCTATGCAATGCTACTAGCCCAGAAGTGTCACAGAATCGCATGTTTGTTTGTTTGTGTTGATTTGTGAATGTGAAATGGAGAGATTGAAGCTGCCAACACTGGAACTGGAAGAGTGAGTGATGATGGTTGTTGATGTTTGAGTATTTTGATGGTTGTTGATGTTTGAGTATTTTGATGGTTGTTGATCATGCGTCTAAATTTTAGTATTTATTTATTTTTAAAAAAAAGTTTTTATTTCTAGACTTATGGTACTGCACCTAACTATTGTTCTAAAAATTATGTCTTAAATATGTTTTTGGCCCCTGCAAATATAGGGTGTTTTGGTTTAAGCCTCTGTAAAAAAAATTAGTAAAAAGCCCTTCTAAAAACAACTTTTTTTAAAAAAGTCCTTCTGTTAGTGTTCCGTTAGAAAAAACGCTGAGCTGGCTAACAGAGTTTGATATGTATTTTTTGTTTTCATTTCTAATTTATTAAAATATGAGTTGGCATGCCAAGTCATTAATTTTTATTTTTTTTAAAATTTTAAACCAAATTGCTGACTTATAATATTTTCTTAAATGTGTCGTATAAATAACTGCACACTATTTTATAAACAAATAACTCATAATATTTTCCAATTAGACCCACGTAGTCTAAGAGAGAGAAAATGCTTATATAAGCATTCTTTTTTACGAGCACAAATTGTTTTTGCCCACGAAGGTATTCCTTATTAAAAATGATGTTTAATAAGAAAGAAAAAGAGAAGCACTCCCCCTCTAACAACAACTCAAACCGAAAAAATCTCAAGTAGGTAGCTCAGTTGACGAGTTAAAGAAGTATAAGAAGGATGTCTAGGGTTCTAACCCTAAAAACAAACATTTTTCTCACCCGTTTTTTGATCAATTAACAACTAACATTGTTTGTCAAAAGAAAACTCAAACAAAAACCGTAAAAGAGGTTAATGGTGCTACCTTTCGAAATTATAAAGGATTAAATTGAGAAAAATAAATTTAAAGAACTAAATCTAAAACTGAATTTAAGTTAAAAGACCTCTGTAGCAAGACAAAAGACAGATATGATAAGTCATCGGATTAAGAATAAGATCATATGTTACTAGCTCAACAAATTCGACTGACACAAGATATCAGAGACTTATCATATTTTGTCTCCTTATCCTTGAAGTATAAGAACATATACATATACAATGTAATTAATGAAGCAAAATTGTTTTATAATTTTAAATTTTAATTCTTTTATATTTAATTAATATAATTATGGAAGTCGTTATACGTGATGGACAATATTGTTCATCAACGATGTATCATAAAAGTTATCAACAAATTCCGATGTCGTTCAGCGGTTAGGATATCTGGCTTTCACTCAGGGGACTCGGGTCGATTCCTGGCATTGTAATTTTTTTTAATAAAAGTTGTCTTCTTTGCCCCTTTCTTCATGGAAATTTAAAGTGTATGAGCCAAACAAAGAACTTGCACTTTATTTATTCAAGAAGTTATACCTCACAAATGAGTCGAGGAAATTCACCAACTTATATCACGTTAATTAAGGTAAGCCAAAAAGGAATGTTTTCATTATTAAGAAAACTCGTCAACAAATTCTTTAAAACAGTTCACTATAAATATAGGAACCAACAAATTCCAATTCATTTGTAAAAAACACAAACAAATTCCAATTCAAGTTCCATTATATTATAGCATTGCTATAGTTTGGTGAAACATTAGAAATGTCTACATATATCTATGAAGATTTGCAGCCAAAAATTGAAACAAGGATTACGCCAGAATCACACCTTTTGCTAGTTCACATTCCTGATGGTTTGTTTTGTTAATTTAATATGTTATCAATTTCATGTTGTTAGCTTTCTTTGGTAGAATTCATGCATTACTTTTTAGAATTCACATTGAATGGATTTTACTTTTTCTACTTCAAATAACTAACACTTGATGTGGTAGCTTGGTGGTAAGAGCTTAGATTGTATCATCAAGGTGTTGAGTTCGAATTCGAATCTCCTTAGGGCCATTTGTAATTTGTAAAATGGCATCGGTTCCACTTTGATTAATGAAATTTCCCTATTTCCTTTTTTTTAAAACAAAACTTTAAATTACTAAATATCTTAATTTAGTTTTGGAGTATATAATGCTATGCATTACACAAATTATATTGTGTATTTAAAATTTTAAATAATGTTTTAATACATGGCACTATTAATATTTCGTTTACCAATACTTAATTTAATATTTCTATCCTTTAGTTATTTTATCATTTTAAAAATTAACTAACTTAATTGTTACTTTTTATTGCTATAGTTTTATCCAAATAATAACACTTACTTACACTTAGATGAACAGTTTTGGAGGGCTAAGTCTTTATGTGATATATATATTTATTTTTTTGGTGAATTTATGTTGATAATGGATATATGTGGGTCCCATGATAATGTTTGATTACCCTTTTTTTGTTTGATTACCCTTTTTTTAAAATAATCAATATTTACAAAATAAGGAAGACAATATTAAATGTTCTTAAAATACCAGCCAAACAATCTTGATACTTGTGAAAGGGTATTATTATTGATTATTATTATTATTATTATTATTATTATTATTATTTTAGTGAAGTACTATTATTTTTATTGCAGGTTTTACACGAGGTGATGTTGGTGCTAAAGTTGAATATGATTTTGGAAGGGTGAGAGTTTTTGGTGAAAGATCAATTGGAAACAATAAAAGAAGCCGTTTCAATCAAATATATCAAGTTCCATCTTATTGTAACATTAGCAACATTAAAGGAAAATTTGATGGAAACATTATCATCATTACAATGCCAATAATTCCAGGCTCCAAAGTCCCAACTCAACAAGAATTAGATGAAGAAGAAGCTAAACAAAAAGAAAAGAATGAAAAAGATAGCAATATTCCTCCACAATCTGTAGCTGAAAGTAAAGAAGATTCTGCTAATCAGACTTCAACTCCATCAGAAGATCAAAAGGGTCAACAAGAAAAAGAAGAAACTTCTCCACAAAAAGAAAGTCAACGACAAGAAACTTCTACAGCAGAAGCCAACAAAGATTCTATTCCTCAAAAGGGTAAAGAAGAAAAAGAAGCTTCTCCACAAAGTGCAACTCAAGTTACAAAAGTTGAAAGTAAGAAAAAGGATGATCATGAGACTTCAACTCCACCAGAAGAAGCCAGCAAAGATTCTATGCCTCAAAAGGGTAAACAAGAAAAAGGAGCTTCTCCACAAAGTGTAGCTCAAGTTACAAAAGTTGAAAGTAAGAGAGAGGGTGATTATAAGACTTCAACTCCACCAGAAGCCAAGAAAGATTCTATGTCTCAAAAGGTTGATGAAGGAAGAGTTCCTGCTAAAGCTACATTGACAACAGATGCCAAACTTCAAACAGAAGAAGAAAACACTGAAGGACTAAATGATCATGAAAGGAAAAGTGTTGGAAAGGAAGAAAGTAAAGAAGATCAACTCAAGAAGACTATTACAGAGAAAGTAAAGGAAATCAAAGAAGAAAGTAAAGTATCTGCTGACAAAGTTGAAAGTGTTATTAGAAAGAATGCAGAGAAAGTGAAGGGTAAGCTTGGTGATGATGTTGAGAAAATTAGTGACAAAAGGGGTATCTATGAATCAACAAGGACAAGAATTAAGGATATGGCTGATTCTACAACTCAAGCTGTAACTAGATTGGCAAAGAGGTCTAACAATGAAGAAAATAAACAAAAGATAATATATACAGCTGCTGCAATTCTTGTGGTGGGAATAAGTGTTTATGCTTCCTTCAAGTATCGTTCCTCACGCAGAACATAGGAAGTTACATACTATGAAGCACCGACACAGACAGGAACACGCAGATACCGGTTTTAATTTGAAAACTACAAGTAATTGAGTGTCAGTGTCGGTGTTGATGTCCGACACGAAGTGTCAATTCTACAGAGGTTACATATCTTGAATAAGGATTCTAATGATATTAGAGAACAAAGTTGAAATAATACTGGGATGTACTAACCAATAGTTCTATACTTGAATCAATGGAAAAATATATTATGGAAATATGGAGATGTAAATGCAATTGTCTTGGCAACAAATGTATTTGAAAAATAAATTAAAAGTTACATTCTGAGATTACTTTGTCTTTTGCAAAAATCCTCCTAAAATAATCCCACAAACAAAAGGTGCAAGAAAACTAGCATATATTAAATAATTTGAGAGGATATGTTAATTAACGAAAGTTATAAGATGTAAACATTATTATCATTCGTTTTGTGTAATGTGTACAGAAGCCCAAAGAATGCTTTCCTATCCTACTATACAGATATAATCATTGTTCCATTCTCCAAATAGGTATACAGTATATTAAGATTCCTAAAAAGAATGAGGAACATATTGTGATTAGAGTATATACATATGCTCTCCAAGGGTGCATGCATTCTCTCATTGCATTGAACTCAGCAGCAAAGGTAGAGACAGTACTCAAACAACCCAATAAACCAAATTGTATGCCTGTTATAATCGTATCACAATTTCTGGTGTTCACCTACATCAAACATGTGAGATATTCCTGATCACAACCTCCAAAGCTATGATGCAAAATCTTGAAACTTTTTATATAAAATCCATAATATCAAAATACTAAAAATGAAGAGCAATTTAAGAGTATAATAAGCTCATGCACCTTGTCCTTGTCCCTATAAACTTTTGTATATACCACCCAGACCCTATGTAGTCAATAACAGATAGCGTAGCATAGCAGCCGATCCCTAAAATGCTATAGTGATGTAGCGGTATGGCCGCTACCTCGAAGTCTACAGAAAGGATATAAGTAATTTATACCTTACACATAAAAGCTCAAAAATAGAACGCACAAAATTAATACTCAGCATTAAAAACTAAGTAGTGGCTGTGACTAGGTTGATGTCATAGCAATGGAAAAACTGTGAAAACAACACAAATTGCAACATAGTTAGAGGAACCATGCAAAATAGTGAATGGAGAAGAGGAAAAAAACAAATTGGAAAGCGATATAGAGGCACAAAGCAGCACGGCCTCGACTGGCTAAAATTGACCAAAAAGCCTAAAAAGAAGAGGGGGTGGATAAAAGTGAGAGAAAATTTGAAATTTTTAATGGAATTTGATAAGAACACAAACAGAATGAGTGAAAGTGGGTTCTGTTAACGCACAGAACCAGTATCTTTGATTAGTGTAGTGAGATTTCAGTAGAATTCAGTGTAAATTCTACTGTAAATACAAAGAAGAAACTGGAAAATACAAGAAAAATATCTAGGCACTTACAGAGGCCTTAACTCTCCCAATAGCCTAAGCCAAATTCCAGTCTACCCATTCTAACCAACTACCACAGCATATATTCCCTCCCTGATTCTCTCTCCTCACGCCAAAGGCACCTGGCCATGTCAGCCAGTGCACTCACTCCCACGATTACAAATGATTAGTTAGTTAGGTGAGCTATGCTCTCCTACATCATGACCCACCATAACTTTCCTATTCCCCTTTTTCTTTCTTTTGTATACATTTCCAAATTTATCCCCTCCCAACCTATCTGTATCATTACCCCTCCTTTAAAATGCTCCTTGTCCTCAAGGAGGAATTCTGGAAACTCAGTTTGTAACTTCTCAGCAGCTTCCCAAGAGTTCTCAAACTCTGGCAGGTCCTTCCATTTGATCAACACTTCCCAATCTCCATTGGCAGCCTTTCTCCATTCCTTGACAGATTCTGGTGAAGTTTCCATCAACCATTCTTCATTCATACAAGCTGGTAGTGGTTGAAATTCTACTGTAGGAGCTACTGATTTCTTCAATAAAGAGGCATGAAATACAGGATGCACCTTGCTGTCAGGAGGTAACTTCAATTGATAGGCTACAGCTCCAATCTTCTTCTCTATCTCATAGGGCCCATAGTATCTAGGACTGAGCTTTTGGTTAATTCTCTTAGCCAAGCTCTTCATCTTGTAAGGTTGTATTTTCAGATATACCATCTCACCAACTTGGTAATCAACTGCCCTTCTGCGCCTGTTTGCTTGGGCTCTCATCCTGTCCTGTGCCTTCACCAGTTGCTCTTGCAACTCCTTCACCATGTCTTTTCTTTCTGCTGTTAATCTGCTCACTTCATCCACTGAAGAGTGATGAACATCTCCTCTTACTAACACAGGTGGTGGTCTACCATATAATGCCTCAAAAGGAGTAGTCTTCACAGATGAGTGGTAGTTAGTATTGTACCAATACTCTGCCTAACTGATCCACTTAGGCCACTGCTTTGGTTTCCTGCCTGTTAGACACCTCAGATAAGCTTCTAGGCACCTGTTAACCACCTCAGTTTGACCATCAGTCTGAGGGTGGTAAGCACTACTATATTTTCATTTAGTTCCTGCAATTTTAAATAGCTCAGACCAGAAAGCACTCAGGAATATTTTATCCCTATCAGACACTATTGATTCTGGGAATCCATGCAATTTCACCACCTCTTTGGTAAATATTTCTGCAATATCCGTAGCATTATAAGGATGACACACAGGTATGAAGTGTGCATACTTTGTGAGCCTGTCTACTACCACCAAAACAGTATCCACACCCATAGTTTTAGGAAGACCACCAATGAAATCCATAGAAATATCAGTCCACACTTGTTTAGGTATAGGCAGTGGCTGTAACAAACCACCAGGGCTAAGAGTCTGATATTTATTTCGCTGACAAATCTCACAAGCTTGCACATACTCTTGTATCTGTCTTCTCATCCCTTCCCAGTGTACCAATCCAGCTATCTTCTTGTAAGTTCTAAAGAAGCCTGAATGTCCCCCTATAGCTGAGTCATGGAGTTCATGAAGAATTCCCATAATTCTAGGAGAATTCTTAGGAATTACAATCCTCCCTTCCTTGTATAATCTCCCTTTTCTCAATTGATAACCACTGTGGCTATTGGAGTCTCCCAACAGGTCTTGCATAATACTCTTCAACTTTTCATCCTGTTGTATTTCTTCCTCTAATCCTTCCCACAGTTCACAGTGCACAGTTGAGATACTGTGAAACTGCATTTGTCTGGACAGGGCATCTGCTGCACCATTCTCTTTACCGGGTCTATACTTGATGTCAAAGTCATAGCCAAGTAATTTTGAGATCCATTTCTGCTGCTCTTCACCCATCACTCTTTGCTCAGTGAGAAACTTAAGACTCTTCTGGTCTGTCACTACTTGGAAGTGTCTACCAAGTAGATATGGTCTCCATTTCTGTATTGCAATCACAATGGCCATCAGCTCACGTTCATAAACCGATTTTTGTTGAGCTCTTTCAGACAGAGTTTGGCTCATGTAAGCCACTGGTCTTCCTTCTTGCATCAACACTGCCCCTAGTCCTTTTCCTGATGCATCAGTCTCAATAACAAACTCTTTCTCAAAATTAGGCACTGCCAAGACAGGCAGTGAAGTCATTGCTTTCTTCAATTGGTCAAATGCCCTCTGTGCTTCAATTCCCCACACAAAACTGTCTTTCTTAAGCAACTGTGTCAGTGGCCAGGCTAATTTGCCATAATTCTTGACAAATTTTCTATAGTATCCTGTTAATCCAAGAAAACCCCTTAGCCCTTTTAAATCCTTAGAAACAGGCCACTTCACCATATCCTCAATCTTCTTTGGGTCTGCTGCTACCCCTGCTGCTGATATGAGATGGCCTAAGTACTCAATTTGAGACTGAGCAAAGGAACATTTTTTCTTGTTGGCATACAACTTGTGAGCCCTTAGTAACTTTAAGACAGCCTGTAAGTGTTCTTCATGTGCCTTTAAATCCCCACTGTACACCAGAATATCATCAAAGAAAACCAAGGCAAACTTCCTCAAGAATGGTTTCAACACTTGGTTCATCAAGGCTTGGAAAGTGGAGGGTGCATTGGTCAATCCAAAGGGCATCACTAGGTACTCATAGTGTCCCTCATGTGTTCTAAAAGCAGTTTTATGGATATCTTCTTCTTTCATACGAATTTGATGATAACCAGACTTAAGATCTAACTTAGAAAATATTGTAGCACCTCCCAATTCATCTAATAACTCATCAATAACTGGAATAGGAAATTTATTAGGCACAGTTACCTTATTGAGAGCTCTATAATCTGTACAAAACCTCAATCCTCCATCTTTTTTCTTTACCAGTAGCACAAGACTAGAAAAGGGACTTGTGCTATGTCTCGCAATCCCTGCTTGCAGCATCTCTCTCACCATCTTCTCTATCTCATTCTTTTGATAGAATGGATATCTATATGGTCTGATGTGAGGTATCTCAGCTCCAGGTTTCAAGATAATTGCATGATCATGCTCCCTGGTAGGTGGCAAGCCTGGTGGTAACTCAAAAACATCAGCAAATTCACTGAGCACCATTTCCATTCCCTGCTCTGTCTGTCCCTGTAACTCTGCAGTATCTGTGTCATTGACCTGCTGCACATAGAATCCTTGGCCATCATCTTGGAGAGCTTTCATAATTGCTTTCCATGATGCTTGCCCTGTACTCAAAGAAGGGTCACCTTCAATCACATGTCTCTGTCCCCCTTTGCTCCATTTTAAGCTTAAGTTCCTGAAATTAGCTTCTATGTTCCCCAAACTGGCCAACCAATCCATCCCCAAAACTAACTCAGTGCCTCCTAGCTCCATTATAAATAATTTCTGCTGGAATTCCACTCCTTGCACAGAGAACTCCAAGCTATCACACACCCCCTTATTCCTCACTTGCTCCCCTGTGCCCACCTCCACAATATAAATTGGAGTTTCAACAACAGCAATCCCCAATTCAGCAATCAATCTAGCATTAATGAAACTGCTAGAAGCTCCAGAGTCAATCAGTGCTACCACCTTCCTCCCCTTGATCACTACCCACACCTTAAAAGACTTGTTGGTAGTCAATCCTTCTCTACTATGTAATGAGAGTTGCAGAGTTTTTAATTCCTCTACAATTTCTTCTGCCACCTCCAGTTCTTCCTCATCATCACTTCCATCCCCTTCACATAACATCAACCTCATGTGCTTCATTTTACAGATATGCCCTTTTCCCCAACTATCACCACATTTGAAACAAAGCCCCTTCTTACTTCTCTCCTCCAATTCAGCTTGACTAAGCCTTCTTCCCTTAAATCCCTCTCCTCCTTTCTCACTTCCCTTAACAGAGTCATTACTGTTAACTGAGACATTGTCCCTTCTATCCTTGTTCAACTCCCATGCTCCACGAAACTTGGAACTGTGACTATTTCCCTTGATCTCCCCCTTATCCTTCACTCCTCCAAGTTTTCCAGTTAGGGCTTGATTCTTCTCTTCTATTAGTAAAGCACGATCCATTAACTCATCCAAGTCATCGAGGTCATATATTTTCAATTCAGCTTGAATTTCATCCTTGAGGCCATTTAAGAAAATGCTCGCGAGCATCACACGTTCCTCTGGTTTTAATGACGTCGCATGCTTCTCAAATTGATCGCGAAACGCCATCACCGTGCTATCTTGTCGTAATTTCAGCAAGGGGCCCATTGGGTTGTGCAACGAACCCGGGTTGAACCGACGAATCACTGCAATCTGGAAATCACTCCAAGTACGCAATGGAGCCTGCACTTCCCACCATTGAAACCAATTCAGTGCGCGATCTTCCAACGCGATCACCACTGCATTAAGTTTCTCAGATTCCTTCACTTCGTTGACCCGGAAGTAGCGCTCGACCCGGATCAACCACCCTTGTACATCGTCACCATTAAACACAGGAATTTCTAACTTACATCTTCCTGCTCTGTAATGAGGAGGAGCATAATCACCAGAATCGTGATTTGACGTGATCCCACCGCCTGAGCCTGAAGTGTACTCACCTTCACTCCCAGTGGTTGGTTGCTTCTGCTTCGCGAGACCCAAAAGCGTTGCATTCATGGTCTCAAGTTGCTCCAGCACCTTCGTCATCGTCCCCTCCAAACCTCCTACCCTCAACTCCACAGCATCCATACGATTATCCATCGCGCCTCGTGTCGCCACCATTCAAGGCACCAGAACCGGTGCTTTGATACCAATTGATAAGAACACAAACAGAATGAGTGAAAGTGGGTTCTGTTAATGCACAGAACCAGTATCTTTGATTAGTGTAGTGAGATTTCAGTAGAATTCAGTGTAAATTCTACTGTAAATACAAAGAAGAAACTGGAAAATACAAGAAAAATATCCAGGCACTTACAGAGGCCTTAACTCTCCCAATAGTGATGTGAGCCCACACGCATACCTAGCCCAATCATGGAGCTTGAATGAAGGTCACAAAGATAAAGACTCAAAATACCAAAAAGAGATTCAACACTTAAAGGGAATATACTTTAGTGTGTCCACCTTGATAATTGACAAGGACACACTAAAGGTGACCAATGATACTATTAGGGAATTTCTAGAATATCCAAACTCTAGTGTTTCCTACTTATTTGTATTTGCTTTTCAATAAATTTAGGTTTTCATTCCTAATTGTAATGAACATTTATTTTTGAGCCTTGGTGGCTATTTAGTTTAGGCCTTGGGCCTTATTTCTTTCCTTAGTGGACTTTAGAGTGTTGGGCTTAGGATTCAAGAGTCCAACCTATATATACTTTTCCTTTCCATGTAATAGTTAGAACTTTGATGAATGAAATTCACTTTTACATTTTGAGCATGAGAGTGCCCTAAGACCTAAGTGAGTGGTGAGTGGCTAGTTGCTAGTGTAGGTGGAACTTCATCATAGATTCTCCAAGGTTTCTTGAGATGAGAACCTTGAGCACACAACCTTGAGGCTAGGAGAGCTCAAGGATAGTGTTGTCCTTATCATCTTCCCAAGGAAGAAGTGGTGGACTTCCTTCTCCACTTCCATTTCTATCTCTTCCATATTTGCATTTTCTTCCCCTCAAGTAAGTGTTGTTTCATTTGTGTCTTTGATTTTGTGTTGTTGGTGTTTAGATTGTGTGAGAAAATTGTTAATTTGCTAAATTTCAAGATCCTAAACTTCAAGATCTACTTTAGATCTCATCATTTGGTATCAAGAGCTAGAGGAAATTTGGCAATTTTTTTTTCTCACTGTAAAAGTGTTTTCGTTTCCAGCTTTCAGGAACACTTTGTATTTCTTCTACATTCACGTTTTTCATTTTCTGTCCAATTTTCGTTTTTTATTTTTTGTCAGTTTCGTCTTGATTTAGTGATTGCATCTTGTTCGTTGTTAAATTTGCAACATATTGCGCACTTATTTCATTTCATTTGAGCAAAGTTTGATCAAATTCGAAGTTCAAAAAGAAGCTATATTTTTGTTTCCAATTTCGATTTCATTTCGGATTTGTGATCGGTTTTGCTGAAATTCGTTGCTAGCAGTCATTTTCTGCACTAAATTCGAACCTATTGCAAGTGGTTTTACGAATTTTGGTTGAGTTTTGAGCATTTGCCCAATTTCAAAACCCTAAAACGCGTTTTTCTGAAATTTCGCGTTTTGAGTAAGCTCTTCAACTTTTTTCTGCGAATTGATGATTTATTCAGATTCCTTGTGAAATTTCGCACGAAATGGGCTATTCGTTTGTCTAATTTGGTTGAGTATTCATTGAGATACACCTGTTTTAAGAAATCACTTGTTCTTGGTGTTCGTACTTATGTTCTTCATCTCCAGATTTATTTGATCCAAATTTTGTTTGTTCAAAATTCAAATTGTGTTTCTGGATTCAATATAGCTCCTTTTTCAGTGATTCAAAAGCCAGGTTATTTCTCTCAAAATCTAGTATTATTTGAGACATTGAAAAAAAAATTCAAAAAAAAGAAAATACTGAAAAATAAAAAAATAGGAAAAAAAGTATTATTTTCAAGAAAAAAGGCATTAACCTAATCACGGGAGCATCAAAAAAAATTGAAAAAAATTCCAGAAAAAATTCCCATTGTTAGTAAACATTATTTGGATCATTGAGAAATTTTCTCAAAACTTTTTGGGGACATTTGGACCATTTTGCCCTTGATAGCTTATTTGCTCACTTTGTTGCAATTTCCTTGGTGCATTGCTAGCACTCTTTTGAGTCTCTTTTCATAGTTTAAATTTGTCTTTAAATACTCTATATTTGGTTTAGCTCTCTCAATTTTTTTTTTTGTTTTTGATTTTGGTCTTTAAAATTCCTAAGTTTGTCATAGTAGTTTCTTTCCCTTTTTTGGCATTCGTTGGTGATTGGTAATACTCTCCTTGAGAATCTATAGTAATATCAACATCAAGGTTGGAAAGAGGCTTTTGAGGTTCACTCCTAAGATATCATTGGAGAATAGAGTGATTTGAGTGACCCTATTTTACACTTGTGTGCCCAAAAAAACCCTTGAGTGTAGAGCATTTTTCCTAAAAAGCCTAAACACGAGTGGAGTGAAATTTGGTGAGCTAAATACACTTGTGAGGACTTATTGGTGGCTGGAAATTGTTGTTATTTTCTAACTCTTCTTGTAGGTACTACATTGGACTTGATTGATGGATGAAGGGTACAAAGGAAGCCCAATGAGTTCACCTAAAATGTTTCTTTCCCCTAAGAGACGTGATTCTCCTCATGAATACTATGTAAGGAGGTATAGAAAATATAAATATGATGAGGATCAAAGGAGGTATATAAGAGATAAGTATGTTGATGAGGAAGAGCATGAAAGGAGGCATAGAATGAGGGACACCAATACAAACATGGAAGAAGTTTTTAGATCTAAATTTGAAAATGATAAAGCTTCGGCCATGGTGCCAAAAGGTAAGGATAAAATCTCTACTTCTATTCCTATTGCTATTACTTCTTCTTTATTCCATGCAAGATGTCGTGTTGAAAATAGTGTATGTTGTTTCCAAGTGGTTGGTGAGAGTTGTTTTAATATGGCTAGCACTCGTTTAGTTACAAAACTCAACCTTCACCCTTTTGATCATCCAACACCATATATGCTCAAGTTGCATAAAGATAAAGAAGAAGTTCTTGTGAATAAAAAAGTGTTTGTTAGTTTTTCCACTCATAGGTACAAAGACATAGTCTTATGTGATGTTGTACCTATAGAGACCGCCCACCTAATCTTAGGTAGGCCATGGCAACTTGATAAGAAAGTAATTTATGATGGATATGCTAACAAGTACTCTTTTTAGGCATGACACTTTGGAAATTAATCTCACTTCTCTTAGCCTTCATGAAATGCTTAAGGACCAAATTGCTTTGAAAAAGAAAATAGAGGAAGAAGCAAAGGAAATGAATGTTAAAATCAATGAGGAGGATGTGGCATCTAAGGTTAGCCGAGAGCCTATAATGATGGAAACTTCTAAAGAGGTTCCAAAAATTGGAAGTAGGGAGGAACTTGAACCATTGTTGGAAAAGCCATCCGAACTCTCATCTTCTAATGATTTTGTTTGCTTGACCACTAATACTAATTTTTCTTCTAGTTTTGTTGATTCCTCTTATAAGGTTAGTGAAGATGATGTTCCATTTGAGGCACTTGCAAATAATGATGTTTCACAAGCATTGGAAGAGCACATAAATTTAAAAGGTGAAAAGCTTGATGGTGGCCAAGAGCACCATAATGCCTCTAAAAATGAGAATTGTGAGATACATGAGGACAAGCACATTACAAGTGTAATTGTGGTAGGCAACTTTAATAGTGATGGTGCTTCCAAAGGCACTCCACTTAATGGTAAGACCAAGGTAATGGAGAATGTGCTTAATGTTTTTAAGTTGAAAAGGTATAATATTCTTCATCTTTTCTCCATTCCTTTCTCTAGGTCCTTTTCTTTTGCTTGGAAGTTTACCATGCTTTGGATTGTGTTGAAACTAGTGCTTGGCATTTTCATGATTAGACTTTTATTTGGGGTCACTCACTTTCCTTTTGATCCCGGTGGAGTCTAAGTAATTCTTGCATTAGTTTAGTTGTCTTTTACTTTCAAAATAAGTGATTTTTGTCCATCTTTGATGTAGGTTTCCAAGAGGGGGAGTTCACTTGAGGACAAGTGAAGTTCAAGAGGGGGAGTATGATGTGAGCCCACACGCATACCTAGCCCAATCATGGAGCTTGAATGAAGGTCACAAAGATAAAGACTCAAAATACCAAAAAGAGATTCAACACTTAAAGGAAATATACTTTAGTGTGTCCACCTTGATAATTGACAAGGACACACTAAAGGTGACCAATGATACTATTAGGGAATTTCTAGAATATCCAAACTCTAGTGTTTCCTACTTATTTGTATTTGCTTTTCAATAAATTTAGGTTTTCATTCCTAATTGTAATGAACATTTATTTTTGAGCCTTGGTGGCTATTTAGTTTAGGCCTTGGGCCTTATTTCTTTCCTTAGTGGACTTTAGAGTGTTGGGCTTAGGATTCAAGAGTCCAACCTATATATACTTTTCCTTTCCATGTAATAGTTAGAACTTTGATGAATGAAATTCACTTTTACATTTTGAGCATGAGAGTGCCCTAAGACCTAAGTGAGTGGTGAGTGGCTAGTTGCTAGTGTAGGTGGAACTTCATCATAGATTCTCCAAGGTTTCTTGAGATGAGAACCTTGAGCACACAACCTTGAGGCTAGGAGAGCTCAAGGATAGTGTTGTCCTTATCATCTTCCCAAGGAAGAAGTGGTGGACTTCCTTCTCCACTTCCATTTCTATCTCTTCCATATTTGCATTTTCTTCCCCTCAAGTAAGTGTTGTTTCATTTGTGTCTTTGATTTTGTGTTGTTGGTGTTTAGATTGTGTGAGAAAATTATTAATTTGCTAAATTTCAAGATCCTAAACTTCAAGATCTACTTTAGATCTCATCAAATAGCCTAAGCCAAACTCCAGTCTACCCATTCTAACCAACTACCACAGCATATATTCCCTCCCTGATTCTCTCTCCTCACGCCAAAGGCACCTGGCCATGTCAGCCAGTGCACTCACTCCCACGATTACAAATGATTAGTTAGTTAGGTGAGCTATGCTCCCCTACATCATGACCCACCATAACTTTCCTATTCCCCTTTTTCTTTCTTTTGTATACATTTCCAAATTTATCCCCTCCCAACCTATCTGTATTAGAATTTCACCGTAGCGTCTGCTACGACCGCTATTTGGCCGCTATAGCAGCCGTTATTTGCAGAGCTACAACCGGATCCACATCGCAACGCCAAATTGTGTAGCGCCTAGGGATCGCTACGCAACGCTACGACCACTAATGACTACAGTGCGCAGACCCCAAAAAGAATTTTTTTCCTAGTAGCAAAAGTTGGTTGAGAAGTCCAATTCATCAACATTGACTAACATTATAAAAAACTACTTCTGATTCTTTGAAAACCCGTTTAGAGCTATGCAAGTTCAGACACATATAAGAGGATAGTTAAAGAAACATATTCTGGAAACTTACAAATCTCTTTGTTGTAGCAAGTGCAGCCATGACACAAGCAGCAAAGACATTTGCAATTAGAGTCCCAAATGGAATCCAATTCAACAAACCAGTTGTTCCTAATCCACGTCCATTTAATCTGGATAAGACCCACCTAATCCATACACCTAGAGGCCCAACTAAGCAAGCAATCCATAGAGAAGAATTTTCTCCATTCTTGAACTCAGCAATCAATAATGCAACACTACCACCCCATAACAGGCCTAAAATCAGCAATAACAACACCATAACTGCCAAGTGATGCTTGTTGAAGCCTTCTACCTTTGCCTTGTTCTTGGATCTGTTAGTTTCATTTCCTGAACTCGTCTTTAGTCTGCTGAGAAGCCACCGAAAACCCTTAGCCGTTTCTATCCCAAATATGATTGAAAAGGCAACAAGAAATAACCCTGCAGAACTCAAATTCTTTACAAACTCATCTTAACAATTCAGCCATGTTGAGACTAATATACATTGCATGTGAAGTGAAAATCATTCTGTAGCACCGACACTTGAGGTTGAAGACGTGTTTGACACGAACACCGACACTTCAATTACTTTCATTTTTCAAATTTTATCAGTGTCTAAGTGTCTGTGTCAGTGTTGTCACTGGTGTTCGTGTCTATGTCGGCACTTCATAAGAAAAACACAATAGAAAAAAGGTTTGAATGAGACTACCATAGCCTAAAAACATACTTATCAAAATTTCCTTCTTAACATTACCTACTAGAAATCCAAGAGCAGAAAAGAGCCATTTTCCATCAACACCGAGTTCAAGCATTTTTTGATTCCAGCCACTGAAGGTTGTTAGACTCCCTAAGTAACCAGTTGTCAGTGCAATAGCTAGATACTCAGACACATTTGATATGTCTTCTTTGAATACAATACCAAACCATCCCATCATAAAAGAACCAACCTAGAAAGATATTCATAAAATTTGTATCAAGACATAATTTGAATCCGCATAGCATCATTTAAATAGCAAGGTAAAATGGCCCAAATTGGACTAATTTCTAGCCTGAAAACACCGCATTCTCTGCTGACTAGTATTCAAGCCACTTTATTCACATTGCTATTTTGAATATTTATAGTTTTTTCCCTTTATTCCTGTCAGATAATTCTACTGTTTTTATCTAATTCCAGTTATTTACTTAAGTAGTTTGTTAGATTCGGTTGTATTTAGTTTGTATTTGTTTTGTCTGTTAGCTTAGTTAGGATAGTCAAGTAGGCTCTCTTTCTCTTCTAATCACTGAGTCATCTCTCTCTCTCTCTCTGTATATATATATATATATGTATCATTTTGGTAATGAATGGATAAGAAGATGCAATGAACAAAGAAATACAAGCCTAAGAGCTCAACAACACATGGACACTCCCAGATTTACCCTTGGCAAGAGGCTCATTGGCTACAAACCGATCTTCAAAATGAAATACAAATATGATGGCACCATAAAAAAACACAAGGCAAGATTGGTCGCCAAGGGTTTTACTACACAACTTGATGGTCTTGATTACTGAGACTTTTTCCCCAGTTGTGAAGTTAACCGCTGTGAGGTTAGTCCTAGCTTTGCCAGTTCCTAATCAATGGAATTTACATCAGCTTGGTGTTAACATTGTCTTCCTCCATAGTGATCTTAATGAAGAAGTATACATGCACATCCCCCCTAGTTTTCACACACGTGCCGCCAACAAAGTGAGTTACAAAAATCACTCTATGACTTAAAACAAGCTAGTAGACAGTAGTATGCCAAGATAACCTCCCCTCTGCTCTCCCTAGTTTATTGTATGTCAAAATCTAACTATTCTCTACCGACCAAGATCTCGGGAAGTCTCATCACCATTATCGTGATCTATGTTGATGATATGGTTCTCACTGGAAAAGACTATCTGGATTCCATTATGTCAAAGAGCACGTTGATCATCAATTAAAAATCAAAGACTTGGAACCTTTCTAATTCTTCCTACGCCTTGAGATTGCCAGATCATCCCAGGGTCTCGCTCTATCTAAAAGGAAGTGTGCATTGGAAATTCTGCAAGAAACTGGCATGCTTGGCTGCAAACCTGCCTCTACTCCAATGATTCCTGGCCACAAAATCACCTCAGTTGATGGTGACCCCTTGGATGATCCCACTATGTACAGAAGGCTTCTTGGAAGGCTGACCTATCTCACTAATACTCGGCCAAACATTTGCTATGGCTTTCTGCAACTTCTACGACCTCTCACTAATCGCATGGAAGTCAAAGAAGCAAAACACATTCTCTAAGTCCTCCTCGAGGGTGAACATAGGGTCCTAACAATTACTACTTGTGAAGAAATTCAATGGCTCTTATACAAAATTTACTAACAGATCTGAAGCAGCCTCATCACACATCAGTTCCTCTCTACTATAACAAACGCCCATCCATCCAAATTGCTCAAAACCCAACCTTTTACGAGAGAACTAAGCATATTGAGCTCTATTGTCACCATCTACCAGACAAAGTTCAAGCAGGGCTAATTCATCTCATGCCTATTCTACCCTCTGCTCAATTAGCTGATATTCACACCAAGGCTCTTCCCCCTGCATGCATTGTTCTCCACTTTGATTTCCAAGCTGAACTTGTGTGACATGCACAGTCCAGCTTGCAGTTATTTGATTCTACTGTATTTAATTAATTCCAGTTATTTAGTTAAGTAGTTTGTTAGATTCTGTTGTAGTTAGTTTGTATTCGATTAGTCTGTTAGCATGTTAGGCTAGTCAGTTAGACTCTCTTCTAATTACTGAGTCATGTATATATATATACTTAATTTTGGTAATTGAATGAATAAGAAGAATCAGTTTCACACCTTTCTAACAATTCCTAGAAAATCTACTCAAGTTTATGTCAAAACACAATTGACTGTGGTACATGATATATGGCTTATATGATCCTTACATAGAGTGCATCTACAAGTGTCGCGCGCGCGCGTTGTGTGTGTGAGTGAGTGAGAGAGAGAAGACGTGAGGGTGGAAATCAGGAAGGGAACAAAGTAGATACCATATTAGAAGGCAGATCAAGGTAGAGAATCGTTTGGTCACTTGTCACGCGACCTATACCGGGGCCAAATAACTTGCCCAATGCATGTCTTGAAGACGAAAGACCAAATTGACAGGTTGATACTACAATGGGATGCATTGGGCACTACTACTACTACTCAAAGCTCACAAATTCAAAGTTTGGTACTAGAACACTTGCAACCTTCAACAAATGTGAAGAGACTTGGTATCCAGGGCTATGGTTGAACTAGCTTTCCAAATTGGTTGGGTGATTCTTCATTTGGCAACATGGTGTATTTGAGCATCTTTGGTTGTTGTAATTGTACATGCCTTCCACCCTTTGGATGTTTAAGTAATCTGAAAGAACTATATATTGGTAGGATGGAATCAGTAAAGAGTGTTGGTGTTGAATTCTATGGAAGTAGTTGTCTTTCAGTTCAACCATTTCCCTCTCTGAAGACTCTGGGTTTTGAGGAAATGCCAGAATGGGAGGAATGGAACTTGATTGGAGGTACAACTACAGAGTTTCCTAGTCTAAGACATCTGTCGGTGATAAGATGTCCAAAACTCAAAGGAAACATACCCAGCAAACTTCCTTCCATAACTGAACTGAAGTTATGGGAATGTGATTCATTGCTGGAGTCAAGCCATTCAAGTCACAATAGCAGTATTATAAGCCCATCAGATCTATTCAACACATTGATATTGCCACTGAATTCTCTTAAAAAGTTGACCTTATTCCGCCTTCCCTATCTGACGTCTTTCCCAAGAAACGGTTTACCCAAAACCTTGCAATCTTTATCTCTCCATTATTGTGAGAATCTAGAATTCCTTCCTCATGAATCCTTGAACAATTACACATCAATTGAGCAATTGTCAATTGAATACAGTTGTAATTCAATGACATCCTTTACATTGGGCTCTCTATCTATGCTCAAAAGTCTATATATTAGTGGTTCCAAGAATCTCAAATCAATTTTCACTGCAGAAGATGCAACACAAAGTCTCTCATTTATTCAAAGTATCCAAATACGGTATTGTGATGAACTGGACTCGATTTCGATTTCCCCAGGTGGAGTGCCCACTCCTAACCTCATTCATTTCGGGGTGTATGGGTGTAAAAATCTTCATTCATTACCAGAACCAATGAACAACCTAGCTAGCCTTCAAGAATTGAGAATTTATAACCTTCCAGACCTAGAAGCTTTTGCTAAAGAGGGATTACCTATCAACTTACGGAAACTTTCTGTTGGGGGAATTCAATGGAATACAAAGTGGAATTTGGACAGTATCACATGTCTTTCAGTATTGGAAATTGGAGGTTGTGATATCATGAATAAGCTGATGAAAATGGAAGTGCCATTGCTACCCGCTTCCCTCGTATCCCTACACATCTGTCAACTTGATGATATAGAATGCTTGAATGGTAACTGGCTTCGCCATTTCACCTCTCTCCAAAACCTTGAGATTTCAGATGCTCCTAATCTCAAGTTATTGCCGGAAGAGGGACTGCCTTCTTCTCTTTCAGTACTGAGTATCTTCGACTGCCCATTTCTGGAAGCAAAATGGCGTAGGAAGCAAGGGAAAGAGTGGCGTAAGATTGCTCACATTCCCTGCATACTTATCAACAGCAAAATGATCACATGATTGTCTAGGTGAGTCACAAAAAATACTACTATATTGCAATTTCTCTTGTTTTTGCCATCAAAATAATTATCTACTTAAATTGTAATATTTGCATACACTTATTTTAAAATTACATGTCACAGGTTAACACATGTTGCTTGCGATTTCTTCTTGTCCCAATCTAGCTGTCATGTGAAGCAAAGCACAAATGCACAACCAACACTCTGAAGAGGGAGAAAGAGCAAAATGTTTTCTCATGTACTGCACAGGTGAGATTTAATATACTGGTATAGATTTAAATAAATTTCTACTATAGTAACTAATAGTGGACCACATAATATGCAATTATTCAGGAAGGAGCTTCACTAAAACCCTGAAAAAGTTGAAGGAATCTGGCTTTCTAGGTGGCTGTTTGAGAAATTCAGCATTGGTAAATTTACCAAGTGAAGGAGAAACTTTTCCTTGAAGTTGATAGAAAGAAAGATGGATTCCTTTCAGCCTCATGAGATTTTTTAGAGGTATTGAAATATCATCAGAGAATAGACTTTTACTCAAGTCCAATATGACCTACAACTCGACAAGCCTTCCTACTTCATACTACCCGTCAGAAAATTTTCTGAGAGCCTAAGCACATTAAGCTTGCTGCATTGCTAAACTGTTGATGGAATGATGCCAGGGAGATTGTTGAGATAGGGAGAAAGATTCAGTAATTTTGATTAGTTACCAAACTTAGCAGGTACCCTATTGTTGAAGATATTGTATGCGAGTTATTAGAAACTTCCCAACCTCTGAGGTATTTAGTGAGTCAATATAGTCTTGCTTAGTGATATGAAGTTTATTTTCTGAGAGTTTGAGTTAAAGTGACACATCTCCTATTAAATTGCTAAATAAGAAAGCTAGGCTCAACAAGCTTACCAAATTCAAAATGAATGGTTCATTTGATATTATTTATGCAAGTTGGAGATGGCGGAGATTAAGGGTATGTATGAATGGAGGGTTTTGGAGGAGAGGGGGGATAACTTTTCTTTTCTAAATTAAAGAAGCTATAAAATGTTTCTAAAATTGAATGAAATGTGATTGAAATGTGATTGAAATGTTATAAGCTTTGTAGCACCGACACTTCCAGTTGAAGACGTGTTCGGTGTTTGACACGTATCGTGTCGGACACCGACACTTCAATTACTGCATTTTTCAAATTAAAATTGTTGCTGTTGCTGTGGTGGTTGGTAACATGCATACCCCAGATAACTATCACATGTGTTGGGTTCGGATCCTGCTCAATAATCATCATTTACATAACCCTGAGCATATCTGTATCAGTGTAAAATCCACCAGCATCCTCTGGTTTGGATCTAAGACACAAAAACAAAAGTGATCGAAGAGAATCATAGACACGTTGATACTCCCTCTATTTCATTTTACTTGTTTTTAAGGTTGTTTTGCACAAATCAAAGACAATATATTTGTTGTTTTTCATAAAATTGTTTGTTGTTTCCTTATTACGCCCTTGAGTGTTTATTATCCATGACACTTATTTTTCTCTCCACAATAAATAATTAAGGGTATAATCGAAAAATAAGTAATTAATGTAACTTTAAACTATCAAAATGACAACTAAAGAGAAATGAATTTCTTCCAAAAAAAAACAACAAATAATATAAAACAGTGGGAGTAACAAGTTAGCAAGCAGTTCCAATTTTAACAATAGCAAGTTAGCAACATGAATGAAATGATAGCATAATGCCATTTTATGTATCATGTCTAATGACAAACCATTTAAACCTAAATCCATCTTAATAGTTTAGCCTATAGTTTTTTTTCGGTCTTCCTCCACCTCTGATTATTCTACATCCAATCTACTCTCCTTACTAGGGCTATCTTATTTCTCCGCATCTGTCCAAAACCACCTATGAACCTATGATAGAATTTTGCATCTTATCCATAATAGGTGCCACCTCAACATCAGTAAAAACAATTACCTGATTTTCTGAAGGACTAAGGATACATTAACGACAAACACCTTGTTCTCTCAATGACATTCCATTTAAAATCTGCATCACTTCTTCTGCAGAGCTCCTGATGTAAGAAAAACAAGGAACAATCAGAGCAATTCCTAGACCAGAATAATTTCACAAAAGTTAAATATCAAATCAAATATACTAACATGTAATAGGATTAGATCACCTGTATGTAAATTCAGTAACCCACGTCGCTTGCCTGCTGGAATCTTCACACAAACTAATTCTCCATACTGACTGAAACGATAGTTGGATGTACTTCAACAAATTACTAAAAAGATGCAAAGTGATTTTAAGGACGTTTTGAATCATCGCTACTTAATTTTACAACTGCCGCAAAATGCTATTTTCGGTGTAGCGACCTTCCAAGCTGTCTTAGGAGGTAGCTACGTCCACATTTAGTTTATACTTTTTGTTAGGAGGTAGCTTCCAATTTTTCTTATTGTTAACCTTATTCTTTTTCTTACTGCAATATGTCCATTCCATCTTGTGAATGTTCAGAGTCTGAAAGAGTGATTAGTAGTTTCAATGTGCATATGACAAGGCATGAAATCCATTTTTTCTTGAGAGATAACACAACACATATTTCTTGAGACAAAAATACAATACATATTATTATTGTTGCCATAAAAGAGAAAGCAGTACTTTAAAGTCATAAAATTATCTAAACCACATATAATGCTTATTATATGAATGAATTTACATTCTCAAAACAAATTTCATTTTTCCCAAAAAAGCACCTTACCACATTGAACGCAACAAGATGGAACCCAAAAAGGAGAAAGATAAACAGAACTGGAAATAGAGTCATCCCTGTAACGTTTGAAGTAACATCTAAATTCACAAATGCATCTCATTTTGCTGTATTCCGCGCTCAACAAACCGTAACATTAGGTTATCAGCCTCCGACACATTACCATCTAACACTAGTTTTTTGGTCACTTTCTCACACAACTTCAAATCAGGAATCAAATTACGCCTAAACATTTGACAAGCTACGTTATATGCTGGTAGAGCAAGCCCTTTATTTAAATAGCTTTCCATCAGAACATGACATGTATTAGCATCAAGTTTTGATGCTGTTCTCAAAACCTTCCCTAGTAATTTCTCAGCTTCCTCAAGGTTCCCAAAATGGCAAAGCTTCTCGATAACTTGATTGTATACTGTTTTAAATGGCTGCCTAGCAAGCATTTTTTCCAATAATTTCATCATTTCATCTACTTTTCCCCATTGACTAAATCGGTGGATAACCGCCCTGTAAGTTACAGGAGAAGGATCCATACCTTTGCCGAGCATCTTTACAATTAACTCAGCAGCCTCGTCAAGTCGACCTTTCCTCCCTAACGCATCAAACAATGTTGTATATGTGACAGCATCAGGATGTTTGTTGCTTAAATACATGTCATCTAGGACTGAGAGAGCAGCGTCCAAATCATCGATTTGACAAAAACCATGAATTACAGTAGTAAAGTTTACGACATTAACAGCACAGCCCTTATGCAGACATTCTTCTAAGTATTTTTTAGCTTCTAGTACTTTCTGATTTCGACAAAGCGACTGTATGAGCAGATTAATTTCAACTGGATTTGGGAGAAACCCTTTTTCAATCATTTTCCTGGTCAAATCACAGGCCTCGGACAATTTTCCCTCCCTACGGAGCCCATGCATCACGACACTGTAAGTGATGGCGTTTGGAGTCCACCAATGCTCCTCACTTACTTTATCATCTCTCTGGCCTCTAATGATTTTCCATTGTGACAGAGGCCATTCAACAAGGCTGTATATGACACGGTATTTGGCTTGCAACCATGTTTATACATCTGCTGCAGCATCTTTTTCGCTTCATCGATCTTCCCTATGCGACAAAAGCCATCAATAATAGTAGTATATGTCACTACATCAGGATTACAGCCTTTGGAGTACATGTCGATCACTAAACTCTTTGCCTCGTCTATCCTCCCTTTTTTACAGAAAGAGTGAACTACTGCACTATATCCAACCTTATCAATGTGGAAACCCTTGTCTTCTGCTTCCCTTAAGAAAGCAAGAGCATCATCTGCATGTTCATGCTTTGAAAGTGCGTGGATAAGTGTATTATACGTAACCTGATCTGGTATTAATTTACTATTCTGAACCATATCCCCCATCAAATGCTTCACTTGTTCAATTTTTTTCTCCTTACAGAGAAAAGCCATCACAGTATAATAACTAACTTTATCTGGAGGGCATCCCTTAGATGGCATTTCTGCAATAAGCTCCAATGCATCTTCAATCCGATGTAAATCACAGTAACCTTTAATCAAGCAGTTATAACTGACAATATCGGGTCCGATTCCAGCCACCTGCATTTGTTTCAAGAATCTCAGTGCCTTTTCCAATTTACTACCCTTGGCCAAAACATAGATAGCAGTGTTACATATAGATAAATTAGGTTCAACTCCAGCTTTCTGCATCAAAGTCAAAATTCGCAACGCATTCCTCAACTTACCTGCACGACTATAAGACACCATAACACAACCAAAAGCTTCAGGCGAACATTCAATTCCTCGACGAGTCATAAGTCGAATAATCCGCCTTGCACCTTGACACAATTTAGTCTTGCTAAGGATATCTAGCATAGTATAGTACACAACAGTATCATGTTTATACCGCCACTGTCGAGCAGCCCAATAAAAGAAACTCAAAGCAATCCTTTCATCGACTTGAGAGCGTAAAACAGCACAGACAAGTGGAGGTTTAAGACTCCTTAACAAATGCCTCAAATTTCCTTCAAAATTTGGGTTCCAAGCAGACCTAAGTGTAATTAACCTACAAACTTCTTTAACCAATGGGTGTCTATATTCACTCTCATCAATTTCAACGCTTCCAATATTTTCTCTTTGTTTCTTATTGCCATGAGAGGAACTAATAAACTTTAAACCCTCATCATCACTAATTCCCTCTTCTTCACATTCTTCTTCTTCTTCATCTTCATCTTCTACACTAACATTGACACTTGCAGCAAAATGTGATTCCCCTGGTTTAAACCTAGAATCCCTTTTCCCCAAACCGTTATTGAAATTCTTAATGGTTGAGTAAGAATACGAAGCAGAATTTATTGCAGAATAAAGATTCAGAGCAATACAGGAATAAGGGTTATCACAGAAATGGGAAGCTAAAACCTTTCTCAATAGACAATGATTCAACCTTAGGATTGCCATTAACAAAAACTATATTGTCTTGCTTTCGGTTACAGCAATAATACCCAAATTTCGATCTCGTCAAAATTCGTTAGGAATTCACTGAAAGTAATGAAATTTACGATGTCTAGCTGCAAGCTTGAGGTGGGTAACCGAAGAACCATTCAATTTCTCCATTTGATGGATGGCATCCTCTAGCTAGGGTATCTGATGTTACAAAAACAACTCCCACCGATACGAATCGCTCACTGTATCGAAATTGATCATGTATCGCGCACGATTCTGTGCATTGCAGCTTTTAGCACTGAAACGGGTCGGGTTGCGCGATCCAAGTTTGTTTAGAAGGGATTTTAGGGAAGAAGGAAGGGAAACGATGAAGAGGTAGAAGGTAGCTGAAGAGTGGATGACAAGAAAAAATGATGCAAAGATGAAAGAAGGAAGGGAAAAGATGAAGAAGAAGAAGAAGAAGAAGAAGAAGAAGGAGGTACCCGAAGACTGAATGTCAAAAACGAACAAGGGTAGATGAAGAGTGGAAATGAAACGGCGCTCGCCTATACTTCATACAACCCCCTAGCTACTCAGTACACACCTCTAACACGCGTGAAAATGACAAAATGTCATTAATGAGTCATGTGTGTGATCCAACGATAATTCGGTGCACGGTTGGCCGAACCTGAAACAAACACACAGACACCCCCTTTTTAACTGGTTTGGCGGCACCACGTCCGAACTGGTTCGGCCAACCGTGCACCGAACCAATTAAAATGCAGTGTGGGGGTTTTTCCCCATGAGGGTATTTTGGGAATATTAAAGGTAGGGGGGTTGGACGAAGTATGGCCCTCCAGAGAACCAAAATGACAACTCCTATATGAGAGGCCCATACTTCGTACACATCTCCCGCTACTCAGTAGACACCCCTTAATGGGGTGAAAAGACCAAGTTGCGATCGTTTTAAATCAACGGCTCACGTTTGATCGCACCTATTATAAATAGGCTGTCACTCTTCACTGACACTCACATACAATCCACTTCAAAAACCCACACACCGTAAACCCAGGTTGTTATAATGGAAGATCTTAATGAATGGTAGTTGTGCCCAACCCAGAGATCCTCAGACAAATATCTAATCGTCTTGCATCGCCCTAGAGCTGTGGAGAACAGGGAAGACGGTGTTTTCTTCCGGTCTCGTTTGAACTACTTCTGTAGGCTGGATAAAAACATAACTTGGAGCCAGCTGAAGGAGAAGGCGGAGAGGAAGGTTCGCCAAGACGGAGAGTGGCGTAAAGACATCTCTCGTATACGTTACCGGAAGTGCGTCTGTCTCCAAGACGGCACTCGCTGGTTTGAAGCCATGGAGATCCGGAGCGACGCTGATGTTCGCGCGATGATGGAGCATCGTTGTAACACCCCATTGGGAAGACAGCTTATGGAGTTGTTTGTCGAAACAATGCGCACAGCGGAGGAGATCATCCATATTATGGAGAGCACCATCCCTAAAAATTAGTAGTCGCGTTTAATTTTCTTATGTTTTTATTTTATTTGTCAATTTCGATTATTATGTACTGTTTTCAATTTAATTAATAATTTTGACTAGAAATTTAAATTGGACTAGGAAATTTATTTGTTTCGTCAATTACGATTATTTATCCTCTATTTTCGATGTAAATAATAAATTGGACTAGGAAATTTATTTGTTTCATCAATTACGATTATTTATCCTCTATTTGTTTCGTCAATTACGTCAATAATTTTTTTTCATTAATCAATAACATTACAATGAGTACAATTATTAAGAATACATATAATCCTCGGAGGATCCATCGTCGTCGCCCCCATCACCCCCATCAGTGGAGTGAGAGGATCCATCGGAGTCGCCCATAAAAGCATCGCTCGAAAAAGCCTGATACTCCTGATCAGTGGAGTCACTGTCAGGATTGTCAGACTCAATCTCCTCAGGGAACGCAGGGGGGTGGGGGGCATCGGTGTCTTCTGTACAATAAATCGCCCCTGCTCGGTGTACTTGATGTCCACATCGACACTCTCCATGGCGCCGTAGATGTCACACCAGGTACGAGTATCGACAGAGATGTACTCCCCGCTATCGGCACGGGTACCTCCCAACACCTCCTCTGCATCCTCCAAATAGAATAAAACTTCAGTCGGCAGTGGTAGGCGTTGGATGTAATTAGGCAGCTCGATAAACCTGGCGTATCGGAAAACATTGGTTTCGAATTGGTCCATTTCTGCAAAAATCAACAAACAGAGACGTATCGAGATGGTTCGGACATGGGTGATTCGAACCTGGTTCGAAGAAGCTGGATCGAACTGGCTTCAGACCACGCCAGATCGAACCAGATCGACCTCTATTACTCCGAACCATTCCAAAACAGCGAAAAAAAGAAGAAATTAACGAAAACAAGACAAAAGAGAGAAGAGGAGAGGGAGAGTTACCTTGTTTGAAGGAGAGGAGCAACTGGGACGCGGCTGAGGGAGGAAATCAGAGGGGGTGTCTGTGAGAGGAGTAGAGGTGTGAGTGAGAGGGGGGGGGGGTGTCAGAGTATTTATAAAATAAAAAAAAAGTGGACTGTAGGGGCATTTTGGGAATATTGAGGGTTAGGAGGTGTCTGTTGAGTAGAGGAGGGGTTGTACGAAGTATGAGTCATATGAGAAGTAGGGTTAGCTTGTGTTAGTTTTTGGGCTTGGCCCAATATCACACTTAATACAAGGGATCTTTTTTGAACCAAAAAAAAAAGACAAGGGCTTTTTTTAAATATGACTCTTTGTTATGACCAAAAAATTGCGACTTTCTGATTCTATCTAAAAAATCACCCTTTTACAATTGTTAATTATTTATTTATTATTTATATGATAAAAATCAAAAATAAATATATTTTTCATATATATTATTAATTATTTGTAGTCTAAAATTATGTTTATAGTATTTAATTTTTATTGAATTTGTCATACTTTAATTGTTTATGTATCTTACGATACACGATATAAAAAAATGGCCGAACGATACACAATACGTATCCCGATTTGACTACCATGCTCTCATCAATTTCAACTCTTCCAATATTTTCTCTTTGTTTCTTATTGCCATGAGAGGAACTAATAAACTTTAAATCCTCATCATCACTAATTCCCTCTTCTTCACATTCTTCTTCTTCTTCATCTTCATCTTCTACACTAACATTGACACTTGCAGCAAAATGTGATTCCCCTGGTTTAAACCTAGAATCCTTTTTCCCTAAACCGTTATTTAAATTCTTAATGGTTGAGTAAGAATACGAAGCAGAATTTATTGCAGAATAAAGATTCAAAGCAATATGTGCGGTTAAGGGGAAGAGGGTGTATTAAAAAACAAAAGAGGTGGGGTTGTGAGTAAGAGTCAGAAACATTATTGCTAGACAATGTGGCTCCCTTGCATCTCTCTCCACCGTTGGATTCCACTCAAGCTTCAAAGAAGAAATCCTTACCACCAACAACAAACACAATCCGTGTGCTCCCACTTCTCTCTAATGGCATCGCGCCACGTGTCTCCTCTACATAATTTTGTCTTATACTATATGAATTCAACTTTGCAGAGACTTTTTAAAGTGTTTTGGTCCATACAAATGTAACCAACTTTAGAGACACTTTATTGGATTTGAATTCAACGTATATTTATTTAGTCTAACTCTGACATATGTTATTATATTATTATTTCTCATTTAAGTTGTTTATCAACTTTATTTTTTGGTCGAGACTTGGGTATTCATCGTTGAATGCAGTGAAGGTTTGAGGCACCTCGAAGAGTGGGGCAGTTGACCCAGAGATTTAAAACTGCTCCGTACCCAAGGCGATGATCAGACTCTCGACACTTGGTTAAAGGAGGATGAGCTTCAACTACTCAACCACACTCCATGAGTTTTTTATCGACTTTATTTAGTTTATTTACAAAATGTTATCAAATAAATTAATAAGGATTGTAAAATTCAAAATATCACTAATATTATTAGTAGCATACTCACATATGGGTATCATATTCTATAGATAAATAAACTCAGATAAAATTTAATTTTAATAAATCTTTCAAGTTATTGTCAAAAATAAATAAATAAATCTTTCAAGTCGATAATAAATGAAGTTTCATAACTATAGAAAATTTTCTTCAATTAACATTTTGTATCGCTAGGTAAATTACCAGTTATATAATAATAATTTAGCTCTCATGGCGAATAAATATGGAATTCACGATAAACCACTATTATATAAGTATATATTGTAGCGCAATAATCAAAAGCAGAAGAAAAAAATGCTTAAATGAACGAAAAAATGAAGAAGAAATGAAGGGTGGGAAGAAGAAAGAGAGAGAATATATGTGGTGTGTATATAACACCATATGATCACGTCAAAAAAAAAACAGCATATAATGAATTTTGAAGTTTATTTGGATGTGGCTTTACGTTGGGCTTTTAATTTATTTATTTTTTAAAACTGAAAAAAAAGAAGTTTTTTTGTTGAAGTTAGTGGATTTTTTTTTGACTCAATTAGTGGAAGTTATTGGAAGTTTAAAAACTGGAAATAAAATTAGTGGAAGTTAGAATTTGACAGCAAAACCGAGTTAAGTGGAATGGTTAAAATTGAAAAGAGAAGTTTTATTTGATATAGGGAAACCGAGTTAAGTAGAATAGTTAAGTGGAAGTTTTTTTAATAAAAAAAAGCAGCAATAGGGGTAGAGTTGGAATAAACAAAGTGATACACCAAAAAGTAGTTATATTCGTGTATTCCCTTTATATATTGGTATAAATATTGGTATAGATCTTGTGCGAAAAGTTTGGTATAAATATTGGTATGTATTCGTGTATTCCCTTTATATATTCGTGTATTCCCATTAACTTTTTAGATGTTCCCCCTCGTATAGCGTCTCACTTTTTTTTGGCATTTTTTCCCTTATTATTTTTCTTACACTCATTCTCCATGCTTATTAAAATAAACCAAACTTGTCAAAAATAATAATAATAAACCAAACAATTAAATTATGAATTAAATAAATATTCCATTTTATGTCATTTTATATTTATTAGTTAGTTAGTTCAACTACAAATTTTACCAAACACATCATTTGCTATTAGCTAGCTTATCGGTTAGTCATTCGCTATCTGTTAACCACTCTTTTTTACCAAACAGAGTCTGCATATATTCAAAAAATAATAACAATATTCTCTCGGTGTCCACTCTTAGGAGTTGTGGTGTCACAAATATGGGTACCGAAGAGTCTAGTCGAAAGCCCATGAAGTGGCTTAAGTGGGTCGCAGATGCTTACTAGTAGTTGATAGGTGAGGTGGCAGACAACCACCATGATAGAAGAGAAGGGTGACTGTTGCCAAGATCTATTACACCATTCTCATGATCTCCACGCTTTGCTCTTCCTCCTCTCTGTGGATTCGTCAATCAGTGATTATTCGAAGTTGCTAACGTTCAGCAGGTTGTAACTAATCTCTTCTTAACTCTCAGTTTCTGATCAGTAGGCCTCGGGGCCAGTTGGCCTTCAAATACGGGGTAAGTCTGGACTTTTCCGTCTTACCTCCTGTACCAACTTCTTGGCTCTAGAGTTGTTGTACCCAAATTTTGTCCGCTAGATTAATCGATTTTTTTTCTTCTTACAAGTATTTTTCTTGTTCTAACAATACACATGTTGTATTCTTTTTTACGCGTAAAGTTCTGTCATTTACGCATGTCATTTGAGTGCCTTTAGCGATTTTATTTTAATTATTAAGATTAATAAAATAGAACAATCAAAAGTGTTTTTTTTTTCAAAAAATAAAAAATAAATAAAAGAAAGAAAGAGAGAGGACGGGATGTTGTGTTGTTTGTCAAAGTTTAGAAAAAAAAAGTTTATCATTACAAGCAATTAAGGTTGCAAGCTGAGGGTACATATTCACAAGGAAATATAATACAATATACATAGAGTTGTTATAAATTAATGCAATGACTATGGAAAAAAGGGGGCTAGGCGTGGACTTCCATCATCTCTATCTCTTCACATAGGGCAGATTTTTTTAAGCACTACATAGAATAGAGGACAAGAAACCAAGCTGTCCTAGCAAGAAGCCCTACACAACCAGCACCCAGCTACTTTGCAGAGACAAGCAATACATGACAAAATGCGGCAATATAAACAAGAGAAAGAATCCAAATTGTTGCAGCAATAGGTCTAGGCTTCAAAGCTTCAAATGGAAGGTCGCATCTTTCTATGCACGTCCTGCCCTGAACAAGCAACCACAAATAAGGTTTAAGAAATCAGATAGTAGTCAAACAACTCTTTTTTTTTGTTATTTAACAGAGACTTGGAGGAAGAAATTTGTTGCAGAGAAAACTTAAGACATCAAAACATGAAAGTCTTGAGAAAATACAAGATGAGAGTCTAAAAAAAAATTGACCATTCAGTGCTTTTATCCATACAAATTTTGGCTATAAATACAGCTTCAAAACATAGTAACAGGGAGGAGAACATCCACGAAAGCACGCAGTAACACAACTGATATTACTACTTCACAAAAAATTTTTAGAATAGAATTAAGAAGAGACAGAAGCTGAAGCAAGGGAGAGAGGAACGAATCTTTGTCTGAAAAAAACTTGGAACCTAGGTTGTTTTCTATATCCATCCTTTTTCATTCATAACATATTCATTGTTTCTTTTATTTAAGTTGTATATATATCACTTGTTCATATATTTTGTTGTCAGTAAGTAGTTTCTTTTGACATATTAAACAAAAACTAGTTTTTTTTCCTCTAAGACAATGTATTTTTAAAAAAGGGAAGCAAAATAATAGAACATGTTTAAAAAAAACTGAAAAGTAAATAGAGGTAAGAAAAGAGTAGCATGAGAAACAAGGAGTAGAAGTGAATGTCTACATGTTTAAAGAAATTAGATTTAGAACCAAAAATAGGGATAGATCACATAGAATCAAAAATGGTGAGAGTTTAAAGGAGGAAGAAAGATATCAGAAACAAAAAGAGGGGTGTTGAGAAGGATAAAAAAATTTAGAACCGAAAATAGATGGGTAGAAGAGGAAAAATAGAAAAGAACACAAACTATAGAAAAAAGGAATAGAACCGAACTCACCTCCGTTCAAGCTCCGACCACCGTCCGCCACCGTGGCCTCGCCGGAAAAGCTCCATGACCCCCACAAAAAATAGCTCCATCGTCCACCACCAAACACCATCTCTGTCTCTCACCGTCACTGCCTCACCATCGCCACCATCTCACCGCCACAAACCACCACCGTAGACCACTAACACTGTCGCAATCCCGAAATCACCGTGACTCCGTCACCGCCGTCGTCACGCCCGTGCCGCCGTGAGCCTGTCGCCGGTCACCTTCTCCCTCCCTTCGCCACTGTGACCTTCCCTCTTCCCGTCGCCATGCCTTTCTTTCTCCTCACCGTCGTCCATCTCTCTCTCTCATGGTTCACGAAATTTCCTCTATCTCTCTCACCAGAGTCACGAAAATCTCTCTCTTTCACCGAAAATCTCTCCATCTTTCTCACAAATCTCTCATTTTTTTGAAATTTCACATTCTCTCTCTTGGAAGCAAGAGAGAACGGCGCAAGAGGTGAAGAGGAGATAGTTTTAGGGGGAGGCGGATCCCCTGTATTTAAGGCGGGAACTGCATAGTGCAGTCCGCCAACCAAAACACGACACCTGTCCCACTCTCTCCTTTTTTCCAATTCTTTCTTCCTTTCCACTCTCTCTTTACACAGAACCGTATTGTTTCCTGCCTCTCTCTCTCTTTACAGTACTCAATTCTTTTTTCCAATTCTTTCTTCCTTTCCAATTCTTTCTTCCTTCCCACTCTCTCTTTATAGTAGTCTCTCTTTTTTTCCATTCTTTCTTCCTTCACACTCTCTTTATTTTTTTCCCCCATTCTTTCTTCCTTTCCATTCTCTCTTTATACAGAAAAGTATAATAATCAAAGTAATCAAATTCCCATGATAACATAATAATCAAGCCAATTGTAAAATTCAAGCTAATCAAATTCCCAAAATCACATAAAAATTCAAGCTAATCAAATTCTCAAAATCACATGAAAATTCCCAAAATGGCCAATCAAAGTATAATTTCTTCAACAAACTACACATCAAAATTACGATTTAATTACATATGTCGTCTCATAACTTCTTCCTTCAGAGCTCAATATTGTCTATATCATTATCATTGAGGGGTGTCTGCATAATAACACAAATTTATTAACATCATGGCATGTATAAACATATGACTAATCATTTATTAAATGAGATATGAAATTACCATCAAAAGTTCCATCATACTAAATTGACCATTGTGTGCATTGTGTGCTTGAGGGGGCTCATAAGTTGGAGGTGCTGAACAAGATAGTCCATCAGGGAGGCTACTGGTCAATACCCGTAATCCAACACCATATTTGCATCACACCAAAACACATTTGTTATTTGCTCATCTATATCCATTTGCTGTGCATGGAAGAAAGAAGGATTTTCCAACAATTGCTTTTGAAAATAGCGCGAAAGGCATCCAGCTTCACCATATTCCATACTCCTTTGCCTTCTTGCTTTGAGGTAATTTTTTACATCCAACTGTGTATATCCAAGATTAGCTCGATGTCCTGCATGTGTGCTCATAAGTTGAAATGTTGATTTCTGCCTTAATCCAGAGTCCTCCGCCATATCAATCTCATATGCTTGAACTTCAGTTATTTTTCTGTGTGATGCTAGCATGTGTGTTGTCTCCGGAAGTTGCAAAGGGTGGTTATGTTCCTCTACAAATTCATGGATGACAAGCTTTCCATTCTTTAAGGAAAGTGAAATCCTTGCTTTGCAATCCGTTCTAGTCTCGGCTCGATGGTTGGTAACAAAAGCATCTCTTTTGTCCTCTATTCGCAATCCTTCTTTGGTACAAACAAATCTACATGATGATATAATACCATCTTTTTTGCTCTTATTTGCATAACGCTTTCTAACTCCAAAGCCAACATGTGCACTATAAACAAGCCAAAATTGATAAGCTGCGTCCATAGTTTCAAACTCCATACCAACTCTTGGCTTCCAATCAATTTTTGAAGATGTCATTTTCGATTGGACTCTAACAACTGAATACAAAAATTAAAGAATATAATCAAGTATTATAATGTAACAATGATATTCAGAATGGAAGCACAAATAGTATAAATAGTATTGACAAATGATATTCAACTATAAGTATTATAAATAGTATATTCAGACTATTTATCTCTATTTATCTGTTCAACAAGTAGTATTGACAGAGTTTGAAGCACAATAAATCATTGAAGCACAATGAGTATTCAGAAACAAGTAAAATTCAATGCGTATTTGGAAATAGAGTTTTACGATTGGTTGAAGTAGCGAGACGCAGCAACAGCGAGTGAGACGCAGCGACGGTGAGCGAGACGCAGCGACGGCGAGCGAGACGCAGCGACGGCGAGCGAGACGCAGCGACGGTGAGCGAGACGCAGCGACGGCGAGCGAGACGCAGCGACGGCGAGCGAGACGCAGCGACGGCGAGCGAGACGCAGCGACGGCGAGCGAGACGCAGCGACGGCGAGCGAGATGCAGGGACGGCGAGCGAGACGCAGTGACGGCGAGTAAGACGCAGCGACAGCGACAGCGAGCAACAGAGAAGAGTGGACGGAGCAGTGATGAAACGCAGAGCAGTGATGAAACGCGGAGGGACAGCAACGGAGCAGTGATGAGACGCGGAGGTCGGCGGCGGATGGACGGCGACAACGGAGGTAGGCAGCGGAGGGACGGCAACGGAGAAGAGTGGTGGGTGATGTTTTTTCTTTCTTCAGCATGGAAAGGAAGAAACACCCTTCACACTCTCGTTTCTGTTTACCGTGGAAGGGAAGGAAGAAAGAATGGGGGAAAAAGAGAGAGAGAGTGGGACACGTGTTTTGTTTTGGTTGGATATCAGCGTTTTTTTTTTGAACAAGAATGGAGAAAGGATTAAAAACAGAATTGACAGGTGTCGCGTTTTGATTGGCGGACTGCATAGTGCAGTTCCCGCCTTAAATACAGGGGATCCGTTTCCGTTTTAGGGTTTGCTGATGTGGTTTATTTCCTTATATACTCCTTCCTCTTTCTAATTTAATTTAATTTTAATTTTAGATCAGAATTATAATCACACACCCCCCCCACCCCCCATTTTTCTGTTTCACCCCCTTTTCGTTTTTTTGTCCATTTCTTTTAAAAAAAACCTATAAAAATCAACAAATAAATGTTTCTACTCAAAAAATATAAATAGGGGATTAAGTCGAATGTACATTCGGGTTAGTCAGCGTTCTTGGATGAATGAGTCGTACGGCTCAGTAGTCCTACAACCCCTATAAAAAAATAAATAAATAAATAAAACTTTTTTTTCAAAAAACGAATAGGGGATTAAGTCGAATATACATTCGGATTAGTCAGCGTTCCAGGACGAATGAGTCGTACGGCTCAATAGTCCTAAAATACCTATTCTAATAAAATCAAACAACCACACATCAAACCTTTTCTTTTCAAACTACAGAGAAAAAACAATTTTCAGAAAATAGGGGACTAAATTGAATGTACGTTCAGGTTAGTCAGCGTTCTAGGATGAATGAGTTGTACAGCTCAATAGTCCTAAAATCCCTACGCTAAAAAAAAACCAACCAACAAACTTTTTCTACCCAAGAACTACGTAGCTTTGATTTCTCCATCGCACCTAGAGATACGTAGGAGCAGGGGCTCACTCCTGTCAAGCGCAAAAATGAAAAATCTTTTTTTTAGTCTTCTTTTTAATAAAAGGGTAAAATAAACATAAAATACAACTAATTAGAAGGCAACCTTCTTTAGGAAGGATGTCGTGGGGTGCTAATACCTTCCCCACACATAACCGACTCCCGAACCCATACCTGGTCTCAAGGACCTTATCCATTTCAAAGGGATTTTCCAATATTTGCCCTTAAACTAAAATTTGGCGGCGGCTTCATCTTCTGAACCTTCGAGGAATCCTCTCCCGGATTTTTCAGTCGCTACAAGTGTTTTGTCACTGTGGAGCTACCACTACAACATTTTGACCCAAAGGCAACGCCTGAAAATCGTTGCGAAAAGCCAAAAAACCGTTGCCTTAACCTTTGACAACGGTTTTGAAACCGTTGTTGTTGCGGCCGTTGCCTAAACCAAAAGCAACGGTTTTTTGTGAGCAAAGGCAACGAACACCTAAAACCGTTGCCATTCCTAACATAAACGCAACGGTTTTGATCTTCACGCAATGGAAACGGTTCTGAACCGTTGTCATTTAGAGCAACACTTCGAAACCGTTGCCATCTACGGCAACACTTAGAAACCGTTGCCATATTTTGAAACCGTTGCAATCTACGACAACATTAAGAAACCGTTGCCATATATGGAAACCGTTGCCATCTGTGGCAACATTGAGAAACTGTTGCCATTTGTGGCAACTTTAAGAAACCGTTGCCTAATAATTTCATTTTAATTTACAATATACATGTCAACAACATTACATAACCGTTGTTATTAATGACAACACCAAAAACCTGTAACTAGTAGCTACACCAGACAACTGTTCTCTATTATAACGTGAACTCGTTGATATCAATACCAGCATTTTATTTCTAATCATTTCAAATGATACATAACTTAAATTCAAGATAAGGTTCAAGTATTTAGTATTAAACGACATAATTAAGTACAAAACAAGTTTATCCTCCTCATATTGCAAAAAAAAAAAACGTCCGATTTCCAAAATAAAACTTCATAAGTCTTCAAGGCATGTCTTCAAGGCTATGTCTTCAAAGTACTCTTCTTCATCCAACTTATCAACACCATCTATACCTTCATTGTTTTCCTACAAAAGTAACGAAAACCCGATTAATTGGACAATCAAAATGATCCTTTCATAATCAAAATCTCATGAAACAATACAAAAAAAAGGCACCCTACGAGGAACAGATAGTAAAATGCACCCTATGAGGAACATTTCAGATAAAAGTACCAATCAACAAAAAGAAGGCACCCTACGAGGAACAGATAGTCAAATGCAATCTGAATTTAATTATCAAGAGAGAGTTAATGGATGAATATGCTCTCTGTGATTCCAAGCACATAATCTCTTTTATAAAGCTCTGGTTTCACAGCTATCAAGAGATGCACTACACCAGCAGACAACTAAATATAGATTAACAGAAAATTCATTGCCAATTGTTTACTACAATAAACCTGTAAGAATATTCTCTAGACAATTAGATCTCTTAAAATATCAAAATCATATTGTAAAAGTACATTTCACTTTAGCAGTGATGTACATATATAATTAACATATTCATGTCAGTAATTAGTTACATATATAATTACCATTCTACCTTGTTCAGAATTGTACAGTAATTAGTTGCTTTTAGTTTTCGTAGCAGCCAGCACCCTACTGTTTGGAGTTTAAACATGAAAAAAATTCATTTTATATCAGAAAACCACGAGCATACAGGCAGGCATTCTAATTTTAGTGTTAGTTCAAATTCTAATAGGATTTTCAAAGTGCTTAGCATTACCATTCCTTTTTGTGTCTTCTTTTAGTTCCAAAAATAATGTGTAATATGTAAATTGCCTATAAAATAAACAAATTGGAATTCCTTGGCAGTTAGCTTAGCAAAGAGATATATACTGGGCAATGAGAGAGCACATATAAGTGGACATATAGATGTTCATTGTTAGGTTTGTGATGAGAGGACAAGAAGGTGAGACTCTAGACAGTAGAAGAATACTCCTTGTGTTTATCTTCCTATCCTTGATCTAATTGAGTCACAATTCATAGAGTTTCTTTGCATACATGGTGTAAGATTTTTGATTTATGAAGTTAATAGAGGATAAAACCAAAACACATAAGCATGAAGTTGTAAAATATGACAAGTAACTGCATAGAAAGTGATTTGTAAAAATAAACCAAGCAAACCCTATCCCGAGATTTCAAGGAACCAACTTAATTGCTCGAGTTCCGCAAAACGCCTAGGTGAAGCAATTGGGATCTACAAAGCAAGAACTACACACAACATTGAATTAGAATCAATGAATCAGCAATGGCACTAATCTATCATCAAGACTAAAGGTTTGCAAAACACAATTGATTTTACAGATATGAAATTTCCTGAATTCATTTCTTGAGATGAAAGTTAATCTACAAATGAACTGGACTAACCACATTACTGACTCAACAGAAAAATAACAAACCTAACTGTCATAACCAACTCAATACGGCACATAAATATACCCTTAAAGGAACCATCAGAATTTAGATCAAACACACTAAAATCTTTTTTTTCCTCAAAAATTAAATTTTAAAAATCTTGTAAACAAAATGATAAAGCAACCAGAGAAAAACAGCAATAATAAATGAATGCCCAACCAATGAAGAGCAAATCAAAATCATAGTATTATATAATATAACAAGGTAATGAGTTAGTTCAAATATTCCAAACATGAAGAGAAGTGAATCTAAGTGGCACACTAGCTATGTATGCCTGCAAGTAAATGCAAATAAAAATCAGCAGAAATTGTGCAAAAAGGAAAAGAGGGAAAAGGGGAGCAAAACGCATCACCGACGGATAATTGCCAGCTTGCAGAAATTACTTTATATGCAGAAATCGCTAAAGAATACACTGAAGCGGTGAATGTTACTAAAAAAAATACTGAAACAAAAATCAAAAACGAAAGACAGACTTCAAATTGATACAGTAACGATTTTACTATTGATTCATTGATAAATGACAGCATGCCACAATAAAAAAGAACAAAGTGAGGAGATAAGAACTCACGCACTTGTAACACTCACAAAAGTGCAAACCACTTTGACACCAGAATCAGCTACTGCCTTGATGAGCTCCTCTACTTTAGCCTCTTCAGTTTTTGAATAATTTCCTAGCCGAAGAAAAACAAAATAAATTAAAAAAAAGCATCAAGTAAGAAGTTGCCGTACTAACTAAAATACATAAATATGTTCCCGATGAACAATGATAGGAAAATTTTGGCCATAAGATCAGACAGCATCAGGTATTGTCATAGTGTGTCCCAAATTTACATATTACTTCAAATGTTAAAAATAAATTCCAAACAAAATCTCTAGCAACAAATCAATGTGCAACTAGTTATGCACAACTCAAACAGATGAATGCATAAAAAAGAGTAAATACACTCCTAGATTAGAAGCAAAGACAGAACAAAACCAGATTAAAAGGCAAAAATCACAGTGCATACTTCGTTCTTCATAATAAACACTCCAAAAATTGTAAACAAAACCCTAATTGAAAAAAGAGGGACAACCAGGAGAGGGACGAACCAGAGAGAGAGGGAAACGAATCTTGAAATCGTTGAGAGGGACGACCTTGAAATCATTGAAACCGCTGATAGCTAGAAATCGTTAGGGGTGGAACCGATTTATAACGTGAGAGGGTTAAAACGATTTCTGGTCTGGGTGGAACGATTTCTGGTCTGGAGAGAGAGTTAAAACGTGAGAACTCATTCTGGTTTTGAGAGACGGAGATGAACTCGTTATGGTTTGGAGAAGAACTGAGCGTGAGAAGCGATTTTTGAGGGAGACGAACTGAGCGTCAGTGTTTTTACGTTTCTGAGGGAGACGAACTGAGTGTTAGGGTATTTGCTTTTTTGGTTTTTGATTTAAGTTTTTTTTTTTTTTTTGGTTTGGAACCAAAAAAATTGGGGAATAAGAAAACACACCCATTTTTTTTAATAATGGTTCATATGGCAACGTTTTTGGACCGTTGGTTAAAGCTTAAACAAAAAACCGTTGCCATAGACCTTATGGGAACGGTTTTAAGCCGTTGCCATTTAAAAAAATTAAAAAAAAAATGAAGGGGCAACGGCTTCAAAAAACCGTTGCCATTGCTAGCTAAGGCAACGGTTTTTTTGACATTGCAATTTTAGGCGTTGCCATAGGGTCCAAATGTTGTAGTGTACTGTCCTTCTCGCTGGTGGTGCTTGTTAAATGCTACAGTTCGATGGGCTTTGGTTCGATTCTGCAAGAAGGATGGATTGGGTTCAGCTAAATAATTGTGTTGTTGGTTGATTTGGAAGATTGTGATTATGGTTGTAATATGATGGTTTATGTTTTAATTCTGTTTTAGTTCAAGTACGTTTAGGTGTTGTCATGATATTTATTTTTAGCTCTTTAGGATCTAAGTAGGTTCAGGTGCTGATCTTTGTGCGTATTGTTAATCTTAGGAGTCTCAACTATACCTGATTTGGATATCCCTGTGTGGATCTGTAGTTGCTGCTTGTAAGCTCTAGCTCACTATTTGTGTAATGTTTCGGTGGCTTTGCCTGATATCAATGAAATGTTGCATGTTTGACCAAAAAAAGAAGAGAAGGGTGAATAAGGAAGAGACCGATTTGGTGGTGGAGAAACCCGCCTTCCAATTAAGAAGGGGAAAAGAGTGGCTTGAGAAGGAAAAGGAAACGACGTCGCTTCCACCAACTAGACGACACTAAGTGAGTCCGAGGTTTCAGGGCCAACAAGATCAATTCAAAGGTTGTATATGCGCCACACACTAAACCCTAATAAAGAGTTACTTGGATGGAAACCACCCATGAATGAGGTGTGTGGTGTTATGCGGGTCTGTGTGTTACTTTTTTTTCTTTCCGACATCACTGCCATGCGTTGCTTTCGGTCACGTACTTGTTGAGACGTCACTTTGTGGGCACTTTTAACGAAAATTCTTCGCTGGAAATAGCACTGCTCTACTTGGATTGTATTCAGTCAAATATGTGTGTCTTCCTCTCTTCCCTCATGCTTATATATATATATATATATATATATATATATATATATATATATATATATCTTTATTATATATAACCATGGATAAGTCCACTAGCCATCCACACAGATAATGCCACCTATATTACACGTATTATTTCGTTAAGTCCACGTCATCAAACATTGTCCACTTGTGCGACACATCACCAACCCAACCCAATCTGGCTCGGTCCGCATGTTGGAACGAATCTGCAGTTGGGCCGGGTATGACATCATCAGGCCGGTCAAAGCCGTTGTTGCCCAAATGGAATTTGCCTTTTTTCACAAAAAAATATCTTGGGTGAGGTTCGAACGCCTCCCCTGTATTCAGCATCCTTTCTTTTTAACCACTAAGGCACATGTCCATTGTTGATTTTGTTCTGCATTAAATAAATATAATCAGTTCCGATTTTCTTTTTCCATAATCTTCCATTAATAGTTCTGCATTAAACTAATTATATTATCACTCTTTTATGCTTTTTTTAGATAAGCTATCACTCTTTTATGTATTTTATACTACTATTATTTTGTTTTAAGATATAATACAACTTTTTTATGGCTTTGTGTTGTATACATGACAATATATTTATAATTTTGCAGATATTTTATTTATTATTAAATTTAAATATTTTATTGTTTTACTTTTTTTAAAGAAGTTTTAACATTTTACTCAATTACAATTATAAATACAAATATTTTCTTAGTATATATTATAATATGTCATTTAATCCTGGTTTTACAAATCCCTTACAATATGGGATGAACTTTATAACTATATATAAATAAATACTTTTGTTATTTTTTACGCACGGTAGCGGTGGAAGACGAATGTCAATGGCAACGCATCTGGATGAGGGTTCAGAAAACGAAACTGACCATCAAGTTATAGTTATTTTACGATTTTATCCATAGATTTGCTGCAATACCGAAAATAGCCCTTCAGTTTGGTTTCCATGATTACAATTTATTTACGACCTGATTTAAACATAAAAAATCCATCTTTTATTTTTTTGGAACTACAAAATCCACCATTTATTATTTACGTACACAAAATTGTTGGACACTTCATTTAAACTATATGTTATTTTTTGAAAGAACACTAACACTTCGTATGATATAATGATAATATTAAACATGTACTTAAAAAATATCACTACTTATTATGACGACAATATTAAATATTCGAAGCTATTTACTTATAAATTTAGTGTGCCACGTTGGCTTTGCGGGTACGCATAAAGAGTTTATACACTTATCTCAAATAACTACATGTATATATAAATATAGTGGAAAAGAAAAATTACTTACATATTTTTTCACCATATGATCCGTGTGGCCATTATTTTTACATTAAAATAGCTCTAATATTTGCATCAACTTATTAACCTCACTTTTAAGTTTAGAAATTTTAGTATATAGGTGTCTTGGTTATTTAGATTGTCGTCTGTCACCATCTATCTCTAACTCTATTTTTCCTTTATTTTATTAAGATATTAACTAATTAAAGGGCTGATGAAAAGGGGTGACTGAAGCGCAATCATGGATGGACCCCTCACTGCACCTAGTCATGAACAAACTACTCTACCAAAATTGCAACTAACAAAAATTGACAAATTCAACATCATCAATAGGCAATGAATGAATTCAACCTTTCATCTAAAAAAATATATTATTATTATTATGTAACAAACTACTTTCTTCTCTGTTTACAACAGACTATGGACACAAAAGAATGGAAAATATAACAAACCCTCTAAAGTGTAACAAAAAAACCTCTATCCTTCGGATAGCTAACAATGAAATCCGGAAAATAAAGAAAAATAAGTATCCTAAAGAATATGCAACTTTACAGATTTTTTTAACAAAAAAAAAACAAAAAGAGAAATCACTTCTCTTATCTTGGTTGAATATCTGAGATAGGAAGCATTTCTATCTGTCCATTTTCATCAACTCTTTGATTCCTCATCTTTTCAAGTTCTCTTGAAATTTGAATGTCATTAGGAAAATGGTATTGATAAATGAATTTTACAACCAGACGTGGTAGCAATGCTGCTACAATGATTCCCAGTAACAATAACCAGAACAATCCGGAACGCGCAATATGAAAGAATGCCCTGTCAAAGTTTTGCAAATGCAAATATCGGTCTTTATGCATAAATCTAACACGCATGAAATGAATCGTATATAGCACCGAAACTTCAAATTGAAAATGTGTCTGACACATGTCGGTCTCAGACACAGACACATGTTGTTACATTTAACTACTTTCAATTTCTCTAATTATCAGTGTCTATGTGTTACTGTCATCTAGTGTCTGTGTTTGTGTTAGTGCTAACATATCATTGTTATTGTATAGCAATAAAAGAGAGTAAAAATCGTTCAAAAAAAATAAAAGAGAGTAAAAGAATGAGAAAAAAGATAATACATACCAGTAACGGGAAGTTGAGGAATAGCATCAATGATCATAACAGAAATGAAAGTTGCAACAATAGAACCCCAAATAGAAGCATGAGTCAACCAATACCATCTAACAACATCCATAGCCAAATGCAAATTTACCAAAATAACCACTGCTAAAGTCCAAAGATCTCCAATACTTGCAACATCATTAGAGCTTTTCCAATATGCTAAAAGAGGAGGCCAGAAAACAACAAGACTTTGCCATAAAATATCAGCCATTGTCAACATGAATAATTTCTTGTTGTAGGCTTCATCTTTCTGACCAGAACTATAAAGTTGAGGATACTTTAGAAGAGTCTTTCTACCAAGATCCTTGTCAAGAATACCAACTATAATAGTTGGTAATGCACTGTATATTATTGAATATAATGTGGAACTCCGTTCATTTATAGCAGTTGTTAAAGTGAATGCAGTATATAGCACGTACCTAAAAAGCAAAGGCACACAACAAAGGATTAGCATGTTAAAAATCTTGATGAGTAAACAACTTATATAAGCGCTTATGGTATCAGAGCTTATCGCATGAGAGCTTATGCAATAATAGTTTTTGTTGTACAAGCTAATTGTGTTTGGATGTGTATATTGAAAAGCGCTTACACGAAAAAAGTGTTTTAATCTGTATCTCAATAACTTGCCTGCTGGAATCTTCACACAAACTAATTCTCCATACTGACTGAAACGATAGTTGGATGTACTTCAACAAATTACTAAAACGATGCAAAGTGATTTTAAGGACGTTTTGAATCATTGCTACTTAATTTTACAACTGCCGCAAAATGCTATTTTCGGTGTAGCGACCTTCCAAGCTGTCTTAGGAGGTAGCTACGTCCACATTTAGTTTATACTTTTTGTTAGGAGGTAGCTTCCAATTTTTCTTATTGTTAACCTTATTCTTTTTCTTACTGCAATATGTCCTTTCCATCTTGTGAATGTTCAGAGTCTGAAAGAGTGATTAGTAGTTTCAATGTGCATATGACAAGGCATGAAATCCATTTTTTCTTGAGAGATAACACAACACATATTTCTTGAGACAAAAATACAATACATATTATTATTGTTGCCATAAAAGAGAAAGCAGTACTTTAAAGTCATAAAATTATCTAAACCACATATAATGCTTATTATATGAATGAATTTACATTCTCAAAACAAATTTCATTTTTCCCAAAAAAGCACCTTACCACATTGAACGCAACAAGATGGAACCCAAAAAGGAGAAAGATAAACAGAACTGGAAATAGAGTCATCCCTGTAACGTTTGAAGTAACATCTAAATTCACAAATGCATCTCATTTTGCTGTATTCCGCGCTCAACAAACCGTACATGAGGTTATCAGCCTTCGACACATTACCATCTAACACTAGTTTTTTGGTCACTTTCTCACACAACTTCAAATCAGGAATCAAATTACGCCTAAACATTTGACAAGCTACGTTATATGCTGGTAGAGAAAGCCCTTTATTTAAATAGCTTTCCATCAGAACATGACATGTATTAGCATCAAGTTTTGACGCTGTTCTCAAAACCTTCCCTAGTAATTTCTCAGCCTCCTCAAGGTTCCCAAAATGGCAAAGCTTCTCGATAACTTGATTGTATACTGTTTTAAATGGCTGCCTAGCAAGCATTTTTTCCAATAATTTCATCATTTCATCTACTTTTCCCCATTGACTAAATCGGTGGATAACTGCCCTGTAAGTTACAGGAAAAGGATCCATACCTTTGCCGAGCATCTTTACAATTAACTCAGCAGCCTCGTCAAGTCGACCTTTCCTCCCTAACGCATCAAACAATGTTGTATATGTGACAGCATCAGGATGTTTGTTGCTTAAATACATGTCATCTAGGACTGAGAGAGCAGCGTCCAAATCATCGATTTGACAAAAACCATGAATTACAGTAGTAAAGTTTACGACATTAACAGCACAGCCCTTATGCAGACATTCTTCTAAGTATTTTTTAGCTTCTAGTACTTTCTGATTTTGACAAAGCGACTGTATGAGCAGATTAATTTCAACTGGATTTGGGAGAAAACCTTTTTCAATCATTTTCCTGGTCAAATCACAAGCCTCGGACAATTTTCCCTCCCTACGGAGCCCATGCATCACGACACTGTAAGTGATGGTGTTTGGAGTCCACCAATGCTCCTCACTTACATTTATCATCTCTCTGGCCTCTAATGATTTTCCATTGTGACAGAGGCCATTCAACAAGGCTGTATATGACACGGTATTTGGCTTGCAACCATGTTTATACATCTGCTGTAGCATCTTTTTCGCTTCATCGATCTTCCCTATGCGACAAAAGCCATCAATAATAGTAGTATATGTCACTACATCAGGATTACAACCTTTGGAGTACATGTCGATCACTAAACTCTTTGCCTCGTCTATCCTCCCTTTTTTACAGAAAGAGTGAACTACTGCACTATATCCAACCTTTGGTTAGAACTTTAAGTTCAAATCTCCATCTTCCGATTCGAATTCGGCCAAGAGTGTTCAGAGAATCCTCTAGAAAATAAGAGGATTTGAACCCCATTTCGATACAGTAGATCTAGAAATTCATTGCATTTAATTATTTTAAAATAAATTTAATTGCATCATAGAGGATTGTCCTCTAAAAATTAATTGCATTTAATTATTTTAAGATAAATTTAAATTTTGAATTAATTTTGCCAACATTAAAAAATTCAACTATCACACAATTCTCTCATTAAATTAATTTAGATGACAATTATATGAAAGAAATTTGAATAGAGAAAACCATACGTTAGTATATTTTTTTATAGAAACTGATGTACAGAGTCTTTAAGGCTCATTAATGAAGTATAAAGATTTCATCTTTTTCTTCAAAAAGAAAATGGTGACCAAATATTAAATTACCTGAAGCCAAATTTTTCTATCAACAGTTTTGAATTCATCTTTGATATACAATAGTGTTGGAACTAGAGGCATCAATGGAGCATGAATCTCAGCTTCAATGCTTAGAATTGTACTCTCACACCTCACTCACTCACAGTTGCAGAAGCATGAAAATGATGGAAGAAATCAAATACCATTGTTCCATTAATGCTAAAATAGAATTACATATATGGTCAATTGTGTAACTAACTCACTAGCTATAAAATGACAACTATACCCCCCACAATTAATATAATGACAAAATTACCCTCTCTCCTTATTACTCTCCTTTAATTCCGTAATTCAATGCTGTAAGAAAAGGAAAATACAAATTCAATCACAATACACACATATAGTGCTACAACACTTCATTCACAATACTTGGTGCTATAGCACCAAACACAACACCAACACTTCACTTCATTCCTTCTAGCACTAGCACAACACTTCACACCACTTCAACTATGCCCAACTTGTCTCTCAATATCTGAAACTGATCAATCTTCAGTGGCTTGGTAAATATATCTGCTACTTGCATAGCAGTAGGACAATACTCCAAGCTTAATTTACCCTTGCTAACTTGTTCTCTAATATAATGAAACCTAGTTTCTATGTGCTTACTTCTACCATGGGCCACCGGATGTTTTGCAAGGTTAATGGAAGATTTGTTGTCTACCATTAGTGTGACAACACCATTCTTCTTAATCTTCAACTCATCAAGCAAACTATCGAGCCACTGAGCTTGACATGCTGCCATAGCAGCATCAATGTACTTTGCCTCACATGAGGACAAAGCCACAACTTGTTCCTTCTTTGAGCTCCATGAAATGGGTGCACTTCCATACATGAAGACATACCCTGCAGTGGTCTTCCTATCACTTTTATCACCACACCAGTCAGAATCACTGTATCCAGTATTTCCACTTCACTTTCTGCACTATTGTTTGGAAATCGAATTCCACAATCAATTGTACCTTTCACATACTTTCACATACCTCATTATCCTTTTGGCAGCAAGGAAATGAGATTGCTTAGGACTCTCCATATATCTACTGGTTAATCCCACAGCATAGGACAAATCAGGCCTTGTGCAACACAAGTATCTAAGTGAACCAACCATCTGTCTATACAGAGTTGGATCAACTCCCTCTTCATCTGCATCCTTCACCAAGTGAACACCAGTAGCTGCTGGTGTGTTAGCAGTATTGCAATCCTGCATTCTAAATCTCTTCAACAAGTCTCTAGCACACTTGCCTTGATGCATCACAATCCCTTCATTAGTCTTCTTGAATTCAATTCCTAGGAAGTAAGAAAGGAGTCCAATATCAAACATTTCAAATTCCCTCATCATCTCTCCTTTAAATGCAGCAAGTTCACTGTCATTGTTGCCTGTTACAAGCAAATCATCCACGTACAAGCACACTATTGTCACCTTATCAGTACCAGTTCTTTTTGTGTAGACACCATGTTGACTTACACATTTGACAAAGCCAAGTTTAAATAGAAAGCCATCAATGCGTTTGTTCCAAGCCCTTGGAGTTTGTTTCAAACCATACAATGCTTTGTTCAACCTGTACACCTTCTCTTCATTACCCTTCACTTCAAACCCTGGTACAAGACCCGTGCATTCGCACGGGTCATTTCGTTTATACGCATGTGTTAAAGCGGATATGTATACAATATTCGATGTTTATCTAGAATGAAGGTAAATTTCAAATCTAATAACAATTATTTTGTTGACAAAATAAAAGATTATATTAGTTTATGCTTTTATTAAGTTGCAGTATATCGCTAATATGTAACGTTTTCTCAAGAATTAAAAGTAAAATAAAAAATTTCATATTAATTTTTGTATAATTTTTATGTTCGTTCAAAGACTCTAAAATTACATCGAAATCATATAATGTCTCCCCGTAAGAAATAAAAAGAAATATAACAATAGTAGAGAATGAATATAGATATTTTAATATATTTTTTATAATATCGATGCTCGTTCAAAGGCATTAAAATTGCATCAAAAGCATATAATGTATCCCCGTAGGTAGAGCTGTCAATGGGCTGGGCCCGGCCCGGCCCATAGGGCCAAACAACATTTGTGGGCTGGGCTGGCCGACCCGATATTCTAATGGGCTGTATATCTTATGGCCCGGCCCGGCTCGACATCCGCCCATGGGCCAACTGGCAAGCCCAATGGGCCACAAATTATTGATTTTTTAGAATTTTGACCATAGTTTTTCCCTACAAATGAGCAACATACATAAAGACAATATTTTGAGAGTGACATAGCGTATACATAAGATAAATAAATGTGTTTTAGCTAAAAAAAAGTCAACTTAAATTTGTTTTGGCTCTAAAAATCACCATAAATAATTAATCAACGCTTTGTCCATCAGTCGATGGGCCAACCCACCAGCCCATGGGCCAGCCCCGGCCCATATATATGATCAGGCCCATTGGGCTAAGCCAAAAACTTAATGTTGTTTTTTAGGCCTCTATTTTTAGAGATGTCAATGGGCCAGGCCCGGCCCGGCCCATAGGGCCAAACAACATATTTGGGTTGGGCTGCGCCGGCCCAATAAACTAATGGGCTGCATATTTGATGGCGCAGCCCAACATCAGCCCGTGGCCATCGGGCCAGCCCATGGGTCACAAACTTTTGACTTTCCCTTTTTTATTTTTGGGCATATTTTTTATCCTTGAATCTGATTTTATAATTGGCACCAGCATAACATAAAATAAAGCACACCAATATAATATAATTGGCAGCAACATAACATAACATAAGCATCCAAAAAAGCCGATTAAAATCTGTCTTGGCAGCAATTAAAATCTATCTTGGCAGCAACATAATCAAAGTTTATTTTTGTGTAATATACTATGTTGATAGAAACATTTCTTATAATCCTTAATTAATTTGTGTACAAAAGAGACAAAATAATGGCATATTGGGGAGAGGGTAGACAAATAAATGCTCCAGTGCAACCTAATCCATCAGCTAGAATTATATTCAGAGGAAGAAGCAAACGTCTTAGTGGAACTAGAACTCAAACATCAACAACAAGAAGCACTGAACAGGAAACAGATCAGCAGAATCAGAATCAGAATCAGAATCAGGGTGATGGGATTGCTTTTCATGGAAGAAGTTATCGTTTAAATGAATGACTATTTTGACATGATCTATTTATTATATACAAAGAAATGTGCCTTCTGATTATAGTTTTAAGATGATTAATTTGTATACACTTTGCCATCAAAAAGACCGTATAATAGTATATTATGTTAAAACTATAATGAAAAACTTATATTTTAATTTTAAAATGTTGTTTTTACATCCATTTGATGTACAACCATATAATACATTAGTTTAGTTAACTAAATATTTAATTTAAGTTTTTAATTTAATAAGCTTAATATTTGTTTTAATCATTTAGATAAATTTGTTAAGTATTTATTTTAATCATTTTTGAGAGGGGTATTTTAGAATTTTCAATTTTTGTGGAGATATATTTAGTGAAAGAGTGGGAGAAAAAAAAACCCAAAAAAGTACTATCTATTTTAAAACAAAGCCGAGTACGGTGCAAGTAAAATGATAGGGGTATTAAGCACCATTTCATTTTAGGCAAAATAGCACCCGGGGTCCCTTAACTTATTTTCCGTTTTCACTTAGGTCCCTTAAGTTTGAAACTTAACGTCCAGGTCCCTTAAGTTGTTAAAACGTTGCACCGTTTTCCCATTTAACGTTTTAAAATTAACAGCGTTAAACTGTCTTCATCTTCATCTCTCTCTCTCTCTCTCTGAACTTCTCCATCTTTCTCCATCTTCAGATCTGCGTTTACTCTTCATCAAACATCAAAACCCAGATTTTCATCTTCATCATCATCAATCTTCAAAAACCCAGGTCTTACCCAAATCGAAATCGAAGAACAGAAATCGAAATCCATTCATCATCTTTGCTTACTCTAGTTCAGATCCGGGTTCACTGCCTTTACTCCTCATCAATCTTCATCATCATCAATGTTTAAAAACCCAAATCTTACCCAAATCGAAATCGAAGAATAGAAATCCCCTAAAACTCAAATCGAAATCAAAGAACATAAACCCAAATCGAAATCCAACCTTGAAACCCAAATCGAAGTAAAAGAACACCAACAAATACAAACAACGAAGAGAAGGAATGGAAACTGGAATCCTGGAAGTCAAACCCAAATAGAATGGGCTTTCACTTTCAACAAAGCAAACATACAAACAAATATTAGAGAGAGAAAATTGAGGGAATTGAAGAACGAGGGAAGGAATGGAAACTGGAATCTTGGACGAACAATGAAGAGAAAGGCACAAAGAGTGAAACTGGAATCATTGAAAAGAAACGCACCTAGAGAACGGTTTCTGAAATTGGAATCCTAACATTTTTAATTTTTATTTTTAACTTTTAATTACTAATTACTAATATAAAATTATGTTAATTACCTATGTGGCATGCAAAGTCTGCAATTTAAAAGCCACGTCAAACACCGTTTAACGGAGTTACCATTAAAACGTTAAATGGGAAAACGGTGCAACGTTTTAACAACTTAAGAGACCTGGACGTTAAGTTTCAAACTTAAGAGACCTAAGTGAAAACGGAAAATAAGTTAAGGAACCCCGGGTGCTATTTTACTTTCATTTTACAAATAAATGCTCCGGTGCAATTTTTTTATACCTTTTCATTACTTGTTGACAAAAAAAACAGATAATAATAATAATAATAATAACTAGGCTGAAATAAACAAAAGGACTACAATAAGTAAATAATAATAAGATTTTTAAGTAAATAATAATAATAATAATAATAATAGTAGTGTAGGTCAAAATAATAATAATAATAATAATAATAATAAGAAGATTCCGCTTTTGATTATTGGTCTACAGTAGACACTTATGTAGTACTGGTTTATTGTGAGTTCCGGATTGATTTAGCTCAGTCCAAATGGGCTTCTCTCCAAAAGTCCAATAAAGACATTGCAGCACGTCATTATTCACACCCTATTAATGTATAGGCCAAGATCGGCTTGGTGAGGTCGAAAGGTCATATCACACCACATGTCTTCACATGTGGTTCCAAGTGCCTTTCGACCTTGCCGAGCCGATCTTGGCCTTTATATCAAGATTGTGTGCATAGCGACTTGCAGCAGTGTCTTTATTGGGCCTTTGGAGAGAAACCCATTTGGACTGAGCTAAATCAATCCGGAACTCACAATAAACCAGTACTACATAAGTGTCTACTGTAGACCAATACGCGCCCGTCTTCCGCTAGTCTCTTTTGGGCACTGTGATATTGTTTGGCTTCAGTAAATACTTGCATAGTCGTATTGATCGTATGTGTTTTTTTATGGAGCGCAATAAATGCCAACATAAGTTTATCGAATGACCACAAATCCAAATGTAAATAGCAGTTTGTAGGTGATATCCACCAATAACATAAGTATATGAAAAAATATCCTTTAAAAAAGAGCAAGGTATATGATCAAGGTATCCAAGCAAGGCGTCTGCATACTCACAATAATGAAACTCTTCTATCCGTGAATGAACGATGTATAAGAACTGCTGATAAGTATTAGGGCTAAAAAGAGGATAAGTTACACAAATGAAAATAAAACCAAAAAGAAAATATGTTTTGGCTACAAATTGCATGGTCTATTCATGTTAAATCACTTCTTCAACGGTAGACCAAAAAGTGGTTCAGAATTTGGAGTTTTGTGTGTTTCCCTGCATTTTATAAACAAATTGTCAGAATTTGTTTTTATCTTCTTTAAAATAATGCACTGACATCAAAAAAATACTTAAGAATTTTGAGTACAGACCTCTCTAGGATTATTTTTAGTGCTTCATAAAAGAATTTATTAGGGTGTATGAATTACACAATTCCACATACTGAACAGAGAATGAGTGAATTGAAAAATGGATTCACTTGCATTTCATTGACTAGGAATTAGTATATATACAAAGCTGACTTCAGTTAGTTCCAAGGAAAAAACTAACTTAACAACTTAATGAACCAACAACTAACTAATAACAGCAATTAGTTATCCTAGAAACAGATTTGAAACTAATGTAAAATTACAATTGAGTGTAAATTCATTTAGGTCTAATACTCCCCCTCAAGTTAGGGGCAAAAATGTTCACAGCACCTAACTTGCCCATGAACTCAGTAAACTTGGCATGGGGAAGGGCCTTGGTGAAGATATCCGCAATTTGTTGACTTGTAGGTAAGTGTATCAGTTTCAACAATCCAGAACTGACATATTGGCGAATAAAATGGCAGTCTATATCGATATGTTTTGATCTCTCATTGGAGGTGGGATTTTCAGCTAACTGAATAGCTGACTTGCTGTCACACATGACAAGAATAGACTCCACAGTGATGTGAAAGGGTCTGATTAGTTGTTTTAACCAAAGTAACTCACTGGTGAGAGAAGCAATGGCCCTGTATTCTGCTTCAGCTGAGGATCTAGCCACAGTAGGTTGCTTCTTCGATTTCCAACAAACCAAAGAGGAACCAATGTATATGCAATAGCCAGTGGTTGACTTTCTGCTCACTCTACAATTACCCCAATCTGAATCTACATATGCAGTAATTGCGTTGCTGCTATTTGCAGGAAAAAACAGTCCTTGTCCAGGAGTTGACTTAAGATATTGTAGGACTTGTTGAAGGGCCTGTAAGTGAGGTGTCTTGGGTGCTGCCATAAACTGACTTAGTTTGTTTATGGCAAAAATGATGTCTGGCCGTGAGATGGTTAAGTACATTAACCTGCCAATCAATCTTCTGAACATCGAAGCATCAGTAAGTAATTCACCAGAAACATCATCAAGGTGAAGGTTAGGATCCATTGGTATTTTTGCTGGTTTAGAGGATGAATAACCAGTGTCATCAGATAACTCCAAAGTGTATTTTCTCTGGCTGAGATTAATACCTTGAGAAGACTTGGCAATTTCTAATCCCAAGAAGTATTTAAGATCACCTAGGACTTTGAGTTTGAATTTGTTTTGAAGTTGTTGAGTAGTGTGAGTGATGAGATCATGTTGAGGACTTGCAATGATGATGTCATCAACATACACTAATAAGATAATGAGAGATTCATTTTTACCTTTGTAGAAAAGAGAGTAATCTGCACAACTCTGAGTGAAACCAAGTCCAATGATAGCAGCAGAGAATTTTTGGAACCATTGTCTAGATGCTTGTCTCAAGCCATATAATGATTTGTTCAGCTTGCACACATGATGCTCCCCCTTGCTAGGATGGCCCAGAGGAAGATCCATATACACTTCTTCAAATAAATCTCCATTTAAAAAGGCATTGTTGATGTCAAGTTGTGATAAATGCCATTGTCTTTGAGCTGCAATGGCCAATAATACACGCACAGTAGTCAGTTTAGCTACTGGTGAGAATGTGTCAGTAAAATCAATACCCATTTGTTGAGTATACCCCTTGGCCACCAACCTAGCCTTGTGCCTCTCAACACTGCCATCAGACTTAAACTTTGTTTTGTAAATCCATCTGCACCCAATTGTTTGTTTGCCACTCGGGAGAGGAACAATTGACCAAGTATTGTTGTCTTCAAGTGCTTTTAGCTCAGCATTCATGGCTGCCCTCCATTCAGGGAATCTTACTGCTTGATGGTAAAATTTTGGTTCATAGTGAAGATTAACATTGAGTATATAGGCCTGATATTGAGGTGACAGATTGGAATAGTCAATGTGTTCTGAAATTGGGTAAGTTGTGTTGTGTATGTAGTCTTTCAAATAAGCAGGAGGTTGAGACACTCTAGTGGATCTTCTAGGTGAATTTATTGCTGATTCGTTTTCAGTGGTTTCTGTAGGATCAAGCACAGGTTGCTCAGAGGCAGGGTGAGTGATTGGTGAGTCTTCTGTGTGGGTTGGAATCTGTTTAGGGAGAACAACATGCTCAAAAGGATCTGATTCAAGTTGCAAATCAGATGAATGAAAAGGAAATTTGGTTTCAAAAAACTGAACATCTCTGGAAATGATAAACTTGTTTGTTGCCATGTCAAACAACCTGTAGCCTTTGTATCCCAATGGATATCCCATGAAGACAGTGGGAATTGCACGAGGGGAGAACTTGTTTCTCTGTTGAATAGGGACTGCTGCATAGGCAAGACACCCGAAGTTTCTAAAGTGTTCATATTGAGGCAGTTTGTTGTACAATAATTCATAAGGAGATTTGTCTTTTAAGGCTGGAGTTGGGACTCTGTTGACAAGAAACACAGCTGTGGTGACACACTCCCCCCAAAATTGGATTGGAACTTTAGATTGAAACATAAGAGACCTTGCCACATTCAATAGGTGTTGGTGTTTTCTTTCAACTACTGAGTTCTGTTCAGGCCTGTAAGGACAGCTGAACTGATGCAGAGTACCCTGCTCAAGAAGAAACTCAGCCAATCTCAACTCCTTTGCATTGTCGGATCTCAACTGTTTGATAGCCTTACCAAAAACAGTTTTGATCAGTGCAAAGTAACCTTTTATAACAGCAGGAGCCTCAGATTTACTTTGCATTAGATAGAGCCATGTATATCTAGTGCAGTCATCAACTATTGTTAAAAAATAGTGCTTACCATCATGAGTAGGATGCTGATATGGTCCCCATGTGTCTACATGGACCAAATCAAAAGCTGCTGCAGAATAGTGATTATTTGAAATAAAAGACAGTCTCCTAAACTTTGAAAGAGGACACACTAAACAATTGTTTGTATTATGGGACTTGAAATTCAAAGACAATTTATTGCCAAATATTTTGAGAACTTTGTCTGAAATATGGCCTAGACGTGAGTGCCAAAGATCTTGATCTACATTGATATTATTGACAACATTACAAGAAATAGGTAAAGTGCAATTTGGTAAAGAAACACTGAAATTGAGATTGCTGGCAGTACAATCAGTGAGGGTGTGTTGAGAGTACAACAGAAACAGTTCTTTGTGGAGATTACCTCTGCCAATCATCTCCTTGGACCTGGTGTCCTGGAAAACAACATAGGTCTCTTCAAAATGGACACTAACATGGTATTTTGGAGTGAGTTGTGGCACAGAAATCAAATTGACATGAAAGCTAGGTATGTAGAGAACATTGTGTAGTACAAGAGCTGAATTAATTTTAACTGTGCCTGTGCCTAAGACTTGAACTTTTGTGCCATTTGGCAAGAGAACAAATTTGTTTTTCAATGCCTTGAAATTGTAAAGAAAATTCAAGAAACAAGTGATGTGGACAGTTGCTCCAGAGTCAACTATCCAGGCATTGATAGCTTGAAAAGGGGAATTCAAAGTGGAATTAGACATGCCAATTGTTTCAATTAAATCAATACCTGCAGAATCAGACTGTTCTGATTGAGAAGATGCTGGAAGTTGAGCCATCTGAGCCTGTAACAAGGCAAGAACCTGCTGGCATTGTTGTTGAGACCAAACTTGATTCTGATCAGTGGAAGGTGACTCCAAAATGTTGTTCACAGGAGGCGCAGCAGCAGAATTGGATGACTTCTTGAAGCTGGGAGGATATCCGTGAATCTTGAAACACTTTTCTTTGGTGTGGCCATGCATGTTGCAATGGCTGCAAAGAGGACGATCCTTCCTCTGATACTTGTTCTTCGAAGCAGCAGGAGGAATTGCACACGCCATTTCAGGAACTGGAGTGGACTGAACACCAATTGTTCTCTGCGTTTCGTCTTGTAGGAGCAGAGAAAATGCCTCATCTATATCTGGAATTGGCTTTATTAGCAAGATTTGGCCTCGAGCATGATTAAATGAATCATTCAATCCCATGAGAAAGTCCATTACATATTCCTCCTCGACTGATTCAACGAGAGGCGCGACGCCACCGCAAGTGCACTTGTGCACGGCTTTGAGCTCACCAAGCTCCGCCCAAATGGACTTAAATCTGGTAAAATAAACGCTGATTGAATCGGTACCTTGAACACAGGTGACAAGATTCTTCCGCAATTGAAAGATTCGTGGTCCATTCTTCAGATTGAAGCGCTTTTCAAGATCTGTCCAGATTAGCGTGGCAGAGTTGGAGTATATTACACTGGCACTGATTTCTTTTGTAAGAGAATTTAAGATCCAGGAGGCCACTATACTATCGTTGCGTTTCCATTGACGGAGTTTTGCCGTGTCAGAAGCATCGGGTTGAGGAATTGAACCGTCAACGAAGCCAAGTTTGTTTCTGCCGTCGAGCGCGAGCATCATTGAGCGACGCCATGAGAGATAGTTCGTGCCGTCCAGAGGTTTGGAAACGAGCACCAACCCAGGGTTATCGGTGTGATGAATGTACATAGGATCCGAATTGTCCATCACTGAAGTCATCGCTGATCGGAGCGAGAGGAAGGGGATGAACGAAGATGAAGAAGCGATTTATACTTCTGATACCATATTAGGGTGTATGAATTACACAATTCCACATACTGAACAGAGAATGAGTGAATTGAAAAATGGATTCACTTGCATTTCATTGACTAGGAATTAGTATATATACAAAGCTGACTTCAGTTAGTTCCAAGGAAAAAACTAACTTAACAACTTAATGAACCAACAACTAACTAATAACAGCAATTAGTTATTCTAGAAACAGATTTGAAACTAATGTAAAATTACAATTGAGTGTAAATTCATTTAGGTCTAATAGAATTGATCAATCACTTCTCTTTTTTTAATAAACTACAAAGTCAATCACACGTGTTAGTAAAGGATAATATTTAATATATTGTCAATCCAACATTATGTTGAAAGCCACAAAGTTAAGTTAATGTAAAAAACCAAAAGTAAAAGAATACCTGAAGAGTGCATATATTTTGTTTCAATTGAAATGCGCTAACATGATCGTCACCCGTTGGCTTTACATCTTCGTCCTCTCTACTATTTGAAAAAGAAGGTAGTGCTCATTTAATGTAAAAAGACCTCGTAACTAATTCTATGGTTGAACAAAAGTTCTAAATAAAACCTCATAACAAATAATTTTTGTAAAGGGATCATTGTGCATTACCTATCAGTCTCTTTCTTCATTAGTGATAATTCCCTGTTTATCAAGTTCCAAAGTTCAGTCTTGTCTGTTGACACCGTGGCACCCCAACTAATAGAGTATAGTTTTAGACGATGAACCTATGACAAAGAAATGTAGAGTATTATTTTGATTTATAACGTATGGAAAAAATTGGAATATGAAAGTGTTATTTTATGTAGATGAAAAATAACCTTGTTGTCAATGGGCAGAATAGGTGGTGGTGGTGATATTTTATCCTTCCATATGTTCCACTGCTCTTCAAAGTTTGCCGCCTAAAAAAAATTGTCAACTCATATGTGTCAATAAATAAATAAATGACAATAACAAAGTCAAACATAATTAAGCTTGAAAATAACCTTATTGTGTGTGTAGATGTCCAATTTACTTGTACTAAACTCTCGATGTAATTGGACGATCTGTTTGTACTTTAGCTTGCCTGTGCATAATAAAGTTATTAATTACTACTATATGTATGACAAAAAAATAATTTGTTGTATGCTAAAGATATATCTTATAGACGACGAAAATTCCATTTAAAACAAAAATACCTGAGTTTGAGATAACAAAATATCTTTGTAGACGACATTTTTAGTGAAGTTTCCAATTTCTCCTTCAATATTTCCATCTTTGATTAGGACTTTTGTTGTAGCCATAGAAACACCTCTTGATAAAGCAACATATAATTGACCATGACTGAACACGGGTCGTGGAAGATAGATGCCAACATTTGGAATTGTCTGTCCTTGAGCCTTATTTATTGTAATTGCAAAACTTAGTCGCACAGGAAATTGCTTCCGAATAAGCACAAAAGGAAGTCCTGCAGTCTCGGTTGTCTTGTGCTTGATTCTAGGTAAGAAAGCTCTTTTACCAGCATTACTGCCTGTTAGAATTTCGACATCCAACAAATTCATGAAAAAACCACGACATAACAACCTTGTCCCATTGCAAAGGCCAGATTTAGGGTTGATGTTTCGCAACAACATCAACGGTGCTCCCTTTTTAACCTTTAAAATATGTGGTGGCAAACCACCTAGTGAAATGGAGTGCAAGTATTCCTGTTGATATAAAGTGTGGGTGTCCCCTTCAACCTCGTCAAACGATAGCAAATTATGCTCTTCTCCGGGGAATTGATTGATAATCATGTTATTCAATTTATGAACGTCGTCATTTCTTGGTGTGAGTATGGCTCGTTGAACCATGTAAGATGCATCCCATCCATGTGATTCTAATTGAGGGAATGTTTGTTGTATGAGATTTTGAATTGAATCTTCTCCGTCCCATGGTATTGCAATTTGGTCGGGGATCATCACCAAATCATCATGTATAGTAGGTTCAATACCATCACCAATGCGCATAAGAAATTGTGAAAAATCTTGATATTGCAATGCTCGCATATTTTGCCGCAAATGTAGGACCTTTGTGCTGGCCCATATATGAGACTTGATAATGGATGAAGATATCAATTGTGCCTTAGTACCTTTCTGGATAACAGGAAGCACTTGGCGAAAATCACCTCCCATTATCATTACTTTCCCCCCAAAAAGAGCATCACAATCTAGAATATCCTTTAGTGTTCTGTCTAATGCTTCCAACCCATACCTGTTAGTCATGGGTGTTTCATCCCAAATGATTGCCGTGGTTGCTCTAATAAGTTTTGCAAGGTCGGATTGTTTACTTATTGAGCAAAAAGACGATGGCTCTAAACTGAGAGGTATCTTAAATCGAGAATGTGCAGTTCTACCACCAGGTAACAATGTTGCAGCGATACCAGATGAGGCTACGGCTAAAACTATTTTTCCTTTACTTCTCAAAGTTGCAATGACAGCACGGTTAAAAAATGATTTACCTGTACCCCCTGGTCCATCCACAAAAAAAACTTGGCTCTGATTACGATCAATAGCATTCATGATGGTATTGTAAGCAGTGAGTTGGTCATTATTTAACCTTTGTATTGAGTCTGAATCTTCAATAGGTATTTGGACCAATAGCTCCTCTTGTATAATCCTTGGCATCGAAGTATCTTGATTTGTCTCTAATGTTAATGCTGGCAAATCAAAATTTGTGACTTGTTTTCCGTGCTGAAGTAACAGTTCATTCAAATCCCTCAGTAACCTATTAGTCAAGGTTGATGTCGTAGTAGTGCTGGCGAAAGGATAGTCCTCGACCATGTAGATGTAAAAGTCATTCCAGAGGCTCCTGACATCAGTTGGTTCAGAAAAAATTAAAACAGTGACAAACAATTCTCTAAATGCACATGGCATTCGTAGTTTTGATGCTTCAACCAAACACTCGCGAATGCAATTGTCACTCTCTAGAAAGCCTCGTTGCTCAGCTGCTTTTTTGAAGGTCTCACAGGGTGTGTCGTTCACAGTTAGTAGGTATTCCCAACTTGTTGGACCTCTTATATGCGATAACAAAACCCGCAGGTAGAACTTCTCCCCTTCTGAAGGTGATACTGTATAGATCCGACCAATAACTTTGACTTTTGACCTTCTTCGATGCCATTCCTTCTCCTTGCTTTTCCAACAGTAATATTGTGGTATCTCTCTATACAGATAGTTCCTAGATTGTGGATCTCTGAGATTTAGTGCAAAGAATTCAGTCAACATGGTTTTGGAATTACGTTCATCGTTTAACACATCTGTGATTCTTTGATGATTATAGAATCGCACTTGATGACGACCGGGTAAGTGAATATGCAATCTCTCAACAGAGGGATATAATCGGTAAAGTGTGAACCTAAATATCCTCCATAAAGCCTCAGGAGCACAAATCCATCTCGCATCAACATACTGTTGCACCTCATCCATATTTGATCCTCTATGAATCTCCATTGCAACTCGATCAGGTCCCTTGTAGACATACTTATACAAATATTTTATGCTTTTGATGCTGCTGCATACTTCAACATTAATGTGACAATTATATTTTAATAACAACCAAGGGTTGTAAGGAACAACCCATCTGTTGTCAACTGTCACATTTCTGTTTAAAGATATTGGTTCTGTCATTCGTCGTCTGTACTCTGGATATGAGTCATTGCCCTGACGTGTCTCATGTACAAAATTTTTTGGAAACCCCTTTTTACATTGTCCTTTCTTCATACATGGGGATTTTGGATTTAGTAGTGTTCCACAGGGGCCATGGATCATGTGCTTTAGTACTGCTTCATGTAATTGTGGTTCATCTTCAAATTTCGGTATTTCAGCCCTGACCAATGTATCATATTGTTCTGGATCACGTAATCGGTCATTGCTATCTAAGATTAACAACATATGGACATGTGGGAGTCCCCGCTTCTGAAATTCAGTGACATACATGTAACTTTTAACCCTTCCCAAGACCCCCTTATTAATGACATCATCCTTTAGTTGCTCAAATTTTGCTCGAAATATTCTTGTTATTAAGTCTGGACGATCATGTGGAGCTTGGAAAGGGCCAAGTTCTGATGCTATCTCAATCCAAGCAGGATTGCAAGTCATCGTAAGGAAAATATCAAGTTTACCATCGTTGAGCACAATAGCCATACCATCTTCATAACGTTGTGTCATGTCTCGACGACTACCAATGAATGATGATGGCAATATTGTTCTTTGTCCGATGTTATCTAGAAAAAATGTGTCGGGTGTAGTAGTTGTTATGTAAATGTAAATGTATGTATATATATATATGTGTGTGTGTGTGTGTGTATATATATATATATAGTTTAAAATTGATAAGGGAAAATGTGTACCTGTAGATGTTTCTCCTACATGCAATGCATCTTGCAATCCCTGGTACAATTCAGAGCGTATCGTATTTTGGTTGGATCGAATCCATCTTAACCTTCCCGATTCAATCTTCACATAGTTGTCCACAACATATTGTTGTAAAAGACGTCCCGCTTTTAATAATATGGAAGAAACGTTGGGCCGAATCTATATATTCAATTAATAAAGAAATAGCACTGTAAGTAAGCTTAATTTTAAGAAAACAACTTGCAAAAATTTGTAATGATGTTGATACATATCTGAAGCGTATAACTGTAATATTGACAACATGATGTCTTTCGACCATTAGAACTGCTGGTGTCGATGTCCCAACCATACGTTCCAAAAGGTAATAGTAGGGGATATTGAAGAGGATCATAAAACCCTTTTGTTTCTTGAACCCTCGTTAGATTTCCAGCATGACTTATGACATTGATATTCCTTTCGGCTGCCATTGACTCAGCATCTCCACCGACAATAATTGCTGCAACTTGCGAAGTAGTTGGGAGAGTATATTGTGGTTGATTAGCAGGACGCTCTTTAATGAGAAGGGTGCACTCTTGGATATCTGGGCGTAGTGCAAGCTGTTTGAATACATGGACAAAAGAATTGTATCGATGGAGAATTTGTTGCAACTTATGGACTATATTTTGATGAAGTTGTGGGTTTTCTAGCATCCTGTATTGTAATTCACGTTGAGTATCATATATGTACAATTGCAAAAAACGTGGCCTACAACCCTCATTTGGATAGAATCCTCCTATATTGTGATATATTGCACCTTGAGCACGAAAAGTATATATACCACGTCCTGTTGCGGCAATATTTTCATCGAGATGGACACCAAGGGAAGTGAATGAAAGAACATGGTTATAGCTTCTTATATGCTGCCTGAAATGTCTTCCTTCAGATGAATTGTCTGAAAACAGATGTAGCAACTCTTGAGGAGCAGTAGGTATTGCAAGCGAAACCTTCCCACCAGAGCAACAAATATCATTTGATTCGTGGTGAAATTGCCGTGCATTGCAATGTCTACACGTTCTTGGTTGAGGCAATTGTGGTATGGCCATCATGGCGTTGTTTCGCCAATTTCGAGCACAATTGTGTGTTGATCGGTATCTATGTTGTCGTTCTGTGATAGAAAGAACTACAACTGTTATATGTATGTGTATGTGATGATAATAATCATCGTAAAAACTAATGACCATAGATCATTAGAATCATGTTTTTTTGCATAATACATGATTAAATTAATGTATTTATTTAGGCATAAGGTGCAAACATTTTTGAATATTGTCATATAATGGTATATATAGAATTTACATAATACTATTTTATTATAATATTATCAAAAAAAGACATAAGAAGTACTAAAAAATAATTAGAGGGTTATTTTTTAATGAAACCGAAAAGAATTCATCATACCTCGATTAACACATGGTGGTCCAACATGACTTGAATCCATTGTATGCCCATTTTGCACATCAGGCTCCGCCAAGTTTGAATTGTCTCGGATAACCTCATCTTCCATATCTATATCTATATTTTAAAGCAACTGTAAAGTACTATCTAACTGAATTTCAAAGCGGTAGTGTGACTTTTATTTTAAAAATAGTGGTCTTACCATGTATAGACTCACTAACATATGTTGTACTTGGTCCAGCTTCACTTTCATGCATTCCTTGAAAGGTAGCGGTTGCAGAGTTATGATCTGCATCCGTTTAAGTGTAGATTAAGGGAGATATATTTTTGATTAAAGTAAATATAAAATTTATTAAAATAATTATAAAATAGTAAGCTTACCGTGTGTAGATTGATTAATATGTCTTGTACTTGGTCCAGCTTCATTATCATGTGTTCGTTGAAAGGTAGTTGCTCCGGTGTTATGTTCTACACATGAGTTTAAATAGGGACGACTATGTTCAATATGTTTTTTGGAGAAAAACATGTGAAACATGAAATTTAATAGTATATTTCGTTACCTATGGTGCATGTCTGGACTTGTATTCCTTTCCCTTTTTGTTGCTGATAGTTTGATCTCCTTCGTGATAGTTGTTGTTGTCTTTGTTCCATGCTTAATCTTTCCCTTCTATTTCTTGCAAATTGTCTCCATCTTTCTCGTTGATGTTGTTGCGATTGTTGCCTTCTGGTGTTTTCCATGATATAATGATATTATAATCCCTAGCAAATTTGTATTGTATTCGGAGGATTAGTCACAGTTAGTAATAAAATTTAATTTATCAACTATAAAGAGCAACAAAAGCCTTATCATGTAAACGTATAATACATGAAGCACCGAGGTATATATTCAGGCACATCAAGAAAGTATATATAGCAAATAAGAAAATTACAAAGAGAACTGTAAATGAAAGATAAAAGTATGTGAAATTATAGTGCTGTGGTGAAATAAGCTTGAAGTTACATTACCGTGTTTAAGAGCAAAGGTGGTTGGCTTAAAATAATGGGTTCGAAGGAGGTGTTAATGAGTGGGTCATCTATCGTAAAGCATCATAAGGAATATACATAAACAATGTATATGTAGGTTTGCACTATAGTGAGTCTCTTAAGCAAAGAAACCAAACCAAGTTTGTTTGACTGATATATTCCCATTACTTTGACCGATATAATATTCCCATTGAGAAACATGATTAATGATTTCATCTATACTCAATTGCTCCATAAAGTCTAAGTATATTAACTAAGGTCATGTGCAGATGCAAACAAATTAAGTTCACCTTTTTTAAAACCAAACTCCCAATCTGATAATAAAAAAGCAAAATCCTAATATTATAGTTTCATGAGTTCTATTTTAGAGTACAAAGGATTTACGTTACGTATAAAGAATAGTAAAAAATTATCCAATCAATGAGTAAGAGAGAGACATGAGTGCTAGCCTAATTATATGATGCAAATGTATTCGACTATGTATATTTCATATGTTGCTATCCTCATTTCTAAATTCAGTATCCATTTTGTCAAAATTAGCATATATTTTTCTTGCGTTCTTTGGAGAATTAATTTCTCATTCTGGTTTTGTCAACGGTATAAGAAGCCAAGGATAGGTTTTGGTTTTCTAAATCTGTGTCTTTGGTTAAAATTATCATGAGTAGATGAATAAAGGGCTGAAGATACCCAAATTAAAATTGGAAACTTTGGTTAAAATTATCATGAGTAGATGAATAAAGGATAAATGAACATGATAAAGGCAATTATAGAACATACCTTAAGACACAATGATGGGGTGGAAGTGAATGATCTTGATTAAGAGACCATTTTTTAACTTTCAGTTGCCAAAATAATGGAAGAAGGAAGAATTGGCGGAAGTTGTGAGTGTTGGCAAGTGTTGTGGTAGTGGACATAGTTGTTAGTGGTAGCCGTTTGTTATTGTGGTAACTGTTCTCCTATGTTTTCTTCTTGCTGTCCGTGTGTGTGGTTTTGAAGGGTATAATTGGCAAGTGAAAAGTGGACACCAAAAAGCAGTTTTTTTGGCTTACTCTCTTTATCTATTAGTAAAGAATTGTGTATAAATGCTATCAAACATGCTGCAAGTCATGATTTTCGCACGGCGGGAACTGTTGTCGATCAGTTATTTTTGCTTTAGCTATCTATGAGTAAAAGAATCACACACTTTCCGAATGAGTAATTTTGCAACTACAGTTTCCACACAGGAGAGTAATTTATGAATAACATTTTTGGTTGCAGTGTCACTCATTGAATTTCAAACACCCCTCCTCCTTTTCGATGTATAGCATCGTGGACAAAATGGAGGAGTGATGAAAATAATGAAGAGACCGAAGATTTTGTCAAGCCGATAAAATTTCAGAGTATAAATATCATTGAGGGAGCATGAGCATGCCTAGTTGTGGCAGATCATTTTACTCTAATTCTGATTCTACTCATGAATTTTTAATCTCTTTTTTCAGTTTTAAAATGTGTTATTCAAATTTGCTATTTTTGTTTTTATTTGCTTTTTGGGGGCAGATTGTGATAGGAATTCTGATAACCACGCCATATTTCTTTGGAAAATTAGATTCAAACTTCATTTGGTTAAAAACTAATTTCTCTCAAGTTTGTCATTTTAATAATAAGCATAAACCAAGTTATGCAATTTTAATAATAAATTGGGGGACACTCTCAATTATAAAGTTAATCTAAGTTTGACGTTGAAGAGAAAGAGAGAATTTTTGGTAATAAATGAGTTTTTGAGAGAGAGATAGGAATTCTGTTGTCTTTTTTCTCTCCTTCTTTGAGTGAGAGTTCTCTCCCACGTTGGTGAGAGGTTCCTTTTTTCATATTCTCCTAACTGAGTAGTGATCTGTTTTCCGGCTATGGAAGGACTTCGGATTCGTGAAGAAGAAGACATAGAGTTTATTGAGGGTGTTAACGAAACTACAGAGGTGACTCAGGCGCTGTGTTTGGCTGGAAGGTTCTTGACTGACAGAAATATGGAGTGGATCAAGATTCCAGAAAAACACATGCTACAAAACACAACTTGATTTTTCATAAAAAAGACCCATTTTAGTGCATGGAATAACAAATGACCCGGATAGCCAATTACATTAGTTAATGATATTGAAATAATACCAGAGAGGATTAGAGAGTTTTTACCCGAAGTTAATTGGGATCTGTTGGCTTTCAAGCATGTTGCTGGACATACTGGTGCTGAATGTGAATCTAGGTATGTATTTCTACATTGTCTAATATCTGTTTTTCTATGTATCTAAAGATGACAATGCTTTGATGTGTTCTATGTTTTTGTTAGTGTGCTATACTCATGCTTCGTCTTAGGAGAACTACATCAACTATGTTATTGAAAATTTGGGATTCTGTGGATTGAGCATTGTGCATTGATATTTATATGTTTATATGGTTAATAATGAGAAGAAAGATGCTAACTTTGAGTTAAAAGTCGATGAAATAAGATATGAAGATAGTATCATATTATGGGGAGGGAGAGATCTTAGCTAGATGTAAGCTTCAAGTCAAAGTGAAACAGGCAACCTTGTTAGATAGGTTCCTTCTTAGAATAATATAATGTGTTTCTATACCTTTTTTTTTTTAATTTAAGTTGGGTATTAAAATTTTTCTATGAATCCCATAAATTTAAATTGCATATTTAATGTAGACTGTAGAATAAATATTTGCAAACATTAGAAGAATAAATATGATACTGTGACATTCAATCTATTTGTTAGTTGATTTTATTCTACAATTTATTGTGATAATGTTTGCATATTTATTCTTCTAATGTTTGCAATTTAAATATGCAAACATTATCACAATTCAACCATCTGTGGTTTTTTTTTAGAAGAATAAATATGATAATGATTGAGACTCTGGTTGCAACCATTGTCAAGCTCTGAAAGTTCTATCTTACCCTTCCTAGTGTAATTACTTATCCAACATCTTTAGATATTCTCATAAAAATCATTACATGAGCAATAAAGAATTAGAATTACCTGGTCAACATGTGAACTAGCAGCTCCTTCACTTGGAATGGCAATCATACTGTAACTGAAATTATACCATTTCTTTTAGAAAACTATTTAAATTCGAATTTAATTTCAATTATACTATTTTAACTATTTTTATGAAGTTGGGATCGCTGCAAATCGAAACCAGTATGAAACAATTTGAACTTACTGTTGTTTAGCTATAGGAGCTTTTGGTGGAGCCGAAGAGTGGGATTCTACAAAGTGCAAGTTGGGATTGCTGCGAATCAAAAGTATGAAACAATTAGTCACAATGCATTTTAAACCATATTGTTCCTCTCAGACATAGAAATAAAAAGACACCTACCCTGTAAGTTTCCTGGCAAGGTATAGGAAAGGCATTTCAAAATTATAGTTACTCTTAGCTGATATCTCGTAATATTGCAATTTTTTCTTACGGTAGAAAGCAACCTGCCTGGCCTTCAGTTGTGTGTACTTCACATCAACTTTGATACCGCAAAGAACAATTGGGATATTGTCAGGGAGACTGAAAATCATATGTAAAAAAGTTATCAGGGTGTATCATTAATAACTGCAGAATATGTATAGAAATTAGTATAGAATTAGTTGCAAACCGATATAAATCCTGGTGCCAGGTAGGAACATTTTTGTATGTGATATGTGTAGTAACATCAAATATTATAATGGCACATTGCCCATAAATGCTGTAACATAACATAAGATAAATGTCAGAAAAATAAATTCAAAGCAGCCATAACAGTTAATATTGTGTTTCTCTAAATCATCTTGATCATAATATAATTCAAGAAAAACTGATATAAAGGAATTTGATTAGACATACTGATATGCATACCTGGGGTCACCCATTTTTTTTTGCACAGCGTCCAAACAGCAGAAGCAAATCTTACTACAGTTCGTTTGGAAATTTAGATGGTGCACTTCCATACCAACAGTTGCTGTTCCACAGTTAATCAAAAAGTTAGGTTTCGAAATAGCTTTGAATATTATATTAGAACACATTCAAACTGATTAATTAATTCAAAGAAAAAGAATTGTTACCGTTATATTTCGTCTCCAATAGGCTTTTCATTGTCAAAATTGTATCTTGATTCCCAATCATTAGAACATTAAAACAAGGGTTTTTAGAATTTTGTTGCAATGCCTGAACAAAAAAAATACAGGGAAGCTATTATCAAGATCATCAATCTTGTGAAATGAATGAAAGTAAAAAAAGGGTGACTTACCATGGAAATCGATTCTGAAGTTTACTGATAAGGAATAGTAAAATCAATTGAATTGTGAATAATCGTTGGAGTAGAAGATGCACGTTTGAGTTGTTAAGGGCGGGAAGCCAAAATTGTAAAATGGTAAGTATGGTGAATAGTATCAACTCTGGGATATAAGGTAAAGAGTCATAGAATTAGATTAAAAGGGGGGGCTTTTATTTGGTTTAAATAATCAGAGTTAAGTTAACAATTAGATTAATAAAATAAGGATAGGGGGCTTAAAGATAATTGTCATGAATTAGGGTTAAAAACAAGCGAAATTAGGTAAAAATATAGATTAAGGTTTTAAATTAGTAGTTAATCAAATTAGGGTTTTAAAAAATGAGAGTCATAATTTAGCTTTAATAACATTGATACCTTCGAGGCATATTTCATTTGTTCAAATTATCAATGTAGCTAGTTAGAATTGTGCTTATTGTCAGTTTCAAACTGACTTAGTAGGCTACCTACGAGTGTGCATCATGATCTTGTATATCCTCATGTAGAGTTTTTGCCTTCCGTGGGAATCGAACCTTGTACTCTGGGGCTTAAACTCGTGGGAGTCGAACCTTTTATCAAGGAAATTTAGTTTCCATTGCATTAAACTTGTGTGAAAAGAGACACAGGTAAGAATTGTGATTCAAGTTTTTCGCTCTTTTGTTTGCATATATAATGTAATTTAAACGAAGCGTCTCAAAGTGTAATGTCGACGTTTTCATCTTTCACTTCGAAAAAATTGAAGTCAATAATTTTGTGATTCTACACTTTGGAATTAGTGTTGAAATTTTAATTTTTCCATCACTAGTTTTTCTGACTAATTTAGTTTTTCCTAGTAATGTTAGTCTTCGTCCATGTTTCTAATAGTCAAGTAGAGACTCTCTAATTTCAGCCAAACAATAACAGTGTATTTTTCTTTAGAAATTTCTCTAAGTACCTTATCTCGTAGGCAAAGTATGATTGCACTATGCGCCTTGTTCATCATCTCCTTTCTTTAGAAATTTTTCTAAGTACCTTATCTCCTAGGCAGAGTATGATTGCACTATGCACCTTGTTCAACATCTCCTTCTTCTCTTTATCTGATAGTGAATCACGAAATTTCTTCTCTCCTTCTAAGGCATCTTCTAGTCCTTGTTGAACTAGCAGTGCTCGCATCTTCACTTTCAAAGATCGAAGTCATTTTTACCATTCAATTTTTCTATGTGGAACCTCAACATTTCCATGGATCCAAGTCTCGATCAACAACATGTTCTGATACCAGTTGTTAAGACACAACCTAGGTGAAAACAAATTCTAGGGCACACGAGCACAAAACGACGTTGCACGCAGTCGATCAAAGATTAGCAATCACACAATTGATTGCTTAAGCAACAACCAAAACACACAATAGATCAAGAGGCGTTAGGGTGTAGAGCTTACAGGGATCACAACGACGCTTCAATACAGAATCACAGAACACAAAATTAAACAGAATAACAGGTAAGAACAATGCACCAACACACGAAAATGATAATGCAGTTCAACATCATTTTGATGCCTACATTCGCGGGACGGGACTAAGCAATTGCTTAGACCCAAAATTCATTGAATCATAATATTCTCGAAGTGTCTTCCCCATAAGTCTAGTTTGAAACCTAGCTTGTGTTTCCTAATCCCCACTTCCCTGATCCTCAAAGTCTCGTGTTTCACCCCAAACAATGCATGCTTGGGTTGAAGCACGTTAATTTTTTGCAATTACTAGTTAAAACCATGTGAATTTTTGCAATTACTAGTTAAAACCATAATCAAAGATAATATCAATAAAAAAAACAAAGATGTTATATGGACAAAAATCATATCACACTTCAATATATATTTGACTAAATAAAAGGTAGATAGTAGCTTTTACCTATTGTTGAAGCATCCATTCGAATATATAGATCTTGTTGGATTAATGAAACTTTTTTCAACCCGATAAGATCACCAAACCATATGGAACAACCACTACCATCTCCACTCATAGACAAGTTTGAATAAGCCATGCAAGAACAATTTTCCAAACATTTAGTCTTACAATCCTTAAGTGTCATATGTGCATCAACCCAAGTATGCGTTGTTTGTGGCAATTTCAAACTAGAAAATTTACCAAAACCATCATTAACCCCACAACTCCAAATAGGTGTTCCACTACGCATACATCATTTTGTCCAATTCATTTTGTTCCAATTTTGCAACGATTTAGGCTTGAATCCTTCTAAACACGGGCAAATTGGTGTTTCATAAGGAAAACAGTTTCCATAAGAACCACAAGGATTAATTGCATCACAAGCATCTCTTGGCATAGACTCGTAAACCCTCCAAATATTATCTTCTGGAATCCATGTAATACGTTGCCTAACATAAATTGTTTGGTTCAAATAGGTTGCTGAAACCACACTCTTGTTCACAAGACTATATGTGTAATAAACTTCATCTGAATTGTTGATAAATTTAATGTCAATAATACTATTAACATTCACCACAGGTGACCCACTAAATCCAATCCATTCCAAGGACCACTTCTATGGTACGCAATTGAACCTTTCTTTAGTACTATTTCTGGATTTCCATTAAGAACAATACCCCACGTGAAATTTCCTGAAGACGACGGATCATCCCAATTTTTCCAAGCATTTAATTGACGATTAAGACCGGTTTTTAAGTCCCATCCAAGCTTCCTCCCCGGCAATAATGTATCACAAGGAAAATCAAAACTTTGCCAAAAAAAATATTACTATTGTTTGCTTTGAGTACTATGTTTCCATTGTCTAAGAGTTGAGCAAAATGAGTTGTAGACAAAGATTGTGTTGTTGTGATGTTTGTTGACCAAATAGGAGTGCTTTGATTGTTGGTAAGTAGTTGCCATCTTTGCTTATGGTTAACATGGTGGCGTTGGAATTGTTTTTGATTGGGTTATCACGATTTGCAACCCAAACAATTCTTCTAATTGGAATGTTTTTGTACCATATTCCTATGTAGCTATTTGAAGAATTACCTGGTCTGAAAAAACCCAACTGTAGCGACCGAAAAATCCGGGTTAGGATTCCTCGAAGGTTCAAAAATGCAGCCGCCACCAAAGTTTAGTTTAAGGGCAAATATTGGAAAATCCCTTCGGTTGGATAAGGGTCCTTGAGACCAGGTTTGGGTTCGGGAGTCGGTTATGCATGGGGAAGGTATTAGCACCCCACGACATCCTTCCTAAAGAAGGTTGGCTTCTAATTGGTTGTATTTTATGTTTATTTTACCCTTTTATTAAAAAGAAGACTAAAGAAGATTTTTTATTTTTGCACTTGACAGGAGGGAGCCCCTGCTCCTACGTATCTCCAGGTGCGAGGGAGAAATGAAAGCTACGTAGTTCTTGGGTAGAAAAAGTTTGTTGGTTGTTTTTTTTTAGCATAGGGATTTTAGGTCTATTGGGCTGTACAACTCATTCATCCTAGAACGCTGACTAACCAGAACGTACATTCAACTTAGTCCCCTATTTTCTGAAAATTGTTTTTTCTTTGTAGTTTGAAAAGAAAAGGTTTGATGTGTGGTCGTTTGATTTTATTAGAATAGGTATTTTAGGACTATTGAGCCGTACGACTCATTCATCCTAGAACGCTGATTAACCCGAATGTACATTCGACTTAATCCCCTATTTATTTTGTTCTTGTATATTTATAAAAAAAAATTCTTACGAAAAGAAATTGTCTTTTTATCAAAGAAAGTGGAAATGGGATACGTTAGTAAAAGTGGGGTATAGAAACAGTAGGGCTGTATGATAAAAATAAATAAGTGTATTTAAAAATAAAGGATTTGCGTAGGGGGGTGTGGCAAGTAAAACAGGGGTGTATTTAAACACTGGCAAATTGGTGTCTCATTAGGAACACAGTTTCCATAAGGTCCACAAGGATTAATTGCATCGCAATCATCTCTTGGAACAGACTCATAGGCTCTCCAAGTATCATCTTCTGAAACCCAAGTAATGCGTTGTCTAACATAAAGTGTTTGGTTCAAATAAGTTATTGAAACCGCACTCTTGTTCATAAGACTATATGTGTAATAAACTTCATCTGAATTGTTCACGAATTTAGTATCAACAATTCTAGTGATACTCACCACAGGTGCGCCACTAAATCCAACTCCATTCCAAGGACCACTTCTATGGTACTCAATTGACCCTTTCTTTAGTACTATTTCTGGATTTCCACTAAGAACAATACCCCATGTAAAATTTCCTGAAGAGGGATCATCCCAATTTTTCCAAGCATTTAATTGACGATTAAAACCGGTTTTTAAGTCCCATCCGAGTTTCATCCCCGGCAATAATGTATCACAAGGAAAATCAAAACTTTGCCACAAGACATTATTACTATCGTTGGCTTTGAGTACTAAATTTCCATTGTCTAAGAGTTCAGCAAAATGACTTGTAGACAAAGGTTTTGTTGCTGTGATGTTCGTTGACCAAATAGGAGTGCTTTGATTGTTGGTAAGTAGTACAAGGTTGCCATCTTGGTTTATGGTCAACATGGTGCTGTTGGAATTGTTTTTGATTGGGTTATCACGGTTTGCAACCCAAACGATTCTTCTAATTGGAATGTTTTTGTACCATATTCCTATGTAGCTATTTGTTGAATTACCTGGTTTGAAAAAACCTAACTCAAAGGTTCCATCATTAGAAACTAATGTGTTGCTATCATTGAGGGATTGAACTTGAGTGATAGTATCAGCTGCCATGGAAATTTGAGATGAGAAGAGCAATAACAAATTGGAAATAACAAGCATCAAGGGAAGAATAGCCATTTTTTGCATTGCTAGTTTGATACAAACAACTTATATAGATGTGTGTTGATATAAATAATGTTTATGAAAGATATTATTCCTTTTGAATAGTAAATGGTCCTTTGGTTTACTTTCAAAATTATTGGGTCACGTGTTATGCTTGGTTAATAAAATAAATAAATTAATATAATTTATAAATTAAATGTGAGACATCCTATATTTTTTAAAAATTTTCAAAATCATGTTAAAATCATCTAGTTTTAGAAGAGAGGCAATTTTTCAAGATATGCAAAATATTTTTTTATAGAGCGGATAAGTGTAGTTTTTGTAGGTTGTTTTAAAAAATGGATGTGATCTTCACTTAAAAAAACGTATGTGATTATATTTTAAACAGTTTTGTTGAAGTCAGTTATTAAGGTTTAGCAGTTTTTAAATAGGGGTGTTTCTATGGTCGAGGGAGTAAATCAAATCCCTCATCGGTGAACCACTAAAATTAACCATAGGATTTTGTCTAAAATACTATGAGTGATTAAGATTGAATCAACTAGTATTTAATCTCATCTATTTATGAATTTTTATATTACATCCTACAGTCATATTTAATGGTTCATCAGTGAAAGATTTAGTTTGCTCCCTCACCTTAAAAGCACCCTTTAAATAGAACCATTAATAAAGATTTCATTGATTTTTTGAAAACAAGGAAGATTTGATTTTTATTCTTTATTCTTTATTTGGTTTTGCACAAAGGACTAAGGGTTAAAAGATAGTGGAGCATCGTGAGTTTAAATATGCACGTTCAATATTCACATGACACTTGTGTTTTGACCATTATGCAATGTTCTAGAAGTCTTGAAATATCATTGATTGCCAAAAAAATTGTACTCGTATGTAAATCATTAATATTAGAAAGAAAGAAAACCACAAGTTATGACTTTTTTTTGTCAACACCATGGCATTGTGCTGAAAAAGAAAAAAAGATGCGTTGGCTAAGTATGGGCATTATGCTATTGGTTGGGTGACTTTTTTTTTCTTCTTGAAAACTATTTGTTGGCTGACTTGGTCTCATGCAAGATTGAATTGACACAAGTGAAGATAGTCATACATGTCCTTAAATTATTTCCAAACATTAACATCACTGCATTCCATTCTATACACGGCACAAGAACTAATTAATTATTGTTTTTTATTTAGAAGAAGTTTGGTGAATCATATCTGGAAGTTCTATGGCTAGTTTATGTTGATATTTAGTTATAGCTTCTCTTCTGAAGTCGAATCCAGTGAAAGTCGGTTTGGAAAGTCAACTGGATGAGAAGCCTAGCTAGTGCGTTGGGATCGCTGTGATCTGAGCCCTAGGTGTCGCTGATATTGGATCCTGCCCGTTGCTTACCATTGCGCATAGATCGTCAACGACGTCGGTCCTATGACCGGCCTCAATCCAGGCTGAAGCGTTATCCAGGCCGGAATAGCTTTTATGAGAAATGAGAGATGATACGAAAAGAAAAGTAAGAATAAGGAGAATAACAAAACAATTTGGTGTCCTACAGTTCAACTTTTAGTGTATTAAATTTCTTATAAAAGCTATTCTTACTAAAGTAAATTTTGAAACGAGACTTAAAAACTTGATTTTCTAGATAAAATATATTGAAAAAGTTGCAACAAATTTACCAGAACATAGGGCTTGAACCCAATTTACAAGATTAAAAATATTGTGTTATACCATCTAAGCTAAACAAACCTATATATTATATATGAAAAGAAATTGGTAACATTATCAAGCAAAAAACTAAAAATTTGAACAATTTTTTATTGATAAATTATGAGGCACAAAAATTTAATAGCTTGACCTTGGGTTGGCCAGCCTCTATGGCAAACAAGTACAAGTTTTGTATTCACATTCTTGGAATTCAATATTTTACTTAAGAGAAGTTATTGAATAGTGTTAAATATGTTTTTGACTCCTAAAAATTTGTAAATATTGTTTTTAGTCCCGATAAGAAGCGGCGCTATAAAAAGTCTAAAAAAAACACTACTAAAAGTCTTGAGAAACTAAAAGCATTAAGAGAGAAAAGTGTAGGGATTAAAAGTGAGTAATTTTTTTTTTAAAAGAATCAAAAACAAATTTGCAAAGTTTTTATAGACCAAAAACATATTTAACTCCCTATCCACGCTATTTGGATTCTCTATCCACGCTACACCTCAGTAGAAACAAAAACAAGTGATGCAGATAGAGAAAATGTAGAAAGGTCTAGAGATAATGAGGAGAAAAAAAATCATTTCTTTTTGTTACATCACAAGATATAAGGGTGAGAAGAGAAAATGTAATTAAAAAATAAAGATAAAATGCAAAGAGAGTAAAGAATCAAGGATAATAAAAAGAGAATATGGAGGGAAATAAAGGAAGAAAGTGAAGGGGACAATCCAAGTCTAGATTCAAATCTATTGATGTTATCATGACAATACTAATTAACTATGTCATCCTGATAAGGTTAACTAAGAGATAATTATAGTGATATGATGTGACTAAAGTAAATTTTTTTTCAAATTTAGCTTCTTCTTTTCCTTAAATTGTCTTCCATAGTTATTAGACTTTGATAAGAAAGTTAAAGTTTTTTTTGGCATAGATTAGTCACCGCAAAGTCAACTGATACGATATACAATAACACGGTAAAAAAAGAGCTTGATAAAACTTTTAGTTACTCCGAACCTATGTAGAAAAACTAATTTAATATCCCACTTTAGATATGATTAACCGAATTTAGAATACCTAAAAATGTTCATGTTTTTGTGTAATTTGAAATCATAAGAATATTTAGATGGTAAGACATTTCATCTGCAACTAAAGAATCAAGGTTTCAATCATATAGGGAGATTTTGAGAACCGATATCGATCCCCTCTAAAAAAATGCATTAGTGCCAAGAAACCATGAAGACAATGAAAATCCAGTCCAACCTGCTTTAAAAGCTAGTAGAACTGAGACTGTTTGTTACGACTTATTTAAAAAATATCATTTTTGTTACGACGACATGCTATCCGTTTGTTACAGTTTCATAAATAAATGAAAAGTTGAAATTAATCTAAAAACTGCTTCATATGAGAAGCAGTTTTGAATAGCTCCTCAAAAATTCAGTTTTTTAAGAATGTTTTTTTATTTAAAATAAGTGATTTTCAGTATGTTACACAAACACAAAACAACTTCTCATTTTCTTAAAAATCTCTAAATTATTTAACAACAAAATCACTTATCTTTTAATCCGTAACAAACTGGCCCTAAATTTGCAAAATATTAACTAATGGAGATGCTTGATATGCAAGATAGAGAATAGTGCACGCAAGTTATATAAACTAATTTGTTGATTTGTACTAGTATCGTATATAATTTTAATTCAAATATATCAACAGCTGTTGCCAAATTTTTGTCTTAACAGCAGCATACGACTTTCTAAGGTTGTTATGTCATATATATTCTAATGACAAATGTTAATAGTTCTGTTGACAAATTAAAGACAAATGTTAATAGTTAGTTATTGTCAATGATAGAACTTGAAATGACCAAACTACCATCATTTGGAAATGACCAAAATACCATTAATGAAAGAAAAACTTTTCAACATGTATTTTTTTTCTGCGATTCAACGGGTACCACATCATGGTACCGAACCGGTACGGTATCATGATATCGTGGCTTATGTCTTGCCAAACATTTCCCCCAATAGTGCATGTGATTTTAACAAGTAGGGTAGTATAGTACCGTACTTGCAATTGTAGGAACAAATGTCGTTGCTATCACAACCATCTTCTTTATTTCTCTATATGAATACCTTACTTCACTTACCTCGCCTTTGTGTTGTTTATTTCTTGCATTTGAAAACCACTTGAGTTGTAGATTCTTCAGTGAATCAATCAGTTTGAATTGAAATTCTGAAATCCAATTTCCACATTCGTTGATGTTAGAGTATACTGGTTCTAGACTCATATGATATAATATTCTTTTAAAAATTTGGTGGGATGTTAGACTCGTTACTTGATCTTTAACCAGAAGACAGGATCGGGTAGAGAAGAAGAAAATGTATTAAGAAATAAAGAAAACCCCCTAGCTTTTATCACGTGAGAGTAATTTTAGAATATTTGAGGTTTGGGAGTGTGTGGTAAGTAAGGGAAATGTGTCCAGTACAATTAGAGAATTACATTATCAAATCTGTGCAAGGTTACATCAACATATTATTGCTTGTGTCTCTAGATATTGTTTTGGCCAACATACTAGTTGCAACCCCTATCAAGGAATAATCAATAATGTTGAAAGGCAATAAAAAAACAACAAAATGAAATTATATGCCAAGGTTTGAAGCATTTAATTTAATCCAAGTAGTGCAATTTAAACCATATACAGAAATCCTACATGGGCTGCAACATAAAGAGCAAAACAGTCAAAATTGCACCTTCATTGTGTTTTTTTTGGGCTGCAAGAGGTGAGTTTGAACCACCAAAACAATGCAGCAACAAAGAGACTATTTGCAAACCATACGAGGTGGATGTCGATCCATGCATGTCGCAAATCTTATAATAAGTTGGCCTCAACAAAATCCTTTTCCAAAAAACACTAACATGCAGACATCCTAGTCACTCAAGGAAGAGGAAATGTGATGATATTGATTTGCTTAGATAGCAAGGCAATTAGCAAACGAGTTTCATGTGCATAGATAGAGGGAAGATCCAATATTGAACTTAAGACAGAGAAACAATCAATTAATTCAAACCATCCCAAATGCACGTTTCGCGGAATCAAGGGTGTTAGAAAGAAACATTGATATTGTAACCGGTCCAATGCCGCCGGGAACAGGGGTAATGGCTGAGACCACCTTGACCGCCTCTTCAAAGCAAACGTCACCTGTTAAACGGAAACCTTGGCTGCGAGGATCCTGCAAAATATACTTAACTGCATCAATATAAGTTCATACGGAACTAGCTCTCTTCTGTGTTATTCGCACTGGAGAATAAGTCTCACATTAGAGAAAATAAATACATCTCAAATATGTTACAAATCAATCTACTCATTCAACTAGCCACATCATTGCACACCTAAAATATTGAAGAAAGAAGTAATTACCTTAACTTGATTTGTTCCCATGTCAATTACCACAGCTCCTTTCTTTAGCCAATTTCCACGAACAATGTTCGGAATCCCAACATCAGCTACGACAATGTCAGCTTCAGACGTTATTTGTTCAGGGTTCTTCGTGTATGCATGTAACACGGTGACCGTTGCGTGGTGCCTCTACTCAAAAGATGGTTAATTAGCCATTTAGAATTTAGAAATTAAAAACATTTTGCTGAGCCAGCAACAACATTTGTGTTACCTGCAATAGCAAGGAAGTTGGCAACCCTGCAATTTTACTTCTTCCAATTATTACAGCTCTTTTCCCTTTGATTTCCACACCATGTCTAAGCAACAACTCTATGCAGCTTTTGGTGGCACATGTGACAGAGAAGGGTTTCCTTCCTCTTATTGCAAGATTTCCAATATTTAAAGGATGAAAACCATCCACATCCTTTTCAGCACTCACAATATTCATAATTTTTTCCTCCTCCAAATGCTGCATCAAATATTTTATCTTAGAATATAACATTGATCTTAACATTCACCAAATAATGCCATCAGCCTTATGCTTGTCATTAAAACTTCTCTTATTCTTATTCAATTGGCTTAGATTTTAGATCAATCGGAAAGGTTAGAGTACAGGAGCATAGCTTGCAATAAGAATAATAATCTTAAACTACATAGCACTGATATTTCAGATTGAAGGTGTGTCTGGTGTTTGACACGCGTCGATGTGGAACACCAACACAATATCGACACATGTGGTTACAGTCAATCACTTTGATTTTCTCAAATTATTATCAGTGTCTACGTATCGGTGTAAGTGTCGTGTCTGTGTCAATGTTTCATTTCATAGATCTTAAGCATTGAGAAGTAAAAAAGATGAATAAATTACTTGAGGAAGAGGGAGTTGGACAACAATGCCATGAATATGAGGGTCATCATTGAAACTAGAAACAACATGAAGCAATTCATTTTCAGTGCAGTTATCAGGCAACTGAGAAACCAGTGTTTCAATGCCAACTTGATCACATGCTTTCAACTTAATGTTGATGAAAGTATGAGAGTCCTTTCTATCACTCACCAAAACCACAGCCAATCTAGGAGACTTTCCAATACCACACTTCATCCTCCTAATCTCATCAGCCACTTCAAGTTTTATTTGTTTGGCAATGGGTTTACCATCAAGAATTGCAGCACTATGGCCATTATTAGAAGCTAAAAAAAAAGCATCACCAACAAAAAAAAAAAAAAACTTATTAACTTTAAAATGACGAAAAAAGAGGCTTAACAAGAACTGACAAACTAGGCCGCCCAGCCCGGCTCACTTGGCCATAACACAAAATCGGTTGGGTTGGGTTAGTCCAATTGTCTACCAACTGGGCTGCATTTGTGTAGCCAAATCAAAACACTGGGTCAGCGGCCCAACCCAGTCCAACTTTCAACAAACAAAACTACAAAAGTATTAAAAATAAACATTAAAAAATGGCCCAATTTAGCCGATGAGCCAACTGGGTTGGGCTAAAATGACCCATTAATTTTCCGAGTATTTATTTAGAGTCCAACCCAAAACACCTGGTCGTCGAGCCGACCGTTGGGCTAGACCAAAATTGACATCTCTAGACCTAACTAAAAACAACACTACAAAAAATGAAATTTAAAACATAGAAATAGAAAGAACATACATTGAAGACATTCTGGGAAATGGGTATGAGGGGAAGTGTTCTCTCTGGGTATCCAAATATCAGGAAGGTTGGGGCCAAGGAAAGAAGAAAAAGAATGGAAATGCAGTGCTTTTCTTAAGGTTCTATGCAATGCTACTAGCCCAGAAGTGTCACAGAATCGCATGTTTGTTTGTTTGTGTTGATTTGTGAATCTGAAATGGAGAGATTGAAGCTGCCAACACTGGAACTGGAAGAGTGAGTGATGATGGTTGTTGATGTTTGAGGAACTCTCCTTTGACGTGTTTAGTTCAGTGCTCTGCCACGCCACCAGAAAATTCCAGTTGGTTTAATGTTCAATTCACTGCTACGATGCGCCACATAAGCACATTAAAAATTAGGGAAAAACTTAGATATAGTAATTTATACTTGAAAGAAAATGTAGGAAAACCGTCGATAACCACCAGATAGTTGTTGTGTTATAAATGTATTCTAGACCGGTACAACTAGAACGTAGCATCTAAGTATTGCTCTAAAAATTATTACCTAATAAACACTTCACCTCTCCAAAAGTTTTTGTTTCTAGACCGGTCAAATATACTTATTTTTTATTAGGTCTCGTATTTTTAATTTTTAAAATATATCTTAGAAAAGTAAATAATATTTTCTTATCATGCTGTTGGTTTTTAATCTAACTCAAATTTATGATAAAATTTTAAATTTTTAATTATAGAGACATAGTATAAGAGACTGACACGAAACTGATATGATAAGCCATAAGGATTAAGATCATATATTACTGGCTCAACAAATTTGACTAATACAAGATTTCAGAGACTTATCATATTTTGTCTCCTTATCCTAAGTATAAGAATATATACATATACAATGCAATTAAAGAAACAAAATTATTTTATAATTTTAAATTTTAATTCTTTTATTATTAATATAATTATGAAAGTCGTTATACGTGATAGACAATATTGTTCATGAACGATGTTTCATAATAATTATTATTATTATTATTATTATTATTATTATTATTATTATTATTATTATTATTATTATTATAGTGAAGTACTATTATTTTTGTTGCAGGTTTTACACGAAGTGATGTTGGTGCTAAAGTTGAATATGATTTTGGAAGGGTGAGAGTTTTTGGTGAAAGATCAATTGGAAACAATAAAAGAAGCCGTTTCAATCAAATATATCAAGTTCCATCTTATTGTAACATTAGCAACATTAAAGGAAAATTTGATGGAAACATTATCATCATTACAATGCCAATAATTCCAGGCTCCAAAGTCCCAACTCAACAAGAATTAGAAGAAGAAGAAGCTAAACAAAAAGAAAAGAATGAAAAAGATAGCAATATTCCTCCACAATCCGTAGCTGAAAGTAAAAAAGATTCTGCTAATCAGACTTCAACTCCATCAGAAGATCAAAAGGGTCAACAAGAAAAAGAAGAAACTTCTCCACAAAAAGAAAGTCAACAAGAAGAAACTTCTACAGCAGAAGCCAACAAAGATTCTATTCCTCAAAAGGGTCAACAACAAGAAAGACAAAAATCCACTATTTGGCAAAGTTTACATTAGAAAGGGCAAAAGGGGTAATTCTACTAATTAGTGCAGTAGTGGAGAGAATCTCATAACCAACTTAGCTGAGTTGGCATGAGAGAGATTTTCCATCCCTAGGGTGCTCACACTTGTGTGATGCTAGAATAAAGGTAGGGCATCATGCCATTGGTGGTTAGGCTGGTTTTTACCTCATTGGCTGGGTTGGGATTGGAAGTACAGTGTCACACTGATATTGTACTATTTTTCCTCTTTTTACACTTGTAATTGTTCACTGAATCATATGCAATCCAAGTACTATTTCCCAGCTATTCTACTGTTCCATTGATTCTGTTAATTTCTTTCCTTATTGCACTCGATACTCATCAATTGGTATCAAAGCTCTCGGTCCTCCGGAGCTTGGAACATGGTGAAAAAAACCTCTATGGACGAACGTGTTGAGAAAATGGAGCAGGAGCTTCAAGACATGAAGCTTCACACTGATGCGCGCTTTGATGAGCTCAAGGCTCTGCTCGTGCAGCAAAGCAAACCACGTCGTGGTAGACCACGACCACCTCCTCGGAGAAGTCCACCGGAGGGGGATCCCACGATAGAAGATGCTGATAGAGAGGAAGATGATGGTGGCATTCCTACTGATCCAGAGTCCTCACTGGATAGTAGCCCTGTTCGACATCGTCATCGCGTACGTGGACGTAAGCTTGAGATACCAGTCTTTGAAGGCGGCGAGGCTTATGGATGGTTAGTGAAGGTGGAACGATACTTCCGCATCAATGGTGTAGAGGAGGATGAGATGCTGGAAGCGGTGGTGATTGCGTTAGACGGAAGAGCACTTAACTGGTATCAATGGTGGGAGGATCAAAATCAGAATCCTAGCTGGGATGAGTTTAAGCAAGCTGTAATAAGGCGTTTTCAACCTTCCTTGGTGCGAAATCCTCTTGGTCAGATTCTTAGCATAAAGCAAACGAGCTCTGTTATGGAGTATCGTGAGCAATTTGAACTGTTCATGGCGCCGTTGAAACGAGAAGAACGCGTCATGTTGGAGAGTATTTTCCTGAATGGGTTACGTGAAGACATTCAGGCGGAGCTGAAATTGCACCAAACGCGTGGGTTGCAGCAACTCATGGATCGCGCGATGCTGATCGAAGAGAAGAACCTCGCGCGAAAGAAGAGTGACGACGCGACGAAGGAGGAAACTGAAGCGAGTAAGTGGAGATCCGGATCTGGTGGATCGGTGATTCGGGTCGTAACCGGGTTTTATCACTAAGCCCAAATACGACATGGGTCAAGCACTGGGGGCCCAAAGGAAACAAAAACGAACACAGGGGGTGTGGAAAAGAAACCTGGGTTCGGAAAAAAACTCTCAGGAGATGAATTACGTGATCTCAGTCGCAAGGGCCTGTGTTTTAAATGCGGAGAACGTTGGGGAAGAGACCACATATGCAAAATGAAGCACTATAGGGTGGAATTGCTCATTGAAGAAGAAGGGGAGGAGGTGAGCGAAGAGGTGATAGAGACTGTAGCAGAGCTGAAAACACTGTTGCTGTCTTTAAGAAGCAAGGAAGGACTCACCTCAAACCAATAAAGAGGTATATAGACTAAAGATTCAAAAGACTAAATTACCTTATTAGTAATATAACATATTATTTAACAATTTTTACTTGAAGTAATTTCACTATAACTCCTCTTGAAGAGCGCAATCTAGTGGTAAAACACAAGTAAGTATTGTGTGGATATTAAGAGCGTGTGTTCGAACCTGCAACGCTCCACTTTCCTCCTCTTATCCCCAAATTTGATGGTTTGTGAACGATAAAAAAAACTTTACTACAACCAGGAAAATTGCATTAAATGTTATTGTTTTTTTTATTATAGAGTTTATTAAGGAAAAATCCTTAATCCATAAATAATCCCTCCCAGATTGATAAACTCAAGAAAGAATGTAGGCAAAGAAAGGTAGTGATTGAGAGTTTGCATTATAGATACATAGTATTTACCATACAAGAAAAGAAATTAAAATTTAACAATTCCGCCTTCCAAACAATTCCGCCTAATTTAACATTCATTCTCTCTCTCTCTATACGCTTCTTCTCTTATTCTCAAACGACTCGCCTCATTCCATGCAACGTCAAGTATTCAAAGAAGGGCTTTTTTGACCCCCCTCCTTAAACTCACCAAATGGACGAAATTACCCTTGAAATCAAAAAAAATCCGGAATTATCTAAATTTTAGGGAAATCACAGAAGCTAAAAGATAATTGCGGAAGCCAAAAGATAATTGCGGAAGCCAAAATGGCTTCCGAAAATACCCTCTTTTTGAGGTGTTTCCAGAAATCTTAAAAACATTGCTTCCGAATTTAACTTTAATTCCGGGAATTTTAAAAAAACATTTTTTTAAAAAAAATTAGGGGTATTTTTTGGGGTTTAACAGCAAAATGGGGGTATAGGGTAGAAGGAGGGGGTACAAAAAAAAAACCTCAAAGAACCATGAGGTCTGCCCTAACCCTGGTGGATAGAGCCAACTATGGGGATGTGTGGCTTGTGCTCCTGCATAGGGCCTCAGCCCAATATCAACTTTTTAGGGGCCAAAAAAAAATTGGATTTGACTTTTTCCACATCCCTTCCTACTCACCACACACCCCTAAAAAAAATTGGATTTGAACTTAGTTGATCAAGATCAAACATTTTTAAAAATTTATGAAAATTTGCATATTTGATCTACTGAATTAAAACTATTAATTTGACTGTTAGATCGGTAAAATTTATGTCTACAAAGAGATATTAGGTGGAGTAACTCCTAAAATAGTTTAAACAAATGGCAAATAAGCACTACACGGACGTCTATATTGCATGAAATAGCCGATGGTGAGGTCAAATTCGGATTCTCTACATTAATTTTTCCCTTGATTCACCTACATTCACATGTATTTAGGCTAAATTAAAGAGTATTTAGAGATTTTTCTAACTCAGCAAGTCTTTCTAAATTTTCTCTTTTATCGTATTTTTCCTAGATGAAGGTGAACGTAGGTAAATTGAGGGGGAAATGACTTTAAAGAATCATGAACAAACTACTCTACCAAATTTGCAACAAACAGAAATTGACATCAGCATAGGGCTGTGCAAATTATTTGGTTAACCAAACCAATTTAAAGAATTGGACCAGACCACACCAAAAAAACTCAATCCAAATTAAATGGTTAGTAAACTGCACCGCATAAAAAAAGTAGTTCGGAGCCCCAAGTTAAATTGCTAAATCCGGTTTGTAACCACATAATCGATGTATCGGTGGTGGCTTTTTGTTTGCTTACTGACCGTGGTGTAAAGTGGCTTTTGCTTAAATTGCCACATCATTACCAAGAGGCAACATGCTCTCATAACTGATTCAATGATGGACCCCACCATTCTTATGCTTGGAAAAAAATATATGACCTGGTCAAGACCTTTACATTTAAGTTAGAAGAGATAAAATTTAAAATAAAAAATAATAACAATAAAAAAAAGATAGTGTCGCTGCGTCTTGTTTAGGTCATTAACTTGAACTTTTTTTTAGATAAGTACTAGTATCTTCTAACTTAAATGTATTTTGTCCAGATTCACGAAAATAATAAATTAATAACATTAAATGTATTTTGCCCAGATTCACGAAAATAATAAGTTAATAACATTCAAGTAGTTCCGATTACCGAAAATGAAAATGTTCAAGTATTTGGCCGGATCCCCAAAAATGAAAATATATATACAGCGTCATGTTCAGAATCCGGTCTTGGATTGCATTGTAAAAGCCAAACCAGTAGTTATTTGGGTTCACAGCAAAACCGCTTTTTAATGGTAAACCAATTGGAAACCGGTTCAAAAGTGAAAACCGGTTTTGAGCCGAACCTAATCCACTTTTTAATAAAAACCGGTTTTTTTACGAAAATGGTTTGAGAACCGAACCATATATCTGGACCAATTTGGTGCAGTTTTTGCACCATGCACACCCCATTCAGCAGCTTCAATTGACAAATTCAACATGAATTCAACCCTTCATCTAAAAAAATATATTATTATTATTATTGTTATGGTTAGTCTTTTGACCACATACACCCCTTCTTTCGCATCTATTCACACCACACAAAAGCCCAATATCAAAGGGCCCAGTCCGAACATCAAAGGCTCAGATCAAACCAACAGATCGGACGGTCCTGATTCATTGGAATCAACCCCACCCCACTCTATAAATACAACATTCATTGCCTCATTAATGGTAAGCATTCTCGTATTTATCACTTCACTAAGACTATTCCACTGACTTTAGCATCGGAGTAACTTTGCAGGTACAACACCAGCAGGATCGGATACGGTCATTGACTAAGGATATCAACCACTAACTACCTCGGACCATCCTTCAAGGTCGGAAGTAAAGTGCAGAACATTGGCGACCACAGTGGGAGATCTCAGAACCAAGATCTTCTCCCCTCACCTTAATCAATGACGACTCGAAATCTTCGTTCCAAGGCAAACAGCCACACAGTGGGAATCCATCCCGACCCTATCCTGAGACCGGTCATGCCCCATTTGGCCGAACCTCAGGCAACCCCGGACGGATTCGTTCAGAACCTTCCAAACTCCGATCAAGGGCGAGCCCAACATCAAATTCCGGACCTCGTTTTGGTACCCGAAAGCTCCGCAAGGAATCGCGTACCTCCTCAAAATCAACTTTCTGTCCCGGCCGATGCTGTCCAACAGCTCGTCCTACTGCTCAATCGACATGAATTGGCGAACCAAGAGAGGAGTTACCGATTTACGGATCTTGAAGCACAAGTGGCGGAGCTCCGAGCTCGGAATATTCCGGATCAGATCTCGCCCGACCGAGATTCCGCCGAAAGAAGAAATCCGGCTCGAATGCGCCAGGTCTCGCCCGACCGAGATTCCTCCGAAAGAAGAAATCTGGCTCGAAGGCGCCAGGTCTCGCCCGACCGAGATTCCTCCGAAAGAAGAAATCCGACTCGAAAGCGCCATCGATCTCCACCCAGAAGGCGACACTACCATCGTTCTCCTCCTCGTAGGCTCGAAAGGAAAATTTCCCGTTCGCCATGCGTCGGTAGGGCAGACACCGATTCTTCACCCGAAGTACGTTCTTCTCTGGCATCCTCTTCTCCTAGGCAACGATCGAGGAGTAGAGAATATTCACCTTGAGGATATCGCCCTCAAAACCGCAGGCACCCGCACCATCGGCACCGATCTCCGCCGCAGGATCAAACAACTGAGCGCAAAGGCCCTTTTACGAATAAAATTGATCGTTACCCGGTGCCCAGATATCTCGAAAAACCTCCAGAAGGATTGAAGACCTACGACGGAACGGGCGACCCAAACAGACATTTGAGTTACTTTGACACAGTAATGCAGTATCGCAACGTCCCCGTAGAAATGAAATGCCGAATTTTCCCCCTAACATTGGAAAAAATAGCATCAGAATGGTTTGAGACCCTCAAATCAAACACAATCTCCTCGTGGGACCAACTGGCCAAATTATTCTCAGCTAATTTTTCCCATTCCAAAAGCAAGCCAAAAAACAAAAACATCTTAGCTTCCATCATCCAAGAGAACTCCGAATCTTTAAGACAATATATAGAGAGATTTAATAAGGAAGCAGTTCAAGTTCGGAACCTCGATGAATGGGGCTGTGTCCCGGAAGCCCGTTCAAAAAACACATCAACACATGGGAGCCAGAGAACCTCCAAGATTTCCTCCAGCTATCCCAATGTTTTATCAACGAAGAAGAAAGCGCGATGGTCGGTAAGAAACCACAACCAATCACCGAATCATCAAAGCCCCCAAATGAAAGAGATCAAAAAAACGACGGCCGAGGCTTCAGGGATCCCCGACCTCGGAACCGTCATCAATTCTACACCGAGCTCAATGTCACTCAAGCCCAAATTCTGGGTGAATGCTGGAACACGGAGTTCAGAGACAAAAAATTCCCAAAACCACTCACCAACAAGCCAGGACAGCGTTCTAACAAATACTGCCGATACCATCGGAGTAACGGTCACGACACCAACCATTGCAACGCCTTGAGAGATGACATTGAGGATATGATTAAAAGGGGAAAACTTGCCGGCTATGTAAACAAACCAGAGCGTCGAGCTGACGAGAAAAAAGAAGAACGGGAACAGGAACCCAGAACAAAGGGAAAGATCAAAGCCGAGTCTGACGACGACAAATTTGATTCAAGGAAATCAAAAGGACGGTCTGTGATGATGATGATCGCAGGAGGTTTCGCCCACGAAGAATCCGGGAAGACAATGAAACAAAAATGGAAAGAGCTACTCAATATAGCATCTACTTCAGTCGCACAAACGCCTTCAAACCGACCTCCGTTGTCCTTTAGAGATGAAGACCTTCTAGATGGAAAACCTAACAAACACGTACCACTAGTTATCACAGCGGTGATCGCCAATAAAGAGATTAGAAGGATTTTGGTCGATCAAGGGAGTTCTTCAGACATCATTTTCCTCGACCTCGTTGAAAGAATGGGAATCGATAAAGAAGACATCGCTCCTTACAACTATCAGGATTCAATGGATCTCGAACTAAACCTCTTGGACACCTGGAACTGATGGTTTCCTACGGTGAAGAACCTTTGATAAGAATCATCAAAACAAAATTCCTCATCTTACCATGTGAATCGATATACAACTGTATTATTGGAAGACCGACTCTGGGAAGGCTCGGAGCAGTAACCTCCACCACTCACTTAAAAATGAAATTCCACTCTCTGTGCAACAAAGTCATTACCTTAAACTCGGATCTTGAATCCGCCTCGAGATGTTTCTTCCTATGGACAAAAGCAGAAAAAAAAAGGCCCAAGATAAAGAAGGTTTTTCACCCGAGTTAACCAAAGATAAAGAAATTACAGGAAGATCAGCCGAAGTCAACTTAACCGATTTAGATGCAAGATACGACCCTGACAGCTCGGAAAATGAAGATGACGATGAGTTGGCCAGAGAACTCAAAAAGAAAATGAGAAGACCCCAGCTTGATGGAGAATCCATCGAAATACAACTCGGAGACGACCCTACCAGAACGGTAAAGATTGGAGCAGACCTATCCGAAGAGGTAAAAATCGAACTCACTCGTTGCTTAAAAGATCATTCCGATCTTTTTGCTTGGTCGGCGAACGATATGCCCGGAATCCCGCCAGAAGTAGCATGCCACCAGCTCGCCGTTAATCCAGAAGCAAAATGGGTCTCTCAAAGAAGACAGGCTCAGAGTGGAGAGAAGACCATCGCCGCCGCAAAAACTGTCGAAGATTTAATCAAAGCAAACTTTATAACAGAAGTCAAATACACGACTTGGTTATCCAACCCAGTACTAGTTAAAAAGAGCAACGGTAAATGGCGTATGTGCATCGATTATACCGACCTAAACAAAGCCTGTCCGAAAGACGCCTTTCCAATCCCAAGTATTGATCGCCTCGTCGACAATGCCTCCGGTTTTCGCCTACTTTCTTTTATGGACGCTTACTCTGGTTACAATCAGATCGCCATGTTTCCTCCCGATCAAGAGAAGACTGCTTTTATGACGGACCAAGGTAACTTCGCCTACCGAGTTATGCCCTTCGGTTTAAAAAACGCCGGAGCCACTTATCAAAGAATGATGAACAAAGTTTTTCAAAAACAGATAGGCAAGACCGTTGAAGTCTATCTTGATGACATGATTGCAAAAAGTGAGCGGGAAAACGACCACGTAAAAGACCTTCAAGAAATCTTCGCTGAAATCAGGAAAAATAACATGAGACTAAATCCAGAAAAATGCACTTTCGGGGTCCGAGCTGAAAAGTTCCTCGGTTTCTATTTAACAAGGAGGGGAATTGAAGCAAACACCGACAAATGTCGATCTGTGACTGAAATGCGGACTCCAACTTCCAAAAAAGAGGTCCAAAAACTCAATGGAATGATCGCCGCTTTATCACGATTCCTGTCGAATGCGGCATTCAAATCTCTCCCTTTATTCAAGCTTTTGAAAAAAGAAAAGGAGGACGACGAAGGAAAGTTCAACTGGACAAACGAGCAAGACGAAGCCTTGCAACAACTCAAAAAAGCACTTTCAGAACCACCCATCCTAACTCGCCCATACGAGGGAGAAACTCTGTACTTATACCTATCAATCTCGGAGGAAGCTTTGGGCGCCGTTCTTATCCGGGAAACACAGACCGGTCAAAGTCCGATCTACTTTGTAAGCAAAGCACTCCAGGGACCCGAATGCAGATATCAGCAAATAGAAAAAATCGCCCTCGCCTTGGTCGTCGCAGCTCGACGCCTCCGACCATATTTTGTGGCACACCAGATAGTCGTACGCACCAACTATCCAATAAGGCAAATTTTACACCGACCCGACCTTGCCGGAAGAATGATCAAATGGGCGGTAGAACTCTCCGAGTTTGGAATCAAGTACGAATCCCGTACGACGATGAAGGGCCAAGTTCTAGCAGATTTTGTAGCAGAAATGATTCCTGCTGATCCTATTAACGACATCTGGACTTTACACGTTGATGGGTCTTCCAACCCCAAAGGAAGCGGCGCGGGTTTAATGTTGGAAAGCCCGGATAAAGTAATCATTGAAGTCTCCCTTACCTTCGCTTTCCAAACAACTAATAATCAAGCAGAATACGAGGCTTGCATCGCAGGTTTACAATTGGCAATTGACCTACGAGTCTCTCAGGTCAATCTCTACACGGACTCGCTCTTGGTCGTTTCACAAATAAACAATCAATTTGAGACCAAGGATCCAACCCTGCTGAAATACCAACTTCGAATCCGAGAGTTACTCACACAGTTTAGAACAGCCGAAGTAAAGCACATCCCCAGATCCCAGAACCAGAGAGCCGATATCCTATCAAAACTCGCCAGCACCAAGGTCGCCGGTAATCACCGGACGATCATCCAAGAACTACTTAGAAGACCCAGTATCTCCCTTATTCCGACTTATAGTTCCACAATTTGTTCGATTGAGGAGGACCAAAGTTGGATCACTCCAATATTGGAGTACATCAAGACAGGAATTGAACCTCCAGATTCGGTAGAAGCGAAAATCATCAGGAGAAAAGCCTCCGCCTTCTCAGTCATAGATAATACATTGTACAAGAGAAGCCTCTCCTCACCATTATTAAAATGCATTGAAAGGGAACAAGTACATTCCGTCCTAGCTGAAATTCATGAAGGAATATGTGGGCAACATCTTGGCGCCCGTTCCCTAGCTCGAAAAGTCCTACGCACAGGATATTATTGGCCGACCATGGAAGGCGATGCCAAAAACTACGTCAAAAAGTGCAAAAAATGCCAGATCTACGCCAACGTTTACGTCGCCCCAGCATCCGAACTTCGAAATCTATCCTCCACATGGCCCTTTGCCCAATGGGGAATAGATCTCCTAGGTCCATTCTCAACTGCTCCAGGCCAAAACAAATTCCTTATAGTGGCAATTGATTATTTTACCAAATGGATTGAAGCAGAGCCCTTAGCCGCCATAACCGCGAGGAACTGTCTGAAATTTTTCAAAAAGAACATCATGAGCAGATTCGGGATCCTCGAATCGATTATCACTGATAATGGGACTCAGTTCGCCGACAAAGGCTTCAGGAAAGTGATGTCCGACTTCAAAATCAATCATCATTTTACTTCCGTAGAACACCCGCAAACTAACGGTCAAGTAGAAGCAGCCAACAAGATACTCCTTAACGGTTTGAGAAAAAGACTGAACGACGCCAAAGGGAGTTGGGTAGAAGAACTCCCGTATGTTCTCTGGGCTTACAGAACAACCCCTCAAAGCTCAACGGGAGAAACGCCGTTCCGGCTATCCTATGGCAGCGAGGCGGTCATCCCAGTGGAAATCAGCGAGCTAAGTTGGAGAGTAGCGAATCCCAAAACACCCGCAGAAAATTACCGAGCTTTGAAAGAAAACCTCGATCTCATGACGAAGTTCGAGGACAAGCCACACTTCGAGAAGCCATCGTCAAACAAAGCGTTGCAACTCGATACAATGCCAAGGTCATCCCCAGAGATTTCGAACTCAACGACTTAGTCCTTCGAAGAGCCGACATTGGTTTGAAAAATGCTTCGCAAGGAAAATTAGCACCCAATTGGGAAGGACCTTACCGTGTTAAAAGTAAGACCGGTACCGGGGCTTTCAAATTGGAAACACTTTGCAAAAAGGAGATCCCCCGAAGTTGGAACGCCACAAAGTTGAAAAGCTATTACATTTAAGGACACGACGGTTTTGCGTGTGCCATTTTTCGTGTAACGGTAGTCCCTACCACTATAAATCTACAAACTCTTTCACAATTACTTCTTGGACCGATCTCATAAGATCTCCATACGTGGCCAAAGCAGTCACAACCCTTAGGGGCGAGTTCAATCCGGGCCGAGTCCTGGTAAACTGCCCAAAAGGTACGAAAGGTCCGTTAAGGATTTCTCCTTAAATCGATCATTGGCCTTAGTAGCCAAGAACCCTAATGGACGAGTTAAATCTGGGCCGAGTCCTGGTAAACTGTCCTTAGGCCCGATCTTACGAGAGTTCTCAACAGGTCTTCTCTAAATCGTTTGAAGAGCTCCTCTCAAACCTTTTTAAAAAACCTACGAGAATTCTCAACAGGTCCTCTCTAAATCGTTTGAAGAGCTCCTCTCAAACCTTTTGATCTTATCAAGAACTATAAAATCAAGACTATGAAAATTGACAATTACGGTGACGAATACAAAATTAAATTCATTACAACCACCTCGAATACGGCCGAGACCTCAAGTTTAATAAACAAAAACAAAAAAACTAAATCGACATAAAAGAGTTCCGCGCTTATGCATGATTCTCTGTATAACCCCGGAACTCTTACAAAAATCGGATCTGAACATAAATCAAGCAGACTTGGGATGAACCACGGTCTTCACATTGGTCTTCATATCGACCTTCACGATCTGGTCTCCCTCGATCTCGTGATCCACATTCAGGACGGCCTTATCAAGATTAAGAGAGGGATAGACAAGAGCAATTTGATCAAGTGCAAGATCGAAGCCATCTCCTGCCATTTCCGGAGCAAGATCGGCAGCAGTCCGCGCTTCCTTCTTAGATTTTATCAGCTCAGCGCGGGTTTGAGCAAGCTCTTTCTCAAGCACTGCGCATCGATCTTCAGGAGTGGAACTAGTCCCAGCTTTGTTCTCTTCGAATTTTTTCAGCGACGCCATCAGCTCTTGAATCCGATCCTCCAACCTTTTAATTGTACCTTCAGCAATCTTCCTCTCTCCTTCAAGCACTCTAATCCAATCGTTCAGCTGACCGATGCGAACAGTGCTATCCTCGATCTGCGACTTAGCAGAATTATGGGATTTTTCAAGATCATCCACATAAGCCTTCAAAGTCTTCAAGTCGCTCAGAGTGTTACCCAGGACTTTATTCTTTTCTGCCAGTTCTTTCAAAGCATTGAATAACTTGGCCCTCTCACTGGTTACCAACTCTGAAAAACGAATAAAGTCAGTAAGGTAGGTAAAAAAGAACGGCAAACGAACTCCAAAAAGAAACACCTCACCTTCATGACGACGTTCCATCTCCTCCCTCTGCAATTTGGTAACATCGGCCAAATGAACAAAGAGCTTTGCAGCCGCACTAACTGGATCGGTAAGGTATTCCTCCATATTCTTTTCCATAAAACTAGCATCCACGGGAACAGGAGTTGCTTTCTTAGAAGATCTATGCCCCTTGGAAGACTTAGAATCTGTTGGAATCATCGCCTTCTTCTTCTTCACCTGCTTTGAAGAGGCTCCCTCATTCGCCGGTTTTCTCTTCCGATGCTGAAGATCTTCCCCAGGATTCTCCTGCAGCTGTTCCTCGTGGGCGGTCCTGATTGGGGAAACGTGAACGGCACCGCTTAAATCGGGAATATTCTCTGGAACTTCTGGGTTTGCATGATCACCTTCCTCGGCCCCCAGGTTCTCCAACGCCATCCTTCTCAATTGAGCAATCCTACTTCCTGCCATCGTATCTGAAAACAAAGAAAAAATTGGACGAATTAGTCAAAATCATTAACAATTCTCAGCCAAAAGATAAATTGACAGATCGAAAATACGACCCTACCTAGAACCCCCATAACCTTTCTTCTGGTAGCACATTTAACCAGACGATCGACAGGAATGCCTCGGTATTTATGCTTGGTATAGGGCACTTGAGATGAAATAAACAACAAAATATCTCTGGTCAGGATATCAGCACGGCAAAGATGAGATTCGCCGACATGATAGGATCTAGGAGATCGGTTGTAATGACCAAGTCCCCATCCTATGGGAAACTTCGTGGACACCAAAGTTTGCCCATCCGAATCAAATCTACCCACATGGTCAATTGCCTCACTGTTCACCGGCTGCACGAAATAAAAAAGCTCCTTCCACCTCCCCTTCAGCGAATCTGAATAAGCCCGGAAAATCTTGGCACCTTTCAAAGACCGAAGACTCACATGCTCCCAAGCGTTTCCTTCCTCACCTCTTTCACTATTCCTATTTACCTCAAACAAATGAAAAAACAGATCGGCGGACACTGGACGATCAAGTTCGAGGCATATCAATTCAAAGGCTCGAAGAAACGCCCAACCATTGGGATGAAGTTGCGAAGGTGCCAATTCCAATCTCGCCAAAACAGTCTGTTGAAGATTAGTAAACGGTGGACGGATATGCATATCCGATACCAATACATCATACATGACAAATTTCAAGGATCCTGGCCAGGTCGCTGCATGCTCATCGGATCTCATACCCTCGACGTTCCAAAGTCGGCCCCGAATGGATAACTTATCTACAAAAGTGCTCATATCTTCCCCTGCTTCGTACAGAGACCTTGTTTCAGTAACAGAAGAAGCGACCCAATTAAGAATGCGAGGAACATTCACGTCATAAGGCATAGGAAGATCGACTCGCCCCGGACCAGTGCTAGAATAACCATTAGTCAAAGCAGATGTACGATCATCAGCCTCGGCAGCCACGTCAACGGCAACCTCATCGTTTATAGACTCCGATTTCGATTCAGAACCCTCCACTTCCTGAGTATGCGAAGACCCTTGCTCATCATCGGAACGCGTCGGTTCAGAAGACGCCGTCTCCACCACGACGACATCGGTCTCGGTGTTTTTTACACCAACGACAACCACATCCTCAGAAGACTGCTCCCCATCATCAGAAGTATGACGACCAACCTCAGGATCGTCCTCCACTTGTTCGCTGGTCGGGGCTGAATCAGGATGATCTTGAACTTCGGGAATAACGGGGACAGTGTCAGAACGACGACCATCGACATTCTCTCCACTAGATGCCATCACGTTCGCAAGTTGCGGGGGTTGCTGGGAAATCTGCCTACGAGTTTTTTTGGTAACCGCCAGTTTTAAAACCTGCAGGAATGGGGGCATGGGAAAGTCAGGAGTAACGACCTAACGGGTCCGTACCGATCTTAAAACCGACCTGACAACCCCCACCCTGTGGCAACTAAAGAAATGGGGGCAAATCTGACTGTTCAAAGAAAAAACAATAGAGAGATTGAGAAAAGAACTAACCTCGCACAAACAAAGCTCTCGCTGATAATCTTCTGCGAAAGTCGAGCACTTGAACCCACTGGAATGGTGAAACTCTAGCCACTATCCTCCTGATCGACGAACTTAAACTCGGAGATGAAGATCGGTATGCAGAGCAAATTGGCAATCAGGAATAAAGCAGGGGACCTAACCCCTATTTATAGTGGGCCTCGCAGAATTGGATTGGGCTTAAATCGAATCGACCCATCCCATCAAAGGCTTTCAACACACGCACACGCCTACCAAAGCATCACCATCATTAGCCACCATTGGGAAACGCGCTCTGACAAGCGCAATAAATGCAAAGGCACCAATTCAAAATTCGAAATTATTATAACGGTCAAATTCACTTCATCACTATCAGACCATACTCGACATCGGTAAGAAAGAACACTTCGTATCTCATCAAACATCGGACAGATAAGATCGCCTCCCCATCTCGTAGCAACGTCTGAAAAATCACAGCTCGCTCGGAGATCGTGAAAAGTCATCATAATCTCGTCAAGTCAAGATCGCCTCTAAGACGACCAGACTTGGGGGGGCAACTGTTATGGTTAGTCTTTTGACCACATACACCCCTTCTTTCGCATCTATTCACACCACACAAAAGCCCAATATCAAAGGGCCCAGTCCGAACATCAAAGGCTCAGATCAAACCAACAGATCGGACGGTCCTGATTCATTGGAATCAACCCCACCCCACTCTATAAATACAACATTCATTGCCTCATTAATGGTAAGCATTCTCGTATTTATCACTTCACTAAGACTATTCCACTGACTTTAGCATCGGAGTAACTTTGCAGGTACAACACCAGCAGGATCGGATACGGTCATTGACTAAGGATATCAACCACTAACTACCTCGGACCATCCTTCAAGGTCGGAAGTACAGTGCAGAACAATTATTATGTAACAAACTATTGTCTTTTCTGTTTACAACAGACTATGGACACAAAAGAATGAAAATATACCAACCCTCTAAAGTGTAACAAAAAACCTCTATCCTTCGGATAGCTAACAATGAAATCCGGAAAGTAAAGAAAAGAAGTATCCTAAAGAATATGCAACTTTACAGATTTTTTTAACAAAAAAACAAAAAGAGAAATCACTTCTCTTATCTTGGTTGAAGATCTGAGATAGGAAGCATTTCTATCTGTCCACTTTCATCAACTCTTTGATGCCTCATCTTTTCAAGTTCTCTTGAAATTTGAATGTCATTAGGAAAATAGTATTGATAAATGAATTTTACAACCAAACGTGGTAGCAATGCTGCTACAATGATTCCCAACAACAATAACCAGAACAATCCAGAACGCGCAACATGAAAGAATGCCCTGTCAAAGTTTTGGAAATGCAAATATCAGTCTCTATGTATAGAGCAATGTAGTATATATTGCAAAGGTTTTCAAATGTAACATGCATAAAATGAATCGTATATAGCACCGAAACTTCAAATTGAAAATGTGTCTGACACATGTCGCTCTCAGACACAGACACATGTTGTTACATTTAACTACTTTCAATTTCTCAAATTATCAGTGTCTACGTGTTAGTGTCGTCTGGTGTCTGTGTTTGTGTCGGTTCTAACAAATCATTGTTTTGTCTTGACATGTTTTTTTTTCAAGATTGTATAAAAATAAGAGAGTAAAAGAATGAGAAAAAGATAGTACATACCAGTAACCAGGAAGTTGAGGAATAGCATCAATGATCATAACAGAAATGAAAGTTGCAACAATAGAACCCCAAATAGAAGCATGAGTCAACCAATACCATCTAACAACATCCATAGCCAAGTGCAAATTTACCAAAATAACCACTGCTAAAGTCCAAAGGTCCCCTATACTTGCAACATCAATAGAGCTTTTCCAATATGCTAAGAGAGGAGGCCAGAAAACAACAAGGCTTTGCCATAAAGTATCAGCCATTGTCAGCATGAATAATTTCTTGTTGTAGGCTTCATCTTTCTGACCAGAGCTATAAAGTTGAGGATACTTTAGGAGAGTCTTTCTACCAAGATCCTTGTCAAGAATACCAACAATAATTGTTGGCAATGCACTGTAGATTATTGAATATAATGTGGAACTCCATTCATTTATAGCAGTTGTTAAAGTGAAGGCAGTGTACAGCACATACCTAAAAATCAAAGGCACACAACAAAGTATTAGCATGTTAAAAATCTTGATGAGTAAACAACTTATATAAGCGCTTATGGTATCAGAGCTTATCGCATGAGAGCTTATGCAATAAGAATTTATGTTGTATAAGTTAGTTGTGTTTGGATGTGTATATTGGAAAGCGTTTACATGAAAAAAGTGTTTTGATCTGTATCTCAATAACCAAAAAAATTGACTGAATTAAGGTGAGGTTTGTGGTGGCATAACTTAGAAGGTGTATGAACAAAGAAGATATATAGGATATAGCAATTGTTGGATTATAACTTACCAAAATAGAACAAGAACAAGGACAGCATTTCTGTAAAAGTTGTATAGTACCATGTAGCCAAGCCTTTGGTAATTCCAATGTCCATGTATCAATAAAAGAGGAACTAAAAACCTAAATTGCCCCATTGCAAAATCTGATGCCATTACAGCTTGCCTACCCTCTTGTCCACTGATTCCAACTCCAACATCAGCCATTTGAATCATTGACACATCATTTGCACCTATAACACATGCATAAATATTAGTACTTTTTCTCTAAAATACTCTCTCTGGTCTCATTTAAAAACAAAAAAATGTTTCTTCCAAGTTCATTGAATAACTGATGTATCCATTCGATGAACCTGGAAAGTTCATTTTTTGCTTGTAAATAAGACTGAAGATATCAAACTAATAAAAAGTTAGTGTAATATCTCATACCATCTCCAATGGCTAGTGTCATATCAGATGTCCTTTTCTTCACAAGAGAAACAATCCCTGCCTTTTGCAGTGGCGCCACGCGACAACAAAGAACAACAGAACATAAACTCGCAAGTTGAAATAGCTGATACCATCAACAGAAATAACCAAAATCAGCAAATAAAGACAACCAAGAAATACATTTGTAAACAGTAAGTCTGTAGCACCGACACTTCAGTTGAAGACATGTCTGGTGTCCAATACGTATCGTGTCAGACACCAACACTGACACTGACACTTCAATTACTTGTAGCTTTCAAATTAAAACTAGTGTCTATCTGTCTGTGTTGTGTTCAGTGTCTATGTTTGTGTCGGTGCTTCATAGACAGTAACATAAAGCCAATCAAAGTATAATGAAACTAACCTCTTCTTCATGTTCAGTATCAAGAATATGTACAAGGCTTGCACCATCAATAATCAAAGCGATCTGTTTTGTAACTCCATCAGATGTAGACACAAGTTTTCTACACTTTTCAAGAGCATCTTTCAAACTTTTTCTACTTGAAACTCTATTGACACTATTAATTATGATTTGAGTCATATCATTTGTTAAAAGTTTTGATGAGTAACCAATAGATATAGCAGTTTCTTGCTTATCACCAGTTAACACCCAAACTTTAATCCCAGCAGTCCTTAAAGACTCAATAGCTTCTGGCACACCTTTTTGTAGTTTATCTTCAATAGCAGATGCTCCTAATATGCACACATTGCTCTCTACATTGTTAGAAATCTTTCGAAGCATCGCGGCCCTACCGAACACGGAAGTACTTGCTTTCTCATAAGCAGCATGCCATTGCTCAAATTCTGAAGTATTCAGTTCTCTCATTCCAATAACAAGTGTTCTTAAACCTAATGAAGAATAAGAGTAAAGATGGGATTCAGTGGCTTTTATTAAGTCCTTGTTGAATGACTTATCTATCACACTAAACATTGTTGTATCTGCTCCTTTGACAAAAAGTCTCACAGAATTGTTGGGGTATCCCAATATAACTGACATTCTCTTTCTATCACTGTCAAACTCATGCATACCCAAAACACTGAACCTGAAATTTCACATCAAAGGAGATTTCATGTTATTAGTAAATTACTATCAAGATAGCATATGCAAAACAAGATACTTCAATTATTGAATAAACTAAAAATTGCACTGTTTCTTATAAAGTGGACCAGAGGTAGTTGAAAATTAGTTAGTAACCAACTTACTTTAGTCTTTCGCCTTGAATATCGATGATTATGTGGCCCGAGGTTCGTTCGATAAGCATGAAACCATAGGCAGCAGCAGCATATGCTAATGCTTGTTCATCTGGTGATTCTCCTTGGTAATCTAACAGCTTGACATCAGGATCAGATGTGTCAACAATAATAGGCACAATAGTATTGCAAGTTGCAAGTGCTAGAAAGAAATCATAAATCCTTTTTCCCTCCTTATTTTTAAGTCCACTTCTTGCTAATTGCAATAGTTCTTGATTAACTTTCACCTTCATCTTTGGTTTCAAAACTTTTCCATCCACTGAAAATCATATAATGACAGATAAGAAACATGTTATGTTATTTCAGTGATAAACAAGAACATATGCATTAAATTAAATTAGAGTTAATATCAATTTGGTTCCTCAAATTTCAGAAAAGTTAAATTTAGTCCCTGATATTAACAATATTCTTAATAAGTCTCTGACATTTTCAAAAGTGATTCAGTTTAGTCATTCAAATTCTCGATGTCTGTTTGGTCCTTGGCTTTTACAACTTAAATGTCAATCAGGTCCTGATTTTACCGTATTATCATGAACCAAACTGATACTAAGTTGTAAAAGCTAGAGACTTAATTGATATTAAGTTGTAAAAGTAGGAGATCAACTCGACATCAAGAATTCGAGAAACTAAACTGAATCACTTTTGAAAATGCCAGGGACCAATTAGGTATATTGTTAATGTCAGTGACTAATTTCTGAAATTCGAGGGACAAAATTGACTATTTAACATAATAATAAATATATTAGGAATTAGAAATCAATCTCACCTTGCACTGAGTATTCCATTTGCTCATCCTCCAAGCTATCCTTTGTGGAACTATAATCAACTCCCCAAATACTAGCACATTGAAACTCCATCTTATTCTCAGTAAGTGTACCAGTTTTATCAGAGAAAACATACTTAATCTGTCCCAAATCTTCATTAATATTCAAAGCTCTACACTGAAATCTTGTATTTGTTCCCTTATCAAACATTCTATCATCTCCAATCATAAAATAAGCCTGACCAACACGAACAAGTTCCATAGATATATACAAAGAAATAGGAATCATAACTTGAAACACAATAACTGACATAAGAAATGTGAAGAATATCTCCAATCCCCATCCATAGTACTTATAATCATCAACTTCCTCTTCAGAAAAATCATATTTCCTATAATAAGGTAACAGATTCAACTCATCCTTATGTCTCTTTAACCAAACAGCAGCACAAACAGAAGTAATAGTACACAATGCCACAAGAAAGAATGACAGCAAGATTATTTCGTGATTCATTCGCGTCTCGAGTCGACTTCTTTTCGATGGAGCTCCTGAATTATTCAGCATTGCTTTTGTCTCACTTCCACAATAAACAGCTACACCAAGTGCCCAACTAGTATTCTTAAGTTCACATCCTCTAAGAACAATATTAGAAGATCCAAGTGATAATTTCTTGTTACCATCAATTTCCATATTAGCCATAAAACCATAAATATTCCTATTTGGTTTCTCACATTTAATCAAACCAAAAAGCCTTTCTTTCTCATGAACTTTAGAACTTGTTTCTTGTTTTGCATATCTAGTCTTCAAATTAGATTCACCATCAAGATTAATAGTTTGAACATAAGCTACACCAGTTGAATCACTAGTTGAAAGCAAAACAATATCACAAGGTATAGTTTCATTTGCTTTGATTTTAACAATCTCACCAACTCTTATATCTTTCCATTTCTTATCTATGAAATTATGATTATCAACCATAACTGAAGCTAACCTGTTATTCTCAACTTTATCTGATTTGTACCTTCTGTAATCTTCAAAAGCATCTTTCACACCAGTAACAAAAAGAACAAATGCTAATGGTAGAATTGAAACACCTCTTCCAAATACTGCTAGTTGAGGAAGCTGATTGAGAATTGCTATAATGAGAAAATACAGATAAGCAACTCTATGAAACTGTTCAAACAAATTCCTTGGAATGAATGTGAGTAAAGAGTATTTAGATGTTTTGATTGAATTTCCTGCAAATTGTTGAAAATTCTCATTGGTTTTTTCAGGATCATTTATGTAAATCAATCTTGCATCTTCATCTTTAAGTTCCCTTTGTGACATGCTGAGTCCTTCAGAATTTGTTGAACCAAAATATCTCATAGATTTTGATTCTGAATGGTTTAAATTGACAGAATTGTTTCTGCTACTAGAGTGAATAGACATAGCAGCACTTTTTGTTGATGATGCTGAATTTGAAGTGTTGTTCTCAACTTGGTTTGGAAAATCTACACCAGAAAACTTGACTGTGTTGCTTGAACTTGACTTTGATTTTGGTAGTTCATGAAAAATTGGAATTGTTGGTAGCTCTTGATGATCACTAGGAGTTCTTGGTGATGCTATCAAAAGTGGTCTCTTAGAATCCATGATTTGAAAGATTCTATAACATGTTATTGTTAACACTTTACACTTGAAGAATACAGTAACAGCCTTCTTGGAACAGATAAAACCAAACGTGCTTCGGTTGTTTACTTGACAGTCTGATTGAAATGCGTTAACAAAACTTGAAGAAACAAAACAAACTCAAGAAACTAGAAATTTAAAATGAAATAATATGAGAGACAAAAAAGGAATAACTTGATTTTGTTGTAACTAATATTTTGAATGAATGAAGTTTTTGACACGTTGAGAAGGTTAAGTATATAAAGATATGTTGAATATAAGAAAATGGGGTGTTGATAATTGAAGAAGAAGAAGAATAAGAGAGAGAAATTTGAGGTCAAAGGGTAGTTAGTCTATGGAGGGTACTGCAAGGAAATGAAGAACATTAGAACAAGTCGTAATGGGTGGCGACAGCAATATGTGTCTAGAAATATAAGACAAATAGTGTGACAAATAAAAGATTTGATTCAATAAACAATGTTATGGTTATGTCTTTGATTAAGAAAAGTTTAATATTAAATGTACCTTTCATTCTATTTGTTTATGGAAAGAAAAGTCTTTCCCTCTAGAGGGTGATTTCATTATTCAATCTAGACATAGATAAATGATATGTGTGTTTTCCTTTTGTTCTAGAAAGACTGCTAAGAGGTTTTATTATTCAAGATCTGAGGTGTCTGAATTTGACTTGGGGTTAACTTTGCCTAAATGGAAATATTGTTTGACTTTTTTTTGACACGTGGAGATTTACAATCATATATGTGGAAATAATTAACTTTATGTAGTACTTGAGGGTAAATCAGTTATTAATATGTAATTGAAACATTGATGTTAAACTTAGCAAAATTTATAGCGATGGGATGTTTGTAAAAATAAACATGAGGATTACTAGTACAGCTAAATATTTGACATATGTGCAACTCCTTCATGTTTATTAGTTTGCCAATTGAGCTAACTTCATGAGACGGTGGTTGATTTTATTGATTTCACATCATATATTGGGTAAATTACTCACATTTTTCCAAAGACAACCAAGAATCTACCATCATATTTTCTTATTTTATAGACTAATTTAACATCATATAGTAATGTTTTACAAACCAACACTGTTGGCCCATCGACTTACCCATCGACTTAACCTACCCTGAGACACAGGGGGTCAACCCGATGCTCCTGGTTTCATTCTCATAGTGGACAAATTCGGTGTTGACGAGTGCGAAATATGATCCTGGTTTCATTCTCATAGGGAGATTTAGTATTTCGTTGAAAGCAAAAAAAAAGAATTTTTTCAAAAAAAAAACCTTTGAGTCTTTTCTTAGAATGTGATTTGGGCCTAACTCAACCTTACCAAACCGACTTGTAAGGTGAGGGATGCCTCCCACTTATAAACCCTTTTTCAGGCCATATCACATCCGATGTGGGACTTTTAACACGGCCCGACGAATCTTGGATAAGCTCTGATACCATCTTAGAATGTGGTTTGGGCCTAACTCAACCCTACAAAACCGGCTTGTAAGTTGAGGGATGCCTCCCACTTATAAACCTTTTTTCAGGTCATATCACATCCGATGTGGGACTTTTAACATCTTTGACTTTGGTTATAAAACTAATTCACGTTTAGAGCTTAATCACACTTAAAATTCATCGTCTCTCTCCAAGAATTTGTTTTGTGGAGATCAAACATTGATTCTTCCATTAAGAAACTCTGTGTTTTGTCCAACAGAGTCATAATCGTTAGACATAGACTTCATAATAGTCTTTCCTATGTTCAGGTATTACGAAAAAGAATTACTATTAATTAGTCATAGTTCTAATCAAATTCAATTTGCATAACTTAATTTTTCTTGGTCAATAACACGTATGAGTGTTTAATTTAATAATTATATATGTTTCTTAATTATTCTGTCAATAGTGATATATAGTATTTTTTTTAATTTGATAGCAGCCTTCACGTGCAGTTTCTTTTATGAGTTGCCATTTTTTATTCTCAATGGTTTGTTATTTAATAACTTTGGATTGAATTGGTTGGATTTGAGTTCTATGCATTCAAATTGTGGGTTGAGAGAAAAGACAAGAGATAAGGCTGCTCTAATTGCAGTCTCTTTCTAATCACTTAATTTGGATTTGTAAGGGATAGAGGTCTCTCAGTTCATCTTATTTTTTTATTAGGGTTAAATATATTTTGGTTTTTATTAAATTTGAATTTTTTGTTTTTTAGTTCCCATAAAAAAATTTACTAAATTTTAGTTCTTATATTTTCTTCTTTCAATGTTTTTAGTCTCTCACAATTTTTAATAGCACTCATGAGAGACTAAAAGTATTCACGGAAAGAAACTTTTAGGCTTTTTTTTGGGTACCACCCCCCACCCTTCTCTCCTATACCCCCATAATCACTGAATTGACCAAAATACCCCTCTAAAAACCATAAAAAAAGTACAATTCTCCTTCATTTACACATATTTCTAGAAAAAGTGAGTTTCTGTCCATAAATTTTCCGGATTTATACGTATTTCCGGCAAAAAAAAAATAATTTTTCCGGAAATAGGCATAAACTCGGAAGGCAAATTCAAAATTTTAAAAAAAAATTCCGGAAATACATGTAAATTCGGAATGTAAATCTGGAAATTACATTCCGAATTTGCATGTATTTCCGGAAATTTTTTAAAAATAATCTTTCGAATTTAAGTTTAAATCCAGAAATTGGAATGTTGAAATTTTCGGATTTACGCGTAAATTCGGAAGGTTTTTGTTTTTTTTTTAAAAATTCGTTTTAACTCATTTTTTTCGTTTTTCAATGGCTACCAGTCGAGGAGGAAACTTTGCACCAGGCGAGGCATCTGGACCAGTGCCTACGAGGATCATAATTGCTAGACAGGCCGGTCACGCTTCTGGGCGTCGGAGGCGTGTCCGACATGGACAGGATGAGGAGCAGGCTGCTCAGCAGCCAGAGATACCGCAAGCTGAGCAGCTAGAGATACAGCAGGCTGAGCAGCAGCCAGAGATACCATATGCTGAGCAGCCAGATATAGATGAGGCTGCTGACCATCAGGCTGAGGCTGCTCCTGAGCGGCCTTTGTTGCACCGTTTAGTGGATCACCTCGTCACTAGACTACTGGCCGGGGAGGTAATAATAAGTAATTTCTTTATTTTTTACCAAGAATTATTTAATTAGTTTAAATTATTTATGAATTAGTTTTATTTTTTTACAGGACCGAGGTACGCTGAAGGTTGCCTCTCACGGGGGGAAGATAGGCACTATTCGACCTGAGGTGCACCACCCTCATATTGCAGCATGGTTGCAGCAGGTGAAGCTATTTCAGCTGGACGCCACACCTCTCAACAACATCAACCATGAGCTTGTTTCTGCTTTTGTTGAGAGGTGGCATTCTGAGACTAGCTCCTTCCACATGCCTTGGGGGGAGATGACCATCACACTGGACGACATGGCTGCGTTGCTCCACTTGCCGCTCACCGACAATCATTTGGCTGAGCCTCTACATCTTTCCCATGAAGAGGCCGTTCAGGCTGGAGTTGATTATCTGGGAGTAGATGGGACTACCTGTTGGAGCGAGGTTAATTTCTGCAGGACTCCAGCTTTCAGATTCAGATTTCTAGAGGATGCCTACATAGTTAACATGCGGTGGGGCAGTATGATCATGCAGCACGGTGCTATATTCTACACTTGTTGGGGGGCACCATCTTCTCCGGCAAGAGTCACACCTACGTGCCTGTTAAGTGGATTAGTCTCATTTGCAATTTTGACACATGTGGCCAGTGGGCTTGGGGTCCAGCTGCTCTGGCATATCTCTATGACCAGCTGAACTTGGCCGCTTACTGAGACGCCAGGCAGATTGGCGGATACGCTTCTCTGCTACAGGTAATTAATAAATTAATTACTTTTATTCTTTTAATTGGTTTTATTGATATAATTAATTATTTATTCATTTAATTATTTTATTTCAGTGCTAGATTTATGAGTACTTCCCCACTATCATCCGGCGGAGGATGTTCCCTGATACTGGGCTTCCACGTTGCAGTAGGAGGAAGAATTTCAAGTGTGATGATCTGAAGTTGATACATTTTCGGGAGCGAATTGATAACCTGCAGCTGGACCAGGTCATTCTAACTCCATGGGAGGACCACAAAAGGCACCTTGGATTCCACACCATGGCACATTTCAGAGGTTGGCTGATCTGGGGCGACATTGTTGTCACATATATGGCTGACTGGGTCCGCTGTCAGTTTAGGCGCATCCAGCAGATCTCCTGCACCCATCTTCGGTCCACGTCCAGATGGGATCTCCATTTTAGAGAGATTGTCAGTGTATCCATTCCCAGCGCGGACTTTTTTACGTAGTAGCAGAACTGCAGGCTTCCATGGTGAGTGCACTGATGACTATCTACCATGGTATCAGGGGGTGTCCATTACACGACTGACTCCAGCTGAGGATGTACCAGAGCAGCATGTACTAGAGCAGGAGGCTGTAGGTGAGGGAGTTGGTCCATGGACGTATTAGGATGCGATGGATGCTGCCGCTGGACACATACTAGATGCTATGGGTTGTGAGGGAGGCATTCCAGCCGATGCATATGATAGCCTCCTTCAGGCTTTAGGACACTTAGACTTTCATTCGTAGATGTATTTGTTTTGGTTTTATTTTTGTATATGTACTCGTATTTTATCGACTTTATTATATTTCGGTTTTTTTTCGTTTGTTATCATTATCGTATTTAAATTGATTTAAACTAATTTAAACTGAATTTTTAACTAATTTAAATTATTTTTTAAGTAATTTAATCTGATTTAAATAAATAAATAAATAAATAATTACACTTCCGAACTTATGTATATTTCCGGAAATTACACTTCCGGATTTATTTATACATGAATTCGGAAGCTATTTTTAAAAATTGCCTTCCAGATATACACATAAATCAGGAAATTTTTCTACCCCCTTTCGAAATTTATGTGTATTTCCGGAAATTTCAATTTTTTTTAAAAAAAAAATTTGAGGGTATTTTGGTCAAAAAAACCAAATATGGGGGTATGGGAGATAACATGGGGGTACCAAAAAAAAAGCCAAATTCTTATATAGGTTACATTTAATGTATAGAACAACCAATCAGATAATTTCAATTAATAAAATTTAATTAAAAAAAGTGAATATATAAAATAGGAAAAGAAAAAAAGATCACGATAAAAGAAGCTTGCTGTAAAGAACCCTTTCCTTTTGGTATATAGTTAATTGTAAGTACAACAACATAATTTGTGAAGCTTGCTACAAACAACCAACTTTGCGATCTTTCATCTAGCATTTGTATATGATAAAAGAATTTATGTCCATTCTTTGCATGAGTATAATTTATTCCCATACTTCGTCCCACCCCCTAGCTACTCAGTAGACACCACTAACACGCGTGAAAAGACCAAAATGTCATTAATGAGTCATGTGATCCAACGATGGTTCGACGCATGGTCATTCGAACCGGTTCGGCCAACCGTGTGCCGCACCAGAAAACAACACACAGACACCCCCTTTTTAACTGGTTCGGTGGCACCACGTCCGAACTGGTTCGGCCAACCATGTGCCGAACCAGTTAAAATACAGTGTGGGGGGGTTTTCCACGTGAGGGTATTTTAGGAATATTTAAGGTTTGGTGGTGTCCACTGAGTAGCGGCAGGTTTAGACGAAGTATGTGCCATAATTTATTTCATTGAACAAATGGATTCAGACTTGGCCCAAATTACATGTCTTGTTTTTTGGGGGGAAAAGTATTGTGTTCAAATATATCAGATTAATAAAAAAAAAGTAGAGAACCAAGACCTCCACAAAAACAGGGACTTCATATACAAAGGTGGATGGAGAGTCTTCAAAAACAGTGAAGATAACTTGTTTTGCTACAACCGCTGGAGATAACTTGTTTTGTTTTTTCCTAATTTAGATATTCGTTATTTTAATTTAATTTTATTTATTGAAATGATCCGATTGGTTGTTTCTAAGAAATACATGTTACTTGTCAAAAAAAAAAAGAAATACATGTTAAAATTAACTAATTTAATATGGTTTGGATTGAATATGGTTGTTTCCTAATCAATGTGGTTTGAATTGGTTTGGTTGGATCGGTTTTTTGTGAGACGAAACATAATTTAATACAATGTTAAAATTAACTAATTTAATATGGCATATGAATATTACTACTTTGCCGTTAACACCGGAAATATTTTGGAACTTTTAATATAACTGTATTGGAAGAGAAAGGAAGTAGTAGCTTGGCTTTTAGCTAGATAAAAAATGGTTTACTAAATTGTACATTTGCAAACAATTTAAAAGTTTGATTACCTTGAATTTCAATTGTGGAGTTTAATCATATTTTGAAGTTCTTAAAATGTTAATTCTGATATTTGGCAGCCTTTCAGCCTTTGCACCATATAACTTTGTCACCTCTAGCACCCTGTACGTTGTTATTGATGTAAACTAGGTATGGTTTTAGGTTTATGCACCCATGTTTACTTGCTGCTCTTCCACTAAAAAAATGTTTACTTGATGTCCAATTTGAAAGAACTTCATTAATTTATATGCTTTCAATGAATGCTGTTATTTTGTTATGTTATATTTATCTTATATTTTGTCATATTTTTTATTTGTCACGTACCAACTAAACGTGTTTAGCAACAAGACAGACCCGTGCAGCGCACGGGTGTGAGGGTCTAGTTATTATTATGATTGGTTTCCCGATTTCCCTATTAAACTGGGATTAGAAATCTTGTGTCTTTGTATCCCTATAAATAGGGACTAGTGCATAGTCTTTTTTTTTTTGGTGATAGTGCATAGTCTTTTGTAACCAACCAACCTATTACCAAACATTATCAATAATACTCATAGTTTCATAGTCCTTAGTATTTTGTCTCCATCTTTTATCTAAATTCCCACAACTTCAACAAGCATCAAAAGTACTAGTGGATTATCCACCCCATCGTCTTTATCACATGTCGCCGGAAGAAAAGAACAATATCTGAAAATGCATTTAGATTCTCTGTTGCATCTGCACAGTGCAGCAGACAACAGAACCGTTGGATTTAGAAAGAGAAAATCATCTCTCTAAATCTAATGGTTACGCATTCCCACAATCTATCGCCAGTTGAGGCATATGTTATGGTTCAAATGTGCCCTCGCGCCAAGCCCAAGTTTGCACCACTACTAGATTGGCATGTGGAAGACCTAGCCTCCCAAAACCAACACAGCCCCCCTTCGACCATTATAAGCTGCACATCGCTCAAATCAATGCCCTTAGACCATCATATTTGTTGTGAATAATTAAGTTTATAACTAATAACAGAAAGTTACCTTGGTTATTAAAAGTCGGGTACTAGTTAATTGGTTGTTCAAACTTCAAAGTGTTAGCCTCATATGAGCATATGATAAAGATACAGTAAATTGTAGAGCATTAATTATAAGTGAATAATACGAGATATTTGTGCCACGTACTCGGACCATTGCATTCTATTTTCAATATTTAAACCTATCCTCTGGATAAAAAAATATTTAAACCTAAAATATGTGTAACTAACTGTAGGAGTATAAGTGTGAGTAAGAAGTCTCACATTGGATAGAAATAGAGATGTTGAGTGATATATGAGTGAAGAGACCCACTTATATGTTTGCGCTTGACACAGAGTTTTAATGATACTACATTGATTCGAACACATGATATTGATTAAGTTAGAAGAGACTCAAATCATCTCATCCGAGCGCTCTTAGGTATTAACATATTACTTTAATATTTATGTTTATATTTACTTTAAGATTTTGCACTCTATATATATACACACATGCGTGCCCAGAATGGTTATCGGTATCTACTATTTTTTGATAGACAATGCTTGTTGTTACTTGTTAGAGGGGTGAGGGAATCTTGGTTTCCAGAATTTGAACCCCAGACCTTCATCTCATACTTCTTCGGTATTTTTTAACTCGCAAACTCGCTACCTACTTGGGATTTATCGTTATCTACTTATTACAACAAGTCCCTTACAATTTGTGAACCCTTCATCCCACTTCTTCGTTCTTGGTCAAACAAGAATCTTCCTCCATTTTTCTTTTGTTGTTGGTTTTGGTTAGTGTGAACACATTTTAGTTTCTTCTCTTGATTGACCGAAGTGAAACGCATACGCACTGCTCTTTTTCGTAGTGGACTTTTGTACGTACATTCAATCTTCTCAGAGGTTAATGTGAATCAATGCATTGCCACCATAAATTAGCTAAAAGTACTATTTACAAAGTATAAATTTGTCTATTGAATATAAACTCTCATACTGAAATATCTATGCTAACACTTGGGATATTATTATAGAGGAAGATTTTCTGATCAAAAAATCATACAGGAAGATTTAAAATTAATTATATTTACTATATTAATAAAACCACAGGCACATTGTTGTCGAAAAAACCATAGGCACATTACTCAGTTTCTCACTTTCGTACACCCTAATAAGAAGTTAACGACCTTAATTGTATCATTATTGTTCTTGTCTGAACATGATGAGGTTTAAGATGGTGGCTCATCGGTCCGTCGTGGAGGTGCCACTAGTGGGTGTACCTAGAAATCCACTCTATACCAAAGTCAGGACACTACTAGTATAAAAGTGTAATTAGACTATTGAGAAGTTACCTTATGCTTAGGGATGATTGTCCTTATATAGTCGCTAAATAAGCTTGATAGTATTTGGGCTAAGGAGTAATCGGTCTTGGAGAATCTGGCAGACCAACCATTATATATTTTGTCGAGCGTCAGACATGTGAGGCAAGAGCGCTAGCTCTATCACAATGGTTGATCGAACCATGTTATCGAGTCCTTACACGACCAGCCGGCCGGTATGGCCATCAAGTAAAATGTGCAAGAAAACTCTGAGAAAAGCTCTATACATATGTTTGTGTATGAAAAATAGATGCTAAATGAACAAAATATTAAAAAATTATATTTACTCTCTTCTCATCCTGAAATCCACCATAAAAATATCAGCAACAATAAATCAGTGGCCAATAAATTAATTACACTACATGACATCAAATGAAAGTTCCACGAAATCTCTAATTTGACTTGTGATGTGCTCTCACAATTAATTAGCCGGACAATGCTCCAAAAAGACAAGGAAATTTTATCATATAGTACACGTTATTTGACAGGGAAAATGGACACTAGTTGACATGCAAAGTTACTTATTTCTATCAAAATATCTTGAAAACTTCATTCACGATAAACTTGTCTAACTTATAAAGCAGGGGAGTAAAAACTATAACATGACACTGCACAATTTTATAATGATTTTCTCAATCTTCTTAAAATATTTTTTGATAATTTTATTTGCTAAATGAACAAAATATGAACTATGAAGTATTTTTCTTTTATACATTCTGAAGATATTGAATGTGTCTGCTGATGACTTTTTAATTTTTAGTATTTTTCCTTTATAAGATAAACCATTTATACAAAACAATTTATGTGCTACGTGTAGCATACATGTTATCTAATACAGTAGATGTTGCACCCGTGATAACCACAGAAAGAAAAGCTGAGAGAAGATACAGTTTACCTTTATACTGCTTTTCTTGCAAGCCTATTCTCACTCTTCTAAAACACAAGAACTTGATGGCAGAAGCATTGCTGTCAGCTTTTGTGGAGGTATTGCTAGAAAAGATGATTTCCCGAGAGTTTGTAAACTTCTTTAAGAGCAGAAAGCTTGACCCTTCACTCTTGGAGAAGTTGCAAACAACACTGTTGAGTCTTCAAGCTGTACTAAACGATGCTGAGGAGAAACAGATAACAAATTATGCTGTCAAAGAATGGTTAGATAATCTGAAAGATATTGTCTTTGAAGCTGATGATTTGTTAGACAAAATCAACACTGAGGCATTAAGATGCAAAGTGAAAGCTGAGTATCAAGGCCAAACAGTCAGTGCTAAGGTGAGGAACATTCTGTCTTCTAGTTTCACTTTCAAACAATCTTGTGGGGTGAGCAATTCTAGGATGCAATCATTATTTGAAAGATTGGAACATTTTGCACAGAAAGGACACCTTGGATTGAAAGAAGGTGTTTCCAGCAGTGTTTGGCAGGGAACTCCTACTAGTTCTGTGGTAGATGAATCTGCTATATATGGTAGAGATGGAGATAGAGAAAAACTAAAAGATTTTGTTTTGTCAGAAGATGCTGGTGATGGTAGCAGTAAAATAGGAGTAATTTCTATTGTGGGTATGGGAGGAATTGGGAAAACAACTCTTGCTAAACTCCTCTACAATGATCCAGAAGTAAAGGAGAAATTTGATTTGAAAGGGTGGGCATATATCTCAAAAGATTTTGATATTGTCCGGGTCACTAAAACCCTTATTGAAGCTGTTACTTCAAAAACAATTGATACCAATAATCTGAATACTCCACATGCTGGATTTGTCAGCTCAAGAAGAACTGACACTAGTGACCTGAATACTCTACAAGTGCAGTTGCAGCAAAGTTTAAGCCATAAGAAGTTTTTGCTTGTATTGGATGACATATGGAATGGTTGCTATATTGATTGGAACAATTTGAAGGACATCTTTAATGCTGGGAAAACGGGAAGTAAGCTCATCATCACGACACGAGATGAGAGAGTTGCACTAGCCATGCAAACCTTTCTTCCAATCCACTATTTGACACCTCTACAAAGTGAAGAGTGTTGGTCTTTACTTGCCAAACATGCATTTGGAGCAAGTAATTATCAAGAACTATCCAAATTAGAAGTGATTGGCAAAGAAATTGCTAAGAAATGTGACGGCTTACCATTAGCTGCAGTAGCACTTGGGGGTCTTCTTCGCACCAAATCATCGCAGAATGACTGGAAGAATGTATTAGAAAGTAATATTTGGGATTTGGAAATTGTTGAGGTGAAACCAGCTCTGCTATTGAGCTATCATTATCTTCCAGCTCCTTTAAAACGGTGTTTTGCTTATTGTGCAATTTTTCCGAAGAGCTCCAAGATAGAAAAAAAGATGGTAGTTGAGTTGTGGATTGCAGAAGGCTTACTACATCAATCCAAAAGTCAGAAAAGTTGGGAAAAAGTAGGAGAGGAATACTTTGATGAACTATTGTCAAGATCATTAATACAACGACGGCATGTGGATGATGGGAAAGCAAGCTTTGAAATGCATGACCTCCTCAATGATTTGGCTACAATGGTTTCATCTCCATATTGTATCAAGTTGGACGAACAAGAGATACATAAAAGGGTTCGCCATTTGTCATACAATAGAGGGAAATATGACTCATACAACAAATTTGATAAATTGTATGGGTTAAAAAGTCTGCGTACCTTCTTGGCCTTACCATTACAAGAAACATCGTGGTCACCATCACGTTGTTACATATCGGACAAGGTAGTGTGTGACTTGTTGCCAGCAATGAAACAACTGCATGTGTTGTCTTTGTCAAACTACTGGAATATCACTGAGTTGCCCGACTCTATTGGAAATTTGATATATCTACGGTATTTAAATTTCTCTTACACTGGGATTAAAAGGTTACCTTCTGTATTATGCAAGCTTTACAATCTGCAAACCTTGTTGTTGTCACACTGTGGGAATCTCACTGAACTACCTGAGGACATGGGAAAGTTAATGAATCTACGCCACCTTGACATCCGAGCAACTCCATTGAAGGAGATGCCTATACAAATTTCTAGACTTCAAAAACTCCAAGTTTTGTCTGACTTTGTTGTCAGCAAGCAACACAATGGATTAAAGGTTGCAGAGCTAGAAAGATTTCCCCATCTTCAAGGGAATCTCACCATTAGAGAGCTACAAAATGTTACTGATCCCTTTGATGCTTTTCAAGCAAATTTGAAGAAGAAAGACCAAATTGACAGGTTGATACTACATTGGGATGCACTTGGCACTACTACTACTACTCAAAGCTCACAAATTCAAAGTTCGGTACTAGAACACTTGCGACCTTCAACAAATGTGAAGAAACTTGGTATCCATGGCTATGGTGGAACTAGCTTTCCAAATTGGTTGGGTGATTCTTCATTTGGCAACATGGTGTATTTGAGCATCTTTGGTTGTTGTAATTGTACATGCCTTCCACCCTTTGGACATTTAAGTAATCTGAAAGAACTATATATTGGTTTGATGGAATCAGTAAAGAGCGTTGGTGTTGAATTCTATGGAAGTAGTTGTCTTTCGGTTCAACCATTTCCCTCTCTGAAGACTCTGGGTTTTGAGGAAATGCCAGAATGGGAGGAATGGAACTTGATTGGAGGTACAACTACAGAGTTTCCTAGTCTAAGACATCTATCAGTGATAAAATGTCCAAAACTCAAAGGAAACATGCCCAACAAACTTCCTTCCTTAACTGAACTTAAGTTATGGGAATGTGATTCACTACTGGAGTCAAGGCATTCAAGTCACAATAGCAGCATTATAAGACCATCAGATCTATTCAACACATTGATATTGCCACTGAATTCTCTTCAAAAGTTGACCTTATTCCGCCTTCCCTCTCTGACGTCTTTCCCAAGAAACGGTTTACCGAAAACCTTGCAATCTTTATCTCTCCATTATTGTGAGAATCTAGAATTCCTTCCTCATGAATCCTTGAACAATTACACATCACTTGAGCAATTGTCAATTGAATTCAGTTGTAATTCAATGACATCCTTTACATTGGGCTCTCTCCCTATGCTCAAAAGTCTATATATTAGTGGTTGCAAGAATCTCAAATCAATTTTCACTGCAGAAGATGCTACACAAAGCCTCTCATTTATTCAAAGTATCCAAATACGGTGTTGTGATGAACTGGATTCACTTTCCCCATGTGGATTTCCCACTCCTAACCTCATTCTTTTCGGGGTGTATGGGTGTAACAAGCTTCATTCATTACCAGAACCAATGAACAACCTAGCTAGCCTTCAAGAATTGAGAATTTATAACCTTCCAAACCTAGAAACTTTTGCTAAAGAGGGATTGCCTATCAACTTACGGAAACTTTCTGTTGGGGGAATTCAATGGAATACAAAGTGGAGTTTGGACAGCATCACATGTCTTTCAGTATTGGAAATTGGAGGTTGTGACATCATGAATAAGCTGATGAAAATGGAAGTGCCATTGCTACCCGCTTCCCTCGTATCCCTACACATCTGTCAACTTGATGATATAGAATGCTTGAATGGTAACTGGCTTCACCATTTCACCTCTCTCCAAAACCTTGAGATTTCAAATGCTCCTAATCTCAAGTTATTGCCGGAAGAGGGACTGCCTTCTTCTCTTTCAGTACTGAGTATCTTCGACTGCCCATTGCTGGAAGCAAAATGGCGGAGGAAGCAAGGGAAAGAATGGCGTAAGATTGCTCACATTCCCTGCATACTTATCAACAGCAAAATGATCACATGATTGTCTAGGTGAGTCACAAGAAGTTACTACTATATTGCAAATTGCAATTATCTCTTGTTTTTGTCATCAAAATAATTATCTACGTAAATTGTAATATTTGCATACACTTATTTTAAAATTACATGTCACAGGTTAACACATGTTGCTTGCGATTTCTGCTTGTCCCAATCTAGCTGTCAAGTGAAGCAAAGCACAAATGCACAACCAACACTCTGAAGAGGGAGAAAGAGCAAAATGTTTTCTCATGTACTGCACAGGTGAGATTTAATATACTGGTATAGATTTAAATAAAATTCTACTATAGTAACTAATTGTGGGCCACATAATATGCAATTATTCAGGAAGGAGCTTCACTAAAACCGTGAAAAGGTTGGAGGAATCTGCCCTTCTACGTGGCTGTTTGAGAAATTCAGCATTGGTAAATTTACCAAGTGAAGGAGAAACTTTTCCTTGAAGTTGATAGAAAGAAAGATGGAGTCCTTCCAGCTTCATGAGATTTCTTAGAGATGTTGGAATATCATAAGAGAATAGACTTGATAGGCGTCCAACAGTAAAAAGAGTATATGTTAGGAGAAATAAATGAATTTGATTGTATGATAGGATACTAACTGTCATAACAGAATACATGTAACTGTCATAACAAACTCATAGGGTTGTTATGTGTATCAATCAGTCTATATAAGGCAGAATAGGATAGGTAGCAAAAAAGGAGTTGAATACTCAGTTGTAATTGGAGGGAATTGGAGTACCCTAGAATATACTCTAGTGTGTTTGCTGGAACTCAAAACCAGAAGGAAATAATACCTATCTTGATTCTATTGCTCTTCATTTCCTTTCCTTACCAGTTGAAATCCTTTCAACTGGTATCAAAGCAAGTGACGATCCATTGGAATCTATATGGTGCGAAAGAAGAACGACGCATCAGCCATGGATGATCTCGAAAAACGTCTTCAAGAAGCGGAGGTTCGTAACAAACAGCATACGGGTGAAGCTATCCAGAAAGCGAAGGATGAGATTCTCGCGGCGATACAAGGGCTCATGACGGAGAAGGTGAAATCGCCGCCGCCGAAGACACTGGTGGCAATCTCCGGCGGCAATGGGGGCGAAAGTGGTGGCGACGGGGAGCGAAAGCTTCGCAAGGTGGAATTACCCATTTTTAACGGCGAAGATGCACCGGGTTGGTTAAGCAAGATCGAGCGTTACTACAAGGTGCGCAAGATCGATGACGCAGAAAGAATGGACGCGACGCTAATGGCGATGGAGGGCGAGGCACTCTCGTGGATGCAATGGTGGGAATCTTGCAATGACGGCGCAAGCTGGGAAGATTTCAAAGACGCGTTACTACGCCGTTTTCAGGGAACGGTGGTCGCGAACGCGTTTGAAGTTCTGATTGGGCTGAAACAGGAGGGCACGGTGAAGGAATACCGGCGTAAATTTGAAACCATTTCTGGGCATGTTAAGACGCAAGATAAAGAACTCTTCTTGGGAATGTTCTCCAATGGGTTGAGGGATGACATACGGGCTGAGGTCCGTCTACATAGGCCTAAAGACTTAGCGGAGATGATGGATGTGGCCTTGTTGGCAGAAGAAAAGTTGGGGTCAACGGGTAAAACTTTGAATAACAGTGGTGTGGGAAAAGCAACCCAACCAAACAGAAATTTTGGTGGTTTCAAAGGGTGGAGAACTGATCCACAGAGCAAGAACAATACTGAGAATAATAACGCTGCAAAACCTAGTGAACAAGGGAATAAGAGTGGCAAGGTGGGTGTCCCCAAAAATTTCAACAATGATGAGATTCAAGAACGGAGAAAGAAAGGCTTGTGTTTCACTTGTGAGGAGAGATACACACCCTCACATGTATGCAAGAATAAGCAATTGAAGATGATGATCATTGAAGAAGGGGTAGAAGAGGAGAACAGTGGTCAAGAAGAAGAGGAAATTGTGTGGGAAGGGGATTTGAAGAGCTTGCATCTATATAGCATGGCTGGTTTATCCTCTAAGAGATCATTTATGTTGTGGGGTGAGATAAATGGACAGAGAATTGCAGTCTTGATTGATTGTGGGGCTACTCACAGTTTTGTGTCCAACAAGTTGGTGGCTATCATGAATTTGCAGGTAGAAGATACTCCTCCATACTGGGTCAAGGTGGGGGATGGCCACAGAATTATGGCTAGGGGAGTTTGTAAGGGAATTCCTCTGATTTTACAGGGTCTGAATGTCAATGCTGACTTCTTCATCTTCCCATTGGATGGAGAAGACTTGGTACTAGGTTTGGACTGGTTAGAAAGACTTGGAGATGTTAAAGCAAATTTCAGGAATATGACATTGAGGATCAAGCAGGAAGGGAAGGTACACTGCCTGAAAGGGGACCCTACACTCTCTAAGGAAGAGATATCAGCAAAGAAAATGTGTAAAGAGCTGGAAGAGCCAGAACTAGCTGTGATGATTGAGTGCAGAGAGCTACAGCTGGAGACAGAGCCTGCGAAGCCACTACCAGAGGCAATTTCTACTGTGCTTCTGGAATTTGACTCTATATTTAGAGAGATGGAAGGACTACCCCCTCCTAGACCCCAAGACCATGCCATTGTGTTAAAAGAGGGAGCAAATATCCCAAACCTTAGACCCTACAGGTACCCTCACAACCAGAAAAACGAAATTGAAAAATTGGTGGCTGATATGTTGAAGGCAGGGGTAATCAGACCTAGCACTAGCCCTTATTCCAGTCCCATCATACTAGTGAAAAAAAAAGACGGTAGTTGGAGATTTTGTGTGGATTACAGGGCACTAAACAGGCTGACCATACCCAACAAATTTCCTATTCCTCTAATTGATGAGCTGCTGGATGAGCTCCATGGTGCAAAATTTTTTTCCAAACTGGATCTTAAATCTGGCTATCATCAGATTCGAATGAAGCTAGAAGACATCCCAAAGACAGCATTTCGTACACATGAGGGTCACTATGAATATCTAGTGATGCCCTTTGGATTGACCAATGCACCCTCCACCTTCCAAGCCTTGATGAATGAAGTACTCAGGCCATTTATGAGGAAGTTTGTTCTGGTTTTTTTTGATGATATCCTCATTTACAGCAGGGACACATTGACACATGCTAGTCACTTGAAATTGGTATTTGAAGCCTTGCACGACAATCAACTGGTCCTCAATAAGAAAAAATGTGACTTTGCAGTGCCTAGGGTGGAGTATCTGGGGCATGTAGTTTCTGCCCAGGGGGTTTCAGCTGATCCACTCAAGGTTAGTGCTATGACAGAGTGGCCTGCTCCCAAAGACATCAAGGGACTCAGAGGATTTTTAGGTCTCACAGGGTACTATCGCAGATTTGTCAAAGGTTATGGCATAATGGCTAGACCTCTCACTGACCTTCTTAAGAAAGACAAATTCATATGGAGCATAGAAGCTGAAAATGCCTTCATTGCATTGAAGCAGGCCATGACCACCATTCCTGTACTCTCAATGCCAGATTTTTCTAAAACATTTGTCTTAGAAACGGATGCCTCTAGCAAAGGGGTGGGGGCAGTTCTAATGCAAGATGAGAAACCAATCTCCTACTTTAGTCAGAAATTGTCTCCAAGAGCTCAACAAAAATCTGCCTATGAGAGAGAGCTCATGGCTATTGTTCTAGCCATCCAAAAGTGGAGACATTACTTGCTGGGTCAACACTTTGTGGTTAGAACTGATCAGCAGAGCCTCCAATTCATCACGGACCAGAATCTTTTGGGAGGAGAACAGGTGAAGTGGACTTCCAAGCTGCTGGGATTTGACTTCTCAGTCCAATACAAACCAGGTAATTCCAATAAGGTAGCAGATGCCTTATCTAGGCAAATGATGTTTGCTGCCCTCTCCAAAGTATCCTTGCAGGATTGGGAGGCTTGGGAAAAAGAAATCACTGAAGATCAGTCCATTCAAACAGCTCTGCAGCAAGCTTCTATCAATCCTACAGCACACCCCTCATTGGCTATCAGAGGTGGCCTCTTATTCAAAAACAACAGCTTGGTTTTACCTCGCACTTTCCCACACATTCCTAAGATACTTGAGGAATTCCACTCTTCCTTGCAAGGGGGACACTCTGGGTTCTTCAGAACATACAAAAGAATTAATGCAGTTTTTTATTGGGAAGGTATGAAGCAAGATATAAGGGATTTCATCTCCAAATGTCATGCATGTCAACAGAACAAAATTGACACTTTAAAGCCTGCAGGACTATTGCAACCCCTCCCCATTCCTACTAGAGTATGGTCTGACATTTCCATGGACTTCATGGGTGGTCTTCCAAGGGTAGGGAAAAAAGATACAGTGTTGGTGGTAGTGGACAGATTGTCCAAGTATGCACATTTTATCCTCTTAGGTCACCCCTATGATGCTAAAGAGGTGGCAGCCATTTTTTGTGCAGAGATTGTGAGGCTCCATGGGTTCCCAGAATCGATTGTCTCAGATAGGGATGCAATTTTCCTAAGTCATTTTTGGAAAGAACTGTTCAAATTGGCAGGCACCAAGCTCAAATACAGCACCTCTTTCCATCCTCAAACTGATGGACAAACAGAGGTGGTTAACAGATGTTTGGAAGTGTACTTGAGATGCTTTGTGGGTGAGAAACCCAGGTCTTGGACCAAATGGATCTGTTGGGCAGAACTTTGGTTTAACACCAACTACAATGTTTCATTGGGCATGACACCTTTCAAGGCACTCTATGGCAGAGAACCTAGTCCTATCATCAAAGGCCCATCTATCCCCTCTACAGTGGAGGAGGTTAACTCGTTGTATGAAGAAAGGGATGCTTTGCTCGAACAGCTACATCAGAATTTGACACAAGCCCAGCAGAGAATGAAAAAACAGGCCGACAAGCATAGAAGAGATGTTACACTTGAGATAGGGGATTGGGTCTATCTTAAAGCCAGACCCTACAAGTGGCATTCCTTGGCTGCAAGAAGGAATGAGAAGCTCAGCCCAAGATACTATGGACCCTATCAAGTGACTGAGCAAATAGGAGCTGTCGCATACAAGTTAGCTCTGCCCAAAGAGTGCAAAATCCATCCTGTTTTCCACATCAGCAGGCTAAAGAAGGCTGTCCCTAGTAACTATACTGCTCAACAACTACCTACTACCCTAGCAGAGGACTGGACAATGGAGCCTGCTATTGAAGACATACTGGATCTAAGGTACAATACACAGGGAGCAGCTGAAGTCCTCATCAAATGGGCACAATTGCCTCCATGTGACAACTCCTGGGAGCTGGTAGACAAGCTGCAACAACTTTTCCCTGATTTTCCCCTTGAGGACAAGGTGAAAGTCTTAGGGGGGAGTATTGATAGGCGTCCAACAGTAAAAAGAGTATATGTTAGGAGAAATAAATGAATTTGATTGTATGATAGGATACTAACTGTCATAACAGAATACATGTAACTGTCATAACAAACTCATAGGGTTGTTATGTGTATCAATCAGTCTATATAAGGCAGAATAGGATAGGTAGCAAAAAAGGAGTTGAATACTCAGTTGTAATTGGAGGGAATTGGAGTACCCTAGAATATACTCTAGTGTGTTTGCTGGAACTCAAAACCAGAAGGAAATAATACCTATCTTGATTCTATTGCTCTTCATTTCCTTTCCTTACCAGTTGAAATCCTTTCAACTAGACTTTTACTCAAGTCCAATATGACCTACAACTCAACAAGCCTTCCTACTTCAACAGTTCTACTACCTGTTAGAAAACTTTCTGTGAACCTAAGCTCATAAAGCTTCATTATTGCTGAATTGTTGAAGGAATGAAGCCAGAGAGACTATTCCTTTGCAAATTGAAGACATTGGGAAAAGCGAGGTTTCCAATCTCTTGGGGGGTGTCGCGAAAGAGATGGCTAAGATGGAGAGAAAGATATCAAACATAGCAAGTACCTACCATTGAGGTTATTGTATTTAGTCAGTCAAATATAGTCTTGCTTAGTGAGATGTAGTTTATTTTCTGAGAGTTTGAATGTTAAATTGACACATCTCCTGTTAAATTGCTCAATGATAAATCAAGAAAGTTAAGCTCAACAAGCTGGCTAAATTCAAAATGAATTTGCTCATTTGATGTTATTTATGCAAGTTGGAGATGTCGGAGTAATTTTTCTTTTCTAAATTAAAGAAGCTGTAAAATGTTTGAAATGTGATTGAAATGTTATAAGATCATCTATGATGTTATTCTTTGATCTATATTGAAATCTCAAAATATAGATTTAGCTCTCCAAAACCCTCAATTCGAATTGGCTACAGTAGAAGGGATAGGACCTGAAAAAATGTTGCTATTCAGGCCCAGTAGAGTGAACTCAAAGCAATGATAGGAAGGCTTTTAACAAATCCTTTTCATGTAAAAAAGACATGGAAGCTTTCTTTACTAGAATTTTAAGACATGGAATAATTCCTCTTCAAACTTAAGTATAATCATTTCCTTTTAAATCCAGATTCTGCATGGTGTTTGTGTTGTGTGCTTGTGCAATTAGGTTTATTTCTCATTGAAGTCAAATAGACAGGAACATATAAATTTCTGGGAAAATTAACATTACATACATGGAATCGAAATCTCACCCAAAAAAAGCATTTATTGCATAAACATGAATTACATTTTGCAGGTCATCTTTGATCCTAAACATCTTCAATTGCTAACTCACCATCACACCTGCAAGTAATACATTTGAAAATTAACATAAGCATAATAAGCAACATGAACAATTAACATGGTATGAAAATTACCCTGCATGTCATTGAATTATGATTGAAACGCTGAATTCTAAGGTAAATTGAAAGCTGTTAAATCTGTTGTCTGCAAAAGCTACATTGAAACAGAAACGATTGGTTTGAGAAAAGCAAAAGCTATTGAAGAATGTATGCCATTGTATTGTATTGTATCCTTTCAATTCAATGACTTCCGTTGGTTTTTGGAAGGAATGAAGGTAGGGTTCAACTAGTCACTTGATTTTGTGACTAGTCTTCTTGCCGTGACAAGTGAGATGAGTTTTATAAAATTTTAGGGATTACTAATAAATTTTGGAAAAAATAAGATGAGTTTTATAAATAAAAAATATTATACTTTATTATTTTCATTTATTTTAGGGATTAAATAAGAAAGATTAAGAGATATTTTTTAACACCATTAGGCCTAAATTGAGGATTTACTGTGAGGCCTAAATTTCTACTATAGTAACTAATAGTGGGCCACATAATATGCAATTATTCAGGAAAGAGCTTCACTAAAACCCTGAAAAGGTTGGAAGAATCAGGCCTTCTAGGTGGCTGTTTGAGAAATTCAGCATTGGTAAATTTACCAAGTGAAGGAGAAACTTTTCCTTGAAGTTGATAAAAAGAAAGATGGATTCCTTCCAGCTTCATGAGATTTTTTTAGAGGTGTTGAAATATCATCAGAGAAGAGACTTTTACTCAAGTCCAATATGACCTACAACTCGACAAGCCTTCCTACTTCATACTACCCGTTAGAAAATTTTCTGAGAGCCTAAGCACATTAAGCTTGCTGCATTGCTGAACTGTTGATGGAATGATGCCAAAGAGATTGTTGAGATGGGGAGAAAGATCAAGTAATTTTGATTAGTTACCAAACTTAGCAGGTACCCTACTGTTGAAGTTATTGTATGCAGGATAACTAAACAAGTTATTAGAAACTTCCCAACCTATGAGGTATTTAGTGACTCAATATAGTCTTGCTTAGTGAGATGAAGTTTATTTTCTGAGAGTTTGAGAGCTAAAGTGAAACATCTCCTGCTAAATTGCTAAATAAGAAAGCTAGCCTCAACAAGCTGACCAAATTCAAAATGCATGGTTCATTTGATATTATTTATGCAAGTTGGAGATGGCGGAGATTAAGGCTATGTATGAATGGAGGGTTTTGGAGGAGAGGGGGGATAACTTTTCTTTTCTAAATTAAAGAATCTATAAAATGTTTCTAAAATTGAATGAAATGTGATTGAAAATGTTATAAGCTTTGTAGCACCGACACTTCCAGTTGAAGACGTGTTCGGTGTTTGACACGTATCGTGTCGGACACCGACACATCAATTACTGCATTTTTCAAATTAAAACCGATGTATGTGTGTCTGTATCGTGTCCGGTGTCCGTGTTTATGTCGATGCCTTATAAGTTATAAGATCAGCTATGATGTTATTGCAGAAACATGAATTGCATTTGCAGGTCTTCTTTGATCCTTAACATCTTCAATTGCCAACAATTCACGACACAATGACCACTAGTTACACTCCTGCGGAAACAACAATTCCATGACATGATCAACAATAATGTCACGTAAAATCTTATCATCACTACTTTGAAGTTGTACGACACATTCCAAACGTCATTCTCGAAACAAACATCTTATTAGCATACTCAAAATTAAACTTTATGAAGTATGCTCGCAAGCTGTTTGACAAAATGCCAGAACGAAACATGCATTCTTGGAACATTATGATTGCTTCTTACACCCACACTTTCATGTATTCTGATGCCTTAACAGTTTTTCGTGCCTTCAAGTGTTGTGGCCTTAGGCCTGATCATTATACTTTGCTTCCCTTGTTTAAAATTTCAATAGGAATGAGTGAAGCTTGGTTTGGATCCATGTGTCATGGTTTGGTCATTAAGCTTGGGTATGAGGATGTTGTTTTTGTAACTAACTCTGTCCTTGAGCAGTGACTTCTAAATTATATTCTATTTGCTGTTGTTGCTGTGGTGGTTGGTAACATGCATACCCCGGATAACTATAACATGTGTTGGGTTCGGATCCTGCTCAATAATCATCATTTACATAACCCTGAGCATATCTGTATCAGTGTAATATCCACCAGCATCCTCTGGTTTGGATCTAAGACACAAAAACAAAAGTGATTGAAGAGAATCACAAACACATTGATACTCCCTCAAATTCATTTGACTTGCTTTTAAGGTTGTTTTGCACAAATCAAAGACAATATATTTGTTGTTTTTCATAAAATTGTTTGTTGTTTCCTTATTACGCCATTGAGTGTTTATTATCCATGACACTTATTTTTCTCTCCACAATAAATAATTGAGGGTATAATTGAAAAATAAGTAATTAATGCAACTTTAAACTATCAAAATGACAACTAAAGAGAAACGAATTTCTTCCAGAACAAACCAACAAATAATATAAAACAATGGGAGTAACAAGTTAGCAAGCAGTTCCAATTTTAACAAAAGCAAGTTAGCAACATGAATGAAACGATAGCATAATGCCATTCTATGTATCATGTCTAATGACAAACCATTTAAATCTAAATCCATCTTAATAGTTTAGCCTATAGTTTTTTTCGGTCTTCCTCCACCTCTGATTATTCTACATCCAATCTACTCTCCTTACTAGGGCTATCTATTTTCTCCGCATATGTCCAAACCACCTATGAATCTATGATAGAATTTTGCATCTTATCCATAATAGGTGCCACCCCAATCTCAGTAAACACAATTACCTGATTTTCTGAAGGACTGAGGATACATTAAAGACAAACACCTTGTTCTCTCAATGAGATTCCATTTAAAATCTGCAGCACTTCTTCTGCAGAGCTCCTGATGTATGAAAAACAAGGAACAATCAAAGCAATTCCTAGACCAGAATAATTTCACAAAAGTTAAATATCAAATCAAATATACTAACATATAATAGGATTAGATCACCTGTATGTAAATTCAGGAACCCACGTCGCTTGCCATCTGGAATCTTCACACAAACTAATTCTCCATACTGACTGAAATTGCCTCAGATGGTCATCAGTGACAATAGGATCCAATTTGCCAACAAAAATCTGCAATAAAATTTCAAGTCAAAAACAAGCATAAAGGGAGAAGTTTCTATATTGCAAGAAGTTGCCACATTTGTATTTTTTTTGGATCATTCTTGTTCTGTATGCCTTGAGGATTCTGGTATGATCATATATTAAGCTGCATGTTCAAAATAGAAGCGACAAGGCTAGGTGCCTTACATTTATTTACACAACAGACCTTCAAATAAGAAAACTGAAAAGGTAACATATCATTCAACTACAGATAATAAGCCAAAGAGCAAGTTGAGAACTAACAAAATGGCCACTGCTATAGACGCACCACTTATCTTCAGATAAGAAGTTGTACATTATTTACTAAGTAAAAAAAAATTACAAATTCAAATTCAAATTGATTAGAGTAAATTCAACAGAGGTGGTCGTCACAGAATGACAATGGCACAATATTTGAAATCATTATTCCATTACAAATAAGATAAATATACCAGCCATTGTAATTAACAAAAATCTAATCTAATATGAAAAGCATAAAAGGGAGAAGGAAGTGAAGATGGTACATCCCTACAGGAGAAGTTTTGCATAAAAACATATTTCACATAGTATACTACTATACTATACACAGACAAAACCAATAAACGCATCCTTGGTTGAACTTCATCTTTCCACACACATTTTAAAATTTTCCAGCACATAAGATACTAATAGCAAGAGATTAAAAGATCAAGCTAACTGAAAGGAATGAGACATCTTAAGCAAATAACATTTTTAACATAAACTTGTGTCTAAGAATTGCAAAGAGAAGAACCTGAACAGAACCCAATCATCATGAAAATGCAAAACCGCATGTAGTTTCTGGAAAATCAAAGCAAAAACTATGGTCGCCATAAACTATTTTTCTCATGAACAGGAGATTGGAAACTGAAATTAATAGGCTACATGATGGAAGAACCAAAGAAATTATCAAAAATAAACAAGAACTTTGGCGCCAGGGAAGATTACAAAAGAAGTTCAAACATTGTAGTATGGGTACACTAACACTTTCAGAGAACATTACAAGAAGAAATGGTTTAAACCACCAATATTCAAGAGCACAGGTAAAAAGAATCAAAACTTAAACAATAACATTTGGCATACACAACAACAGATGAATTGAGACACAAGGCCTTGTACACAGTTTTGGTAACCCCAAAAAGACTCCCAACTTAAATAATAACATTTAGCAAATACATTACTTTAATGTTGATCCCTTCCGGGCTCTGATCAGATGAGTTGGCTCTATTGTTCTACAAAGCCATGACCAAGGTACCATCATCGTGTAGCAAATTTCCTACTCCGAAATCATTAGTACATAACTGAGTGTTGCTAACTTCATGTATTATCTTGCAAATCATATGAGCAAGTGGATGAGAAAGGTCCCCTTGGTAGAATTTATGAGCCCTCCCTGCAATATTGATCCAGCTACAACCAGGAGTTTTCATCAAACCTAACTCCCTCATCTTTGCTTTAACAGTTGAAAGGCCATGAACCATACCACGAGATTGATAGATTCCACACAAAGCTATGTAGTTGCTAGTATTATTTGGTTCTAATCGGAAAAGAAGATGAGCAGCAACTTCACCAATGTCTACATTTTTGTGCATGACACAACCAGCAAGTAGGGCACCCCACATGCTTCCTGTCACTGATGATGGCTTCATTCTGTCCAACAACCTAAGCGCTTCCTCAAGATACCCACAGCGACCGAAAAGATCCACCATACAGGCATAATGCTCAGCAGTGGGCTCAAATCCATAATCTGAATTTATTGAACTGAACATTTTCTTGCCCTGATCCACCAAACCAGAGTGGCTGCAACTAGCTAAAATCGCTGTGAACGTAACAGCATTCGGTCTAAACCCCCCATTCATCATCTTCTCAAACAGAGAAACAGATTCCTCCCCCTTTCCGTGCATCCCATAACAAGATATCATAGTTGTCCATGTCACCAAATTCACACAGCACATTGTACTGAAAACCTTTTCTGAATCCTTCAAACAACCACATTTGCCATAGTTATCAATCAATGCATTCCCAATTGGAGCATCAAAATCAAAACCAAAGTTCCTAACAACAAAGCCATGAGCTTCCTTCACTTTCAACAAATCCCCTTCCTTTCCACAAGCACTCAAAATGCTAGGGAGAGTCATATAATCCAACTTCATCCCATTCTGATGCTGCAACATTTCCCTGAAACAATGTACAGCATCTGAATACAAGCCAGCTCTTCCAAATCCCGAGATCATCAAATTCCACGCCACTGAATCCCTACAAAAACATATTGGAAAATCAGTTGCACTAATTAATACGACACAAATTACATGAAGTCATGAACACTAGAAAATAGAGAGATTAGGGCCATTAGGCGCGGTCTGTTATATGAATCAAACAACGCCCTTTCATATATTAACTTCGGAGTTGGATTCACCACCGTCAAAATCTGACACAGTCAGTGCAGTCATGAGATCGGAGCCATTACATAAAGATTGGAGTATTGCACGACACACATTCTGAGTTTGTGTTTGAAGTTGAAATAAAAACATCCAATCTTCATTCATCAGCTCCAATCTCATAATCCCAACGACAACATTGTATTATGACCGCAGTGAACCCAAATCGATTAACTTTAAGGCATGTTGGATTCGGTTATTTGAGCTTATCCACTAGCATAAACACTTGTGAAATTGATTGGGAGCGCTTATGACATGTCAACTTATTTCCATAAACTCCTCAAACAGCTTATAGCTTCTATAAAAATAGTTTGACTTTATGTTTATGATAAGTGTTTATGCTCTCAACGCTTAATTAAGCAGTTTATCCAAACAAGACCTTAGACACACATAGGAAAAGCAAAAAATAAATTATTCTAATATCTAAATGTTAAGGTGACGCTTATTGTGCACCACTGAAGGATAGACTCCGTTTCAACCATTGGATTTATCGCATGATATAAATAAAATCTTATCCAATGGTTGGTTATAAGTATGGATGTAACAGTGCACCACAGTGTTACTCAAACAATAAGGCAAAAACTATTCCATACCTAGGAACATTGGGATTGGAAAACAGAGAAGAAGCCTGAGACATGGTTCCACATTTAACGTAAAACTCAAGGACAGCATTAGTTACAAAAACAACATCCTCATACCCAAGCTTAATGACCAAACCATGGCACATGGATCCAAACCAAACTTCACTGATTCCTATTGAAATTTTAAACAAGAGAGGCAAAGTATAATGATCAGGCCTAAAGCCACAACACTTGAAGGCACGAAAAACTGTTAAGGCATCAGAATACATGAAAGTGTGGGTGTAAGAAGCAATCATGATGTTCCAAGAATGCATGTTTCGTTCTGGCATTTTGTCGAACAGTTTGCGAGCATGGTTCATAAGGTTTAATTTTGAGTATGCTAATAAGATGTCTGTTTCGAGAATGACGTTTGGAAGTAAAGCTTGGAGGATGGTTTGAGCGTGGCATTGTGAAACAGTGGAATGTGTCGTACAACTTCGAAGTAATGATGACAAGATTTTACGCGACATTATTGTTAATCATGTCATGGAATTGTTGTTTCTGCAGGGGTGTAACTCGAGCTCATGGTGTTGTCAATTCATCTTGAAATGGTGATAGAGAAATGTTCGCAAGATAGTGCTTTCAATATATCGTTTGAGAGTTTCACTCATAGACAGGTGTGTGGAGCCCTGCTTTCTGAGCATACTCCTGCAATTGGCTCTTGAACACATAACAATTTGAAACACCTGACATATATCAAAACGTAAGTAAATAACTAGCATAAATCAATATCTAACCTATATAAGTAGAATGAAAAATAAGCCTGGTCTAATCTGCCTTTTATTTAAGATTTAGTCTATGTTTCATTTGTCAACTAACGAGTATATTGAATAAAGGAATCAAATTGCCACATGCTCTACGAAAGCTGAATTTTCGTGGGTAAGCAAGCAGTCCACATATTTGAGGAAACCTAATTGATCGCGAAGCCTTTTTTTTCTACAAAAAAAAAATGGGGTTGGCTACATGAATCAATTGAACCATAAAACCCTGTCATATATTTACTCAAAGGATAGATTATCTGCCTCAAAATCTCTTCTGGTGATGGACCTTTAGTTCTCCTCAGTCTCTCTCTATCTCTAATTATTAAACTAACTTTCCTTTAATCAACTCTCCTTTTAAGTTTTCTATCCAGACCTGTTCAAACCTTCAAAGACGATACTGTATCATCTTTTCTACAGTGAGATCGATCCCAATTTTCTTTCTAATGATTGAATTTCTAACCCTATCTTTTCTTGTGTAAGCACTCACTCACATAACACTCTCATCTCTACTACATTGAGATTATTTTCTTGTTGGTTTTTGACTACCCAACATTCAGTTTCATCAGTAAAAAACTTCTTTAAATTTGAAAGGTATCTTCTATCATATATCACCCCAAAACATTCTTTCGTTTAATCTACCTTCTGTAGCCTACACATAATACATCCCTCTACCTTCCGTGGCTGGTAAACTTATCATTTCAAAGTTATCTACATTTAATTTCTTATTTTTTATAAGCAAATAAACCATTTTACAGAGAAGAATCCGGGAATCAAAGCACAATAAGTGCCAAGACCCTTCAAAATCAAACATACCCTAACCATTTCAGCAATGGTGATTCATTTATGATAGTATTTTCCAGGTTAGGGCTTGTGTATATCCATTCAATTAACGGCCTTTTGTTATTTACTCAGCTCATCTAAATCAAGTAAAGGAACAATTTTTCATGAAATTGATATGAATTACACATAAAACCAAGTAAAGGAACAATTTTTCATTGCGTATAGAAAAATAAATATATCATTGATAACAACAAAGGTCTCAAATCCATAAAATGAAAATAAATAAGCAGAAACCCCTAAAAGCTAACACAAATATTTCAGAGAATACATTCATTCAACATTAAAAAAACATAGAAAAAGCGAATCAATGAAGCAACAAAAAGGGAGAGAATTACCTTGCTGGTCTTCGTTGGTAGACATGGCCACGAAAGTTGAAGAATCAAGCGATGGAAGAGATTAGGGTTCAAAGTAGAGAGAAAGTGTGAGTGAGAAAGAATAACTTAAAAGGGAGAATTTTAGAGGAAAAAGTTGGTATACTGTGAAGCAAATTGAAGAATCTGTGACGTTCTGATTATAGTAGTTTGAGAGCGACGCGATAAATTGGTGTAAACCGTAGAGAATTAACACCGTTAATTATAGACACACGCATATCCTGGTCGCATGTTTTCCATTTCATTCCATTCTGGATCGAATGTATTGAATCTATTCTGCTTAATGAAATGGAGTAAGTTCATTATTGTCAAAAAAAAAATTATAGACACACGATGTGGATATTCGTTCACCTGACCCGAACGCGATTATATTAGTTTGACTAGTATTTTACCGGTGAATACGCACGGGTGATACTGTATTTATTATAACTTGCTATGAAATTAAAAATACGTTGAAAGTTGCAAAATGAAATAAAAGAAAAAGAAAAAACTCCATAAATGGCGCTCTCGTTGGCGCGCCTATTGGCGCACTGGTTGCTGCTCCCGATGGCGCTTCTGTTGGTCATCCCGTTGGTGTTGCTCCTATTGTTGTCTTCTCGTGAAAAAAGTTGATGAGATTTAAAAAAAAAATTGAAAAATAATTTTGCAATTTTTGTTTGCGGTATCGCTTTTTTTGACAATCGGGGGTGGTTAAATTAATTAGATTTAGTAGTTTTGAGTAGATCAAAGTAAATAATAAATTGTATATAATTTAATATTAATTTTATTAAGTTTATTTAATTACAGATTTTTTAGAAAAAAAAAATTTTAAAAAATTGACGGCGAGTGTCAGCGCAGCAGACAACTTTTGCTACTTTTTGGTGCTCCCGTTAGCGCTGTCATTGCTGCTCCTGTGCAGCTCGCAAAAAAAGTGGATCAGATTTAACTATTTATTTTTTTAGGAAAAATATTTTTGACGATTGGTAGTGGTCAAATTAGTTGCGTTTAGTAGTATGACTAGATTATAGTAAATGGTAAATTACTATATTTTTTTTACAATAAAAAAACTTATGGCATTTCATATAATCAAAAGAGTAAATAAATATTAATTTAATTAATTTTATGTAATTATTGATTTTAAAATTAAAAAATTTGGTAAAGGATTGTTGCAAAATGTAATAAAAGAAAAATAAAAAACTTCATAAATGGCGCTCCTGTTGGCGCGCCTATTGGCGCTCTCATTGTTGCTCCCGTTGGCGCTTCTGTTGGTCATCCTGTTGGCGCTTTCGTTGTCGTTCCCGTTCGGCTCAAGAAAAAAGTTGATGAGATTTAATATTTATTTTTTTGGAGAAATAATTTTGCAATTTTTGCTAGTAGTATCGCTTTTTTTTTACAATCGGTAGTGGTTAAATTAATTGGGTTTAGTAGTTTTGAGTAGATTAAAGTAAATAATAAATTCTACATAATTTAATATTAATTTTATTAAGTTTATTTAATTACTGATTTTTTAGAAAAAAAAATTATTTTTTTTAAAAAAATATTGACGGCGAGCTTCAACGCGGCAGGCAACTTTTGCTACTTTTTGCCGCTCCCGTTGGCGTTGTCATTGCCGCTCTTGTTGCTTCTCCCGTGTAGCTCACGAAAAAAGTGGATGAGATTTAACTATTTATTTTTTTAGGAAAAGTATTTTTGGATTTTCTACTAACGGTATCGTTTGTTTTGACGATTGGTAGTGGTCAAATTAATTGGGTTTAGTAGTTTGAGTAGATTATAGTAAATAGTAAATTAATATTAATTTAATTAATTTTATGTAATTATTGATTTTTAAAATAAAAAAAATTTGGTAGTGGATTGTTTGATTATGTTGATAGTAGAAAGAAGTGGAAAGAGTGAGAGAGATAGAGGAAAGATAAAAGATGATGTGAGAGTGGGACCCATTAATAATAAAAGTGAGTGAAAGAAAGAAAAAGTAAAAGGAAATAATTTTTTTTGATTAACAAGAAAGGAGAAAAAAACAACGAAACACAACTAATGTCTTAATCTAACAACCCCTATAGCATCAGCTTGAAGAGAAGTAGAGATAGCCGGAGGGCAAAGCCGCCAATGATGAACACCGAACCCCATAGATGAACCATATTTAGCGAGCCAGTCTGCACATGAGTTTCGCTCACGAAGAGAGTGAGTGAAGGATAATTGCCAATCACAAGCCAAGTAAGAGCGAATATAATCAACAATAGGAGCATAAGGATGGACGGAAGGAACACCCTCATTGATAAATCTCAATGCTGTCTTGGAGTTAGATTCACAAACAAGGTTCTGGTAACCATTTTGAAAAGCAATAGTAAGACCCTGGGCGATGGCTTGTAGTTCCGCATTAATGTTAGTGGTGAAACCACATCCTCCTGAAAACCCAGTAATCCAATTTCCATTATGATCTCTAAAAAGACCTCCAAATCCAGAATGACCAGGGTTTCCAAAGAAGCTACCATCAACATTCAATTTAATAAAAATTTTCGGTGGAGGTACCCAAGTAACAAGGCGAGGATCCTTCTGGGAAACAGAAACAGGAAAGGCCTTAACCGTAACATCCAAGAGAGAGCGGATACGACTAACAACTTTCCAATTATCCCATCTAGTGTCATTGAATACCTCCTCATTCCTAGACTTCCAAATAATCCAACAACTCAAGGTAAATAATATCCCAAATTTTCCTGTTGCATTGGTGTGAAACCATAGACAATGATCCTCCGTGTTGAAATCTGGAAAATTAGTGAAACCAAAGAGGCACCAAATTTGATGAGCTTTGCTGCAATCTCTAAGAGTGTGAAGGAGAGTTTCATTTGTTGCGCCACTTCTATGACAAGAATGATCTTGTGTTGTATGTCTCATGAATCTAAAAGAGTTTGTAGGTAAGCTTCCATGCATGATGAGCCAGACAAAGTGCTTGACATTCTCCGGAACTTTGAGTTTCCAAATCCACTTCCAAGAGAGCTCTACACCATTCATCTACAAATAAGAAATAGGCAAATTAGAAAGCCAAAAATAAGCATTTTTAGTAGAATACTCACCTGTGGGGAGAAATTCATATTAGAGTGTCTGTAGAGTTCGGATTGACAAATATACTTTGCATTTCCAATTTTATATCATCTGGAATCTGAGTGTAGAGCATGTTGAAATTCCACGAGCCATTGATAAAGATGTCTTTGATATAATTTGAAAAGACATATTTATCCAACTGATATAATTAATGGAAGGAGGACATAATAGTAACTTTGGTGGAGGGTTGGTATCCAATTTTTATAGTAGATGTGTTTTGTGCCGCAAATTCAATTTTCTTTTTGACGAAACCACGAATTCAAATTTTCAAAACTCTATTTTTCACTTTGGCTTAAATATGTTTTAGCCCCTACAAATATGAAGTAATTTGGTTTAAGTTTCTGCAAAAAAAAAATAGTTAAAAGCCCTTACAAAATGACATGTTTTTTTATAAGTTATTCTGTTAGTGAACTGTTAGTGAGATATTAAAAAATGTACAACTTGTCTTCCACGTGTCTTTCCAATGCTGACGGTACGATATTAAAAGATTAAAAAAGGAAATAAAAGATTAAAAGTTAAAAAAGATTAAAAGTTAAAAAATCGGGTGAAAAGAATAAGAAGAGAAGAACTGGGATTTTACAAAATGAAGAGAATAAGAAGATTAGGGTTTTCGAAAGAAGAAGAAAATCTGGGTTTCGCACTTCAAAAAGGAATTTCGAGGAAGAAGACGACGATTGTGAACTTTCTCTGGTGCGACGAAGAAGAAGGAACTTCGAGGAAGCCATTAAGTAAGTGTTTCTCTCTTCTTTCTTTCGTTTTCTGGGTTTCGCGTTTCTATTTGATGTTTGAAGTTGAGCTTCCTAAATGCATGTGGTATTGTGACTGCATGTGGTATTGTGACTGTATTGTTGTGTTTCTGTTGTTGGTAATTGTTATTTGACCATTTATGATACTAATTTGTCCCTTTGTGCTTTATTTTACTCTATTGGGACCACTTTCTTTGGTACTTTCAATTGATTTCAATTTTATATAGCTTTGTTTGTCTTGTTTTTGTTGTTGATAACTCTTATTAGGACCACAAGAGTTATTATTTTTCAAAGTCACCTTTTTGACTGAAAATTGCAATTCTTCAAAATATAGGGTCCTTTTTGCAATTCTGAAAGTTGATAGTGTTTGACAATTTTACAGGGATGAGTTTCAGTCTCATAATTCACCATGGGGGTCTGTTTGAGGTTGGGGAAAATAGGGTTTATAATGGAGGGGATCTAGCAGTTGCAAGCATCAATGATGTTGATAGGTGGTGCTTCTTTGAAGTTGTTGGGTTTGTTAGGGACTTAGGATACAAAGAAGATTTTCATCTATGGTGGAATTCTAATTCACCAGAATATGAAGGGGGTTATAAGTCACTGAAGGTGGACAACGATGTTATTCAGTGTGCTGAATTTGCAATGCTCCATAACCATGACATACACTTGTATGTTGAATCACTGGTTGGGGTACCATTGATGGTGTAGAGAAGGAGGGTGAAGGTAATATGGAAAATGATCCTGAAGAAGATGCTCACGGGGTTCATTTTCATGACAATAAGGAGGAAAGGGCATTTGGGCTAGATGATGGATTTGAAGATGAGGTAACTGTGGAAGAAAATGTTACTGCTAATGTTATTGCCAATGATCAAAAAGGAAGAACAAAGGTTTGTTCTACTAGTAAGGTGTTATCTCCTACTAAAAGGGCTGCCATGGGAATCAATTTAGATTCATCAAGTGATGAAGACTAAAATGAGTATGAGAGCGAGGAGTTATATAGTAGTGCTACTGAATCTGAGGAAGATAACATAGGTTTAAAGAAGAGGAGGTACCCTGTTTTCAAGAAAGAAAAGTTTGATAATAATTATAAATTCGGGGTTGGTTTGGAGTTTAGGTCTATTGGTGAGTTTAAGGAGGCTATGTTGGAATATGCGGTCTTAAATGGAAAGGAGCCAAAGTACAAAAAAATAAACCAAATAGGGTTAGGCTTGTGTGTAATAAGGGTTGTGGTTATGAGACATTTTGTAGTAGAGTGGGTCGAACCCACACGTATAGGTTAAAAACCTACAAGGGGAGACACAAGTGTGGGAGGGTATTTAACAATAAAAATGTCAATTCCAAGTGGGTAAGCAAACTTGTGGCTGAGAGGCTTATGTCCACAAACAAGGTCAAAATTGCTGAAGTTATGACTGAGGTTAGGAGAAAATATGCTATGGGTATCACAGTTTGTAGGGATTGGAAGGGAATCAAAATGGCTATAGATCAAATTGAAGGAGATGCAACCAAACAGTATTCACTTCTTTTGAGCTATGCTAGTGAGCTTTTGAGGGCAAATCAAGGTAATACTTGCAAAATAAATGTCAATAGGGTTCCACCCACCTTACTACCAAGATTTGGGGTTTTTTATTTTTGTTTCAATGGCACAAAAAGAGGGTTCCAGAGTGCATGTAGGCCCTTTATTGGGGTTGATGGGTGCCATTTAAGACAAAATACGAGGGCCAGCTCTTAATAGCTGTTGGTAAAGACCTTAATGACCAGTATTATCCTATTGCATTTGGTGTTGTTGAAAATGAAACCAAAGAATCATGGAGATGGTTCTTGACCTTGTTATTGGAAGATATAGGTCAAGATAATAGATGGGTTTTTATATATGATCAACAAAAGGTATATTTACTGTTTATAAATTGGTATTGTTTTTAGATCTGTTATAAATTGGTATTGTTGTTTATAATTTGTTGTTTTATTTTGTTCTGGTTAGGGATTGGTTGATATTTTTGAAGAACTGTTTGAGTCAGTGGAACACAGTCTGTGCTTGAGGCATTTATATGCCAATTTCAAGAAGAAATTTGGAGGAGGTACTGCAATGAGAGATTTGATGATGGGAGTTGCCAAGGCTACATATTTTCAAGCATGGGAAGAATACATAAAGAGTTGAAGAAGCTGGGTGTTAAGGCATGGGAATGGCTCATGGGAGTTCCGACCAACTTATGGTGTAAGCATGCCTTTACATTTTACCCTAAGTGTGATGTACTAATGAACAATTTAGCTGAGGCGTTTAATAGTACAATATTGTGTGCTAGAGAAAGACCAATAATCTCTAAGTGTGAATCTATTAGAACATATTTGATGGGTAGGATAGCAGACTTAAGTAGGAAAGGTCACAAATGGCAACATAGGATTATGCCTAAGCGTATGAAAAGATTAGATAGATAGATTGAGCACAGTGGTAATTGGTTAACCATTTGGTCAGCTGAGGAAGAATTTCAAGTAAAGCACATGTCATTTGTCAATAGCTTTATAGTTGATTTAGCTAAAAAAACATGTACATGTAATTATTTGCAATTGATAGGGATACCATGTAGACATGCAATAACTGGATGACTTACAAAGGTTATGAGCCTATGGATTATGTTGATGACTGTTACAGCAAGGAGAAATATTTGGAATGCTACTCCCAGGGCATAAGCCCCATTAATTGCCAAAACATGTGGCCTCCAACTTCAAATGATGAAGTGTTGCCTCCTGTGTATAAGAAGGGTCCTGGGAGGCCTAAGAAGCTCAGGAGAAGGGAACCTGATGAGGATCCTAACGCAACAAAACTGAAGAGGCAGAATACGCAATATAGGTGTACAAAATGTAACAAATTGGGCCACAATTCAAGAGGATGCAAGAGTTCAGAAGTGAGTGAAGAAGCTCAAAAAATAAAGGTATTAATAAATTGTTTACTGAATTTTAAATTGTTTTGTATTCGTGCTAATTTAAATTGCATATTGGCCATTATAGAGGAAGCTTAAGAAACCCAGAATAGATGAACAAGTTGCTGATGCTGGTGTATCAAAACAAGTTCCTGCTTCTATTGTTTCAGGTACAGATACTGCTTTTGGTGTTTCACAACAAGTTCCTGCTGCTGCTTCTGGTGTTTCACAGCAAGTTCCTGCTGTTGCATCTGGTGTTTCACAGCAAGCGTGATTTACATTCTGCCTCAAATAGTAAAATCAAATTGCAACAGAAATACATTGAAATATTAACAATAACATTCCACGGATCCTACACTTATCACAAACTAGGGAACCCTTAATTTGATTGATTCCAAGCCACATAGACAACAAATATAACCCACGACAAAAGCAAGAGAAATTGAAGCTATTGAATCCTAGTTGTAAGCCCCCTAACCCTTTCCCTTTCATAGACCAATTTTGCTTTCAGATTCTTTTTCTTTTTGGTCTCAGCTTCAATTGCTTTCTCTGCATAATCGCAACCTTTGCAGCTGTGACTTTCGGAAGATACACCACCAGCTGTCTCTGTTAATGAAGCAGCGTCTCTAAAAGTTAAATGTTTCTCACTAAGTTCATCATCTCACACAAACAACTTGTAGTTGTCTCCTTTCATCTAAAAAGAAATGAAATACAACAATTACTGTATGAAGTACAACAATTTGAGAGGAATAAAGATCAGTAATCAATAAAACAAAAACTAAACCCAATACCTAGTGGATGCACTTCCAGTATGGGCGTCCAGGGTTTTGAAATGACCCAGAAAGGTAGAATCTCATCGTACTCCCACATCCACAAACTGGAAGTCGTGTGCGATTCTTTGCATCTAATGAACGATTCGCTGCCTTGGATGAACGATTCACCACATTTGATGAAGAACCACGATTGAAACAACTGTAATCATCCATGGAGGCGCTGAGAAGAGAATACAGGAAGAAGAACAACAAGATGAATCTGGAATGAATTTGGAATTAGGGTTTTCATCAATTTTAATCCTTTTTTTCTTTTAATATTTTACTGCTTTATTTTTATGTCACAGTCAGCAATTTAAAATACACTTGACATTGGGAAAACACACACACACACACACACACACGTGGAAGACAGACTGTAAATTTTTTAACGTCTCACTAACAGTTCACTAATAGAAGGGCTTATAACAAAACATGTTATTTTGCAAGGGCTTTTAACTAACTTTCTTTGCATTGGCTTAAACCAAAACACCCCATATTTGCAGGGGTCTAAAACATATTTAAGCCTTTCACTATTCATCCCAACTTTTGCGAGTTATCTATTTTTAGTAAGTTCTAATAAAATAATTTTTTTTATTATAAAATTCATTTTACCAACACGGGTTGGTTTGAGTGGTAACTGGGCTCGGATCCCACGGCAAGGTCTTGGGTTCGAATATGGGTGTGGCAAAAACTCTGTTGGGAGGGGAGAACCACATGGACAGGCGAAGCCGGGTACCCGTCGTCAGCCCACTTCCCTGGCGTAGATTAGTCATCGACAAAACCGGTGGAAACTGCGCACCAATGACATGGTAACCAAAAAATATAGATTCTCTCCTCTTACAACATTCAAGAGACCTTTTTTTTTTAGTTTTTTTGTCAACTTGGACAAAATAACAAATAAACACTGTTCACACACACACACTATCACTACTCACTTTCGAGTTCGAACCCAGAAGTAGGCATCTTCAGATTGCTGAAATTGTCAATACAACCAACAATAGAGACTTTGTCCCCGTTTAATCTCAAAAAAAAAAAACAATAGAGTATTTTTTTAGATAATTACATCCCAAAGCTTCATGTTGAATCATCAGTTACTATTACATAAATTTTATATCAGTCCAAAGTCACTTAACACGTCATTAAGGTATGTCAACATTTAAGTTGCATCTACTTCTAAATTAAATAATAACGATTTTTTTGTTGTAAAAAACAATCTGATTATCAAAACTTTGCTATATAAATTTTATAAGATTTGAGACAAATAATCGGATAATAAATAGTTATAATTCAACTGTTACCAATTGATCAATTTCTTTTTAGTGATGTGTTAACTTATAATTAATAGATAGTATTTTTTTATGAACTAATTAGTAGATCATGTAAAACATGTATAGCGTATATAAATCAAATTCTTTTTTTTTTGAAGCAATAAATCAAATTCTTTAACTAAACTAAATTTCCTCAAAAGAAACTAAATTAAATGTTTATGCGGTTCCAAAGTCTAGACTGTTTACAAGCAAAGCCGTTTTACGTCACAAAAACGACACTGGCTGTGGCTCTTAAAACCGTCGTTTGGGAAACAAAAAAAACGGAGAGAGATGGAAGAAGAAGATTTGGATTTTGGGAAGAAGGTTTCGATTAAGGAGGACACAATGGAAGTTGATCCAACCAAAATCCTTCTTTTGCTTCGCAGTTTTCTCGATATTCAACAACGCAGAGCCCAAGCATATTCCAAGCTCAAAGGGTTAGTTTAGTTTTTTCGAGTTCAAGGTTTTTTTTTTCTTTTTTCGATTCCGCAAAATTGCATGAAATATCAACTACTGTACGATTATTACTATGAGAGCTTATTTTTTTGATCTGGAAGAATCTGTGATTCCTTTAATGTTAGTTATTAGTGATAGTAATTTTTAAGGGTTTATGTTTGAGCACGGGGTATTATAAAATAGAAACAACAAATTTGAAATCAAAATGAAATTTCTTGTATGAAAATAAAAGTAAAGGTTTTAGCTTTACTTTATTTTATGCTAATTGTGATAGAAATGGATTCTGAATATGCAATTAAAGTCTATACCTATGAATAAAATTTGAGTAATTATCCAATTTGGTCATTGAAATTGTAGGATGTGCAACTTAGTTTTCCAAATTATCAATATTCCAAGTTGGTCCTTGGAATTGCAAAATGTTAATCAAGTTCGTCGGGATGTGTTAGCAAATGCATCCATAGATGACTTTATTCACTTAGTTTCAAATGCATCTCTGACATTACCAATTTAATGTCATTACAGTGGATTTTCTGACTACCTGACTTCTGGAGGGGAATTGGCTTACCAGCAGCTTTGCAGTGAAATCACTGTAGAGTTTAATGATTGCTCAAAAAAAGTTTGACACATGATCCCAGATCCCAGTGTTATCTTTTTTTTATTAAAAAGGGTTCAGGTTTACTGCATTTCTTTAACATTTTTCTTCTTTTCTGATTTAGTATAGGTCCTTGAAATGGAGTCCCTGTTTCAGAGCCCTGACTACTGCCGAGTTGATCTAGCACAGCTCCTTAGAGCAGTTCAAGATCAGGAAAAGCAGAAACTTCATCTGGTATGCCCCTGTGTGTATAGCTCCTTAAGGACAGTTCTTCAACTAAAAGCAAATGTCACTTTGTATCGTGATTTTTTATATATTCTCTTTTGGTGGTGTTGATGATCAAACTAAAATATACTACCATGTTTCTGAATTTGATATTATTTGTTGGGATGTCAAGTGAGAACTCTGTTTTTTTCTTTACTTCTTTAGATCTTCAGTTGTCTTCTATTGTTAAAATTATTGAAGTGTTTCACTAAAGTGGTGTGCACATAAAACCTATTTAATCCATTCTAATTAGTATGTAGTATGTATAGTGACGTGATAAATTGATCCTGTTGGAATGTTCAGCCTGTTTATTGAATTTTGATGCCCCCAAGGATGTTGCTACTACAAGTGCTTTTGGCCTCAAGGTTGTTCAACCTGTTAGGGCTCTCTTGGTTAGCTTAAATTATTAGCTTGTCCTCCTGATTATACCCAGATGTAGACTTCTTTTGCTTTCTTCTTTTCTTGGGACATACCACATGCTTCAAGTTCAAACCACCTGTTTACAAAACAAAGTTTATGCACTCAGTAACATACTTTTGGATTAGGTTAGTTTCTCCAACTTTAATGCTAAAATTTGTGTCTTCTTGATGCAAAATGAAGCAACATCAGGCATCAGCTTAAGCCTACATAAGTATCGGACCAAAAATAGTCAAACCCACTAGTTTTACCCAAAGAAAAACCCTGAAAGGGATGGTCAATATTTTGACTTCTTTTGATATGTTTCGTGGGTTTCTCTCTCGTGCTAATGTTTTCCATCTAGCAAGTGCTCTGTGTGGGACTGATTTACTTAAATATTACATTGTTACTTCTACTTCTACCCACATACATCCAATCATTCACAAGCTAAAAATATAATGATTTTGGGTTAAATGAAACAATTATATTTCCATGCTTCCTCAGATGGTGTTGCGTACAGTTATTTAACTAACCTTGAAGATTTTGCATAGATCATATGATGACAAATGTTAAAAGTCTCACATCGGATGTGATATGACCTGAAAAAAGGGTTTATAAGTGGGAGGCGTCCCTCACCTTACAAGCCGGTTTTGTGGGGTTGAGTTAGGCTCAAACCACATTCTAAGATGGTATCAGAGCCAATCCAAGATCCGTTGGGCTATCCGCTATCGGGCCACCCACCATTGAGGGGGTGTGTTAAGAGTCCCACATTGAATGTGATATGGCCTGAAAAAGAGTTTATAAGTGGGAGGCATCCCTCACCTTACAAGCCGGTTTTGTGAGGTTGAGTTAGGCCCAATCCACACTCTTAAGATGGTATCAAAGCCAATCCAAGATCCGTTGGGCTACCCGCTATCGGGCCACTCGGGTCACGCTCCAGTTGTCCAGTCCTGGGCGTGAGGGGGGTGTGTTAAAAGTCTCACATCGGATGTGATATGACCTGAAAAAAGGGTTTATAAGTGGGAGGCGTCCCTCACCTTACAAGCCGGTTTTGTGGGGTTGAGTTAGGCTCAAACCACATTCTAAGAAAAAGAACACGATATTGGTCACGCAGTTCGGCCAATCTTTGCCTACGTCTGCGACTACAGAGCAGCTGTAGTTCCGTCTTATTAATTGTATAATTGTAATTTGAGTACAAGCACTACTGAGTTTAAATAGGCTACTTAACGGGCCAGGTAAATGGGCCGAATACATATATAAATAAATCTACTATTTACAACATATTTCAACACTCCCCCTCAAGCTGGTGAATGGATATCTATCATTCCCAGCTTGGATGTAAGTTCTTTGAAATGCTCTGTTGGCAAGCCCTTCGTTAATACATCTGCCAATTGGTGTCCGGAAGGAATGTAAGTTGTAGATATTAACCCGCTGTCAAGTTTTTCCTTAATGAAGTGACGATCTATCTCAATGTGCTTCGTTCTGTCATGTTGAACGGGATTATGAGCAATACTGATAGCCGATTTGTTATCGCAAAATAACTTCATAGGACCTTCAAATTGTATCTTCAAGTCATTTAGTATCTTCATCCACAATAGTTCACAGATTCCTTGTGCCAAAGCTCTAAATTCAGCCTCAGCGCTTGATCGAGCCACTACATTTTGCTTCTTACTCCTCCAAGTAACAAGGTTCCCACATAGGAAGGTGCAATAACCTGAAGTAGATCTTCTATCACTTATTGAACCTGCATAGTCAGCATCAGTATAAGCTTCCATAGTTAGGCTCCCACCTCTTTTGAACAATAGTCCTCTTCCTGGAGAGGCCTTGAGATATTGAAGAATCCGATCAACAGCCTGCAAATGTCTCTGCCTCGGGTCATGCATGAATTGGCTCACCACACTGACTGCATAAGCCAAATCAGGTCTAGTGTGTGCCAAGTAAATCAATTTTCCCACCAATCTCTGATATTGGACCTTGTCAACTTTGGCACTTTCTTCTTCAAAGCTAATTTTGTGATTTTGCTCAATAGGAACACTTGCAGGTTTACATCCAAGCTTTCCGGTTTCTTTCAGAAGGTCAAGAACATATTTTCTTTGAGAAATAAAAATGCCTTTATCGGAGTAGGCCACCTCAATCCCTAGGAAATACTTAAGTTTCCCAAGGTCTTTCATTTCAAACACTGCTGATAATTGCTCCTTAAGTAGCTGTCTCTCAGCCAAATTGTCACCTGTAATAATGATATCATCAACATAAACAAGAAGTATAGTCAGTTTTCCATCTTTCGAATGTTTGAAGAAAAGAGTGTGATCTCCTTGGCTTTGCTTATAGCCTAAGCACAACATTGCCTTTGTAAATCTCCCAAACCATGCTCGAGGAGACTGTTTTAGCCCATATAAAGCTTTCCTTAATCGACACACCTTGTTTGTTCCATCTTTTGAACCAAATCCTGGAGGAATCTCCATATACACCTCCTCCTCTAAATCTCCATGCAAGAATGCATTTTTGACATCAAATTGGTTTAGTTCCCATCCGGAGTGAGCAGCAAGTGATAGTAAGATCCGAACAGTGTTCATCTTTGCCACAGGAGCAAAAGTCTCCTCATAATCAATGCCATAGGTCTGAGTGAATCCTTTAGCCACTAGTCTTGCCTTGTACCGATCAATAGTACCATCTGATCTGTGCTTAACTGTATAGATCCACCTGCAACCAACGGGCTTCTTGCCTCCCGGTCTCTCAACAATTTCCCATGTTCCATTCTTCTCAAGTGCTTTCATTTCCTCATCCATGGCTTGAACCCAATTTCTATCTTTGAATGCTTCTTGAACAGATGATGGGATTATCACAGAGTCAACAGCTGAAATAAAACTCTGATGCTGCACAGAAAGATTTTTAGTGGAGACAAATTGAGAAATAGGGTATTTCGCACAAGACCTTTTCCCTTTCCTCAAAGCAATAGGCAAATCATCTGTATCAGTGTCACTAGTGTCAGAACTGTGGGAGTCACTAGTAGGAGGGTTAATTTCAGTACTTACCTCCGGTTCAGGCAATTGAAGTTGTGTCTGGGGCAGGTCGGGCTTACTTCTTCTCTGATACACCAAAGTTGGCTCACCAGCTTTAGCATTTGCTGGTGCCGAAGATGATGGTTCCTGCAAAACAGAAGATAAAGGAGGGACCAAAATAGAAGTAGGTGACTCAAGTTCGGTATTTGTGGAAGCAGGATCAATAGTAGAAGGTGAGACAGGAGTATTTGTGGAAGTAGGATCAATAGTAGAAGGTGAGACAGGAGTAACATGCGACTCAGGGGACTCAAATGAAGGACTTGTGGATGCAGGACAAGTAGGACCAGTAGTAGGACTTAAGACAGGAGCCTCAGGTAACTTAGGTAGGACCAGAAACTCGGACTTAGATTCCAAATCATCATGAATACTCTCCCCCTGAAGCTGAGGACGAGTGAAGTAGGATACATTCTCATGAAACGTGACATCTTTAGAGATAAAGTACTTACGACTAGGAGGATGATAACATTTATATCCTTTCTTGTTAGGAGGATAACCCACAAAAATACATCTGACTGCACGAGGGTCCAACTTACTTCGATGTTGTTTGTGAACATGGACAAAAGCAACGCAACCAAACACTCGAGATTGAAGACTCTGCAAAACATGAACAGAAGGAAACCGTGAAGTCAAAAACTGAACAGGACTGACATTACCTAACATTGGTTTGGGGACTCGATTAATCAAGTAGGCAGCAGTCAGTACTGCTTCTCCCCAGTATGAGTTGGGAACAGCCATTTGGAAGAGAATGGCTCGGGCAACTTCAAGTAAATGACGATTCTTTCTTTCTGCGACACCATTTTGTTGTGGAGTGTCGACACATGTAAACTCATGAAAAATTCCTTGTTGACTGGTAAAATTTGAAAGACTCTGATTGGCATATTCCTTGCCATTGTCAGAGCGAATTCTTTTAATGCCTTTGCCAAATTGTGTTTGCACCATGTGATAAAATCTGATAAATAATTCTGGTACTTCTGATTTATCGTTCATCAAAAAAATCCAAGTTGCTCGAGTACAATCATCAATAAATGACACAAACCATTTAGCACCCGAAACATTAGAAATAGGTGCAGGTCCCCAAACATCAGAATGTATAAGATCAAAAGGTTCAGCACTTTTAGTGGAACTAAGAGGAAAAGAGACACGATGATGTTTAGCTAACTCACAAACTTCACATTTAAAAGACTCAACTGAATGATGTAAAAATAAGGAAGGAAACATAGACTTAACTAAAGAGAATGGAGGATGACCAAGACGTTTGTGCTGAAGCCAAATTTGTGCGGCAGAATGAGAAGACTCAGCAGACTCGGTTTGCAAGCAAGAAGCCAACACCTTCGAACAATCTGGTTCATCAGATAAGTAGTATAACCCTCCCTTTTCCTTAGCAACTCCGATTATCTTCCCCGTGGTCAGATCCTGAAAAACACAATAAGAAGTGAAAAAGGTTACTTTACAATTCTGATCACGAGCGAGTTTACGAACATATATTAAATTGTGAGAGAGTGTGGGAACATGTAGGACATCCTGTAATTGAAGTGACGATTGCAAGTTAATACTCCCAGAGCCACCAATACGGGCATAAGAACCATCAGCAATTGTAACATAACAATTCTTCTCAGAGGAGGTATAAGAAGAAAATAAACTCGAATTGAATGTCATGTGGTCGGTAGCACCAGAATCCAAAATCCAAGCATCCTTAGGGATTTTACCGCAAACATTGAAAGATCGGGAGCATACGCTAATACCGGTCGTTGGTAGAGAACAAGACTTACTGAGAGAGTAAAGTAGGGCCTTTAAACGATTCACCTCATCCTCGGTGAATGATAAAGAGTAATCAATAGCAATATTATCAGACATTGTGACCAAATGTGAGTCTCGAATAACCAACAAAAATTACAGGTCCAATGACTGCAATAGATGCTGATACAGCCAAAAAAGGCGAGGAGAAACAGCAGAAACGTAACCCAAAATAGAGCTGAAACACAAACAAGTGGCTCCAAGGTCACCAAAATATCAAAGTGCTCAAAATGTGAAAAGAACCCCCAAAACAGAACCAGAACAGGCCGATCTACAAACTGTGTAACTGGACCGTCGCGAAAAAACGGCGTCAGGGCGGCGCGTGGAGCTCACACGCCGAAGAGTTGCCGGAGTAGTGGCGGCGCGTGGGAGCGCGTCCGGTGGCTGGCGGCGGCGAAATTTTAGAGGGTTGCTCGGAATTTGAAGACGATTCTGATGGTAGGGGCGGTGAAGTGATCGGAGCTGTCTATGATGGTGAAAATGGCGGTCAGTGGTTTAAAAAAAAACAAAGCGTATGGGCCTGTTAAGAAACTGCTTAGGAAGGCAGCACAGATACTGTTTGGCTGTTTTACTGTTCAGGGAGAGAAAAAAAATCTGCAATGAAGGCAGAGAAGGGTCACACTAAAGGTGACGAAGGTTTACCGCAATGAAGGCAGCTAGGGTTTATGCGGAAGCAAGTCTCTCAAGATCGAGAGCTCGTGATACCATGTAGAAAAAGAACACGATATTGGTCACGCAGTTCGGCCAATCTTTGCCTACGTCTGCGACTACAGAGCAGCTGTAGTTCCGTCTTATTAATTGTATAATTGTAATTTGAGTACAAGCACTACTGAGTTTAAATAGGCTACTTAACGGGCCAGGTAAATGGGCCGAATACATATATAAATAAATCTACTATTTACAACATATTTCAACAACAAATATCAATTAGTTATTCTGCTTGCTGTTAATTGCCTTCATGACTTGGAGCTCCTTACTCTTTTATATTGCACTTCCGTGTTTCTTGCAATTCAAATATAAATGCCATTCATTCAAACGTTTAATCTTGGCTGACAATCACTTCACTTTAAAGACAGCTACCATTCAGCTGTTAAAGAAAGCCGGTCGCCCATCTGAACGACTGGTGAGCCACGAGAATTGCAAATTTCCAAAGCCAACCGAGCATGAGTGTGTTCATGTTCAGGAGATTACTGAAGCTTCTGGGACTGAAGAAGCAGAAGCGGATGCCGAGTATGATAATGCTCTCAAGGAAGCTATTAGAGGTGTCCAGGATGCTGTCATGGCCATAAATGAACATCTAGAAGAAGTCAGATATGAGATTGCAGCCCTTGAAACTGAATGAGTATTGTCCAATTCATTTACTGAAATGCTACTGACTGAGATTCCATTCAAGCATCATCATTTACGTGGGAATGGATAGGTACAGACACTCAGTGCTAACAAATATTGGCATGTTCTACAACTAGTGAAATGTATAGGCAGGCTAAATTGCAATTCATGAATTTTGTCATGTCATAAGCAATCAAGAAATTTTATTTAAATGTGCTTTTAACGCTCAGTTACTTGATGGAAATGTATGGTTATTTGGATCAATACTCTGGTTTGGACTTGAAGTTTTGGTTGAGTGAAATACATTTTCCTTAGCTCTGTTTTGCTATTCTAAAACGGATTTTTTTTTTGTTGGTATAAATCGGGTATCTTCTGCGCGCAATTGTAGAGACTAATTTCTGGAGCTGGGTAGGACTACAATGGGTGGTAAAGCTCTCCCTCAATGTTGGATTCGAACCCAAGACATTGATTAAGCTGGATTCGAAACGAAAAGTCTTTTTTTTAGTCTCCGTACTCAAAACGAGGATCGAACCCTTGACACTTGGTTAAGGGAGGATAAGCCCTAACCGATCAACCACACTCTCTAGGTCAAACGAAAAGTCTTTTGTGCAACACTAAAATGATTTTTTCATATTAAAAATCTTGCAAATCCAGCCTAGTTTCGGTTCTGCAGCTTGCTCGCAGCCATGCTAGTGTACAAACTACAAAGTACATATTTGGATGAGTGTTAGTCAAATTTGTTTTTAAGTGGATTTGATTGTTTAAAACATATAAATTATTTGAAAGTGATTAAACGCGATTTTTGTAAAGTAGTAAGCAAAATGAGCTTCAATGTTACATTTATTTTTCATGTAAATTCTTTTGTTTATATTTCATGATACAGTAATAGATCAAATAAATAGTTTTATTCAATGCCATTTCGTTCTCTATTACTCCTCATGTTTTGGTTAATTTTTTATGAACTGCACACTTCTATTTTACGAGAAATTCATGTGAGTCCAAAATAAGATTGACATTGGGACAAATAAAAGAACAATCCAGTTCATCACCATTTCCTACTAAAACTTGAATGGATTTGGATTTGGACTTGTGACAGGGAAGGGATAGTTGTTTGGCTACTCTTTCTTGGATAAAATTGTAAGTACTTCCACTATCAATATAAGAATGGTACCAAGGGTTTGTTTGATCTGGCCTAAAACATGAAGTGTTTGAGGAATGGTTTGGCCTATTAAAGCATGGAAACTAATTTGGGTTTAGTCAGAGGGTTGTGTTGGTTCAGACTCTTTGGTTATTTCAGGGGGTGTTTCGGTCAATAAGGTGGTTAGGGTTTTTGTTGGTGGGTTTTGGTCTTCTGGATCAACAATTAACAAGTGAAAAGTGCGTTTACACTTGGGGCCAAGGATAAATTGCTCATCCTAATTGTAACAAAGCCCTTGTTTGCGATGGGATTGTAACTCAATGGGGGAGAGTCGTTTGATAGGATTTGCTTTTGTAATATGATTTGGGGGTTTGGAAGGATTTTTTTTTAGATAAGAGGGTTTGGAAGGATTGGTAATGACACTGGGTTTAAAAGAAGATGGTTTAGGGTTTTGGTAATTGTTGGGGAAGGTTAGGTTACGAGAGCTAGAGGGTTTATGATATAGATCTAAAGTAGATCTATAAGTCTAGGATCTTGAAAATTAGGAAATTAACAAATTTCTCACACAACAAAAGATGATAAACACCAACAACACAAAATCAAAGACACAAAACTTACTTGAAAAGGAAGAATACAAAATGTGGAGAAGATAGAAATGAAAGTAGAGAATGAAGTCCATCACTTATTCCTTTGGAAGATGATAAAGACAACACTATCATTGAGCTCTCCTAGCCTCAAGGTTGGGTGCTCAAAGTTCTTATCTCAAGAAACCTTGGAGAATCGATGATGAACTTTCACCAACATTAGCAACTAGTTTTTCACCACTCTCTTAGGCATTAGGGCACTCTCTTGCTAAAAATATCATAGTGAATTTCATTCATCAAAGTTTTACCTATTACTTGGAAAGAAAAAGTATATATACATATAGGTTGGACTATTGGATCTTAAGCCCAATACTCTCAAGTCCACAAAGGAAAGAAATAAGGCCCAAGGCCTCAACTTCAAGTGCAAGGTGGTACCTACAAGAAGAGTTAGATATAATAACAAAAATGTCCAGCCATAAATAAGTTCTCACAAATGTGTATACTCACCAAATGTCACTTTAGTCGTGTTTAGGCTTTTTAGGAAAAAATACTCTCCCTTCAAGGTTTTTTTGGGCATACAAGTGTAAAATAGTGTACTCCAATCACTTTATTCTTCAATGATCTCTTAGGAGTGAACCTCAAAAGCTTCTTTCTAACCTTGATGTTGATATTACTATAAATTCTCAAGGAGAGTATTGCCAACCACCAAAGAATGTCAAAAAAAAAAGGAAAGACACTACTATGACAATCTTGGGAATTTTGAAGACAGAAATCAAAAGCAAAAAAATTCATAAAGCTAAACCAAATATAAAGTATTTAAAGACAAATTTAAACTTCAAAAAGAGTCAAAAAGATTGGTAGCAATGCACCAAAGAAAATGCAACAAAGTGAGGAAAAAAGACTCTAAGGGCAAAATGATCCAAATATCCTCAAAAAAATTTGAGAAAATTTGACAATGATACAAAAAACGTTTAGTAACGGTAGGAATTTTTCTGGAATTTTCGAATTATTTTTATGCTCCCATGATTAGGTTGATGACTTTTTTTCCTTGAAAATAATACTTGTTTTGCTGTTTTTTTCTTCTATTTTTCAGTATTTTCTTTATTTTAATATATATTTTTTCAATGTCTCAAATAATACTAAATTTTGAGACAAACAACTTGGCTTTTGAAGCACGATAAATAGAGCTATATTGAATCCAAAAACACCATTTAAAGTTTTAAGCAAACAATTTTGGATCAAATAAATTTTAGAAATGAAGAACACCAAGTACACAAGTGAATGATTGATTTCTTATAACAGGTTTATCTCATTGAATACTCAATCAAATCAGAAAAAATTGGACTCTATTTACTTAATATTTCATAAGGAATTCAACTATGCAACTTTCAGAACCCAAAAAGCACTTATGCAGAAAAGTGACTCTGGAAAATGAAGGTTGAAGATGAACATTCAAACCTTCAAACCAAAATTTCCGGAAATTGTAATTCTCAACCAAATTAAGCAAATGAGTAGTTCATCTTGTGCGAAATTTTAAGAGGAACATAAATAAATAATCAATTTGCACAAAAAAAGTGGAAGAACTTACTTGCGATTTTATAGTGGAAAACGTGATCATAGATGTGTGATAAGGTTGTTGCCGCGTGTTTCCACAGTGGATGAGTGCACTTTGGTCCAAAAAAAAAAGAGCTTGTCATCTCTTGTCAGAGAAAAACTTGTACAAGTGGAAAAACTGCTCTCCTTCCTACTTTATGACTGATCAGGTGCAGAGAAATCCTTTTGCCTTCTAACACAACAATTCTCACAGCCAATTTTTTTTCATCCATTTTTTCTCTCTCTTCGTTTCCTTTCTCCTCTTTCATGTTTCCTTTCTTTCTTCTCTCTGGCTTATCTCTTTCTTCTTCTTCCTTCATCCATTCTTTCTTTATTCTCTTTCCATTGCCACCATCAGTTCTTACCTCACACCTTCCCTCTTCTTTCTCTCTTTATTCATTTCAGCTAAACCTAATTTCTCTCTTCCTCAATCTCCAGCGCCGCTTCCTAACTTCTCAAGAGAGAGAAAATGATTGTCATCAATTTTGGGAGAGATTGAAAGGGATTTCCGCAGAAGAGAGAGAAAGAAAGTCACGCTCAGAATGAAGGAAAGAAGAAGACGAAGAAGACCGGGCTAATGCGGTGGTGACCGGCATAAGGTGTCGTGACTCCGGCGAATAAGCGTGGCGCTGTTACGGCGGCAGAGAGTGGTTCGTGGCGTCCGTTTTGCTGCCAGCGGCGAAGGAAGAGGGATGCGCACGGTGAGGGAGATTGGACGACGGCGTTGCGGCGGTTTGAGGTGAACGACCACCGTCTACGGTTGTCGGAGCTAAGATTCTGTACATATTTTTTTAAAATTTCCCTTCTTCTACTCTTAATCCTATTCTGCTATTGTTAATAATTCTTCTTTGATATTGTCAAAAAAAAATTCTTCTTTGATCTGATGAAGAAGATGAAAGGGGTTGTAGTTTCTATGGAGCCTCTTCAAGATGTGTATATGGATCAGAAAACCAGATTGAGACACCAAAGAAGCAAGCGGTTGCGATTGCTAAGTGAGTTTCTCTTCTTCCCCTTTCACCTTCACCTTTTACAAATTCTTATTCCTTTTGTTAGTTTGCAGACAAGGTGTTTGACAAAATGTCTGCTCCATACATGCTTGGAAATTTCAGGTGATCTGAATCTTCTCTATCCAGTTTGGAACAGATTTAAAATTGATTGAAATTGATTGTTGTTGTAAATGTATAGGCCTATAAGTTGTAATCATGAACCATGGAGCTCAAATCTACTGATAATTGGCCATGCCAGAGGATGGCATATGACATTCATTCTGTAATAAAAAGATTTTTATGTTTTGAATTGAGTTGTGAGAAAGAATAATCATTGTTTTTTTTTTTGACAAGAAGAATAATCATTGTTAGTTAGCGAAAAATGAACTTACCCTAACTCTACTCTTAATGGTTAGTGTCAATATGCTTATGTATGTTAAATAGTCTGCTGGATTTGTTGATCTATTTTCTCAATTTTTGTAACACTTCTTTACCTGGCCATGCAAATGATATGCAACTTTTAAATTTTCATGAATCATTTTCGTCTCTTTCAGTTTTCTTAATGTGTTGCAAATATTATCACCACATGATCCTTTCAATCATTCAGGTGTTATAGACGCTGTCCTCACTGCTCCAGTTGATCCTTTTTTGAATTGTTCTGTATCAGGTGATTTATCTTATTGATCAAAACTAGATTTGTTTACCTTTGTTTTCTAAGTCTATTTTCTGATTTTGTTTTTTCTTTTGTTTCTTTTCTTTTGCATGCAATGAATCATGGTCCTTTCAATCATTTAGGTCTTGTGAACACCATCCTCACTACTCCAGTTAATCCTCTTTTGAATGGTTCTAATCCTCTTTTGAATAGTTCTGTAACAGGTGATTTGGCTTAATCATCAAACCTAGATTTGTTTAGTTTTCTTTTGTTGATCGTTTTTTTCATTTTTTTTATGTTGTTTGTTTTCTTTTGCATGCCATCAAATTTAGCACCCAGTAAATCTACTTTCAATAACACTAACAACAATCCTGCACCAGTGACTGCACCTATTTCTTGCACTTCAGTTAACTTCCATTTCTGTATTTTGTTATTTGATTTTCCTGTTTTTCCTGTCCTATTTGAACCAGAAATGAATTTTGTATGCCCCTAAAACTTTTAATTGATGTTTTTCAGATGTTAACCCTCATTATTGGGATATTGGGGACCCTGAATATGTATGTGAATTTTGTGGTGCTTTTTTATGGTATGAGGAGAGAACCCAAAAGAGATTCAATGTCCGTCAACCAAAGTTCTTTGTGTTGTAAACAAGGAAGAATTGTGTTGCCTCTTTATAGACGCCCTCCTCAAGCTATATATGATTTGTTTCATAAACATGATAGTAGAAGCAAATATTTTTTGACCAATATACGCTCCTTCAATAATATGTTTGCTTTCACTTCTATGGGAGGGAAAACACACACAAATTAATGATGGAACTGCTCCTCCAGTTTTTATTTTAAATGGTGAAAACTACCATCAGATTGGTAGTTTACTTCCACTCCCTAATGATCAACCCAAATTTGCTCAATTATACATATATGATACTGCAAACGAAGTATCCAACCGAATGTCTGTTGTTGGGGGTTCTCTGTTTTTCCTATTTTCATATTGGTTGAAAATTATATACTTTATACTATTATCTCTGATGATTGTTTTTATACAGGATGAAGAAGGATGTTCGCAATTTAAGAGCTCAAATTGTTTTTGATTTGAAGGAGTGTCTTGATGCATTTAATCCATATGCTAAGACATATAAAATAGTTAGAGACCAGTTGAATGATCAGGAGATTCCAAGTATTAAACTAAGGATTTTAGGTAAGAGAAACCATGATGGTAGACAATATAATTTGCCCACTGCTTCTGAAGTGGCTGCCTTAATTGTTGGTGATTTTGACCCTGCTGGATTTGATCGGGATGTAATTGTGCGCACTCATTCTGGGTATTTAGAAAGGATTCCAATTCTGAGTGCTGCTTATTTACCTTCGCAATATCCTTTATTATTTCCCTTTGGTGAAGATGGTTTTTATGAAGATAATCAGAAGGATTTAAGGGCCGATGTCTATAGAGGACTTGAAGAATCAGTTTTGAGGGGCGAGAGTAACACATCAACAACTGGTAGGAGAATTATCTTGCCATCAACTTTTGTTGGTGGACCTAGATATATGTTTCAAAATTATCAAGATGCCATGACTATTTGTAGTTGGGCTGGTTATCCGGATTTGTTTATCAGTTTTACATGTAATCATAAATGGCCAGAATTATCAAGATACTTTGCAAAGTACAATTTAAAGTCTGAGGATCGTGCTGATATGATTTGCCGTATTTTCAAGATAAAGCTCGATCAATTAATTAAAGATATTAAGAAAGGGAACATCTTTTTATCCTCCAATTTATGTTTGTTTTTTGCCTCATATTTTTTTCCTTTCAACCCCGTGCTAAGCACGGGTAACACAGCTAGTAAAAGATAAAAAAAATCTTTCTATACTATTTCTTCTCTACCCTCAATGCATTTATGGTGTAAGATTATCTTAACTGTCATGCTCAATAAATATTTTTTTTGATAAAAACTCAATAAATGATGTATATGGCAAAACGTCAATATATTTACGTATAAAATATTTTTATATTAAACATGCACACAATTAAAATTTACTTGTATATGAGTGCGTGTGTGGATTTTTGTCTTCAATGGAGATTGTCATCTTTCTGCAAGATGAGTGCTCCTCTATAACTGTGTACATGCAAAAAAAACACCATGACACCTAAATCAGGATTAGAGTTTTCATGAGAGTGTCAAACTTGAGGGAAATTCGCCCTTAATATAGGGTTTCACCCTAAGCTATAATCTCTTCTTTAGTTGATGTTCGATGTTCTTACTTAAGATTTAATCTTATCGATCTCTTATCTCTAATTATCAAGTGCTCTCCACTAATAAGTCTAAACACTTGTCTTGTTGATAAGCTCTGTCACAAGATGTCCAAATTTGATAACTTAGCATGATTCTCTAGACCATTTTTAGAAGACTAAGCTTTAAAGTCATATCATAATCAAAGATTGACCGATAAAAAAACTCTACTTATACAATCTGAAGGTCAATTCATAAAAGAACTCTACCAACTCAAATGTCGGATAAGTATAATATCTAACACAAATTAATATTTTTTCGGAAAAGAAAATTTAGATATAATTTTGAAAAAAGCAATTTACTTTTTAAAAAAATGTTTTTTATTTTGCTTAAAAATGATCTCATTGTCATAAGTAACACAACAAGGCTGATAAAAAAAAAAGTAACACAACAAGGGGGTTAGTTGACTGAGAAGCGATAATGGTCCACACTGAGATAGATGCCATCTAGCAAAAAAGTAACTATAATCCACACTCTCATCTCGTGAACAGAACGCATAAAAGAGAATCCAAAGAAAAAAAAAGAATCAAAAACCTAATTCACAAATCGAGGAGGCCATTTCATTTCTTTCTTCTTCTCTTATCTTTTCTTTCCTGTTAGGGTTTTTCATCTTTCTTCCATGGCCGATGTAATTAACTTACCGCCTGAATCTCTAGACAGATCTCCCTCCGCTTCAGCTCCACCTCCCGCCGACGACGATCTCCCACCGCCGCCACCTGTTCCTCGTCCAAGAGATCGCCGTGACGACAGGGATTTTGACCGTCATCCAAATCGCGGAGGCCGAGGCCGAGGCAGAGGCAGAGACGATTTCTACGACCGTGATAGAAATGTCAAGCGCCGTCGTAGTCCTAGCCCTAACTACCGTAATCGCCGCTATTCTCCTCATCCTCCATCCCGGCGTTCACCTCCTCCGTATAAACGATCTAGAAGAGGCAGCCCCCGCGGACCGGACGATAGGTAATGCAAAATTACATATGCTGTTGATTTTTGTTTAGAAGAACGGTTTGAAGTAGTTAATTAATGATGCTTAAATCACTTAGTAGTTGCAGTTTTTTATGTAATCAAAAGCATTTAGTGTTGAGTTTGGTGATTATGTATATTACTTATCTGGACCGCAGATTACGGCAACTTGTTTTAATTTAGAATTTTGAGCTAGATTGCACTGGTTGTTCACTTATTGAAAAGCTATTTTGTTTAAGAAACTCATTGACATTGTCATCTTAAGATTCTTTTAATATTTCTTTCGTTCTATAAGTGCTGATAATTCGACGGTTTTTAAATAGGGAAAAATAACCCTGTATCGCAGATCTCATGGTTTTGATGAATCACATTCCTGTAGCGTGGAACTATTTTGCATCGTTACTGTTATGTTCTTTAAAATATGTGTGGCTGGATAGTTAATGCTTATTCAATGTTGTCAATCGTATATTATGGAAAATAGCAGTTTGCTCAAATTTCGCTATTAGAAGTCTTCATAAATGTTAGTGTTCTTTCATTGTGATGGATTTTAGAAATCTTCATAAACATTTAATTTCAATGAGCGTGTTCTTATATTGTGGAATGTGGATTACTATAAACAGAGGTAGAAAAAAGTAAACTTCTATTGTCTAGGGCTTATATACGTGTGGCAGTCAGTCATGTCATGTGCACTGTTTACTTGTTAGAGTCCAGTCCAGGAGGAAGAACATTGCATTGCTTGTTGTGTTTTCTTTATTTCTTTCTTGTTTCCATGGATTATAGGAGTTATCCTGTTATGTTCTCCCTATCAGATTTTCGATATATTTCACACTATTTATTTTCTGAAGCAACATCTCTCTCTCTCTCTCTCTCTCTCTCTCTCTATATATATATATATATATATATATATATATATATATATATATGACAATCTTACCTGAATTGTGACCTCTTAAGTTTTAACATGAAAATATGCTATTGAAGTTGTTAAGCCAAATTTGACCTCTTACGGATTTATCTTATAAACTACACTATAACTGCTTACTTGGTGATGAATGGTTATATGTTGATAGTTGTGATATACGTTTTTCTCATTTTCAATGTTAACATAGGGATTCATAACATTAGAAGGATTCCGTTCTTGTTTGTCACAATGTAAAAGTCTCTTTAAAGAGTAATAATTATTTTTCGTATTTTTTCTTTCTTCACTATGCTGGCACATTATGCTAATACTTTTTCCTTAAATTTTCATCACTATGTGAACAAAACAGATTTGGCAATGATTACTCTGGTGGCTATGAACGGGGAGTGGGTGGAAGGGGTGGTTATGCAAATGAGAAATCTTTTGGCAGGTTTGCACATCGATCTGCAGGAGGATATCAAAATGGAATCTCTGGTATGTTAGTAGTTGCAAACAACTAGTGACGAGTTTTTTTTAATAAATAGTACAAATGCAATATACTTATAGCTTTAATCCCAGTCTTGTTCTTTTAATTCAACTCAATTGAACACGTCAAACCGATTTTTGAGTATGTGTGTGTGTAGCACCTAAAATCTAATAAAAAGGTGCTGCAAGGATAAATGAGCCTGTGTATATATTGCAGTAACCCTAACTATCGCCTGCTGCATATTCTACTAGGCTCTATGAGGCACGGACACCTCTAACATTAGACGTGTCCCGATGTCCGACACCCGTACGACACTTGTACGACATGTGTCCGACACCTAAGACAAGTGTCCCAAAAAAATCTTTTTTTTCTTTCCTTCAACACATTTTAGACACTTCTTAAACACTTCTACAAAAGTTAAAGAAGTGTCAAAGTAGTGATAATCAAGGAAGGGGTTAAAAATATTAAATTTGATTACATCATTTTTAGCTTAACGATATAGTAGATGGAAAATGAATGTGAAAAACTATCTTATTTTGTTTAAGAACTTTTATTGTTATGAAATAAATTGCTCAATTTAAATCTTTCTTAGGTAATGTTCATATTTTATTTAATTATATAAATAAATAATTATATATATGTGGTGTCCTATATTTTGGACATTGGCGGTGTTTGCCTGTCCAGTGTCTGTGTCAGAGTCCGTGCTTCATACTAGCACACACAATGTGATTGTTATTTTGGAGACTATTTTGTGATATTAGTAAATGAATCATGATTAGTTCAGACACGTCCAAAGTATGTGTAAAAGATTTTCCCGTTATCGCAGATATGAATATCAAAATCCTACATTTCAGTATGTATTTTATGATGCACTTTAGTCTATTCAGTGTTCTTGTGGTCAGCCGCTCGGCGCTGCGACTTGAGATTGACAACCGTTCTCCAGAGTCATTTGAAATTTTGTTTATGCATCATGTTTAAAAAAATATACTCCTGTAGAAAAGGTTACTTCTTCACCCGTTGCAAATAAAATATTGAGAATCTGTTTGTATATCTTGAAAATTACTTTATCTCTTGTTTTCCTTTTGTTCCCTTTATGAAATATTCTTCCCCCCTTATTGCAGTCAAATTATTTTCAATTTTGTCATTCAAACTGAGCACTCAATTTATTGTGCTGTATTTATGTCATTCAATGGCACACATGAATAAGTGGTCATAAAGAAAAATAAAACTCGGTTTAAAAAAACTTTTGTTTGGGGGGTCTCTCCGGCTGTTGTTTGGTATTTATATTTCAAGTTTCGATTTTTCGATTTCTAAATCTGATTTTTATTTGTAATTTTTTTAGGAGAAATGTCAATAAACACTCTAACACCCTCTTCCCAACACACTCTTCTATTGGATAAAATTGAGATTGGTACCAACAAATTTCTGAGACCCCTGTGATTTAGTGGGACCCATTTGAATTTCAACCAATAAGAATTTGTGTTAAGAAGAGTGTTAGAGAGTTGCTATTTCTCTCTTCTTTTGGTTTACTTGTGAACGAAATATTATTGTCAATTTATGGGAAAAGATTTGTTGTAGAGCTACTCTTATGAGCTATCAAGTGTGTCTAACTTCTCTTTCCTGCTAAAGTGAACTTACTGTTAACATGTTCTTTATTTCACGGTTCATTTTGCAGATATGGATCGCGGCTATGCAGATTTGCCAATTGGAGGTGCACGAAGGTCAGCTTTGTATTTAAACTATGAATAACTAATATTTCCTGCCTTGTAGCATGTATTTTTTGGGAAACAGAGACTACTAATCTTATCAATGGAAGGTAGTTGACAAAGGAAATATGTCACACATGTCAACATATAAAATTCCAGGATCTGGAACATGGGATATTGAGATTTAATGTTGAGGAATTTTCAAATAATCTTGAATAAAGTTAAAATCTTTGAAGGGGAAGCTTCAATTGAAGATACACTCTGTTATAGTGATTATACAAGGCCAACACCACATCTTTGCTAAGTGCTACTATTTGTCGAGTCATTTGGAGATGAGATTATGGATTTTCATGTTGTTAGAGGAATTTGGTGTGTTGTGTGTGTGTATAAATGATGTGGGATGTTAACACCCCCCAATTCTCCATTAGCCATTAATGGGCATCTGAAGTTCAAATCCAAATGCACTCTGAGCAATGAAAGTACGGGATCAAACTCTACTGGAAGTGCGAATGGCATTCCGATGGAAGATACCATTTTTCAAAGGAAATCTAAGATGGAAGCAATTCTGTTATGGCAAGTATATTTATAGAGAATTCAATCACCAAAAATTAAAGTATATTTATGGAGAATAACAGAGGACAGTTGTTGTCTAAGAACACTAAGGGTCTATTTGAGGGAAGTGGTAAAGAGTGAAAGTACTCTCCCGCTTTTTCCCACTTCTTTCAAACAGGCCCTTAGTCTTCTTTGTTGCTCGGGGCTTTATTGCATTATCTGTATACTTGAGGAAGATTGGTTTCAGCAGGACAGCGCTTCCGTTTTCAGTATGAACCTACAAAACAAAACCATATTTGGATAAGCATCGGTCCAAAGAAGATGCTTATGGAAAAAAAAATCGGTCCAAAGAAGATACTACTAGTAAAAATAAAAACAACTCTTAGTTAAAATATCAAAGGAACATAGCAGTGAGAATGCAACATGCATTATGAATGGTCCTTCTGCATATGAGAGTTTTTAAAATGGCTAGGCTGCCTTCATTGATTATATTTTCTCCTAGTTTTCATTTTCTGTAAACATACATACTACTGATGTTATTGAATCTCCATTTTACGGAATCTTAAAAGGCTATTTTAGTGGGAAAATCATTTTGAAATACCTATACAACACATGTATACCACCATATCTAGTGTTCCTTCTGCCCCTAGCTTTAAAAGTTTAAAAAATTATGGCAAATTGCCAAACGATTTCGAACTAAAATTTAAAATTTATTATTCTATCTATCTATCTTTTCCTCTTTTGCTTGGTTGCTCTACTTTTTCTATTCCATGCATTTGGTTCATATCGAACAAGCTTTGCTTAAGGTTTTGCAACCATATTTGTTTTCATAACCTTGCTATCACTAGTTTTAGTCTTCGCAGTCCTTATTAAATCTAATACCTAGTTAGGGCATCTATATCCTGAGTAGGACATGCCTAAACCATCTCGACCTTTTCTCTCAACTTGTCATTAATTAAAGTTATGCTTGTGGTTGTTATTATTTTTTTACCCCATCACCATGTTGGAATTATATATAATGTAGGTTTGCTCTTTGGTCCCAGACTTGTTAGGATGCTAGAAAATTCACAGCCAGCAAGAGATAAACGTCAGTGTTGTAGTATGAGAATATTGTTTTAGATTAATGGCCACACAAGACCAAATACGATTAGTTATGAGGTCATAGATAGTTGGGATAGCTCCCATCCCATTGTAGCGAAAAAATGGTGGGGCCTTGCTGTAATTTGAGCATGTATGGAGATGATCTATAAGAAATTCAGTAAGGACAGAAATCTAAAACAAAATGAATATAGTCAAACACTAATGGTTAGAGGAAGAGAGTGACCAAAGAAAACTACAGGCCAATCCAATCGAGAAATATGGAATTACATGTTCTACTTGTAATATGGCCCATGAGTGTTATGGAATTAAATGTTCCACTTGTAGTATGGTCCATGAGTATTATGGAATTAAATACTGAACTTTCAAAGGAAGGATTTCTTCTAGAGAAAAGTTCTACATTTCTTCATTGAGTAAATTAGGTTGTTTAGATGACTTTGTTTTGGTCCTTTGCTTATTGAACCTTGAGGAAGGATTTCTACGAGACGAAAGTTCTACCGCGTCTCCACTGCTGATGAGCCTGTGAAATGCATATTTCTGTATTAACATCCTCTTACGGTTAAAATTCAATTTAAACTCTTACTAGTTTCCTAGAAAAAACTGTGTTGAAAGTTGAAACTTGGTGCTGACTTTTCTTCCATTGTTTCTTTAACGAGCTCCTAGAAATTTTAACGAGCTCGTTGAAACTTGGTGCTGATTTTTCTTCCATTGTTTCTTCCATTTGGTACATGAATTATATTTTGTTACCTTCGATGGAAGACATTTCAACATGACACTAGAAGAGCTTTTGGATAACCCGGCTCATTGTGCTTTTGTTTTGCCTACCAGTCTGCTCTTGATAACAATCATGTTTTCCGATTACTACATGCTTTGAATTCTGGTAAATTTAGATGTGTGTGATAGGGGACCAGAGTATTGAACTTATTGGCCAAAGTCATACTCAATGTGTGTGGTTTAAATAAGGATGCCCAAAGCTGGTTAAGAATATATGTCCAATGGGTGTGATATGCGAGTATCAACTAGAGGGGGATTTTCTGGATTTTGGAGAGCCTTAGAGGCATTTTATGTGTGCATTGTTGAAGGAGAGTTTCTTTGCAATTGGCTTTATACTAATGGGAGCATCTTCGCTGATGTTTTTTGCCTCCTATTCCCTGTACTATTTGCAATATCACCCATATCATTCCATTTCTAATTTTATATTCTCAAATTTTTGGTCCATAGCAGTGTGTCTTCCACATTTGAATTTCGTCGGTAAATAGCACAGCTTATGTATTAGATTTATTATTTAAAATACCTCCTTTTTATTATAGAGGTTTTACTTCAATGTTGACAACATTATTGCTGATTCAGGGGATGTAGGTTGCTTTTATTTTCTCTATTTGCTACGTGATCTTTTGTGAAAAGTCTGTTAACTTGAAGATGCTTGTGAATTATTTCAGAGAGGGGTTGATGTCCTATAAGCAATTCATTCAGGAGCTTGAAGATGATATATTGCCAGCTGAAGCTGAGCGTAGGTATGTTGTAAAAACCGATAAACTTCAAGTACTAAGGAATTTGCAGGATGCTTATTGAGGAATATTGTGTAATTCATTTTTCTAGGTACCAAGAATACAGATCAGAGTATATTTCTACTCAGAAACGAGCTTATTTCAATGCTCACAAGGATGAGGAGTGGTATGGGTTTTTTCCCACAGCTGAAATTTCATATGATCCCCGAAATGTTCATTTTTGAAGTGTAAATTAGCATCTTGTTTTACATATATGCATTTTTGTGACTCTTTCCTTTATTTGCTTTACATTTTGATGTAGGTTGAAAGATAAATATCATCCAACAAATTTACTTACAACAATTGAAAGGTGAGTTTATACAGATATTGTAGTTCAATGAAGAGCTCAACATAGCTTTCTCTTCATGTTGATTAAACTTGGATGTTGCTAGATAAGTTAGATTAATAGTTTGATTGATATATCTAATTATAATGAATCCTATCTGTCACTTCATCTTTTAGGAGGAATGAAAATGCTCGACGACTGGCAAAAGATTTTTCGCTTGATTTACAAAGTGGAACATTAGACCTGTATGTTTTTATCCTCTCACTCTGTATGTTGCTACTTGCTCTTTCTCATGCTTTCTAAAATTCATTGTTTGATGAAAATTTGAATTATGATTGATGCAGAAATCCTGGTTTAAATTCCTCTTTATCCACCAAATCAGAGCAAGCCAACGAGCCAAATTCAGAGGAGGAAACAGATACCGGTGGTAAACGAAGAAGACATGGTAGGGGTTCTAATAAGGATAATGATTTCTCAGCTGCTCCAAAGGCTCACCCTGTCAGTTCTCAACCCAGACGGATACAAGCAGATATTCAACAGGCTCAGGCTATTGTTCGTAAGCTTGACATGGAAAAGGGGATTGAAGATAATATTTTAGGCACAAGTAATTACAAAAAAAATGATGATAAGGCTCACAGCGGATCTGTTGACCCCGTAATAATTATTCGGGGCCTAACATCTGTTAAGGGCTTAGAGGGTGTTGAGCTACTGGACACAATTAATACATATCTTTGGCGTATTCACGGTGTAGATTATTATGGAATGCTGGAGACTAATGAGACTAAGGGTTTTAGGCATGTGAGACCAGAAAGATCAGGGCATGAAGAAACAAGTAAATCAGGGACAGAATGGGAGAAGAAACTTGATTCATTTTGGCAGAAAAGGTTGGATGGCCAGGACCCCTTGGAAGTAATGGCAGCAAAGGAGAAGTTAGATGCCGCAGCAGCTGACCTGTTGGATCCACATGTTAGAAAAATTAGGGATGAAAAGTATGGATGGAAATATGGTTGTGGAGCTAAAGGTTGCACAAAACTTTTTCATGCATCTGAGTTTGTGTACAAACATCTGAAGCTAAAACACCCTGAACTTGTGATGGAACTAACATCAAAATTGCGTGAAGATCTTTATTTTCAAAATTATATGAGGTAAGTATAAATTGGGGCATCTTTTGTTTTAGTGGTCAGTGTTGCAAGTGTTGGTGGAAATATCACTTATGTTGACCTTACCATCATTGTAGTGATCCTAATGCTCCTGGTGGAACGCCTATCATGCAACAACAACCTCAACCTCAGGTAAACTTCTGATTTTACTTACCAAGTTACCATATGGTATGATTCTTCACTTGATTAAACCACCCTTATGGTTGTATACTTCGAAAACATTTTGGTCTCGTCTATCCCTAATATAGGATTTTAGCAACATTGCAGATGTGATTTGCGCATCTTGCGAAATCAGCATTTTTTGTGTGTATTTTGCTCTACATGTATGATGCTATCCCCGGGGCAAAGGAGCATGATGTGTTAATGATAGGAGCTTGGCTATTATGGGGTGCTTAAGTCCCACATCGGGTAGTATGGGATGGTTGATTGAGTACTTAAGTGGCTTGGTTCTTCCTCTTTAACAGCTAGGTTTTAAGAAAGGGTTCCCTAAGTGCTTGCTTATGAATCACCTTTAGGAATTTATGGTTTATGTATAGCAACATGTGTTCATTTTCTGTGTAAATATGGTTTGATTTTCAAATGCCTATTGTCTTCCCTCCTCTCCTTATATAGAAGGACAGGTCTCTAAAGCAAAGACTAGGGCCACTGGATGGTCGATTGAAAGATGATCGTGGGAATCGGCGAGACCAGGATAGGAGTGACAGATTAAATGGAGATATGCCTGACAGTTCCCCATCCCGTGAAAGGCAGTTGGGAAACCGTGATGAAATGATGTATGATGGATATGGAGGGCCTGCTGCACCTACATTCACTTCAGATATGCCCCCTCCAGTTTTGATGCCTGTACCTGGTGCTGGGTTGGTTGCCCTTCACTTCTCATGAATCTATCCAGTTAATTACTTCATTGAGTTTTGTTGATACTTATATAATTTACAACTATTCAGGCCTTTGGGACCCTTTGTTCCTGCTCCACCAGAAGTTGCGATGCAGATGTTTCGGGACCAAGGAGGACCATCCTCATATGATCCATCAGGAAGGAAGATGCAATCTGGTCCTCATATGGGTGGACCAGCACCAATAATTGCTGTTCCTCCAGGTTTTAGACCTGATCCTCGAAGGATGCGTAGGTAATTATTCTGCTATACCCTTGTTTATATGTGATATTTAGTACTATTTAGTGTTTTTTTTTACTTTTGAAAGGCAAGTTCTTTCCTAAGAAAGTTCCTTTTATTCTTTTTGAGCTAAATTATTATACGTTAAAAGTTTGGAACACACTCTTTTATAATAGCACCAATGTGCTTAAGGATGTCTATCTAACAAAAGATTATGTTTCCCAACGGATGGATGAAGATATTCGATTTCTCTTTGTGCACTTGAATCATATTGTCTCTTGTTTGTTTACTTTTGTGTGATCGACTGAATGGAATGTTTACTCATTTTCCCAATGGTGTTACAGTTATCAAGATTTGGATGCCCCAGAAGAAGAGGTTACTGTTATAGACTATCGGAGTTTGTAGGTCTTGCTGGGTTGGCTGGGTCAGTGAGATTGGGTTGGAAGCATATCTATCTCTGTTCCTTTCAATGATACTCCATTTGAGCAGCACTCTATGGGGGTTTAGTTTCCTTCTTTCGTGTGCGAAATGCTATAATAGATGACATTGTGTTTTATAACTGAAGTATTTGTATTTGTAGAGATTAAAACCATATGTAAGACAATAAACCCCTTCTCCCAAAAGTAGAAGATTTTATTGGATGATAAAACTGTTTTAAGAAATTATCTTGGGACTTGATTTTCAATTCTAAATTGAGGAATAACATGAGTTTTAATACGTGTTCATTGGTCCAAACTCGCCTGAAATTTGCTTCCCTCCTGTTTGAGATTTCTTGTGTTTGCGAATTACCCGATGCCGTATATTTTATGTTAATGATAACCGTCTATTCCCAATGTCATCATTGAAAAAAATTACAATTTCAAATGAAAAATTAATTTTCGTGAGTTTGATTTTTATTGGTGACAGACTGATAGACAATGGTGGATCTTGAACAAAATGTTCGGGAGGGCCGCTCATGAAATAGACGTGGAAACTCAGAAACACAAACGGATACGTAAAAATGCAAATGCAATTAAAATAGATAAATATAAATTAAAATTATTTATAAACAAAATCAAATGACTAAAAATGTAATTTTGATTTCACATAAAGACTTAATTGAAATTATCAATAAAAAGATAATGTTAAATTTATTTGATTCTAATTTTTTGAACCATCTATTCATAATTTGTAGTTCTAATATAAAATATGGATTAATATTAAAAATATGAATAAAATTTATATTTCAAAAATATAAAAAGTACTATACATTTATTTTATATATATAGTGTTACATATTAACTATATACATTGTAGCGAAAAAAAATAATTTTTTTGATGACTATTGAGTAAAAAAAAAATATTATGATTCATAAAAAACATATTTATGTTATATATTATGTATATTATAAAATTGTAAATTTAGAATCAGTGAAAACTAATGGGTAGCGGTAATGTTTGCCAGCGTATTTCCTTGAAGTTTTTAAAAGAAGACAAAACGGGAAAATATAAAAATGTACTTCATACAAGATTCAAACACGGATGCTAACCGTAGAGAGTAGGGATTAAAACCACTACGGCACACGCTCAAGTTTGTTAAAGTTGCCAAACGCTTGTATATATTAAATACCTGATTGTTAAAAATAGGGGCATTATGGTAATTTCACATATTTTTTTTTGGGACAGCCCTTAAGAAGATCCCCCTGCCGATAGATGAGAAAAAAGGTGTGAAAACATAGAGATAAAACTTGAGGGTGGGGGCCTGAACTTCGTGCTGAAATGCGTAGGGGGGCTGCCATCACAAGGTCTCGGTGGCTGCGTGATGCCGGCGACGGTGGATGGGTGAACCCTAGCCAATCATTCAATGCTAGGCGTGATCCAAGGAGTGAGGGGCGCGAAAATCAAGGAGCAAATCAAGGAAGTTATAATTCTCCTATTAATGAGGCCGAAAGTTCTCCTATTAATAAGGCAAATTTTTCTAACGCAAAAGCATCTAGTAATATGGTTGCAATATTCAAGGATCCTCAATCTTTTTTCCCTATCAAAAAAACTGGTGCTAATGATACATTGAACTTGGTCACGGTTACTAACAAAAATGCTACTGAGGATGTTATGGTTATTGACCAGGATCGCAAACGAAAAAAGGGGAATGAGTCAGAATTGGAAAATGCTAGTGAGGAGCCAACGGTGGAGACTTTGGGTGACGTGAATATGCTGCATGGTAGACAAATTTTTTTAGAGGCAGGTCCTGGCAAGCAGGCCTGCCAGGACAAATGAGTTTCATTAGTTGGAACTGCCGGGGCCTGGGCAACCCGAGTGCAGTTTCGTCCATCCGTGACCTCGTTCGGGCGTACCATCCGGACGTAATCTTTTTGTGTGAAACTTTGGTACATGCTAATAGAATTGAAGACATTCGTGTTAGGCTGGGTTTTGATAATGCTTTTGCTGTGGATAGAGTTGGTAGAAGCGGGGGTCTTGCTTTGCTTTGGAAGCATCCGTTTGATTGTCGTATCTTGAATTATTCTTCGAATTTTATTAATGTGGAGGTTAGTTCTGTGGGCCGTCCTCTTTGGCGGCTTACGGGTTTTTATGGGTATCCGAAAAGTGGAAGAAGGAGAGACTCTTGGGATCTTTTGAAGACGTTATCTAGGGACAACGATTTGCCATGGTGTGTTATGGGAGACTTCAATGACATTCTTTCCAATGACGAGATTAGAGGCCAACAAGATCGTCAACCGTGGGTAATTCGTGGTTTCCAAGAAGCTATTCAAGAGAGCCATTTAGTGGACCTTCCCATGGAGGGTCATAGATTCACGTGGACTAAGAGTTTGGGTACGTCGGAAGTAAAGGAAGGGAGACTTGATCGTATTTTTGCTACTCAATCTTGGTTGGATACTTTCCCTAATAATAGATTTGTGAATGGAGTCTCGGATAAGTCGGATCATAGTCCTTTGTGGTTGAGGTTGAATTACTTGGAGAGAATTTTGAGGAGGCGTGAGTTTCGGTTTGAGAATAGTTGGCTTGAAGAAAATGAGCTTCCCTTGGTGGTTGAGGAGAGTTGGAGTCGTAGTGACGGGTTGGGCTTCCTTGATAAATTAAATCATTGTACATCGGCGGTGGATGCTTGGGGTAAGAAGCTTAGATCAAGGTACCGGGATGAGATCAATGAATGTCGTCGCTTAATTGATGAATTGCGTGTCATGCCTGGTGGGGGTGAGGATCCGATGGTTATAGAGACCAAGAATCGTCTAAGCACTTTGTTAGCGCAAGAGGAGGCTTTTTGGAGACAACGTGCTAAGGTATATTGGTTGCGTGACGGGGACACTAACTCTCGCTTCTTTCATGCGATGGCTAGTGCACGGCGGAGAAGGAATCACATTTCAAAGCTAGTTACAGAGGATGGTGTGGAAGTGACGGACCAGCAGGATATTTGCGCAGTGGCTAGGGGTTATTTCGCAAATCTTTTTCATGGTGGGGGAGGTGATTATGGGAGCGTTATTGATCATGTTCAGCCACGGGTATCGGATAATGATAATCACTTATTGGTGCGTCCTCTTGAGATTGAAGAATTCAAACAAGCTCTTTTTCAAATGCATTCCGACAAAGCGCCAGGACCGGATGGATTAAATCCGGCTTTCTTCAAGAGGTTCTGGAATTTATGTGGAGTGGAGTTGTTTAATATTGGTAGGGAGTGGCTGGTCATGGGCGAATTCCCCCCTAATATAAATGATGCTAATATTGTGCTAATTACAAAGGTGGAGAATCCTACGTCTATGAAAGATCTTCGGCCCATTTCTCTTTGCAACGTCATTTACAAGATTATCTCAAAGGTACTTGCTAATAGATTAAAACCTCTACTTCCAAAGTTTATTGCTCTTGAACAATCTGCCTTTGTGGAAAATCGATCTATTCTTGATAATGTGTTGGTGGCGTTTGAAACATTACATCATTTGAAGTGCAAAACAACGGGGAAGAAGGGGGAGCTGGTGCTAAAAATTGATATTAGTAAGGCTTATGATAGAGTGGATTGGGTCTACTTGCAGCGTATTCTTGTGAAGATGGGATTTGATGACCAATGGGTTCGGTGGATGCAAATGTGTTTGGAAACAGTTACTTACTCAGTTATGATAAACGGTGAAAAAGTGGGACCTATCATTCCAGGGAGAGGACTGAGGCAGGGTGACCCACTGTCACCTTACCTATTTATATTGTGTGCAGAGGGTCTCACTACTTTACTACAGAGAGCTGAGAGCAGAGGGGATATTCATGGTGTGAAGGTGTGCAGAGGGGCTCCTTCTCTCTCACACCTCCTTTTTGCTGACGATTGTTTCTTGTTTTGCAGAGCCGATGCTAGAGAGAGTAGGCATCTCAAGGATATTCTTAACACCTATGAGAGAGCATCGGGGCAAGCTATTAACTTACAAAAATCTGAAATTTATTTTAGCAGGAATACTTCACAGGAGGCTCGCTTTGATGTTACAGCTATATTGGGAGTCACAGAATGTCTTGGAATGGGCAAATATTTGGGACTTCCGTCTATGATTGGAAGAAACAAGAAACAACTCTTTGGCTACCTGAGGGATCGGATTTGGAGGAAGATACATCATTGGTCGGGGAAGCACTTATCTAAGGCTGGCAGGGAAGTCTTAATCAAGTCAGTTGCTCAATCCATTCCAACTTATTGTATGAGCACCTTCATGCTTCCATCTACACTGGGTGAGGAGCTTGAAAGAATGATGAATTCATTTTGGTGGGGTACGAACCGTGGCACGAGGAGGGGTATTAATTGGTTGAGTTGGGAGAAGCTTTCGGTTAGAAAGGAGTTTGGAGGTATGGGCTTCAGTCATCTTCATGGCTTCAATTTGGCAATGCTAGGGAAGCAGGCATGGCATCTTGCTACTCGTACAGATACTATTGTAAGTAGAATCTTTAAAGCTAAATATTATCCTAATGATGACTTTATGGGGGCTCGCTTGGGCCATAATCCCAGCTTTGTTTGGCGTAGTATCTTCTCTTCCCAGGTAGTTGTGAATTTGGGGGCACGTTGGAGGATTGGGAATGGCGACAAAATTTCAGTTTGGAGAGATCCGTGGTTGAAGGGACGTAGTGATAGCTTTGTTAGATCACCTATGGCTCAAGGGATGGATGAAATGAGGGTTAAGGACTTGATGAACCAAGACAATAGTGGTTGGAATTATGGCTTAATTGATCAACTTTTTTGTCAAGAAGAGGCTATGCTCATCAAAAGCATGCCAAGGTACAGTGACTTGGAGGAAGATAAATTATCTTGGTGGCGGAGTCGGTCCGGTCTTTATTCGGTTCGCTCGGCTTACTATGCGCTTATGGATACTCCGGAAATTATTAATAATTCACATGCTAGAATTGACGGTGATTGGATGTCCATTTGGAAAGCGGGCGTTCCACCGAAAGTTAAATTATTAATTTGGAGGCTTGCTAGGGGGTGTCTTCCTACTCGTAGTAACTTGGTTAAGAGACATGTTGATTGCACCGTTTTGTGTCCTTTTTGCGAACAAGAAGAGGAAACAGATAGTCATGTTTTTTTGGAGTGTAGCGCTGTACAGAAAGTGTGGCAGAAGCTGGACTTGTTGCTGCCCTTTCGGGTTGCAGCAGAAAACGCAGCAACTCTGCGTGATGCCATTTTTTCGATGCTGGGTTCGTTGTCCGTGGCTAGTAGAAACAGGTTTTTAATGGGTATTTGGGCTCTTTGGCGTCGCCGTAATGACAAGGTTTGGGCTGGGGTGTTACAACCGGTTGAGCAAGTCGTTCACGCCGCGACGGATATGTTTGACGCTTGGTTTGGAGCGCGCCAGCAACAGCACCATCCTCCTGTGCTCTCGGGCCAGCAGCTGCCACGGGTATTGAGGTGGGTTCGGCCAGCAGCAGGAGCTTTAAAATGTAACGTCGATGCGGCAATTTTTGCGGAAGACAACAAATATGGTATTGGTTTGTGTATTCGAACGTCCGTAGGTGATTTCTATAGAGGTAAAACTATGTGGTTCCATGGAGTCCCAACACCGCAAGAAGCGGAGGCAATTGGTCTTAAGGAAGCATTGGCTTGGTTGGAAGCTTTGGGGCTATCTTCTGTTTCCATTGAACTGGACTGTGCTCCAGTTGTAAATGGCTTGAAGGTAGAGCCTTTGCCGAATACCGAGCTTGGTACTATTTTATTGTATTGTCGTAATAGATTACGTCTTTTTCCTAGCTTTGAGGTTAGCTATATTCGGAGACAAGCTAATCTTGTTGCTCATACGTTAGCACGGGCATCAAGATTGTTTGCTAGTTCCCACGTTTTTGATTTCATTCCAACCTGTATTGAAACAATTCTGTTTAATGAAATGAATTAAGTTTGTTCTTGTCAAAAAAAAAAAAACTTGAGGGTTTTTTTGAGTCAAAAAAAAAAACTTGATAAGCATAAAACTTGAGGGTTTGATATTACGATAATGGTTCGTGTTGTCCTATAGTATCCTCGTCTCTTCCATCATTTAAAGCCAACGTATTATTTTTTCACCATGGATCCTAGACAGCGACCGCATAGGGGCAGCCATTTTAGAGGATATATGAACTCATTTTCTTTTTTTTCTAAATTACCGTGTTTCTCATTTGCAACACAATGTTGTAGGTTTTAGCTTGGCTCTGCGTTTGTTTTTGTAGATCAGATTACTAGCCCATGTATACTTATTCTTTTCAACATTTGTTTATTCATTTTTATGATGAAAAAGTTTGATATAGTTGGGTCCCAAGGTTAACCACGTTTAAAAAGACTTGAAGCTCAAACAAATTGCTTACAAAATATTTCTATAGGCTAAAATGCGTTTTTGGTCCTTTATTTTTCACCAAAATTTCATTTTTGTCTTATGATTTTTGTTTTTTTATCACATTGGTTATTTATGTTTCAAATATATGTCAAAGTAGTCATTTTTTAACCTTTTGTCCAATAATGTTACCACCACCCTCTCACTTTCTCTCCACTGTGACCTCTCCCTCTCCTCCCTCGGTCCCTCTCCTCTTTTCTCTTCCTCCCTTTCATCTTCTTCTCCAAGATTGAAAATTTAAGGTTTGGAAGCCATAATTAATTACTTTATTTAGGTTTTAGAAAACCCTTCATTTACCTCAAGCGTAATACTATTTGAAAGACAATATGCATCAACTAATCAATTTTGGTTTTTTTAATTCTGGGCCCAACCCTAATATTTCAATTTGGTGATAAAAATGAAGGGGAGAAGAGAAAAAGGAGAGGGATCGAGGAATGAGAGAGAGAGGTGGTGGTGGGGTTTGGGGATGAAGTATTTTTTTTGTTTGGCAAAAGCGCACGTTGGTCCTTTATGTTTCACCAAAATTATAGTTTGGCCCTTTATGTGTTTTTTAGTTACTAATGTCAACTAAGCAAGCCACATCATCTATTAACGGCTAGTGTGATATATGTTAACATCATTGGACGAAGAGTTAGAAAACGACTAATTTGACACATATTTAAAACCTAAAGAACCAAAGAGAGGGAAAAAAACACATAAAAGACCAAACTGAAATTTTAATAAAACGTAAAGAACCAAAAGTGCATTTTGGCCATTTATATATGACCATTCAAACAAGTTTCTTAAATAAATAATTTTAATTTATAGGCCGTTTAGGCTTTTTTTATATCCCCCCTCTTCTCCCCTATACCCCCTATTTTGCCCAAACTAACGAAAATACCCTTACAATAAAAAAAACCATTATCTCATTTTCACGTAATTCCGAAATCAGAGTAATTTTTTTTAAATTTTCTGGAAATACCTTTTTTTGACGTAATTCCATAAGCGTTTTTCATTAAGTTTTTCGGAAACACGTCAAAGTTAGATAATTACGGAAGACAAAATTCGTGAGTTTTCCGGAAATACCTCACATGACGTATTTCCGGAAAATTCAAGAATTTTGTTTTCCGCAATTATCCAAATTGAGGTGTTTCTGGAATTTTTTTTAAAATTCGTTTTTAATTTTTTTTTTTGGTTTTTTAGTGGCGAGCAGTTCAAGACGTTTTGAGCGAGGCAAGACTTCACAGGCAGCAGGCAGAGATGTAGATCGCACTCCTGCTCCTAGTACCCACACCAGGAGGATTACGAGGATCAGGATAGCCGGTCACGCTTCTGAGCGTAACAGGCATGTTTGACAGCGGGATGTCGGTGGGGCTGATCACGCTGCTGCTGTTGATCAGGACCACATTATGGAGACTGCAGTAGCTAGATCATGGTCCTAGCGACCAAGTTTTGTTGCATCGGCTTCCTACCCACGTGGTGTCGAGGCTTGGTATGAGAGAGGTAGTAGTTTTAATAATTAATTTAATTGTTTTTTATTGTCATTTAATATGTTTTAATTTATATAATTTATTTTTATACAAGACCGTGGAAAAATTAAGGCTGCAGCCCATGGTAAGAAGATTTTTAGGTTTCGACCTGCACAGCACCACCCACATGTACATAGATGGTTAGAGCAGACTCATCTGTTGGAGCTTGATTCTACGCCTCTGCACCAAATCAATCACGAGCTGATCTCGGCATTTGTCGAGAGGTGGCATTCAGAGACCAGCTCATTCCACCTTCCGTTCGGAGAGATGACTGTGACGTTGGACGACGTGTCCACGTTGCTCCATTTGCCGTTGACCGACATATTTTGCAGCCTGACCAGGGATTTACTGAGGAGGATGCCATCTGGGCCGGGGTTCAGTTGCTGGGTGTAGACCACGAGTCTTGCTGGGGAGAGTGTCGGTTCACCAGGGGACCGAACTTCAGGTTCAGTTTTTTGGAGGCGGCTTACCGAGTTAACTTGGAGCATGGCTTTTTTGATAACGCTGCACGGTGCTATATGTTGCTCTTGTTGGGCTATACCATCTTTGCCGACAAGAGTCATACATATGTGCCTGTCAAGTGGATCAGACTGATTCATTCTTTTGCTGGTTGTGGCCCGTGGGCTTGGGGTCCAGCTGCTTTGGTCGTTCTGTACGAGTAGCTAAATGATGCTTCTTTCTGGAAGACGAGGCAGGTTGAAGGATACGCTTCTCTGCTACAGGTAATAATTAATTACTTTTTTTTACCAATAATAAAATACTTTTATTTATATAACTACATATTTATTTATTTACGCTTAAATGCACTCTTGGTCCCCCTATTTTACTAAGTGTGCAATTTTGATCCCCCTATTTTAATTTGGGCAATATTGGTCCCCCTATTTTACTAAACGCGCAATTTTGATCCCCTATATTATTTTGGGCAATTTTGGTCCTCCTATTTTACTAAATGCGTAATTTTATGCCCCCTATTTATTTTTGTGCAATTTTGGTTCCCATATTTTTCAAATTTCTGCAATGTTGACCAAATTAAAATTTTCAACTCTCAAATGCTAATGCCACCATTTTAATTGACATTGCACTTGACTAAGCCTACTTGACATGCCCCCTAATTTATTTTTTAAAAAACATTTACTTTTATTTTATTAAATATTTATTTTAAATAAATAAATTAGTTTTATATTTTATATTTTAAAATATAAATTAAAAAAAAACTATTTTTATATTTTATAACTTAAAAATAGAAAATAAATGAGGTGGTCCCACTATTTTAATTTATATTTTAAAATATAAACTATCAAAATAGTTTATTTATTTTAAATAATTTAATAGGTTTTGATTTTTAAATAAATATTTAACTATTTAAAAATATAAAATATAAAAATAGCTTTTTTTAAATATAATTAAATACTTTTGTATTTTTAAATAAATATTTAACTATTGAAAATATAAAACATAAAAATAGTTTATTTATTTGAAATAATTTAATAATTTTCTATATTTAAAAATAGTTAACTATTTAAAAATATGAGATATAAAAATAGCTTATTCATTTTATGTTATTAATTAATTTTCTATTTTTTAAATAAATATTTGACAATTGAAAATATAAAATACAAAAATAGTTTATTTATACCGAAATTATTTGGAAATAGGGGGACCAAAACTGCACAAAAACAAATGGGGGTTCAAAATTGCGCATTTAGCATAATGAGGGGACCAAAATTGCCCAAAATAAAATAGGGGGATCAAAATTGCACATTTCGTAAACTAGGGGGACCAAAATTGCCCAAAATAAAATAGGGGGATCAAAATTGCACATTTAGTAAAATAGGGGTACCGAAAGTGCATTTATGCCATTTATTTAGTTATTTATTCAAATTATTCTTTCAGTGTTGGATTTTTTAGTATTTCCCCACCATCGGGGATCGCAGAGACCACGGTGCTTCTGCTCGCCCACATTGTTGCAGGTGTCGAATAAAAAGAATGACACTGTCAAGCTTGAGGATTTTCTAGTTCATTTGGATGACTTACGACCCACAAACATCATATGGTGGCCTTGAGAAGACCACAGACAGTACTTGCGATTTTTCACCATAGCGCTTTTTTGAGGTCATCTGCTATGGGATGATGTCATTGTGCCTTAATATCTCCACTTAATATCTCTTACTCCAATAGTAACTATTATAAAGTTACTCCACTTAACATCTCTTTATAGATATTAAATTTTACAGATCCAACCGTTGAATAGTTTTATTTTATCTTAATGATCATACATACCAAAAATTATAGAGGTTGAATATATGTAGCTATTGAATCTTATAATTCATATTTTACTTGTATTTTAAGAAGTGGAATTGAACTTATTTGATCAAAGATCAAACGTTTTTAAAATTTTATGCAACTATTTATATTTGATCTACTCAATTTAAGCTATTAATTTGACGATTGAATCAATAAAATTTAATGTCTATAAAGGGATATTAAGTGGAGTACCTCTTACAAGAGTTATTACTCTTGGAGCAAGTTGATCCCCATTAATTTTAACATAGTTATCTTAGTAGAAGTTTTACTTTACTTACTCCACTCTTAATATGTTTTATTATTTTTCTTTTTTGGACATTCATTTAAATTTATTTATACTTTTTATTATATATGTGTGTGCATCTGTATCCTACACGTGCAACCCACCTCTTTAAAAGATTATTTTGTTTTTATATTTTGTTTCGTTATATTCGTATCTCTTTTTATATTTATTTTTTGTGAGTACTCGCGCCCACCCCTTTTATTTATTTAATGAGTACTCTAATCCAGCGCCGTTCCAAATAATTTGGAGGCCTGGTTCAAATCTTAAAAAATATCCCCTATTTGAGATTAAGTTAACTCTTCAAGCTTTTTCTTTGCTTCTTTCTCTATAGTACCAAAAGAAAAATTATTTCAATTGAAAAGAGATAAAGTTAATGAAGTAAAGTATGAGGAATAATAGCAAATGACAAGAAGAATTCAAATGAAAGGAATTGTAAAGGAAAGGAAGGAAAAACTAAAAACTAGCGAACTTGGGAATCAAACATTAGACTTGTGGGGCACAATAACGGATAACGATACAGTTTTGTAAAGTAATTGCACAGACGATATATATATATATATATATATATATATATATATATATATATATATAGCTTATAATTAATAACTAGCCTAGGAACTACTCGTTCTTGCTCAGCATTCTTGTTTACATAGAACGCTGTACAGCTCCATGGAGACTTAGAATTTCTAATCAACCCTTTTTGTAAGAGAGAATCGATTTCTCTTTTGCATAGGTCAAGGTATTCCTTGTTCATTTGGGCTGGTCTGGCCTTAGTAGGGATCTGGTTTTCAATGAAACCGTCCTCATAGGGCAAGGATATAACATGCTGCTTTCTATTCCAGAAAGCATTAGGAAGATCATTGCAAACTTCTGCAACAAATTGTTGTTCGATGGCCTTAATTTGGCGTTGAAATGGTTTGTCAAAATTACTTTAATGGTTAGTAAAAATTTTGTTTTGGAAAATGAAATTGCTCTCATAGATAGTGGAGCAGACTTAAATTGCATTCAGGAAGGGATCATCCCTACCAAATACTTTTCAAAAACATCTCAAGCCCTCACACAAGCTGGAGGCGACAAATTGCAAGTTAAATATAAACTTTCAAATGCCCATATTTGTAACCAAAGTATTTGCTTACCAACGTCTTTTATCCTAGTCAAAAATTTGACTCACAGAATTATATTAGGCACCCCCTTTTTACATAATATTATGCCTATTATAAATATTGACCAGAGTGGAATCACCACTATTATAGATGACAAAAAAATCATTTTCAAATTCATTACTGATCCTCATGTCAAGATGTTGAACGAGGTAAGAGATATTCTCCTCAATAAAGAGAAGCAAATGTGCTTCCTTAAGGAAGAAGTGAGCTTACTCAATATAAGTGAGCAACTCAACAAAGATAACATTAAGAGCCAAATTAAGGCCATCGAACAACAATTTGTTGCAGAAGTTTGCAATGATCTTCCTAATGCTTTCTGGAATAGAAAGCAGCATGTTATATCCTTGCCCTATGAGGACGGTTTCATTGAAAACCAGATCCCTACTAAGGCCAGACCAGCCCAAATGAACAAGGAATACCTTGACCTATGCAAAAGAGAAATCGATTCTCTATTACAAAAAGGGTTGATTAGAAATTCTAAGTCTCCATGGAGCTGTACAGCGTTCTATGTAAACAAGAATGCTGAGCAAGAACGAGGAGTTCCTAGGCTAGTTATTAATTATAAGCCCCTTAATAAGGTGTTGAAATGGATCAGGTATCCTATCCCTAATAAAAAGGATCTTTTAGACAGGTTAAGCGATGCTCTAATCTTTTCAAAATTCGATATGAAGTCGGGTTACTGGCAAATCCAGATAAGTGAAGCTGATAAATATAAAACAGCCTTCACTGTGCCCTTTGGACACTTCGAATGGAATGTCCTTCCCTTTGGTCTAAAAAATGCCCCTTCAGAGTTTCAAAATATTATGAATGACATTTTTAATGCCTACTCTGATTTCATAATTGTCTACATAGATGATGTTTTGGTCTTTTCCAAAAGTATTGACCAACACATAAAACATTTGAAAATTTTCAAAGGTTTGGTCAAGCATAATGGCTTAGTTATTTCTGCCCCAAAAATGAAACTTTTCCAAACAAAGGTTAGGTTTCTAGGCCATGAGATAGACCAAGGAACGATAGTTCCTATTAGTAGGAGCATAGACTTTGCTTCCAAATTTCCCAATGTTATTTCTGAAAAGAAACAACTTCAGAGGTTCTTAGGGAGTCTCAATTATATCTCAGATTATTATAAGGACCTATCACAGGATACAGCCATTTTATACAATAGGCTCAGAAAGAACCCAGGGCCATGGACAGAAAGACATTCCCAGGCTGTCCAAAGAATTAAAGCCAAAGTAAAATGTTTACCTTGCTTAAATTTAGCAAATCCTAAATTCTTTAAAATAGTTGAAACAGATGCTTCAGACTTAGGATATGGTGGTATCCTAAAATAGGTAAATCCCAATAATTCCAAAGAGGAACTGGTAAGATTTACTTCAGGAAAATGGAATCAGACCCAGTCGAAATACTCGACCATTAAAAAAGAAATGCTTTCCATTATAAAATGCATTTCAAAATTTCAAGATGATTTGCTAAATGAAAAGTTTTTACTCAGAATTGACTGCAGCTCTGCCAAGTCAATAATTGAGAAAGATGTGAAAAATTTAGTGGCAAAACAAATCTTTGCCAACTGGCAAGCACAATTATCTGCTTTCGAATTTGAGATACAATATATTAAAGGAGAAAATAATTCTCTTGCTGACTATTTGACCCGTGAATTTTTGCAGGGTGAATGACTACCCCCAATAGGGGAAGAGGTCGTGGCTATGGCCGTGGCCGAGGACGTGGGAGCAACAATATGTTGCCCTACCAAGAATCAAACATTCCTCTAATAGGGGATTGGACTACAGTCCATAGGACAAGAAACTTGCAGCAATTGCCTGCACCTCCAAGAAAAGAAGATATACCTTCTTCCTCATCAAGTAAGACTACGTCTTACAAAGAGGCAATGGTCAGTGAACCAACAGAAGTAACAGAATATCTTGAAAATCCTGTTACAGAAGACATCATGTATGTCGAGAAAGAAGATATAGACTTGGCCCCTAATGATGGGTGGTCAATCAAAACAAGATATCTCGAATCTAGAGGATATCCTGGACTTTATGGTAAGTCTAGACCTCACCTGGAGGTACTATTATCAGTCACTGAATCAGTAACAATTACTCACCATCACCAAAATAATAACCCAGAAAGTTTTATAAACTTCAGCAAATGCCATATCAATAAGGTACTATCACCCAGAGAATGGGGACTGAACCCCAATGGGGAAAAGGCAATAAAAATTGCCGAAGGTAAATATGTTTATTTCAATTACTGGGATTATATCCAGGCTTTCTCATTGACATTTTATTATCAAAATCCCAAGAACAAACATTCTTGGTTCTTCAGTATCAACCCAGAAGTGGTTGATAGGCCCATACCAAATTGGTTTTTTAACTGGTGGATCAAATTTGGTCCTTCCTTGGAAATTTTACCAGTAGATCTACTCCGCTTATATGATGACTGGTGTCACCACAGTCCCTTAATTCTGAAAAATACTTTTAAGATGATTACAGGACAAGGCCCATGCCTATATTTTATTAAATTCCAAATCCCATGGATATGGAGATGGACTATTACCATAACACAAGACAGACACAGTATTCCTGTGCTTAGGAGAAATTTCTTCTATAAATGGTGGGCTAAAATGGCCACCGAGGACCTCCAAAATATCAAAGCCAAGGTTGAGACAGCCATAGCTGATGACCAGTGCAAAACAAAGTTCCAAGATTCCCAAGAGCTCTCAGTAGCCAACTTAAAGAATTACTTTAAAAAACTACACCCTAATGAAACGGAGGAACAAATCATGGTCAGGACCCTTGATTATATGAAAGAACAATTCTTTAAAAACTTTCAATTCAATAATGAAGCAGTGTCAATGAAGACCAGTTCGTCGCAAGCATCAATAGACTCAGATGCCCTTGATTGCTTAGCCGGGGAATCCCAAGCTGAGGAGGACCCTACTCCCGAAGACTTCTGGGACGCCATGATCCAATCAATGGCCCAGAAAGGAAGAGGACAAAACTCCAATCGTCAGCCATGACGTCACAAGGCCAATAATACATGCCCGGCCAAACTACTCTGTAATCTGTCGACCACTTTGTCGGCCACCTAGGCAATTATAGTGCCCTTTACTATTAACTTTTTAAGTTTTTGTCGTCCATCATTATAAATGCGCCTATGGGGCCCACAAAAGCGTACCCGGCATTAATAATGATTTTTTGTCGTTTTCTCCATGGGCTACCGAATGTAACAGTAGCTTTTTTACCGGCTTAAATAGTGAGCCTTTTTCTTTTCTTTATAAGGCGAATCCGCCTCAGTTGTAACATAAGCTTGAATACACAAGTCTTTTAAGTTCTTCAAATTTTAAATACAATTTCCTTCCGCAATCAATCGCACACTCTGCTTTCCTTTCCTTAAGGTAACTATAATTTCTTTCTTTAATTTCAATTTTATTTCAATTGTTCTTATGATAGCTCGTAGCTAAGTACCTAGTTGTGGCACGTTGGTCCCAAATGGTATCAGAGCCATGTTGAGCTAGTCCTTCGTATGGACGTATAATTTTAGCAGTATCTTCTTGTGTTTTTTGGTAATGGTATATAGGCTGGAATAGCTGTACCTAAGCACCCAACATTTGTTGGATAATTAAACACTTTGTTCTTAAGAATAGTGTTTAATGAAGGCTTGATTTCAGCAAAACAACGCCACGTATCTATTACTGACTCAAACTGTTTTTAGTGTTTTTCTTTGTTATATCATCATTTTTTCCCGAGGAGAAGGGGATGTTAAGGTGATTTTTCAGAAAAGAAAATTTTTGCTAAAAGCCATTTGATGTCTTTGATTTAGGAGAAATCCTTCTATCCCTTCGGGTTGATAGTTAAAACCGTTCTACTGTTTGCAAAGATGACAAAATGATTTTGAGAAAAAGATAAGTCCATAAGTCTAACTAGCCCAAGAGGATCTGATTCTGTTATCCGACTAGCCACAACTGTCTTAGCACAATCATAATATGGAACTGGATGATTATAATCATAGAGAAAATTCTGTTAAAAATGAGGAGTTAGCTGAGTATCCAAAAAATTTGGATCAGCTAAACAAGTGGACAATACCGTCCGTACCCTCCAAACAAATATACAGGTTTGGAATGTTTGACGTTATCTCCAGGTATGCTGTTAAAACCATAGAACAGACCATACAAATCTCTGGGAATACCCAGACCATAAATTTGCTAAGTAAAAGGGACTTAGCTCCCTTTAAGGACTACAACTTTATCCATGTAGGCCTTGTCCAGATAGCCTTTAAACCTTTAACTTTACTAGGTTTAGATTCCAGTATCATGGCCTATGTTAGAGATGGCAGAAGTAAAGACTTCAAGTCATCCTTAGCTGCTTTGATAGAAACCAGCTTGTGCCACGGACCCGTCTATTTTGACGTATCTCCTAATTTGAGTTTGTCCCTAACCGATAAAAATATCCTTGATGCTTTACAGCTCACCATACACACTAATGGCTATAACTTTAAGCCAGGTAGTGAAATTATAGCAATATGCTATAGGGTCTATTATAAGGTGTTAAACACGCTTAACCCAAAAGTTAAGCAAATATCCTTCCCTGGAACAACAACCCTTGTCCAGACAAATCTATTAACCTCTAATATAGTTACCAATAGGTTGATTAGATGGAATGAAATAAACTTCCCAGAAACATGGTCCTTACCCCAAGCCATAGAACCTGAACCTATCCTAAATAAGGATATAGACCAGATCGTTCAGAATACTGAAGGAGACATAGAAATAAAATTCAATTCTAATAGGATTACTAGGATACCTAGGACTATGTCCTCTAGGCACTCTATTAGTAATTACTACACTACACCCAGTGAACTTGCTAGAAATCCTAGCGAGACAAACAGGGCTTCTACTTCCCAAGTAGAGGAAGAAATAGAGACGGTAGAACACATAAGAATTAGTGAGAATAAAATCCCTCACGGAGTCTACCAAAGAACCACTTCCCATAGTAGGCAATCACCTACCCAGTTCGAAATGAGTTTTGGTATTTAATGGATTTAAACCCAGGAAGTGCTATGAGAGGACTCGTCAATGATGAGTTCCAACACGAAAGATATTTTCAATTTAGAAAATGGTATTTCAAAACTTTTTCCCCTCCTATTTTGAAAAATTTCAAAGATATTTACTATGATGAGTTAGCAATAACTCAAAACTATATTCCTTTTGTTAAATGGTTTATTGGCCATTTTGTTAACAAAGTCAGCCAGGAAATTCTTGTTTTACAGTCAAACTCCTGGAAAACAGTAAACGGAGAGGAGATAATTTCCCCATTTCATCCGAAACAGGCTATAACCCTTGGCAAGAATGCTGAGGCTGGAGCTCTTTTCACCCTTCAAAAGGTTGAACATGATCAGGTGACTATTAGGGAGTTAAACTCCATAATAAGGTCCCAAAATTATACAAATACTTTTCTTTTATGCTTTGCAGAACAATTTGCCTCCTTGGAAAAGGACTTATCGTCTTTAAGGAGTCTTGTCGAAAAACAAATTGCCCAGCAAAAAACCATAGTTGACCAGCTGAGCAAAGAAAAATCTACAGAGGCCATTCCTATCATAAAGGATGTCCCTCTCATCCAGCCCCCTATTCCCATAGAAGGCTTTAAAATGGATAGTGACAACACTGAGTTCACGCGTATCCTCGAGCAGAAGCTAAAGGATTTACGCTTAAATGTCTTATCTCAAAAGGATACCTCTGGAAATACTTCAGAGACTTCTGAAGATAGTGAGGAAGTTAGTAATATTGATGAACTCACTAAGATGTTTAGTAACCAGCACATCAACGATGTTGCTGAAGTCAATCCCATCTATACGAATAAGTCCTTAGAAAAATATTATTACAAAAGGCCCTCACCTCAAGATTTACTCTTTGAGGAGACAGAACCATTCCAGAATTCATACTCTGGAAAATCCATCTATGAGTGGAATATAGACGGTCTAGGTGATAAACAGATCATAGACACTGTACATAGAATGATCATGTACTCCACCGTTTGTAAGCAACAGGGCAATAATGACAGCTCTATAGCTTCCTTCATAGCCACTGGCTTTGTCGGCCAGCTAAGAGGATGGTGGGACCACTACCTAAACGATAGTCAAAAAAGGGAAATCTTATCCCATAAGAAAGAAATCAAGCTAGAAACTAGCGGCAGTGCCATCACTACAACCACTAGCGAAGAGGACGCCGTCTATACCCTTTGCCTATCCATCCTACAGCATTTTGTTGGAACCAACATATCGATAGGAGAGAAATTACAAACCCTCCTCCAGAACCTAAGATGTCCTTCCTTAGCCCACTTTAGGTGGTATAAGGACACCTTCTTGTCCAGGGTTTTCCAACTAAAAAACCCTGACTCTATCCACTGGAAATCCAAGTTCGTAGATGGGTTACCTTATCTATTTGCTGAAAGATTCGGCAATCCCTAAGAAATAGGAATGATGGCATAAACATAAATTATGCTGACCTAACTTATGGCCAGATCATTAGTAATTGCATTAGTGAAGGATTAGCCTTGTGCAACGACATAAAGCTAAAAAACCAACTCAAAAAACAAAAGCTTTCTGAGAAACACCAATTAGGTGAATTCTGCGAACAATTTGCTTTTGACCTAGAAAAACCCCCAGGAACCAATAAGCAGAAGCAAAAGCTAGGGAAAAATAAACCCTATAAGAACTATAAGGACAGGACCAAGAATCTTTACAGAAATCCCTACAAAACTCCTAATAGGAAAAAGTATAGAAAAAGGTTCTACAATAGACCCAAGGAAAAACCCTTCGTCCCAAAGGGGAAAAGAAAGGCCAAAAGCCTTGATATAACCTGCCACAAGTGTGGCAAGGTAGGACACTACGCCAACCAGTGTTGGACCAAGAAAGCCCTTAACGAAATTAAGGACGAGCAGTTGAAAACCCAACTAGAAAAGGTCCTGTTAGCTAGTTCTGAATCAGAGAGAGTCCTCAGATGAGGATATAGGAATCATATACGAATCCTCAACCGATTCGTCTTCCACAGACAATGACTGTCAATGTAATGAATTAAATTACTGGAAATCCATTGTCGATATGAACGGCTTAAATGTTCTCACCGCAGAACAAGATGAAGCCTTAAAGGCCTTAGAAACCATCTCAGATAACAATCTGAAAAGAAAAATGATCAATTTTCTGATAAAAGAAAATGACAGAAAGGAGTCTCCCCTAATCATAGAGGCACCCTACCAGATCAGTGAGGTAATGTCTAGGTTTACACAGTCCAATACAAAAGAGACACCTGTCTCCATTATGGACTTAAAAAGAGAAATAAATCTCTTAAAATCTGAGATCGCTCAGGTCAAAAGGAACAATAGTGTCCTACATCAAAGAATCACCATTTTAGAAGATCCAGAAAAAATAGAGGAAATCCCCCCTAACGATGGCAAATATTTATCTCTCTTAGACAGGGTGACATCGCAAAAATGGTTTGTCAAAATTACTTTAATGGTTAGTAAAAATTTTATTTTGGAAAATGAAATTGCTCTCATAGATAGTGGAGCAGACTTAAATTGCATTCAGGAAGGGATCATCCCTACCAAATACTTTTCAAAAACATCTCAAGCCCTCACACAAGCTGGAGGCGACAAATTGCAAGTTAAATATAAACTTTCAAATGCCCATATTTGTAACCAAAGTATTTGCTTACCAACGTCTTTTATCCTAGTCAAAAATTTGACTCACAGAATTATATTAGGCACCCCCTTTTTACATAATATTATGCCTATTATAAATATTGACCAGAGTGGAATCACCACTATTATAGATGACAAAAAAATCATTTTCAAATTCATTACTGATCCTCATGTCAAGATGTTGAACGAGGTAAGAGATATTCTCCTCAATAAAGAGAAGCAAATGTGCTTCCTTAAGGAAGAAGTGAGCTTACTCAATATAAGTGAGCAACTCAACAAAGATAACATTAAGAGCCAAATTAAGGCCATCGAACAACAATTTGTTGCAGAAGTTTGCAATGATCTTCCTAATGCTTTCTGGAATAGAAAGCAGCATGTTATATCCTTGCCCTATGAGGACGGTTTCATTGAAAACCAGATCCCTACTAAGGCCAGACCAGCCCAAATGAACAAGGAATACCTTGACCTATGCAAAAGAGAAATCGATTCTCTATTACAAAAAGGGTTGATTAGAAATTCTAAGTCTCCATGGAGCTGTACAGCGTTCTATGTAAACAAGAATGCTGAGCAAGAACGAGGAGTTCCTAGGCTAGTTATTAATTATAAGCCCCTTAATAAGGTGTTGAAATGGATCAGGTATCCTATCCCTAATAAAAAGGATCTTTTAGACAGGTTAAGCGATGCTCTAATCTTTTCAAAATTCGATATGAAGTCGGGTTACTGGCAAATCCAGATAAGTGAAGCTGATAAATATAAAACAGCCTTCACTGTGCCCTTTGGACACTTCGAATGGAATGTCCTTCCCTTTGGTCTAAAAAATGCCCCTTCAGAGTTTCAAAATATTATGAATGACATTTTTAATGCCTACTCTGATTTCATAATTGTCTACATAGATGATGTTTTGGTCTTTTCCAAAAGTATTGACCAACACATAAAACATTTGAAAATTTTCAAAGGTTTGGTCAAGCATAATGGCTTAGTTATTTCTGCCCCAAAAATGAAACTTTTCCAAACAAAGGTTAGGTTTCTAGGCCATGAGATAGACCAAGGAACGATAGTTCCTATTAGTAGGAGCATAGACTTTGCTTCCAAATTTCCCAATGTTATTTCTGAAAAGAAACAACTTCAGAGGTTCTTAGGGAGTCTCAATTATATCTCAGATTATTATAAGGACCTATCACAGGATACAGCCATTTTATACAATAGGCTCAGAAAGAACCCAGGGCCATGGACAGAAAGACATTCCCAGGCTGTCCAAAGAATTAAAGCCAAAGTAAAATGTTTACCTTGCTTAAATTTAGCAAATCCTAAATTCTTTAAAATAGTTGAAACAGATGCTTCAGACTTAGGATATGGTGGTATCCTAAAATAGGTAAATCCCAATAATTCCAAAGAGGAACTGGTAAGATTTACTTCAGGAAAATGGAATCAGACCCAGTCGAAATACTCGACCATTAAAAAAGAAATGCTTTCCATTATAAAATGCATTTCAAAATTTCAAGATGATTTGCTAAATGAAAAGTTTTTACTCAGAATTGACTGCAGCTCTGCCAAGTCAATAATTGAGAAAGATGTGAAAAATTTAGTGGCAAAACAAATCTTTGCCAACTGGCAAGCACAATTATCTGCTTTCGAATTTGAGATACAATATATTAAAGGAGAAAATAATTCTCTTGCTGACTATTTGACCCGTGAATTTTTGCAGGGTGAATGACTACCCCCAATAGGGGAAGAGGTCGTGGCTATGGCCGTGGCCGAGGACGTGGGAGCAACAATATGTTGCCCTACCAAGAATCAAACATTCCTCTAATAGGGGATTGGACTACAGTCCATAGGACAAGAAACTTGCAGCAATTGCCTGCACCTCCAAGAAAAGAAGATATACCTTCTTCCTCATCAAGTAAGACTACGTCTTACAAAGAGGCAATGGTCAGTGAACCAACAGAAGTAACAGAATATCTTGAAAATCCTGTTACAGAAGACATCATGTATGTCGAGAAAGAAGATATAGACTTGGCCCCTAATGATGGGTGGTCAATCAAAACAAGATATCTCGAATCTAGAGGATATCCTGGACTTTATGGTAAGTCTAGACCTCACCTGGAGGTACTATTATCAATCACTGAATCAGTAACAATTACTCACCATCACCAAAATAATAACCCAGAAAGTTTTATAAACTTCAGCAAATGCCATATCAATAAGGTACTATCACCCAGAGAATGGGGACTGAACCCCAATGGGGAAAAGGCAATAAAAATTGCCGAAGGTAAATATGTTTATTTCAATTACTGGGATTATATCCAGGCTTTCTTATTGACATTTTATTATTAAAATCCCAAGAACAAACATTCTTGGTTCTTCAGTATCAACCCAGAAGTGGTTGATAGGCCCATACCAAATTGGTTTTTTAACTGGTGGATCAAATTTGGTCCTTCCTTGGAAATTTTACCAGTAGATCTACTCCGCTTATATGATGACTGGTGTCACCACAGTCCCTTAATTCTGAAAAATACTTTTAAGATGATTACAGGACAAGGCCCATGCCTATATTTTATTAAATTCCAAATCCCATGGATATGGAGATGGACTATTACCATAACACAAGACAGACACAGTATTCCTGTGCTTAGGAGAAATTTCTTCTATAAATGGTGGGCTAAAATGGCCACCGAGGACCTCCAAAATATCAAAGCCAAGGTTGAGACAGCCATAGCTGATGACCAGTGCAAAACAAAGTTCCAAGATTCCCAAGAGCTCTCAGTAGCCAACTTAAAGAATTACTTTAAAAAACTACACCCTAATGAAACGGAGGAACAAATCATGGTCAGGACCCTTGATTATATGAAAGAACAATTCTTTAAAAACTTTCAATTCAATAATGAAGCAGTGTCAATGAAGACCAGTTCGTCGCAAGCATCAATAGACTCAGATGCCCTTGATTGCTTAGCCGGGGAATCCCAAGCTGAGGAGGACCCTACTCCCGAAGACTTCTGGGACGCCATGATCCAATCAATGGCCCAGAAAGGAAGAGGACAAAACTCCAATCGTCAGCCATGACGTCACAAGGCCAATAATACATGCCCGGCCAAACTACTCTGTAATCTGTCGACCACTTTGTCGGCCACCTAGGCAATTATAGTGCCCTTTACTATTAACTTTTTAAGTTTTTGTCGTCTATCATTATAAATGCGCCTATGGGGCCCACAAAAGCGTACCCGGCATTAATAATGATTTTTTGTCGTTTTCTCCACAGGCTACCGAATGTAACAGTAGCTTTTTTACCGGCTTAAATAGTGAGCCTTTTTCTTTTCTTTACAAGGCCAATCCGCCTCAGTTGTAACATAAGCTTGAATACACAAGTCTTTTAAGTTCTTCAAATTTTAAATACAATTTCCTTCCGCAATCAATCGCACACTCTGCTTTCCTTTCCTTAAGGTAACTATAATTTCTTTCTTTAATTTCAATTTTATTTCAATTGTTCTTATGATAGCTCGTAGCTAAGTACCTAGTTGTGGCACGTCGGTCCCAAATGATATATATATATATATATATATATATATATATATATATCGTATTTATACTTTTTTGGGGCCCAAAAATGTTTGGATTGGGCTGAGGTCCTGTGCGGTAGCACGGGGTGAACAACCCAATGGTCGACCCTGCTCTCATCGACTCCCTTGTTTTTATTACTCTTATTTTGGTCATTTCGCACCAATGAACTAATTTGGTGTGCATATTTTTATTTTAGTCAGAACTTTAGTATTTGATATAAATAGTATTTAATGATTATATAAAGATAACAAATATATTCTTAAATTGAGTATTACCAACACACATGAACGATAGAAATTTTGTAGCTTCCCTTTGATAACTTATTTTACCCATGCAATTCACCCTTTTACTAATTTTACCACTTTAAAAAATCAATTTTTTTAGATACTTCTTCTCTTTATATTTTTTTAATATATTTACTTGTGTAAAAAAACTATATTTACTATAATATTTTTTTGACAATATATTTACTATAATCTTTAAAATTTTAATTTTGGATATTTCGCATCAACAGGTATTAAGAACATACTTAAATGGGTGTTCATATTTTTATTTTAGTCTCGCTTTTTAGTATTTAATTATAAATAGTGTATTTAATGAATATATAGAAGATAACAAACGTTGGTGAATTCTTTTGTTCTATTTGTTGAAATTCTATGGTTCAACTTAAATTCAATCTTACCGATCAACACATGAGAACAATAGAAATTTTGTGTCCCCTCTTTCATGATTTGTTTAAAAGTCTAATTAACATTAACGCGTGCAAACACACATTTACTAATTTCACAAATTGTTGTTAACTTTCACTACCAAGTCTAAGTTACCAATGACGAAGAGCCAAGAGTAATATACGTTGAAGGAGTATGGTTTTGATCAGATTATGTGTTAAACTTTTATATTTATATTTGATGAATATAAATTTTGCTATTAAAACTCTTTAGCTTTTTATTTGTATTATTGAATTTCAATTTCTTTGCTAATGTTCCTTTTTAATTTCGTAATTTATTATTTAATTTATAGTTATAATTTAATTTTTATTAATAATTATTCGATTATATATTTTACACAATCAAATCCTAATATTCTTATTTGAAAAAAAATCAAATCTGCATTAATGTAAAATCTTAATTAAGAAGAAAGAATTCTATTAACATTTAAGCCTTTATTTGTCTTTTCTAAAAAAGAAATTAAAATAATGTAATATCCATATCTCTTAAAAAAGTAGCGTGATGTTCAAAATCAAATATTGGAGACTCTTCATAGACTTCTTTCTACATATTCAATGCACATTTAATGACATTATTCTCTCTTTTTTCGAGAAGATTTGTCCTCAAATCTGAATCTGTCGAATAAATTAGTGGATTATTGAAAATTCTCTTTTTTCTCTCTCATTTCTTTTTGACTAGATATTCATCCGCTTCTTTTTTTTGACAAAATAATTCGTTCACTATTTAAAAGGTTTTTTTTGAATCTTATAATCCATATTTTACTTGTATTTTAAGAAGTATAACATACGTTAAAATTAAACTTATTTGATCAAATATCAAACGTTTTTAAAATTTTATGAAAATTTGCATATTTGATCTACTCGACTTGAACTATTAATTTGACGATTGAATCAATAAAATTTAATATCTACAAAGAAATATCTGGTGGAATATCTCTTACAAAACTTACTCTTTAAGTAAGCTGATTCCCATCATTTTAAAATAGTTATCTTAGTAAAAGTTTTACTTTACTTACTTCACTCTTAAATATGTTTTATTATTTTCCAATTTCGGGTCATTTATTTAAATTTATTTATATTATATAATAATAATAATAATAATAATAATAATAATTTACTATTTCTTTTAGAATTGGGTCTACCAAATTTGAGGCCAATAAAAAGCCCAATAAGAAGTCGAGGGACCACTGAACAACGACACGTGTCGCCGCCATTCCTAGTTCTCTGAGGACTCTCAAACTTATATGTGTGTTCATCCATATCATACACGCGTCATAAACCTAACCCGTTAGATTTCCCAATCCTTCTAACGACGTAAAATCTGAACCGTCCAAGCTGATCCTCATCCTCAGTTCAAAACTCTAGAGTATATAAAGAGAGAGAGATTCTCGCAACAAAACAACATTCCATTGACCCCTTTTCGCTTCTCTGACTCACCCATACCTCTCTATACTCTGAAGAAGAAGAGAGAGAAAGTTTCTTAGAGAGAGAGAGAGAGAGGGAAAGAGAGAGAGGGAAAGCGAAATCGAAGGTATCTCTTCCTTAATTTTCTCTATTTCGTTTTTATCAATTCATAAGTTTGCTGAATTATCGTTTTGCTTAATTGTATTCTCTATGTGTAGATTCATAAAGGTTCTTTGTCAAAAAAAAAAATACTTCAATTTCAATTTGCCTCTCTTTCTTTCTTGTTTTTATTTTTTATTTTATTTTATTTATTTTTTTATTTTTTTCTTCCGTTTTGGTTTGTGAAGTTGTTAGAATTATGCTTTGCTTGATTGTGCCGTTGTTCAATTGTGGTTTATTATGAATTTTTTTGGTTCGTTTTGAATTTAGCTTTTCTTTTTGGTGATTTTTGTTTTTTAATTTTCAATCTGATTGTTGTGTTTGCTGATAATGAGTTTGGGGTTGGAGTGAAGGTGAGAGAGAGAGAGAGGCAAAAGAAGCGAAGGTTTGAATCGAACCTGATATATTCAATGGTAAAAGTGATTTTTTTATTATTTATTTTTGTTTGATTTTTCGGTTTCGTTTCGTTTTGGAGGGTTTTGTGGCTGGTTTTAGTGAATAGCAGGAATGTGCTAAAATTAGGTTGATATTTAATTTTAATAATTGAAAATTGATATGATGAAAAGTGGAATCGTTGATGAATTAAGATTTTCTAGAGATAAATCTTTTTTGTATCTTTTCTTTTGCATATTTGGTATGTTATCTTAATTTAAATTTTTTTTCTTTTTTTTTGATGAAATTGAAAATTTAAATTGAAATTTAAACTTTTAAATAATTTAAATTTGCTTATTTAAAATTTTAAATATGCAATTTTGCCCTTTTTTTTTAATATTGATTGTGTCTGTTTAGGGGGAGGAGAATTGAGTTCTATGTAGTATTTTTTATTTTTTATGGATCTATATAAGGTGGACGATTTATTTTTGGTAAGGCTATTTGAGATTTTAAATTGTAGTACACAAGTACTACTATGAGGGCAACTTTGAAGTTTTTGTGGTACCTGCAACTGTAATAGCAGCTGCATCACTACCCTGCAGACTTGGGCGAGGTTTAGAGAAGGGGTATTGGATGATGAACATGTGTGTGAATCCGATTACTCTCATCATATGTTCTTGCTAAGCTCCAAACTGGGCGGGACTATTTCTTTAGATGCCCTTGCAAATCATATTAATTCACTTAACCTTTTATGTAGGTCATATTGGTGGTTAGGCATTCCAGTGTCATCTTTACAATCATAGAAGTGTGTTATTTATTACAGATCTATAGATTTTGCTTTGCTCAAGAGCTTTTGGAAGTTGGAAAAGTATGGACCATGTTTAGTTGACTTCTTTGTTTTGGAGTGGTTGTTGTAACTTTGAAGCTTAGCCTTTGTAGTTTTTGATTTTCGTTGTCATTACTATTACTATAGGTGCCATGTTCTTATGCTTATCATTGGAAGTTGTCTTGATTTTGAGGTATATCACGAAAAGTATAAAGAGGGAAAAATTCAGACAGCTTTGACTGATTTAAAACACTAGCATACACATTCTCACTTGAGAGTTTTGGAGAACAGTTTCTTAGAAAGGTCTATAACTTCTGATATTCACAACTTTGAAATTTAAATTGAACATGCCTGAGATAGACAGGTAGGGACTTTTTTCTTCAATAGAGGTGGTGTATTCCTCCTGTGAATGAAATGTGTTTTTGAAATACCAGTAATTTAAAACGTTTTCTTGATTTAAATGTACTTAAGTGCCAATTACTTTGTATTGATATGACTACATAAACAATCTGTAGTTTAGTAGTATTTGTCTTTGATCCATTTTTTTCATTTTATGGATGCATGTTTTGTATGACTTACATTTTATTTTTGTTTCTTAGAGGTTAGATGCAAACGACAAATTGAATCGACCTTAGGCTTTGATTCAGAAGCCCAGCACTGATGCCAGTCTTTAAAATGAAGGCTAAATCAACTACAACTTGCAAAAGAGATGGGAGGTATCTCCATGTGTCTCAGAAATCAAATAAAATATCTAAAATACAATGTTCCATGGTCAGAGTGAGTGATGAAATGGAAAATTTGACTATATCAAGCTTAACATCTCATAATGGTGGTTGTTCCATGGTCAGAGTAACTGATGAAATGGATAATTTAGCTGTAGCAAGCCAGACATCTCATAATGGTGGTTGTTCCATGGTCAGAGTAACTGATGAAATGGATAATTTAGCTGTATCAAGCCAGACATCTCACAACGGTGGTTGTTTCATGGTCAGAGTAACTGATGAAACGGATAATTTAGCTATATCAAGCGAAACATCTCACAGTGGTGGTTGTTCCATGGTCAGAGTAGCTGATGAAATGGAAAATTTAGCTATCTCAAGGGAAACGGCTCACAATGGTGGTAAGCTTTAATAATCTTAACAAATAGAGAGAAGTATAAAAAAATGCAATCCATCTTGGCATTGGTACAGCTGCTTTTATGGTATTTTTTATGTTCATATAATGCAACCTAAGCTACTTATTATTTAGTTTGACGTGTTTGTTTGTTGTAGGTTTTTTCATAAATGAAGAATCTTCCAAGGAGCATGACAATGAAAAAAACCAAATGCCATCTAATATAGATACAACTGTAGAGCAGGACTGTCTTTCATTTAGTGGTTGTTCAGATTTAGTGGATTTTGCAGCGGAAATGGTAAGGCTCAACTAACTTCATTTCATGCATCTATATGATATGAATTAGTTGTCTTTATGTACATTAAATGCTACGTGCTTGCAACATGATTGCAAATAATGATTTGTGTAAACAAAAACTCTCATTCTTTTGTGGGGGGCATGGGCATGAAGTACGAAATAATTGAGTAAATGAACTGACAAGAATATTGCTAATGGTTAACACTATTGGCCCTAAATTGAACTTTGAGCTTGACTTCATGTGTGCCTTCAGATGCAAGTTTTTATATGCAATAGTTGTTCTGCTTGCTGTTCGATTAATATATGCATTTAGTTTTTTGGATTGTGCAGAAATCAATTAACCTAAGATTCTGTGTACTGCTTGTGTGAATATTTATATTTGAGTGTAGCGTCTAATTACCACATCTACTCAAAGCATTACTTCATGTCTTCGTTCTAGGATCGTTATTGTCTAAACAGTAAAATTTCATTGCGCCTGCATCATTGTCTTGTAATATGGTTTGGGAGTTTCAGTATGAACAGTTATATTGAAGTTATTTCTATTTTATCACTTCGTCAAGCTTTCTTTTTTATGTGTGTGCATATGTAATCTAAGATTCCGTTGTACCTTTTAGTGATTAGAAGCCACTAACTTTGGTTTGTGAGCTTGGAGTTTTATTTTTTAATGAAGATCAGTCCATTGCAATATAATTTGGTTACTTATTATAGTTTTGAAAAAGAAGTGTCAACATTATTTTTGCTTCACATTACTCATGGTGATTTTGTTATGGCAGGATTCTTTGCCGTTTTCTGTTCCCTCAAGTTCAGATGCAATGTTCTATTATTTTAATAGGCCTGATGATGCCCACTGTAATATATTTGAAGCAGGTAACCCACTTGAAACCATACTCGTTAGCATACCGTTCTTTTTTTTTTTGAGATGACAAAGAAACCTAAATAAAGATTAAAGGAAAAATATAAAAGTTGAGGATGAAGCACCTCCCTAGTCAAACCAAAATATTGGGATGGGAGATGTAAATTGACAAAGGTTAAACGCGTCTTTATGACGTAACTACATTAGTTTAATTCTAGCATATCCTTATGCCCTTTCCACAAGTGGCTCCTAGTAGTATTCTTTCGAGAATGATGTTTACGTAGTATAATTGTATTTTTATTACCAATACCACTCTAGTGCACTTCTGTTTGTAACAAGTGTGTGGATTTTGGTCTCATTGCAGTTTGTAAGGAGCTTATCACTATGACACCTCAAGTGGACACCAATAACTTTACCAACTATCAAATGCCTGAAATGTTCAATTCCTATGTGGATGAAGCATCTCTGAATGTTTTTTCCTGTGTATTTGATGATACTTGCAACTTGAATACGCTTTCTGATATTGATTTTGTTGGGATGAATTCGATGTACGAAATTCCCACCCCCGAGGGCACAATGGAAGAAGCAAATTACCATAGTGTAGGCTCCTGTGAAGAGTTTCAGCCAATTCCTGATGCTTCATGGTTCAATTTATTATGCCATCAGGCCAAGCCAGTTACTGAAGAACTTGATGTCAGGTCCAGTCATCTTGATTCAGAAAGAGTTGACTATTGTGATCAAGAGGCATTCATTAAAACCTTTTTAGAAATATCAGATGAATCTAACTTGTTACCTGCACTAGTAAGCAAGGAAACGAGCATCAGGAAGAACGTTACCCTTGTTCTTGATTTAGATGGTAATTTTATTTCATCTTTGTCTGCTATTCTGCTACCCATATAGATACCTCATATAATTCAGAAAATACAAGTTTTTTCCTTGAAATCTCTTACTCATCTCTCTTATCAAAACGTGCTATTCAATAATGTTGATCATTTAGTTCATTATGGATTTTTCTCGAGTTACACCATGATCAATGAGCTTCACCATCAGAAAATCTATAGATAACTATCCCATGAGGCATAAAAGCTTTATATTCAATTAAAGCTGAACTATTTAGACATCCACAGATTATAATGGAATTGAATGACCAGTTATATGTTCTCTTGTCTCGTTTTACTTCTTTCAATGTCATCTAATGTTGGGTTGGTGTTATTGTTTACAATAAACAAGAGAAATCTTCGTATTGCTTCAGCAATTTTCTGAATAGTTTTTTTGTCCTTACTACTTTTATATGTTCTCGTCTCAATGGAACCTTCTTATTTCCAAAAATGTATAATAGTTGGTTTGCCTTAACAGAAACGCTGGTCCACTCTTCCATGGGGAAGAAAATTGATGGTGCTGACTTCACGATTCCAATTTTGCTGGACAAGGAGTACACTGTCTATGTACGAGAGAGGCCCTTCCTCCGTGATTTTCTGGAGAAAGTATCAGAGATGTTTGAAATCATCATTTTCACTGCCAGTAAAAGCCTCTATGCTGGAAAATTGCTGGATGTTCTTGATCCTGAAAAAAAGCTTTTTTCTCGACGAGCATACCGAGAATCATGCATCTTTGAAAACGGCACCTACATCAAAGATTTGACAGTTCTTGGAATTGACCTGGCTAAAGTATTCATAATCGACAACTCTCCACAGGTATTTTCTTGGTCTTCATTTTCTCATCGGTTTTCATTTATTTCTTTCATGAACCTTTTCTGCATATCTGGTATTACATTGTAGTATCACTTAATTTAGGATGTAATTACTTAAAAATCCCATATTTGGATAATTAATTTGATTTTTTTTTTTTGCAATGTTCATGAATAGATTATTTCCTTCTATTGGAAATAGTTATCATGATTATTGATTTGTTGTCATAAGTAGTTTTTTTACATTTTTCTGGTCCTTTATTGCCTTTGGTTTATGATACTGAAACTTCACAACTCTATCATGTTCATATTAGGTGTTCAAGTTACAAGTTAACAATGGGATTCCTATTGTGAGTTGGTATGACGATCCTTCTGATTCTGCTCTGATGTCTTTGCTCCCCTTTCTAGAGAAACTGGTTGATGTGGATGATGTTCGACCCATCATAGCAGAGAAATTTGGTGGGCCCAAGAATAAATAATTTTGCACTTGAGCACATTGGCATTGAATTCTGGATCCCCTCCTTTCAAGCAATAGATTACTCTAATCTTAGGATAGTCCACACCATGCTGCTTAGCACATTATAGTTGACTCTTCTCACAACTGGCTATTATTCTGTGATAGTCAGATAGTATTTCTTAAAAATTGTACATAAATAGTACAATAATTTGGTTTCAAGTTTTGGCTTTTGAGTTTCATTGTTGAATCTTTATTGGTAAAGTTTTGTAGTTTCCATAATGTCAATGCTGGTTATGCATGCTGTTAGTTATTGTCGCTTATATTATTCCATTTTTTCAAGTGTCATTTAAAGTTACAGTTATAGATTTTCTGGTCTCGGACTTCAAAAAATTAATGTCTTTATGTATTTTGAAATAAAAACAATTAATGTCTGTTTATATATATATATATATATATTTACACACTTCATGAGATATATGTGTGAGTGGTTTAGTCCGGGAGACCCAACTTCTTTATTGTAACAAAAAAATGTTTTACGAAAGCGCTTGAAATTATTTTGTTTTCTATATTTTGAAACAAGGTTGCTCATACATAAATACATACTCAATACTTCATTACAATTTTTTAAAATGTTCCATTTCTTTAACAGTTTTTCTAAAATATTTATGAAACTTTTACTTACACATTACAATACAATTATCTGTAGCTCGTGCAAGACATGTGAAAAAACACTAATGAAACAAAAAAGGAATATGGTCTGACACCTCTTATTAATGTCTACAGAAGCACCTCATCAATATTATAATCACTATTTTAAATAAAATTACAATATTGTCAACTTAATCCAAATTATACAAACTCAAGTAATCTCTCTCTCTCTCTCTCTCTCTCTCCAAGACACACATACGGGTATTTGCCTTTTAAGTACGTTGGCCTCCTATTGGGATCAAACCCTCACGTAGTGGCTCTTGGGAACCTCTCCTACAGTTCCTCCGAGGAAGGTCGTAGAGAAATAGGCGTGTAAGCATGGATAGAGATTAGTCATTCTAATGTCAAGTCTTAGTAGCATATCTATCTTATTCATGCCTTTTCTTAAAATGTTGGTAAAAGTGTGGCGCTTGATTGTCCAAATTCATCCACCATTCTGTAGGGTGGGGTTCCTAAGGGAGGTAGTAAAATATCATGGGTTAACTCGGTTGATGTATTTTAATCTAAACAAAGGGGTGGCCTTGGAGTAAGTAATCTGAAGTTGTTTAACCAATTTACTTGTTAGGGGAATGGAGGTGGAAGTTATTGGAGGGTAGAGAGATGCTTTGGTAGGAAGTTATTATTGCTAAATATGATGCTTTGGTAACATTACCTGGACTTCCTTTTGGAATGGTACTTTAATAGGGTAAGCCCCATTGATTTACTTGTTTTATAGGTTGTTCACTTTTTCCAATCAGCAGGAGTGTTGAATATTAGATGTCGTCTTGAGGAGTACTCCGACCAACACGACGTGGGGCTTTACTAGAAGATTTGAAGCACAAGATAGCACATATATCATTCTCTACAAAGGAAGACATATGGGTATGGAGGTGGATGTCGAACGAGGCATACTCAGTGAAGTCAGTGTATACGACCTTATCCTCAGAGGTTGCTTTATTGTCCGCCACCTCGGGTGATCGTACTTTGGTGTTTGGTAAGCTTTGAAAAAATTTCCCCCAAAGGTTATTTCTTTTTCATGGAAATTATCCTTAAATAGGATTCCTACTCGTCAAAATATCTTATGTAGGAAGGTCACCCTTGATACACCGCAGAGTAATTGTGTTATGTACGACGACCAACGTCAAAATGGTTAGGATGGGGTTTCAAAAATTCTCCGAGATGTGAAAACCTATTTCCTCTTGTTTTGTTCCTTTTGGAAAGCATGCCCGTGGTCGGCGAGGGCTCGCAATGATATGACATGCACTTGATTTAGGCTATTTAGGAGGCTTACGACAATTATGTTTTCTCTGACCGCCCATGTTTTCTTTGATGTAGACCCTATGTTGCATTTTGATCCATCTGTCCATAATCAGAGGGAGACATGTGCCCAGGCGGTAGATCGCCGACAGGTACTGGAAATTATAAGAGTCATTTATTGGCACTGGTTATTAGTTGAGACCAATATAAGTATTTGCTTGTACTACGAGTGATTTGTTGACACTTTAAAGTGCATTAGCAAGTAGAGTTTCTTGAAAGACTTCTCTCTCCTCCCCTATGAGCTATCTCCTACCGTATGAGTTGTAATTCACTTGGACTCCCCTTACATGTAATAGTTGGTGTACCTTGTACCCTTGTAATTTTACTTGAAAACATGTCACATTTAAATCATGAGGATAAACTACTGAACTTAGAGAACATCTTATACATAAGTGAATGCTAAATATATTAAAATTTGAAATTAAAATCCAACTTAACATATCTCCACAACAAACTCTAAAATGACACGAATTTTCCTCCGCAAATACAAAATAGATCGTTCTTATAGTCAAGAGATTAAAGCAACTAGAAATAATTGGCAATGTTTTAAGAAATCTAACATTAGAGATAGCACAAGATAATCAACACTAAAGACACACCGGAAGGAACACCTTTTAAGTCCATCAATTGCTTAATTCCATGCCATATAGTCCTCTTTCTTAAGAGCTACATAAAGTAAATATAATAAGTCATTAGTGTGTAAGAATGCTAAAATGAATAATAAGATTGTTCTTTTGTTTTTTTATTATTATTATTATTATTATTATTATTATTATTATTATCACCGTCAGTATTGTTGATCTGGAATTGCAAGCCGTTGAAAGTCTCTTGGATGCTGCAAAAGCAAAAAGAAAACTAGTGATTTTGAAATTATTAGAGACTAATTAGTGATATTGAAGTTGGTTGTTCGTGATGATGACATCATATTAATGTCACGTCTAACACCTATATCCCAATGGCAACAACTTAAAAGACAAGCTGGTGGGAGTGTGCTTGTTCCTCAATAGTCTGTTGAGATTCAATCGTAAATTTGATTAAATAACCTGACAAAGAAAGCCTGTAAATTGCATCCTTCTTGTACACACACTTTTTGACCCAATGGGCCTCATTAACATCTATTGGCAAATCAATGATCAAAGTTTTCCAACGACCATTCTTTGAGGAGAAAACAGTGACATGGCGACAACCCTAGAAACACATTACCTTGAAAAACCATGACTCAGCAGGGTCATAAGCTAGGGCAGCGTAGGAGTACCCTCTAGAGGTTGTTCCTTTTAGGCTTCAAAATAGCCACACCGTGTTTTGTGACATAATTTACTACACAGTAGTGATAGACACCGTGTGTGAGGTTTTGAGCTTGACCATGTTTGTGACAAAACAAGAGTAGCCCATCAATTAGATTTTGTGGTGAAACCGAATAACACGTCACTTTTGAGCATAACAAGAAGATTCGTTCTAGATCCAAAAATGGATCAGGGTACCTACGATCTGTCACCACATAAGGTCGTGGCTCCTTCGGAAAGTCGTGTGTAGAATTATATATCGCCATGAGTTGGAGACACACACGGCCTTTGCTACAATCTTCCCACTTAGCCTCTTGAATATGCCCATTTGAATCTCATGAGGGAGATTATCAAATGAGGGCTTCAAAGTCATCTTCTTTCTTACAACACAACTCTTCATTACAAATTCCTTTGTGATTGTGAGAAAGAATAATTTTGATTGATGGGGAATATTGTATTTGAGTGATATATGAATTTTCTAGAGGCACATTCTTCTAGAATTATGACACCTGAGAGGTGGCACACGTACCCTACCAGGTTAAGAAAAAAGCGTGTCTTCAATTTTTTATTGTTTTTCATAGTCACATGATAAGTCATAACTAAGTGTCACTCTTAATAAAAGGGTATTAAAAAACACTTACACACAATTTCTAAATAAATTAGTGTAGTACATTTTTTCAAAAAGTTGCACATTTTCTATGGTTACTTCAGTTTGAATCCAAAATCTTCACTTTATGTGCGTGAATTTGCGGGTGGTGCTTGCCACTCTATTTGCATAAAAAATTGAAGTCATAATTTTGCAAACAAGGAAGCAGTGGTAGGGTGAAAGCAATCACTTTTTTTGACCGAATTTAATGCACTCGCTATACGTTCATTGTATGTTTGAATGAATTTTACTAATTTCATTATATATATTTTAAGTATTAGATTTTGTAATAAAATCCTTTAATACTATCAACTGACGTTTTGTCATTATATATATGTAATTTTATCATTTATGAATAAAATAATAGAAGGATTAAAATCTATAAATTAACACAAATTATGTTTTTTATACCATTTGTCTTGCTTTTAGTTGTTTTACACTAAATTTTACATAGTAATTGTTGTTTGAATTTTTTTTTTTTGACAAACATTGATTTGAATTTCTTGTAAAATAACTTCAATATAGCTATGTACAAAGATTAATATTGTAAAAAGCTTGGAAGGGAAACATTGTTAATACCAATCTTTATTTTTGACAAATTGTTTACCTCGATCCTTTTTTAAGAACGATAACATTTAAAATTACCAATGCATTTAATGTTGCGTTTATTAAATAACTCTAATATATTTTGAAAATTAAAACATTCCTTGACTTTTTAATAATTGTATAAAAATTATAACCTCTAATATTTTTAAAAAATTATTTTACATATTTATAAAAAAAACTATCGTACATTTTTTGTATAGTAATTGTTCATTTTTTTGACAAGAAATGCAATATCATTAAATTTAATATTCATCAAAAAATTGATAACATTTTTAAACAGACTTTTAATTGTAATAGCAATATCCAAATAAATTCACATATGAATTTTATCGTTATATTCTCTTTCTTCAGTAATAGACATTTTCTTTTTAAAAGCCTTACATTTAAGGTTGTTTTTACTTTTTAACAACATTAAAAACACTACATTTAATGATGTCAACATATTAAATGGGGGTACTCAAGGCACTTCTTAATGAAATAGTAGTCAAATTTTTTGCTGTAACAAAAAAATGTATTTTTTGTCCTTACAACAATTGTACCATTGATATAAAGACAAAAAATACATTAATGAATATTGATGTACTATATTAAATGTTATATATTAAATTTTCACGGGAAATTTTATATTACATGTTATATTAAAAAGTTGTAAAATCATTTCTATAAAATAAATTTCACCAATATGATGTGGCATAAGTAGTAGATACTTGAGCCTCTTAAATATTTGGTCTTGGGTTCAATCCTTAGCTGGTGAGAAAGGAAAAACATTTGTTGTGAGAGGTCAACCCCCTAAAATGGATCTCTGATATAACGAAGGAAAAACATTTGTTATAGTTAATGTTTCATTGAAAACGTAAAACAATATAATGGAATAGAGGGAGTATCTAAATTATTTTATATTACCGCGAAAATAATTTAGAACTGGGCATTATACAATGGGCATTATACTAATTTACTTACTAAATAACAATGAATTTGAGATAAAATAATTTTGCTAAAATAACAAACAAAATGGAATAGAGGGAGTATCTAATTTCATTTTCAATGCATGCATTTAATGTCGTATAGTTTATCTTTCGTAAAAAAAACCTAACAACGTTCTTTCGAGTTATGACAATTTCTATAATTTCTAACATTTTTAAAATATAACATTTCATTGTTTATTTTAATTTTTATAAAAATAATAGCTTAAATATTTTTAATATCTTATTTATAAACGTATTTTCAAGTTATGACAAATTCTACAAAAAATTCATATATAAATGTTATTGTTTTCAGTCAAAAAAATGTTATTGTTTTTTGACCAAATATAAATGTTATTTTTATATTCTCTTTCTTCACATTTTCTTTTTAAAGACATTACGCTTAATGTTTTTTTCTTTTTAAAGACAATACATTTAATTATTTTTTTTGACTCAATACATTTAATGTCGTTAATGTACGTATTAAATGTTTTTTAACTAAATATTAAATGGTTACCTTTTTTTTATCAAAACATTAAATGGTTATTTTAACCAAACTTTTGGGTTCGAATATGCAGTAATGTTAAACTCATCGCTTACCATTGCATCATCTCTTCCTCCTCTTTGCTAATTCATCATCTCTTCTTCCTCTACGATTTCCATTACTCCTCTACACTTCAGGTACAAACTTTCTTCCTCCTCTTCGTCTCTTCCTCTCTTTGATTTTCAATTCTGTACAGTTGTTCTATTCTCTTTTTCGATTTTTCTTTTTGTTTCAGTTTTGTTCTTCTTGTTGCAACAGGTTAGGCTTTGACAACAACCTTACATCTCTCTTCATCATCTCAGCAACAAGTTAGGGATTATTTTTAGTTTTTATTTTTGAAACAAATCATTTCACAAACATTTCGTGATTATTAGGTTGTTGGCTGGTTATGGAAATAAGCTTCTGGTTGTCTCAATCTTTCACTTTTTGTGTTTTAAGATTGAAGTGCTGGTGTGTGACTTGATTTTGTGGTCATTTGATTTTGTGTTGACTATTATAGTTTCAGATTCTGGTTATACATGCTTATTGATCTTTTGATACAAAAATGAGTACCAATGCTTTGGGTGATTTTGATATTACTCCATCTTGAACCATCAAAGTTATTCAGTCTTATTGATTATTTGTTTCACTGATTGCTTCTGTTTTAGAATATATATATATATATATATATATATATATAGTCCTTTTAAGTGGGAAAACACAGGTTCACACTCCCTGGAGTGGACTATTTGAGTAATCTGACACTGTGTTCATATGCATTTTTATAAGCATTATTTCCTAGTTTGAGAACTCAATTATCTCAGTATTCATGCACTTCAAATTTTGAAAACAATCAATGTACTATTGAAGTTAAATGCATTACCTATTTCTTATAACTATTTGGCTTGGAAATGCTTCTTAAATGACAAGGTGTAATGTACCAAAGACTTGATTTGATTTTGTTTGGGGTATTTTGGTAAAAACTTGATTTGGATATGGGTATTTTGTTTATGGTTATCAACTTGTATTCCATTTTTTTTCATACTCTTCAGATTGTCATTATTTCATTATGTTTGCTGCCCTGGTATAATCTCTAAGTTGTTTTTTTTTACAATCATTTAATAGTTATGTAATTATTATATCTATAGTTTATTTCAGTTTATATCAAGTAATTTCCTAGTTTTGTTTTGAATGTCAGGTAGGCATGCCTCGTACAAGTCAACCCAAGAATAATGCCAAATGGCTAGTGGATGTTATTGGTATATCTACTATAGTTTTTTTTGACGCAAGTATATCTACTATAGTTAGGTAGTGGATTTTCCATTATTTATATTTCGGTGTACTAATATTTTGATTTATATTGTGTTAGATGAGGAGGGTAATCACAGCCAAAAAAATCTAAGAGTACGAGATTTGATTCCAGACAATATAGGATTTAGGGTATTGACAGAATGGAATGAAAGATCTCAACCAGTTGGGAGATCTGGAGGTTTATTAGGAGGGTTTTTGGGTTTTACTGCTAATAATTTTGACAAGTTCCCTATTTTGTACAAGAATTGGCATGAAATTCCTGACGATTACAAAAACAGTATTTATGACAATACTATAAAGGTATAAAGCATAATTACCTTAGTTCTTTTGATTGTTATTTATGTCATGTTACTAACATCTTATATTGGATTTGAATTAAAGGTTAAATTTGTTGTGAACGATGGAGGTCACAAGAAATGGATTTTATCCAGCTTAGGAAAGAAGTGGCGAGACAATCGTTGCAAACTTTTCAAAAAATATTATAACTGCGAGCTTACTCTTGAACAGAATCTTCGGAACCCACCGGCGAACATTGACGAAGATCATTGGAGAATGTATTTGGAGTATAGGCTAGACCCCGCAACCATGGTAATAAGAAAAACTGTGAAATTGAGCAGATTTGGTTTAATTTTTTGATTTACAAAGTATTTGGAGTGGAGTATAGTCTGGATCCTAAAATATTATGACTTTGCTTATTGTTTACTAACTATTAAGTTTGTTTTGTGATATAGGCAATAGCTGATCAAAATGCTGAAAACCGCCAGAAGCAACAGGTTCCCCATACATTAGGGACTAAGACACTTGCTAGAAAGAGACATGAGCTGGTATCGTATCTCATTTTTCTATTGTTTGAAAATTTTAGAAAATGGCCTAATTATATTTTATGGTAAAACGTTTTAGGAAATGCAAGATGAACGGCCTTATAGTAGAGCAGATATGTATGAAATTGCTCATAAAAAATTAAATGGTGATTTTGTTAATGACGAGGCAAGACAAAACCATGTAAGTCCAATATTATAGATGTATGTTTGATTGCATTGTATCATATTATTGGGCACATTGTAAATGTTTTATGTCTTTCTTCAATACATGCAGGAACAATTGCAACATGAAATTGTTGAGGGTTCTTCTGAGCATGAAGCCTTTATTAAAGTTTTCGGGAAAGAACGTCCTGGGCATGTTCGAGGCATGGGACTCGGCGTAACACCAACTCAGATCGTTGGAGACAGTTCTCATTCAAGAACAGAATCATTTTCATTGGATGGTAATGAAAAGATATCAAAGATGCAAAATGAAATTGATTCTCGAAAGACACAAGTTGATGAAGTTGATTCTCTAAATGCACAAGTTGTTGAATTACCTCTATTGTAGGAACAACTTGCTTACGTTATGCAACTTGTTAAGCAAAATCAGGTGAGACCGTATTGAAATTCATGACTTCTTTCTGGTTTTGTTATTGTTAATTTGTTATATTTCAATTTATGTGTAGTCTTCTTTTTGGGGATTTATGAGAAGCTGAGATTTTGAAGTTATAACCTTAGAAGAGTTTTTCTTTCTGTAATTTTTTTCTGCTTAGATAAATCTGTTTTAAATGAGTGAAGATTAGATTAATACTCTAGGAAAAAAGTTTATCAGTAAGCTGCAATGTTTATTAATTATTAGTTATAATATGAAGATTAGATTATTAGTTTGTGATATATAATGTGGATACATTGTTTTGCTGCCATGTCACTGAAATGTTTGTTATGTTTGTAGTAGTATTTAATAGTTTGACTTGAGTTTCACTAATAAAGGCCACTGTTTGTAGTTCAATCTTATTATAAGTTTACTGTTGTGGGATAATTGTATCTTTTGGTGTATCTTTAGATGGTTTGACTATCTGTTTGAAGAAGATTAATCCATAGAGTAGTCTCCCCAAAATTGATGTGAATTTATGATCTAACTAGCAATATTACTTTTAGATTCATGGCATAACATTGGTTGTTTGTTGATCCATTTCTATTTTCTTTCATTTACTAACAATCTTTCAATTAGGTAACGGTTCTAATTTTGTTTATGAATATTTTTTTCAGCCGGATAACTTGAAATCACAAGATAGTATGAGACACTCTTCCGGATCTAGTCACGTGGGACATCATGAAGCAACAACATCCCATAGGATATAAAGATAGATGATTCTATTTTATTGTTATGAACAAATCAAACATGACACATTAGATTATTTTGCTAGTTGGTTTTATTTTGACGTCATGAACTAAGTTTGTTTTATAAAAAACTTTAGAACTTTTTATCTGTTTGTTAGCATAAATTTAGTTTCTTTTAATACTTGACATGTAAATATAATTAATAAGCACATTTATAAAATTTGTAAAGAGTAAATTATATTCCCCTCTTCTGAGAGAAGCTTGAATTACACTTCCCTCTCCTCTTATGTTAAAATATACACTCCCCTCCCTTGAGAAATAAAAACTTTGAGTAAATTATAATCTCCTCCCCTAAGAGATGCTTGAATTACAATAATCTTCCTTAATAATTAAATATGTGCTACACTTTAACCCTTTTTAACAGAAATAAATATTTTTATGATATCTACCAACTTTAAACCACCATTTCAGAAAAAATAACCCATTTCCTTATCATTTTAATGTCAATGATAATTAAATTTTAACTTTTTATGATTAATTTAATGATTTAGAATGTAAAATTCAATTTTTAAATAGCAGCTTTAGTAAATTTTCAAGATTTTAATGTTATTTTGCACTGTTTCATATTTTATAATAGGATTTAAAATTATATAATAATGATTTTGTGAATCAAAAATAGAGAAAATTGCATACGAGTCTTAAATATTTTAAAATGGACTCACAATACTCTTTTTTTCGCACTTAGTGTATTAAATTGGTATTGTTAGGTTACTAGGAATTTAGAAAATAATTAAGGGAGGAAAGTGTAAATTTTGACATAAGAGGAGGGGGGAATGTAACTCAAACTTCTCTTAAGAGAGGGAAGTGTAATTTTTTCTAACATGTTTTGCATAAGAGGGGAGGGGAGTGTATATTTTACTATAAGATGGGAGGGAAATGTAATTCAAGCTTCTCTCAAGGGAGGGGAGTGTAATTTACTCATTTGTAAAAGAAAGATACATATATTGAAATACAAACAAAAATTAATTGCAAAAAAAACTTGGATAGACTCACGACGGTTTACAATTGCCACCATATTTAAATAAAAAATAGGCTTAAATATGTTTTAGGCCCCTGCAAATATGGGGTGTTTTGGTTTAAGCCCCTGCAAATATTTTATTTATTTATAAGCCCTTGCAAAATGACACATTTTGTTTTAAGCCCTTCTGTTAGCAAACTGTTAGTGAGACGTTAAAAATCTCTTCTACGTGTATATTTGCAGGGGCTTAAACCAAAAAAAATAAATTCCAAGGGTCTAATAAATAAAATATATTTTTGCAGGGGCTTAAAATAAAATAAAAAACACACGTGGAAGAGTTTTTTAACGTCTCACTAACAGTTTGCTAATAGAAGGGCTTAAAACAAAACGTGTCATTTTGCAAGGGTTTATAAATAAATTTTTTTTTTGCAGGGGCTTAAACTAAAACACCCCATATTTGCAGGGGCCTAAAATATATTTAAGCCTAAAAAATAATTTTTGACTGTTTGCGGCGGTTAAGAACCGCCACTAACCTTAAGTGTGGAAACCTTGTTAGCACGTTTGCGGCAGTTAAAAACCGCTGCTAAACTCGCGACAGTTTGTGTGACGGTTCCCAGAATTGCCGCGAGTACACCCTGCCGACGGTGAAATCTATGACGCCTCTTGAACTGCCGCCAGCAGCTAATAACAACAGTTTCAACCGCCGCCGCTGAGAAATCTAACTACCGCTGAGTAATCCACGACGCCTCTTGAACCGCCGCCAACAGCCAATAGTAGCCTTAAATATTTTTAATATCTTATTTATAAACGTACATTCAAGTTATGACAAGTTCTCGACCAAAAAAAAAAGTTATGACAAGTTCTATAAAAAATTCATATATAAATGTTATTGTTTCCTGTCAAAAAAAATGTTATTGTTTTTTGAGCAAATATAAATGTTCTTTTTATGTTCTCTTTCTTAGGTAAACATAAATTTTCCTTTTAAAAACATTAAATTTAATGTTTTTTAAAGGCAATACATTTAATGCTGTCACTGTACGTATTAAATGTGTTTTCAATTAAACATTAAATTGTTATATTTTTTTATCAAAATTTTAAATGGTTATTTTAACTAAGGTTTTGGGTTCAAATATAGCCTTCGGCATGCGACAATGTTAAATCTCTTAAGAGTTACTCTCTATAATTGCGGTTTTAAGGACACCCAATTTATAACATAAATGGTTATCTTAAGGCTCTTGGTAATGAAAGTAGATGTTTTATCAATAATTAAGGACACTTGCAGTAGGACCCATTTTTTTACATCCTAACCTTTAGACGTCACAAAGATTAGAATATTTATCATTTATACAAATCAAAGTTACAAACCTACTGGAGTTTTTGGACGTAACTTAAATTGACGGGAAAAATTACCGTCACTTTGAGTTCCTTATGGTAAGATACCGATATTGGAACCATATAAACATAAACAACAATAAAATAATTTAGTCATGGTACTAAAGATGTCCAAAATCCCAAAGTAAAGTTTATAATACATCATAACTTGATTAAAATCAAGGATTCGACCTAAAGGGGTTACAACATAAATATGGCTAAGGGAAAGCTAAGCAAATATAAATAACGTGATCCAAACAGATCCCTCGATAAACTAGCAGCTGCGGCAACAACTACTTCTCCTCGGCCAGCGTTGCCCTGTACATCTGAAAAAACGACAAACATAAACAATGCGATTACAAATCTTTGTGAGTTCCTTCGCAACCCCTCACAACTCCACTCTCGGTGTTTTATTTATCATTACTTGCAGCTACAATATTCTCGTGTAACCCAGTCTAGCAGTTACACATTTCTCTTGTCTTAGCACAACACCGGACAACCACAGAATAGGTAATAAGGAGCAAACACGGAACGGGCCTAGGTTTTGAGTTCATGACTTCCCTTCCCTAGTATGCTATTACTCAGAATTGTCACCTCATGATATTTTATGAATTACTCGAACACTAGGTCTATTACTCGACACCTAGGTCATGTTCTCACTCGATAAACTTCTATACGGTTTTCAAAACTCTAACCATACACTTTGAGTTATCAAAATTCATCTCAAATATAAGCACAACTATAGCATCGATGTTCAATCTTCATTAGGAAAGGTAAAGAAAGGAATTAGGGAAGGATTGAACCTTCAACATTGAAGAAAATGTGAAAACACAGTTTGGGACACGGGTACCCGTGTCATTTGGACACGGGACATGTCCAAGTTTTTTCTTAAATTTTTAGCAGAGGGCAGCTTGGGACCTGGGTACCCGTGTCACTTTGACACAAGTTGTGTCCTGATGACAGTAGCCATTTCTGAGTTTTTCAAAATTGTTTCATGAAATTTTGGCAATTTATTTGGTTCCAATGCATAACCCATTTGATTCCTAACTCAACAACAGTCCTTAACAACACAATAGAATATCTCAAACACCAATTTAATGAACTTGAAACAATTAAATGGAATCAAGATAAAACATGAAACATGCAAGAACATTCATCCAACAAGTGAGGCACTAACAAGCTCCTAACACCTCCAAACTCGAACTCAGCCTCTAATCTTCACTTTGAATGCTTCTAATCCACAATGTAGCTTCTAAGAACTCGAACTAACCCACCAAGTTAACATGCATCACCCATAAACTTTAAATCTACTTCCCACACTCACATGCATCTCGAACTCAAGAGAAATAGAGGGAGACATTGTGATTGTGGATTCTGAAATTGGTTGATAACTATGCTTCAGGAGTGAAGAAGGAAGGAAAATCGAGTGTAATGGGCTAGTGATGATGGAGGTTTGCTGAAAGTTCCATGGACAAGAGCTCCCTTGCTCTCTTCTTCTTTGCTCTTCTCCCTCTCTCCTTCACACTCTCTCTTTCTTTTCTTTTCACTTAAAACTGAAATAATGTAAGTAAGTAAGTGTGTGTGTCTCCTAGTGTTCAGCAATAGGAGTGTGGCTAATAAGTGTTTGGTTAGTGAAATGTCTGTTTTGCCCTTGTACTAGGGACAACTCTCCTCTCTTCTCATACACTCCCCAAAGTTAATTACCCAAACTAGCACACAAGCATCTAATTATTTCGCTTAGTCATATATTCAAGCAATTTAAATTATCAACCATGTACTCAAACAAAACAATCAACCACTCAATTAGCAACAATTAATTAAAATTACTCACTAATCAAAACTAGAACAACCACTTTGAGGGATGTTATACATTTAGTCAAATATTCTGTTTTTTACAACTATTTTTTTACTTTATTAAATTTAGTACATTCTTACTATTTTTTAAATAATTGAAATAATATTAATGCATTAAAATAAATTCATGTAATTTCATATTAACTAGTAACGTACATGTGCATCCGCATAAAGGGTTTGCGCCGTTACAGACGTAAACACCATCAACACATTTTCGGATTTTTCCGATTATTGGTAGGGATTGAGTTGCAAGTGTTTCTGGTATGGGGCGAAGTTCCATCTTAGTTTTGTTAATGATTGATATAAAAAACAGGTTGTTCATAATGGTGTTTTTTCTTAACCAATGACATAAGAGTAATAAAAGTAGTAAATTGAAGAAAAAACATCAAAATATGACTGTAATTCTAAAAACTTGAAATTACAAAAGTAAACATTAATAGTTGTTAAATAGTTTAGAACGAAGCTAAATATTGATAGTGTCATCCAGTTCCTAATGGATGTGTCATTCTACCTTCAAGATAACTATATCTAAGTTATCTTGAATTCACATAGTTATCTTGAATTCACAAATTAAAAAAATGGATGAAACACATAGAAATGAAAATACTAATGTGTTAACAAAAATTCCAATCTGAACTTGACCAACGAACCATGACATTCTTCTTGAACAAAACTACCATTACTTCCCATTTTCGATCTCACTCCCAAGTACTTTTTTATTGCCTAATTTTCCATCGATTCACTTAGTTTAGGGCTTCTAGATCACCCACTTAAGCACTTAATTACTTTGTTTTAACCTTATAAATGGATTTTTTTTTCACTCTTATTCTCAACGGATACCAAATCGACATTGATGATATGTGTTGAGAATTTGGATACCAAACTCATATTTGGAGTTAGGATTGAGTGAGTTGATGAAAACGAGTCTATAATTATGTCTCTCAGAGTTGGTATTTATCTTGGTTCTCTCTTGTGTGGCATCAAATAATTTTTAAGTACTCTTTTTGCTTTGTGTTTGGTAACAAGAGGAGAAAGAAACTTTATGGTTGGAAAGTTAACTTTGTCATTTGTTGGAAGAGTCACATTAGCTCTTCTGGCTTCTGTTAGGAACATTCCAAGTTATATCATTCAATATAATCTAATTCTAGTCTAGGATCAATATAACATCAGTAAAGCAGTTACTTGTTCTGAAAGTTACTATGAGTTACTACCACCTAGTCTAGTAAAATTCTAACAGTTCAACTCTGAAGTTTCAGTGTGAAAAAGACATTAACAAAAAAACATGCTATTGATGACTTTTTCTTCAAGACGAGGTAACTCAGGTACTTCAGACACACTAGTAGAGCTGAATCCACCGTGGCTCGAAGAAGCATCAAACTCATCAAATTTTATAAACTTTCCCATTTGAGCAGCTGCAAGGTGAGCATAATATATTGGTGCAACTGCAGAAATACAAAGTGTAGATCTTAATTAATCCAATTATTTTGCGTATTAAAAACATGAGATTGTGAGGAGAAATAATATGAATATAAAAGTAATATTCCAATAAATTGAAGCTAGTAGAAATTATACCTATTGACACAGCACTTGTGCTCCTTTGGTACCTAGTAAAAATTAAGATCTTAATTTCAATAGCTTGCTAAAGAGTAAGGACTAAGGAGAGTTTCAATGTTTTGTGAGTTTGATGTTTTTTGTGTACAAAACCAAATTGACATACTTACTAATCTGACCCCTGGAGTGCTTGATCGCTATTCCACAGGTATCAGATCTCTGATGTTCTTCTGGTCGTGCTCCGAGCTCCACTTCAGGGGGCGGGTGTACCTGCGAAAACACTCCAACGCCCAAGTCAGGAGCGAACGGGCAGAGTATAGATCTCAATGAATAGTTTGTACCTGACAACTGACGCCTTTAATGCTTTTATAGCGTTGGTGGGTGATCCTCGAGCGTTGGATCTGTTCGTACGGATCACTCGGGACTGTTGATCCAGCTCTCTGCTCCTTTGCCCCTTTATGGCTGGGCCGGTCCAGGTAAAATAGCTGGAATGGGCTTCGGCCCATTCCGGAGCAGTTGCCCCCCAAGCTAAGGTCGTTCGTTGAGCGGGCGTAGGCTTGAATCTTGACCGTACAGACGCTCGCTCCTTTAAGACAGGACGTTGTTTGGCCGTTTGTTCGAGATAGTGATAGATCCTGCTCCGAGTGTGTGACACGTGGCATCTTCATGAAGCGACGTTTTACGTCCTTTTATGGATCGTTAATGGTGCCTCGAAATTCGAAAAGGCGGCGCCTGGTTATGATGACGGTTCGGTTTTTCAAGACGCGCGCAAGTGAAAGGTCACGACGTTTCGCTTGCTTGCTCCCTAAACCTTATAAATATGCTGCCCCCCTCTCCTCATTCTTCACTCTTTATCTTGAAGCTCTGAAAACGGTCATACTTTTGCTCTCGAGACGAACAACAGTTTACTGTTCTATTCTGGCCAGGTGCTTGCCCGTGCACGACTTCTAACTCAGGCGATATCACTCGTCCGGTCGCTTGATTTTGCTCATCAAGGAGATTTCTACCTTGAGTCCGAACTTTTCTCCTACTCCAAGTATGCGCTTTTTGCTCGTTTTTCTTTAGTTTGATTCTTCGTTGCGTAGAGCGAGGATGGGGTGTCAGGCTCGGGGTCGACTTTGTCGCCCCCTTCTGCAAATCATCGTTTAGGGTGAGCCTGACTTCCCTCTCCTTGCAGGGTAAGACAGTGGCGCGAACAAAGAAGACTGCGAGGATATCCGGCCGTCAATCTGCAAAGATGGCTGAGTGTGCTGCTCGCTCTAGGGACACTAGCGCGAGTGGTCTTCCGTCCGAGACTTTCTCTTCCACCGATCTCTCTACGTCGTCATCGTCTGGTCGCTCGTCGAACACTGTCGACAACGTTCAATCTCTTCGAGTGTACCCTGCGCCTCCTCCCGTTCCGACTAATGAGGTGCTGCCTGAAGAGCACGATTGGAGGGGTAGGCTCGATGATGAGCGCTCGTGGATTTCTTTCGCTATAACCAACGAGCGTTCGGTCTTCCCACCAGGTGATGAGATGTTGCCGCTCTTTACTAAGCTAATTGGTTATGGTGACCAGGAATGGCTTGCTGAGGGTGTGCCGGCTCACGAGCATGCTGCCATGATCCCGACCTCCCTAAAATTTATCATGTACACCAATGTTCTCCGAGATTTGAGAGTGCGACCTCCCTTTACCTTCTTCCAGAGACGCGTTCTGAGAACCCTTGGGGTTGCCCCCTCACAACTTCACTTCAACGCTTGGGCGCTTGTTAAATCCTTCGAGATAATAATGGCCGCTCTTGACCGGGAAGTGAATTGTCGTCTTTTCTTCTCCCTATTCGATGTTAGTCGTACCGTGGAGATGAAGAGTGATCCCAAGCGATGGGAACAAGTTTCTTTGCAAGGGCGAAAGGGTACGGTCAGACTCTTCAAACCTTTATGTGAATCGGCCAAACCTTGGAGGCATGCTTTCCTCTGGGTCGTTCCAATCAATGATCGGGCTAAGGAGATGGTGGGAACTGTGGACGCTGAAGGCCATATTACTTCAATGAAATTCCCTCTAGGTTGGTCGCACTCACATTATGACCGCGACACCATCCACTATAGGCATCAGAGGAGGCTGAGTGATTACGATATTGAGAGCATCTTAATGCTAGAGACCCTGGTTACCTGGCTGCCCGAAGGGGTTATTCGTTGCAACAAATTTGCTAGTCTTAGGACGTCTGAGCAAGCTGAAAATAAACTTGGTGTGCTTTTACTTTTTCTTTTGTTCGTTAGCTTTGATCGTTTTTACTTCGTCTTGCCTCTAACCCCCTCTCTTTTCAGCTGAAATGTCGGGCATAGGTTTCGAAGCCCTTTTGGCCAAGACAAAGTCAAGGAAGCAGAAGAGGGTGACCTTTGCTTCTCCTTCTCAACCTCTCTTCGCTGAGGCCGATCATAGACCTCCTGTTCGCGAACAGGGAACGAACTCCGCTTCTAAGAAGAGAGATCGGGCTCAGAATTCTGTGGACGCCGTTGCGATTGACCTTGACCCTCCCCAAAAAAGAAGAGAAACACCGAGGAGGTCGTCCTTGGATTTGGACGATCTCAAAGATGTAGATTTGGAACGCCTTCGAGCAGACCCTCTGTTGTTTGTTGCAGAAATTGCTCAAGCTGCTTCTCATAAGCTTGCTCGTTATAAATCTGAAGAAGCTGGCCGTCAAGTAGGTATGCGCTTACTCCATAGAAACTTATGGTTGGAGGGTGACCTCTTGGATAAAACTGACAAGTATAAGTCCGCTCTTGGTCATATTACAGATTTGCGGGCAGAACTCGAGAGTACCAAGAAAAAGCTTGAGGATGCTGAGGTCGCCCTCCTACCGATGAAGAACGCACTTGGGTCGGTCACTGCCGAACGAGACGCGGCCATAACGGCCAAGGTAGACGCTGAAGCCAAACTTGCCACGGCTACTGCCGGTTTGACCGAGCAATCTACCAAGGTGAATCAGCTGGAGGAGCAGGTGGTCAGTCTGAAGGAAACCTTGAAGGCCGTCGAGGACGAACGGGACCAGGCTAAGGGCGAGCTAGAGGCCTTGGAGGACATGACTATTTCAATCGCCAAAGGGCGCTTCGATGAGGCTGTTGCTCAGATCTAATATTGCTATCCCTCTCTGGAGATTAACCTTGAGATCGTGAGCAACGATCATTTTTTGAGGAACGGCCAAATCATTCGTCTTGCGGAGAAAGATGAGCATGAGAACGTCATCCAAGAAGAAACAGTCATCTATAGCCGTCCTGAGTAACTCGCCCTTTTTTGTATTTTCAACAAGTGTACTTTGTTTTCTTGTAATCTTTATGGAGCCCGCGCGCCTCTATGATCGCATTTTTCTTGTAAACTTTTGGAGCCCGGCTTTCTCCGGGCAGACTTTAATGTTAACTATCTTTACTTTTTCTAAATTGATTTACTTTGCTCGCGGCCTACGGGCTTTATAATACCGTTTCAGCCCTCGTTGGGCCGATCTTCATAGGGATCCCTGTCAACAGCTTACCAAGTTTCTACTTGAGATTTAGCTCGTTTACCGGGTGTGTTCGTACTTAAGATCGCTTAAGTTTCCTCCTAAGCAGTTTATCAAACTCGGTTTGAACTTAACTCGCTTAAGAGGTAATTGGGTATGATCGCTTAAGTTTCCTCCTAAGCAGTTTATCAAACTCGGTTTGAACTTAACTCGCTCAAGAGGTAATTGGATATCGGGTCGATCAACATCTTTTAAAGAGAATCAAATTAAGAAATACCTTCGCCATTCAAATGACGGGCGAGCGGGCCTCGATAAAAAACCCCGTAGGGAAAAAGAGTGTCTCGCTCGCTTGCTTTTTATTCATTGTTCAAGTGATAACATGATATTTTTACAAACTATCAGGTGAAATATCTTCTAAGATTTGTTGCATTCCAAGTGTTTGGAATGATGCCTCCGTCTACATTCTGCAAGATGTACACCCCTTTGCTCGTCTTGGCCGCCACTTGGTAAGGACCTTCCCAATTCGGGGCAAGCTTTCCTTGACCGGCATTTCTTCGGCCAATATCTGCCCTTCTTAGGACGAGCTGCCCTTTATCGAAGGCTCTAGGAATGACTTTGGCGTTGTGTCTTGTAGCCATCGCCTATTTTACTAATGCTTCCCTGAGGGCAGCCTTACTCCGTAGCTCTTCTACTAGATCGAGTTCCTCTTTGGTCGCCTGTTCGTTTTCTGACGGCGGCATACGATTGCTCGTTCTCCAGCTTAGTTCTCCCATTTCGACGGGGATCAGCGCGTCCGTTCCATAGACCAGTTTGAAGGGGGCTTCTCCAGTGGTCGAGTGCGGGGTGGTTCTGTACGCCTATAACACTAAAGGGAGCTCTTCTGCCCACTTCCCTTTAGCTTCATCTAGTCTTCTTTTGAGGCCCCTCAGGATGACTCTGTTGGCTGCTTCTGCCTGTCCGTTCGTTTGCGGGTGTTCGACTGACGTAAAACGCTGTTTTACGCCTAGTTCCGCTAAGGCTTCTTGAAAGTTCCGGTCGGTGAACTGGGTGCCGTTGTCCGATACAACGACCTCGGGGATCCCGAATCGCACCAAGATGTTCTTTCTGACGAACTTGAGGCAATTCCTTGAAGTAATCGTAGCTAGTGGCTTGACCTCGATCCACTTGGTGAAGTAGTCAATCGCAACGATCAGAAACTTCAGCTGACCAGGGGCAAGTGAGAAAGGTCCCAACAAATCAATACCCCACCATGAGAATGGCCATGGGATGGTCAAGCTGTTGAGCTCGGTTGGAGGTGCAATGTGAACGTCGGCATGCCTCTGGCACTTGTCACATTTCTTTACTAGGTTTCTTGCGTCCGCATCCATGGTTGGCCAATAATAGCCCGCCCTTAATGCCTTTTGTGCCAGCGCCCGCGAACCCATATGATTCCCACAGATGCCTTCGTGAATCTCCTTTAGTACGTAGTTTTCTTCTGTTGGAGGTAGGCATTTGAGCAAGGGCATAGTGAATCCCCTTCTATAGAGTTGTTCGTTTATGATCGAGTAGGACGTTGCTCGTTTTCGAACGAGCGCAGCTTCTTTAGGGTCCACAGGTTCTTCCCCATTCTTTATGTAGTTAAAAATGGGGTCGATCCAAGTTCGAGCTGAGTCAATCTCACACACATCTGCTCCCAGTGTGGCCTCCAGTCTAACGCTTGGTTGAGATAGAACTTTTTGTATCACACTTCTGTGGTTGCCAGGGTTCTTCGTACTTGCGAGCTTGGATAAGATGTCCGCCCTAGCGTTCTCTGCTCTGGGGACGTGCCTGACCTCGGCGTATTCGAATTTTTGCATAAACTCCTTGACTTTTGCGAGGTATTTCTGGAGGATCTCGTCTTTGGCCGAAAAGATGTCTTTGATCTGAGATACTGCTAACAACGAGTCTGATCGGAGTTCTACCTTCTTCACATTGAATTAAAGAGCGAGCAACAATCCAGCCAAACAGGCCTCGTATTCAGCCTGATTGTTGGACGTTGGAAAAGAGAAAGCCAAGGAGACCTCGATAGTCGTTCCTTGCTCGTTCTAAAGGATCAAGCCAGCTCCACTCCCTTGCCGTTGGACGACCCATCAACATGCAGCGTCCATAAGTCGTGGACCGGGTCCTCCGCTCCTGTAGTCAATTCTGCAATAAAGTCGGCCAAGACTTGTCCTTTAACGGTCGACCTAGGTTCGTATCTGATTCCAAATTCGGATAATTCTACAGCCCACTTGATCATTCTTCCCGCTAGATCTGGTCTATGAAGGATCTGTCTAATCGGTTGGTTGGTTCGCAGAGCGACCTAGTGGACTACAAAATATGGCCTTAACCTTCGAGCGGACACGACCAGAGCTAAAGCCAACTTCTCAATTTTTTGATATCTAAGTTCTGGCCCCTGCAGTACCTTACTAACGAAGTAGACCGGGTTTTGCTTTGTTCCTTCTTCTCGTACCAAAACAGCGGCCAAAGCCTCGTCTGTAACGGATAAGTAAAGATAGAGCGTTTCCCCGGGCTTAGGAGTGGTCAAAATCGGTGGTTCTGCCAAGGCCGCCTTAAGTTGTTCGAGGGCTTGGACGCATTCGGGCGTCCAATCGAACGCGATTTCTTTCTTCAACAGCCTGAATAAAGGTAAGGATTTGTTCGCAGCTTTGGACACAAAGCGTGAGAGAGCGGCAATCATGCCATTTAGTTTCTGTATTTCTTTCTTGGTCGTCGGCGGCTTCATCTCAGTCACTGCTCGACATTTGTCTGGGTTGGCTTCAATCCCTCTTTCGGTGAGGTAGAATCCAAGAAATTTGCCCGCCCTTACCCCAAAGGTACACTTTTCTGGGTTGAATCTCAACGAACTTTTTCTGGCTTCTTTGAACACTTCTCTTAAGTCGTCTACGTGTGTTTGATCTTGCTTGCTGTTGATAATCATATCATCCAGGTATACTTCTACCATCTTCCCTATCTGATCGTGAAAAACTCTGTTCATCATGCGCTGGTAGGTCGCTCCAGCGTTCTTTAGCCCAAAAGGCATAACTCTATAACAGAAATTTTCCCTGTCCGTCATGAATGCGGTCTTCTCCTGATCTGGTGGATGCATGGCAATTTGATTGTACCCAGAATAGGCGTCCAGGAAGGACAAGATCTTGTATCCACTTGCATTATCGACCAGTCGATCAACACTGGGGACAGGGAAAGCATCCTTCGGGCATGCTCGGTTGAGGTCAGTATAGTCTACGCACATTCTCCATTTGCCATTTGCCTTCTTAACCAGGAGGACATTGGACAGCCACGTGGTGTATTTTATTTCTTTTATGAAGCCTGCGTCGAGCAAATCCTCAACGGCCTTGGACGCTGCTCGCGCCTTCTCTTCTTTCTGAACTCTCCTCTTTTGAGCAACCCACTTGGCTCCTAGATTGACCGCTAAGTGATGGCATGCCACTTGAGGGGGAATTCCGGGCATGTCTGCCGCGCTCCAAGCAAACAAATCCTCGTGGTCTTTTAGGCACTGGACGAGCTCATCCTAAGTCTTGGGGGAGAGATTATTTCCAATCTTGATTGTTTTCTTTGGGTCATCTCCTAGTTGTACGTGACAGAATTCTCCATCTGGCTCTGGTCGCTTGATTCTGTTCTTCAATTCTTTGGTCAAAAGGTCGTCTCCTTCTTCTTCCTCACTGTCTGGGTCGTAACGAGCGTCAAGATCTGCCAAATTTACCTGTTCGCTGTTTTTCATTGTTGCTTCTATTTCTTTCGCTACTTTTTTACCTTTTTCCTTTAGTCCCAGGAGGAAAGCTCGCTTTGCGGACAGTAAGTCGGCTGGGACAGTTGCGACCGCCCCAGACTTGGTGTAGAACTTCATCTTCAGATGGACGGTTGACGGCACTGCTTCTAAACGGGCAAGGGTTGGTCGCCCAATGATACACTGATAGACCGATTTGCACGGCAAAACGATGAAATCCCCTCTGTATGGCCTTAGGTCGTCTTTTGAAATCTTTAATGCGTCCAACAGGTCTTCGAATATTATATCTGCTGAACTACCTTGGTCCACTAATATTCGCCTAACTTCCACGTTCGCCATTACTACGACGATCACCAAAGGTACTTTGTAGTTGGGCGTTCCGTCGATGAGGTCCTCGTCCCCAAAGGAGATGGTTGGTCGCACGGATGGCGGTCGTGGACTGGAGGTCGAGGCGACGCTCATGATCTCGTCCCATCTTCTTTTGATCGATCTGTTAGTCGAGGCGTCTATGGGTATTCCTCCGGATATGACCATAGCGACCGGTCTTCCCTTTGACTTCCTAGCGCCTATACTATTCTCTTCATCGTCGTCCTCTTCTACGACTTTGATCGTCTCATCTGCTTCTGTTTTTCCCCTTCTAGGTGAACGGGTAACCAGCCGCTCTTCTCGTGCTTCCGCTTGATCTCTTTTTACGTACTGAGTCAACTTCCCTCTTCTGATTAGAGCTTCCACATCATCTTTAAGAGCCATGCAGTTGTTAGTGTCATGCCCGTTACTCTTGTGATACCTACATTATTTTTTCGAGGGACGCTGTCCGTCTTTGAGCACGAGGGGTTCCGGTGGTTTGACATCTCTGAATTCTGCGCTGGCACACTCCGCTAGAATGTTCGCGTACGAGGTATTTAGCTTAGTGCGTTCAGCGAATCTCTTGATCCTACTTTCCCTGGTCGGACGGTTATTGGCGCACTCTTCTTTTGCCTTTATATCTTTTTCTGATCGCGAGTGTTGGTTCATGCCCGCCTCAGCAGCTTCAAGAGCGGTCGTTCTCTCTTCATAATTCATGAACCTTTGGGAGCGCCTTAGGAACGTTTCTAGGTCCCTGGGAATGTGGAGTCCCACCTCCACTTCGAAGCGACTTCCTCTCAAGAGGCCCGTTCTCAAGAAGAATAACCTCTGTTTATCGTCCAAGTTTCTGACTTGATCGGCTTCTCGATTGAATCTTTCGACATAACTTCTCAAAGACTCATGCGGGCCTTGTTTAATGGCGATCAAAACGTCCTGAGACTTTGGTTTGATCCTGGAGGTCGTAAAGCGGGCGGTGAATACCCTAGCCATCTGCTCCCAAGATGAAATGGTGTTGGGCTTTAGCTCGGTGAACCATTCCAACGCCGATCCTTCTAGAGTAAGGGGGAAGATTTTGCATTTTACAGGTCCGAGCGCTCCGCGATATTTCATCATAATATCGAAGTGCTTTAAATGGGCGTCCGGATCTTTCATGCCGTTGTACATCTTAAGGTCGGTCGGAGGCTTTTCCAACGAGCGTGGGATGCGAAACTCATCAATTTCTCTTGTGTATGGTCCGAAGCTGGTATCCCTCTTATTTTGACGGCACAGTCGCTTTTCTGGATAGCTAGCACCACGACCGTGGTCGTTGGAATAATCTATCAACCGATATGAGTATCGCTCGTTAGATCGGTTTCGAGAACGATTAGGTGAACTGGTCGAACCCCGAGAGGAACCTTCGTTTGATGATTCTCCGGGCCAGTATGTATAATCAGATGTGGACGGGGTCTCTCTTGGTGGGGTGGCCACTCCTCCTCGTCCCCTCCTCGGGGTTGGAGATCGATGGACCAGCTGCCTTCGCGGAGGTGATCGATGAGCCCTTGAAGGGCGTGCTCGCACGGCCGAAGTGCCCTCATGATGAGGGCGCTGCTCTGGGGCTGTGTGTGCTCGTCTTGAGGCAATTTGATCTTCTAATTGCGTGAGACGGTCGTTATTGCGATTCAAAGCCTGGTTCCGGTCGTGCAGTAGTTCTCGCAGCTCTTGGACCAAGTCGGCAGGAAGCTCTACTGTGACCGACTGTGCAGGGACGATGTTGTTGCCTCCAACACCTGCTGGGGGTGGTCGAGTTGGGATCTCGGCCACACTTTGTAAACGAGCCGTGGCCTTTGGTCGGCCTCGGGGTGCCTTCGGGGGCATCTTCGGGATTGGTAAGAAGCGCGCGGGCTCCCACTGTGGTCGCCAAATGATCTGACCCCTGGAGTGCTTGATCGCTATTCCACAGGCATCAGATCTCTGATGTTCTTCTGGTCGTGCTCCGAGCTCCACTTCAGGGAGCGGGTGTACCTGCGAAGATACTCCAACGCCCAAGTCAGGAGCGAACGGGCAGAGTATAGATCTCAATGAATAGTCTGTACCTGACAACTGACGCCTTTAATGCTTTTATAGCGTTGGTGGGTGATCCTCGAGCGTTGGATCTGTTCGTACGGATCACTCGGGATCGTTGATCCAGCTCTCTGCTCCTTTGCCCCTTTATGGCTGGGCTGGTCCAGGTAAAATCGCTGGAATGGGCTTCGGCCCATTCCGGAACACTTACACATAACATAGAGAATGCACTATTTCTTGCAAATTATCTGCTGAGAATCCAATTTCATCATATAAAACATGGTAATGAGTAGGACGAGTTGTACCCTATTTGAAAACAAAAATACAAATAATTGTCACATTTAGGTTCATGTCATCTTAGGAATATATATACCAGAAACTACATATAGATATGTGACATAAATTTGCTGACAAAGAAAAAATATAAATTCTACTTTGACAATGATACTTACAATCCTCCCAGCATGAGCACACATGTAGAAATCATTGTTCTTAGGATGACATATATTGTTGTCAATTACAGTTCCTGCAGACAAACAAATAGAGGATTAAAGTATTTTGCAAATCATCAACTATTTTGTGTTGAATTTTTTCTGTACAAATACAAAGGACGAACCAGCTGGAACATTTTAGTTGGAAGCATTGAAATCAAAGAACCTAGTATGGTGATTCTTTTGGCCAACAATCAAAGTGAACTTCGGAAACCAATTTCCATCCAAATGTTTGCATGCCTACAAATGTAATTTCGATAAATTCAGTGATTGAGGATTGCTAGCAACACTCTCCTACCAGAACTCACTCTATGATTAGTTGAAATGAATGGAACCCTAATGATTTTCAACCAATCTTTGAGTGAGTGTTAGAGGGAGAGTGTCAAAGAACATGCTGCTAGCACTTTTCTTCTGTGATTTTGTTCATTTTGTTCATTTAGTAGTATAATCATATTTGGAATTTAAGTTGGCAAATATATACCTTAATAATTTCATCCAATTCAATGTTCAGAACCTGGTTGAATTGCGATTCACTCACTCCACCCCTAAAAGAAAATACAGGATAACAACAATGGAGACAGAAATTTACAACAGATTTCTATAACACAATGGAAGATCAATAAGCCTTGAAAAAAAAAATCTTTTAAAGTGAAAGAAAGAATATCAATAAAAAAAAGTGTTGTCACCTCAGTAGTTGATAAACAAAAAAATATTCAATCATTTCAGAATCAGTTGTAAACAGACCTAAAGATTATGATTTGTTTAGGCCTCCTTTTATTTGAAGTTTTGTAGAAGTCGACAAGCAGCTCCCTTTAAGGTGAAACAACAAAATGAATCAGTAAATATACAAACCATGTGGAACTATAAACTATCAAAAGCATATATTAAAATTACACACCTAATGATACCATCATCCTCAGTATCAGATTTAGGCTTGAATAGAGATGAAATCATCTCTATAACGAGAAATCCGAGGCCAATCTCTCGAGCTGACAACCTGTGTAAATGTAATAAAAAATTGAAAGCTAGCCATTCTGGGTTTATGCTACTACTTGAGACTATTAATAGTACTTGTGCTGCAAGGATAGATATCATACCGCCGCAATAGATGGAGTGCTCGATTGACCTGGTGATCCATGCGAAACATCCATTCCGATAATCAAGGTAGGTTCATTTGAAACTAACGGTATGGAACGCTCACATTCAGTTAACAGAAAGGAATTCATCCCACCGAGCTGCATGAAACAAATTCAATGTTATGAGAATAAAACATAGGCAGCTAGTTGTCTTTCAATCCTTGTCTACATGATTGAAGACGTGTCTGGTGTTTATGTATCTGTGTGATGTCATGTTCAGTGTCTGTGTTTCATAAATGTCTATTCATATGTACCTTTGCATTCATTTTCAAAAGAACATTAGTAATGTATTGATCTTGAATTCTTGCTGGAGGAACAATACATTGTGTTGCAATCCCTTTATCAGCAAGACATTTCCTTTTCCAAGGACCTATATTGATAGATGTTACACATGTTTGATGATGAGAAACACAATTGAACAATGAGAAAAGCAACAAGTTTATTGGTCCTACCTTAAATCTCACAATTCTTGCTGACTGGAAGAATACACAATAGAAGTTGAACTTCATCCATTTTAGGAAGCCTGGCATTTAGAATTTCATACATTCTGTCAACCCTCACCGATGCTGGCTCATTCCTAAAGCGACCATTTTCTTCAAATGTACCCAATGGAGCATCAAAGTGCTACAAAAGAAACCAAAACATGAAACACAAGTAGAGTAGAACAACAAAAGGAGTGTATTATTTGCTACATGATTTTTTGAAAAACTTACCACCCCTTTCTTTGGAGCACAATTTTGAAGCATATTGCACAAATGCCTTATATCACACCTAGATGAGAAGTTTACAATTGCCCATCTCTCAATCCTTGCAGGGTCAACTAGTTTCTGAATTCCATCAAAAATAACAAAACTTATCTGCAAATAGTCTTAAAACGACATGTGTTTTGAAACAGATGGAGTAAACAAAAACAATAACAGTAACAATGATAAAAGTCAACCTTATTGTTGAAGTTCCATGTCCCATTATTAGGAAAAAGGTTTTCCCTACCTCCAATTACAAGTTGCAAAATAATACATAGCAAATCAGCATTGCTTTGAAAGCCAAAATTTCAAACAAAAATGGGAAAAAATGAGGCAGGATGCGACCCTCGACCTTCATAAAATCCTTCTCAATGGTAATCCCAGAAGAGCGAAGCATAGGCTCATTGTCATATCTCATGCTTCCTAAGGACTGCAACAACATTAACAATCATTTACAGCGTGCTTGTTTGCGCATTGAAGTACTCCTAAACACGAGTTTAGACAGACTCTACTAGTTGTAGCGTACAATCAATCAAACGTTTGGAAGGTCATGAACGTGAAAACAAACAGACGCTTAAATTCATTCTTAAGTTCAGTACCGTTTGCAAAGCTGCTTTTCTCTCATTTGGTTTTTTCCTTGACTCCCCTATCAGTTGAGACCTTTGCTTACTTGACAGTGCCTTAGTGTACCTTTGCAATGGTACCAACGTACATAGCTGCCAGAAAAAAATAAAAAAAATGAATCAGAATATTTTCTGAATAACAAAATATTTTAAACCAATTGACATATGATTATTACCTCTAGAGGAAAATACACTGGATGCTTTGGTTTGCCAATATTGATGCATGGAAAATCAGCAGAATAACGCAATTCGATCTTTTTAACGTGTTTATAGTACTGACAAACCGTCATCTCACTAAATTGCATTTCACCATTTTGATCCTTTCCTTGCTTTAAAGAAAATCTGGAATATTCAAATGAGGATTAACATTGGTATATGGAATTTTCTAATAGGAATAGAAAGCATATATAGGACTAACTTACTTTTGTGTTCTGCAAGGAATATCACTCAATCCTGTGATTTTGTACTCAATATTATTGGCCTTGATTCTGAGATTTTTCAAAGTGCGTTTTGCCTAAATATAAACATGATCAAACAATCAAATTTCATAAACACAAAAAAATAACATGAAAATGTACAACTGGGTGGAATATCAAAATCACCTTGGCCCAATCAACTAAGTTTGGATGATTAACATTCTGATTCGTGAGAAGGAAGTCGACAACAGGGCCGGGCTTTAAGAGCAATGTAGTTGACACATCTTTAAAAAAAGAACAATAGAGATAAGTTTGTTAGTAGTTTTCTTAGAGTTAGTTATGTTAGTTATCATTGTTAGTTGTTATTTTCGTCATTTTCATATGGACTCGTATTCATGAATCAAGAATCTTACCAACGTTCAGAGATAAACCCAGTTGTGTCGCTCGGAAGCTTGAATGCAAACCGCTACAAACTTGCAGACCACCTTCTGGTCTACTTAAATTCCTTGGATCATCAACAAAGAAGGATTGCCGAATAAGGAGATATCCCCTACAAAAAAACATCAATGTAATCAAACATGATTTCAATTTTCCAAGGAATGAAAACTATATAAATCAAATGATACCATATCATAATTCATAATTCAGTGTCATCTATAATTAACTTTATAGATAAACATACTTCTTAGCAGCACATTGCCTCAGTATAACGTCAAGAACCCTCAAAGCTTCCTGAGAGTGCCCAGAATCCTGACCATGTAATGCATTTGCAATTGAATGTAATGGAATTTTTGCTGCATAACTGATTTCAACCTCAAAAGTTTTCGACCGAGATTCGCGCCTCATTTTCTTGGTTGCTTCATCAGCATTGCTAGAGCTTCCACCATCCTGATTTCATGTTTTAATTTTTATTCGCTTCACTTCTTACGGTTCTCTTACTTTTTTATACAACTAAAAGAAGTTCCATTCAGTGTACCAAATAGAAGAAGTTACACTCATGAACAATATATATTAGGTTACTTTTAAACTTTATGATTATTGGTAAGCACACAATGGTAGTCGTGTTGAGTGTTTTCTTTTTAAGTAGTGTGTCATTCTTTTTTTTTGTAAAATTTATCATTTTTAAGTAGTGTCATTCTTTTTTTTTTGTAAAGATCCGAGCCCAGTGCAGGTCGGGTAGTTCATTTTGACAGCTCTAAATTTAGCCCAGCCCAAAATGCCTGAGCCCGATGTGGGTCGGGTAGCTCATTTTTGTTGAAATTCAGACTTATATTGCTTTTTTCTCTCTTGCAGGTAGTGTTTATCAAAACAGGTGGTGCAAATATTAAAACAACAGGCCCAAACAATGTGAAGCCCAGGTCCACTTTACACCCGGTTCACTTAACTCATCAATACCCTGATTAGGGTTTCATTTCATCAGATTCTTTCTCTCTCTTCTTCTTGAAAGTTCTTTCTTCTCTCTTCTCTCTTTCTTCGAGTTCAACTTAGGGTTTGGAAAATTTCACCAAGAACTCAGTGATTGAAGCTTGCAATACGCTTCAATCACACAGAAATGGTGAATATAGCAACTATAGAGCAAAACCCCTTTGGTTTTGCTAACAAATCCTTTAAAGAATCGTTCTTCTCCTTTCGCGAAGGACGCCTTGACTTAATCCTGGGTTTCAGAGACACAAATCTCTCAAGAGATCAACAATCCAGCACGGTATAGCTGAGATTCAGAATCCTTCTTCTTATTACTCACTGTCTCACAAATTTCAGTAAACCTAACTTTGGATCTTTAATGGTTTTTCAGGTCACAGAATTCAATCAAGGTTGCAAGGACTCAAATAAGGTAAAAACCACAACGTCTATGTGATTTCTCACTTATCATACCTTTATGTTCCAAAACCCTGATTGATTTCCGTTGATTGCAAGCGTTCTGTGATTGTTCTTGCTGAACAATCACCCACCAAGCTTGCTGTAATCTTCAATCACACACTTGTGAAGGTAATTTCTCACCTCTCTTCTTATTTCCTTTCTTACCTTCTATTTCAATCTCAGAAATAGATCTCTAACCCTTGTATCCTTCTTTACTGCGAGGTCTTCACACCTTTGAAGTTCTTTCAATACTTGGAAGTTGAGGAATTGAGATAGCTTGAAGAAGGGAAAAGCAAAGAGAGGAAAACTACTGAATAAAACTCTGAAAAACTGTAAAAATTTTATTATTCAAAATTCTGTAATTGTACAATAGTAGTTTACCTATATATATACATGTAAAGGACCCAATTGGGTTTGTTAGAAGTTAGTTACATTGTTGTAACTGCTTCTAAAAGAAATAACTGTATTTCTTAGGTTAGTAAAACCGGCTGGGTAACTATTTTCTGGTTTTAAAACTGTTACCAAACTCCTGAGGTGTTTTAGGATTTTCATTACAAAATCCAACAGCCTCCCTTAATGAAAACACTAAAACAATGCATAAAACATAGGAGAGACTAAACTAAACAGGACAAGCCCCTGTGAGTAGCTCACAAAAGAAATGGTCCAAGACAAGCCCTTGGACATAGCTTTAATGGTTACTTTCTTAAGTGTTGAAAGTAACCAAACCTAGGTCTCTCCTTAACTTGCAAAACAACTCACCTTTTAAGGCCTTTGTAAAGATGTCTGCTTGCTGTTCCTTAGTAGGACAGTAATCCACTTGGAGTCTTCCATTTGTGACTTGTTCCCTTAGGTAGTGAAACCTTGTCTCTATGTGTTTTATTCTCCATGACCAATAGGATTTTTGGCCAAGCATAGGGTGGACTTGTTGTCTATTAGTAACTTAGGAATTTCAGATAGGACAACCCCTAATTCCTTAAGTAAAGCTTCCAACCAAGCTGCTTGAGTGGCTGCACTGCAGGCAGCTACATATTCTGCATTGCAGGCAACAACAACACAAGCAAATAACAGATTAAATAGAGTACAAGATTAAAGAAATGTAAACAGAGTACAAGATTAAATAAATTGTCTTCAATACGGAACAAGATTAAATAAATTGTCTTCAATACGGAAGTCTATAGAATTCTTGCGTAATCCGCATAATGATATAAATCCTCCTCGATGTGAGCCAGTTGTTCGTCAATTTCCTCCTCCAGAAGAAACGCCTCGGCCGACACGAGTATACCCTTCCTAATCAAGTTGCTATATAAAATACTCACATCCTTGGCCTTCGCAACCGATATATGCTTTAGAGTTTTCAATTGCTTAATTGCCGCAGCTACTCGTTGCTCAATAGAAGGAGATTGGGCTGAAATCGACTCATAGCTTCTCTTTCTGGAACTCCAAGAACTGGACACAGGCTCAAAGTCAACATAACCACTAGGAATCCTTGGTTCGGTGCATAAGCATGGGCCCGGCATCATTGAGGATTTGCAAAGATAAAATGACCCAGTAGTAAAGACAGATAGGTTGTGATTGAGGGGATGTTAAACTATAGTGCTAAGATGATGCTAACAATATCCTGTATTATTATAGTGTACAATTGCTAGATGGTTGTAATCTTACCCTCTGTACATTGCATATTATACATACACAATGATGACCCTCAATTGAGGCATAGCATCACAATTCTACAAATGAGTAGCGGTAAAGATGGAGCAAGTATTATATTCCTTTATTGTCTTCTTGTTTTTTTAATCTAATGTGTCTTCATAATAATAAATAAGTTCTTGGCAATAAAAACAATATAATGGAAAATACAACCATTTACCTGGAAACTGTGGGGGCAATTGCACCAATTTATAGACTTCGCAATGGCATACACCTCTTCGAGCCGCCGTTCATGTTTTACGATGCCTGCTACATTGTACTGTTTGCGCACAAATTCCCACATCTTAAAGTTGTCATAACTTTTATCCCCTTTTTTAACTAAAGGAACAACATGGCTCATTACAATTTTTTTCATCAGGTCTATCTTGTCCTGCTGAAAATTAGAAGACTGTACCTCATAGACCGGATTCTGTAAAAAAATTGAAAGGTAATTAAATTCATATAATCAACTACATATGTATTATCATTCATATAATTCATTATTTGCCAAAAAACATACCATTTTTTCTTCTTGGGGTGCAAGGCACCACCTCAGTACAAACTATTAGTTCTTCTTGGGTGCAAGACACCACCTCAGTACAAACTTGAATTCCTCCCGAGCTACCACTTGAAGAAGAAGAAGAAGGATTTGGTTGTTTTGGCTTTTCCTGTAACAAGAAAAAGAGAAAGAATTTCACATTACATTATTCAAATCCCCAAAGACATTCTTCAACATATTTAGCTCATAAAAAAAATAATATATGAATAGTTTGATTTGAAAGCTTAACAGCAGAAAATGGAGGGACAAAATGGTAATTTCAGCAAAAGCTTAGCCACATTTTGCGACCACCTGGAAGATACTTCCTCCGCCCTCCAGAACACATTGAACACCATAACCAATTTGGAAATCAACAATTGAAAAATCAGTAATTACGAGGTTATAATTTTTTGTAGGACAAAGAGGACACATAACTCACTTAACTTTCTCCTAAGACCGTTAGTTATTTCACAAGGACAAAGAGTATAGCTACAATGGTCCCAACTAAATCTACAAAATTTGACTAAATTTGCTTGCTTCCTAAACACACATATATACATCAACATTGGCGGCACATTCATACTTAGATAGAACAGGTAGGTTGTAAGAGATTTCTGAAAAGCCACTTATAGAGATGAGTTTAGGGGCAGAGATTGTGATTTCCCTCGTAGGTTTGTGGGGAGTGTTTCTGCGGCCAATGATGTTCACATATGCAGTAAAGATTGGAGAAGTGATGACATGCGCCATTTACAGGATTATAAGAGAATATCATTCTTTGGTTCTGCATTGAATTTAATTATGTATGTCTCCATTAACCTTAGACAATTTTTGTTACCCCCTATGTATCTTCTTTTAATCCCAAGTTTACCTAGCTAGAAGTCAATATATAACTAATCTTTTTGTGTGGCAGAGATGCTTAACTCAATAACCTATCCCAATGTACTTGACTAGAAAAGTTAATAACTCTAGACATTTTGTGTTTAGGTATATGTTAACTCAACAACCTATTCTGATTATGATATTCTTATTAAAATGCTTTTCGCATGTTGATGATAATTTGCAAGCTAGCTTGTTGTTTGAACTTGAATTTCTAAAATATAAAAACCTTAATATATACAACTTCATACTTGCTCTTTCTGCATTTTTCTAATGTTATTCAAATAGTTAACAAAAAATACGCAGCAACAACAACAACTATTTGAATAACCTTGAGTATTTTTAGTTAATGAATTTTCCCTTTCCCTCCCACCCTCGCCCCCAACTATATCTCCCTAGGAAAGGGAAAATTCAAGAGTGAACTCGTGTGAGAGAAAACAAAGATGAATCAGAATGTGTAGTTTCATTGAGTAAATAATTCTGACTACACTAATATTTATATGTTGATTTAATACATGTAAATGATATCATATCAGCTAAATGCATTGTTGCAGGGACATGACACACTGTGAAACTTGAAATGGAATGAGTAATTGGGTCAAGTGTGATTGAATCTGGCATGCCCCATGCCTCTGTATTCTGCCTCCCCATTTGAAACAGCTACAAGAGACTGCTTTTTAGCACATTTTTAACAGATTTGTACTTATGTTGATCCTTGAGTACACATTTTTAACAGATTTGTACTTCCGTCTTTCTAATTAGTTTAGGGTGAACAACTATTTGAACAATTGAAAAATCAGTAATCAAAGCATCTCTTTACACGAAAAAAACATGAAAAAATTTCCCCAATCCAAAACCAGCGAATGAATTGAAACATAAAATTAAGATCAGAATTAAGATGCAAAATGCAAATCGATTACTAAAAACCCCAAATTGACCAATCGATTAATAAAAAACCCAAAAACCAGCGAATGAATTGAAACCCAATCGATTAATAAATCAATGAATTGAAAACCAGCGAACGAATGGTTCGTACTTACCGAATTGAACATCAATAGCATCTCTTTACACATCGCCATTGTTCGTACCTGGATATTGGATCCGGGGTAAAGTGATGAGGTGCTTCCTGTCTTCGAGGTTCGATCTCGTTGAGTCGAGATGATGATCTCCCGCCCCGTGGTGGGGTACCTGCAGGCACTCCGACGATCAAGTCAGTGGATGGAGAGAAGAGGTATGAAGCGAGAGAATGAAGACATACCTGGGATCTGCGGGCCAAGCACCTATTTATAGACGAAGTATTAAGTTATAACCGTTGGATATGGTGAGTGCTCCAGAGCCGTCGGAATTGGGCCAAGCCCAAACTGTTGTAAGCTTTGGCCCAGTTCGGAACAAATATACACCCACAACTCACCAATCTAGTAAATCCTATCAGCTTCAAACGTATGCCTTTCCTTTGACATCTGGTCCTTGTAAGATTGCAAAGCATGGACCAATATTAACAAGCACTTCTCCTGATACTGTTTCTCTAGATATTTCTTCCAAAGCATTGGACAAATACACTCTGAATCTCTTCCTCATCAACATCGAGATCATCAAGATTGTATGTCAAATAACAGATAGAAAGTGACCCCAAAAAATATAATCCGTAGTTGGAAATGGATTTCGTGAATGTAAATGGTTTTTCGTCGGGTTGAAAATGTTGGTTGGGAATGTGGATTTGACTATTTCTCCGTCAAAATCTTCTCCTCCGGTAGTGACAACGGCAACACCAACAGCAACAGCAACGGCAATACTTCCTATGGCCGATTCCGATGTTTTTTCTGCGTTAGGTGAATTGGAATTCAGAAAAGCTTTTCTGTTGTTGAGTTATGCTGGAAGGTAACAAATTGCTTTTTTTTATGCGGGTTTCTTATTGATTAAAAATTAAGTGTTAAGTAATTTAGAGCCCGTTTGTTACAGCTTATTTTTTTAAAAAATCACTTCTCTCTACTGTTTCCATAATCGGAGTTGTTTTAACTGAAGTTACGGTGGTAGTTCATGGCGGAGCAACAACCTGAAGTAATTCTTCCAGCACCGGTAGAGGATTTAATAGAGAGAATCTGCAAAGAGCATTCACTATCTCCACTTGAGTTTAATGTGAGAATACAACTTGCTAGCATCGTAGAAGAAAAAGCAATTGAAATTCTCAACACAATTTCAAATTCAAAATCAATTCGAAGTCTCGGTGGTTACATTATCTACTTGCTCAAATTTCTTCATCTTCTCTCTCTTCTCCGTTGAAACTTTCTCCGTTGATACCTTCTCCGTCGAAATCTTCTCCTCCGGTAGTGACAACGGCAACAGCAACGGCAATACTTCCTATGGCGGATTCCGATGTTTTTTCTACGTTAGGTGAATTGGAATTCAGAAAAGCTTTTCTGTTGTTGAGTTATGCTGGAAGGTAACTAATCGCTTTTTTTATGCGGGTTTCTTACTGATTAAAAATTCCCACTTTGCCATGTATGCACCATGTGGCAGCCAACAATTGGTTGCTGACGTGGCACCTTTCAGTGGCATGTGTCCATGGTGACATGGGTTGATGACGTGGCATTCAGTGACACGTGGCATAATGGTCCAATGAGATGATGACACGTGGCAATTATTTTTATTTTAAAGTTTTTTTTATGGAAAACTGACCGAGGGGCCTAACCGTAAACAATTTATATTTTGCAGGGGCTATTTCAAAGTTTTTTTTTTACAGGGGTCTGTTTGGATTGTGCGTGTATTTTAAAGGGCCAAACGCATATTTAAACCTTCCAAATATAATTGACACGTGGCAATTATTTTTCTTTCAATTTTCGTTTTCTTTTCATAAAATCCAAATAAATTGTCAGGAAAAAGTCCATGGAACCATGCGTTTCTGTGGAAAAGTCAATGGAACCGTGCGTTTCCGTGGAAATTTTTTAACCTGTATTTTCTTCCTCCGTCTTCAAATGAATATCATTCTATTCGAACCTTTCAATTTTTTGTCGATTGAGGAACGTCATTCTATTCTAACCTCATAAAATATTTTATATGGGGTACACCTCGCCTTGAGTTGTTCGAGAGAAAATAAAGGAAAGTGGGAATGGAGAAAGTAGAATATTCATCACAAATATATTGTCAGGAAAAAGTCAATGGAACCGTGCGTTTCCGGTACCTTTCAATTTTTTGTCGAACGAGGAACGTCATTCTATTCTAACCTCATAAAATATTTTATATGGGGTACACCTCGCCTTGAGTTGTTCGAGAGAAAATAAAGGAAAGTGGGAATGGAGAAAGTAGAATATTCATCACAAATATATTGTCAGGAAAAAGTCAATGGAACCGTGCGTTTCCGGTACCTTTCAATTTTTTGTCGAACGAGGAACGTCATTCTATTCTAACCTCATAAAATATTTTATATGGGGTACACCTCGCCTTGAGTTGTTCGAGAGAAAATAAAGGAAAGTGGGAATGGAGAAAGTAGAATATTCATCACAAATATATTGTCAGGAAAAAGTCAATGTAACCGTGCGTTTCCATGGAAAGTCTTCAAATGAATATCATTCTATTCGAACCTTTTAATTTTTTGTCGAACGAGGAACGTCATTCTATTGTTGAAGATTGAAGATGCATTTGCAGTTATTTTAAAAAAAAATCGTGCGTTATGTATTATATAGAAGTATTGCCGTTGCTGTTGCAGTTGTTGTTGCCGTTGTCACTACTGGAGGAGAAGATTTCGACGGAGAAGGTATCGACGGAGAAAGTTTCAACGGAGAAGAGAGAGAAGATGAAGAATATTTGAGCAAGTAGATAATGTTACCACCGAGACTTCGAATTGATTTTGAATTTGAAATTGTGTTGAGAATTTCAATTGCTTTTTCTTCTCCGATGCTAGCAAGTTGTTGTCTCACATTAAACTCAAGTGGAGATAGTGAATGGTCTTTGCAGATTCTCTCTATTAAATCCTCTACCGGTGCCGAAAGAATTACTTCAGGTTGTTGCTCCGCCATGAACTACCACCGTAACTGCAGTTAAGACAACTCCGATTATGGAAACAGTAGAGAGAAGTGATTTTTTTAAAAAATAAGCTGTAACAAACGGACTCTAAATTACTTAACACTTAATTTTTAATCAGTAAGAAACCCGCATAAAAAAAGCAATTAGTTACCTTCCAGCATAACTCAACAACAGAAAAGCTTTTTTAAATTTGAATTCACCTAACGCAGAAAAAACATCAGAATCCGCCATAGGAAGTATTGTCGTTGCTGTTGCCGTTGTCACTACTGGAGGAGAGGATTTCGACGGAGAAATAGTAAAATCCACATTCCCAACCAGCATTTTCAACCCGACGAAAAACCATTTACATTCACGAAATCCATTTCCAACTACGGATTATATTTTTTGGCATCACTTTCTATCTGTTATTTGACATACAATCTTGATGATCTCGAGGTCGATGAGGAAGAGATACAGAGTGTATTGTCCAATGCTTTGGAAGAAATATCTAGAGAAATAGTATTAGGTGAGTGCTTGTTAAAGGAAAGGCATACGTTTGAAGCTGATAGGATTTACTAGATTGGTGAGTTGTGGGTGTATATTTGTTCCGAACTGGGCCAAAGCTTACAACAGTTTGTGCTTCGCCCAATTCCGTGTCCAACGCACCAGTTTGCTCCGCCAAACTAATCCGACGGCTCTGGAGCACTCACCAGATCCAACGGTTATAACTTAATACTTCGTCTATAAATAGGTGCTTGGCCCGCAGATCCCAGGTATGTCTTCATTCTCTCGCTTCATACCTCTTCTCTCCATCCACTGACTTGATCGTTGGAGTGCCTGCAGGTACCCCACCCCGGGGCAGGAGATCATCATCTCGACTCGACGAGATCGGACCTCGAAGACAGGAAGCACCTCATCACTTTACCCCGGATCCAATATCCAGGTACGAACAATAGCGACGTGTAAAGAAATGCTATTGCAGCCAAAGAACTCGGCGGAAAATTATTGCCGCAGTCTTAAGCTTAACATTGTGGGTGTATATTTGTTCCGGACTGGGCCAAAGCTTACAACAGTTTCGGCTTCGCCCAATTCCGGTTTCCAACGCACCAGTTTGCTCCGCCAAACTAATCCGACGGCTCTGGAGCACTCACCAGATCCAACGGTTATAACTTAATACTTCGTCTATAAATAGGTGCTTGGCCTGCAGATCCCAGGTATGTCTTCATTCTCTCGCTTCATACCTCTTCTCTCCATCCACTGACTTGATCGTCGGAGTGCCTGCAGGTACCCCACCCCGGGGCGGGAGATCATCATCTCGACTCGACGAGATTGGACCTCGAAGACAGGAAGCACCTCATCACTTTACCCCGGATCCAATATCCAGGTACGAACAATGGCGACGTGTAAAGAGATGCTATTTCAGCCAAAGAACTCGGCGGAAAATTATTGCCGCAGTCTTAAGCTTAACATTGATGACACTGAGCCCTCAAAGTACTTTGTGTGTTCCAAGTTTGAAGACTGCTATGGTCATTCTTTGGCCATTACCACAAATAAAAATTGTGACTGTGAGTGTCCTTTGACCCAATCAATTCCCCTGAAACGTTTCCAGAAGGGATTTGTTAAGGGTGGTGCAACTTTTGTTATTACTGATGATTTGACTGTCTTGCCAAACTCCATGCAATTTACTAGCTTTGGTTTTCTCCAGAAACCTGGAATAAAAAACACGAGTTCAGTAAAGGAAATGACAGTCAAGGTCACTGAGAAAGAGGTTATAATTTTTTTCTCTAAATGGTTGTTTGTTGTTTATTAGTTTCTTTATTTTCATCATCAATTCATTTTTGATTGATTAGTAATTTGTACAGGTGTTGGATCTTCTAAAGCATGCTTTGATTTCCAAGTCACCTCTGACTGATTTGTTTCTTGGAAAGAAATCATCCCTCTAAAGGTCAAGGAATTTCACTTGTGATGTTGAAAACAATAGTAAAATTAAAATCGGTCTTAACGGTATTTTGTTACCTGTTTCTGGTACTTTAAACTCCACACTCTTTCTGTTCGGCAACAAAACCTTGAATCTCTGCTCCTTTGTAACAACGCTACCATCTTCATCATCATCATCATCATCATCTCATATTAGTTCCTATAGTTGTTAGTGTAGACAGGCAGAATTTTGTAAAATAGGGGAAACAAAATTGAAAAAAAAATAGGGGGGTCAAAATTCCAAATCATAAGTGATATAAGCTTTCCTTTAACAAACATTCTTGAGAAGAAGAAAGGGAATTATATAATGGAGTACTAACAGTTAACAAAATGTCGTTTGGGGATTTTATTGGTTTAATTAAAAATAAGTATTTTGAAGCTAGAAGGAACTCAGATTTATTGAAGAAGAAAAGGGTTACTAATTGGAAGATTCTTAAACAGGGATGATAGGGTGTACATCCAAATCGGTCCCATTTTTATTTTTTTTGTTTTCTATGAAAACAGGTGCTAAATAGAAGAAATATTTAATTTGTAGGTTTGTGATTTTCATTTTTGAAGGGATTTAAGGTCCAAGTTGTACAAATAATGACCCTTAAATCAAAATGGTGGGTTTGATAAGATGTACATCTAAGTCAAACCCTAATTATTATTTTTAGAAGTAAATAAAACTTAATAAATATAATAATATAATAATATTGGTAATGAGGAAATTGAGAAATGATAATAAAAATAATTAAGAAAACGAAATGGGGTATTCGATAGTAAAAAGGGGTGCAACTAATTATAGGGTGTGTATTATTAATCAGAAGATGTAAACAGCAGGACCTTTGTGATTTTCATTTTTGAAGGGATTTAAGGTCCAAGTTGTACAAATAATGACCCTTAAATCAAAGTGGTGGGTTTGATAAGATGTACATCTAAGTCAAACCCGAATTATTATTTTTAGAAGTAAATAAAACTTAATAAATATAATAATATTGGTAATGAGGAAATTGAGAAATGATAATAAAAATAATTAAGAAAACGAATTGGGGTATTCGATAGTAAAAAGGGGTGCAACTAATTATAGCGGGGTATTATTAATCAGGAGGTATAAACAACAGGCCCAATGGCATTTTTGTGGAGGTTGGGGCGCAGCCAAAAATAAATAGATAAAAAGGGCCCGTACTAAATTTGCCTAATCAAAAGCAAAATTCAATCCAAACCGAAACGCGCGGTTCCATACACTTTTCTACGGAAACACACAGTGCCATAGACTTTTCCACAGAATTGCATGGACTTTTTCCTGAGAACTATAAGTACTGAAATAAATTTATCAGCAGAATCAACTCTATCAGCACTAATGGCAAATCGTTTCCATTTATTTCCCCCATCCGCCTCTACCCACCTAATCAATTTCTTATCAACACTATCAGCAGTACCTGATCAAAGATGTCAGCAGAATCAGCAACCAGTTTTGAAAATGAAAGACGGAGAATCGTTCCCAAAAGAAGGAGAATCGTTCCTATCTTGATGTTCAATTCGGTAAGTACGAATCATTCGTTCGCTGGTTTTCAATTCATTGATTTATTAATCGATTGGGTTTCAATTCATTCGCTGGTTTTTGGGTATTTTATTAATCAATTGGTCAATTTGGGGTTTTTAGTAATCGATTTGCATTTTGCATCTTAATTCTGATCTTAATTTTATGTTTCAATTCATTCGCTGGTTTTGGATTGGGGAATTTTTTTCATGTTTTTTTCGTGTAAAGAGATGCTTTGATTACTGATTTTTCAATTGTTCAAATAGTTGTTCACCCTAAACTAATTAGAAAGACGGAAGTACAAATCTGTTAAAAATGTGTACTCAAGGATCAACATAAGTACAAAACTGTTAAAAATGTGCTAAAAAGCAGTCTCTTGTAGCTGTTTCAAGTGGGGAGGCAGAATACAGAGGCATGGGGCATGCCAGATTCAATCACACTTGACCCAATTACTCATTCCATTTCAAGTTTCACAGTGTGTCATGTCCCTGCAACAATGCATCTAGCTGATATGATATCAGTTACATGTATTAAATCAACATATAAATATTAGTGTAGTCAGAATTATTTACTCAATGAAACTACACATTCTGATTCATCTTTGTTTTCTCTCACACGAGTTCACTCTTGAATTTTCCCTTTCCTAGGGAGATATAGTTGGGGGCGAGGGTGGGAGGGAAAGGGAAAATTCATTAACTAAAAATACTCAAGGTTATTCAAATAGTTGTTGTTGTTGCTGCGTATTTTTTGTTAACTATTTGAATAACATTAGAAAAATGCAGAAAGAGCAAGTATGAAGTTGTATATATTAAGGTTTTTATATTTTAGAAATTCAAGTTCAAACAACAAGCTAGCTTGCAAATTATCATCAACATGCGAAAAGCATTTTAATAAGAATATCATAATCAGAATAGGTTGTTGAGTTAACATATACCTAAACACAAAATGTCTAGAGTTATTAACTTTTCTAGTCAAGTACATTGGGATAGGTTATTGAGTTAAGCATCTCTGCCACACAAAAAGATTAGTTATATATTGACTTCTAGCTAGGTAAACTTGGGATTAAAAGAAGATACATAGGGGGTAACAAAAATTGTCTAAGGTTAATGGAGACATACATAATTAAATTCAATGCAGAACCAAAGAATGATATTCTCTTATAATCCTGTAAATGGCGCATGTCATCACTTCTCCAATCTTTACTGCATATGTGAACATCATTGGCCGCAGAAACACTCCCCACAAACCTACGAGGGAAATCACAATCTCTGCCCCTAAACTCATCTCTATAAGTGGCTTTTCAGAAATCTCTTACAACCTACCTGTTCTATCTAAGTATGAATGTGCCGCCAATGTTGATGTATATATGTGTGTTTAGGAAGCAAGCAAATTTAGTCAAATTTTGTAGATTTAGTTGGGACCATTGTAGCTATACTCTTTGTCCTTGTGAAATAACTAACGGTCTTAGGAGAAAGTTAAGTGAGTTATGTGTCCTCTTTGTCCTACAAAAAATTATAACCTCGTAATTACTGATTTTTCAATTGTTGATTTCCAAATTGGTTATGGTGTTCAATGTGTTCTGGAGGGCGGAGGAAGTATCTTCCAGGTGGTCGCAAAATGTGGCTAAGCTTTTGCTGAAATTACCATTTTGTCCCTCCATTTTCTGCTGTTAAGCTTTCAAATCAAATTATTCATATATTATTTATTTTATGAGCTAAATATGTTGAAGAATGTCTTTGGGGATTTAAATAATGTAATGTGAAATTCTTTCTCTTTTTCTTGTTACAGGAAAAGCCAAAACAACCAAATCCTTCTTCTTCTTCTTCTTCTTCAAGTGGTAGCTCGGGAGGAATTCAAGTTTGTACTGAGGTGGTGTCTTGCACCCAAGAAGAACTAATAGTTTGTACTGAGGTGGTGCCTTGCACCCCAAGAAGAAAAAATGGTATGTTTTTTGGCAAATAATGAATTATATGAATGATAATACATATGTAGTTGATTATATGAATTTAATTACCTTTCAATTTTTTTACAGAATCCGGTCTATGAGGTACAGTCTTTTAATTTTCAGCAGGACGAGATAGACCTGATGAAAAAAATTGTAATGAGCATGTTGTTCCTTTAGTTAAAAAGGGGGATAAAAGTTATGACAACTTTAAGATGTGGGAATTTGTGCGCAAACAGTACAATGTAGCAGCCAAGCAAGCAGGCTTCGTAAAACATGAACGGCGGCTCGAAGAGGTGTATGTCATTGCGAAGTCTATAAATTGGTGCAATTGCCCCCTTAGTTACCAGGTAAATGGTTGTATTTTCCATTATATTGTTTTTATTGCCAAGAACTTATTTATTATTATGAAGACACATTAGATTAAAAAAACAAGAAGACAATAAAGGAATATAATACTTGCTCCATCTTTACCGCTACTCATTTGTAGAATTGTGATGTTATGCCTCAATTGAGGGTCATCATTGTGTATGTATAATATGCAATGTACAGAGGATAAGATTACAACCATCTAGCAATTGTACACTATAATAATACAGGATATTGTTAGCATCATCTTAGCACTATAGTTTAACATCCCCTCAATCACAACCTATCTGTCTTTACTACTGGGTCATTTTATCTTTGCAAATCCTCAATGATGCCGGGCCCATGCTTATGCACCGAACCAAGGATTCCTAGTGGTTATGTTGACTTTGAGCCTGTGTCCAGTTCTTGGAGTTCCAGAAAGAGAAGCTATGAGTCGATTTCAGCCCAATCTCCTTCTATTGAGCAACGAGTAGCTGCGTCAATTAAGCAATTGAAAACTCTAAAGCATATATCGGTTGCGAAGGCCAAGGATGTGAGTATTTTATATAGCAACTTGATTAGGAAGGGTATACTCGTGCCGGTCGAGGCGTTTCTTCTGGAGGAGGAAATTGACGAACAACTGGCTCACATCGAGGATGATTTATATCATTATGCGGATTACGCAAAAATTCTATAGACTTCCGTATTGAAGACAATTTATTTAATCTTGTTCCATATTGAAGACAATTTATTTAATCTTGTACTCTGTTTACATTTCTTTAATCTTGTACTCTATTTAATCTGTTATTTGCTTGTGTTGTTGTTATTGCCTTGCTTGTGTTTTTTATTGATCTTCTTCCTTAGTCCCCTACCTTTTTGATGATTCCAAAGGGGGAGAAGTTTAAAATTGTGTTGATGCTTATGTTGATTGTTGAGGGGGAGCTTTGGATTTGTATGCTCACCTCTAACATAACGTAATTTGTTATCACCAAAAAGGGGGAATTATATTTCGACCACAAAAGAAATCGAAATTACATTTTGACCCCAAAACTTTTGAAAATTCAAAATGCCCCAAAACTAAATCGAATTTAAAAAATTGGCCCTAAAAAGTTTTTCGATTCGAAGAATTAACAAATTGCTAACCAAAATTACAAAAAAAATTGGCCCCAAAAAGTTTTTCGAAAATTATCTTATATATCAAACTTATATACAAAGATAAAATAATACATGTGCATGAATTTAGCTAAAAACAAAGACACATGAATTTGTTCAACAAAAGAAATAAGTCTAAATAAGTCTAGAAGTCTGAACTATTGGTGGTTGACAAATTGCTTTCCTTTCCCTTCTTGTTCTCTGCCAGGCTGAGAAGAATGGCACCTTACTTCTGACAAGTTTCAAACCGCGGGGTTCGTTAGAAGAAAAAAGATAGAAAAAAAAATAGAAAAAAATGAAAAAAAAAATAGAAAAAAAAATAGAAAAAAAAAACAGAAAAAAAAAACATGCCTTTCCTTTTCTTCTCGCATATTTCTTCTTCATACCTGCCACGTGGCTAGTGGAAGGAGTATATTTCTCAGCAGCAACCCCCTTATTCTGCCGCTTGCTACGTTCAAGTGGTGGTAGAGGAGAAGGCATGCCACGACGACGACGCACCGTCTTTATCACAGCATTTTGCTCATCCGTTGTATCATCCTCAACATTATTTTCAAGTGGTGTGTACTCACAACATTTTGCACCTCCGCCGTATCATCCTCAACATTACTCGCGAAGCCCCCAACTCCTCGGTCGGGATGTCATGAGGATGATGCACCGGTTGAGTCTCCAAGCCCTCCGACTCCTCGAAATGGGGAGAGGCTGCTGGCTGGGAAGTGGATGCTTCAGCAAGCCGATAGCTTTGTGCTAACCGGCGGTCCTCCCATTGTCCCATCTCCTTTTTATAATGATCCTGGAAATTGATCATATGCTTGCCGGAATTTGCCTTGTAAAGAATCGGGGTCAGATCAGATTCGACATTGGTCAAGTCAATCCCATCAAGCACCCGAAATTGTCTTGCTACAAGATGTGGAAGATGATGTTCCACATAGTTGTAGCAAAATAACGGGGCGACGAGAGTACAGTACTGAGTCTGATCATGCAGGTGTGGGGGCAACATTTCTTGAGTGTAAGGGTGCCAAGTGATACCTTCAACCTGTAACAAAAAATTGCAGTAGAATTACAAAGAGTACAAAAAATTGAAGGTATCACTTGATACCTTCTTTCTGCATTTTTCTAATGTTATTCAAATAGTTAACAAAAAATACGCAGCAACAACAACAACTATTTGAATAACCTTGAGTATTTTTAGTTAATGAATTTTCCCTTTCCCTCCCACCCTCTCCCCCAACTATATCTCCCTAGGAAAGGGAAAATTCAAGAGTGAACTCGTGTGAGAGAAAACAAAGATGAATCAGAATGAGTAATTTCATTGAGTAAATAATTCTGACTACACTAATATTTATATGTTGATTTAATACATGTAACTGATATCATATCAGCTAGATGCATTGTTGCAGGGACATGACACACTGTGAAATTTGAAATGGAATGAGTAATTGGGTCAAGTGTGATTGAATCTGGCATGCCCCATGCCTCTGTATTTTGCCTCCCCACTTGAAACAGCTACAAGAGACTGCTTTTTAGCACATTTTTAACAGATTTGTACTTATGTTGATCCTTGAGTACACATTTTTAACAGATTTGTACTTCCGTCTTTCTAATTAGTTTAGGGTGAACAACTATTTGAACAATTGAAAAATCAGTAATCAAAGCATCTCTTTACACGAAAAAAACATGAAAAAAATTCCCCAATCCAAAACCAGCGAATGAATTGAAACATAAAATTAAGATCAGAATTAAGATGCAAAATGCAAATCGATTACTAAAAACCCCAAATTGACCAATCGATTAATAAAAAACCCAAAAACCAGCGAATGAATTGAAACCCAATCGATTAATAAATCAATGAATTGAAAACCAGCGAACGAATGATTCGTACTTACCGAATTGAACATCAAGATAGGAACGATTCTCCTTCTTTTGGGAACGATTCTCCTTCTTTTGGGAACGATTCTCCGTCTTTCATTTTCAAAACTGGTTGCTGATTCTGCTGACATCTTTGATCAGGTACTGCTGATAGAGTTGATAAGAAATTGATTAGGTGGGTAGAGGCGGATGAGGGAAATAAATGGGAACGATTTGCCATTAGTGCTGATAGAGTTGATTCTGCTGATAAATTTATTTCAGTACTTATAGTTGTCAGGAAAAAGCCATGCAATTCTGTGGAAAAGTCTATGGCACTGTGTGTTTCCGTAGAAAAGTCTATGGAACCGCGCGTTTCGGTTTGGATTGAATTTTGCTTTTGATTAGGAAAATTTAGTACGGGCCCTTTTTATCTATTTATTTTTGGCTGCGCCCCAACCTCCACAAAAATGCCATTGGGCCTGTTGTTTATACCTCCTGATTAATAATACCCCGCTATAATTAGTTGCACCCCTTTTTACTATCGAATACCCCCAATTCGTTTTCTTAATTATTTTTATTATAATTTCTCAATTTCCTCATTACCAATATTATTATATTTATTAAGTTTTATTTACTTCTAAAAATAATAATTAGGGTTTGACTTAGATGTACATCTTATCAAACCCACCACTTTGATTTAAGGGTCATTATTTGTACAACTTGGACCTTAAATCCCTTCAAAAATGAAAATCACAAAGGGCCTGCTGTTTACATCTCCTGATTAATAATACACCCCCTAGAATTAGTTGCACCCCTTTTTACTATCGAATACCCCATTTCGTTTTCTTAATTATTTTTATTATCATTTCTCAATTTCCTCATTACCAATATTATTATATTATTATATTTATTAAGTTTTATTTACTTCTAAAAATAATAATTAGGGTTTGACTTAGATGTACATCTTATCAAACCCACCATTTTGATTTAAGGGTCATTATTTGTACAACTTGGACCTTAAATCCCTTCAAAAATGAAAATCACAAACCTACAAATTAAATATTTCTTCTATTTAGCACCTGTTTTCATAGAAAACAAAAAAAAATAAAAATGGGACCGATTTGGATGTACACCCTGTCATCCCGGTTTAAGAATCTTCCAATTAGTAACCCTTTTCTTCTTCAATAAATCTGAGTTCCTTCTAGCTTCAAAATACTTAATTTTAATTAAACCAATAAAATCCCCAAACGACATTTTGTTAACTGTTAGTACTCCATTATATAATTCCCTTTCTTCTTCTCAAGAATGTTTGTTAAAGGAAAGCTTATATCACTTATGATTTGGAATTTTGACCCCCCTATTTTTTTTTCAATTTTGTTTCCCCTATTTTACAAAATTCTGCCTGTCTACACTAACAACTATAGGAACTAATATGAGATGATGATGATGATGATGATGATGATGATGATGATGATGATGAAGATGGTAGCGTTGTTACAAAGGAGCAGAGATTCAAGGTTTTGTTGCCGAACAGAAAGAGTGTGGAGTTTAAAGTACCAGAAACAGGTAACAAAATGCCGTTAAGACCGATTTTAATTTTACTATTGTTTTCAACATCACAAGTGAAATTCCTTGACCTTTTGAGGGATGATTTCTTTCCTAGAAACAAATCAGTCAGAGGTGACTTGGAAATCAAAGCATGCTTTAGAAGATCCAACACCTGTACAAATTACTAATCAATCAAAAATGAATTGATGATGAAAATAAAGAAACTAATAAACAACAAACAACCATTTAGAGAAAAAAATTATAACCTCTTTCTCAGTGACCTTGACTGTCATTTCCTTTACTGAACTCGTGTTTTTTATTCCAGGTTTTTGGAGCAAACCAAAGCTAGTAAATTGCATGGAGTTTGGCAAGACAGTCAAATCATCAGTAAAAACAAAAGTTGCACCACCCTTAACAAATCCCTTCTGGAAACGTTTCAGGGGAATTGATTGGGTCAAAGGACACTCACAGTCACAATTTTTATTTGTGGTAATGGCCAAAGAATGACCATAGCAGTCTTCAAACTTGGAACACACAAAGTACTTTGAGGGCTCAGTGTCATCAATGTTAAGCTTAAGACTGCGGCAATAATTTTCCGCCGAGTTCTTTGGCTGAAATAGCATCTCTTTACACGTCGCCATTGTTCGTACCTGGATATTGGATCCGGGGTAAAGTGATGAGGTGCTTCCTGTCTTCGAGGTCCAATCTCGTCGAGTCGAGATGATGATCTCCCGCCCCGGGGTGGGGTACCTGCAGGCACTCCGACGATCAAGTCAGTGGATGGAGAGAAGAGGTATGAAGCGAGAGAATGAAGACATACCTGGGATCTGCAGGCCAAGCACCTATTTATAGACGAAGTATTAAGTTATAACCGTTGGATCTGGTGAGTGCTCCAGAGCCGTCGGATTAGTTTGGCGGAGCAAACTGGTGCGTTGGAAACCGGAATTGGGCGAAGCCGAAACTGTTGTAAGCTTTGGCCCAGTCCGGAACAAATATACACCCACAATGTTAAGCTTAAGACTGCGGCAATAATTTTCCGCCGAGTTCTTTGGCTGCAATAGCATTTCTTTACACGTCGCTATTGTTCGTACCTGGATATTGGATCCAGGGTAAAGTGATGAGGTGCTTCCTGTCTTCGAGGTCCGATCTCGTCGAGTCGAGATGATGATCTCCCGCCCTGAGGTGGGGTACCTGCAGGCACTCCAACGAGCAAGTCAGTGGATGGAGAGAAGAGGTATGAAGCGAGAGAATGAAGACATACCTGGGATCTGCGGGCCAAGCACCTATTTATAGACGAAGTATTAAGTTATAACCGTTGGATCTGGTGAGTGCTCAAGAGCCGTCGGATTAGTTTGGCGGAGCAAACTGGTGCGTTGGACACGGAATTGGGCGAAGCCCAAACTGTTGTAACGCTTAAATGGTTAGTAAGAAGTTGTATCTTGCGTCCCTTGGATCCATAACCTCTCCTAGCCATTGGCAGATGTGTCTTTCTCTTTGGCTCACATGTTCCCAATTTTGCAAGAATGTTTTGTGATTCCATTTCTTAGATCCTGCTCATAAGTAGTACACAAATAGCTAATGAATTGATGAAATTATACATAAAGTAGAGATTAGTAGTGTTAGGCAGCACTAGCATTTTTATAAATAATGAAAACTTTTTATAAGTAATGAAAATATTACTGTTTCTAGATATAATTTCTTTGTCTGTGTACTAGTTTAGGAGTAACCTAAAAAATAAAAAATGAAAATTCAAAAATAAAATCCAGATTAGTTGGAATGTGCTTAAGAAAAACAATGTATGGATTCTAAAAACTAAAAACCAAAATTACCTAAACAAAATAAGGAAATTCCCGTAGATTCTTTTTTTTTAAAAAAAAAATCGAAAACAAAAGTAAATGTAAAGTTCTCAAATTTGTTTTTTTTTTCAAAAAAAGTAAATGCAAAGTTCTATTCTCACTGTTTTTCACAATAATGAAACAAAAAATAAAGATTAGGAAGATGAAAGTCTAAGAGAAATTAGCAAGAAATAAAAGATAAAAACTCTTCCCGTACATTATTTATTTTTTAAAAAAATTCAAAAACAGAAGTTCTGTTTTCACTGGTTTTCAAAATAACGAAAAGCACTGGTTTTCAAAATAACGAAAAGAAAAATAAAGATTACGAAGATGAAGGTGTAAGAGAAAGTTGCAAATCAAAAAATAGAAGAAAAAAGTCTTCACGTTTAGATTATAGATGATGAATGTAAGAACACAGAGCACTAAAGTTGAAGAACAAACGAATAAAAGAAAAATCTAAAGAAAATCAAGAATGAATATCAAGAGTTGACCAAGGCCCAAGCATAAATATGAAACAGTCAAGAACAACACACAGACACAAAGCTAGTAATAACTAATAAGTAAAGGAAATGAAAATGGAAAAGAATATAACAGTAAATAAAAAAAATATGAGAATAAAAGATAAACCATGGAAAGAAGAAAACTTCGCAAGCAAGTTTCTTGTCAAAGACACAAGAAGAAGAAGAAGAAGAAGAAGAAGAAGAAGAAGAAGAAGAAGAAGAAGAAGAAGAAGAAAAGGACAAGAAAACAAAACCTGGAAAGTGGAGAAGCGAGAGGAATGCAAAGAGACAGAAATGAGAGAGATGAAGGCTTTGGTGACACTCTCTCTCTCTCTCTCTCTCTCTCTCTCTCTCTCTCTCTCTCTCTCTCTCTCTCTCTCTCTCTCTCTCTCTCTCTCTCTCTGTGCGCGCTATTTATGTGATGATGATCACTCTGCGCAATTTGGTGCACACTGCATACACAAAACGTCCACATACCTCCATGACAAATTAAAATCATGCCACGTGTCCACCTCTTGGTTTTGCCTCTCCTCGTTCTTTCTCAACTTTTTTTTTCGAATTTTATTTTATTTTTATTTTCAGCTAGCTTAACAACTACTACTACCTCTTGTACTTACGGGCGGGATTCTCTCACCGTTCGATTTAGAGAGAGAAATATTCTTTCTCTAGATCAGACGATCCATGTTGGCGCAACATATATTGCGCGTAGTAGAAAATCCAAATCATGTACTTACTAACTCTTCTTATTAATCACTCATCTTTCCTTAAGAGCATTCACAGTTGAGAAATTCTTATTTGAGTACTTAAATGCAAAAAGACAGAAATGAGAGAGATGAAGGTTTGGTTTGGTGTCTCTCTCTCTGTCTTTGTGAAAGTGTGAATTGCTCTGCTCAATTTGGTGGACACTCCCACACTGCATACACAACACGTCCATATACCTCCATGACAAATATTTTCCAAATAAAAAACATCAAAACCAAGGAGCACATTTATTATATTTAATTTTTACTTGGAGTTCTTTTTTTTGAACAATATTTTTGCTTGGAGTTCTAAATATATACTATTCCAGACTCTTTTATAAAAATAAAAAACTAATCTCACACATATTAAGAAAGAAAGTTATATTCATTTAATGTTTTTTATTTCATACTAAAAAATAAACTAGTTTTACTAAGATACCCTTATTTTCTTGGGAATATACATGATTCTTAGTAGTAAAAGTAGAATTAAATAAGGGTATTTGTAGAATACGAGCATTTAATAAAGTTGAGTTAGTTGACATTTGCTTATACTATCTCTGTTCCTGATTACTTGTTGCTTTTGTAGAAAAATTGTTTCTATTTAATTGACATTTTCAAAATTCAATGCAACGTTTATTATCGTTTCGACAATAACGCCCTTAAATATTTATTGTAGAGAGAGAAATAGATGTAGTGTGATAGTAAATTATTAAGAATATTATAAGTAAAAGAGAAATAATTGTATCAAAAATAATAAAATTCATTGGTGTCATTGGTATGTGTAAAAGTCTACAAGCGGCAAGTAATAAGAAACAGAGAGAGTATTTGAGTCCAAAAGTATGTATTTTTTTACTAACATAAAAGACTTTAATAATTTTTTTGACAAAATAAAAGACTATAATAATGAATAAGAGTAACTAACATCGTTGACCTAGTGGCATAAACTACTTGAGACACGAGGGATCGACTCGGTGCTCTCGGGTTTGATTCCGTAGTGACAAACTCAGTGTTGACTGGTGCAAAATTTGCTACTAAGTGCGAATGAATATTAGTCTTTCTTTGAAAGTATTGAGATACTTCGTGGGTAGTTAGTAATAGTTCAAACCAAAATAATGAAAGGATAAAAATGACATTTTTGTAATAAATACACATTAAAAGATTTAACTACTTTTATTTAATAATAAAAAAATATCTAAAATTCTCTTATAAAAGGATCGAAGGGTTAAGGGAACTTTGTTGATGGTTGATGTGTTAGAGTTGAGATACGATGGTTTCTTAGGAATCGTGTGTTTTCTCTAGGTTTGAAACATTTGAGAAAAAAAAGAAATTGATAAAGAAAATGACAAAGTGAGCTTGGACAAACAGGTCACTATAGAATTCCTCAATAGCTTTCACGACATTAGAATGCCCCTCCACCCAGACCCCATCTTTATCTTTGATCCTACAAAGTTTATTTTTTATCCATCATTTGAACAATAGTAGCATGGAAAAATTTTGAATTCTTATCCCCATGAGTAAGCCACTTTAGCCTTGACCTCTGCCTCCAATATAACTACTCCTACTTCCACAATCTATCAATCTCATGTCTAATCCATGAGATCTCCTCCAAATTAGAATTAGAGTTGCCCTCATTAGATAATCTTTGCAACCTGATCTTGGGCTTTGAGATTTCAACAGCAGCATTTTTAAAAGTGGACTTGTTCCAAGCAAGAAGAGAAGACTTACAGTTCTTAGTTTTATCAACAACACCCAAAATCCCTAGAAACCTTCCACCCCTCGGCCACCTTCTTCCTACAGTCAACATGGTCTTCCCAATAGCTCTCATATTTGAAAAAGGAAGGGCTTATGGTAGGAGGGTAGGGGATCAGCACCACAGGAGAATGGTCTGAATTAACAATAGGCAAAGCAATCCCAGTAGCATAGGGGTATAAGAATCTCCAACTCCAATTAACTAGTATTCTATCAATTTTTTGGTAGGTCACTATACCCTCTCTAGGGTTACTAGCAAAGGTGAATTTATTACCTTTAAGGACAAGGTCAATCAAGCTTGCAGAATTTAGAAAACCTCTAAACAGAGACAATCTAATAGGCTCCACAGGTCTCCTACCATCCTTCTCAGTTACAGAGCACATCTCATTGAAATCACCAACACAGCACGAAGGGCCATTCCTTCTAGGCATCAACCCCATAAGCTTACCCCAAAGTAATCTCCTTCTATCAAAAGTAGGATTACCATAGATAAAAGTCATCTCAAACAAATTCCCAGTTTTCTTTTCCTTCACAGCTGCATGGATAAAATTTATACAAGAGTCTAGAATTTGAATATCAAAAGAGGTAGTCCAGAACAACCCTAAACCCCCTGAAGTACCCACAGCAGGCACACAAAACACCTTATTAAACTTCTGTTGGAACATTGGTGGTGAATTAAAAAGTCCCACATTGCTTGGACTAGGCACTTGAAGAGTGCTTATAAGTGGAGACTTCACACCTTTGGATTAGGGCCCAAAGGGTACCCAGTTTTGTAAACGGGAGCACGCACACCATCAGACCACCACACACGCGCGCGCCGCCGCCGTCTGTCCGACCGGCTCGAACGGGCCAGGCTTGGGCTTGGCTTGTGAGGTGTAAATATAATTTTACGAAAAAAATTAATTATTATTTTATTTTTGGGTGCGTTGCTTGTCCAGATTCGTTGAACCGTCCGAATACGATGAACCAACCGTTGCGTACAGATTCGTTGAACAGAGCCGTTCTTATCCGCGTTTGTTCTTATCCGTTATAGCTTGGAGCGCAAGCACTCCGGTCTTATCCTCTAAGACTTGCGCACCAAGTCAGATTTGAAGCCTATAAATAGGCCCCTCCCTCACTTGACTCGACACACTGCTTGACGTTAAATTATACCTCAAGCTTTCTCTCCTCTCCCTCATTAATTCTCTTCTACTTTAAAGAATGGCGTACGAGCCATATTCAAGAGTGGTCTACGAACCATACTTGAGTGGTTTTTGAACCATACTTTGAAGGTGTATTTCTTGAGCGAAATTTTAATGTGCAGTAATATTTCGTAACAGTTTTGACTGGGCTGTTTTATCCTGGGGACGTCGTGGTTGATAGCCTGCCTGCACAATTTTGAGCAGTGCCACGAAACGTCTTAAAGAGAGCGACCTAGTCCGCGACTCAACCCAATAATTTCTTCGGTGGATTGATTTTCCAAAATATTTTTCGGGAACTCACAAACAACAATTTTAAGACGTTTCGAAATTTAGCCATGACTACCGAAGACATTACTGGCTCTGATTCTGCTGTTTCTAATTTCAACAAATCGTTTCATTTTCAAGAATGTCAATGGCAAGAAAATAAATTTTTATTAAATATGAAAAATGTTGCCAACATTTAAAAAATGACATTCATGTGCTCACTGAAACAGTTGATCAGAAAGGAAGAGATAAAATAGCTAAAGAAATATTCCAAGAGAAAGAGAATTAATTTCTCTATACAACTTATTAATGGAAAGAGAAATATTTTCTCTATAGAAAGAGAATTGTTTTCTCTATATAATTTATTATCATTGGAAAGAGAATAATTTTCTCTATATTATTTATCGATGGAAAGAGAATAATTTTCTCTATACGGTCTTATAGAAAGAGAATGATTATCTCTATATTATTCTTAATTCTACGGAAAGAGAATAGTCATCTCTATAAGAATGAATTTTTTTTAATTCATATTGTTTGGGAAAAGTTCTGGCTAGGAAAGACTTGGTACTTAAGCGTGTTCGTTGTGACCCACCTCTCTTTCCTGGGAACCTACTCGACAAGAATGAATTTTCTTAATTCATATTGTTACCGTTAGTGGTTAACGCTAACGGTTAATGATTTTAAATCATAGAATTGCTTTTTAGCAATAACATTATTTTTGAGAAGTTATACCTTTTACGATATATTGCAATATTGATTGCAATATAATTTTGAGAAAACCTTTCAAAAATTAAAACAGTAATCAGGCTCAAAGGAACAGCAACTGAAATGGGACCCCCATCTAGAAATGACACTGCTCCTCCATTTAATTATTTCAATTGCGAGAGACCAGGTCATACGACACGCAAGTGTATGAACAGGCCAAGCTCTGCCCCGTAGGCTAACTTGATTGGATAGCAATTTGTTGCTATAATTTTTGAAATCAACATTGTTGGTGAATGCGAAGGTTGGTGGATGGTTATTGAGTATGTTTAGAACATACAGGTTGCTGAAAATAAGAAAATGATGCTGAGTCTGGTTAAAACTTTATTTTAAACAATGATATTTTTTTAAAGGATTGTTTACTTCATCTATTGGAAGTTTCCTACACTATATAATTTTTTAAAGCATTGTTTACTTCGTCTATCAGAACTTTATTTTAAATAATGATATTTTTTTAAAACATGGTTGACTTTGACGTGTAAACAAATGCATTCTTTTCAATAAGAGTCAAATAGCATTTTTCAAAAGTTATTTTTTTCAAATGACTTAAGAAAAAAATTGTGATTTTTGAAGTCAAGCAAAAATTTTCAAGACTTCGCATAAATCAGTAAGAAAATCTGAGTATTAGTTTTGACTCACTCAGATATATGCGAATAAGATAGAACGTTAACCAGAAATGGAAAACGATAGTTTATCACTTTTATTTATAATTGTTTTGACTACATTGTAGTATACTTTGGGAAAAATAAAAGTGAAGTGCTTGACATATTCAAAGTTTTCCATTACAGATTTTTGAAAATCAATTAAGTAGAAAGGTTAAGAGTTTTTATAGCGATTAAGGAACGGAGTATGATTCTCATTAATTTAATGGAATTATACATGAAACGACTGCACCATATTTTTTCTGAAATGAATGGTAAAGCAAAAAGAAAAATAAAATCTTTATTGATTTGCTATTTTGCTGAATTCTAGGACTTGATCTCTGTTGTGGAAAATTTTTATAAGCTGTTGGTTAAGTTATGAATAGATTCGCCGAATCTAAAGAAATAAAAAATTTCCTTCGGAGATCTTGAAGAAAAGACAGCCCATCTTGTCTTATTTTTGAATTTGGGATAACTTGGCTTATGTCATAATCCCAAAAAGAGTTAAACTCGCCAATAGAGCCTATGAATGTGTATTCATTGGTTATGCAGTAAATAGCAAAACATACAGGTTTATGACCTTAATGCGAAAGTGATCATAGAGTCAAATGATGTTGACTTCTATGAAAGTAGATTCCCTTTTAAATCAAGAAATAGTGGGGGCACCGGAACTGCTCAAGTTTCTGTGCTTAGGAGCATTGAAAACAACGTAGAAAGGGGAATAGAACCTCAAAGAGGTAAGAGAGCACGTGTTGCTAAACACTATGGACCCGACTATATGGTCTATACATTAGAGGAGGATCCTACTAGCCTTCAAGAAGCTCTGTCTTCATTGGATGCTGATTTGTGGCAAGAAGCCATAAATGATGAGATGGATTCTCTAGAGTCTAACAAGACATGGCACTTAGTGGACTTGCCTCCTGGTTGCAAACCCATTGGTTGTAAATGGATCTTGAAAAAGAAACTAAAACCTGATGGCACTGTTGATAAGTACAAGGCTCGCCTTGTAGCCAAAGGTTTTAGACAAAGAGAGAATATAGATTTCTTCGACACATATTCACCTGTTACAAGAATTACATCTATAAGGGTACTAATTTTGATGGCCGCTATTTATAACTTAGAAGTACACCAAATGGATGTAAAAACTGCCTTTTTAAATGGCGATTTAGAAGAAGAAATCTATATGGAGCAACCTAAAGGTTTTGTGATCCATGGGCAGGAACACAAGGTCTGTAAGTTGGACAAGTCTCTGTATGGTCTAAAACAAGCTCCTAAACAATGGCACGAGAAGTTTGATAATTTGATCATATCGAATGGGTTTAAAGTGAATGAAAGTGACAAATGCATTTATTACAAAACCGAGAATGATATTTGCATTATCATATGTCTCTATGTAGACGACCTACTCATATTTGGATCAAACATTCATGCTGTTGATAAAGTGAAATCATTGTTGTGCAACAACTTTGATATGAAAGACCTCAGAGAAGCCAGTGTGATACTTGGTATTAAGATCACTAGGTCCGAGAAGGGAATTTCTTTGGATCAATCTCATTACATTGAGAAGATCATAAAGAAATACAATTACTTTGATTGCAAACCTGCATGTTGTACACCATATGATCCGAGTGTCAAGCTCTTTAAGAACACTGGTGACAGTGTAAGACAAACGGAATACGCGAGCATCATTGGCAGTCTAAAGTATGCCACTGATTGTACTAGACCCGACATTGCCTATGTTGTGGGATTGTTGTGCAGGTTTACTAGTCGACCTAGTATAGAGCATTGGCATGCTATTGAAAGAGTCATGAGATACCTGAAAAGGACCATGAATCTTGGATTACATTATCAGAGATTTTCAGCTGTACTTGAAGGGTACAGTGATGCTGATTGGAATACTCTATCTGATGATTCCAAAGCTACTAGCGGCTATATATTCAGTATAGCCAGTGGTGCTGTCTCCTGGAAATCAAAGAAACAGACCATATTGGCTCAGTCTACTATGGAGTCTGAAATGATAGCACAGGCCACTACCAGTGAAGAAGCTAGTTGGTTAAGATGCCTACTAGCAGAGATTCCCTTATGGGAAAAACCAATGACAGTTGCGTTGATTCACTGCGATAGTACCGCAGCTATTACAAAATAAGGAATCGTTATTACAACGATAAAAGACGACAAATATGTCGTAGGAACAGCATTGTTAGAGAAATTCTCTCTAAAGGAGCTGTGAGAGTGGATCAAATACGCTCTGATTAGAACTTAGGTGATCCTTTGATGAAAGGATTAGCCAAAAAGAAAGTCCAAAATACATCTCAAAAGATGGGACTACTGCCATTAGAACCATGAGTCACTCATGATGGTAACTCGACCTAAAAGACTGGAGATCCCAAGAATTAGGTTCAATGGGTAATAACAAGCTGTGAAGTGATAGGAGATGAACATGCTATTGAAAGTAAAGAAGCATGAGTCCTGAAGCGATGTAAGGTTGAGATAATAGAAACTTTTAATGAGATCTATACTCTATGTGGAGTGGAGTACCTAGCTACAGGAGTACTCTTGATAGACTCACCTTTGTGAATGTGGAAGTGGGGCCGCTTCCTATGGAATTCTTGGCAGAAATTCCTAGAGCGTTCACTAAACTGGGATAGACGTGCAGGGCCATAAACGCACGGGCTTTTGAGAATACACCTATGGAAAAGGTTGTGTGTGGTTTTGACGATTAGAGATAGAGTTCAAGACTACGAGTCACTCTTGTTGAATCTAAATCTTAACCGCTACGCAAAGGTTCAAGTCGTATGACACCTCTGCTTATGCACAATCTTATGGAGGTGTTTGACGCTACTTCTGAAACTTCCTTTTAAATTCAAGTGGGGGATTGTTGGAACATTGGTGGTGAATTAAAAAGTCCCACATTGCTTAGACTAGGCACTTGAAGAGTGCTTATAAGTGGAGACTTCACACCTTTGGATTAGGGCCCAAAGGGTACCCAGTTTTGTAAACGGGAGCACGCACACCATCAGACCACCACACACGCGCGCGCCGCCGCCGCCGTCCGTCCGACCGGCTCGGACGGGCCGGGCTTGGGCTTGGCTTGTGAGGTGTAAATATATTTTTACGAAAATAATTAATTATTATTTTATTTTTTGGTGCGTTGCTTGTCCAGATTCGTTGAACCGTCCGAATACGATGAACCAACCGTTGCGTACAGATTCGTTGAACAGAGCCGTTCTTATCCGCGTTTGTTCTTATCCGTTATAGCTTGGAGCGCAAGCACTCCGGTCTTATCCTCTAAGACTTGCGCACCAAGTCAGATTTGAAGCCTATAAATAGGCCCCTCCCTCATTTGACTCGACACACCGCTTGACGTTAAATTATACCTCAAGCTTTCTCTCCTCTCCCTCATTAATTCTCTTCTACTTTAAAGAATGGCGTACGAGCCATATTCAAGAGTGGTCTACAAACCATATTATGGAGTGGTCTACGAACCATACTTGAGTGGTTTTTGAACCATACTTTGAAGGTGTATTTCTTGAGCGAAATTTTAATGTGCAGTAATATTTCGTAACAGTTTTGACTGGGCTGTTTTATCCTGGGGACGTCGTGGTTGATAGCCTGCCTGCACAATTTTGAGCAGTGCCACGAAACGTCTTAAAGAGAGCGACCTAGTCCGCGACTCAACCCAGTAATTTCTTCGGTGGATTGATTTTCCAAAATATTTTTCGGGAACTCAAAAACAACAACTTTAATTTCCTTCTCACTATCTCATTTCCTCCTTCTGGGCTCTGGTCTCCGTAAGGAACAAAATGGCCGGCTTATGAACCTTTAGCAAGTTCTGAAGCTCTGTTCATGCGTTTTTGAGTTTCTATGGCTCTCTTTCATGAGCGACCCACCCAAAGTTTTTGGTCAAGATCCACCACTGTTTGTGCTCACCTTGCTTAGTTAGATTGATTTTAGCTCGAATCAATTCTTAGAAAAGGTTTACAACACGCTCAACAAAAGTCTTAAACATTACACTATCTTAAACATTACCCTTAACAAAAGTCTCGAGATTTTTTTTTATTCTTGCTTCCGTTTTCATGTTTTATTGTGATTCTTGCAATTCTAAGTTATGGAGAATTGTATTGTATTTTTAGGGAATGCTTAGATCCCTTTGACATTGCAGTGAAGCTTTTGATCTCTTTGTTAACCAGCTTCTTTGTCTAGGCAAAGGTACGTAGTAGTACAAATTAAGTTCATTAAATTTTCTATGCTTACATTGACTTTTGCATTGCATTGCATTAGCAAAATAATTTTATGCAGCAAAAAAGTAATCCAACAAATAGTAGATTGTCTGAATCAAATTAAACTTAAATCAAGTACTGTCGTCATTTCAAAATAGGGACATGTAGCATGATTTGGCAATAGGCATATATGCATTTATTGTAGGCTACTTTGTTGCTATGGCTTGAAGAAAGTAATTTCAGTATGATAGAAGTTTTGTTCCACATTTAGTTCTAGTTTGATATACTTGACGTGTTCTCAAATTACTTACTTGATTATTATTATCTGAGAGTGAACTTTGATTCATAGGCAAGCTGCATATGTGAGTTTTATACCTTTGTAATAGAAACTCCTTATGTGGAGTGTTTGAACTCATTAAATAATAAGAAATTCGTAACACTCCAACCACCTTCTTCTTCAACAGTGGCATTAAACAAGCATTTCACATTGTTGCCTCCAACCTATTACTAGAATCAAATACTAGATAATTCTGTTTCATGTCAATACAAAATCATTTCTCCAAGTAATTGCCAACACTTAATAGATTGCTTTTCATGGAAGGGACACATGTTGGTTTGCCATTTTTTCCCTTAATCGTCACTTTCCCTTTTCCTTTTATTGGGATGACAATATTATGACCAAACCTAACCCTATTCTTCACACTATCATCAAATTCAAACAATCATTCTGTGTCCAGTCATATGGTTTGAACATCCTGTATTTGATACACCTGGCGCTCATGGCATATGTGGAACCACTTAAATGGGAATATGCAATCCTAAAAAAGGAAAAAAGCATGCTATGAAGGAAGAGATGCATGCCATAGAAAAGAATCACACTTGGGACTTGGTGGAGTTGCCAAGGATTTGGATTCAGTGCATTCGGTTGTGGTGCATTCAGGTGCATTCGGAAAACATGTGTCTATCTCTCTCCTCACATCCTTTATATTATTTTTTACATATCAAATATTTAATGCATTTAGTGGTTCAAATACACTCGAATGCACCTGAATGCACCACAACCGAATGCACCGAATCCAAATCCGCCAAGAACTAAGAAGCCAATAAATTTGTCATTTTTCCCCTTAATCATCGCTTTCCCTTTTCCTTCTGCAAGGATGGCAGTATTATCAGCAAACCTGACCCTATTCATCAAACTTTCATCAAATTCAAACAACCATTCCCTATGTCCAGTCATATGATTTAAACATCCAGTATCTAGGTGCCAACATTCTGAACGGTCAAACTCAAAATTAGTGGCACCCATGAGTAATTCCTGATCAGAATCAAATTTAAATTAATAAATACTAATATTTATTATTTAATTATTATTGTATTAATAAATACTAATATTTTTTATTTAATTATTATTAATATTATAAATAATTAATAATAGCTAATTATATCTAAAAAACAATTACGTCGAAATAATCAACATTCATACAATATTCAGCAAAGTACGATATAAATTAAAATAACTTAAATCTAGTCGTCATAGTAGCCTCTAGTTTGGTCTTTTACATTCCCATCGAACCAAATATCACCATAATCATTTTCGTTTAGATAAAAAGTTGTGATGGACCGATGTTGTTGGGCTGATGTTGGATAGGGGACTGATCAAACTTAGCTAGATTGATTGAGATACACAGCTTGTCAATCCCGGTTTACAAGACTTTAGTTGTACTGTTTGGATCTTAAACCCCTTCAAAAAATAAAATCAACCAACCAACAAAAATTTTCAAGAAGAACTATGTGACTTTTACGTAGAAGCGGGGCCTCTCCTATGCATAACCGACTCACGAATCCAACTTAGTTTACGTGGACCAATAACTTTTTAGTTAGGTTTTTCTCAATTTTCCCTATTTAAAAAATTGGGTGGCGACTCCTAAAATTAACATTTTTGAGCCGTCTGCGCCGAGATCCCAGTCACGTCAAATGACGACTCCACTCGGGATTAGGTGAAAGTGAAGCCTATTTAATTTCTTTTTGCAAAATATTTATAAGTTATGCTATTATTTATACCTAATTTTTCTTATATAAACCCTAGGCTAGAGAACACTTGATATTACTGTCTGGTTGTATTTTCTATTTATTTTGCAGGTACAATTTGGGTTTTGTTATTTTGTTTTTACGGTTTGACGTTTGTATGCTCCCTTCACACATTACACATACACAGTGAGCACACATTGAGAGTTGGCTTACACTTGAGCCTAAAAAACACATCAATTAGAGCGAGAATGGTAGTGAAAGTTATTTTGGATGTACATTCTAGTGGCTACCACGAAATCCTCATCTAGAGTATGATTCTTCTATGCAGGTACCCACATACATTTTATATGTACATCTTAGTGTAGTCAACCTTTTAGAAAAGTACTTGACTCTAGAGGCCTAAAACTCCCTAGGTTAAAACAACCTACCTTACGAGTACTCACAATAGGAAGACATTAGATCTATAGGGTCCAAAACCCAATAGCATCGGCCAACCAAATTAGGTCACGAAGGGAGCTATTCTACCTCTTACCTTACTCTTCATGAAAAAAAATCTTTTTCCCATAAACAAACTTTTGGGTTCAAAAAAAATCATTCACAAAAAATCTTTCGCATGCATCTTTTCATTTTATTTAAAATATTTGTTCATTTATCCATCCAGGAAAGCTTGTCGAAGGATCTAAGTTCGGAATCTAGAAGTGAGTTTGTTGTCCAAGAAAAAGAAAGACATGAAATTACCGAATGAGAAAACCATGCCATCAACAAGGAAAACCATTCAGTTCATTATCTAGAAGCCAAAAATAGCCAAACTGAAAGCATATGCCTCCAAATTACCAGATGAGCCACGAGTTGATTTCAAGAAAACATACGGAAAGCTTTTAGACTTACTAGATGTAAATGTTCAAACAGAAGCTGTCTCTGCACTAGCCCAGTACTATGAGATGTGGGGTTTGCTTTGATTGTTAGGCAACTTCTGAAAGAGAGGAAGCCCTATCATTTCCATTGGACTTACCCTTGGCTTGAAACTGTTGCTAAGGTGCTCCAAGTTGCTCCAAGTTAACACACTGACCAATAAGAAGCCTGGTGATAAATTGTACCAAAAAAAGAAGATGCCTGGTGATAAAAACCAATACGGTTCAAAGGTGTATATGGAAAGATTGATGGGCATGCAAGGTGGTAAAGCTGACCCTCGTAGATGTGTTGGCTCTAGCAATTTATGATTTGATTATATTTTCAAGCAGTGGAGAGTTGGTGGGCCCTAGTGCAACTGATGTGTTCATGGCGTGTAAATGCCAAGGGGAGACCTCAACATTCTGTATCCTGGCAGACGTGTAGTACACCCTGAGTTTCTGCCATGAACAAAAAAGAAACAGGATTATTTGTTGCCTACATTTACTGTATGTATGGCTGACAGCCCATATATTTCAAAGAAGATGTAGTTTTTCTGTCCTATCCTTGAATTGGGAAAGTTAAACCTACCAACCTACAGTGCGAATGCAGATTTTCATTGAGCTCAAGGACGAAAGTATTTGTTGGTATCCATTAACCGGGGGAGTAGAGCAAGTTCTTTTTTGAAGTGGTGAGTTTCCAAACGTACCACTCATGGGCACTTTGGGATGCATCAACTATAACCCCACTTTGGCACTACGACAAGTGTGTTATCCATTGATGGGCCTACCTACTGAATAGTCAGTGTTCCGCTTTATGGCTGACCTAGAGGACAAAACCATGCTATACAAGATTGTAAGGCATGGAGAAATGTCATCTATAAGGGCAATGAACTGCAGAATAGAAGTAACAGAGAAAATGATACTTATAAGGAATGAGTACGAAACAGGGTGGAGGTGATTAAATTACCTTTTCAAAGTATGACACCTAAACCGCAACAAGAAACTGATACGATACTAGAGGAAAGTGATGAGATGAGAATGATGAGAGACTAATTGGCTTGGTAAAAGGGCGAAAAGAGTGCATTAAAAGTCAAATTGAAAGAAGTCTGCCTCACTCTTGAAGCCCTGAAGTTGGAGTGCAGTGAGAAATCCTAGTCGTTGGAGCAGGCAAACAAAAGGGCCCGAAGTGTGAAGAATTCTAGGAACCATATAAGTGACGTGAACCAAGACTTGAAAGTGCGAATTGCCAAGTGTGACAGAGCTGTAGAAGAAAATGAGCATTTAAGAAGGGTTCTCATGAAAATGGAACAACACGTGACCACTCTCAAGGTCCGAATGGATAAGCAAGTAGCCTAACATGAGTTGGATTGAAGGTTCGATGAGTAAACTTACACTGAGATAATAAAAGGGTGTCAGGAGCACCTAGGGGAGAAACACGTAGTGCAAAAACTCTCCAAGGCAAGGGAAGATGTACTTGAGGAAAATTGACAGTTGAAGGGTGAAATGATGAATCTTGAGGCAAGCAGAAACTCAGTGGTGCTTGCTTAAACTTGATTAGAAAATGAAAGAAGTGATTGCTCAATATGAAGAGAAGATCAAGAATAACCAGTTAGAGGTCAGCAATGTGATCAACATATATAGGGACACCATCGAGAGGAAGAATGAGGAGCTAAGAAACTTGGAACACTGGTCCGAGGAAAGTTATATGGAGGCTTGGTATGAGGCCGGACGTTGGGCTCACAAACTCATTGGCGTTGAAAGGATCCCACAACTTGTCTTGGACGCGGAGGCTACAATCAACCCACTCAACACCCCATATAATAGGTTGAGATCAGGTGTTTGATCTAAATGACGCACTAGTGCAAAATTAGGAAAAGAATTAGACATTTAAAGTCTAGCGCTCAGATGCCTGACTTAATAAGTCGACGCGGTGGCAAACTTGCAATTAAGATGAAAAATTTCATTTGACACGCGTGTTTTAAAGTCAAGCATAAAAATGTCTGACCTCAAAAGTGAAAACTTATAACATTTTAAGACAGGCGGGTATATAGCCTGACTTCAAAAGTACTTAACAAATAAAAATAGAAATTGCGCTCTCTCCCTCGGATATATCATTCTCTCACGTTTCCAACTTCGCTTCTTTCTTCTGTCTTCCATGCTCAACTTCTCTTTTGTTTTCCAGGAAAGCTCTCTCTATCTCTCTCTATCTATCTCTCTCTCTGTCGCTCTTTGTCTCTCTCTCTAGGTTTTTTTATTGATTATATATAGTTTAGGTGGAGGATTTAGGGTTTATGAGGTTTTAAAACTTTTTTTGGGAATGATTAAGCAGATTCTTGGCTTGAATGACAGTATCTTTTTCCCCTATTAGGGTTTTGGCTTTAATTTGTTTGGCTTTATTAGGGTTTAGTGTTGGTTTTATTGATTTCTTGATTTCATGATTGATTAGTTGTTTCTTGATGTAACATAATGCAAATTGATTTATGGTTAGATTAGGTTTTTTTTAATCGCTGTTCTTCCTTTTTGTGATTACTTGCAATTACTCATCTCACACTCTCTTCGCTTCTATCTTTGCTATGAATCTCAAAGGGTCTTTTGGTGCTCAAGGGTTTTGTGGTCGTTCAATAGGGTTTCGTGTTTGCTCTCATCCACCCCTTCCTTTAATTCAATATTCGCCTTCTCTGGTACGAGACAGTGGAAATCATTAATATAGGGACTTAAGAGGAGAAGGAAGAGTTGAGGTTGGTAGACAACCCTTAACGGGAGGAGATGATCACCTTGTTTAAGGGATATCTTGATTTTTTCACATGGCCTTACAAAGATATGCCCAAGATTGATTCAAAAATAGCAGGACTCTTTCCGGATGTGAAGCCAAAGAAACAAAAGTTGAGAAAGATGCACCTAAATATGTCTTTGAAAATCAAGGAGGAAGTGTGACCAAACATTGGAGGCAGGATTCTTAGAGGTCTCATTACATCCGTAATGGATAGCTAACATCATCTCAGTGCCCAAGAAGGATGGGAAAGTTAGGATGTGTTTAGAATCACCATTCTCATTCATGGATGGTTACTCTAGATATAACCAAATCTCCATGACGCTTGAGGACAAACAAAAGACAACATTCATTACCCCATGCAGAACCTTCTGTTATAGGGTGATGCCTTTCGGTTTAAAAAATGCCGGGGCAACCTACCAGTGTGCCATTCAACATCCCGGACTAGTTTTGGGTTCCTTTCAACATCATTGAGTTTGCGAGCCCAACATCCAGCCTCATAACAAACCTTCATATAATTTACCTCCGCTGCTTCAATCATCCCTAAAAAGTGGTCCCTTTCCTTGGACCAGTGCTCCAAGCTTCTTAGCTCCTCATTCTCTCTCTCGATGGTGGTCCTAACTGGTTATTCTTGATCTTCTCTTCATATTGAGCAATCACTTCTTTCATTTTCAAATCAAGGTTAAGCATGCGCCGCTGAGTTTCTGCTTTGGCTGCCTCAAGATTCATCACCTCACCCTTCAACTGCCAATTTTCCTCAAGTACATCTTCCCTTTCCTTGGAGAGTTTTTGCATTTCCATGTGTTTATCCTCTAGGTGCTCCTGATACCCTTTTATTATCTCAGTGTAAGTTTGCTCATCGAACCTTCAATCCAACTCATGTTGGGCTACTTGCTTATCCATTCGGACCTTGAGAGTGGTCATTTGTTGTTCCATTTCCATGAGTACCCTTCTTAAATGCTCATTTTCTTCTACAGCTCTGTCACACTTGGCAATTCACACTTTCAAGTCTTCTTATATAGTTCCTAAAATTCTTCTCACTTTGACTTCAGGGCTTCAAGAGTGAGACATACCACTTTCAATTTGACTTCCAATGCACTTTTTTCGCCATCTGACCTAGCAAATTGGTCTCTCATCATTCTCATTACTTTCCTCTAATACCGTATCAGTTTCTTGTTGTGGTTTAGGTGTCAAACTCTGAAATGGTAATTTGATCACTTCCACCATGTTTCATACCCATTCCTTGTAAGTATCATTTGCTCTGTTGCTTCTGTTCCCCAGTTCATTGCCCTTATAGATGACATTTCTCCATGCCTTACAATCTTGTCTAGCATGGTTTTGTCGTCCAGGTCGGCCATAAAGCAGAACACTGACTATTCAGTAGGTGGGCCCATCAACAAATAACACACTTGTCGTAGTGCCAAAGTTGGGTTATAATTGATGCATCCCAAAGTGCCCATGAGTGGTACGTTTGGGAATTCACCATATCGAAACAGAACTTGCTCCACTCCCCCGCTTAATGGATACCAACGGATAGTTTTGTCATTGAGATCAATGAAAATTTGCATCCATTCCTTGGCATTGTAGGTTAGTAGGGTTAACTTTCCCAATTCAAGGATAGGACAGAAAGCACTACATATTCTCTGAAATATATGGACTGCCAGCCATACATACAGTACTGGTAGACAACAAAAAATCTAGTTTCTTTTCTGTTCATGGCAGAAACAAAGGGTGTAGTACATGTTTGCCAAGATAGGGAATGTTGAGTTCTCCCCTCAGCATTTACACGCCATGAACACATTAGTTGCACCAGGCCCCACCAACTCTCCACTGCTTGGAAATAGAATCAAATCACAAATTGCTAGAGCCAACACATCTACGAGTGTTTCCCAGTCCTTCCGCTATACCAGTTTGCTCATCGGTCCTTCCATACGCACCCTTGATATCTCGTCTTGTTTTTTATCACTGGGCTTTTTATTGGTTAGTGTGTTTGGATCAACTCGGAGCATCTTAGCAACAGTTCCAAGTCGAGGGTAAGTCCCATGGAAGTGATAGTAATTCCCCTCTATCAAGGGTTGCCCAACAATGAGTAGGGTTTAGGGTTTAGGGGCCAACTGAAAATTGGAGAAGGTGAAACATCTCAATGGAGAATCATAGTAGTGGGCTATTACGGAGATGACTTCTGCTTGAACATTCACATCTAGTAAGTCCAAAAGCTTCCCACATCTTTTCTTGAAATCAACTCCTGGCCCATCCTATAATTTGGAGGCAAATGCATTCAGTTTGGCGGTTTTTGGCTTTTGGATAATGAACTAAATGGTGTATTTCATGGATGACATGGTTTTCTCATCGGTAATTCCATGTCTTGCTTTTTCTTGACCAAGATACTCACTTTCATATTCCGAACTTAGATCCCTCGCAAGTTTTCTTTGATGGATAAATGAACAAATATTAGAAATAAAATAAAAAAATGCATGTTTTGTGAATGATTTTTTTGAACCCAAAAGTTTGTTTAATGAGAAAAGATTTTGTTTTTTATGAAGAGTAAGAGGTAGAGTAACTCCCTTCGTGACCTAATTTGGTTGACCCATGCTATTAGGCTTTGGACCCTTTGGATCTAATATCTTTTTATTGTGAATACTCACAAGGGTGGTTGTTCTAACCTAGGATTTTTAGGTCTCTAGAGTCAAGTACTTTTCTAGAAGGTTGACCACACTGGAATGTACATCCAAAATGTGGGTACCCGCATAGAAGAATCGTACTCTAGAGGAGGATTTCAAGGTAGTCACCAGGATGTACATCCAAAATGACTTTCACTACCCATCCTCGTTCTAACTGATGTGTTTTTTAGGCTGTGGTGTAAGCCCAACTCTCAGTGTGTGCTCACCGTGTATGTGTAGTGTGTGAAGGGAGCATGCAAACCTCAAACCCTAAAAACAAGATAACAAAACCCAAATTGTGCTTGCAAAATAAACAGAAAATACAACCAGACATTAATATCAAGTGTTCTCTAGCCTAGGTTCGCCATCTAAATAATAACATAACTTATAAATACTCTGCACAAACAAATTAAATAGGCTTGACTCTCACCTAATCCCCACCGAAGTCGTCATCTGTCGTGATAATTTTAGGGAGTCACCATTGAATTTATTAAATAGGAAAAATTGACAAAACCTACTTAGAATGTTACGGTCTGCGTGAAGTGAACTAGGTTGAATTAGGAAGTTGATTATGCATAGGGAATGGTGGAAACTAAATTACACTACACGCCTAATACACCTAAGACAGTTACCCTAAATCTTTTTTTTTTACCAAATAGTTACCCTAAATCTGATTGTGCAAATTATTATTAACTCATAAAAATATGGTTAATACCCTAAAAAGTAAATAAATAATGTTGAGTAAAAGATAATTATTTACAAAGAGATAAAATCTTTATCTTTATCTTTATTATACTAAACCATGAAAAAGTCCATGGAGGCGTCCACGTCAGAAAATACAAATAATGACATCAGATTTGTTGGAATCCACGTCAGCTATAGACCAACTAATAACTTACACGTCAACGTTTAAGACGCATCAAACGGCAGGGATTGTTCACCGTTGACACATGGGCGACATCAACGCGCCATAATCCTCAAAATTGCGGCTACAATTGGAAGGCTGCGATTGTGTTAAAACCAAAGAAGACTCAAATCAACGGCTACTACTTCTTACATCGGAGCCAAAGGACCAACCACAGCAATTAATTCATTGATCCGCAATAATTAAAATCCTATAATTTGTGGATCAGATTCTAGCATTCAATGGTATACCCCAAAACTGACGACCAGGATACAAAATGACATTTGAACTCACGATTCTAGCATTCAATAATTAAAATCCCATGGTTTTGGCTGATTTTTTTTTTAGTTTTTTTTTATTCAGGATACAAACCTCCCACTTTATTATGCCCCAACAAATGACATTTGAACTCTTGGTTTTAACGAAATTCTTTTATTTTATTAACAGTAACTATTCCTATAACCGAATACTAAATTTAATCATGTACTTACCGAAATTCCCTTTTTATTATGTCCCAACAATGTATATTTTGATCTCCTGATTTATAAATTTCGTGTATCAGTCAGCCTTGTCGTCAAAATAAAGAATTTAAACACTTCGAACGAACAACTACGTGTACATATAGATAATTTGTATGGAAAAGATAACATAATTATTTATCCACACATATAATTGGTTACAGTTAATTGTATGATATCGGGAAAAGTGTAAAATAGTAGTTTTTGTTCTTCCAAATAATAGCATAATATAAAATTGTAAAAATTCAAATATATACAAAATACTTTTGCACATGACAGAGTAGTTTGGTAACACGGTTAGACCAAGTAACAACTTAGGTTTAATTAAAAAAAAACCTATTAAGACACATTCTCACTTAGTGAAATTCTTCAAAAAACGTCAGCTAATAATATATACATAAATGTCGACCCGTGCAGCGCACGGGTAAGGCATACTAGTAGGACTAAATTAAGAAATTTTAATTTTTACTTGACGGGGAAACCCTGCTCCTATCTATTCTCTGGTGCAATGCGCAACTCAAAAGTTATGTAGTTCTTTTCTTTAAAAAAATTGTTGGTGGGTTGATTTTATTTTTGAAAGGGTCTAAGATCCAAGTTGTACAACTAATGTCTCTTAAATTGGGATTGACAAGATGTCTTAATCAAACCCATTTTTTTAGTATTTTTTTATTTATGAAAATAGGTGTTAAAGGAAAAAAAACTGATTATTCATTAAAAAGAAAGATTAGCTTGGCTTGACGGGGAAGTCTTGCTTCTATGTATCTCTGTGTGTTCCGTGTATGGAGAATCAAAGGAATTGACAAGATGTAAATCTCAATCAAAACCTATTATTAATTTATCTAGATTACTTTTGAATAAATTTTGACTCAAATCTACTAACTAAAAAGGTATATCAAAAGTTATGGAGTACTTTTCTTTAAAACTAAAAAAAACCATCAAAATCTAGAATAACTAAAACAAATATAAGAACCAACGTAATGTGACACAAGTGGTAGATACTTGGGTCCCTTAACCATTTGGTAAAAACATTTGTTGTGAGAGGTCAGCCTCTTAAATGGATCTCAGATACGTCGAAGGATCATAATGTTCTTTTCCCTTTCTTATAAAATTCGTATGGATTAGTATAAGTTGGATTATTTTTGGCGTTTGATAAATAAAATAGACTAAAATGCTCTCGGGATCCCTTAACTTTATTTAAAGTAACGATTCAGTCCTTCATCTTTTTTTGTCCTAAATAAGTCCTTTATCTTTCAAAATTTTGGCACATAAATCCTTTTCCGTTATGCTCCGTCCAAATCTGTTAACAGTGCTGATGTGGCGTGCTGACTCATTATTTGAGTCATATTTTTAATCTATTTATGCTTATGTGGCGTGCTGACTCATTATTTAATTTAAATTAATATTTTTTTAAAATGTGAATTGTTTCCATCTTCTTCTTCATATGCTCAACCCTAATTTCTCTCCTCTTCCGTCTTCTTCAAATATGATCGATCTCGTCAATCTTCAATCTTCATGGGTTTCAAATTTCGATTATCAATATCATCATCATCAATCTCATCTTCATGGGTTTCGATTAAAAAGAAAAGAAGAAATGTAAGTAAGTCAGAAAAATCCAGATCTGGAATTCGATTAACAAGAAAACAATCTATCTACGTTTTTTGGTCTGAAAAACAATCGAATGTAAGCAAGTCAGAAAAATCCAGATCTGGAAGTCGATTCTTCAATTCTGGGTTTCGTTTGTTTGATTTTCAACAATCGATCTGCGTTTTTGGGTTTGTTTCGTTTCCATTTTTGGGTTTTGTTTCTGGATTTCTGGATTATTGGCTTCAATCATTTTTGATACAGATACAAGCTTCGTTTTTTATCCTTCAATTGAAGAAGATGCATAGGCTTCATTTTTTATACAGATGGTCATTTATTATTATTAAATTAGTCATTTATTATTTGAAGGTAATAAATAATAATAAATTTGAAGGATAAAAAATGACACTAATTTAATAATAATAAATTTGAAGGTAATAATAAATGACTATTCTATCTTTTCCTTATTTATTTATTATTATTGATTTTGAAACAAAATTAGACAACTAATTTAATTCAATTCTTTTTTTTTATAAATTTTTGAATTAGCATGTTTTTGTTTTTGTTTAGTGACTAAAAAAGGTAATAATAACGCAAAATTAGTAAATGAACACAAAATGACTTATACAAGGGATTAAGAATCGATCTATTTCATGGCAGATGTGGGAAGATGCAATTCTAAAAATTGAAAAAAGAATGCTATGAAGGAAGAGATGCAAGCAATAGAAAAGAATCATACTTTGGACTTGGTGGAGTTGCCAAGAACTAAGAAGCTACTAATAGATTTGTTATTTTTCCTAATCATCACTTTCCCTTTTTCTTCTGCAAGGATGTCAGTATTATCAGCAAGTCCGGTCACATGGTTAAACATTCTTACAATATCCAGCGATAATCAAAACTAAAATAATAATCTTCATACCGTATCCAGCGATATACAAATTAAAATAGAGGTAATACCCAATTTAGTCCCTGACTTTTCAAAAATGTTCAATTTTGTCCCTGACTTTTCACATGTATCAATTCATTACGCGAAACCTTATGGTTTGGTTTTTTTGGATTTACGTAACAAATTTATAAACAGGGTTGAATGTTGAAACAATACCGTATATGATTTAAAAAAAGTAGTAGCACTTTGATCATTGATTTTTTACTAGATATCAAATAGGTCCCCGATTTATGTAACTTAGTATCAATTAGGTCCCGACTTATGTAACTTAGTATCAATTTGGTCTCTGACTTATATAACTTAGTATCAATTTGGTCCTCGTAAGAAACTTTTTTTTTTTAAATATCAATTTAGTCTCCAACATTTGTGCGACGTGGCATGCTGACATGGTTTTTTTTTTTTTTATATTTTTGGTAGTGTCAATTAGGTCCCTGACATTTGCCACATCAAATTTGTACAAACCATGGTTGACAAAAAGACCAAATTGACACACATTTGTAAATGTCTAGAACTAAATTGATATATGTGAAAAGTCAGGGACCAAATTGAATATTTTTGAAAAATCAGGGACTAAATTGGGTATTACCTCAATTAAAATATCCAGCAATGTACAAATTAAAAATTTTCTAGTGAATTCATGAATGAATATCAAGAAATACCTACCGCTGCCAAGTCTTTGTGTCTCAAGGAATGCATTACTTTTAGTGACTGTCTTGTTTGGTTGAAGGCAGCGTTCACATAGAAGGTAGGCCATGCACCATCTCCTTGTCATGAAGCTGACTCAAACTCTTGAACTTGAGGTGGCCAAATCTATAATGCAACCAAAAACATATAGACTAAAACTGAAAAATATTACAACGACTAAAAACATATTTAACCCTTAATAAGAAATCAGTAACACTCCAATTTTTAGAGCGTTGTTAAATGACTCAAACTTTAAATGTAAACATTCTTAAATGTAGAACCAAACTAAAAACTTTAAATATTACTTTTAGGGTTAAATATGTTTTTAGTCTCTACAAAATTTTGCTATTTTGTTTTTAGTCCCTATAAAAAATTTCGTCAACTTTTAGTCCTTACAAAATTTCACAATTTTGTTTTAAGTCCCTATAAAATGTAAACTCGTGTATACCTTTAGAATTTTTGAATGATATTTTACATACACGTTAAAGATATTAAAAATATCTCCCTCACAAAAAATAAACTCAAAATTTGATTTCTAGGTTAGTATTTCCTTTAATTTGTTTATCGAATCTTTTGCACTTAAAAAATTTAGATTTAATTTATGCGTTGTTAAAAAATTCAAAAATTTTCTAGAAGAGATGTTTATAATGTCCTCAACATATATGCAAAATATCACTTAAAAATTCAATGGATATACAAAATAGTGACTAAAAACGAAATTTTGAAATTTTATAGGGACTAAAAGTCGATGAAAAATTTTATAGGGACTAAAAACAAAATAGTGAAATTTTGTAGGGACTAAAAACATATTTAACCTTTACTTTTATTAAAAGTTCAAGTCAAGAGTGTTGCGGTGTTTTTGAAGGAAGGTGCATCTCAAAAATATCATAATATAGGGAACTGAAACACAACAGATATATATAAACTAAAACGAATTCATACGTTGAAAACCATGCAAATACAACTGAAAAACAGAAAATACGTTGAAAACATGAGATCCTCAAAACTAAAACGAATTCATACCATTTATGCACCTTCGACAAATATCCACGCAGGACTACTCAAAAGCTAAGCAAAACATCAAGGTGACTACCACACTCGATAACGACTCACTAGTCAAACACAATCAACGATACGAGTGGTGCCATTGATGGCAATCTCGGAACCGTCGGTGACTATTTCGGTAGTCATGAAAGTGAGAGTGAAGGAGACACCACGATCGGGGATGGAAGACCGATCGATAAGTCGTGAAGACTCCACAACCGGCTATGGAGGTTCCGGTTGATAAGTCAGGATGAGCGCCACGGCACGCCGATAAGCTCGAATAACGGCTCACGAAGAACCAAAGAGACACATATCTAAATTTTAACTCAAAATTCAACCGTCATTTTTTCTATTTTCTCATCTATTCTTTTCTTCTCTAAGGTATATTTCATAATACCTTTGCCTTCTCTCCATCACAAATAGTAAAAAAAATTGCAAACAAACAACAAAGAACGATAATAAAAAAAAGGATTTTTTTTTTGCTTTTTTTTTCTGCTCTTTTTTTTCTTTTTGCTTCTTTCTTCTTCTTCTCTTTTTTTTTTTTGAATTTTCGAATTTTTCTTTTTTTTATTTTATTTTTTTCCAAAATAAAAAAAATAAAAGTAAGATGAACTAAAATTTAGAGACTAAAATTGAAAAGCATAGATAACACCTTGATAGAACCTAAGCTCTGATACCACTTGATGAGAATCTAACTGATTCTATGATAGATTAAGGATCTAACCAAGTGATTTCTTGAATCAAAGATAACAAATAGGATAAAAAGAGAAAGGGAAAAGAAACATATATACAAACGGATTAGGCAAGAAGATGAAGAAATCGCCACATCCAAGAGGATGATAAGATCAAGGTAGAATCACCACAAGAATAAGAGGCTCTTGATAAGACTCAAATTTAGTTCTAAGAAGAACCCTAGAGAAACACTCTCTATTTTCACAATTCTATTTCATCAAAAGTCCCTTTAAACTTACATAACCACACCTATTTATAGGGAATAGATTGTGGACTCACTAAAGTGACAAACATAAACCTAAAAGCCAAAATTCAAGCCCAAACTAGGCCTTACCCAATTAGGCATCTAAGAATGAGAAATAACGCGCCTAAAAATGTTTGGCTTATTACAATTATAAAATTCATACGAAATCTTAATTATAAAGCTATTTAAAAGACAAGGAAATTTTTTAGATTATTTGCTATCATTAAGCAAATTAATCATTTGAGCTTCCAATTGTTCTTGTTCTTTAATCATCTTTGCTCTTCCTCTTCTAATTGGTCCAAGTTCCAAGTCTTGAATCTTCGTGCTCTTTGTGTCCATAACATTTCTTAATGCTCTTGCGGTCGCCATCACATGTACCATGCTTGTAGCTGACCCAAGGGTCCTGCTCAGTCCCTTCTGATGGATCCTCCTCATCCAACTCAAACTCGACATTAGCATTGCTCTCTGCGCTCATAAGTGCGTGAACATACTGGAAATGCGTCAGTATGTCCCTAACCATCTCCTCAGCTAGTGGGAGCTCGTCCTTGTTGTCACTAATAGGTATACAATAAGGACGAGCTCTTGGGTCCATAACCCCAAGGTAGACCTAAATTGGAAAGCGTGAGTCTTTTTCATGATCAACACAAACTCTTGGGTCCAAGTTTAAATGCACAAGTACTATGGTGTGCTACAAAAGGTAAAAATGCTTTTGTTATCTAGAAGCTATTGGAATTTGCAAATTTTAACTAGAGTTATCAATTTAGGTCTACTCTGGGAGAAAGATTAGTTCAAGTTCAGTTACAATTATTTTAGGCCACTAATTATTGGCCTAGCTATCCCTCAACAAATTTCATTTTCGATGCTTTTTTTTGTGGTGTTACAAGATAACAAATACAAAAAAAAAAGACAGAATCCAAAAACTAAGTTTCAAGCTTATTTCTCAAAATGAAAAGATTCAAACTGGGAGGGGTTGTCCCAAACAACATTGCAAACCGAGTGGGAAAAAGCACATTTGTTCTGATCCCTTCGAATATGAGCTAAAGTAATAGTACTCGTATGCTGCATAACCTCTGAAATCCCGTTCGCAAAATTAAATTACACAAAATAGTATAGATTAGCATTTGGAGAAAACTGGTCTATAAAATATATCATTCAATAGAGATATCTCTTATATATGTGGCTTGTCATGCCACTTCAAATTGGCGCCAAGCCTTTTTTTTTTCTTTCCTTCTTTTCCTTTTTTCCATTTTTTCTCTTTTTCCTTTTTATTCTTTTATATTTTAAAGTTTTACTTTTTTTCTTCATTTTCTCCCTTCTTCCATTTTGGTTTCAGTTTTTTTTTTGTTTTTTCTACTTTTATATTTTAAAATTTTGTATTTTGTATTTTTTATATTTTAAGGGGTATTTTACAGTCTCGAAAAATTTTAGATGTTTAAATATGCAAAAAAAATTCTTCAATAATCCATTTTGTGAAAAAAAAGGATTTAATTTCATTACAAAATATGTAACGAGATGCTAAACAGTGTGTTTCGGTGTACTTGGGCAAAAAAATTATTTTGTACAAAAATGCGTAAAGTGAAATGTTAAGCAGTATGTTTTAGGGTACTTTAGGATTCATAAAAAAATTTAACTCTTCAAATACCAAAAATTTCTTCGAAAGTAAACGGATTGGTAAAAAATAATAATAAGTTTGTGATACGTAAAGTGAGATGCTAAACAGCATGCTTTGGTGTACTTATGGTGAAAAAAAATATTTTGTACCAAAATACGTGTGAAATGTTAAGCAGTATGTTTTGCGATACTTTAGAATTCATAAAAAAAAAAATTCTTCAAATACCAGAAGTTTCTTCGTAAGTAAACTGTTTGGTTAAAAATAATAATAAGTTTGTGACAAAATATGTAAAGTGAGATGCTAAACAGTGTGCTTTAGTGTACTTGATTGTGATAAAAATCATTTTGTACCAAAATGATTAAAGTGAAATGTTAAATAGTATGTTTTGGGGTACTTTAGGATTCATAAAAACTTTTTAAGTCTTCAAATACCAGAAGTATCTTTGTAAATAGCCAGTTTGGTAAAAAATAATAATAAGTTTGTGATAAAATACGTAAAGTGTGATGCTGACGATGTCTTTTGGGATACTATAGGGTCCCAAAATTTTTTTAGATGTTCAAATACGCGAAGTTCGTTCCTCAATAACATGTTTGATGAAAAAGCAAAAAAACGTTTGTGACCAAATAGGTTCCGGAAAAATGTTTACATGTTCAAATTGGTGTTTTCTTCTTTATTTTGAAAATTTCGCACCAGCGAGTATTAGAAGCATACTTAAATCGGTGTTTAGTTTTAAATCAGACTCTTTATGATACCTACATACATGTTTCACTTTCTATTTGTGTTGTCTTATTTTCTTTTTCATTATGGGTTAAGTTTTTATATTTATGATAAATATAGATAACATTATTAAAACTTTTTATGTTTTTTCTTCTTCTTATTATTTGTGAATTTTCAATTCGTTAAAGTTTATTTTTAATTTTATAATATTGTTATTTAATTTATATTTAAAAGTTAACTTTTTTCCATGAGAACTTCGGTCTCATTTACAATAGAACTCCCCAACATTTTCTTACAATTTTGTATAGGTGTTTTTATTTTAATGGTGGTTTTTATTTAACCTTGCATGATGTATTGATGTACTTCCTCCGGACTTGATTATAAGCAAAAACAATTACCTTTACACATATTAAGAATAGTAGTTTTATGCATTTAGTTTTCTTGGATTCATGGAAAAAATAAATACATTTACTAAACTATTTCTAATTAATAGTCATCTTCTCACAATATTAATGTTTTTTGGTAAAAAAAAGGAGTTGATTTAATACATTTACATCCATCGATACTAGCTCACCCCGTGCATCGCACGGGAGTGATACACATATATTTCAACAAACTATGTATAAGCTACTAGCTAACATTACTTTCAACTTTCTATAGGTGATTCTATTTTATTGGTGGTTTTCATCTAACCCTGCACGATACCTACGTGTTTCACTTTCTATTTGTGTTGTCTTCTTTATTTTTGTCATTTCGCATCAAACGATATTAAAAACATACTTTAACTGGTGTTTAAATTTTTATCTTCTTTCAACGGGAACTTCAGCCACATTTATAATACAACCTCCACCATCTTCTTTCAACTTTGTATAACTGCTCCTATTTTATCATGAGTTTTCATACAACCATGCATGATACCCACGCGTTTTAGTTTTTAATTGTGTTGTCTTCTTTTCTTTTTTATCATGGACTAAGTTTTTATATTTACATTTGATAAATATGGATTATGTTATTAAAAGCTTTAGACATTTTCTTCCCATTATCTATGGATGTTTAATTTCAACGTTTTTTGTCAATATTCTTTTTAAATTTTATAATCTTCTTATTTAATTTCAATCCACAATTATTTGACTATATATTTTACAAACCAACATCATTCGTCCACAGGCATAAGTTACCCTGGGACACGGGGTTGACTTAGTGCTCCCGAGTTTGATTCTTGCAGTGGACAGAAAACTGTTGTCTTGAATGATTGGTTTATTAAAGAGGGTTTCCCCTTCTGGTTTTACTTTAGTTTTGCTAACTAAAATTTAGTCAACCTCGTGCGTAGCACGGGTCAGAAGGCTAGTGTGTAATAACTCATCACAAAGGCAATGACTATTTTAAGAAGAAAAAAGACTATGGATCTATATAATGGTATTTGTATAAAAGTTTAATCGTATGAGTTCTATTGAACCAAATATTCCCTTACAAAATGACATAAGAGTTATTTATATCACAAAAAATATTGTGATATAAATAAGAGATGAAGAAATACCATTATATAGAACTCATAAGATTAAACTTTTTAAGTGCACCACCATGCAGAAAACTCATTGAATAGAGATGAAGAAATCAATAAGACTTAAAACTCATTGAATAGAGATGAAGAAATTGAACATGGAAAAAGTTGGAGTGTGTTGTTCTCAAGCTATAACATTTACTTACTCTACAAATTTTTTTTTTCTTTTTTAGTATTTTTGATTTCTTTCAGTTTCAGAGAGAATGCATCTCACTTTTTTTACATTGAAATTAATTGAGTTACAGACTTTGAAGCACATATACAGATATCAGACACGACATGGACATGGACACAGAGACACCAATTTTAGTTTAAAAAGTATAAGTAACTAAAGGGTCGGTCTCGATGTCCGACACAATATGTGTCAGACACTGAACACATTTTCAATTGAAAGTGTTGGTGCTGCAGAGGTTACAAATGAATTAACTTTTCAATTGATGCATATTGGTCTAAAAAGTTTTAGATCAATTTTTGTGTGCACCACCATAAACAAAAAGTTATTGGATTTAAGATTATCAAGGAGTTGTGCGCAAATGGTCTCGATTTTGCTAAATTAAGTTTGGATTTCCACCAATCTGCAGTCATCTCAAGCGAAAACTATATGTACTATCCAATGCTCGCTAAGGAAAGCAATTATTTGGAAGGCCCACGATGGAGGACTAGTAGGACATTAGTTTGGGATGATACAAAATAGTGGCCTTAGTCAAGGAGAATTTCTTATAGACTGAGCTGGAAAGAGATGTCAATAAGCACATCCAAACATGTAGAATTTTTCATTTGGCCCAAGCTAGAAGTTAGAATACAATGTTATATATGTCACTCCTGGTTCCTAAGGCACATAAGGAAGTTGTTAGTATGGATTTTTTCCTTGGACTGCCTCGAACTCGATGGCCATAGGAATCGATAATGGTAGTCATAGACTTATTTTCTAAAATGGCCCATTTCATACCGTATCAGAAGACTAATGAGGTAATAATGGTAGGATCGTTGGTTGTGGGTTCGTGATCATAGTGGAGCCTTCATGTTCATTTTTTCTCATCGCCTTGATCCTCGTTCTTCCCTCAAAGCCGTACTATGGGGTGTTTATCATGGTGTTTGCCTCGTGTGGGGTAAAGGCTTCAACAAGATCATAATGGAGTTGGACTCTGTTCTCGTGGTGGATATGCTCTTTATGGGAAATTCTCAAAACCACCCCGAGCATCAATTAATTCGAGGTGTTCTTAACATTGGCTCTACTAAAGCCGATTTTCAATGGAGGAAGATAGAAAGAGATGGTAAGTGAGTTGGGGTTGTTGGACTAGATGTGTAACTAGTTTTTTCTGTTTTGGGCTTAGGCCCTTTGCCTCAATAAAAAAAGAAGAAGACAAATGACATTGTTTGAATTGCGGACTTATACTTTAAGGAAATTGTTCATCTTCATGACATCCCCAAAACCATCACATCCGATTGAGAAGTAAAATTCTTAAACAAATTTTGGAGAGCATTGTACAAGAAGATAGGTACTAAACTACAATTTAGCATTTCTAGTCACCCTCAGACGGATGGGCAAATAGAGGCAAGTAATAGAATTTGAGGAATTTACTTTGAAGCTTTGTAGGAAAAAATTTAAGACAATGGGACTTTATGCTTGCATAGGTTCAGTTCGCTTACAAAAACTTCACGAATCAAGATACTATGAAATGCCCATTTGAGGTTGCTAACCCCTTCAACTAGAACTCAACAATACAGTGCAGTTGCAAAATAGAGAGCAAATGAAATCAAGAACTTGCATGAGCATGTTCATGAGAGAATTGAGAAGAAAAATCCAAGGTATAAGACTCAACAAGACAAACATCACAAATTTCCTAATAAACCAAATGTCAAGTTATCCCTTAGAGGTAATGGTCCTTCTAGAATCGCGTAGAAGTTCAATGACAGTGCCTAGAAAATAGAACTACCAAGTGACTATGGAGTCTCAGCAACCTTCGATGTTGATCTTTCACAGTACTTTGACGATGGAAAAGATTTCGACTCAAGGACGAGTGTCCTCGAACCTAGAGAGAATGAGGGAGAATGATATAGAAGTTTCAAGACCTATAGAATATTGTGGAAACTTAGAGAGACACTACTAGGTAAAGATATAATTAAGCACTAGTGCAATCTTAAGTTCTCTAGATCTTCCTAGGCATAGGAACTAGAGTATTCGTATCTCTAGATTTTTCTTGTGATCAATTAGTAATATTTAAATGCTTCTAGATCTTTCTATTTTAAAATGTAAAGCCCTACAAAAATAGAATAAATAAGATTCGTCACCAAACATTTTGGCATCAAACAATATCAAATTTCCTTGAGCAAATTAGAGAGTACCCTATTTCTCTACCTTTCCTTATGTCCTTGAATCAAAGAGGCAACAATTTAGTGTCTTAAAAATTTCTAGATTTGTATTTTGAATTTTGGAAATTTTGTGAACCAAAACCCTGATCTAAGTGACATTCAACCAATACCAAAATTTTAAAAAGAAAAATGAAAAATATGACAAGAAAGTGCCAAAAAGGACCAACGTTTTCCAACTCAACAATTCACAAACAAAAAGGACCCATGTTTTCCAACTCAACAATTCACAAACAGAGTAGTTAATAGAAAGACAAAAAAGAAAAATGATATTTGCAAAGAGTGAATATAAAATTGTAGATACTATTAAATTCAAATGACACTGTATTTGCAGAGACGGAAAAAACATATAGATCTAAAGCTGTATAATTCACATCTAAGATTAGACATGAAAAACAGAGTAATCACCTATTTGTAAAAGCTGAAAGTGTAGAAATGATTTTGTTGTTAACAAAAAACCCAAAAAAACTTAGAGTTTTATCATCTGGTACAACATATAAGTGAAAGGGCCAGAAAAAAGAGAAGAATAAAAAAGAATGAGAGGAAGTGATGGACTGAGGCTGGTTGGAATATTTAACAAAATAATTATTTGAGACTCCACAATATAATTATTTTGTCCCTAACTAGAAGAAAAAAAGTGTTAGAATTTTTTTTTTCAAAAACTATTTTTTAAAAAAACTATTATCTATTTACAATTTTAGTTTTAAAAACAAGAAAATAAAAATCATCTTGTAAAACAATTTTACAATACAAATTAACCAAATAAATTTTAAAAAACCCAAAAACAGAGTTTAAAAAGTGATTCAAAAGGCCCTTAATGGTAAATAATGGTTGGTTTTCATTTATGTGCTTCATATTCCTATAAGAACAACCTTATTTTAAGGCAGCTTAAAACAAATGAAATATTCAACATTCAAACAAGCATGACATCCACAAGAATTCATAAAAACTCATCAAATGGTTCGAAACTAAAAAGGTTATATAATAAATAGTAAATAACTACAATGTTCCCCAGAAAACCAGTATTCGCAAAGAGTGACAAAAAAATTTGTAGACACTAAATTCAAATAATGCTCTATTTACGGGGACGAAAAACATATAGATCTCAATCTAAAATTAGACATGAAAAACAGAGTAGTCATCAATTTGTGAAAACTGAAAGTGCAAAAAAAAATGTTTTTAACAAAAAATATAAAGTTTTATCATCTGGTACAAAATATAAGTGAAAGGACAAAAGAATGAGAGAAAGTGATGAATTGAGGTTGGTTGGAATATTTAACAAAATAAGTTCATTATTTTAGACTAGAAAAAAAAGTGTTCAAAAAATTGTTTTGCTTTTTAGATTTTGAAAAATTGTTTCCAAAAACAGTTTTTTAAAAAATACTATTATCCGTTTTGATTTTTTAGTTTTAAAAACAAGAAAATCAAAAACAATTTTGTAAACACAAGTTAACAAAAAAATAATTTTTAATTTTTCAAAAATTGAAAAAACATATTTTCAGAAGTGACTTAAAAAGGCCCTTCATGGTAAAATAATGGTTGGTTTTCATACCAGCGATTCATATATCTAATAAGGTAGCTTAAATAGGAATTCTATAGTGAGATGTGGAGAGAGAAGCTCTCCCTTCTCTCTAAACCCAAAATATCTCCTCCCAACCCTAGGGTTAGTGGAGGCTTTTCCCTCCACCATGGAGGCTCCTACCCCCTCCGCCATGGAGGCTCCCATCCCCTCCACCATGGAGGTCCTCATCCCCCCCACCAGTTGGGGCGTGTTCCCGTTTTCCTCCACCGCCGTTCATTGAACCACACTGTATCTCGTTCCTACCTAACCACCAAAACCCATCCACCGTTTCCTCCACCTCTCTCCTCATCGACTGTCACGAGTAACCAACACTACCACAACCCAGATCGACGATAGAACGATGACGATGTGTGTGTTCTGCTCTGTCACCACTGCTGTTACCGTGCTGTGACCGTTGCTGGCTCATTCCTCACGACGGCTCCTTCTCCAGACCTGCGACCATCGCTGCCTCCGCCCTTCAACATCACTGAAACACGTCCAACTGCAAATTTGACTCGGGATCGACCACGCCGAAACCACCATGGCTGTTTGACTCTTCTCCGCTAGCGATCTGGTTACATTTTAAGTTTTATGTCTTTATGTTTGCTGATCCTTATTTACCTTGTGGTCTGCTGCTATGTTTTGTTCAATTTGTGTTGCTAGCGTTATGTTTTGTGGTTCTGCGCTTGTCAGCAGCTTGTTTTACGGATGCCTTAAGGGTGTTTGATGAAATGCCTTTACATCTTTGGATTTTTGGGACTAGTTTGCTACAACCAGATACTATTAGGACCATCACCAAGTTCAGTTTCCTCTCAACTTCTCAAATGATTTCTACGCATGAGACCATTTTGGCTATCATCGAGACCATTTATAGTCGAAATGTGCTTGCAGAAGTCAAAGAAATGATCCGTAATTGGATGGGATTAAAGACCGAAGGTCCTCTTGCCATTGTTCGTGTGTGGATGAAATTAGTTTGGTTGTTAGGTTGGTGTTGGTTTGTCTATCAAGAGCTGTTAACGATTAAGGAGCGCAAAGTCAGAGCTACGGTTATCATCAACCTTCTCCTCTTCTATGACGGGCAAGTGACTTCCATGCTTGTGGTTGAAGTGGACCAATCTGAGACCTGTTATAGTCGAATTGTGCTTGCATTAGTCCAAAAAATGATCCGTAACTGGATAGATTCAAAGATTGTGGTCTCTTCATCTCATTTGGCCTCTAACCATGTGTGGAAGAAGCTAGCTTTGGTGATAGGATTAGATGTTTGGTTTGATGTAATTTTACTTTGGCCTAAACTTCTGTGTAATGATCCCATTAATTTGGATGTTCAGACTATTAGAATCACCTCTAAGGTGTGGATAGGGAATGCCCTAGCTGTTGATTATCTCAGTTGTAATCTGTTTAATTTCATCTATTGAATGAAAATGTTTACCGTTCAAAAAAAAAAGGTAGCTTAGTTAGCAGGCTAAGGGTCATGAAGGAGTTTGAAGAAGAAGGTTTAGGATTCAAATCCTGAAAACTAACATTTCCCCTACCCCTAACTAATTACTAACATTTCCCCTACCCCCTAACTAATTACTAATTACTAATTACTAATTTTCCTATAAAAAAACATCCTGAAAACTAACATTTCCTCCACCCCCTAACTAATTACTAACATTTGCCTATAAAAAAATCATCTGTGGTTCATATTCCTATAAGAACAGCCTTATTTTAAGGTAGCTTAAACCTTAAAAAAAAAATGAAAGATTCAACATTCAAACAAACAAGCATGACATACATCCACAAGAATTAATAAAAATAAAAACCCATCAAATGGTTCAAAATGGTCTATAATAATTGGTAAATAAGTACAATGATCCGCAGGAAATTGTAACCAGGGGTATAATAATTCAAAATAGTCAAACATAAGAACAAATAAGCCATTAAATGCAAAAATGCATCAAACAGCTTAGCAGTTTTCTGAGCTGAGCTCAAATTAAACTAAGAGTTTCATCATCCCTTCATGTTCATCATATCTACAAACCTCAATATATAGCTACATATCTCAGAATAAAGCAGATTGTGTGCGACGAAGCTGATATCGAGGTTTGGGAGGTCGAGGAGCATCGTCCAACTTCCTCTCTAGCACCTGCAAATTGAATCAAAAGTTCATAATTTAGTCTAGCAAATAAGAATGCATCAGATACTACTAGTATCAATTTTGGTTTTTTTAGTTTTAAAAGCAAGAAACTAAAGACAGCGTTGTAAAACTGTTTTACACAGAATAACCAAGCAAGTTTTTCTGTTTTGAAAATCTGAAAATAACAGATTTTCCAAACTGTTTCAAACATGCCCTTAGAAACTTACAGTCCTATCTAATATACCTAAGGGAACTATGGAAAAGATATTAAGGAATAAAAGGAAATAATAACAATTAATTACAATCAACAAATAGAACCACTCTAATGATCTTATAATGAATTACTTACATTGCAGGAGAGGGAGAGAGGGATAACAAATTAAAGTAAAAAATCATATGAAGCAGCAGAAAATTCTATGTATACTACTAAACTATGAAGCACTGACACAGACAAGACACGGCATGGACATGCAAACACCAGTTTTAATTTTAAAAATACAAGTAGTTGAAGTGTCGGTGTTGGTGTCCGACACGATTCAATCGGAAGTGTCGGTGCTACATAGCTGCTAAATACACATGCTTTGATCATGAAAGTATTAATTATGTAAGATGACACTAATGGCACTCTAATGAGCCAACTAAATTGTCATGAGGGATTATTCTAAAATCTAATCTCTGAATTTTTTAACATCAAAATTACTTGTTTTTTAACCAGTAACAAACAAATGGCCCCCTAATCTACCTAAGTGAGGGATGCAAAAGTAACAAATCAAAGTAAAAAATCATATCACCGAACGCCCGAAAAACCAAAACACACGAAACAGCAGAAAATCTTAGGCCTACTGCAGAATATAAATGCTCTACTCATGAAAGCATTAACTATATATGTAAGTTAACAACTAATGGCAATCTAATTAGCTACCTAAATTGTCATGAGGGATTATTCTAAGGAGAACGTTACCTAATCATAAATGACGGTTCGAGGAATTAGTCTCACAGCTATGCTTATCAGTATCTATACCAATATATATAAAAGATAAAAAACACTCATGCTGTATAAACTGTTAATAGTGTTCAGTGTTCACATTTTTGGTGTATTGAATCTACCACATATTTAACAGCACTTTCAATTGTAAGCAATGAAAATTTTAAGCACTTTTTGATAATTTTAGTCTTTAGCAACAACAAAGTGCACTGTTTCCTAACACTATAAGATCAAAGATTCTACTAATTAATATAATAATAGAAACTTAAATTGTCTATTTACTCAGTGAAAATGAGATATTACTAGAACTTAAAAGCGGAATCTAACCATTCTTTTCCTCAGCTGTTCATTCTCCTCCTCCAGACGAGCGACTTTGATCTCCAGTTCAGTTGTATAAGCCTATTTATAGTTATCATTATCATTCAATTCAACAATTTTCACAAAGTGTAAATACTTAATAAAAAACAAGAACTTAGAAAACACGTGATGTCACTGACCTGTTTCCTTGCTCTTGAACGCGCAGCAGATTCGCGATTCTTGATCATCCTTTTTTGCCTCCTCTCAACAGTCCTCTCCACCATATCCTCCGGCACGCCACGTTTCCTAGAAGTTCTCCTTCCATCCGGCATATTTCCCATCACATTCACTGGTCCAGCCACCGCAACCTGACCATCAGCAAAAGAAACATCTAATGGAGCACCGCCCCCCATATGCATCGGTTGAGCATGCGCTATGTTCTGTCCAGCTGGCATATAAATCCCCATCAAATTTTGCTGCGGAAGCGGAAAATGTGGCTGTGGATACTGCATCCACGGAGCGAATTGTGGACCTGGAGCTGGAGTTTGAGCTGGAGCTGCTAAATTTGAATCAACATCAACTTTAGGCTCAGTAACCGGCTCCTTTTTTTTCGAAGATTCGATTACAATCCCAGCTTTCACTAGAAAATCTTCTAAAGTCATTTCACCTAAAGTCGTCTGCCTCTCTTGAGATTTCTTCTCATTGTCCTTATTCTGCTGAATATCACGCCAAACCTCATCGACCGTCTTCTTGCTCATTGCACCGGTTAATGAGAGACTCGCCTGATGTTGCAATGAATTCTGACCGGCTTGAGCTGTGCCTATGTGCTCATTGTTTTCCATACCGACGGATTGGTTAGCTTCAACATTCCATACGTTTTTCAGAAGCTCGTCGAGGTTCATACTGCTAAGTGGCTTTCCTAAGTCACCTAAATGATTCTGAACTTCATCAAGAGTGAGATTGTAAATTGAGGTTTGCCTCATCAAAGGTTGAAATTCAGAATGCTTTCCATTGTTATCACTGCTTCCGCCGCCTTGAGAACCCATATTTTCGATCGTAAGAAACCAGTCGTTATTGTTGTTCACACCACACTTCATAACTTTTCAACAGCAAAAGATTGAAGGCAACAGAACCAAATTCTCAATCATATTCTCCTGAAATATACAAAATGTGAAATAAATAAGCATTTTTATGCCAATCAACCAGTTAAACCATGAACCGACATTGTCTTCAGTTCGATCATGGTTTAATACAGGTTCAAGGGGTTTTAAACAACTATGACTCAGAGTTCTCATTGGTTTGATGTCTGGTTCGGCTTTCAAAACATTGATTTGAAATGTAAATTTAAAGGATTCAAACCAATACAAAATAAGGAAACTGAGAGAACACATAATTTAAGTGCAGGGTAAATTTCAATTTCCTTTCAATTATATCATTTTATAAAAAAAGGAGACACTATTATAATATTAATTAATTCCCTTTAAGAAAATGAATGAATGAATGACAACACAGAAAAAGTATATAGTAAAATCCAAAACTGAATCTTCAAGGGTTAAACAGGACAAATCAGAGGAAAATAAAAACCCTCTAAACATGTCAGTCTAAAATTTCATTGAAAGCTTCAGAAATTAATGCAAATGAAAATTAAAAAAACTGAATTTTTTTTTCCATTTCTCTCCATATAGAAACCAAAAAGAGTATTAAGAACACTAATCCCTTGCATGCACTACTTCAACTCAATTTCAATTGAAACCCTAAACCCTACATCCAAAAGCCATAAAAATGACATTTTTAACCTCCACTCAAGAACCCCATTTCACCATTACAGTTGAAAAGGAATAAACATAAGATAAAAATTAAAATTGAAAAACAGAGGAGGGGGTTGAGGAAATAATAAAGCATGCCCAGAATTCAAAATAAAAAATTTCATTGAACAAATTGAAGAACAGAAAAGAAAAATAGAAAGAATACACATTTGCATGCAACCAATTCAGTGCCACTGTTGAAACACAAAAAGTGAGATGAAACCAAACAGAACACAACAGAAAATAAAACCTGCATTTTTGTTTTTCAAATGTATTATGTTATTGAAAACCATACAATGTTGTTTATTAAACAAATATTAAGAAAGAAAGAAAGAAGAGAACGAGAAAAATTCGAAAGTACCTTGTTGGAATGTGAGAGTGAGACAGCGATCTGAGAGAGTGAATAATATGTAAGTGAACAAATTAGCAATGTGAGTAAGAAACAAGATCATTAAGTTGATGGAAAAACCTCCACAACTGTGTTTGTGTGTTTTTGTGTTGTGCATGTAAAATGTATTGTATTCTGTGTGTGTTTTTGTGTGTGTGTGAGACAGAGAGAGATTTAGAGAGAGAGAAAGAGAGAAGCCAAATCAAATGACATATGTGAAATGCCCAGTTATTACCTACTTTTTGTCTGAAAAATAATAGAATGTGGACTGCTTCATGGAATAACCGTATAGGGAGAGTAATTAGTGAGTATAATTACACGTATTAGGGTTTAATTAGTATACACAATCGTTATGTAAAGCTTTTTACTAATCAAAAAATACGGTAAGAGTCACTTTTAATATAGTTGAGATAAAATTGAATATTTTTTATGATGTGGCATTTAGTGATTGGTTGAACATTGTAAAAAATCGTGTATATCAATAATATATATAAATTAAATCAAATTTACATGCATCTTTTAATAGTTTTCTTGATTATTACTAAAAAAGTTAGTTTATCAACTGTTTTCTTGTATCTTTTATTATGTATTTGAAACACAAAAATTGGATTCATAAAATAAAGTTAAATTTCTTATACACTTTGAGATCTAAGACATATTTGAAACTGCCTCGATGCAAGTCTAAAACTAGTTCAGTTAAACTGGTTTAACTTCTTAAATACTAGTTTAACCATTATGACAATTGGAGAATCAAAGTGTATTTCTAAAACTAGACCATATTCTCAAAATATGAACTGAAAGATTAATTATATTTTTAATCAAGTCACCGTACCGAAAAAGATTAATCAATCGTATTTATCTCAAGTTGTATATTAAACGTTTAAGATTAGGATTCAAACAAAACGTAACGGTTAATTTCAATACATCGGAAGCGTGACAAAGAATTTCGCCAGAACAAACAACTCAGAAAAATAGATTTGTTTTGTCGTTTGTTACAGTGTATAATAAAAAGGAAAGAAAGTGGGACCCATGAGATTAACTTTTGCACTGGCGTGTAGAAAACGCGTTTGACAGAAATGAAAATTTAAAAAGACTAAAATGCCCTTCTCATTGGTGCATAATTACATAGGAAACATATGAAGTGTGTTGATCTCATGGTATACTTTTTCTCTATCTAAATAAATGTTTTTAAATGTATTAATAGTTTTAAATTCGATTCAATTTATGATCGCTTATTATTTAAAATTAATTGAGTTAAAGGTGAATTTACTTTTAATCGACGTATATTGATCTCCAGTTGTATAATGCACATCTAAGATTAGCACGGAAAAAACTTAACAGTTAGCTTTCAAAAGTCGAAAGTGCGGAAAAGATTTTTCTAGGACAGACAACACAGAAAATGAGACGTGTTTGTCGTTTAATACATCAAAAAATAAAAAGTAACGGATGTGGGACCTACGTAATTAATTTTCCTTGTACACTAAGATCCGGAAAACGCGACAGAGATGAAAAAATTAAAAAGACTAAAATACCCTTATCATAACCACATAATTACAGTGGATCTGGATCCTCTCCTGCGCGCAACCAGCATAGACCGTTCGATCTAGAGAGTACACTCCCTCTAGATCGGACCATCCATGCTAACGCAACATCTATTGTTCGCAGCAGAGGATCCACACTCTAATTACAACGTAGATGTATTAGATTGTCTTGCTCTCGAGTTATAACTTTCTCTCTCCCTCTCTCTCTCTCTCTCTCTCTCTTCATCAAAAATATTAGTTTTTAAAATTTATGATTGAATGTTTCTTGACCAATATTAAAATTTCTCTATTTGGTGACCAATTTTTTCCTATAGTGACCGATTTTTTATTTCGGTCTTTAAATCGATCGCTACATGAGTTTGCGACAATTGGTCACAATATGAGTTTGCAACTGGTTTAGCGATCACTTTGAAAACCTCACCAAACCCTTGGTCCCTAATTGCAACAACTGATTTTAAAATTTAATGCTTGATTTATTGGATGGTTTTAAAGATCGACTGCTTCGATGATTGAAAACTTTCGATCTCCAAATTGACCAATAAATATTGAATTTATGATAGTGAAATTTTTGATCTGAACTCAATTGAGTCAAATATTAGTTGAGTTAATAAATTTTCAATAGATGCATATTGATCTCGAGTTATATAACGTATATCTCAAATTAGAAGTGGAAAAACATAAATAATTAGGTTGGAAAATCTAAAAGTGCAGAAACAATTTCGCCAGGACAAAAAACGCAAAAAAAAAAAAAACAGACGTGTTATACAACACGCCCTCCAGGACTCTACAATATAAACTTGATTGTAGAAAAACAAAATCAAAACACGGATTCTTATCAGAAAAAATTAAATGGTCAAAGGTTTTTTCAAAAATGTGAGTGAAGAATTTTATTTTAAAATTCCGACTTTGTGCATGTTAAGATCTACTCTAGCACAACCGAAAAATCAAGTCAATTTTTTGAAAGACCGAGGGGGAAAATGCCCCCAAATCGACGCAAATAGAATAGAAGAAGGGAAAAGGAAAGAATTTGTTGCTCACCTAGCTTGATCTTTGAGGAGATGGAAGGCCGAGATCCAAGTTGAAAATCTAGCTCTTGATCTTGAAGTAATGGAGAAAAAAATAAGAAGATTTTGGAAGAAACTCAAGCATGCAAGCCAAAGGATGGAGACATGCTTTATAATTTTGCAAACTTGTGAAAAGGTTCTGAATAAAAAAACAACTCCAATACCCTCTTTTATAGATTTAGGCCACTAGAATTTAGAGGGGGGGGGAGCGGGGAAGGGTATTTCGGTCTTATTTGGGTGAAATTTAAGTGATAAAAATTGTTTTAGGAAAAAGAAAAAATAAAGTAATATTGAAAAAGTGTTGTCTTACGATGTAAGTCTTGTCTTGCTTTTTTGTGATACTTAAAATATCAGATTACACGAGAAAGAGAAAGGGAGGTTTGAATTGTTTATTGCAAAAGTTATTTTCTTTTAAAAAAACTTTTTTGAATTAAAAAGAAATATTCTAAATAGATTATTTGTCAAAGAGGCCGGTGTTTAGAAAAATACCCTCTTGAAAACAATCTTGTTACTTTTTGACACTCGTAGAAAACCTAGTGTGCATACAGATAAAAAGCGACTCTAATTCAAAACATACAATATAAGAAAAACAGAGAGTGAGGAAGAAAGAAAAGAAGACCATAGTTATTAATACTAGTTTACTATCACCCTTGATCACTATGTATAATCCATTCAACCTTGAAGGCTTTCCATTCAAACAGTACTCCTTTCTGTAATGAGCACACGTGAGATAGTCATATAGAGACTCGTTACTATGCTTGTAAAGATATTCTTTTATCTTGGTACTTGAGCTACAGTACAACATATTTTTCCTGTCTTAACCTACTTTAAAAATTACATTTGTAAATGAAATAGCTAATATTTTGTGATTTAACACTGGTTTTATGAAACAACTGGTGTTAAACACAAAAATGGGGCAATTTTGTAAAGTAAATGTAATAACTCATTTTAGCGTGTTACAAGCATCGAATACATGGCCAGATGTTACTAAATTCTCCATGTGAATATGTTACAGATTTAAAACGCTTACCTTTCCACGCTGGTTGTTTACTAATACTCGGCGTGAATTCTTTCAGTGAATTTAAAACATGAAAAAACTGACATTTTCACGCCGGATTTTTTGTAGTAATCTGTGTTAGTACCTTCTGAAAACTTTAAACAAAGACACTTCCATTCTGGTTTTATGTTAACAACGGGTGTGGTATAGTCTTTACATAGATATTGACGACGGTCCACCCTTTATTTAGTCCATTCTCTCACATTCAAGCAAAACTCAAACCCTAGCCCTCGTTCTCGTTGTCTCCCTCATGCTCGTCATTCACGATTTCACGTTCCATTGTTCTCACCATCATTTCTTTCGTTCTCATGTGCCATTTTCGAACTCTTTCGAGTTTTCTTCGTCTCTTGTGGCACCTAATGGATGTTGTCTCAGTCACATCCGCCTATGGTTTATGAGAGAGACAACGAATGTTTCTAAACCCCCACGAGTATTCTTCTTATCCCCATCTCCGTCTATGTTGTACTGCTTTTATTTTATTTATTTTTATGATTTTTTCACTTTTGTCTAATTTTTTCTGACTTTTATTCTACTTTTCTCCTTTTTTTATCTTATTTTACGGTGGATGTCGTGTTATTGGTCAAAATACGCGATTTTTCAGTGGCTTTGTGTTGCATTCTTCTTTGCAAGGTTACTACATTTCATTCATATTATCTCTACAAATTTGCATATGTTTTATGATTTATGGTTCTATATATGTTTTATGGTATATGGATCTGTTTATGTTAATAATTTATGGATACATATATATGTTTTATGATTTATAGATCTGTATATGTTTTATGATTATGGGTCTATATATATGATAGTAGTTATATATGTTTTATGATTTATGTATCTATATATACGACAGTAGTTGTGGATCTTTATTCTTTTCTTTTTATGTTTTAATTTTTAATATTTTCGTGAATGCAATGCCCTTGAAAAATTAGAGAGCCAATTTGAGACAATAAACTTTTCCTACTACGAGGATGTTATGCCAGTTTGCTTTAGCCCGTGTCTTGACGGAATGGTAAGCTTAGAGATCCAACGTAGCTGATTGGAAGAGATTGCTGAAAGATTAGAATTGCAGTTCCAGTGTCATTCACTCTCAATTTGTATGTCCTTCACTCTCAAGTTGAAGGATCTTAATAAACTTGAAGAGGTTTTACTGAGTGAGGACACAGATTTTATGAGAAAAGGGAACAACGATGTACAAGGTCCATTTATCAGGTATACCTTGCCTGAAGGAGCAATACCCTTTTCCCAAAGATGTTCTGTTGGATCCTTAATCCAACAATTGGCCTTATATGTGAGTAATTATGTATTGTGGACCGTCACTTAAGATTAAGCCCAATTAAAGTGATCTAATAAGGTTAGGCTAATATGGGCTTTTGAGTATCTAATAGGGTGTACGTAGGCCTTTAATGTGTAGAGACTAAAGGGTAATTCTAATTTGGTGATGGGCTAAATTAGAAATACCAATAGATAACCCTAATTAGGGCTCTATAAATAAGAAGGTTATGGTCCCCGGGTCACACTACACTACAACACTTTACAGAGCCGTTCTTACTTGACATCCCATTATCAGGAAGATACAGAGAGAAAGCTAAAGGGTTCTCTCGGAGAGAGTACGTGTTGACCTGAAACGTCAAACCACATACCGGATCAACATCATGAGTTCAGGCACGCTACCGCTTTCTGTATTTTCTATTAATTAACATGAATGATTTTGGCTTTATAACATTTTGGTTCTAACATGTTCTCCTTCCAAGATTGAAGTAGTAACCTTGCCTGAAGGAGTAGTAGCCTTCTCCCAAATATGCTCTCCTTCTAAGATTGTTCTTCAGCACTATAAACACTTAGTTCTGATTCCGAAGGAACAAGCTGTCCACCTAGGTTGATATGTATTTTTCTCATTGTAATTTTGTATTTGGTACTTTTGTATTGTAAACTGACATAATGTATCTTATGATAATTCATGGGAATAAACTTGTTTACTAATATCGGGTTCTTCTTCTTTATTACTTACAATGTTCTTGTTTTTGTAATTGTTGTTGATATAAGAAACGGAAAAAAAACATATTACTTATAAATAAATAAAAACTATGTTTTACTGTCAATTCTTCCCTAATAATCAACTTACAAACCACATTGTTGCGATTTTTTTAAGCGTTTAAAAAGACTATTTTACACCGGTTGTTAAGTGAACTAATGTTAAAAGTCCAACTTACTGCAAGTGTAAAAATCACACCGCTCTATAACCAGAGTGAAAAATCTGATTTAACTGGTGTTGTATCCCTTTCTTGTACTAATGTTAGTTAAAAGTGAATAAATTGTTTCAACACCAAAATCCAACAATCTCCCTTTTTAACGATGAAAAACACTAAGATTCGATGTAAACAACTATTCACATATTAGACATGTTAATCAAAAGTATAAACATGAGAAGACTTCCTCAAAGTCTTGTTGCAACCAAGTGAATCCATAAACAATGACGCATAATTATTTTAAAGATAACAAATATTATATAAGAATAATTTAGCTCTAATGATATGTTTGTGTGTATAGAATCTATATCTTTTTTAAACTTATAACCGAATCAGAAAAAACGTATTTCAAAAGTAGAAGGACATTATGTGATGACGTCAGCATCAGGCTACTCTCATATGGTCTCATGGACGGTGAATCTTACAAATCAATGACTCGTCACCTCCTCCTCTCCCTCTAAATAGAAGAACGCATCTAGCTTGAGTCTAAGTCTGAGATGAAGATTGCTTCTACTTGACAATGCATCTTCTTTCAACCATGCATCTAGCCCAAGTCTCTGTCTGATGAAGAGTGCTTCTGGTCCAAGACTACATTTGGCGTACATAACCTCTAGTGTCTTCAAAGACTCAGAAGTGTATAGTAAATGCTCACTAAAGACATAAATTGTTGTACGACAAAACAAAGTGAATATGGAATAAAGAATTTGAAATAACACTAAAATTAAAATGGATAACCTCGTAGACAGATTTCAAGTTGGCCTTCGCTGCACGTCACAACTGCTACACTGCTTTTGTACAGAAAAGCAAGACGCGCATACAATGCCAGTGTAATACATAGTTTTAAAGGTTTTATCTTTTTTGAAGCAACCCTAGCTAGGTCGCAAAGGTTATTTTCAAGAATGCTACAGGGTCTAACGATATTATGCTAAGCTCAACATATACATATGTATATATAGGGGGCATATTAAGTGAAAACTAGTTCTTACCGTGAAAATGATACTCTTAATTATAACTGTTAGATTAAAAACAATTGTTCAGATTATGTCATTAATTACAAGATCTTGTGCGATCTTTAATTAATAAGGAAACAATCATACGAATCAATGATGTAATCTAAACCTTTGATTTTAATCTAACGTTTATAATTAAGAGTTCTCATTTTTCACAGTGAGAACTAGTTCTCACTTGATACTATATATATATATATATATATATATATATATATATATATATATTCATGCTTAGCCCTCAGAGAAAGATATGAGTGATATAATCGTTGCACATATTGTGAATATACAAAACAAATTGACGCAAAAGTTGAGCCAAGAACAAAGTCTTTATTCTTTTGAGAGCTTTATTTTTCATTGTATATCTTAAGTTTTTTGATTTGTAAACCTCTCGTGTGAAAAGAGTCTTTGTAAAATCTTTCAAACTCTTGGAATTGTAAACTTTCCCAGTAGTGGCATTACCTTAGAAGTCTATTGTACTTAGTCATTCTAAGAAGCTAAGAGTATAAGCCAAGATTGTCGGAAGATATTCTTAAAGTTGTAACCTTTTGAAATAGTGGAAATCCTTCTAAGAGTATTAAAGGGACTGGACGTAACTACTAAGTAGTAGTGAACCGGAATATATCTTTGTGTTCTTTACCTTCAAATTCTTATATTGGTTTCCTTATCAAATTGTTCTATTAAAAGAACTTAGAAAAATCTATTTGCGAAAATATTTATAAAAACGCCAAAACAAAGCCCCTTGTGTTTTACTCATGTTCAGATCTTAGGTAGAATTTAAAAGTTTATTCAATATAAGCATATAGATTAAAATGCATATTTTTGTGACAAATTGTTTTCATGTTCATTAGACATCAATCAAGCTGTATGTGTTTTTTTTTCTTAACAAACAGGCAGACTACCCGATTTATTATAAAAAAAGGAAAAAGACAAAAAAGAGCGAAGGGGAGACTAGACGGGCACCCTTGCCATCAGAAAATCTCAATCCAAAACAATACTAGAGAGCCCCTAACGGAGCCCCTAGATCACAACAGCCTAGAGGCTAGACAAAACACAAAAAACCATTCTAACTAGTAAAAGTGTCTAAACAATCGTGTGAACGACAAACCAACAAGCGCTGGCTAGAAAAGATATACAAAAGATCAAGTAACCCTCAAATCAGATCAAAGAGAAACAGAAACAAAATTAGTCTTTGAGAGAGTGTTATACACTGCTGTTTTCTGAGCCGATTTCTTTTTTTGTTTCTTCTTTCGGGATGTGGATACCACCTGACTTGACTTTTCTGCAGCAGATTTGTGGGTCGTGTGGTCATCTGCATACACATCACCCCAATGCTTTCCCGAAATGCTCATGTGGGAATCAACCACTGGAATATCATCAGACGTTGAGGCATCAAGTCTGGTGGTGGGAGGCTGAGTGGAATCACTACCAGATCGGCTAGCTTCAGAGGTGGACTTCTGGATGACAGGAGACTCATGCATCTGCTGGACAAAATGCTCACCGGCATCCTCAGTAACCGAGGCTGGGATAATTAATTCATCAGTAGAATGTGTGACCTCTTCTCCAGACTCAATCGGAGAAGAAGCCCATTGTTGTTGATGTATCTGAGAATGTTGCTCATTATTAGAGGAGACCCCTTGCTGCTGTTGAATCTGAGAAGGTTGCTCATTATTGGAAGAGTTCCCTTGCTGCTGTTGAATCTGAGAAGTTGCTCCTTATTAGAAGAGTTCCCTTGCTGCTGTTGAATCTGAGGAGGTTGCTCATTATTACGAGCCTTATGCTTGGGGACATAAACCTGTTTTACCTGAAGAGTCCTTCCTTTGCAAGAACTAATGGTATGACCAACAGTGTTGCAATTTGAACAAAAGGAAGGCAAGTTTTCATACTCGATGCCAATTGAGAATGCATAGCCCGACCTTTCAACTAGGATGTGATCCCTAAGTTCTGATTTCAGGTCTATATCAACCACGACACGAGCAAAATGACCAAAAGATCTATCAAATGAGCTTTTGCTTGTTGTGTCATCTAGTTTAAGCGGAGTTCCAACACAACTAGCAATTGCAAAAAGAATTTTGGGTCTCCAATATTCTTGAGCCAGTCCTGTAAGCCTAATCCCACATTGAACATTTGTATGTTTGATCTTGGAAGGATGAAAATCAGGCTGCCAGGCAGACAATCGAAGCAGACCTGGCTTGCACGGCCAAGAGGGCTGCAGCTGAATTCTTCCTAAATCATCAACACAAGAAAAAGAAATTTCATAATATCATTTCCCTAAAGATATCAGTCCCCACTTACCTGTTGGCATCCAGAGATCTTGAAGTTTGGATCTCAAAGCATCTAACTTAATAGGAGTGTCTCCCTTTGCAAGTAAAATTCTACCATGAAGGTGTGTTTTGCATTCTTGCAAACCTGTCATATATTCCTCTTCCGGAATTGAGATAGAGAAATCATCTCCTTTGAAACACGGACGAGGAAGTTGACTAATAGGAATATCACATGTCTTGTTTTCGGACCCCATCAAAGCTTGGACAAAAGATTTGACATTTGCTCCCGCTTTGCGAGAGACATTCTGGTTGGCAGAAACAGGAACAGCGGCAGGCATCAAGTCCGGGAACAGAGTCTGCAACTCGGTCAGATGAGCAGCATCATTATTAGCCTTGTTCATGGTTTTTGTAACAGCCTTATAGGCCACCGATAGGGATGCACCCTAATTGGGGATCGTGAAAGATGCTCCCTGTGTGCTATCAAACAAAATTTCAGGAAACAACTCGCTGTCGCGTGGAGAACCGTGACACAGATCTGAGTTGACGCGGACAGAACCAGCAGCAGCAAAGACTGAGGGAGCAGAAGCAAACGCGTCAGCGACAGGACCTGCACAGCTGACACGCGCAGAAGAAAAAGCTCTGTCTTCAAATGAACCAGCCATAAAGGCTACGGCGGCTCCTAGGGAAAAACCTTAGCAGAGCATCTACGTGCGTGTCAATGGAGCTTCCTTTTTTTAAGCTGTATGTGTTAGATCATACATACTTTTTATATTAGACATTTCATATAATTTGAGATTAATAAGATAGTTTGACTAACTATAAAACTCATGAACATACATCAAACATAACCACGACATACATCTCCTCTTTTGTTATCATTAAGAAAAACAACTAAAGAACAGATGGAATAGATATTTATAAGTAAAAAAACATATATATTTTTGTTCATACAAAAAGTTTTTCAATGAGGAGAACTTGCCAAGGCATTGGAGTTTGGGCCAAATAAGAGAGGTCTAATGGTTGCACATCCTTTTTCTTCTGGTTATAAAAGAGATTATTAGGGTTGGTTTTGTAGGTTTGGAAAAGGTTCTCTGAGTGGATTCAAGATATGGTGAAGAAAAGAAAGGGTTGAAAAAACCATCAGCGAAAGAAATGAGGAGTTTAGGTTTACCTTGACTATAATGTCTTCCACTTCGGCCTTGTCTAAGCGCCTTTTCTTCCTTAACTTTTCTAGCTGAGAAGATGACGAAGTTATACGCTTATATTCAGTAGCAGATGAGTTCCTTTCAGACACTCCAACAAACTCGTCCAATTTCTTGGTAGGCGAGTTTGTTCCATGTTTTCTTTGGTTAGCCTCGACCTTCTAATGGAGCCTTTGTTCATCTTCTCGCTTTACAATTTGAGCTAGAGGTGGTCCCCTTCCATTAAAGTGGTGATGTCCAGTTCCATCCAAAACTAATGAATTTTTGTACGACATTTCATCCAAGGCGCCTGAAATGGTATATGTCAACTCCGGTTCGGCTAGGATTCTGAACATAGAGTGATCTGTTGATCAACCATGGAGAAGGAATGAGGAAATGTTTCCCTTTAGGGTTTTCTATTAACGTTATGAGTTGTTGTTTGATTGATGACTGAGAAGAGAAAAGACTTGCACAAGAAGCAAAGTGCGGTACTTCTAAAATGTTGAAGAGGGATTTTAGTAGAGTAATAGTGACACTCCCTATGATGAGTAATGACTTGGTTTTTAGAAACAGTGAGTTCGTTAAGCAACATCACATTAAATGAGATACAATTGCCCCTGATGGAGAAACATCGACATCTAATACTAGATTTTCAAAAATCGCTTGCTATGAAAAATCAAAGGTGACCATTTGCCATCAAGTTAGAGAGGTGAGGAAGGATACGCCCAATGAGATGAGTAGGTGTGAGTAGGTGTGGATGACAGGATGAGGAAGGATTATTTAAAACAAACTAAAATCGACTTATTGTATACAAGAAAACATGTAATCCCTCCCTTCCTAATCTTTGGTACTTTTGACCTTTTATTTTTGTTCAAAAACAATGGTACTTTTAAAAACCCAATGTACAATTCACCTAATTTTTCCTAATATACCATTTATATTTATTTATCCTTTTAGAGTTCCAACGCATGAATTAATTGTCCCAAGACTATTTTACTTTAACTTCAATTATCCCAATACAACTACAAGTAGGGCATTTTAGTACTTAAACAACACAAATTAATGGTACCTTAATATGTGTGTAACAAGTCAAAAGTACCAAAGATTAGGAACGGAGGGAGTATCACGCAACAAATAAGGAAATTAGATCCGCATGATGATGCACAATCATAATTAATGGATAATAATGATTGTTATTTTGTGTCACACTTGTCCTATAGAAAGTATAATAGAGTGAAACAATTAATGCGTAGGATTGTGATGGAAAATGTGGGTGAAATTATATGAACGAAATGGGAAGTGAAGAAAGAATTTTGCTTTTAAAGTAAAGGGCTGGCAGAAATATTAAGAGTACTAGAATATAAAGTGCGAGAAAGTAAATGAAAGCTTTAAATTGCGATAAAGATAAGATTGTAGAAAATAAATTTGGCTGAAAAGTAAAATTGCATTGAAATGGATAAGTTTGTAAAGTATACTTCATCCTGCTAACCTGCTGTGTGTGAGAGATGTGGAGAAATTCTCAAATATTCAACCTTGATTACATTGAAGTAACTAATATTTATAGAAAAAACTAAAAATAACTGTCTATTTACATTCAAGACACGAACAAAACAAATATTTGTTTATTTCGTGCCTAAGCCTAAAATAACTACTTTGGTTGACATCAACAGCCTAGTTGGTCGTCGATAATTTCCTCCATTGTCAACTTTTTTCATGAAGATATTGGTGCCCTCTTTTGGACATGTCTGTCCTCATGTCGAGTTGGGTCTTCGACTTTCTTTTGTCAAATTATACAACTTCATGTGCATAACTTGATTTTAAGACACATTTCACCCTTTCCACTCTGCTTATGCCAAAATATTAATTTTGGAGTTCAACACTAACGTTTTTAGTTGTATTGAGCACTTGATTTATAATATTATATGAATTACATTTATTTCCTAAAAAATCATTGATCATCTTTTTTTTAGGAAAAAAAGACTGATTCATACTAATCAGATGTTTTACACTCAATTCAGTGGTTCGTGACCAAAGTGATCAGTCCCCTTGGTCAAAGAAAATTAGTTTCCAGGGAAGCCATAGAAGGGAAAATGAAACTATAGATGAGAATGAGATTTCACCCTCCATTTGCACAGAAAAGCATGCAAATACTCCCTGATTAACATAAATATTTTTTACTTACAATTTCTTAGCCTAAAGAAGAAGTTTATAATACAACAATCTCTACATGAGGTACAAAGCTAAAAGCCTTACACCATCTATATTAATATTATGATACAAAAGTTAACAGTGGTAATCCTATATTTATAAATATAATAACAGCATTATCTTACAAATATTGGATTTGGAGGTTTGCCATTATAACCTCAATAGGGCTTTGAGGTATTCCATTCTCTAAACCAGACGAGCAGCTCAAAGTTATCGTTTCCCTAGCCTATATACATTTGAAAAATGTGAATTATTGTTTCAACTATTCATATACAGCAAAATACTCATTTAATTTAATAACAAACAAAATAATAGTGTTGACCCAAAATATAAGCTACCTTAATTTAAAGGACAGTGGCACTCACGCGTGTCTTGATGGATCCTCATGCAATTGTGTTGCTCTAACATTAGGATCATCCTACCATAAGGAAGAAGCCACATTACTACAAAGGTTTTCAACTGAAAGAAAACAAAAAACAATACTCCCTAAAAGGTCTTAAATTACCAACACTAACCCGAATGCCGTATGTGAAACCAGTTCGCAAAAAATCCAGTTGTGCCTGCAAGTTTGAACTGTATAAGTACTCATCGAAAATTACAATGGAAAATTATCCTTAGCTTAAGTGAACCTACCAGACCAGGCATGCTTTGATGTGCACCATAATAACCATCGTGGCTGGTTGGTATGGAACTTATTGGTCCCTAAACACATATAATGCAATGCAGTTATTATATTAATTAATGCACTGTCAAGAAAAATTCAACAAAAATTAATCAAAATTTCTTCTACGCACCAGCCCTTGAAGAGCCTGTTGATGTCCGTAGTAATCATCACGTGTTGGTCCCATTAAGTTCAACTAAACCAGCAGATAAAATAACTTTAAAGTTCACAAACTTAACTAAAAAATATAATATTAGAACTATAGCATATCACAATCATACCATTCCCTGCACACTCTGTTGCGTGCCATAATAACCTTCAAGGGTTACTGCAGTTCTGGTGCTGAATTTATCCTACAATAGAAGTTCCTTTAAATTAAACCGTAGTTTACTTTAAGCAAGCAGACACATATATTCATTTAACTAAGTTGAAAACCCCAACATGAAGCCTGTAGTAACCTACAAGCTTTCTATCCCCAAGCCTATAAGATCAAACACATTTTGAGAGGTTAAACAGTAGTGTAGGAGCACAAACCATTTGTTGTAAGTTGTCTAATCCCCCGACAGTCATAACTTCTGCCTCAGAGTTCAACTGCAATCCAACAAGGAGGTCATGACAGCAAAAAATAAAAGTGTAGAAATCAAGTTTTTAGAGGCAACAAACCTTTTTCTTTTTAGTTGGATTCTTCTTTTTGTTGGACTTGCCCATATTTCTACTTTGGGTATCTTCTTCGGTGGAAAGCTGTCCATGAGCCCCTGATGTTCCAGCTTCTGCAGGACTCTTACTAGAATTGTTAATACTCACACAACTTTTCTGTGCCTCATTTAGTGCATGGAATGCAATACTATAACTCTCTTGAGACAGTGATCCCTCTTCACTCAGTTTCAGTGATCGCTGACATAAATCATTGTACCGTTGCACCCTAGCCAGCATATGTTCAGATTCTTCTCCCGATACATTCCTGACCTTTGCATCTTTTGTCCATCGTTTCAAAATATATTGAGATGGGAACACTGAATGGCCAGAATATTGAAGAACCACCAGTGCATGCCGACAAAGATAACCTTTATATTCAAATAACCGGCACATGCAACACAACTCTGTTTTTACTTCGTTTACCACAACAAAAAAGTCTTTGTCTGTTTCCATATCATGCACCCTGTGAACAACGATCTTCTCATCCTGCCTGTCAGCTTTAGGATGACAAGCAACAGCACCAATAATCTCAGCTTGAATCTTCTTGAACACTGCATGGGTGTAAACTCCTGCAACACTCTTTTCTAAAGGTGAAGGAGTTTTTAATGTTGCCACTTTATTCCAAGTATCAGAATCTGCTTTTGCTTCCTCTTCATACCTGTCTTGCAAGATTGTTTCATACAGTTTGACAAAATCTTGCACGGAGGTCTTCTTATGAACATATTTGTCAAAGAAAGAATTTACACTTTCAGATCGTTGGGCAGTAGACATACCACCTAGGAAAACATCCTTCATGAATGTTGGTGCCCATAACTTGTGATCTTCATACAATGACTGCATGCATTCATCCTCTTGAAGCTCAAACCTATTCACAAGTTTCCCCCATCTCCTCCCAAAATCATCACCGGTCAATGACCTAAATATACATTTTTCAAATTTTGCCATAAAATTCTCATGTTTCTTAATTACAGGAGCTAAATTTTCAGATACCTTCCCCAATATATGCCATAAGCAAACACAATGACAAGCACTAGGAAAGATATCTGAAATAACTGACTTCAAAGTTTTGTCATGGTCAGTGATTATCACTTTTGGAACTTGACCACCAACTCCTCTCAGCCATGTCCGTAATAGCCAAGAAAATGTTGTGGCACTTTCATCTGATATCAAGGCACACCCAAGTAGTATGAATTGGTAATGCTGGTTCACCCCAACAAAAAATGCAAGAGGCATCTTATATTTGTTTCTGACATATGTGGTATCGAATGACACTACATCACAGAAGTTGATATAGTCATGCCTACTTTTGGCATCAATCCATAAAAGATTTTTCAATCGTTGATCTTCACCAAGATCTACTGCATAAAAGAAGTTAGAATTCATGTTTTGCATCTCTATAAAATAATCAAGCATAAGTTTAGCCTCCCCAAACTCTAGGCCCAAATTTCGACCTTTATCAAATGGATTTTTCTCATTCTTGAGACCAACCACGGTTTTGTATTCCGCAAACTGCCTAGCCATCACAGCATACATTCTTCTTGTTTGTTCACTGACTGCTTGGGCTGGTAGAAGCTCATGATTATGCTCCTTCACAAAGCTATGTATAACCCATTTTCCATCTGGCCTTCTTTTTACATGCATGCTTGCTTTACAATCAGTCTTAGAACAAGATCTTCGACCACTTGAATTTTCAGAATCCTGCTTGTTCTGTCGTGCACGTGGTCGATTGAATGATTTGTCATACTCTCGTTTTGTTCCATATCTAGAACAAGCAAACTTTGCATCTATAAATTCTCTTGATGTTTTTGAACGGCGACTATTTTGTATTGCAGTGTTGAATCCCATTGAACGAGCATATTCTTGGTAGAAAGAATAAGCTTCCCCATGAGATTCAAATTCCATACCAGAAAGTGGCTCAAGATTTGTATCTTCCTTAAACACTACCATATCAAGTGTGGGCGAATTCAAATCTCCACCATTTAGAGCATGTACCTCAATGCCAGTATCAACCATATTTCTGCCATCTATATCTCCAGTATGCAATTTTTCTTCACCTTCCAACATGTTATCAATTGTAGTTGTCTCTTCTTCTTCTTTGTCATGTTCACCAGACGGTAACCTAAGGTCTATATCCATGATGAGAACAGCTTTCTTTGATGATTTTAAGGGCACTGAAAAATACAGAGAACAGAATTTCGTCAAGCCATCAAGTAAATTAGTTCTTATTAATGTATACATTGCCTCCTATGTGATCATGGGTTTTCCAGAAACAAAAGAAGAGCATAAAGACCATGCCAAGAAATTTTATCTTAAACGGGAGAAAAACATAATTCTGCCTGTGTTAATGCATCAGGTAGTTAACTCATGTTTAAAAGAACTGACAGTGGAACTTTATTATAGTCAACAATTGACAATCATATACACTTAGCATTTGTACAAAACTTGAAACACCAATCAATAATCAACACTCCTAGTGAGGAGAGTGGTGTGACAATTTATAGAAAGGGTTCAAACTCTCCAAATATGGTCTTAAAACAAGAAAATGAATACCTCCGGACTCATAGTCCAGATACATCACTTTTTCAATGAATCTAAAAAGTTGTTTGTTGCTTATAATCGAGTCCGGAGGTAGTATCATTTTTTCCGCGCGTCAGAAGTTGCACTAGCACAAAATAAAGACTTAGAGGATAGGGGATCCATCCTTCAAAATGAGAAAAAGGAAAATAATAAAAAAAGGAATAAATATAAGCAGAGCAAATCCACCCACTCTGCATATTTTTAGGGATGGATACCTTAAAAAGACCATGCACTTTACATCAAATACATGCTAATCACCAACATATATCCCAAAAACAATAAAACTTCTTTAAAATAAGAGTTTACGCTCCAACCAAATGCACCCAATAGTGACATGGATTGGACATAGTCGTAGGAAAACTATTATACTAACAGGTGATGAAATCTTGAACAGAAGGTTAAACCCTTTTCATTATAGTGGTAGAACCCTTTCTTAAAGCATTCAAGTTCTGCATGATACGTGCTAGCACTAGCTTGGTGCTAAAAACTGGAGATCACACCAGAAGTCAAACAATTTAGGCATCCTAGGTCTATCATACAAAATGAATACTGCATAGTGGTCATGCAGATAGGATCAGGAATGAATGTATTAGAGAGAAGATTGGACTGGCGTCTATTGAGGAAAAGGTGCTTATCAAAACCAAAATATAAATAGTAATGTTAGAAAACCAAAAAAGGCCAAATTAGAAGAGTCGACCATATGGAGGGTAGCCTAATATTAAGCAGTAGAAGTAGTCCAAGAAAGTCACAAAGTGAAGCTACTAAAAAGTATCCAAAATTAAATGGCCTCTTTGAAGAATTAGATTTGGACAAAACATAATGGCATCATTTGATTGATTCGCCAAACTTAGCAAGTGGAAAATAGTTTTGATTGTTGTTCAAATTCTTCCTTTCCCCCTTTTTAACAGAAAAACTTGCTACTTTAGACCAATCAGCATATATTGGTGAAAGATGTGGTAGAGAAGAACCTAGAATCATGTGATTTTCTTTTCCAATTGGTAACTAGTAAAAGTTTCATTTATTAGAAATCACTTATTCTTTTCATTTTTCAACTTCTCTTGCTACCACACACCTCATGGCATTCTTCAAATAGGTACAAAACTAACAAAATGTCATCTTGACGTGATCAAATAAAACCACTAGAGCCCTTTAAGTTAGATCATGAAAAACTAACACTATCAATGATAGAAAACCATAAATCATATGCTAAAGCATGGAACTAGGAAAGCAAGAAGAACCCTCTACGAGGAGAAAATCGGGGAAGGATAAACAATCTTCTTAAATCCCATCTAAAACAGATAAACAAAATTATGTCAGATCCTATATTATGCAAGAAGAAGAGAGACTACGAAGTGCCAAGGACTGTGCCACGTAACATAAACTGTCCGAACAAGTTGTGTGACTGCAAAATCTGCACCAAAGGGTTATGCTGGGTTTAACATGTAAGTGATCAAGTAAGGCATATGTGACATTTTTTGTTACCAAAGTGAATGTCTGACTGACAGGGGGGTGTTTTTACACATTTACTAAGGTCAAAGATTTTTGTTAACCCTTTTTACAAACTCAAGGGCTAATTTGAACATCAGCCAACCTTATTCTAGGGCAGAGCGGGTGTAGATAAATAGATAATTAGCAGAGAAAGAAATCATTTTTGAAGAAACCGGGAAAAATGAATAAGGGAACAAAACCTCAATACTTATGGTCTCAGCAAATTCACAGCTAACAGGACAAAGTCAATTACTAGCATTGGTGTAACAAAGCATAAGCATAAACATAAACATTCCTCTATAATCCAATGCAAAACCAAAAATGAAAATTTTCAAACACACAATGCAACCCAATCATCATATAGCACACAAGAATTCTCCACAAACACCTACTCCATCTCATAGAGAACATCAAAAACTATAATCAAACAATAATAGTCAGAGTTTCCATTTCAAATTTCAACAAAATCAAACCTAAAAGGGAAAAAAACATCAACAATCTAACCTACTCAACTCATTAACAAGTTCCAAAACACTGCCACAAAAAAAAAACAGTACTCACCTCAACTTACCACAAAGTATAAACATATATAATCATTAGTTTCCAATACAAATTTACACAAACTCTAGTTCATTGTACATAATATATCACATACGCATATTTCAACTCATAATAGCTTAATCATTAACTATTCCAAAAAGTATACAAAAAACACCAAACAAACACATCGAACAAAAAAAACGGACAGAAAAACAAAATTAAAGAGTAAAAAGAGGTGAAGTTGTGTAATTTGGTGAGTACCTGAATAAATAAATAAATAAAATTAGAAGAAGGTGAAGATTGTTGATGGTGACGATGATCTGAAACAGAAAGAGGGAAGAAAGTGAAGAAAGAAGAGTCACGCGAGGAGCATGAGCGTGATGTCTAGGGTTTCGAAACGCACTCAATTCCCCTCGTTTCACCAATCCTCTCTCACTCGCTATTTCCCTATCTCACCGCTCATCTCGCACGTGTCGGCTACCTTCGCTTATTATTCTTTTTTCTTTTTTTTTTGCCTCGTCATTTCCCGCTCTCGACGATTTTAATAACTTGTGTTAAGATAAAGAATAAAGAATGAGTTAGCGTGGATTGGAACATAGCGCGTGTGTGCGTGCGAATATTCAGTTACATAATGGGTTGCTTTGATTTGCAAATAGGATAATATTGGATTGGACAACTCGACAAACTTTTGTGTAATATGTTTGGTGAACAATGGACAGCACAAACAAAAAATGTAAATTTTACTGTAATTTTCTTTCTAATGTTTATAATGATTTTATATAACATATATTATAATGTAACTAAAAAATTATAAAGAAAAATGTATGATGGAGAAGATGGAAGAGAGAGTTCATGAGATGAGAAGATACAAGAGAGATAAGAGGTGGAGAGGGGGGAGAGAAAGAGAGGTGGAGGAGGAGATAGGTCATGAGATGAGAAAGTATTAGAAAGGTATAGAAAATGATAGGGGAGAGAGATAGAGAGAGAGAGAGAGAGAGAGAAGAATGTGATAGGAGAGAGTGAGGGAGAATAGAGGACAGAAAAAAATTACTGAACATGAAATAAAAATAATATTTTAGTATCTTTTTGAATGATCGGGAAGTTGTACTGTGGGACAGAAAATTGTACTGTGATTTTGTGAGGTACAGGAATTTGGGTTTTTGTCTAGTCCCTTGCCCTTATTTCTATCCAGTACTATGAACAGTTTTCAAATCAAACAGGGTACAAATAGAATTGTCCAGTCCCTTACTGCTTAGTGAATCAAACGCACCCAATAACTCCAAGCTCCAAGTGCTTAATGCACTCCATCTTAAGGGGCGGACTCGGTTAGTACCCGGTACGATTCCCGCAATGGAATAAATTGGAGTCAAACTTTACTTACCTCCTAGCCGAACTCCGGATAATTCAGGGCTCATTTTCTCTGGATACTGGAGGAGGTCAAAGACCCCTGGACCAAAAAAAAGTTACATAATTATTTTAGGCTTAAATATGCTTGTAGTTAAATATAGAGTCTTTTGATTTTAGTTCCAACAATTCTTTTTTTTTTAAAAGATCCCTATAAAATCAAACTTTTTCAAATAGGTCATTTTAATAGTCAAACGTTATGTTGTCAAAAAAATTAGTCAAACATTACAAAAAATCAAAGTTGACTAGTAGAGTTTCTATGTGGCTTTTGTATTTATTTTAAATTTTTTAATCCTAATTATTTGGTATCCATATCATGATTCACCTACTTCATCTCTCTCATCTCCCCTCTCTTCCCAACCAGAAAACCAGTGCCCTCCCTCTCTTCCTCCTCCTCCTCCTCCTCCTCACTATCCCCCATATCTCATCCTTCCATAATCGGGACACTAAAGCTTCAAATCGAAGGGCACCAGAAGGGGAAGAGGGGGAGTGATAGAAATCTATAACAATGACACAGAAAGAGGATGGTAATCGATTATGATAAAGAGAATAACAGGGGGAGGAATCGATTATGTGCTTAAATAACAGGGAGGGGAAATCGATTCTTGGCTTGGTAGTAACAGGAGAGAAATCGATTCTGGTCTTAGTAACAACAGGAAGGAAATTGGTTGCTTAATACAAGTAGTAAGGTTACCCGCCAAATTACCCCAAGAGCAATGCTCTTTTCAGAAGTTACAACTTCTGGCCATAATATACACAATAACTTCTAACATAACCTCCTAGAACAAACACACCATCCTTATATACAAATACGCACCAAATAACTAACTTACAAATAGTAACTACAACATAATAACTCCTTATTAAATAGTAACTACCACACAATAACTTCTTATCTCCAAATGACGGGTTTACCCCTCTGACTATCAACATGCACGCTGTCACTGCCGCCCCCATGAGAACCAACCTTGTCCTCAAGGTTGAGATTTGGAAATTGCGTTGCAATGTTGTCTGTGTCTTCCGATGTTGCTTCCTCAATCGGTTTGTGAGGCCATTGGATAAGAGTTTGAGGAACAGATTCACCACCACGGTTCACCGTCCGATGAGATAACATGCATCCGGTTCCCCCAGGTTCTTCAACAACTTCTAAACTTGCAAGTGGAACGGGATGGACAGCAGCGTCGCCAACAGACTTTTTCAGCGAGGAAAACATGAAAAACAGAATGTATGCGAGATATGGGAGACAACTCCAACCTGTAAGCAACTGCACCCGAACGTTCCAACACTTTAAACGGGCCAAAATACCTTGTGGCCATTTGAAGACATGCTCAATTCTGTCCAGCAAAGAATTCATCTCAGCTTGCTTGCTCTTTGTCACCACAGCCTCTTGAATCCCACACTGCAATTGAACAAAACGAGTATCTTGCACATATTCCTGCAAAGGTGCACATCCTCTACTATGCACAGCCTGAATTTCCACCCATTCACCTTGATGATCAAAACGCATGAATTTTTGTATCCAATCTATCCATGTAGCTCCTATCTGTGTTAACCAAGCCATTCCCAAGACTAAGTCAATACCATCCAAATCAAAGAGCATAGTGTTAACTACCCATGATATTCCTTGAACCACAATTACCACATCACGACATTCACCATGTGTCTTAGCCCTGAATCCATCACCGAACTTGGTTGGCCTAGAAGGAACGTCAGTGATACGTAATCCCATTGCCAAGGCCAAACGGCTAGACATGAAATCCTGAGTTACACCACTATCAACCAACATCATCACAGACACCTCTCCTATTGTTCCTTGTAGTTTTATAGAATTGAGTCTATCTTGGTAATTGTCACACAGTCCATTAAAAGTCATGACACTGAGTTGAAGTTCTTCTTCACCACTTTCTTCAACCTCCTCTTTCATCATCATTACTTCTCCTCCTTCCTCTAATTCTTCTTCCATTACCATCACACGCACACTTCGGTCTGGACATTGATGCCAAGGATGAAATGGACCCCCACATTTGAAACAAAGCCCTTTTTTACGTCGTTCCGCAATTTCTTGCGAAGATAAATTGCACACCCTCCTATCACGCAGCGAAGACACTGTTTTCTCCAACGACGGCGCATACGACTCACCACACAGAAGCGTTCCGCCTTGAGTGCACACGCTTGCGTCTTGGTTTCCTATCACCAACACCCAATCATTGCTACTGTTCTTGGCGTTAGGCGTGAAGCGGTTACTATTACCAAAGCGGTTATCAAAAGCAATTTGCGCACCCAACCCGTATCGTGACCCGACAGTTTTGCGTGCAAACCAGCCCTTCTTTCCTTCTTCATTTTCGCGTTCAATGGCTCTGGCCACGTTCATTAATCTGGGTCGCGACACAGACCCTAGAGCGATAAGGCTCCTTATTTTTCACTGATATTCTTCTTCAACCCATGGACAAATTAACTGATATATTGATCGTTAGGAAGACGAGGAATTTGGGAGTCTAACCGTTCGAAATCCTCAATGTATTCCTCAACCGTTCCATCTTGTTGGAGTGCTTATAATTGTTTAAAAACATTCCCATCACTCACTCCTCCATAACGCTCCAATAAGGCATCCTTCAAATTCTGCCATGTCAAATCTTCATTCTCTTCCAACAAACTCTTGAAAAAGTGAATAGTTGCACCATCCATACATAACTGTGCCAATCCATACATAACCGTGCCAAATTGACTTTGATTTCAGGACGAGTATCCTGTACACGAAATTTTCTGCCCTAGCAATCCATCCAGCGGGACCGCTGCTAGTGAACATTGGCAGTTCTACTTTTTTTACTGACAAATGAAATTCGTCCAGATCGTGACCGTGTAATTCAGAACTTTTATGTTTTGTACTCACAGATTCATTGTTGCGCGGCGTTTCTGCCTCCGCATTCACAACACCTTTCTCTTTACTCAGACTAAGTAAAGAAATGATTTTCTCCTAATTCTCGTTAATCTAGTTCTGCATTTCCTTCATTGAAACTTCCAAATTTGCAATTTTGCTCTCAAGCGCAACAACTTGAGTTTCCATCTTCTTTAGTGGCATCCAGCAGGTTGGACCAATTTGATAGAAACCCGTAACAATGACAAAGAAACAAGATGGGAATCGATTATGAAAAAGAGAATAACAGGGGGGAGGAATCGATTATGTGCTTAAATAACAGGGAGGGGAAATCGATTCTTGGCTTGATAGTAACGGGAGAGAAATCGATTCTGGTCTTAGTAACAACAGGAAGGAAATTGATTGCTTAATACAAGTAGTAAGGATTACACACCAAACTACCCCAAGAGCAATGCTCTTCTTAGAAGTTACAACTTCTAGCCATAATATACACAATAACTTCTAACATAACCTCCTAGAACAAACACACCATCCTTATATACAAATACACACCAAATAACTAACTTACAAATAGTAACTACCACATAATAACTCCTTATTAAATAGTAACTACCACGGAATAACTCCTTATTAAATAGTAACTACCACACAATAACTTCTTATCTCCAAATGACGGGTTTACCCCTATGGCTATCAACATGCACGCTATCACTGCCACCCCCATGAGAACCAACCCTGTCCTCAAGGTTGAGATTTGGAAATTGCGTTGCAATGTTGTCTATGTCTTCCAATATTGCTTCCTCAATCGGTTTGTGAGGCCATTGGATAAGAGTTTGAGGAGCAGATTCACCACCACAGTTCACCGTCCAGTGAGATAACACAGCATCTGGTTCCCCCTCAGCTTCTTCAACAACTACTAAACTTGCAGGTGGAACAGGATGGACAACAGTATCGCCAACAGCCTTTTTCAGCCTTTTACCCCTATGACTATCAACATGCACGCTATCAGGGAGGAAATAGTTTTTTTTGGCACAGGGGTGCTGTCGTTTTGAAGGAGAATAGGGTTTTGTTTTGATTTGGTGTCCAAATCTGGATTTTTCGAATCAGTAAATTCCTAAACAATTTCATTAATTGGAGCCATTAACGACTACATTAATTGGTCTGTGAGAAGTGTGAGTTTCTCGTTCTTTTCTCCAATCCATATTTATGAAACTTTTACTTACACATTAGATACATTGAAACCAATATTAGTAGCTCATGCAAGTCATGTGAAAATACACTTATACACTAGTTAAAAGAATATTAGAGTGGTAAGAATCAAACAAATAAATAAATAAGAGAGAACACTTTACTGGGTCTGTGCGGCCGTGCCTTTCAAAACCGCCAAAATTTACCTTTTTTTTTTTGTAGTGAACCCTTGCGTAGTAGTTACTAGGAACCACTCCTGCATGTTCTCCAAGGAAAGTTACACTCCTGCAGAAATAGGTGTGTAAGCATGGACAGGGGCTAGTCCCTGTAATGTAGTCTTAGTAGCATGCCCATATTTTTCATGTCTATTTTTAAAATGTCGGTGAAATTGTGGAGCCTAATTGTCCAAATCCAACGTACCATTATGTGGGGTGCGGGTCCTAAATGTGGCAATAAAATATCAGAGGTTTACTGAATAGATGTTTGTTAATCTAAACAAAGGGGTGGCCTTGGAGTAAGCAATCTAAAGTTGTTTAACCTTTCCTTATTAGTTAAATGGATGTGGTAGTTGTTGGGTTTGAAATATTATTTGGAAGGAAATTATTATTGTTGAATACGATGCTAGAGTTACTCGTATATATCCTCGGTTTGTGGTTCTGGAATTACCGACGTGTGTCAAGATGGTGGAGGGATGTGACTATGATAGGTGTGGTCCAATTGGTTCGCTCTTGGTTTGCTGGTGGTATCATTCTCAAGTATGGAAACAATACTTCCACTTCCTTTTCGCATGGTACTTGGATATGGTAAGCCCCATTGAGGCACATGTTCCATAGGTTGTTCACTATTTCCACTCATCAGGAGTGTCAAATATTAGATGTTGTCTCGAGGAGTCATGCCAAGACAATGAGGGACTTTACATGAAGGATGATTTATTTGTTTGGGAGGATGATTTATTTACATGGAGGATGATAGCACCTACGTCATTCTCTATAGAGGAAGACGTATGGGTATGGAGGTGGAAATCAGACGAGGTCTACTCAGTAAAGTCAGTGTATTCGACCTTATCCTCCAGGTGTTGCTTTATTGTTCGCCACCTCGGGTGGCCATGCTTTGGTGTTTGGTAAGCTTGGTAAAAGGTTCCCCCCTAAAGGTTATTTCCTTCTCATGGCATTTACTCTTAGATAGGACTCATTGTCGTCAAAATATCTTCTGTAGGAATGTCACCCTAGTTACAACAGGGAGTAATTGTGTTTTGTGCGGTGACCAGCGTGAATCTAGTCTTCACTTGTTCCGGACATGTGATTCCTCACTTTTTATTTGGTGCAATGTGGTAAAATGGTTTGGGTGTGCTTAGGAAATTCCATGGATGTGAACAACCTTTTCCTATTGTTTTGTTCCTTTGGACATCATGCAGTAGTAGGCGAGGGTCGCAATGATATGACATGCACTTGATTTAGACTATTTGGGAGCCTACCGAAAACTACATTTTCTCTGGCCACCCGTATTTTCTTTGATGTTGCCTTTTACCCCTAAAGTGCATTCGATCCATCTGTCCCATCACTAGAGGCAGATATGTGACGAGACGGTGCATGTGCTGCAAAGGATAAGAGCCATATATTGGCACTGGTTATTAGCCAAGTTCAATGTAGGTATTTTTTTTTATTAGACGATACTATGAGTTGTTGTTGACACTTTTAAGCGCATTAGTAGATAGAGTTTCTTGAAAGACTCTCCTATCTCCCCCCTCACGGATTTTCTCCATTGGTATGGGTTGTAATTCACTTGGACTCCCCTTACATGTAATGTTGTTGTACCTTGTGCCCTTTGAATTTCTAACTACCCAAATTTTACTTGAAAACATACAACATTTAAATTATGAGGATAAACACTCAACTTAGAGAACTTCTTATACATAGGTGAATGCATAATATATTAAAATTTCAAGTTGAAATCGAACTTAACATGCCTCCACAACAAACTCTAAAATGACGCGTATCTATCGCCATAAATACAAAATAAACCGATCTTATAATTGATTGATTAATACAACTAAGAATAATTGAAAATGTTACGAAAAATCTAACATTAACATATAACAATCAACAATAAAGACAAAGAGGAGGAATACAAAAATCTTTGAAGTCCATCAATTGCTTTATTCTATGCCATACAGTCTTCCTTCTTCTGGTAAAAAAAATGTCTCCATTCGTAAAAGCTACATAAAGTAAATATAATGAGTCATTAGTGTGTAAGAATGCTATAATGAAGAATAATATCACTTTTTTGTTTAATTTATTTTTATTATTTTTATTATTATTATTATTATTATTATTATTATTATGGCTTAAAATGCACTTCAATCTCCCAATTTTATCAAATCCGCAATTTTAGTCCCCCAATTTTATTTTTCGCAATTTTGATCCCTCAATTTTAGTCTCCCTATTTTTTCTCACAATTTTATCAAGTCAACAATTAGTCTCCCAACCAAATTGTTATTCAATTTTTTATGCCAACGCTAAGGTGTCAATAAGGTGGTGACGTGGTTGGCGCGTGGTGTGCCACGACACTTAATGATTACGCCAGCACGACATGTGTCTGCCACGTAACCATTTCTGTCAAAGATTGGATTGCAATTTAATAGGGGGACTAAAATTACAGATTTGATAAAATTGGGGGATAAAGTTGCGAAAAATAAAATAGGAGGATCAAATTTCCGGATTTTATAAAATTGGGGGATCAAAATTGCGAAAAATAAAATTGGGGGACCAAAATTGCAGATTTGATAAAATAAGGTGACCAAAACTACAATTAAGCCTATTATTATTACCTTTAGTCCTGCTGATCTGGAATTGCAAGCCGTTGAAAGTCTCTTGGATGCTATAAAAGCAAAAAGGAAATTAGCGATTTCAAAACTATTAGAGACCGATTAGTGATAAATATATCATAAAGTACTTAGATCCTTGAGTGTTTCACATTAGCATGATGTCATCAACATGAACAACCAACTTAAAAATATAAAATCCTACTCAAGATAAGGCCAGAAAAAACAACTAAAGAATTCATCAAATAACAAACAAATAAATAAATAGATCTAAGATTAAGAAATTGAACACTGCAAGTACCTCCTTTTCCAAGCTGCAAGCAAAAGAGATGGAGCATTCAAGCAAAGGGAGTCCACATTTTCGAATATAATCATATACCATTTGATCAAATTCAACCACTCGAGGGTATGCATTCTTACGTGCAGTGAAGAGTACAAATAGGACACTTCTGCGCATGAAAAATGCCACTCGATGATAAGGGTGAAATGACAAGAGCTCACCATGAAAGTTCAGATCTTGCAAACCCAGGTTATTGATGTTATGAATCTTTTCCCATTTGTAGGTAAGAACATCCCTTTCAATACATTCAAGAAGTTCAAATATAAAAAAATACGCACCTAAAGACATAGAAAACAAGATCTTGTCGCGTCTAACACCTATATCCCAATGGCAATAATCTAAAAGACAAGCAGGTGGGAGTGTTAATGCCACTGCTTGTTCCTCAATAGTCTCTTGAGGATCAATCATAAATTTGATTAAATGACCTGACCAAGCAAGCCTGTAAATTGCACCTTTCTTGTACACAGACTTTCTGACCCAATGGGTTTCATTAACATCTCTGGGCAGATCAATGGTCAAAGTTTTCCAACGACCAGTCTCTGAAGAGAAAACACTAACATGACGACAACCCTGGAAACGCATTACCTTGAAAAACCAAGACTCACCAGGGTCATAAGCTAGGGCAGCGTAGGAGTACCCTCCAGATATGGTTCCTGTAGGCTTCAAAATAGCCACACACTGTTTTGTGACATGATTCACTACGTAGTAGTGATAGACACCATGTGTGAGGTTTTCAGCCTGACCATGTTTGTGGCAAAACAAGAGTAACCCGTTGCAAGTATCAATTAGATTTTGTGGTGAAACCGAATAACACATCACTTTTGAGCACCACAAGAAGATTCGTTCTAGATCTAAAAATGGATCAGGGTACCTGCGAGCTGTCACCACATCGGGTTGTGACTCATTCGGTAATGTCGTGTGTAGAATTATATATCGCCATGAGTGGGAGACACACATGGCCCTTGCTAAAGTCCTCCCATTTTGCCTCCTAAATATGTTCGCTTGAATCTCGAGAGGGAGAATATCAAATGAGGGCTCCACAGTCCTCTTCTTTCTGACAGCCCAACTTTTCCTTACAACTTCCATTGTGATTGTGAGAAAGAATAATTTTGATAATTGAGACTGATTGATGGAGAATACTGTATTTGAGTTATATCTGAATTTTTTTAGAGGCTCATTCTTATAGAACTATGTCACATGACAGGTGGCATGCGTGCCCCACCAGGATAAGAAAAGAGCGTCTTCAATTTTTTTTCCTAGTCAGGTGATAAGACACTCTTTTCTTATCACCTCACTAAGAAAAAAATTTAAATTAAATATTATCGTCATATTCTCTTTTCTATTCTCTTCAATTTATATTCGCACATAAATATTATCGTCATATTCTCTTTCTTCAGTAAATAGAGATTTTATTTTTAAATGCATTACGTTTAAGGCTTTTTTTCTTTTTGAAAACACTAAAGACATTTCATTTAATGACGTCAATGTATTAAATGGGTACCGAAGAAACTAGTAAATAAAGTACTAGTATAATTTTTTAATGAATATGTAACATAAATTGTTAAAAATGTTTTTTAGTCTCTATAAATTGTTGTTGGCGGCTGATGCTAGGGGCGAAGAAAGTTTGTAAGGCTTAGGCATAGCTTTTGTTTTTTAGCCCTTATAGCAAAAAAGTCTTTCAAAAATCTTTCACCAACTTTTGGTCCCTATAAAATTTGAATTTTTTGCTTTCAGTCCCTCGTGACTTTTAATAATGCTTCAAGGCCTTTAATAGCACTTTTTGACCTTTTATAAGCGCTATTAAAAGTCATGAGAGATTAAAAGCAAAAAAACTCAAATTGTTTGGGACAAAAACTTATTTAACCATTAAAATTACCTATGCATTTAATGTTATATTGTTTTCAAAATAATTATTGTTTGACTTTTTAAATTAAATTTTCTAATATACTTCTATGTGAAATTTATTTTATAGAAATTATAACTTTTTCATATAACATTTAATGTTTAGTCAAAAATATGTAACATTTAATATAACTTTTCCAATCAAAATTTAATATAACATTTAATATGGTACTAAGGACAAAAAGTACATTAATGAATATCAATGTAGCATATTAAATGTTATATTTTTTTTTGGGAAAGTGCTTAGTAATTAGTGTGTTAGTTGTTAAAGGGGAGAGGAGACCGGGGTTCGAACCCGCTACGCCAACGTTTTTCTACCAACAATGTCATTTACCTCTACCAATTGAGCTATTTTTTTTCGGACATATTAAATGTTATATTAAATTTTGACGGGAAAAATTATATTAAATGTTATATTTTTGACTAAATATTAAATACTATATTAAAAAAACTAAATAGCATTTTTGGTCATTTATATTTGCTCTAGGTTTCACTTTAGTCATTTATCTTTTTTTATCCCATTTTGGTCCATCATCTTCCATTTCCATTTCATTTTGGTCCCTTTTAGTGTTTCTCGTCAATTTTTTTAAACGGACGTCATGCTGGCAATTAATTGCTGAAGTGGCGTCTTAAGTGTCAGGGATGACTTGGAACTCATTAATTGATGTGGCAAATAGGAAACAATAAAAAAACATAGGGGACCAAATTGACCAAAACACAAAACAGAAAAATAAAATTAACAAAAACAAAAAACACTATAACGTAGCAGATCTGGAAAATCATAGATTTGAAAAAATCACCCCAATCTCCATCTTCATCTTCCCCTACGAGCCACCACCACCACCACCACCACAACAGATCAATCACTCTTCAACTTTTCGTTCATGATTTTTCAACTCTTCAACTCTTCTCAACTCTCTTTTCATGGAGATTCAACAAAACTAGAAGCTAAGAATTTAAAAAAAAACATAAATAACAAGAAATGGGCAGAGGCAAAAATCGAATCATCATCAGAACAAGTCACAACAACACCAAAGCTAAAATGGAAAAATATCATCATTTTCTTCAACTTAATCGTCTCTTCAAAACCCAAAACCCCCAATTTCTCAAACTTAATCCCTAACCTCTCCCTCAAATCCCCAATCCTCAAATGGTCCCAATCCCAAACAAAAATCTAGACTGAACCTAGAAAACATCATAGATGGTGGTGGTGGTGGCTCGCCGGAGGTGGTGGTGGCTCGCTGAGGGCGGATGAAAATCTAGGTATCAGTATGAACACAGAAAAGTTAACGAAAATTGAACGGAGGGAGTAGAATGGAGTGATGTCTTGATTCAAGGAGCTGGGAGAGGATTTTCAATTTGGGATTTAGGGTTTTCTGCAAAAAAACTGGGCAGGTAAGAAGAAGATGAAGTAATTAAGTTTTTGTTAATTAGTTTTTGATTTAAAAAACAAAATGTCACATCATTTAATCATAATCCACCTCAGCCCTAACACTTAAAACACTGTCACGTCAGTAGTTAACTTCCAGTGTGACGTCTATTAAAAATAAGGGACGGAAAACACTTAAAGAGACCAAATTAATGAAACAGAAATGAAAGATGAGAAACCAAAACGGGACAAAAAAGATAAATGATCAAAATGAAACCTAGAGTAAAGATAAAAGACCAAAAGTGTTATTTATCCTATTAAAAATATATAAATTCTATAAATTCAATTTCACATATAAATTACACTGTTATATTCTCTTTCTTCAGTAAATAGTAGTAATATCGAACCATTAATATAAATAATCTAATTCCATTATTAATATTGATACTAGGAATTACATTTGATTTAGTCAATTTATTGAATGAGTATCTAATTTCATTGATCAATGTATTTAATGCTGTATAGCTTATAAAATAACCTATAATATTTTTAAAATATAACTTTACGTTGATTTATTAAGAAATTTTACAAAACTAATGGCCTTTAATAACTTTTTTATAAACTTACTTTTGAGTTTATAAAAAAAACTTACTTTTAAGTTATGATAATTTCTATTTCTATAAAAAGTTCATATATAAAAGTTGTTGTTTTTTTAACCAATTATAAATGTTAGTATTATTATATTCTCTTTCTTCAGTAAATAAACATTTTCTTTTTCAAGACATTACATTTAATACAGTTTTTTAAAAATTTTAAAGACAATATATTTAATATTGTCAATTATTGAATGAAAAAAAATGTTGTCAATATATTAAATGATTATTTTTTTGACTAAATATAAAACAGTTATCTTAAGACACTTTTTGGATTTATAAATCAAATATCATCTGCGCGAACTACAGAGACTAATCATTCGAGCCGGGTACGACCATAATGGGCGTCAGAACTCTCCCTCAAAAGATTTAACAGTGCATGCCCAATACTGGATTCGAACTAGAATCTTGGTTAAGCTGAAAGAAACCCCGAAAATCTCATCCAAGTGCTCTTAGATTACACTTGGTAATGAAATTAGATTTTTTTTAGTCAAATACTATTGTTTTTTTACAATTAGTTTTTTACTGCTTTATTAAAATTAGTAAATTCTCACTATTTTTTAAATAACTTAAATGATATTAATGCATTAAAATAAATTCATGTAATTTCGTATTGATATAGACATTATCTCTTTGGAAAAATGAGAATTTCTCTCCCCTAGAGTGTGAGAGTGTCTCTCCCGTTGAGTGAGTGTTAGGGTTTCTTCTTAGAGTGTGCGTTTGTTTCTCCTTGGGTGTGAGATCTTTGAGTTTTGGGTTCTGAAAGCTACTGTTCACCATTACCTTGAGTTGTTAGGGTTTCTTTGTTACTCATGGACAGGTTATTGCTAGGTGAGCAGGATGAGGAGGAGATATCAATGGAAGGTGAGGAGATTGTGGAGGCGACTGAACCATTGAGATTAGTAGGGCATTTCCTTACTGATAAGAATATGCGTGCTCAAGTCAAGAAGGATCAGATGGCCGACGTTTGGCGTCCGGGGAAGGGGGTAGTGATTGAGAAGGTGGAGCCTGGTTTGTTTGTGTTTGAGTTCTTTCATCAGCTGGATATTCAGAGAATCCTAAAACAAGGTCCTTGGTCGTTTGAGAGGCATCTGTTGGTCTTGGGGGTGTTACCGGAGGGGGTGGGTCCCGGCGAAGTTCCACTTTACAAAGTTCCTTTTTTGGGTCCAAGTTCACGATGTTCCAACCGGTTTTATGGCGGAGTCAGTAGGACGGAGTCTTGGGAATTTTATTGGAGAATTTTTGGAGTATGATGCTAAAAATTCACCAAATTTTTTTGGCGGCCGTTCATAAGAATCCGGGTGTTGGTAGATGTCCGGTTACCTTTGAAGCGCTCAAAGAAGATAAAAAACCAAGGCGGGGAAGCAAAAACTGTTACATTTAAATATGAATGTCTTGAGGTGTTTTGCTACCTGTGTGGTCGTTTAGGTCACATGGAGAGCTTTTGTTCTGAATTGTTTAACATGGGATCAGATGATGGATACAGGGGGTGGGGCCTGGAATGGAAACCTGAAAGGCGACGGAGTGGCGACGCTCCTATGTCAAAGTATCTGAGGGAGAAGGGACAGGTTGACGGGGTCGGACAGTTGGTGACATTCAATGCAGGGAACATCAATCATTATGGTATCAGCAGTAAAGGAGGGATTGTCGGAAATAATGGGATGGATTTTTTGAAAAATAATACAAGTGGGGTCGGGGGCAGTAATGACAATGGAAAATAAAAAGGAAGCGACGCGAAAATTCATGTGGCTAATGCAGCCGCTTTTTTTCGGGATCCCCAACTGTTTTTTCTAGTAAAAAATAAATTGACTGCTGCTGATAGTGGGACCACTGACGTCACCAACACAACTGACATGATGGAAGCTGAAGTTTTGGTGGAAAATGATAGGAAAAGGCAACGTGAAGTACATGAGACGGTAACAGTCAACGAACTACACGGTAACAATATTGTTAATACAATTGGTCAAGGGACAACACAAAATTCAGAGGCAGATAATGATTCTTTTTTATCGGCAGGTCCTGGCAGGCAAGTCTGCCGGGAGCAATGAGTTTTATCAATTGGAACTTTTGGGGCCTGGGCAATCCAAATGCAGTTCCTGCACTTAGAGACCTCGTTCGGGTGTACCAAACGGACATTATTTTTCTTTGTGAAACTTTGGTGCTTGGTAATAAAATTGAGGAGTACAGAGTAAGGTTGGGTTTTGATTTAGCCTTTGCAGTTGATAGGAATGGTAGAAGTGGGGGTTTAGCGTTGTTGTGGAAGCATCCTTTTGATTGTAGAACCTTGGAGTATTCACGGAACTTTATCACAGCTGAAGTTACTATGGTAGGGGGTCCAACTTGGAAATTAACAGGTTTCTACGGTTATCCAGAGACAGAGAGGAGGAGAGAGTCTTGGGACCTTCTTCAAACATTGGCGAGAGATAATTATTTACCATGGGCAGTGATGGGGGATTTTAACGATATTTTGTCAAATGAAGATAAGAGGGGGCAATCCGTTCGGCCACCATGGTTGATTAGAGGATTTCAAGAAGCTGTCCAAGATAGTAACTCAATTGATTTACCTATGGAAGGTTACCAGTTCACGTGGACTAAGAGTTTGGGCACAAAGGCAAGCAAGGAGGAGCGGCTAGATAGAAAACTGGTGAATCAAAATTGGCTTGATTTGTTCCCTGCGTACAGGTTTATCAATGGTGTATCGAATAAATCAGATCATTCGCCATTATGGTTGAGACTATTTGAGAGAAATCGTAAGGGGAAAAGGAGTTTTAGATTTGAGAATGCGTGGCTTGAGGAGCATGATCTTCCTTCTATAGTGGAGGGGAGTTGGAGAATGTGTGAAGATACTGATATTCTCTCAAAAATTACTCATTGTACATGCGCTATTGATGATTGGGGGAGAAAGCTTCGCATGAAGTATAGGGAGGAGATAAATGGGTGTAGGAGGGAGATTGAGCAACTAAGGGGAAAGGAGGATGTGGATTCAATTCAAAATCTTAAAAGTGTAAAGGATCGATTGAGTGTGTCGTTGTGTCAGGAAGATACCTTTTGGAGGCAGAGAGCTAAGGTTCATTGGTTGAGGGATGGTGATACTAATTCTAAATTTTTTCTTGCTATGACTAGTGCTCGCAAGCGAAGAAATACTATCACAAGTCTTGTTATGACTAGCCAAAAATTACTTTGTTGATCTATTTCATGGCAACAGTAGCAATTTTGAGCATATTTTGAGGTATGTTCAAAGGAAGGTAACTGATGATGACAACAATCAGTTGGTTCGACCTCTTGAGGTGGAAGAGTTTAAGAAGGTGTTGTTCCCAATGCATTCTGATAAGGCACCGGGTCTGGATGGCTTAAACCCGGCTTTCTTTAAGAGGTTTTGGAATTTATGTGGGGTTGAGCTTTTTCATACGGGACAAGCTTGGCTTGATTCAGGTGAATTTCCACAGCACTTGAATGATGCCAATATTGTTCTAATTCCTAAGGTGGATAATCCGACCTCTATGAATGATCTTAGGCCAATCTCGTTATGCAATGTGATCTATAAGGTTGTGTCCAAGGTTCTTGCGAATAGAATAAAGCCGTTATTGAGTGTATCTCTCTTGAACAGTCCGCGTTTGTAGAAAATAGATCAATTCTTGATAATGTACTGGTGGCCATTGAGACTTTACATCACCTTAAATGCAAAACGAGCGGTAAGGTTGGTGAGATTGCATTAAAGATTGACATTAGTAAAGCCTATGACAAAGTGGATTAGAGTTATTTGAAGTGGATGATGAGAAAATTGGGTTTTGAGGAGAAATGGGTGAGTTGGATGTCTATGTGCATGGAAACTGCTAGTTACTCAGTAATGGTGAATGGTGAGAGAGTTGGACCCATCACACCAAGGATAGGCCTTAGACAGGGTGACCCACTATCACCTTATCTTTTTCTCATATGTGCCGAGGGACTTACCACATTACTTCAGAGAGCTGAGGCTACGGGAGAGATCCATGGAGTGAGAGTGTGTAGAGGGGTTCCTTCCTTCTCACACCTCCTTTTTGCTGACGATTGTTTTTTGTTTTGCAGGGCTAATGAACAGGAAGGCAGAAAATTAAAGGAGATTCTTTCGGAGTATGAGATAGCATCTGGCCAGGCTATCAATATGGCAAAATCAGAGATCTTTTTTAGTCGGAACACACCAGTGGAGGTTCATGATCTTGTTACTAGCTTGTTGGGAGTTACAGAATGTTTGGGCACAGGAAAGTACCTAGGCCTTCCATCCATGATAGGGAGAAGTAAAAAGCAGATGTTTGGTTACCTTCGTGATAGAATGTGGAAAAGAATTCATCATTGGTCAGGGAAGCACTTGTCTAAAGCAAGGAAAGAAGTGTTGGTGAAGTTAGTTGCACAATCTATACCTACCTATTGTATGAGTGTTTTTTTAATTCCAACAACTTGGGAGAAGTATATTATGCGCAAGGAACATTGAGGTATGGGTTTCTGACATTTTCATGGTTTTAACTTAGCATTGCTAAGGAAGCAGGCGTGGCATATTGCTAATAACGCAGATACTATTGTGGGTAGGGTGTTCAAGGCTATAAATATTTTTCAAATAATGATTTTTTGGGGGCTCGCTTGGGCCATAATCCCAGTTATGTGTGGCGTAGTATCCACACTTCCCAGGTGATTGTTAAATTGGGCATGGGATGGCATATTGGTAGTGGAAGAAGGGTGTCAGTGTGGAATGATCCTTGGCTGAGAGATGAGATAGATGCTTTTGTGAAATCGCAAATTGTGCCGGGAATGGAACAATTGTGTGTTAGAGATCTTTGGAATGAAGAGAAGAGTGGGTGGAATACTTTTATTGCTGAATCAGTTGTTTCATCCTTTAGATGTCAACCGAATTATCAAGATACCAATTCTAGATCCAGAAGTTGATGATGAGGTGATTTGGTGGCGTAGTAGAAATGGTCAATATTCGAAGCGCTCGGCATATTTTGGAGCTATGGAGGATTTAATTGACAACTCACATCTTAGGGTAACTGAAGCATGGATGAATATTTGGAGGCTTAAAATACCACAAAAAGTGAAATTGTTGTTGTGGCGAGTTGCTAGGGGTTGCCTTCCGACAAGTAGTCTTATTCGAAGACATGTTCCGTGCGAAGAATTGTGTCCTATGTGTGGCGAGGGTGCTGAAGATGAGAGACATGTTTTCTTGAGTATTTCGGAGGTGGCAGGAATTTGGCAGCAAGCTGGTCTTTATGATATTGTGCAGTCGGTTACTCAAAGCACAGATAATTTTGCTGCAATATTTTTTCAGCTGTTAGAGGTGCTGTCTTCATCAAATAAATTCACTTTTGCAATGATGTTTGGGCTATTTGGAGAAGGAGGAATGAGAAGCTATGGGAGGGAGTTGTGAAGCCAGTTTTGGTGGCTGTTCAGTGCGCATTGGATCTGCTACAACAGTGGCAGTCAGCCCGTGTATCAGCAGTAATACCAGATCAAAGCAGTGCAACAAACACTGCCCAGGTGCAGAACCGTGAGCTGCAGTCGAAGAAACCGTCTACTGGAATTCTAAAATGCAATATAAATGCAGCAATTTTTGGTGAAGAAAATCGGTATAGTGTAGGGATATGCGTCCGAGATGAGTATGGTGAGTTTAGAGGTGCGAAGACTATGTGGTTCTATGGTTCACCGAGTCCTCAAGAAGCCGAAGCTATGGGTCTCCTACAAGCTCTTCATTTCATAAAGGCAAAGAATTTCACTTCCGTAATTATTGAGATGGATTGCCAATCCGTAGTGAATGACATCAATAATAATTTATCCCTCAGTAATGAAGTTGGTGCTATTTTTTCTCTTTGTAAAAACATTATGCACAATATCAAAACTGATTTTAGTCCATCCTGTATTACGAATATTGTTTACTGGATTGGAGTATAATGAAATGATATGAGTTTTCTTTGGTAAAAAAAAATCTCTTTAAAGTTAAAAATCTCTTTAATTTTATGAATTCATTTCTGAGTAAAATATAGAACTATTTTGCAAAGTTATAAATTTAAGGCTTAAATATATGTTACCCCTTGCAAATATACCCAATATCCATTTACCCCCCCTGTAAAAATAAAACTCTTAAAAAAGACCTTCCAAATAATAAGTGTTTCTATTACCAATACATTTACCAATACCTTCCAAATAACAGCAGGGGATAACCTTAAACGGTTTATATTTGCAAGGTCTTTTTTAAGAGTTTAATTTTTACAGGGGGTAAATGGATAATGGGTATATTTGTAGGGGGTAACATATATTTAAGCCTAAATTTAATATTACCAATACATTTACTATTGTATTTTTCGTAAATATACTCATTGCTTTTTAAATAATATATCTTGGACACTTGTTACGGGACTCATTTAGATAATGAAAATATGGTTTCATTTTCTTATTAAAATTGTTATTTTGAACATTCTTTCACCGATTTTTTTTTGAAGATTGAAAAAAGGTTTTATTCATTTACTTATAAAAAAATAAAATTTCAATAATTCAAAAAAATTCAATGACATAGAAATCTGTAACAATGACCAGAAGGGGATGAGAGGGGGAGTGATAGAAATCTGTAACAATGACACAGAAAGAGGATGGTAATCGATTATGATAAAGAGAATAACAGGGGGAGGAATCGATTATGTGCTTAAATAACAGGGAGGGGAAATCGATTCTTGGCTTGGTAGTAACAGGAGAGAAATCGATTCTGGTCTTAGTAACAACAGGAAGGAAATTGGTTGCTTAATACAAGTAGTAAGGTTACCCGCCAAATTACCCCAAGAGCAATGCTCTTTTCAGAAGTTACAACTTCTGGCCATAATATACACAATAACTTCTAACATAACCTCCTAGAACAAACACACCATCCTTATATACAAATACACACCAAATAACTAACTTACAAATAGTAACTACAACATAATAACTCCTTATTAAATAGTAACTACCACACAATAACTTCTTATCTCCAAATGACGGGTTTACCCCTCTGACTATCAACATGCACGCTGTCACTGCCGCCCCCATGAGAACCAACCTTGTCCTCAAGGTTGAGATTTGGAAATTGCGTTGCAATGTTGTCTGTGTCTTCCCATGTTGCTTCCTCAATCGGTTTGTGAGGCCATTGGATGAGAGTTTGAGGAACAGATTCACCACCAGGGTTCACCGTCCGGTGAGATAACATGCATCTGGTCCCCCCCCCCCCCCCCCCCCCAACTTCTTCAACTACTTCTAAACTTGTAGGTGGAACAGGATGGACAGCAGCGTCGCCAACAGTCTTTTTCAGCGGGGAAAACATGAAAAACAGAATGTATGCGAGATATGGGAGACAACTCCAACCTGTAAGCAACTACACCCGAACGTTCCAACACTTTAAACGGGCCAAAATACCTTGTGGCCATTTGAAGACATGCTCAATTCTGTCCAGCAAAGAATTCATCTCAGCTTGCTTGCTCTTTGTCACCACAGCCTCTTGAATCCCACACTGCAATTGAACAAAACGAGTATCTTGCACATATTCCTGCAAAGGTGCACATCCTCTACTATGCACAGCCTGAATTTCCACCCATTCACCTTGATGATCAAAACGCATGAATTTTTGTATCCAATCTATCCATGTAGCTCCTATCTGTGTTAACCAAGCCATTCCCAAGACTAAGTCAATACCATCCAAATCAAAGAGCATAGTGTTAACTACCCATGATATTCCTTGAACCACAATTACCACATCACGACATTCACCATGTGTCTTAGCCCTGAATCCATCACCGAACTTGGTTGGCCTAGAAGGAACGTCAGTGATACGTAATCCCATTGCCAAGGCCAAACGCCTAGACATGAAATCCTGAGTTACACCACTATCAACCAACATCATCACAGACACCTCTCCTATTATTCCTTGTAATTTTATAGAATTGAGTCTATCTTGGTAATTGTCACACAATCCATTAAAAGTCATGACACTGAGTTGAAGTTCTTCTTCACCACTTTCTTCAACCTCCTCTTTCATTACCATTACTTCTCCTCCTTCCTCTCCTTCCTCTAATTCTTCTTCCATTACCATCACACACACACTTCGGTCTAGACATTGATGCCAAGGATGAATTGGACCCCCACATTTGAAACAAAGCCCTTTTTGATGTCTTTCCACAATTTCTTGCGAAGATAAATTGCGCACCCTCCTATCACGCAGCGAAGACGTTGTTTTCTCCGACGACGGCGCATACGACGCACCACGCAGAAGCGTTCCACCTTGAGTGCACGCGTTTGCGTCTTGGTTTCCTGTCACCAACACCCAATCGTTGCTACTGTTCTTGGTGTTAGGCGTGAAGCGGTTACTATTACTAAAGCGGTTATAAAAAGCAATTTGCACACCCAACCCGTATCGTGACCCGACAATTTTGCGTGCAAACTAGCCCTTCTTTCCTTCTTCATTTTCGCGTTCAATGGCTCTGGCGACGTTCATTAATCTGGGTCGCGACACAGACCCTAGAACGATAAGGCTCCATATTTTTCTCTAATATTCTCCTTCAACCCATGGACAAAATAACCGACATATTGATCGTTAGGAAGAAGAGGAATTTAGAAGTCTAACCGTTCGAAATCCTCATTGTATTCCTAGACCGTTCCATCTTGTTGGAGTGATTATAGTTGTTTAAAAACATTCCCATCACTCACTCTTCCATTACGCTCCAATAAGGCATCCTTCAAATTCTCCCATGTCAAATCTTCATTCTCTTCCAACAAACTCTTGAAAAAGTGAATAGTTGCACCATCCATACATATCTGTGCCAATCCATACATAACCGTGCCAAATTGACTTTGATTTCAGGACGAGTATCTTGTACACGAAAATTTCTGCCCTGGCAATCCATCTAGCGGGATCGCCGCCGGTGAACATTGGCAGTTCTACTTTTCTTACTGACAAAAGAAATTCGTCCAGAGCGTGATCGTGTAATTCAGAACTTTTATGTTTTGTACTCACAGATTCGTTGTTGCGCGGCGTTTTGCCTCCGCATTCACAACACCTTTCTCTTTACTCAGACTAATAAAGAAATGATTTTCTCTTGATTCTCGTTAATCTGGTTCTGCATTTCCTTCATTGAAACTTCCAAATTTGCAATTTTGCTCTCAAGAGCAACAACTCGAGTTTCCATCTTTTTCAGTGGCATCCGGCAGGTTGGACTAATTTGATAGAAACCCGTAACAATGACAAAGAAACAAGATGGGAATCGATTATGAAAAAGAGAATAACAGGGGGGAGGAATCGATTATGTGCTTAAATAATAGGGAGGAGAAATCGATTCTTGGCTTTATAGTAACAGGAGAGAAATCGATTCTGGTCTTAGTAACAACAGGAAGGAAATCCATTGCTTAATACAAGTAGTAAGGATTACACACCAAAATACCCCAAGAGCAATGCTCTTCTCAGAAGTTACAACTTCTGGCCATAATATACACAATAACTTCTAACATAACCTCCTAGAACAAACACACCATCCTTATATACAAATACACACCAAATAACTAACTTACAAATAGTAACTACCACATAATAACTCCTTATTAAATAGTAACTACCACGCAATAACTCCTTATTAAATAGTAACTACCACACAATAACTTCTTATCTCCAAATGACGGGTTTACCCCTATGGCTATCAACATGCACGCTATCACTGCCGCCCCCATGAGAACCAACCCCGTCCTCAAGGTTGAGATTTGGAAATTGTGTTGCAATGTTGTCTGTGACTTCCAATGTTGCTTACTCAATCGGTTTGTGAGGCCATTGGATAAGAGTTTGAGGAACAGATTCACCACCATGGTTCACCGTCCGGTGAGATAACACAACATCTGGTTCCCCCTCAGCTTCTTCAACAACTTCTAAACTTGCAGGTGGAACAGGATGGACAGCAGCATCGCCAACAGGCTTTTTCAGCCTTTTACCTCTCTGACTATCAACATGCACGCTATCAAGGAGGAAATAGTTTTTTTTTGGCACAGGGGTGCTGTGGTTTTGAAGGGGAACAGGGTTTTGTTCTGATTTGGTGTCCAAATCTGGATTTTTCGAATCAGTAAATTCCTAAACAATTTCATTAATTGGAGCCATTAACGACTACATTAATTGGTCTGCGAGAAGTGTGAGTTTCTCGTTCTTTTCTCCAATCCATATTTATGAAACTTTTACTTACACATTAGATACATTGTAACCAATATTAGTAGCTCATGCAAGTCATGTGAAAATACACGTATACACTAGTTAAAAGAACATTAAAGTGGTAAGAATCAAACAAATAAATAAATAAGAGAGAACACTTTACTGGGTCTGTGCGGCCGTGCCTTTCAAAACCGCCAAAATTTACCTTTTTTTTGTAGTGAACCCTTGCGTAGTAGTTACTAGGAACCATTCCTGCATGTTCTCCAAGGAAAGTTACACTCCTGCCGAAATAGGTGTGTAAGCATGGACAGGGGCTAGTCCCTGTAATGTAGTCTTGGTAGCATGCCCATATTTTTCATTCTATTTTTAAAATGTCGATGAAATTGTGGAGCCTGATTGTCCAAATCCAACGTACCATTCTGTGGGGTGCGGGTCCTAAATGTGGCAATAAAATATCAGAGGGTTACTGAATTGATGTTTGTTAATCTAAACAAAGGGGTGGCCTTGGAGTAAGCAATCTAAAGTTGTTTAACCTTTCCTTATTAGGTAAATGGATGTGGTAGTTGTTGGAGGGTAGAAATATTATTTGGAAGGAAATTATTATTGTTGAATACGATGCTAGAGTTACTCGTATATATCCTCGATTTGTGGTTCTGGAATTACCGACGTGTGTCAAGATGGTGGAGGGATGTGACTATGATAGGTGTGGTCCAATTGGTTCACTCTTGGTTTGCTGGTGGTATCATTCTCAAGTATGGAAACAATACTTCCACTTCCTTTTCGCATGGTACTTGGATATGGTAAGCCCCATTGAGGCACATGTTCCATAGGTTGTTCACTATTTCCACTCATCAGGAGTGTCAAATATTAGATGTTGTCTCGAGGAGTCATGCCAAGACAATGAGGGACTTTACATGGAGGATGATTTATTTGTTTGGGAGGATGATAGCACCTACGTCATTCTCTATAGAGGAAGACGTATGGGTATGGAGGTGGAAATCAGACGAGGTCTACTCAGTAAAGTCAGTGTATTCGACCTTATCCTCCAGGTGTTGCTTTATTGTTCGCCACCTCGGGTGGCCATGCTTTGGTGTTTAGTAAGCTTGGTAAAAGGTTCCCCCCTAAAGGTTATTTCCTTCTCATGGCATTTACTCTTAGATAGGACTCATTGTCGTCAAAATATCTTCTGTAGGAATGTCACCCTAGATACAACAAGGAGTAATTGTGTTTTGTGCGGTGACCAGCGTGAATCTAGTCTTCACTTGTTCTGGACATGTGATTCCTCACTTTTTATTTGGTGCAATGTGGTAAAATGGTTTGGGTGTGCTTAGGAAATTCCATGGATGTGAACAACCTTTTCCTATTGTTTTGTTCCTTTGGACATCATGCAGTAGTAGGCGGGGGTCGCAATGATATGACATGCACTTGATTTAGACTATTTGAGAGCCTACCGAAAATTACATTTTCTCTGGCCACCCATGTTTTCTTTGATGTTGCCTTTTACCCCTAAAGTGCATTCGATCCATCTGTCCCATCACTAGAGGCAGATATGTGACGAGACGGTGCATGTGCTGCAAAGGATAAGAGCCATATATTGGCACTGGTTATTAGCCAAGTTCAATGTAGGTATTTTTTTTATTAGACGATACTATGAGTTGTTGTTGACACTTTTAAGCGCATTAGTAGATAGAGTTTCTTGAAAGACTCTCCTATCTCCCCCCTCACGGATTTTCTCCATTGGTATGGGTTGTAATTCACTTGGACTCCCCTTACATGTAATGTTGTTGTACCTTGTACCCTTTGAATTTCTAACTACCCAAATTTTACTTGAAAACATACAACATTTAAATTATGAGGATAAACACTCAACTTAGAGAACTTCTTATACATAGGTGAATGCATAATATATTAAAATTTCAAGTTGAAATCGAACTTAACATGTCTCCACAACAAACTCTAAAATGACGCGTATCTATCGCCATAAATACAAAATAAATCGATCTTATAATTGATTGATTAATACAACTGAGAATAATTGAAAATGTTTCGAAAAATCTAACATTAACATATAACAATCAACAATAAAGACAAAGAGGAGGAATACAAATTTTTTTGAAGTCCATCAATTGCTTCATTCCATGCCATACAGTCTTCCTTCTTCTGGTAAAGAAAAAGTCTCCATTCGTAAAAGCTACATAAAGTAAATATAATGAGTCATTAGTGTGTAAGAATGCTATAATGAAGAATAATATCACTTTTTTTGTTTAATTTATTATTATTATTATTATTATTATTACGACATGTGTCTGCCACGTAAGCATTTCTATCAAAGATTGGATTGCAATTTAATAAGGGGACTAAAATTACAGATTTGATAAAATTGGGGGATAAAAGTTGCGAAAAATATAATAGAAGGATCAAAATTCCGGATTTTATAAAATTGGGGGATCAAAATTGCGAAAAATAAAATTGGGGGACCAAAATTGCGGATTTGATAAAATAAGGTGTCCAAAACTACAATTAAGCCTATTATTATTACCTTTAGTACTGCTGATCTGGAATTGCAAGCCGTTGAAAGTCTCTTGGATGCTATAAAAGCAAAAAGGAAATTAGCGATTTCAAAACTATTAGAGACCGATTAGTGATAAATATATCACAAAGTACTTAGATCCTTGAGTGTTTCACATTAGCATGATGTCATCAACATGAACAACCAACTGAAAAATATAAAATCCTACTCAAGATAAGGCTAGAAAAAACAACTAAAGAATTCATCAAATAACAAACAAATAAATAAATAGATCTAGGATTAAGAAATTAAACACTGCAAGTACCTCCTTTTCCAAACTGCAAGCAAAAGAGATGGAGCACTCAAGCAAAGGGAGTCCACATTTTCGAATATAATCATATACCATTTGATCAAATTCAACCACTCGAGGGTATGCATTCTTACGTGCAGTGAAGAGTACAAATAGGACACTTCTGCGCATGAAAAATGCCACTCGATGATAAGGGTGAAATGACAAGAGCTCACCTTGAAAGTTCAGATCTTGCAAACCCAGGTTATTGATGTTATGAATCTTTTCCCATTTGTAGGTAAGAACATCCCATTCAATACATTCAAGAAGTTCAAATATAAAAAAATAAGCACCTAAAGACATAGAAAACAAGATCTTGTCGCGTCTAACACCTATATTCCAATGGCAATATTCTAAAAGACAAGCAGGTGGGAGTGTTAATGCCACTGCTTGTTCCTCAATAGTCTCTTGAGGATCAATCATAAATTTGATTAAATGCCCTGACCAAGCAAGCCTGTAAATCGCACCCTTCTTGTACACAGACTTTCTGACCCAATGGGTTTCATTAACATCTTTGGGCAGATCAATGGTCAAAGTTTTCCAACGACCAATCTCTGAAGCGAAAACACTAACATGACGACAACCCTGGAAACGCATTACCTTGAAAAACCAAGACTCACCAGGGTCATAAGCTAGGGCAGCGTAGGAGTACCCTCCAGATATGGTTCCTGTAGGCTTCAAAATAGCCACACACTGTTTTGTGACATGATTCACTACGTAGTAGTGATAGACACCATGTGTGAGGTTTTCAGCCTGACCATGTTTGTGGCAAAACAAGAGTAACCCGTTGCAAGTATCAACTAGATTTTGTGGTGAAACCGAATAACACATCACTTTTGAGCACCACAAGAAGATTCGTTCCAGATCTAAAAATGGATCAGGGTACCTGCGAGCTGTCACCACATCGGGTTGTGGCTCATTCGGTAATGTCGTGTGTAGAATTATATATCGCCATGAGTGGGAGACACACATGGCCTTTGCTAAAGTCCTCCCATTTAGCCTCCTAAATATGTTCGTTTGAATCTCGAGAGGGAGAATATCAAATGAGGGCTCCACAGTCCTCTTCTTTCTGACAGCCCAACGTTTCCTTACAACTTCCATTGTGATTGTGAGAAAGAATAATTTTGATCATTGAGACTGATTGATGGAGAATACTGTATTTGAGTGATATCTGAATTTTTTTAGAGGCACATTCTTATAGAACTATGTCACATGACAAGTGACACGCGTGCCCCACCAGGATAAGAAACGAGCGTCTTCAAAATTTTTTTCCTAGTTAAGTGATAAGACACTCTTTTCTTATCACCTGACTAGGAAAAAATTTTAAATTAAATATTATCGTCATATTCTCTTTCCTATTCTCTTCAATTTATATTCACACATAAATATTATCGTCATATTCTCTTTCTTCAGTAAATAGAGATTTTCTTTTTTAAATGCATTACGTTTAAGGCTTTTTTTCTTTTTGAAAACACTAAAGACATTACATTTAATGACGTCAATGTATTAAATGGGTACTGAAGAAACTAGTTACTAAAGTACTAGTATAATTTTTTAATGAATATGTAACATAAATCGTTAAAAATGTTTTTTGGTCTCTATAAATCGTTGTTGGCCGCTGATGCTAGGGGCGAAAAAATTTGTAAGGCTTTCGGCCTAGCTTTTTTTTTTAGCCCTTATAGCCAAAAAAGTCTTTCAAAAATCTTTCACCAACTTTTGGTTCCTATAAAATTTGAATTTTTTGCTTTCAGTCCTTTGTGACTTTTAATAATGCTTCAGGGCCTTTAATAGCACTTTTTGACCTTTTATAAGCGCTATTAAAAGTCATGAGAGATTAAATGCAAAAAAGTCAAATTGTTAGGGACCAAAAACTTATTTAACCCTTAAAATTACCAGTGCATTTAATTTTATACTGTTTTCAAAATAATTATTGTTTGACTTTTTAAATTAAATTTTCTAATATACTTCTATGTGAAATTTATTTTAGGCTTAAATATATGTTTTGCCCCTGCAAATATCACCATAATCCAGTTATACCCCTGTAAAAATAAAAACTTTAATATTACCCTTGCAAATATAAATCGCTTACGGTTATGCCCCTCGGTCAGTTTCTCATCCAAAAAAATAATTTAAATAAGGTTTAAATATATGTTTTACCCCTGCAAATATCACCATAATCCAGTTATGCCCCTGCAAATATCACTATAATCCAGTTATGCCCCTGCAAATATCAGCATAATAGGGGCATAACTGGATTATGGTGATATTTGCAGGGGCAGAACATATATTTAAACCTTATTTAAATTATTTTTTTGGATGGGAAGCTGACCGAGGGGCATAACCGTAAGCGATTTATATTTGCAAGGGTAATTTTAAAGTTTTTATTTTTACAGGGGTATAACTGGATTATGGTGATATTTGCAGGGGCAGAATAGATATTTAAGCCTTTATTTTATAGAAATTATAACTTTTTCATATAACATTTAATGTTTAGTCAAAAATATCTAACATTTAATATAACTTTTCCAATCAAAATTTAATATAACATTTAATATGGTACTAAGGACAAAAAGTACATTAATGAATATCAATGTAGCATATTAAATGTTATATTTTTTGTAGGGAAAGTGGTTAGTAATTAGTGTGTTAGTTGTTAAAGGGGAGAGGAGACCGGGAATCGAACCCGCTACGCCAACGTTTTTCCACCAACAATGTCCTTTCCCTCTACCAATTGAGCTATTTTTTTGGAACATATTAAATGCTATATTAAATTTTGACGGGAAAAATTATATTAAATGTTATATTTTTTTGACTAAATATTAAATGTTATATTAAAAAAACAAAATAGCATTTTTGGTCATTTATATTTGCTCTAGGTTTCACTTTAGTCATTTATCTTGTTTTATCCCATTTCGGTCCATCATCTTCCATTTCCAATTCATTTTGGTCCCTTTTAGTGTTTCTCGTCAAAAAAATTTTAACGGACACCATGCTGGCAATTAATTGCTGAAGTGCGTCTTAAGTGTCAAGGATGACTTGGAACTCATTAAGTGATGTGGCAAATAGGAAACAACATTGAAACATAAAAAAACATAGGGGACCAAATTGACAAAAACACAAAACAGAAAAATAAAATTAACAAAAACAAAAAGATTTGAAAAAATCACCCTAAAACGTAGCAGATCTGGAAAATCACAGATTTGAAAAAATCATCCTAATCTCCATCTTCATCTTCCCCTACGAGCTACCACCACCACCACCACTACCACAACAGATCAATCACTCTTCAACTTTTCGTTCATGATTTTTCAACTCTTCAACTCTTCTCAACTCTCTTTTCATGGAGATTCAACAAAACTAGAAGCTAAGAATTCAAAAAAAAAAACATAAATAACAAGAAATGGGCAGAGGCAAAAATCGAATCATCATCAGAACAAGTCACAACAACAACACCAAAGCTAAAATGGAAAAATATTATCATTTTCTTCAACTTAATCATCTCTTTAAAACCCAAACCCCCCAATTTCTCAAACTTAATCCCTAACCTCTCCCTCAAATCCTCAATCCTCAAATGGTCCCAATCCCAAACCAAAATCTAGACTGAACCTAAAAAACGTCATAGATGGTGGTGGTGGTAGGTGGGGGTGGCTCGCTGAGGGGCGGATGAAAATCTAGGTATCAGTATGAACACAAAAGTTAACGAAAATTGAATGGAGGGAGTAGAATGGAGCGATGTTGATTCAAGGAGCTGGGAAAGGATTTTCAATTTGTGATTTAGGGTTTTCTGCAAAAAAACTGGGCAGGAAAGAAGAAGATGAAGTAATTAAGTTTTTGTTAATTTGTTAATTTAGTTTTTGTTAATTAGTTTTTTATTTTAAAAACAAAATGTCACATCATTTAATCATAATCCACCTCAGCCCTAACACTTAAAACATTGTCACGTCAGTAGTTAACTGCCAGCGTGACGTCTATTAAAAATAAGGGACAGAAAACACTTAAAGACACCAAAATAATGAAACAGAAATGAAAGATGGGAGACCAAAAAGGGACAAAAAGATAAATGATCAAAATGAATCTTAGAGTAAAGATAAAAGACCAAAAGTGCTATTTATCCTATTAAAAATTTATAAATTCTATAAAATAAATTTCACATATAAATGACACTGTTATATTCTCTTTCTTCAGTAAATAGTACTCCCTCCGTTCCTGATCTTTGGTACTTTTGGCCTTTTATTTTTGTTCCAAAACAATGGTACTTTTAAAAACCCAATGTACAATTCACCTAATTTTTCCTAATATACCCTCTATATTTATTTATCATTTTAGAGTTCCAACGCATGAATTAATTGTCCCAAGACTATTTTATTTTAACTTCAATTATCCCAATACAACTACAAGTGGGGCATTTTAGTACTTAAACAACACAAATTAATGGTACCTTAATATGTGTGTAACAAGCCAAAAGTACCAAAGATTAGGAACGGAGGGAGTAGTAATATTGAACCATTAATATAAATAATCTAATTCCATTATTAATATTGATTGATTGATACCAGGAATTACATTTAATTTAGTCAATATATTGAATGAGTATCTAATTTCATTGATCAATGTATTTAATGCTGTCTAGTTTATAAAATAACCTATAATATTTTTAAAATATACCGTTTCGTTGATTTATTAAGAAATTTTACAAAACTAATGGCCTTTAATAACTTTTTTATAAACTTACTTTTGAGTTTATAAAAAAAAACTTACTTTTAAGTTATGATAATTTCTATAAAAAGTTCATATATAAATGTTTTTTTAACCAATTATAAATGTTACTCCATCCGTTCCTAATCTTTGGTACTTTTGGCTTGTTACACATATATTAAGGTACCATTAATTTGTGTTGTTTAAGTACTAAAATGCCCCACTTGTAGTTGTATTGGGATAATTGAAGTTAAAGTAAAATAGTCTTGGGACAATTAATTCATGCGTTGGAACTCTAAAAGGATAAATAAATATAGAGGGTATATTAGGAAAAATTAGGTGAATTGTACATTGGATTTTTAAAAGTACCATTGTTTTTGAACAAAAATAAAAGGCCAAAAGTACCAAAGATCAGGAACGGAGGGAGTAGTATTATTATATTCTCTTTCTTCAGTAAATAAATGTTTTTTTCTCAAGACATTACATTTAATACAGTTTTTTTAAAATTTTAAAGACAATATATTTAATGTTGTCAATTATTGAATGAAAAAAAATGTTGTCAATATATTAAATGATTATTTTTTTTGACTAAATATAAAATAGTTATCTTAAGACACTTTTTTGATTTATAAATCGGATATCATCTACGCGAACTACAGAGACTAATCATTCGAGCCGGGTAGGACCATAATGGGCGTCAAAACTCTCCCTCAAAAGATTTAACACTGCATGCCCAATACTAGATTCGAACTAGAATCTTGGTTAAGCTGAAAGAAACCCCTACAATCTCATCCAAGTGCTCTTAGGTTACACTTGGTAATGAAAGTAGATTTTTTTTAGTCAAATACTATTGTTTTTTTACTACTTTATTAAAATTAGTAAATTCTTACTATTTTTTAAATAACTTAAATGATATTAATGCATTAAAATAAATTCATGTAATTTCGTATTGATATAGACATTATCTCTTTGGAAAAATGAGAATTTCTCTCCCCTAGAGTGTGAGAGTGTCTCTCCCGTTGAGTGAGAGTGTTAGGGTTTCTTCTTAGAGTGTGCGTTTGTTTCTCCTTGGGTGTGAGATCTTTGAGTTTTGGGTTCTGAAAGCTACTGTTCACCATTACCTTGAGTTGTTAGGGTTTCTTTGTTACTCATGGACAGGTTATCGCTAGGTGAGCAGGATGAGGAGGAGATATCAATGGAAGGTGAGGAGATTGTGGAGGCGGCTCAACCATTGAGATTAGTAGGGCATTTCCTTACTGATAAGAATCTGCGTGCTCAAGTCTTGAAGGATCGGATGACCGACGTTTGGCGTATGGGGAAGGGGGTAGTGATTGAGGAGGTGGAGCCTGGTTTGTTTGTGTTTGAGTTCTTTCATCAGCTGGATATTCAGAGAATCCTAAAACAAGGTCCTTGGTCGTTTGACAGGCATCTGTTGGTCTTGGGGGTGTTACCAGTGGGGGTGAGTCCCGGCGAAGTTCCACTTTACAAAGTTCCTTTTTGGGTCCAAGTTCACGATGTTCCAACCGGTTTTATGGCGGAGTCAGTAGGACGGAGTCTTGGGAATTTTATTGGAGAATTTTTGGAGATAATGCTAAAAAATCACCAATTTTTTTTCGCGGCCGTTCATGAGAATCCGGGTGTTGGTAGATGTCCGGTTACCTTTGAAGCGTTCAAAGAAGATAAATAAGCAAGGCGGCGAAGCAAAAAGTGTTACATTTAAATATGAACGTCTTGAGGTGTTTTGCTACCTGTGTGGTCGTTTAGGCCACATGGAGAACTTTTGTTCTGAATTGTTTAACATGGGATCAGATGATGGATACATGCAGGGGGTGCGGCCTAGAATGGAAAGCTGGAAGCCGACAGAGTGGCGACGCTCCTAGGTCAAAGTATCTGAGGGAGAAGGGACAGGTTGACGGGGTCAGACCGTTGGTGACATTCAATGTAGGGAACATCAATTATTATGGTATCGGCAGTAAAGGCGGGACTGTCGGAAATAGTGGGATGGGATTTTTGAAAAATAATACAAGTGGGGTCGGGGAAGTAATGACAATGGAAAAGAAAAAGGAAGCGACGCAGAAATTCATGTGGCTAATGCAGTCGCTTTTTTCAGGATCCCCAACTGTTTTTTCTAGTAAAAAATAAATTGACTGCTGCTGATAGTGGGACCGCTGACGTCAGCAACACAACTGAAATGATGGAAGCTGAAGTTCTGGTGGAAAATGATAGGAAAAGGCAACGTGAAGTACATGAGACGGTAACAGTCAAACAACTACACAGTAACAATATTGTTAATATAATTGGTCAAGGGACAACACAAAATTCAGAGGCAGTTAATGACTCTTTTTTATCGGCAGGTCCTGGCAGGCAAGTCTGCCGGGAGCAATGAATTTTATCAGTTGGAACTGTTGGGGCCTGGGCAACCCAAATGCAGTTCCTGCACTTAGAGACCTCGTTCGGGTGTACCAATCGGACATTATTTTTCTTTGTGAAACTTTGGTGCTTGGTAATAAAATTGAGGAGTACAGAGTAAGGTTGGGTTTTGATTCAGCCTTTGCAGTTGATAGTCTGACCTTTTTGACTAAATAGATTTTTAAAAAGTATTTGCTTTATCTATTAAAAAAAATTAGAATTAGTCTAGGTCTGACATAAGCTAAACCATAGACCATGTGGGCCGGCCTAGCCTGTTGTCACCCTATCTTCTTTTTTGTTGTTGTCAAGATTGTCAACCTACATTCACTATTAAATGAATACAATTATTACTGACCGGTTGTTTTCCAGTATTTTTCGTTAGTGTTTTCTGTCAAACAAATAAATTCGAAAGGGATGAGATAAGAGAATTCGAATTAGATTCCGGGTTCCCCAAACTATGTGCCTTTTCGAGAAGGGAACTGGTTTGGAGAGAGAACCCTGTCGCAGAACCAAACAAATCAGGGAGTTTAGATGATTGTTCAATTGAATTCGAGGCACTAGGCACTTGAACAAAATAGAAGAATCACACCCAGAGAGGGTAGAACACCGCGCGCAAATCCTTCAAGTAGCACAACAATTTTCGAAATGTATGTAAATATAACAAACCCAAGCAACTCACGGAAATCAATCCTAAGAAGGAAAGAACATCACAAATCCCTCGAGTGCAAGATTAAAGAAGTAAAGACGAATTGTAAAAGATAAATTGCATTGAATTGAAATAGTTTGAAAATACAAGAGTTGTTGGCTCAAACATACATTGTTCACCGTTGTAGCCAGAGATCCTGTGTGATCAGATGTGTTAGGCGTAATGGGTTACTGAATGTTATGAAATCTCCCCTAGTACTTCGTTCGTACTATTATTTATAGAACTACAAAGGAAAACTGTTGTGTTGCATGATGGGCACGTGTCCTTATTGAAAGCGACTAAAAATTAAACTAACTAATGATCGGTCATGACTGATTCCACGTGTGGATGATCCCCACTTGTCTTTGCACTTTGTATGCATCCTGATTAAACTGCCTCAACTGCTTTTGAACACTTTAGTCTACGAAATCTAACTTTGAAACTTCTTCGAAATTATAGCTGTCGAGTCATTCTGCATTTCAAATAGTGATGCCTTTGGGTGACTTTTGAACTCTTCTTTTAATGCCATGCTGACGTGTCTTTGTAGCTAATTTCGAATCCAAAATTTGGCTGTAACATCAGTTTTTGGTAAGAAAAAAGGGAATTGCACCTCACACACTTTTTCCCCTCACACCCAAAAACCCATTAAACCCTCTAAAATACCCAAACAAGCTTACTATCCAAATCTCTATCCTTTTCTACCCCACCCACCACTCCAACCCCAACTCATTGCACTTCACTTCACACCCCATTTTTCTACCCAATGGAGGTGGGAGTTGTAGATGATGAAGTGGGATTGAAGTGTGTGGGGCAGAAAATTATAGAGATTTTGGTTAATAAGGATAATTTGTTTATTTTAGGGGGTTCGATGAGTTTTTGGGTGTGAGTATATGCAATTAAAGAAAACTATTAGTGACTAGCTCCAACTGATATCCCCACATTTATCTATTCACTCGTCAACCTAACTGTACGCGGCAAGTGGGCTCCAAAAAGACAAATTCAAACAGCGGACATACCATGACATGTTGTTATTCATAAAGTAGTGCTAGTCAAACTCAAACCTGTGAGTTATATTAAACTATATCGAAACTCATTCATATCTTTTATGTATATATGTATATGTACATAGATTAGATTATGTATAGTATATAAATACTATATGAAGGTATATACTTCACGAGATTTTGATTGAACAAGCACAACATACCTAGTTGCCTAGTGAGGATTTCTCTTTGATTGGGACCACGGGTCATGATTTGTTAGCTTAATTTCACATGGAAAGTTTGCTTGCTTCATCTCAATCCATAAGTTTTGAGACATAATATATACCAAATTGTTATTATTCTACAATTGGACCAAAGTTGTGATGTGAGTGTTTGAAAGGGACGCGTATAGTGTTACATTATATATGATCGGTGACGGATCTTGATAATATATTTTGAGGTGGCCAACAGTGTTAAGTTATATATTTTATGTTGAAGTTATACATAATATTGTGTAAAGTTATATATTTTATGTTGAGGTCATACATTTTAGTAGTATAAAGTAGTATATAACTAGTATTTTACCCGTGCATACGCACGGGTGATGCTCTATTTGTTATAATTGGCTATGAAAATATAAATACGTTGAAATTTGCAAAATAAAAGAAAAAGGAAAATCATATTCGCCCCTGTTGGCGCTCCCGTTGGAACTCCAATTGGCTCTCCCGTTGCCAGTCTTGTTGCCACGTGTTTACTCATTTTTTATATGATTTAATATTAATTTAATAATATACATTTAAATATAAAAAATTGATTATGCAAATTTTTGCAATTGTTAAAGTGTTTTTTTTTATTACAATTCTTAGTGGTTAAATTGATTTTGATTTTAATAGTTTTATTAGAGAGATTATAGTAAATAGTAAATTTTAGATGGAGTAAAAAGGAAGAAAAAGGAAAATGATATTTAAGGTAAAAGATGCACTCCCGTTGGCGCTTCCGTTGGAACTCCCGTTGCCGCTCTCTATTAATAGTTTTAATAGAGATATTATAGTAAATAGTAAATTTTAGGTTATTTAATTATTAAGTATAATATTAATTTAATAAATTAATTATTGAAACAAAATAATTTAAAACTTTAGTTAGAAGTAAATACTTTTTTTTCCGACAATTAGTAAGTACTTTTTTACAATTGGTAATGGTGAAATTAATTAATTTTAGTAGATTATAAAAAAATTACAATATTTTTTTAGTCAAAAAAACTGTGAAATTTTTTTTACAAAAAACTGAAAAAAAATTTAAATTAAAAGAATTTTTTTAAAAAAAAAATTGAAAAAAAAGATTTGAAAAAACAAAAAAAAAACAAACTGACACGCGTCAGATTTTTTTTTTAATATTTAAAAGTTGAATTTTTTGTTTTGTATTTTAGTGACCAAATGACCATTTTACCCTTTTGTTAAGTTTATATATTTTATGTTGAGGTCATACATTTTAGTAGTATAAAGTAGTATATAATATGATTCATTCAAGAGAGAAATAGAAAAGAGAAAAGAAGAGAGAGAAGAGAAAAATGGATGAGTAATAAAGTAGATTTAATAGGTTGCTTGGTATGAAAAAAATGATAGAAAAAGAAAAGAGTTCTTCTGTCTTTTGTTTGGTTGAAGAGAAAGTGAGAAGAGAGATATTGTTTTATTAATCAAAAGACAATAATACCCTTGCTAAAAAATAAAACATCAAAATAATTAAGAAGGCACTACTAGAAAAGATCATATTAGCATTAGTTAATTTAGGGGACACTACGATTTAGTTTTGAGCATTTTAGCCTCGACAAGAGGCCGACGCTACTACGACGCTAGTCCACTACTAGCGCTCGCTTTTGTTCTGTTAGCGTGGGCTTTTGGCCGACGCTAAAAGTTGTTTTTCTAGTGGTGAGGATAAAATGGTCATTTTATTAATCAATGAGTTTCTCCTTCCCTTCTCTCCTCTTTCTCCCTTTCCTACTTATCTTCTCCACACCAAACAAGAGAAATCTATTGTCTCTTCCCTATTTATCTCTATCTATCCTCTATTTCTCCTCAACTACACAAGCCGTAAGTGTGACTAGTTCTCCCAATCACGGATTAGCCCTAAAGTTGGTCCAAAAACTCGAACTTTGTGAAAATTCCCCAAGGCCATTATGGATCAAAATACCCTAATTACTGTGATTTAAAACAAAACAAATGCGACTTACAAAATATCCCAAAGATGGCATGACACCCCTAATTATTAAAAATGTTATTATGATTTTTTTATAAGCAAATATATTAAGCTATATAACAGTGTGCACCACCCACCTGCGAAACATACCATTCGCTTATCCTCTGCCAAAGAGAATATAAGACTTTACATTTGAAAAATAGGTGTGTTACTGGTGTGTGGATAACAGCATGTGCAAGTATATACAGTCACAAGTTATAGTATAAAAGATCGAACCCACAGAGATTGAATTAACTCTTATATGTTATTGTAAAGAAATGCAAATTAGTGCAACTACACTATTCAGATTTTGGTTTTGATTGAAGTTGAAATGTTAAAATAAATGAAAGCAAGTAAATTGTGTAAGAAATCAGTTGAGAATGAAAGTTGAGATGTCTTCACAAGCTAAATCACTTTTGAGTGTATTGTGTTTTCTTGTGGTGCAGTTGCACTTAGTGCAGCTGCATCAGTGTGTGCTGGTCAGCTACTTTCTTCAGAGTTTCGTTACAAGCTCTTATGATCCTGTTTTTTTGCGGTAAAGAGTAGGGTTGTCAGTGCCTCTCTCGCCCCCTTACAGATAATCCAATTTGCTAAATAAGTACACTCTTGTATCTTAAGATCTTACTACACTCTTGTAAGGACTATGTTAACCTAAGGTTAGGAATTAACATGGAATTAACAAGCTAACTTCATTAAAACTAGTTTAACAAAAAGCTTTATTAAACACTTATCCTTACGTAGTTCTTGATTTCTAGTTATAAGCCAATTAAGTGAATATAACTCTACTTGTTCTAAGTAATCAACCTTAAACAAGATTAAGTATTTAAACACAAGAACTAAAGTACTTACACCACTTGAAAACTCAATAACTTTCCTCAAAAGATCATTGGAAAGTTAGAACATCCCAACTTAAGGGAATTAGCTCATGATGAGCATATCAAAGCAAATATAATTGAATGAAAACATGTTGCAATGAAGGAAAGTACAAGAGAATTCAAAAGAGTAAGAATTACAACAATTGAAAGACTATTGCATATATTTGCTTACAACTAATTTCTAACACTAAGAAAATATAAAAAGAACTACAAGAAAATAAACTTGAAAACTATAAAAAACTAAAATAGAAAGAACAAGAAGTAAGTATGTAAAAATCTATATATTCTTTCAAGTGAAGAGTTGAGTCCTTTATATAGGCCTTGAGATTTCCTTCAAGTGAGGGTTTGCTTGGAGACAAAGTTAACTTAACCATGGTTACTTTTCAGAAGTTGATGATGCCATTTGAGTTTTTCACTCAAGTGCAAAGAATGGTCCAATTAGGTGTAGCCATGTGTCCTTTATAAGATGACTCTTCAAATGGTCATATATTGTAGGCACCTCCTTTGAAAGGTTCTCGTGTGACCCATGTGATTTGTGACCAATTATGATGTCATCTTGTGGTGTCTTTATCTTCTTTGAGTTTGAGGTGCTTCCGGTGTTGGCATTTTTCCTCCCTTTCAGGATGGTGCAGCTGCATGTAGTGCAGCTGCATGCGATGCAGGTGCATCCTTTTGCAAGTTGCCATGGTGCCTCCATGTGACTTGTGACTAAGCATGATGTCATAGAGATATTTATGCCATGGTATGAATTGAGGTGCTTCCATTGTGGAGTAATTCTGTCTTTGGTGCAGGATGGTGCAGATGCACTAAATTTGGTTGCACTGTGGTAATCTGGTGCAGCTGCATCTAGTGCAGATGCACTGCTTGTTTTCCGGTGCAGATGCATCAACTGCAGGTGCACTGAACAAACACATCAAACATACCAATATATATACAAAATGCTAAGTCATGAGTATAAACCTTGAATGTTGTTTATTTTATTCATACTACTATATTTAACACATATTGTACTTGATTCTAAACAATTATTTAGGTTTAGATGCGTATATAACTCTATATAAAATAGAGTTATCAGTTACATTTTCATCTCCTCTTCAAAATAAAGTGGGCAAGAGGTTACAAAGTTACCACAATTACTATGGTAAATAACTAGCAAATTGCATTTTTTGTTCTTTGTCATTGACTAAAATTTCAGTTTGGTAATTTATATTTTGTTCTTCTACTCTTGTCCTTTATGTTCCAAATCTGTGTCAAAGTGATATAAGACTTTATATTTTTTCTTATACTTGGTGGAGTTTTCCTCCCAGCTTCATCTTAGATGAGTTTTGTCGTAATAGGCAAGGTCTTCCTTTTTTCAGATTTAGATGATTTTTCTTCGGGGGTTTGGTCTCCTTGGCTTTCTTCATCTATTCTGTACTCTATTTATTTTGCTTGTTTGTTTGTTTGTTTCCCTAACAAGGGTTTTGGCCTAGTCTTCCCTTTGTTCTGGTTGTACTTCTTTTTATCTTTTTTAATTTAAGATAGAGTGTTGTTTTTCCTTCTGATGATTTATCCCTAAGGAGGGTTTGCATCAGAAGGTTTTAACGAGGCTCTTTAAAAAAATTTATGTTTGATAATGTTTTAGTTTGACCCTTCAATTGATATCATATGTTTCAGTTTTATGTATTATTCATAAGCTTGTCAATGTAGTTTATGGAAAAACAACTTATAGAGATATAACTTTTTTTTGGACAATCATGCAGATATAATTTTTGCTAGTGAAAACTTTTGAATTAACATAAAAACTTATTTATCTCCATAAATTGTTTTTCATAATCTCAAAAGTAAGCTCATCGAAAAGGTGAATTATTTCAATAGTTGACAATAATTTTCGAGGGGGTCAAATTATTAAACATATAAAATGTCTTACTAATCTATTCACAATTGTCTAATGGTTAGAACTAGTTTGTAATATTCACCGAGATATAAATGCATGAGTTTCTTAACTTGTTTTAGAACTTTTGGTACAAAATACACTTGTCTATTGCAAACAGTGACACATCTTTACTAAAAAGATCGGGTGAACTACTAATGAATTAATTAACGAATTCTCCTCTGATTGCTTGGTCTAATTGCAGTTTTAGTTTTAATAATAAACACAAAAAGTGTGATCAACATAGAGATACGGTAGCTAATTATTTTTTTGGTCCAAACAGAATTCATTTCAAGAGAAAAAGAAGGGCAGAGCTTTTGGAGTTTTTTTTTGATAAGCAGAGCTTGTTGGAGTTGAAATACGATCATGGAGGAGTTTTTGCTCTGCTAGGGTTTTGGCCCCTTTTTCTAGGGCTTTTGTTCCAGCTTAGTTGGCTTGGTTGGGCCGCCATCTCTGACCTTGCTGTCTGTGCCAATCGTTATCGTCAAACGACTATATCCTTGTTTTCATACATCTCTCTCATTGGTCCACGTTCCAAATACGATCATGGAGGACGCAGACATTTGATATGGAAGCCAACAAGTTACCCGACGATCTTATATGTTGTAATACGTGAGGCAAATGTGGTTAGCATAAGTTGCTTATGTACTTTTTGTCTATAAATATCGCTTTGTATAGATTATTTTGGACACCTCAATCATTCCAATGCAAGTTTTTACTTAGTGACCTTTCCTTTATCACTTTTATCCTTTATTCTCATGCAACCTTAGTTTAGTAGTTCAACCTTCGACACCAGATGCTTTCAGGAGAAGTATAAGAACCCACAGTTGAGAAACAAAGTCCATTTTATCAAAAAAGGGGATTGTTGTTCGGAGTGCAATTAAACGACTAATCGGCTAAGCATCAAATTCTCACAACAACGGGAATTAAGTTATATACTACTCAACATCTTTATTACTAACTGTTATTATGAAAACCACTCATTTCACCCAAAACCTTAAAACATTCAAATCGATGCATCATGCACGTGTCTCTTGATTTATATATTATTACTTAACATCTCTATTTTCATTCAATGTACGACTTCTTATTCACACTTGATACTTCAGCACAAACTCAAATAACTTAGCTCACATAATGTGCTTTGTGATCAAATCTATAAACGAAAGTACTAGTATACTCTATATGTGCATAAATATAGCAATAAATAACATCAACATGGCAAATAGAGTATTACTACTAGTACTATATAGTACAAGTAATTTATAATCCCAAGTAATTATAGTCTCATACCGTATGCTCATGCCCATCTTGCCTAGTTATTGGGCCCTATCTTTCACCAAAAAAAAAAATATTGCCTAGTTATTGTGAGAATTTCCTAAAGTATAAGGTTGACTTTGTGAGCTAGAATAGTACTAGAATACAGCTAATAGGTTGACTGCAAAATCAAATTTGATCATCTTTTCCCAATATATCCTTGAGCATGGAGTTGGGGGAGTGTGTAATGTGAACATAAGAAGTTTCTTGCTAAGTTCCACATATAAAAAGATAACTAACTAGTGGCCATTGTCACCTCAAATATTTAGTTCTATCATTGTCACATTGACTAGGGTGGAAAACTTTGTGGAATTTAGGCTGGCATTGTGTGTGGGTAGTATATAATGCCACTAGCTACCTACTTAATTAATTATGATTTTCTTCATTTTACTATATATCCATATCTCTTTATAATTGAGTTCTTGTTTAATTAGCAAAAAACCTCAAAAGCAAATGCTAAATCTGTTAGATAGATGTGCTCCTTATTTACTTTTATCTATTACCAATTTAAAGTCCATAATCGTATAGTTCCCACTCAAGCAGCATAGATACATCCATGTGTGCATATCTTTATATATTAACTAATTAGAATCCCTTTTGTGCAAATATACTTTTACCTACAAAATTAACATTTGATATTTAGTGACAATGTTTGTATTCGGGTAAAAGTCAATTTTTTTTAAGTTATGTAATCTCAACAATATTCAAATTTGAGACCATGACCTAAACTAAAAGAAACCTGTATCATTTCATCCAAATGCTCTTTAGGTAGTTTGCACGTATCTTTTGCGATATTCAATCCCAAATAATGTATAATTGACCATAAGTTTTTCAAGGAAAATAAGAGGACTAGTGTTTTAAAAACCAAACCGACTAAACGATTCAATCGGTTAAACCATGAACTGACGTTGTGTACAGTCTAGTTATTTCAACGGTTTGATCACAGTTTCATCCGATATTGAGAGGTTTAAAGTGGTTGAACCATGACTCGAAAGGTCTCACCGATTTTGGTTTTAAAAAAAAGGTTGTTGAATGTTGACCCCATGTTGTTAAGTTGTACCAAATAGTAATAATTTCAAAGTGTAAAGAAACTATAACAAACATATATACACCTTATAATATCACTAGACCTAACTAAGCATCATATTAATGGCAATAACAGCCTTTAGTTAAAGTCTTTACTTGCACGTTCCTCTGCTCCTAAAATGCATTCATTGTAGTTGTACTTGTTCCAATGCTCACAGTCACACCGACACACCCCATACTGCTAGTTCTACTATTCTTTTTTCTTTATTAGCGTGTTATTGGTGTGCAGTATCTATCGTTTTTGTCGGGGAAGCTAATTGACCACGTGTATGCCCAACCATGCGATCCGTGTGTTTCTCCTTTCCCAACAATTTTTTTATCACACTCAAGATTCGAACTCGAAACCTTCGAATGGAACCCGAGTCCAGTTACTACCCATACGAAGGAACTCTTCTTGGTTACTATTCCTCTTCTTTAATAATTCATACGCGTATTTACACTTCACTTCTCTTCCTATAAATCCCCACCATTCCAAGAACACATTCACAAACAAAAAAAACATCCTCCACAAACAACAAAACACACAATGTCACTTCTCAATCTTTCCCTTCTCTTTCTCTTCTTTTCACCAATGCTAATTCTAGCTCAATCACCTTCTTCTTCTAATTCTTCTTCTTCTTCTTCTTCTACTGCTGCTTGTAAAGCAACATTATATCCAAAACTATGTCGTTCAATACTCTCAACAATCCGTTCATCACCTTCAGATCCATACAACTTTGGAAAATTCTCAATAAAACAAAGTCTCAAACAAGCAAAAAAGCTATCAAAAGTGTTTGATGATTTCCTCAAAAAACAAAAAACATCCTCATTCAAACAAGAAGAAGTTGGTGCATTAGGTGATTGTAAAGACCTAAATAACCTCAATGTAGATTACTTATCATCAATATTTGATGAACTAAAATCAGCTGGTGCTAGTTCTTCAGATGCAGAACTTGTTGATAAGATTGAAAGTTATTTAAGTGCTGTTGCTACTAATCATTATACTTGTTATGATGGTTTAGTTGTTACTAAGAGTAATATTGCTAATGCTCTTGCTGTTCCATTGAAAGATGTTACACAATTTTATAGTGTTTCACTTGGTTTGGTTACTGAATCTCTTAATAAGAATCTTAAGAGGAATAAGACAAGAAAACATGGTCTTCCTTCTAAGTCATTCAAGGTCAGACAACCACTTGAGAAGCTCATTAAGGTAATTTCATTTCTCTCTACTATGTTATTTTTTGTTTATGTATTAATTATTGTTAGTGGATTTGGTTAATATTTTAATTAAGAGCTTAATGAAGAAAGAGTTGCTTGGGTGGATAATTTAATTAAGTGTTTATTTTTTTTTGACGGATTAATTAAGTGTTTATAAATTAGTGTACAAACTATTTATATAGGGCCCGTTTGTTATATAAAATAAAAAATAAGTGATTTTGAAGTTTTTTGATAAGCGTAATTTTGTAGTTAAATAAGTTAGAAATTAGTTTTTAGAGATTTTTAAGAAAAGTAGAAGTTATTTTATATTTGTATCTGAAAATAATTTTTTTAAAAAGACTTATTCTATGAAAAATGATTCTTATTTGAAACTGTTTTTTAGATTTTTTTTAAAGAAAATTTTACAAATAGATGAAAAACTTTTTTAAAATTGATTATTTTTATAAAAAAGTAATTATTTTTCAAAAATAATAATTAATAAACGAGGATTAGGTCTAATGGAAGGGGCTAGTCTCTTGCAACATAATGAGTAAAAATTTGAATCATTATTGGAAACAGCGTCTACATTTAGCATCTTACAGTGTCACAAATATTATTATCTCCGGAGGAAACATCTTATATTTTATTAAAATATAAGCCTAAAAAACCTTATTAACATGTTATAAATTATTTTTATAAATTCTTGTCACTCTCACAAGCATATATGTCATTACATAAACTAAAATAAACTATTGAATGGGCATATCCAACCAGGCCAAATCTTATCAAAGAAGTATGAGCTATTTCTACAATCAGTAATGAATTACATTACTTCATTGACAGTAGACTATATTTTCTTCAATTTTTCTTAGTTGATTACTATAATAATACTAGTATATATGTCTCAACAAAACACACCACGTGCACAATAAAATTACCATAACATGTCCATGTGTCTTCTGCCCAATAGCTTATTCATACCGTAATCTTACTCAAATAATCATTTTGTCAAGCAACAATTGATTATGATGTAAAATATAATCAAGTATAACTTTAAAATAAAAGAATTTTTTTAAAAAAAGGTGATTGTTACTTGGTAATAAGTTAATCTCAAAATAGTCGACGAAGGTTGGTCCAGTTGGTAAGGATTCAGCTCACATCCACAAGGTTGTGAGCTGCCTTGAGGCTTTTCCTGATGAACCTCTGGGATCCAACTCGACTAAACTTTTTATAAAAAAAATTATTTTTAAAATAGCCCACTAACAAACTTTTTTTTATAACACTAACATGTTATTATTAAAAAGATAGATATTTTTATGGAGTAAAACTAAGTTTGACTTGGACAGTTCAACCACATAGTTTTATGGAATACCCACAATTCAAAATAGTAGGCTCTGTTTTCCTCTGTTTTTTTAAGTTGAATAATGTTTGAACATAATCTAACAACTCCTTGATTAGTCACGTGGAATCTTGCTTAGCAACAAACCATGCACATGTCATCTACACAATATAAGAGAAATTTTGTTCATATATACTTAGAAATTAGAAATAAGTGTTCTAGTGTCCATTCTTAAGCTAGAGTACAAATGTAATAATGAATTTAAAGACAAAACTATCCCTTGATATGTTTAATAGCATTATTCAAGAATAAAGACAAAAAAGAGAAGTGGAACAACTCACATATAACATGAACTTCTTTTTATGCCTCTCAAACATATATGAATGCTACTACTATATCTATACATATACATATAATTTAATCATTATTGGAGAATAATTGAATAAAACAAAGATAACTCAAACATATATTAGGTAGAAGTGTCAATTTTGGCCCAACGGTACTGGCTGATTTGATGGCCCAATGTTTTGGATTGAATTCGCTAAATAGAGGCTCAGAAAAGAACCGAATTGTTTTGGCCCAGGCCATGCTTGACCCACGTTTTGTGGTTTCCTTTGTTAAAAGTTGGACTGGAATGGGCCGACCCGTTGGCCTAGTGTTTTGGTTTGAGCTAAGCTACAAAAAATACAGCCCAGTAGCCAACTGGACTACTCCTTTGATTGGGCCTAATGTTAAATGCTAATAATCACACCCCCTTTGTATTTTGTAAGAAAACTATGATTACTTTTTAATCAGAGTCAAATTTGGCCAGTCTGCATGTTTAGAGATTTAATTACAAATTATTTAAAAACTTATGAACTTAATTACAAATTATTTAAAAATTCATCTATCCGGTTAAAATACATATAATTACAACATTTCTCTAGTCTAAGTCTTATTTGAAAATTCTCATGTAGTTCAATGGCTATGGAATAATTAAACTCATATTAAATACATATAAGTGATTATTGAAAGACTAAAGTTGAAACATTACTTTGTTGCAGCTTCTTAGAACAAAGTATAGTTGCAAAAAATCATCATCCAATTGTACTAATACTACTACAAGAAGTGAAAGGATTCTCAAAGAGAGTTCAAGCCAAGGAATTCTACTATACAACTTTGTGATTGTGAGTCCTTATGGGATAGACAACTATACTTCCATTGGAGATGCTATTGCTGCTGCACCTAATAATACACAACCACAAGATGGCTATTTCCTTATCTATGTTAGAGAAGGGTACTATGAGGAATATGTGATTGTTCCTAAAGATAAGAAGAATATCCTTCTAGTTGGAGATGGTATTAACAAGACTATCATCACAGGGAATCATAGTGTTATTGATGGTTGGACTACTTTCAATTCTTCCACCTTTGGTAAGTACTTTTGTATACTTTCTAATCTCTCCTCATTTGCAAAGACTAATTACTTGTCCTTATTAATCAACAAGAGATATTAATTAGGCAAAGTTATTCTTGAGATTTCACCTACTATTTAAAGACTTGCTTAAAGTAAATCAGTTTTACACCGACATCTAATGAGAGTCCATTATTTTACCATGTTAGTTGTAACAGGCGGGCTATTCTCTAATGTTGCTAAATCTTTCTTTTATAATATTCTCTCCCCTTGGCGAACTTTTCACCAATTGGTGAGTTTTTTCCTTTCGAGGCTGTCAAACCTCGTACTTAAGAGATAAGTACCTAGATTCTTAAGCATCCACTACAAAGGTTTGACACCCAGGAACCTAGGTACTTATTCACTAAATACAAGTTTCCACACTCATGAAAGGCAAAAACTCTCAAATTGGTGAAAAGTTCACCAAGAGGGCAAGAAGTAGGGATGGCAAAACGGGCAGACCTCTCTAGTCCGTCGTGAGCCTGTAAAAAATTGGCGGGCACGCCCCGCCAAAGAGTAAACAGCGAAGTTGAGCCTGCCGCCCCACTCATCAGCGGGTTGGTGGGCTAGTCAGCCATTAATATAAATAATTAAAGAAAGGTCATTAAAAAATTATTTCAGGCTAAAAAGGGGATGGTTGGCCTCCCCAAAACAAGGTAAAAATAGCAAGTTCATGGGTTGGCCTGCCAAAACCCACTAAAACACATTAATTTTTTTAAAATGATTTTAAAAAAAGAGAAAAATAGAAAACCAAACTTGGCGGGCTAGCAGGCTAAGTGGGGCGGGCTATAATGTTTTGGCGGGTTGAGAAAACCAACCCAACCTGCCATTTTTAGGCGGGTTACTGGGCCGAACCCATTTTACCATCCCTAGCAAGAAGGTCATGAGTGCCAAACTTGGTAGCTGCAGAGGGTGGTTATTATGTTACATCAGCCAATTTTGCAACTATATCTTAAAATTGTCATGTGAGTTTTAATGTTTTATCAATCACTAATGAATCAATATTCACTACCTCATTTTCTTCTTATGTTGAATGCAGCTGTATCTGGAGAAAGATTTATAGCAGTAGATATAACATTCAGAAACACAGCTGGTCCAGAAAAGCATCAAGCAGTAGCATTAAGAAACAATGCAGATCTCTCAACATTCTATAGATGCAGCTTCGAAGGCTATCAAGACACACTCTATGTTCACTCTTTAAGACAATTCTATCGAGAATGCGATATCTATGGTACAGTTGACTTCATATTTGGCAACGCCGCAGTAGTATTTCAAGATTGTAACATCTATGCTAGAAAACCATTGCCAAATCAGAAAAATGCTGTGACAGCACAAGGAAGAACAGATCCTAATCAAAACACTGGAATTTCAATCCAAAATTGCACAATTAATGCTGCACCAGATTTAGCTGCTGATTTAAATTCAACTTTGAGTTACTTAGGAAGGCCATGGAAGGTTTATTCAAGAACCGTTTTTATGCAATCATATATTGGAGATTTAATTCAACCTTCTGGATGGTTAGAATGGAATGGAACAATTGGATTAGATACTATTTTTTATGGTGAGTTTAATAATTATGGACCTGGTTCTGTGACTGATAATAGGGTTCAATGGCCTGGTTACTTTCTTTTGAATGCTACTCAAGCTTTGAATTTTACTGTTCTTAATTTTACTTTGGGAAATACTTGGCTTCCTGATACTGATATACCTTACACTGAAGGATTACTAAACTAGATATTAGATGAAAGTTTATATTGAATATATAGTTTTGATTCATTTTTTTTGGTTAGATGTAATGTAATGTTACTATATGGTTTTCATTTTAATGTTACAACATCCAAAAGGGATGATCATGTATGTCCTGATGATATTTCAGGTATTAATGAAAATATCTAGGAGTTTCATTGATTTGTATGAAACAGCCTTACAAGACAAATAAAAGGGAACGATGGTAGTATTCTATATCAATTAAGTTGGTCCACAATTACGATGTTATCTTAGTACAACCTTTATTTTACTTCAAGATTCGCGTAGAGTTGCACATATGTCTCTCAAGTAAATTTCAAGAGAAATCTCTTTGCTTTAAGTGAGAGAGTTTTAAGTTAGGTCTTTTTACCTATATATTTGATCTTTTTACTTTACAAAAACTAATAACAAATAAGTATTTTTTTTGGTAAATCTTAAACTAGGGCTTTAGGTGCCTCGCCTTTGGGACGGCCCTAGCGCATACACATAATGAGAAAAGGAGTGCTCAAAATAACCTTTTAAAAAAGAATCAAATCAAAAGAATCAACATGAAGTGTCAAATTAATAATAATAAAAAAAAAAGATCATGGGAAAGCAAAAAGCCAACAACAAAAAAAATGATACAATTTCTGAGAAAATGTAGCTTTTGCATCTTATAACTGCTATCAAATACCAGACTTAAAGGGCACACCTGAGGAAGGAATCCATCTATCACCAAAAAGAAAAGCCTTAACAGTAAACTTACTAGCTTGTTTACTATTAATATTTCTCAAACCCTTCCATTTAACTCTATCCTTAGTTAAAGCACCTAATCCACCATTTTGAAATTCAGCATAAAAAATAGTATCAGGTGCTGAATTCCCAACCCAAGGTAACCAACCTTTAGGGTTAATAAAACCATCCATTCTAGATCTCATATAAACCGTTGTTGAATAATTCTTCCAAGGTCTTCCAAGATATGTTTGAACATCACTCAAATTTCCAAAAGGTGCAATATTACAATTATGAATTGATATACCTGTGTTCATGTTAGGATCACTTTTTCCTTGTGCTGTTATTGTGTTTTGTTGTCCTTTCATTGGTAACTTTGGGAAAATGTTGCTGTTTTGTATTACTACTGCTGAATTTCCAAATATGAAATCAACTGTACCATAAATGTTGCATTCTCTATAGAATTGTCTATTTGAATGAGCATAGAGTGTGTCTTGAAATGCATCCATGTGACATTTATAGTAAACTGCTTGATCTGCACTTGTCATTAAGGCTACCGCTTGGTGCTTTTGTGGACCAGCTGTATTGCGGAAACCCATGTCTCTTGCTATGAAATTCCTTCCAAACACAGCTATTTGTACCCCAAGGAAACAAGACAAAACAAAACAAAATTCTAGTTATTCAAATTGTGTTTATGAAAAGATCATACATATTGTAGTTCTTTAGTGTTTGTTGGATCGACAATTTCAGCAATAAGGAGATGTTTGCTCTCGGGTTCGAAGCCAGATGTGATTGTGTGATAGTGTGTGTCCGGTGTTTATGTTTCATTTCGTCTAAGCTTTGGTGCGTAGATGAATGACAAGTGCCACTTGAAACTCACACAAACAACTAGTTGCGAAGTCCCGAGTTCGAACCCGAGACATGATATCCCATCTAACAATTTTGGCATTTTGTCAGTTGAACTAGGCCTTACGGATAGGCCTATGAAAAGATACACATTGCAGTTAGAGTTGTCAAATTGGGCCGCCCGGCCAAATGGACCAAAGTGCAAAAAACAGGCTAGGTTGGGCCAGTCTAGTTATCTATTCGGTTGGCTTTTTGTAGCCCAACCTAGCTCAGCCCAAAACACTAGGCCAACGAGCCAGCCTGTGGCCCATGCAAACTTTTAACAAAAGAAAGCATAAAAATGTTCAAAAAAGCATTAAGAAGCAGACCCAGTTTGGCCCACGGGCCAACTAAGTTGGGCCAAAATGTTTCGGCTCTTTCTGGACTTCTAATTTGAGCCCAACCCAGCCTAGAACACTGAACCATCGGGTCGACCCGTTGGGATGAGCCAAAATTAACATCTCTAATTGCAATCCGCTACTGTTGATTGCATTGGCAATTTCAGTGATAAGAAGGTGTCGGCTTCCTAGTTCAAACCCAGATGTGACCATGTCATAGTGTGTGTATTTGTGATTTCGTCTAAGCTAATAAAAAAAGATACACAATGCTTTTAAGTTAAAAAAATTGAAACATAGAATAACATATAGAATGACATACCAAATGTTGCAGATGAAAATGTTGGTGTACCATCAACAACGTTAAGGTTGCTAGAAACAATTGTAGAAGTCATACCATCACCAATGATCATAACATTCCATTTAGTCTTCTCAACTCTCACATTTTCATAGTAAACTCCTTTCTTAACATAAATCATAGTCCTCTTGTTACTCTTATTAGGAACATGTTTAAGTGCATCAGAAATAGTTTTATATTTCCCACTACCATCTTTGGCAACAACAATGTTAGCTTTTGATTTCAAATTATTTGTAGCAAGAAGTTTCCTATCATTTGCATGAAGCCATTGTGGTTCTTCATTTTGATGAGGTAAAGTTAGTAAACGCCTTAAATTCAATGTGCTTGCAGCTTTGTTAATCCATGTAATTATTGCAAGACTATTGCTTGTGTATTCTGTAGAATTTTTGAGATGGTTTGCTATGCTTGATTTAAGTGATTCTTTTTCATCTCCAAAACCTTCAATGCAAGTTTGCTGGTATGTACCTATTTTAAGCATTTACAAGAAAAACATGTCAAAAATAAAAGCATATACAAGAAAAAAAGTTAATGACAAATATGCTGTTGTTAATAACATTTTTTATTACTACTTTTATTGTATTAAATTTTGTACTTTATGTTAAATCCTAAATTTGCCTACATTTTCTGTTAATTGAAACATATTGGTCTACATCGGTTTTTGACATATTTAAAGGTGTTATTATAAAATAAAATTTAAATAGGATGTCTTATGAATATAATTCTCTAAAAATTTTATTAGATCTCAAATTAGAATTTAATCTCATTGAACTATTAGCTTGTTAGTCTGTTTACAAGGCTCACACAACTCAAATGTTGTAGACTTTTGTAAAAAGGTTTGTTGAAATAGGTTTTTAAACAGGTTTTTAAGTCTTGTTAGGTTTTCAAAAGGCCGGATCAACCACAAAACTGGGCCCATTACACAGGCATGGCTTAGGCCTAATGGTTTCAACGTAGCCTAGACTCGGGCCTTGTAATAAAGCCTAGCTCGGCCCAGCCTATTTGCACTTCTACTTGACGTTACAGTGTCAAGCTCATACCATTGAGCTGAGATCCCGTTTTTGCTAAATACAGAAGTAAAAACGAATAAAATTCTTATAAGGACAAAATTTTTTGGAACTGGAAATATATTTAACCCTATTTAGTTCATATTCAAAGATAAAAAAATATATTATAGAGACTAAAACAAAACAATGAAGACCAAAATAGAAAAAAATATTACAAGGAGTATTTCAAAGAAAACCAATGTAGGGATTAAATTGACAAATTAAATATATTATGAGCCCCCCAATAAACTTAGGACTTTTGAAGATTAGTCCCCATACACTTTTATGGTCCATACATTTGCATGCATTTTAGTCCCTCTCTACGAGGACTAGAAAACACAGTGTTATAAAAGGTGTAAACTAAAATTGATAATATTGGGGCTAAGCTTGAAAGTAAGAAATTTAAGAAGAATTAAAAACATATTTAACCATAAAAAAAAAAAAATTGTACCTGCAGCACTTAACCATGTTTGGAGATCCTCAAAAACATCTGAAAGGGAAGAATTTTCTCCAGTACTCAAGGAACTATTAAGATAATCAACAGCAAGGTCCAAAAGATCCCTACAATTTTTCAAAGCTTCCTTTGTTCTATTTTCTTTCAAACCTTTAAAAACTACACCATTCTCATTGAAATACTCAACAGCTTTAGACACATGAGTTAAAGCCACTATCATAGACAATTTGAATAACTCCTCAGGTTGAACAACTTTCCCTGAATTCACAATAGAGCTAAGACTACTATAACATGAATCCTTGTACAATGTTACATCACAAACAGCTTTCACTGAATTTGTCATAGGTTGTGATGAAGAAGAATCATTGTCACTTTTTGAGTTGTTATTATTATTAACAACTATGAATACAGCTGCTAATACAACACCAACAAAGATTATTGATGATAAGCTTATGATTGTTACTCTCTTTCGTGTTTTTCTCTTTGCTTCTAGCATCATTTGCTCGTTTTCATCAACTTTTCCATATGATTTGATGAAATGCATGTTTAAGGTTTAAGGTTTGTGTTTGTTTTGTGTTTTCACTATAGTAGGAATGATGAGTAACACATTAATTTGTCAACGAATATATATATACACATAAATATATACGTGTGTGTAAGTAAGGAAGATTTAGAGTCAATTTGGTGGCACACAACACCTCTTTAACGTGCAAGCCACTTATAAAAATCATATAAATATTTGCATGTTTGAATGGAGTGGCTAACATGTTTAAACTTATAAAAATCATACAAATTTGTGTGTTTTGTATCAAATTGTTCATAATTAATATTTTTTTTGTTTGACTCACATTATAAATATAGTACCTACTTCATGAAAATGACTTATATATAATTTAGATATTGTTTTTTGAATAGGAAATAATTTGCTGAACTTAAATAGGACATGGAATAATACTTAAAGTTATTGTTTCTACCAAAAAATATATAGTTATTGTAGCTTGTTATTATATCTCCAATTTAGTCAAAATGCTACCCAATTTTTTTTTGGTCAAAGTAGATGTAGATCGAGAAGAGATGGCCAATGCCCATAAGCATAAAGGCTATTTAATCCAACAAGGGTTATTTTATTGACCCCTCCCCCACTTCATTTTCTCACCTCCCACTTACATGCGAAAAGACACAAATACCCCTATCCACCACTACCCACTCCTTCTCCTCCCTATTATTCTCCACCACCAAAAAACCACCACCACCACCACCATGATTCAGACTCATGGCAACCATCTTCCTCATTCCCAAATCCCAACATCATTTTGTGTGTGCGTGTGTGTGTTTATCGACAATCTGAAAACACCCATAAACAAATTTCTAAAATTGTTAATTTGGGACTCATGGGGTGTGGCAACTGAATTCATATCTACCCAAATACACATTGGGAAGAAATTTTCTATGAGATTCTTAAAACAAGTTTCTAGATAAAAATAATAGCTATTTTGGTCTATTGAAATGTGAAGCACCGTCATTTTGGTCCCTCACCCTAGCGAAAGTACATATAAAGTCTCGAATTGATATAACTTTTGATTGATCACATTATATATAGTTGCCTCTTCATGAAAATGACTTATATGTAATTTGGATGTTTTAATTTGGATAAGAAATAATTTGAGAAGTTAAGTAGTACATATATATAGAATATTTAAATTATTGTGTCGAGTTGGGTAGTTCCAACTTATAACCCAAGTGGGGGTATCAAAGTAGAGGAACATGGCTCGGGATTTGCTGGGTTGGGTTGATGGTTGGAATACACTGGCCAAGTTGAGAGTTGAATAACAAGGCTTGTGCTAAAGCATGGGCCTCGTTGTTCCTAGATTAGAGGGCACTGCGTGAGGCTGGTTTTACAGAGCAGCGAAAACCTCAGACTCTTGATAGTGGAGGGATAACGGGCCACTACACTTTTAGCCCAATTCTTTTGGTGAGCCTACCTATTGAACCGACACTTTTATAAAGAGTAATCAAAAAAAGAATATTGGAAAGTTATTGTAGTTAGTTTGGGCCATACTTCGTCCAACCCCCACCCCCCCCCCCCCCCCCCCCCCCTACTCGGTGGACACCCCCAAACCTTGAATATTCCCAAAATACCCTCACGAGGAAAAAAACCCCTAACTGCATTTTAACTCGTTCGGTGTACGGTTGGCCGAACCAGTTCGGACGTGGTGCCACCAAACCAGTAAAAAATGGGGGTGTCTGTGTGTTTGTTTTTGGTTCAGTGGCACCACGTCCGAACCGGTTCAGGCGACCGTGCGCCGAACCATTGTTGGATCATAGGACTCAATTTTTGGAATTAAGGTTTTTTCTTTGGAAAATAGTTTTTCAGTTTTTTCGAATTATTTGCGATTTTTTTTCGTTTTGGAAAAAAAGAATCAAGTAATTTTCGGGATACAAAAATAAATTTCGAAAATTTCATTTCTGGAATTTAATTTTATATCCATAAACCCTGTAAAAAAACCTTTAAAATGACCATTGTAAATATTAAGCGTTTACTTTTAAGCCCATCGGTCAACTTTCCATCCAAAAGGGTTGACGTGGCTAATGGAGATAGCGTCAGCATGACATCATCAATGATGTCACTGCCACGTGGCATCATCTCATTGGATCATTACGCCACATGTCACTGAACGCCACATCATCCCATGTCATCATGGACACATGGCATTGACAGGTGCCACGTCAGCAGCCAATAAATGGCTGCCACATGGCGCTCACATGGCAAAGTGGAGGATCAATGTCACTAAAAAATGAAACAATTACATAAATCTTCGTTCATCTTCATTCATCTTCAAAATTAACAACTTCAACCAAAATTAAAATACTACGATTTTAACCAAAAATCATAAAATCATCATCTTCAACCAAACATATAAAACGAAAGTTAACAATTTCAACCAAAATTAAAACGTTAGGATAGAAATCGAAATCGAAATCAATTAAAAATCTAAACTGAGAATCAAAATTAATTCAAAATCGAAACTCAAACAAATTCGAAACGAGAATCGTGAGAACTCGATAGTTTTTTCCCTTTTGATTTCATAAGTTACCCATTTCTTAGATCTGAAATTTCTCTTAACTGTATTGACGATTCTGAAAACTACCATGGAGATTCTCTTAATCGATGATCCAAGATTAAAGTAACAAAAAAATGTTGTATTTGATTAGCTGGATGTCAAGATTGTATCGGGTCAGTTTTTACCCGTTTTGCAGTTTTGATGGAGAAGACAACGCTCCAAGGTATTTGCAAAATTTTGTTTACAAAAACTAATTTCGTATTACGTATTAGATATCCTTAGTTGGCTCAAATTACAAAAGTTAAGATGTAACTTAGTGGTTTGGGTGATTGTACTCCACTTCTGGTCACGGGTTCAACTCTCTCTTGCACCAAAATTTCTAATTTTTCTAGTGACATTGAGCCTCCACTTTGCCATGTGAGTCCCACGTGTCAGCCGTATATTGGTTGCTAACGTGCGACGTACCATGTCATTGGTACATAGTTTCCACCGGCTTTGCCGGTGACTAATCTACGCTGGGGAACCTGGTTGGCCACGAGTTTCCGACTTTGCCGACCCGTGTGATTCTCCCTTCCCAATAGGGGCTGAACATATATTTAAGCCTTTTAAGAAATACCATTTTTATAAAATATTTTTAGAAAAAGACTAAACAATTTTGGAAAAATTAAATTATTATTTTCTCAATTAAAATTATCTAGAAAAATCATATTTTAGTTACTTTCAGAATAATAATTTTTCCCCCTAAAATGATAAGATTTTTTCCGGAATGATAATTTCTTTTTGAGATAGTTCCAAAATTTGATTTTACGAAATTAATTCAATTTCTAAAAGGTAAAATAAGAAATATGGAGATTTGGGGGTATATGGGCCATTGTAGGGGTATGAAGTTTGAAATCCAGGTTATGTTTGGTAAGCACCTCAGACCCAACTTTTTCCATCTCACACCCAAAAACTCATTTACCCAAAATACCCTTGTCGCTCTAATCTTGATCTAAATTCCCACCAAACACCCCACCCCATCCCACCACCACATGCAACCACCCAACCCCCACCCCAATCATGGTTCGCCGCCGTCCACTGCCATATCACTGGTGTGACACCACCACCTCCTCCCCCATGGTTCCCCCACCTCTCTCCTCCCCCACTAACCCCTCTCAAAGCGTAACCACCCTCCAACTACCTCACCACTACCGTCCATCACTGCTACCCTACCTGAAACACCATCGTGCCACCACCTCTCCCCTCCACAACCACACCGTGCCTCCCCCACCACCCATCGGAGCTGTAAAATCATAGGTATCGTGGTTTTTGGAAACTCAGTCTCCGGAATATCTGTGGTTTAGTAGATGATGAACTCCAATATGAGATTACTCCATGTCGGAAAATTAAGTTTCTGGATTATAGATTAAATAATCATGTAGAAATTAAATTTCTGTAAACTCAATTGATTTTTATAAAAATGAACGTTAAAGTTATAGATAAACAAAGATTATTTTTTGATATAAATTATCAAAATAATAATAAAAAATGGTACCATAAATTATTATTTTTTAAATAAAATCAACGTCAGTTTATAAATTTGAAATAAAAGAAATAATGTTTCTATTGCATTTAATTATAAATTTATTTTGGTGCTTTTAAATAAAATAACGGGGCTTGTGCGAAAGCTTCTCGTTGTTCCTAGATCAGAGGGCATCACGTGAGGCTGGTTTCACTGATCAGCGAAAACTTCAAACTCTTGACGGGGTAGGGATAATGGACCGCTGCAATTTTAGCCCAATTCGCCTGGTGGGCCTAGCTATTGAACAACCTAAGTTTATGAAAGAGTATGTAACCAAAAAAAGATTTTTTTTTTGATAGCAAAAAAAAAGAATATTTAAAGTTATTGTATTCGGTGTTATAATAATATGTCCAATTTATTTAGTCTAAAGGGCTACCCAAATTATTATTAATATCATGTTTAAAAAAGTATAAAATATAGGTATAAATAACTATTTAATAAAGGTAAACAGTTCACACGCAAATATATATAAAAAACGATACATATCATATATGATATCTCTATTAATTAAAAGAATATATGGGATATATTTAATTAATTATATTTTTATATATATCGTAGGTAGAATAAAAGGAAAAAAGAAGAAAGGTTTAAGGTTTATTTTTACAATCTTATTATTCATTATGTTATTATTTTATTCCCTGAAATAACAAACTTTCAAATCTTCCCTAAAAAACAAACAAACTTCCAATATTGCATAGATTTCTTTCCATTAACAGCTTTACTTAAAGAACTGGCCTTATTTATTTCAATATCTGATTTACACGGTTGAAATCATTTACATGCTATATATTCCTCTTGAAGTTTTTTCTTTTTTTGACAAATTTCCTTTTGAAGTTTTAAGTTGTGTAAAATGAAATAAAAAAGTATTTTTAAGTCAAAAAAACATTGCGTTATTGTGACGGTGAAAAGGGGATTAGTCACTGCGATCGGCGGTGGATACCTGGTCTCGACCAAAAACTAAAAAAATAAAAACTATTTTTTAAATCAAAAAAACATTATTGCTATCAAAAAATAAACTTTTGTTTAGATGATTATCTTCATCACGGCCAATGCCACGTCCTTGTGACGGTGGAAAGCGAGTCAAGATTCTTTATATATTTCATTTTCTCTATTTCTTACGCTTTTTTAAAAATATTTATTACGTTATATTATATATAATTTCTAGAAAATAAATACAATTATTTGACACTAAATGGAGTTTAAATATTTTTAATACACCTAAACAATTTAAAACAATCATATAGCAAGAACAAATGAAACGAAATAATGAAAGATCTTGACTTACGAAAAGGAGAGGCAAAAAGTATTATTATTTTTTCTTTTTTTTTTGGTTACAATTATTATTTTTTCAATGTAAAGAATACAACTGATGTTAAAAAATATTTAGTAAGCTTATCTCCTTTTGTCAAAAAAAGCTTATTTATTTTTTTAAGAAATAAATATGGTATTTAATAATAGTAATAATAATAATATAAAAATTAGCATTAATTAATAAGAATAATTAATTAATAATTAATAATGATATTAATTATTAAGCTTATCTCTTTTCAACTTACTGTGAAGGAAAATGTGACTTACCATATATTGTATATCTCCCCACATTATATAGTGTTGGTGATCCCTCCTTTGTCTCACTCACAACTTTCTGCCACTCTGCTAATTCTCGGCTTGTGGTACGATTGTTAATTCTTCATTTTTCATCAATTTTTCTTATCTTTCATTTTCATGTTGTTGTTGTTGTTGTTGTTGTTTTATTCTTTGTTTTATTCTTTTTTTTTTACCATGTCATTGGCGCGTAGTTTCCATTGTCTTTGTCGGTGACTAATCTATCCTGGCTGGCCATGAATACCCGACCAGCCCGTGTGGTTCCTCCCTCCCAACAGAGTTTTTGTCACACCCAAGATTCGAATTCGAGACCTTGGGGGAAGGATCCAAGTTCAATTGTATCACTCGAACCAACTCTTGTTGGTGTTTTATTCTTGATTGTTTTCAATATTTTTTTATTTGATGCTTTTTTATTTTTTGATTGAAAGAGCCACAAAATTCTTATTATAAACTTCTTCTGTTACAGAATATAAACAAAAACGAATCAACGAAAGTTGATGTATTTGGCCCAAAATTTAGACCATATACATCAACTTTCTTGACCAGTTTTTACTTATATTCTATAACGGAGGGAGTAAGATTGTTTCATTTTTAATTAAAGATCTCAATAGATCCGGTAGTTAATGACTGAACCGTTAATTTTAAAGTTGTCCTATATATATATATATATGATTTTTAGTAAGAGAATTATGTTTATATTATTCTCTATTTAAATTTTATTTTTTATAATTCAAATAAATTGACGTTGTTTTTTTAGAAATTTCAATCATCTTTTATAAAATAAAATGCAATTCAATTTTTTAAAAAAAAAAGTATTTTGATTATATCACTCTGAATTTTACATGACCGCTAAATGTTGGGGAAGTAATGTTTCAGAAAAATGCTATTATGTACAATACGAAGTGGACGAGTGGTGTCGTGCTTTCCGCAAAGTACCAAACCTGAATTGTTATCAAACCCCTTTATTAGTCTAAAATACACATTCGTACATTTTTGAAGACTTTCTTTTCGTACTATAAATTATTGTTGTTTTTTTCATCTTTGCTTTTATTGAATTTTTCTTTTGAAATTTCTAGTTAAATTTTTAACTTCTATCTGTAAGTAACACAGACCTGATTTTTAAAATTGCAAGAGAAGACACTTTTCTTCCTTGGGCTCCCTAAGCTTTCTCTTCGACATTTCTAGGGTTTCTGAACGAATTTACGACTAGCCAAGAAAAGATTTCAAATTCTTAGTCAATATTAATATTATTCAAACCATTTTCAACTTAAAAAAAACGACAAAGAAATTTTATTGTCTTTTTCGCTAAAAAGAAATTTTATTCATGTAAACTGTTATTTTATAATTTTTTTGTTATTATTATTAATTATTTGGTTTTTTTTCTTAAATAGCAAATAACATTTTTATATCATATTCCTTATTATACAAATAAGGAATATGATATAGGCCCAAATGTTATTTTTAATTTAAGAAAATAAGACAAGTTTTGTAAAAAAAAAAAGAAAAGAGAAATGGAATGAGTTATTTTATCATGAAATGAGTTATCTTTTCAAAGAATTTATTAACATTTTGTTTAGTTATAATACAATTTTAATCTTTTTATGTTTAAATTTGAGTGTCTGAATCATCTTAGATGACTTTATTAGTCAACAACTGCAAAGTCGTTGGATCTTCAATCTTAAATTTTAGATCCAACGATTTTACATTTGCTTAATAAATGCACGAGTGAAAAAAAAAATCCATAATAATAAGTTGATGTTACCTTATTGAATGATCATGACACAAGCTTTTCATTTTGTAGATTAATTCATAGCAAAGTGAAGGGATATCTTACAAGCAAATAATGGATTCCATGGTTGATAACTGTGGCAACCCTACATTGGGAGGAGGAGCCTCTAATGCAAGGCTAGAACTAGAACAAGAAAATGAAGCTTCCAAACAAGAAGAAGCTCCCATAGAACAAATAAGTATTGAAGAATTGGAGACAAGGATTTGGAGAGACCGCATGTTGTTGAGGAAACTTAAAGATCAGAGAAGTAAGAAAGACAATGACAAGTCACTGGATCACCTCAAAAAGAAAACCATGTCTCGTGCACAAGAGGGTATACTAAGGTACGTACATGCCTTAAAGCATGATTAATTTTGTGTTGCTTTAGTCTTTATCATATTGGATCAGAATTCTCATATTAACAACTTATTTGAATTTATTTACTGGTATAATTACTTATTATAACATGTCTTGGACTGAGATACCATTCCTCTCACTCTAAAATTTCTTGATCTAAAAAAAAGAAAACAATTTAACTATATTTTAACTTTAATTATAAAAGTAGCTTATATATAGATTATATCATCAACGCATGATCGAGCTATTTTTTTTTGTTTGTAGACAGAGTAACAATTGTCACTAGAAACTTATGCACACAACTGTGATGTTCCGAGTTCGAACCCGAGACATGAGATCTAGCCTAACAATTTTGGTATTTGCTAGTTGAGCTTGGCTTTACGGATAATATGAATAACTTATTTGGACTTAATCAACTCGTATAAGTACTTATAACAATATTTGAAAGAGCTTATAAAAACACCTTATAATTAACATATCTATATTTAACTTTTCATCTTACTTAGATAAGTATTTTGGAATAACTTATGGAAACCGCCTATAGTTTATATGAAATTATAAAAATAGATTATATATACATAATTATAAGCGTTTATATCATCGACGCTTGATTAAAGCGTTTATCAAATGAGACAAAAACAGATAATATATTTTGTTTTGCCGCTAAACCAAAACTTAGGTACATGCTGAAGATGATGGAGATTTGTGATGTTCGAGGCTTTATCTATGGCATAATTCCTGATAAAGGAAAACCAGTGAGTGGAGCTTCAGACAACCTACGAGGTTGGTGGAAAGACAGAGTAAAATTCGACAAAAATGGACCAGTTGCAATTCTCAAATATGAAGAAGAACGTGGACTTACCACAAAGAATGATTATTTAAAAGGAGAACCACCAACACTACATTCATTGCGTGATTTTCCTGACACAACATTAGGATCACTATTATCTTCATTAATGCAACATTGTGAACCACCACAAAGAAAATACCCTTTAGAAAAAGGTATTGTTCCACCATGGTGGCCAAATGGGAATGAAATTTGGTGGAAAGAAATTGGTTTTAACAAAGATTTTGGTCCACCACCTTATAAAAAACCACATGATTTGAAAAAAGTTTGGAAGTTAGGTGTTTTAATATCTGTTGTGAAACACATTTCACCTAATATTGACAAGATAAAAAATGTTGTGAAACATTCTAGGAGTTTACAAGATAAGTTAACAGCTAAAGAAACTTCTATTTGGAATGCTGTTTTAAATCATGAAGAATCACTTGCTAAGAAAATTTACCCTCAGTTATACCCTCCTTTTGGTGATTCTTCAGGAAGTAAGAATAATTATGTGCTCATTGACACAAATAATTATGATGTGGAATTAAACAATATTCCACTTTCTGATCAGGAAAAATCAGAAGAAGTTGTTGATTTAATTACTACTAGTAATTATCAGTTGCCAATTTCTGAAGGAGGTGTAACTATCAATAGTGGGGGTGCAAATATCAATAAGAGAAAAGCTGAGGATCAAGTTGTAGTTGAGAAAAGTGTTACTTTTCAAAATGATGTTTACAATTGTAGGGACGCTGAATGCAAAACATGTGATTTCAATGGAGGATCAAAATTTGAGCTTATCAACAATGGAGATGGTGTTGAACTTGAACCTCTTCCTGGAATAGAAATGGTTTCTGATCTCATGGAAATCTACAATGGAGGGGTCAATTACAATTACCAAAACTTTCAGCCTCAGATGGATAATAATTTCTATGGTCAAAGTGTTGGTGGGGGTGTAACTATCAATAATGAGGGTGCAAATGTTAGTGGCGAGAATAATCATTTCGGTCAGGGAGGTGTAACTGTCAACAATCGGGGTGCAAATATTAATAGCGAGAATTATCTTTTGGGTCAAGGAGGTGTAACTATCAATAGTGGTGGTGCAAATATTAATAGGATTATGGTAGGTCCTACCCCTTCTGTGGGTGGGGTAAGTTACCAAAATCTTCAGCTGGAGAAGAAATTTTATGGTCAAAGTGTTGATGGGGGTGTAACTATCAATAATGAGGGTGCAAATATTAATGGCGAGAATAATCTTTTTGGTCAAGGAGGTGTAACTGTCAACAATGGGAGTGCAACTACTAATAGCAAGAATTATCTTTTGGGTCAAGGAAGCGTAACTATCAATAGTGATGGTGCAAATATTACTGGGATTAATGTGCCAACGACAACCTTTGATCAATCTTATGATTTTTGGAGATTCAATTCACAAGCTGATAGTGATGCTTACAACAACTATGCATTTGTTGACTCTCCTGTTGTGGCAACACCAAGTTATGATCACTCTTGGCTCTATCATCGTGGAAATTAAGGTAAAATCATAAATAATTACCATCACATGTTTTTTTAACATTCTCTTTTACAAATTACCTCCTTTGGTTTTTGTAAAACCACTAGGGTTTATTTGTTAGAAGATTGAAGATTTATAAAACATGGTTATTTATGGTTTTACTTGTATTCAGTATTATTTGTACACACAGATACAATACAAGTATGTCATGTACTTTATGTTTATAATACAAAATAAGTGTGATCCTTTTAGTAATTTTTTTAATATTGTTGGTTGTCAACGAAGTGTCTCAATTTTATCTACGAAAGACTGAATTTTACTCGCGAGTGTGTTTAGAGGCGAATTTCACACTAACCAACATCGACTTTATCAAGGCAATGATGAAACCCGTAGAACACCATTGTTGTGACTGTTTTTGTATCTTTGAATAGGTATTCTTCTATCATTCTTTTTTTTTGTGCTAGCAAATTTTATTCCTCTATCCTTCGTTGTGTTGTCGTATTCAACTCTCCTGATAAAAACGGTAAACTCTCGATTTTAATACAAGTTTAGACTCGTGGCTGGCCATGTGTGTACCCGACTTTGCCGGGCCATATGATTTTCCCCTCCCAATAGAGTTTTTGCCACACCTAAGATTCGAACTCAAGACCTTTTGTGAGATTCAAGCCTAGATACCACTCGGATCAACCCTTGTTATTACCGATACTATAATTTATAACGTATAAATCAAAAGGCTTGTAATTTATATATAAAAATAAAATTATATAAATCATATACAATATGTTTTTACTAAAATGCATTAATTTAGTATTTTTGTTATTTTTTTACTAAAAGAAATATATTCACTAAAATTGGGAGAATACATCGAAAACGATATAAATTCAGTAACGCTATAAACGAAAAGTATGAACCTGTGAATAGAATCACATCACTCGAGATAATAGCATAAAACGGAAAAATACCTACAAATATGACAAACTCAAACTGACTGAAATACCAATGCCTTCAGATCTGCAACGTTGACACTAAATCATTGATTAAATCTGTAATAGATCAAAGTTGATCTATCAATCTGAGCCACACAAATCAGATCATGTATTTGGTTTGATTAGATCATAATAATTACTAGTCTTTCCGGTCTCTTTTATCCACAAAAGTTGATCATGTATTTGGTTTGATTAGATACATCAACTTTCATCGACAACTTTTGTTTATAGAAGATATAGAAGTACTACTTGTTTTTTCAACTTTCTCTTATACGAATAGCCTCCTCTCATTTTGGTCCTAAGATGTGTCAGATGTTGTTGCTGACATTATCGATACGCAGGCAATAGTTGCGGAGTATAATAATCTTGAACCGGTGGTGCCCAAGACCCAAAAGAATAAATCTCGGCAAAGAAAGAAGTTGGTCCAGAAAACTATAGACTATAATACCCAATCAAGGACAACTTTTTGTCTCTGTTTCTATTTATCTGACTATTGTAAGTTAGTCTTAGGAATTTCTGCAAGAAATAAATTTGTCCAGCAAATTGTAGGCTATAATATTCTATCTCTTTGACCTGAATATTGTAAGTTAGTCCTTTTTTGTTCTAAGATGGAGTGTTTTAGGGGGTTTCCACCATAATAGTTAGGTCTCCCCATTATTGCTTTGACTTTATTTTCTTGCCAATGGTATTTAATTTGATCCACACATGCATCATTAAATTTTGGATCTAGAAAATTACAAATCTATATACATCTCTAAGTCATGATGATGAACATGAACACAATTTCAAGATCAGTTCATGACACTTACTTGAAGAACACAAAAGTGAAGAAAGAATCAAACGTGGAAAGAATAGAGATGAAGTGGAGAATGATGTCCACCACTTTTTCCTTGGGACGAAAAGAAGACCACGCGCTGCTTTGAGCTTCTCCAATCCTCAAAGGTAGGTGCTCAAGGTTCCATTCCAAGAAACAAGGAAAACATGATGGGCTCACTTCTACAATGCTCTCAAGCTTTCACGTCTCACGTCTCACATTCATCTAAGTCTAACAATTACACTTAGACTTAGAGTATTTATATTGTGGCCCTAGTGGATCCTAAGCCCACAAACTAAATTCCAATTCAAAACACAAAACAAGTACCGAGGCTATGGCCTCCAAGGCCATTCCTTCCTATACAAGGCCATAGCCTCCAACTAAAGCCAACATGGCTCAAATTACAAGTCCTTACAATTATTAAAAAAAAGAAAGCAAAGCATAGGGAACACTAAGGGCATGTTTGGGAGGGGGTTTGCGAGGGGAATGGAGGGGAGGGCTTGAAAAAGATTAGTCTATATTTTAATATGCATTTGAGATTTTAAAAAATTAGAAGAACAAGTTGATAGATAATTAGATATCGATATAACATTTTTAATCACACTTGCTTGATTTATGTTTAGAGACATTGTATAGCTTCATCTATTCTAAATTGAAAAATATGCTCTCCCCTCCATTTCCCTCCCAAAACCCCCCTCCCAAACATAACATAAAGTTTGTTATCTAAATTATTTACATGGTCATCTTTAATATGCTTTTGTCTTAATGATTAGATTAAACACATTAATGTATTTTCTCTTGACTTTGACTTTTTGAGTCATCTCTTGATTTTTTGTTGATTCATTATCCTTGTGACCTTCATCTAAGATCTATGTGGGCTCACATCAATATTGGTCTAGTCCCTCCTTAGACTCTTTTCTATATATATATTTTTTTCTCTTTTTTAATAAAATAGGGGGAAATTTTCTTTCCCGAGGCTTCCTTTCTTCTATTTTCTTAAAAAAAATAGCCTCCTTAAGTTTTGGTTTTTGGCTTCCTTGGTCTATATTTGCTAAAATTAAAACCCCTAGGGTTTATTTGTGAGAAGATTGAAGGTTAATAAACATGGTTATTTATGATTTTACTTGTGCTTTGTTGTTGGATTTGTTCTTTAATAATGTTGGTCGTTTATATGTTGTTGGTTTTGTGGTTGTGTTTTGTTTCAGTGTTGTTTACATTTACACAAGTGTTTCGTTTATAAGTAAATAATAATAGTAATATACATAGATACAATACAAGTCAGTGTCATAAGTCTAGAGATTTGGTGGGGGTGGGGGTGTATTTAGTGTTGATATTTGTACACACATGGACAATACAAGTATGTTATGTAATTATGTTTATGAATATATATATATATATATATATAGTTAAGTGCGATCGTTTTTGTATTTTCTTTGTTTGGATTATTGTTAATTATCTATAGAGTGTCTCAATATTTTTAATGAATGACTAATTTATGCTTGCGCTTGTGTTTAGAGGCAAATTTGGTACTGTGTAACACCGAGTTTATTAAGGCAATAATTGAATCTAGGAACACCATTGTTGTGACCGTTTTCGTATATGTATTCTCTTATATCCTTCTTTTATATTAGCAAATTCTATTCTTCTATCCTTTTTTTATAAGCAAGAATTTATTGATGGGTGCACTAGGGGTGCACCAACCCATAAGCTTCACAATAAAACGTAAAACAAAACCTTATATATAATTTGACAAAAAAGATATTTTTTGACTAAAAAAATATATTAATTCATTCTTTCAAATTGGGATAATACATCGAGAACGATACTGCTAAAAGCGAAAAGGATAAATCTGTGAGCAAACTCACAACACTCATATTAATAACCTAAAATGACAAAATGCCTACGAATATGACAAACTCAAAGTGACTGAAATATCAATGCCTCCAGATCCGTAATGTTGACGCCCAAATCGTTGATTAAATCTGTAAAGAATCGAAGTTGATTTGTCAACCTGAAAGAAACAAACGTCTCAACAAGACTGGAAAACAAATAACCTCGCACCAAGACAGTGAAAAAAACAACACACTCGGGTGATGAAATTGAGGAAAAACACGAAATTAACAAAAACTAGATATGTGGAGAAACTACTTTCTTTGGTCAATGTTGCTTTCCACTTTAGATAAAAAGATTAAAAAAAGGTGATGCAAAGGGGTGATACCAAGCTAAAAAATAGCCAAAACCATCCCTCATAGATAAATGGGTAGGGTTTGTCAAAAAAAAAAAAAAGATAAATGGGTAGGGAGGAGAAGAGTAGAAAAAAACTTGCAAGAGAGACAACTAGAGTATTTTTGCTATCAATTTTATTAAATTTTAAGTTTCTACTATAAATTTAAGTTAAGATCTATTTTGGTAATTTCACACCCCAAAAGCAATTTTGATTCATCTTATCCAAACAAAAATCAGGTTACATTCAACTCACTTTTAATTAAAATCAATTATTCACAATCAATTTTATCAAAATCACTTCTCATAACCGCAAAATCAAACATATTAATGTAACTTTGTTAGACATATGGCACCATAGTTATCAAACTCAGATCGACCTGGATGGTCGAATCAGCCAATCACACAGTCGAGTCGAGTCACTTTGCAGATCAATTATGGTCGACCCGATCGGGTTTGCGTCAACCCAGTGACCCTGTCGATTCTTCCGCGTTTTTAAAAAAAAAACTCAAAATTACATTGTTATGGACCTTATGATTATGGATTTGATAATTCGAACTATTGAATTTGAAGAATGAGTTGGTGAATTATATTACTATTGTGTTGAGTTTTTTTTTAGATTTCTAAGGTATGGTGTAAATTTTTTGATGGCTTTATAATCTAGGAATTTATACATATCATGCCTATTTTTATTAATTTTTAATAGTCTCAGGTCATGCGATCTTACGATTAATCCAGTGACCCATTGTCCTGACCAAGTCCGGTTTATAACTAGTTATGACACTCATTATTAACCAATTAAACAAAAAGGTTATTTAAAAATACATTTTTTTTCTAAATTATTAGATTGAATGTTGTGATTTTAAGTGAAATTTATTTTTAATATTTTAACCACCGTCTGAAATTTGTTAGTATAACCTTTTTCCTTTCTAACTTTTTTGTTCAAAATTAAAATTCATTATTTCAAATCTACAGAATTTTCTGTCAAAAAAGAACAAGAAAAATGACTAAAAGGGGGCCATGGTTTGACCAATCTAGCTTCTGCTTTCTACTAAATTAGACGAAAATAAAAAAGAAACTCATTTTATACAACAGTAGTTAGTCACATATAGTCAATCGGCGTTCTTGGGAGACGAAACATTTTAGATGGGGTTTTGGTGGTAAATGAAGTGGTTGATCTAGCTAAGCGTAGGAAGGATGATTGTTTGCTCTTTAAAGTTGATTTCGAGAAGGCCTATGACTTTATTTCTTGGAAATTTTTGATTTACATGATGGAAAGGTTGGGTTTTGGCTCGGATTGGATCCGATGGGTGAAGGCGTGTGTGTGCTCTAGTTCCATGTCCGTGTTGGTTAATGGTAGTCCCACAAAGGATTTTCAAGTTGGTAGAGGTCTTCGTCAAGGTGATCCTCTTTCTCCTTTTCTTTTCTTAATTGTAGCCGAGGGCTTGTCGGGAATGATGTCAAAGGCGGTAGAAGTTGGCTCGTTTATTGAATACACAGTTCATGACAATTTTCACTATTCTATACTCCAATTTGCCGATGATACTATTCTGATGGGGAAGGCAACGCGGGGGAATTTGTGGTGCATCAAGTCTATGCTTAGAAGCTTTGAAATGGTGTCGGGGTTGAAGGTTAATTTCCACAAGAGCAAACTTATTGGCATTAATGTAGAGGACGATTTTCTTGACTCGGCTTCAACTTTTCTTCATTGACGAACGGAGTCTATTCCATTCAAATTCTTGGGTATTCCGGTGGGTGCAAACCCAAGACGGAGTTCAACTTGGAAGCTGGTTATTGACAAGATCCGTACTAGATTGGCTTTGTGGCAAGGGCGTTCATTATCTATCGGAGGTCGGGTAATTCTTATAAATTCCGTCTTGAATAGTATACCTCTCTATTATTTGTCTTTTTACAAAGCGCCGAAGGTGGTGATTAAGACTCTAACTAAGCTTCAAAGAGACTTCTTGTGGGGCATAAATGAGGAGTCAAGGGGTCAAGGGGTATGTATTGGGTGGCATGGGAGAAGGTTTGTAGATCAAAGGAAGAGGGAGGGCTTGGAGTGAAGGATGTTGTCGGATGAGGAAGTGTCTTGGAGGGGTATTCTATCTTATAGATATGGTGATTTGGGGTCTATTTTTTTCAACGGCACAACATCAGTGGATAGAAGGTTAGACTCGTTGTGGTGGCGTGACCTTAGATGTGTGGGGGAGGCGCAACTTTCGGCAGGTTGGTTTGAATCGAATGTTAGGAAGAGATTGGGAGATGGTCGTGGAGTGGATTTTTGGCACCATCATTGGCTGGGGCAACGCCCGTTAAAGCATGTGTTCGGCAGCGTTTTTAATAATTGCTACAATAAAAATGTGAGACTGGCCGAGCTTGGTGATTGGCGTGATGATACTTGGCACTGGAATAATTCTTTTTTTTGTAGGTGTTAATTCTGCGCTTAATGATGATATTACGGAGTTGCAGCTAATCTTGCGTGATGCTCAGGTGACCCGTGGGGCTGTTGATCGTTGGATTTGGATGCTGGATTCGTCAAAACAGTTCACGGTTCGTTCTTGCTATAGTTTCATAGCGTACACAACTCATATTCCAACTGAAGGCAGCAACATTCTGATCTCGGAGCTGCAAAAATTTGATCTCAAATCATTGTGGAGAACTCGCATTCCGGCAAAGATTTTGCTGTTCGATTGGAGAATTTTCAACAATTCAATATCTGTTCGTTTTGTGTTACTACGCTGTCATGCTATTCCATCGGAGGAGGACGCACTTTGTGTTTTTTGTAGGCATCACTTAGAGGATTCTCAACACTTATTTTTGGGTTGTGATTTATCTTTGCAAGTGTGGCGGGAGATTGGTCGATGGTTGAACGTTCATGTGCCTCACAATTCTAGGTTAATTGATCATTTTCACGGATATGGAGAGCTTCGTATTGGCAAGAAAACAAGGAAGGTAAAACATCTTATCTGGTTGACAACTTGTTGGTGTATTTGGCTATCCCGTAACGGTGCTTGTTTTAGGGGTGATGAGCCAAAGGTTGATTCGGTCGTGGCCCAGGTGAAGTTCTTATCTTGGTGCTGGTTCATTTATGGGGTGGGTAGCAAGACCTCTTTTATTCCGTCTCAATGGTGGAATAACGCACTTTCATGTATAAATAACTTGTGAACTATCATTTATAATTTGTGGTTTTGAGCACCGCTAGTGCTCCGTTGAATGAATCATTGCTTATCGGAAGAAAAAAAAACATATAGTCAAATGCACTTGTTACAATGGTCAAATTAGTGTAGCATACTCTATCATATTGTTCTACCAAAGGAGACAAAAAGATTAGCTTCTTTTGACTTTTGAACCACACAATAGTTCATTTCTGTGACTTCATGCACACCTGTAAACTTGATTCTGACACAAAGGTTACAAAAATCACCATTTTTTCATAAATTCATATGACACTCATATATTAAATACATGCTGATCAAAGACTTAAATAACAATACATTTATAGAGACATATATGCAAACTCTATCTCATAATAACAGAGTCTATTTAGAGAAAAGATTAGGGTGTTAATGAGTCTTCGGAGTCCAACTCACCTAAATTTTTTGTAACAAAAAAAAAAAAGATTATGGATTCTAGTAATTTTAAACTAGAACTAAAGAACCTAAGAAGATACTTAAAGGAACTAATAATAAAATTTGAAGTTATAACCTATAATAAAATTTGATTGAATGTGATTTTATAATGTTACAAAACTGATTAATCAGCAAGACAATATGATGTAGCACAAATAGTAGATACTTGGACTCCTTAACCATCCAGTCAAGAGTTCAATTCCTGGCTTGAGCATATAGAAAAGCATTTGGTGAGAGAAGTCAACCCCTTAAATGGATCTCAGTACCTCGAGAGACTAATCTCTACAGTTGCACGCATGAGATATCTTTGTTTACCAAAAAAAAACCTACTCATTCATGCTCAAGTGTTGGTGATGTTCTTGTTCCAAGTGCTGTAGGAGCTCTAACATGTCCAACCATTGATACTTGAAGTGCTTCTTCTTCATAAGCTCTTCTTTCCATTTCCACCATTCTTGACCTCTTCTTCACTCTAACAAGCATAGCTACAAGTAGCAATCCTAAAAGAAAAGCAGCTATAACAGCACCAATTGTACTCCCAACCGCCACTTTCCATTGACTTAATGGCTTATTTAACTCTTCTTGCTCTTCTTCTTGTCTTTGAGACTCAACAACTAAACCAAAATGTCCATGTCTTTTTGCAACACAAATAAAAGGTGTTAAAGGATTTGCTTTTGAAATTGTCATTCTTCCATCTCCTTCAAAACTTGCACATAATGGTCTCACTTTAATTCCCTCTTCCAAATTTGTGACATTCTTGAAATCAATTGTGATGAGTTTCACACTAGCTTCAATTCCAAGTTGAAAAGGATTATTGCTACTTGAATTTGAATTTGCATCATCATTATCATTATCAGCATTGTAAGCTAGAATTCCCAAAATTGGTGAGACAAGTTGATACTTAGATAAATTTTGATCATAATATATAGAAGACCAATTATAACCTATACTCTGTCTTATCAACATAGCTCTTTCAATACATGGATGAATAGTAACACCAATACTTAGATGAAATTCCTTTAATTTTGCACCATACCTTGTTAAACTTCCACATCTAAATCTCACAGCATCAACTTTGATGTCAGATAAATTTGATGGTAGTTTCACTGATTGTGATATTCCTGTCTTCAAATTTTTGTCTAATGACTTGAATGTGTAGTCTCTTATAAGAAGATCAAGAACATGAGCTGATTTCACATTTTGAGCATTAGATCCAAGAAATGATAATACACAAGAAAATATCATCAAAATAAAAGAGAAAGTTGATCCCATCAAACAAACAAAAAATGATGAAGCTTAATAAGAGAATTAAAGGAAGCACTGATAGCAACAACAACAAGATAATGAACTGAACCACAAAGAAACCTGGAATTCACTTTTTTGTTTGGTTTTTGGAGCTATAAGTCTCTAACATCAAAAGGAAAGCCTTTGATTTCTTTTCCTGGTCGCTAGAACATTTTTTCTGTTAAGCAAAAGAAAGGAATTTGAAATCTCGTTAAAACTTTCTGATACAAAACCTTAATCGATGGCTAGAATCGTACTCTATAGAATCAATGTCATACCAGAAAGATTTTAGAGTAGTAACTAGTAATAGATAGATAGATGAGAAAGGTATGGCTAGTAACTACTAACTAGTAGCTCTAGTATGAGGAATTCAAGGAAATGAAAAGGCTAAACGAAAGTACTTGTTCCGGTTCTTGGAGAGGATTGCTTCTTGTAGTAATGCAAGTTTCAAAGTCAAATCTAATGAGAAAGAAGAAAGAGAAAAAAATTCACAACTAAGAGTAGAGTAGAGTGGAAAAAATGTGCACCTACATGCAAAAAGAAGAAGAAAATGGTTAGAAGAAATGATTCATGAGCGTGGAATGATGATGACACATCATATGGTGATATAAAGTAAAATGGGCAAAAAAATAAATGAAAAGGGTATGTATTAAGCATGCTGAAAAATGAAATAAAAAGAAAGCATTGATGTTGTGTAAATGGGGTCCAATAACACTAATTGTGTAGTGTGTAACGTGCTGTGTTTCCCACTTGTCCTACTCAATGGGTCTAGTGTTAGGGTTACCATACTACATATTTGACCTTTTTGCAGTTAAAAGTTAAAAAAGGTTATTCATGTTTTTTTGTTTAACCCCACAGATTCAAATTACAACATTTGAAGCAATGAGTTTTCAAGATTTAATTGTAGGGTTAGTTGTACTTGTACTGACCCAACTAAAAATAACTATGCTTTTTAATCAAATATCATGTGATTTTAATTTTAGTATGATCTTCTGTTGGTGAACATTTTGGTTGGAAAAGATAGATTGTATAGAGGTCAAATTAATAAAGAAAAATTTGTTACTAATGAGACTTATCAAATATAAATAACACTCAATCTTGACCCTTAAATTATTTTATTTTATTAAAAAGTATAAAAACAAAATAATAAGCATAAGCCATTTTAAATTCTTCGGTTTTTCAACTTTAAGCTTAGGTGCAAGTGGTTGATGTACTCCATCTAAAGGGGCGGACTCGGTTAGTATCCGGATTCGATGCCGGCAATGGAACAAATTGGAGCTAAGTTTTACTTACCTCCCAGTCAAACTCCTGATTATTCAAGACTCATTCCCTGAACATCCGAATTGGGTTTTGACCCCTAGACCAAAAAAAAAACTTTTGTTTTACTTATTAGTAATGATTTAACAGGAATGATTGTTATTGCGAAGGGCTTAAGTATGGACGATGACTAAAACTCCAACAAAAATTTAACAAAGACTAAAGTTAATTAATAGGTCACAATCATCATAGGGACTAAAAACATATTCAACCCCTTAAAAAAATATTGATTGAGCTTCATTATTTGTTTTAGGAGAATGGGTTCCGACAAACCAATACTATTAAGTTCTGGGCTCATAGTTTTTCAACCCCCACACCTAGAACTGATGTTAAGAATCAAGGAGATATGGAAAAACCAGCTTAGTCATTTCAATAATTTTAAGGTACTTATACAACTTTGCATAAGTCAGTTACATCGGCATTTATGCATAACTACTTGACAACTAACATATGAATGCCTAATAGAATAACTAACAATTACGTATAGAAGGCAGTAACAGTAAATCCTAACAAATTCCTCCCTTAAACCAAGCTTTGCTGAAAGTAAACTTGGTTTACCTAAAACAACAGAATCATGCATGCTTTGCAACAACTACAAAATCAAGTTCTTTCTCCATCAAGCTCACTAAAAAAAAGGACATTAGCTAGGGAATAATATTCCTTCACTAATGGTTAGCGAAGGAATTTTTAAAATTAGCGACGTTCCAATCTCTTGCTAACGTGAATCCTACCGTTGAACAGTCCTTGGGAAGTGGAATTTGTTGTTAGTGACGGAACTAAGTCCCTCGCTAATGCCAACTGACAATTAGCGACGCCTTGCAAAGGGCAAATTTTATTTTATTTTTTACTTTAAATAACCACACACCACACACTCTCATTCTATCTTATCCCTTCTCTCACCTCTTCCTTCTTTCACTACGAATTCTCTCCACCTTCCAACACCACCACCATGAACTCCTCTCCTCTTTCTTCCTCTCTCTCTCTCTCTCTCCCTCCTATGAATTCATCTTCTTTCACCTACAAATTTCTTTACTCTTTTTCTCTTCTTCTCTCCACCTTCCACATCACCACCTATCCTCCATCTCTCTCTCTCTCTCTCTCTCTCTCCCTCCTACGAAGTGAACCATAACCACCACCACGAACTCCTCTCCTCTCTCTCTTACGAAGTGAATCACAACCACCACCACCACATAAATAAATATATAAAAAACAGTTTAAAAAATTAAAGCAACACATAAAACAAGCCATTCAAATTGGGACACGTGACAGTCAAAATTAGCGAGGGATTCAAATTCCCTCGCTAATTAGCGAGGAATTCAAATTCCCTCGCTAATGGATTAGCATTAGCAAGGAGCGATTTAGCGAGGGAACCAACCCCTAGTTAATTCCCTCGCAAATGGTGATTAGCGATGGATTTGGAACGTTTTGCGAGGGAAAATTTATCGCTAATAACCAATTTTTGTTAGTGGCTCTCCACACTGCCTTTGGAAAGTTTTTGTCTTTACGGGCTTAGTCATGATGTCTGCAACTTGTTTTTCAAAACTGCGATGACTCAGTTCTATTTCTTCCTCCTTGACCTAATTTTTAAGCACTAAATTTTTGGATAGTTTGATGGTGGAATTGTTATCACACAACATTAGTGAAGACTTGCTTTGACGAAGCTCGAGTCTTTCTAGAATTCTCCTCAACCATATTGCTTGACAAACACATAAGTTGTTGTTGTACACTCAGTCTCAGTGGTAGAGAGTCACGTTCTTGGAAAACCAACTAATAGCTCTAGATCCCAAAATTAAGTATTCGTATCAGGCTGCAATGGAGCTCGGATAACAGCTATTAAGACTGACATAGATATGAAAAAACTGGCTTAGTCATTTCTTTGATTGTGAGGTACTTATACAACTTTGCACATAGTCAGTTACAATGGCATTTCTATATAGCTGTTTGGCAACTAACTCAACTAACATATGAATGCCTAATAGAGTAACTAACTCAGAGGAAAATGCTTTAGGTAAATCTCAGAATATTTTTTCTTTTTTTACGGTATAGATTTATTTAGGAAAGAAACTACTTTAATCTTTCCGGTATAATAAAACCTCAGAGAAATTAAACTTGTTTTTTCCGGATTGCAATTTTTTTATCCATTCCACAAAAATCATTTTAAATTAATTTTGAGTATATTATTATTTTTTTGACAATAATTATCTGTATATTATTTAAAATACCGGAAATTTGTTTTTTTATAATTTCCGGATATATTTGCTTCAAAAAAAATCCGATATATTATTTAACATAGTTAAAATTAGTTCAAAATTTTGCCGGTATTTAATTTGTTTTTTTAATATATAAGTTTTGTTCAATTTTATTGTATTAATTTTTAAATTCATTTTCTAAACATTACTTTTATTTGAATGTAACAGATATGGATACAGGTTATACCAACATAATATGCTACGAGTAGTAGATACTTTGGTCCCTTAACCATTTGGTCTTGGTTTCGATCTCTGGCTGATGCGTATGAAAAAACATTTGTTGGAAGATGTCGACCCCTTAAATGGATCTTAGATAATTTGAAGGATTAGTCTCCACAGTAGCGTAGAAGATACTCTAGTTTACCAAAAAAAAAATATGGATACAGGTTATCATATGTTTCCCTTGTGGGCAGATACATCGGGCGCGCTCACCACGACCAGAGGTAATTTTGAATTTTAAAATAATATTTGTTATCATTAAATGGGTGTTGTAATTATGAAATTTCAAAATAGAATTTGTTACAATAAAAGATTGCCTATAGTTTAGAATGTGGTGATAATCATCACATCAAATAGAGCAACCAGTATGGCTCTATTTTATAGAAGATATGGGAGTTGTTGATGTGCCCGCATTAGGGAAAAAATTTACTTGTTTTGGCTTGGACGGGATGGCAAGCAGACTTGATAGAATTTTGTTGACTGAAGGTTTGATCTCAAAGTGGCACGTTAGTGCACAGTGGATTGGAGATAGAGAAATCTCCGATCATTGCCCAGTATGGCTAGTTACTTCGGAATTGAATTGGGGTCGAAACCGTTTCGGTTCAACAATTGTTGGTTGGAACTAAGGAGTTTATGTCATTTGCGAAAAAGTGTTGGTCGTCTTTCCAAGTGGAAGGAACGGACTCTTATGTGCTGAAAGAAAAATTAAGAGGATTAAAAGGAAAACTCAAGGTGTGGAACCGAGAGGTATTCGGGTTTAAAGACTTGAAAATTGAAAATATTGTTCAAGAGCTGAATGTGTTAGAAGGGTTGTCTTCGGATGGTGGTGGCATAGATGAGGAACAAAGAAAACGGTTGAACGATGACTTTTGGGCTGAACTACATGCGAAGGAAAGTCTTCTTGCGCAAAAATCAAGGGTCAAATGGCTAGTGGAAGGTGATTCCAATAGCCGCTTTTTTCACGCTTGCATAAGAGGAACTAGAAGAAGGACTCAACTATTGAAGATTGAGGTGAATGGGGAGTGGGTGGAGGACGTGATAGGAGTCAAGAAAGCAATAAGAGACCATTTTGAAGAGAAATTTAAGGAAGAGGAGTACAATAGACCGACACTTGATGGTATCCAATTTAATCAAATTTCAAGAGGGGAAAATGAGTTACTACTTGAACCATTTACGATGGAGGAGATAAAGGAAGTTGTATGGGAGTGTGATGACAACAAGAGCCCGGGACCAGATGGGTTTAAGTTTAACTTCATAAAGAGTTTTTGGGTTAATTTTACATGACATTCTAAAGTTTTTCAATGAGTTCCATATGCTTGCAAGATTGCCAAAAGCAATAAGTGCATCCTTCCTTGCACTTATTCCAAAGACAAAAAATCCTCAAGGGCTAGGGGAGTATAGACCGATTTCCCTCAAGTGCATCCTTCCTTGCACTTATTCCATATGCTTGCGAAGGTTCTTGCGGGGAGGTTAAAAAAGGTGTTGAATGGCGTGATTTCAAATGGGCAAAATGCCTTCCTAGCCGGGAGAAATATCCTCGACGGCGTCGTAGTGGTAAATGAAGTGATAGATATGGCAAAAAGAAAGAAGAAGAAATGCGTGGTTTTAAAAGCCGATTTTGAAAAAGCATATGACTCGGTGAGTTGGTCGTACTTGGATTATATGATGAGGAGGATGGGTTTTGGAGAAAAGTGGAGAGGTTGGATGCGGGCATGCTATTCCTCTAATTCTATTTCAGTTTTGGTTAATGGTAGCCCAACCGATGAGTTTGTGGCGCAGAAGGGATTAAAACAGGGTGATCCTCTTGCACCATTTTTGTTCTCAATAGCAGCGGAAGGTTTAGCGGGCCTTGTGAGGAAGGGGTGAAGTCAAATAACTTATGCGAATTCAAATTAAGTGAGAATCTTTCGGTTGAACTTTTACAGTTTGCGAATGACACAATCTTCTTTTGTGATGGCGGGGAAAAAAGTGTATGGTGTTTGAAAGCAATTTTAAGGAGGTTCGAGTTAGTGTCGGGGTTGAAAGTAAACTTTGCTAAAAGTAATGTCATCGGTTTGAACATGGAAGAAAGATTGTTGGAAGGAATATCACAATTTCTTTCGTGTAGGGTGAGCACAAGTACATTCAAATTCCTCGGTATTCCGATAGGAGCGAATCCGAGATTGGCAAGCACTTGGCAACCGGTTATCGATTCAATCAAAGCAAGACTTAGTAGTTGGAGAAGTAGACAACTATCCATTGGGGGGCGTGTTACACTCATAAACTCGGTATTAGCATCTCTCCCGTTATATTTATTTTCTTTCTATAAAGCTCCTAAGAAAGTGATTGTGGAGATAGTAAAGCTCCAAAGGAGATTCTTGTGGTGAGGAGATGGGGAGAATAAAAAGATGGCTTGGGTGAAGTGGGAAAAAATTTGTACGCCAAAAAAAGAAGGTGGTCTCGGGATAAAAAATATAGAGGTATTTAACGTAGCCCTTCTAATGAAGTGGAGGTGGAGGATTTTGTTTGAAGAGGGTAATCCGTTGTGGAAGGAAATATTAACGGTGAGATATGGATTGAAAGGAAGGTGGCCTAGTGAAAATGAGTATAGAGAGGATGGGGGAAAACTTCAATTTGGTGGAGGATTCTATGTCAACTGGGGGATGCTCTTAACTTAAGTTGTGGCTGGTTTGATGAACTTGTGATAATTAAATTGGGGAGAGGTAATTTAGTACGATTTTGGAAGGATACGTGGCTGGGGAGAGATAGTTTTGAGGTGCTTTTTTCGTCAATATATAGTTTCTGCAGCAATAAAGAAGCGGTGGTGGAAAACATGGGAGTATGGGAAGGAAACACATGGAAATGGGATTGGAATTGGACGACGGATTTGCTGTCAAATGGTGATCAAAACATACGGTATATGCAGGATATATTGCTCTCGGTTTCGCCAGCACATATGACAGCAGATCGCTGGTCCTGGAAACTCGATATAGTACATGGTTTTTCGGTTAAGGGCTGTTACGCGTGCCTGGTTGATCGATGTACTGTTGCTGGTGTCGCAAATAATGATAGCAACTCTGCTGTTTGGCTGAAGCTATGGAAGACGGATGTGCCATCAAAATTGCTGATTTTTGCGTGGCGTGTTTTATTGGGCAGAATTACAACAAGGGAGCTGCTGTACCGGAAAGGAATTCTGCAAAATAAAGAAGATAAACGTTGCGTTTTGTGTTCGGACGAAGAGGAAACTGTTTTGCATTTGTTGTTACAGTGTAACCGAGTAAAATTGGTATGGCAGCGAGTATTTGCGTGGCTGGGAGTGGCGTACGTTGATGAGGATGATATTACGGCTCATTTCTTGGCTTTCGGGAAGTTGATAAAAGGCAAGAAGCAACGACGGGTGAAGTATCTAATATGGATAGCGGTTATGTGGAATATATGGTTGGCTCGAAATAGCATAATTTTCGAAGGCGAGGTAGTGTCAATTTCATCCATGGTCTTTGGTATCAAAGATTGTTCGTGGGGGTGGTTCAAGGCGAGGAAAGGAAGAAATTGTTCGGTTGGTTGGTCGGATTGGCATAATTGCCCGTTGGGGTGCTTATCATCATTGTAATTTTATCGTTCGTATTATTGTAACAACTTTGTAGTCGGCTCTTTTTCCCTCTCGAAGTCTTTTTCCCATTGGGTTTTGGCTCCCGGAGGTTTTAACGAGGCCCCCTAGGTGTAAGGGGTTGGTGCACCCCTTGTGCGCCCCTTAATAGAATTGCTTATCTAAAAAAAAAGAGCAACCAGTAAAAGAGGGAGAAAAAATAAAGTAATTTTGTGTTGCGAAAAAGGTGGAAAATATGACAGAGTAGGGTGTAGGTGGAAAATATGGCAGGGTAGGGTGGAAAAAAAGGCCCATGTTTAAGGGCTAGATACAGATTGGAATTTTTGATGTTTGGGGGTGTGTAGTGAGTAGGAGGGGGTTGGCAAAAAATGAGCCTTTTTTTGTCAAAGTATCGCCTATTTTTTTATAAAAACAAACATTAATTGGGCTTCATTACAAAAAAAAAGAGGCCCATGCTTATCCCACTCCCTTTCCTACCCACCACACACCCCCAAAGTCCAGAATTTCCAAAATACCCTTACTTAAGACACCATACAAGATAAATCAATGTTACTTTAGTGCCTACGACACCATATATACAACTGTACCGGTTCGGTGCGTTGGTGTCAGACCCGTTAAAAATTCAATACGTGGGGGTGTGCAATGAGACATAAGACACGACACCATACAACCGTACTGGTTCGGTACATTGGTCTCGAACCCGTGAAACCCCAAAAAAAAATGGATGCGCTTGGAACATTTTTATTCATTAAAGGTATTTTGGATATTTCGCTGAGTTTGGGATGTGTGGTGAGTAGGGGGAGTGGGATAAGCATGAGAAAAAATATTCTAATAGCCGAAATCCAAACTTATATAGAACAAAACGAGAGGCCCAAAATATCTCAAATTCAATTCAGTTATTATGCTAACTCTTACACCTTTTTTCTTGTTTGTAGACGAAGTGACAATTACCATAAGAAACTCACACACACAACTGTGAGGTCCCTGATTCAAACCTAGAACATGATATCCAACCTAACAATTTTGGTATTTGCCAGTTGAGCTAGGCCTTACGGATCTACCGTTACACTCCCCAAACGAAATAACTAACTAACCCTGACAGGCTAACACATTATTATTCTCATACCCCACATTTCCACTGGTTATCATATTGCCCTGGCACAAAACCAAAAATTTAAACACATTTTATTCTACCTTCTTTCCACTTAAATCTTCTTTCATTCTGTAAAAGTTTCTCCCTACTCTCGTCTTATTGTAAATACTTTTATAGTAAGAAAGTTTCTACAATTTCCGGTAAACTACCAACTTATGGAAGTACATTTTTAATTTTTTTTTGTTCTTCCGTGAATAGGCAATTTACAAGCGGGTTTTCGGGTTTTCGTTGATCCCACGAAATGACTTATTTACGAAGACAACTGTTTACACCAGGAAAGTTACTAAGTGTCAGCTAAATACGACAAACATTCGATCATTGGAGTGAGTCGAATAGGGGTCAATTAAGGGTAAGTCGATCGGCCAGTTGCTAGAGTTGATATTCAAGTATTTCTTGATAGGCAAGAATAGTTGGATAAAACTCGAATTTTGGTCAAAGATAAGGTGATGTAATCCCTATTTTAGGTAATTTAATGCGTTTAATTAATTCAATTAATTATATAAAAGAGATTAGGGCGAAGAAGGTGGTGTCTGCGCTCGAAGTTTAGGAAGCGAGTGATTTGATAATCGCAGCAAGGAAATAGCCAATAGAGGATACACGTGGAAGCTCACAAGAGACCAACAAGTACCCATGACACGAAAACCTCGATTGTGGAGCAGTTACTCTTAACCAAGTAACTATTAGTCCGACTGTAATTAGTTGTTAGATAGTGGTAGTGGTCAATTGAAAATAAGCTTGGGTCCTTTGTCTATAAATACAATTGTAAATATTATAGATAAGACTTTTTTTTGGTGACAATAGTGGGCTCAAGACCCACAAAGGCGAGGACAACAGCCCAAAAAACAGAGAAAACCTAATGGACCACATTGAGTCCTCTGTCCTCCAAAGTAGAGGTTAAAAACGATGGCACAACATCATAAACAAAGAAAACCCTAGAATCCTCTAAACTCATTCTGGCAAGGGCATTCGCTGCTTTGTTCGCTTCTCGAAAAACATTGTGCCACCGCACCAGCATGGACGAAGGAATCCTAGCTCTAATCACATCAATGATAAAAGCCAGCTCATGTGAAGCCGAGACTCCATCTACCAAAGACTGAATCGCCACAGCATTGTCCGATTCGACTACCAAATTACGCACACTCCCAGAGCTCCGCCTCAACCATCGAACAAGGGTCAACTTTGTGGTTGAAACCCCACACCATTGAGCCATTCTCATCTCTGAGCAGACCACCACATCCTTCCAAGGCACCGCCATTGGAGATCGAAGCATCGCAGTTGAGAGTGAAGAAATCGTGTGGAGGTCTCTTCCAAAACTTAGGTTTCGGAGTGAGGGTTGACTCCGCCACACCACCAACAATTTGTTCCCTTCTCGCCGCATCCAAGACTGATTTGACTCTTCCCAGGGTACGCGCACTAGAGATTGCACTAAATCACTATTACCATTGAAGACAGTCATTTCGAGCATTTCAGATCACATCAAGAGCAATTCCAAGGGAAAGGCTCCAGTTTACATTGGTACGCCCCTAACTCTGCCCATGATATTGTTTGCCAGCCAAGAATATATACCAATCAGTGTTTGAAAAAAGGGGTTTGATTACTTTGCAGCAGCTCAAACCATAAAGTAGCACGTTGGCAGTCTCTGTAGCAATGGAGGAGACTCTCATCCTGGTTGCCGTAGAGGGGACAAGTTAAAGAACTCACCAAGTGCCATCTAGATCTTTCAAGTTTCGTCAACATATCAAATGATAGGCTAAATTGCAGTTTTGGCCCTTTATGTTAGGGGTTTGGGTCACTTTGACCCTTTATGTTTTTTTTTTCTCGTTTTAGACCCTCATGTTTTTTTTGTGTGTCAATTTAGCCCCTACCGTTAGTTTTTCCTAACGGACGCCACGCTGGCAGTTAACTGCTGACGTGGCGTCCTGCTAACGTGTACTCATTAATTGACGTGGCAAAAAAAACTATTATTTAAATGTAACATAAAATCCACATCAGCAATTAAGTTTTTAAAATGTTTTTACAATTATTAAATTGAAATAAACATAAAACTGAAATCATTAAAACACAAATAGCAATATTCATCTTCAATTGAAATTAGATCTGAGTTTACATGAAGAAAATGGAAGAACAGAACCCTAAATCTCCAAAACCCCCATTGTCATCTTCTCCACTAACTCGCCATTTGAGTAAGTAAAACTCGAAATCAAAAACAATAATCTGCATCTTCTTCCCCACTCAATCAATGGCATCGTTCAATTCGAACAACTATCCATCATTTGGTCCTTCCAATTCGCGAAGTACAAGTGAAACTCCACCTAAGTGTTTCTGCAAGTTATTCAGTGTTGTGCGCACTGTGAAAAAAGAAAGTCCAAACAAGGGAAGGAAGTTCTGGGGCTGTAGAGATTTCGTGGTAAGATTGATGGTAGTTGGTTCAAGTATTTCGCCATTGTTGAAGTTCTGAGCAGATCTGTGTTTCAGATCTGGGTTTTCTCTTGAAGAACTATTTGTTTCGTTTTGGCCCTCAACGTTTATGCTTAGTTTCATTTTGGCCCTCAATATTTTATGCTTAGTTTCAATTCTGTATTTGATGTATGTATGTTTGTTTGGTTGGACAGAGTAAAGAGGATCCTGGTTGCGCATTTATGAAGTTGACTTCAGATCCATGGCCTCCTCAGATCACACAGAGTAAAGAGGATCCTGCAGAGACACAAGTTGGAGAGACACGTGCAGAGACACATTGTGCAGAGACTGAATGTGCACATTGTGTTCAAAAAAATTTGGAGATAGCTGAACTTAGAGACACTATTAAGGAGATGAAGAAAGATGGAGAGTCCACAAAAAATTTGTTGAAAATTGCATTGTACTCTATTTTCCTTTTGGTTGTAACTTGTGTAATGCAAGTTTTGAAATCTGGAAATTCTGTTTAATGGTATAACTTAGGTCTATGGGTTTTCAATATGGTTAGTTCTGTGTAACGCTATGTTATATTAATGATCTTCTATTCAGTGTCACTATGTTATACCAATCTATACATGTAAAAATAGAAATTAATAACAGACCAAATTGAAACATTTTAAAATCATGAGGGACCAAAATGAAACATTTTAAAACATACCAAACCTGCTTAATATTAACCTAAAATGACCAAATATGTTCTGTCATGAGGTCTATTGGCTATTAATACATACCATCCAGGCAATTAAACAACAAAAAGGAGAATTAAAACCCCATTAAACATCCACATCCAAAAAAGAAGATTGTGACATAACATAAAGTTGCAAAAATAAGCTAAATTAACATAAAGTAGCACGGATTCACTGTCTCTTCCACGTTGGAAGTTTAGCCCTTGTAGAGATAGGCCTTTTGGGTACACCAAGTGTTTTCTTCGGCCTTGCAATTGGTGGTTGAGATGGTGGTTGACTTGGTGCACCTGGTTGTGCAGTTGGTGCAGTTGGTGCTGCAGATGGTGGTTGACTTGGTGCACCTAGTTGTGCAGTTGGTGCAGTTGCTGCTTGAGTTGGTGATGGGGAAGTTGCTGCTACAGTTTGTGATTGGGCAGTTTGGGTTGATGCACTTTCAGCATTTTGGCAAAACTTTCTATTGTGCCCAGATTGCTTGCATTTAGTGCACTTTTGAACTCATCCCCTTTTACTTATATTTTCAGGAGGTGTCTTCTTCTCATCTGCATCTTTGTTCCTGGCCTTTTTGGGTCTACCTGTAACACAAACAGAAGACAAACATGACATAACACAAACATCACATAACACAAACAGTACCTAACACAAACAGAAATATTGTGTAGTGAAGCATACCTGGTAATTTTCTGTGAGGAGGAGGAAGGATGTCTGGGCATGGAGTCTGTTGCCATACATTTTCACCATTTGTTGGATAGATTACTGACTGGTAGCATGCCTCATAAATGGCTTTCCTGTAGTAGTTAGAAACTAATTCCCCAGGATCAAGTTGTTTGTCATTGTAAACAGAAACTACAAGACAACAAGGCACCCTTATCAGCATCCATTTTCTACAAGAACACTCCCTCCGAGTAAGATTGACTACGAACTTGTCCCCAATATTGTGTACGTGCCTCACATCATAAATGTTGTCAGTAGCAAACTTGCACCATCAGAATTATAATAACATCAGAATTATAAACCAGCAGAATTATAAACCATCTTGTTATAAACCAGAATTATACCTGCACAACCAGAATCTTGACTGCTCTTTCTCCTTTTCTAACCTCATCCTTATTCTTGGTAAGACATCATTAGTGTAGTTTTGAATTTTAATTCTATTTGTGGCCCATCTTTCCATAAGGTAATTCCTTATTTCTTCAATCATAGTGACAATTGGTTTTGCTCTTGTACCAACTATGACACTGTTGAATGTCTCACTCATGTTGTTCACAAGCACATCACACTTTGAGTTAAATGGAAATCTAGATTTACTCCAAAACCTAGGAGGTATCCTAATTAAATCCTTGTATGCATCTTCATTTTTGGCCCTTATTTCCAACATTTTCCTCTCCCATTTTTTATGGTAAGTTGCCTTTGCAGCCCTCCACATCAACTCTTTAAGATACTTTGCTGGATGCTTCTTTCTAAAGTTTGCGTATAGGTGCCTTACGCAAAACCTTTGTTCAACACCTGGGAGTAACTCATCCATAGCAGGCAACAATCCCTACAAAACATAACTAGAAACTTAAACTTATAATAACATATTGAGGGTTTAAATTGAAACTACTTAAAAACATAAGGGTCTAAATTGAAACTACTTGAAAACATAACGGACTAAAATGAAACTAATAAGATGTTACCTTTTGTTGATCAGACATGAAAGTATACTGCTTGCAGACAGGTGCACCACCCAGATCATTAATAAGGAGCTGCAAAAACCAAGACCATGAATCTTTTTTTCCCCCTTCAACTACGGCCAAAGCAATAGGAAGCATCTGGTCATTTGGGTCTCTACCCACAGCTGCTAGAATCTGACTCCATAGTATCCTTTAAGAAAGCACCCATCTAAACCAATAATTGGTCTACATATCTTAAAACTGTCTTTGCAACCCTCAAGACACATATACAGCCTTTGGAAACTTGGCAACAAATGTCTGTTTACATAGTCACCACCTTCAATAGTTGCTTGCACATTGAGTTTAATTGTGCTATTGGGGTTGGACCTAACTAACTCATGACAGTAGTCATATAACCTCTTATACTGCTCCATAAATGATCAATCAACAAGGTCAATGGCTCTCTTCCTAGCTCTATATGCCTTAGACCTACTAATTCCTGCATTCCATTTTTCATGAGTCTTGTCTACAATATCAGTTAACTTTATTCTGGGATTTTCCTTGATAGTCTTGTATAGCTTATCTCCCAACCAACTTGACTTAAGTGCTCTCACTCTATATGACCTGCTGCATTTGTGTTCATCAACCAATGTCCTTAGCTGCCAAATTTCACTAGGAAGCTTTCTACAATAAGCAACCCATGGACATCCCTTCTTGCACACAACTCTTGCCCTCAGTGATTCATTCCTCAGAAATGTTATATCCCTACCATTATGTACAGCATAAGTTCTACATGCTGTCGGGAACTCTTCCTTTGATGAAAAGTAAGTACCATTAACCCACTTGTAATCCCACATGTTCTTTGGCATCACAAAAGATGGATATTTAGTGCTCTCATCCTCTTCATCAGAAGAGTCTTTGGAATCATCTGTTTCAATAGTTTCACTGTACCATTCTTCATTGGATAGACCCCTATCAACCTTAACAGTTTTCCTCTTTCTCTTTTCACCAATAATTAAGTCATCACTATCTTCTTGAAATGGCACTTGATATGTTTCTACATTTTTAGTAGTAGACTCTTTGGTTTTCATTCTCTTTTGCCTACCATTTTTCTTCTTTGGCCCACCCTTTTTCTTCTTCGTACTTGTCTCAGCCACTGCCTCTTGTGTTTCATCAGCCACTGCCTCTTGTCTTTCATCAGCCACTACCTCTTGTGTTGGACTCACTTGATCTTCTTGTTGTGGTGCAGCCACTTCATCTTCTTGTACCGGATCAAAACCATCAAACTCACCTTCCTCATCATCAGAATCATTGAATCTTTCCTTCTGGGTAGTATCACTATCCTCACTACCATACCTATCCTGTTGTAAAAATACAGTTTCATCTTCAACATCGATACGAACATGAACTTCAACAGTTTCATTTTGGCCCCTGTTACCATCACCAACAGATTCATGGTGACTAGTATTTTCGGCTATTGGAACAGTTTTGGGTTGAGTATTCATTTGGGCTGTTGGAACAGTTTTGGGTTGAGTAGTCATTTTTGGTTGAGGGTCAGTTTCAATTTGAGCTAGTTTTTGTGGTTTGGGGTCATTGTGGACTTTTAAAGATGTTCTCAAATGTGGGGCTGGTTCATTAACTTGGGGCCCAGGAGGTATATCAGCCTCCTCATTTAATAAAGGTTGAGATATGGGGTGAATTATGTACATGTGTACATATCCATTAGTTTCAGCCCATTGGGACATTTCCATGGCTCCTTTGTCATTTTCAAGCAACTTCTTGACTCCATTAATGTCATACCAAATACCAATCCACTCTAAATAGCCCAACTCCTTGAGAATGCCCACCACTTCAAAATAGGACCACTTATCAGGATCAAGTTCCCAAGTAGTCAACTGACCTACATAGTTGGTCATCCCTTCATCCATAAAATATCCCTCATGGTGAAATTTAACACAAAGTGAGGCCGTTTTCCTGTTACCAAAAACAAACAAAAAACTAAATAACATAATTACCCTATTTTCACTTGAATAAACAAACAAATAATTCACTTTCACTATCTTAAACAAAACAGGACCACAATAAACAAACAACATCACTTTCAACACCACTACACCAAACAATAAACGAATCACAAACGTTCAACCCCAGACACTAAAAAACACTTAACCAAAACATCAAATAGAAACAGTAACAGATACAGAGGAGCGATTTCAACCCATTCAACACATGCAACCCAACCCTAAACAGTAACAGAGTAAAGAGGAGAGATTTCGCAGCATTTTCGAGTAATATTGAGTAAGAAGAACACGAAATTTTTCAAAAAACAATAAAACAGAGCAATTTCAAAGCTTTTCAACAATTTCTTACCTTCAACGATGGTATTTCTAGAAGATTGAGGGTTTCCTTGCTTCCAAATGACGGATTCTTGCTTCCAATACTACGATTAGCCTTCGATTTGCGTTCCAGTAGCCTTCGATCTTCAGGAACATCAACCCTAGGTCTTCGCCATTTTCCTCTCAACGAAACTCTGAGTTCAACTTTGTCTTCTGGGTTTCTATTTCAAACCCTTTTCAATTCATATTTCTGCCAGATTTTTTTTTAATTTTAGTTGTTAAATGTTTCAGGTTTTTGTGTTTTAATTGTTAAATGTTTAATAGAAATAAGTTAAATAAGTTAAATGTTATTTAAAAACTTAATTGCTGATGTGGATTTTATGTTACATTTAAATAATAGTTTTTTTTGCCACGTCAATTAATGAGTACACGTCAGCAGAACGCCACGTCAGCAGTTAACTGCCAGCGTGGCGTCCGTGAGGAAAAACTAACGGTAGGAGCTAATTTTACACACACAAAAAACATGAGGGTCTAAAACGAGAAAAAAAACATAAAGGGTCAAAGTGACACAAATCCCTAACATAAAGAGCCAAAACTGCAATTTAGCCCAAATGATACAACTCTTACTTTCATTCAAATTTACTTTTTATTCGCAATTTCCGCATGTTTTAGGTAGTTTAGTAGAAGTTATCAACCATCAATACTCTAACTCAATGTTTTTTTTGGAGTAGTTGCCAACCCAAAAGAACACAATTTATTTCTCAGCAATATTGTTTGAAGAAAAATCAGTACTAAAAACTATTAGTCGATTAGCTAACTTTCAAATTTGCTGAATCATAGTAAAATAGACATGTGTATATTCTAATCTTCCGGTGTCTTCTTCAAGTTGGAGTGTTGCACATTATTACTACTTGTTTTTTTATTTATTTTTATTTTTATAAGCATTTATTACTACTTGTTGATAATAATAACAAAACTTTCAAAAGTGACAAGGCTAATCTACGAGCCTACGACCAACGTAATTGTTCATAACTAGTGCGTATGACCCGTGCGATGCACGGGTATACATAGTCATTTTAACAAATTATAAAATTTTAGTATTATTTGATTAAATATATATTTTCTAATTTTTAATTTGATACATTAAGTAATAATAATTACTCAAAGAAATACAATATATAATGTTGACAATCTCATAAAAAATGTATACTTAATCATACATAGAATTGAAAAGATTTGTTGAGCATTAAATTAAATTTTACATGTCAAATAAAATAGACAACAATTTAAATTACATACCTTTTAAATTTATTTAATAAATATAACTATAAACTAAACATATATTTGATTTGATGTGAATATTATGTATATATTTAAACTTATTAGTTTTGAGATGTATTTATAGTTGATTTGGTAGATTCTTTACCATTATAATAAAAGAATGGATTTAATAGTAAAAGATGTGATGCACATGTATACATTTGGGTTTTTAGCAATTTACTAAATTGGAAAAAATCACTGATCTTTTTTTTTTGTTACAAAAAGTTTAGGTGAGTTGGGCTCTGGGGCCTCACCAGAGTCTGGGATGTCCCCAACTCCTTACCAACTTAGCCAAATTTCATTCACCGAAAAAATCACTGGTTTAATATACATTTTCGGTATATTTATATTAACGCAATAACGATATAATCAGGGATGACAATGGGGCGGGGAGGAGGCGGGTAGTACGCCACCACTCCTTCTCCGCGTCCAAAACTTTCTGTCATCCTGTCCCCGATCCCTGCCACATGGACTTTTTCCCCCATCCCCACGATCCCCACAGTCCCTGCGGAAACCCCATAAAATTATTAAAAAGTATAAATTAAAATCTAATATATGGTTAAAAAAAATATAAAAGTAAAACTAAAAAAACCAAAATGTAATGCTCTTATTTTCAGTGTTATATATCTCTATGTATGGTAATGTTCAATTTTCAATTGTTTTTCAAAATGTTTTTGTCAAAAAAAAATTGTTTTTCAAAATGTTTGCAATTATAGGTGTTTTAAATGATTGTATGAATAATTGCTTATTTGTTTTTAATGATTTATTTTCTTTTGAATGCATTTATTGGTATTTTCCGTCATGACGGTTATGAAAGTTTTATTATGGATTTCATAAAAGTAATATGGTATTTTGAAGTTACTCCATAAGTTGGTATTTCGAAATCCAAATATTCAAAATCATAAATGTAATGAGTATATAATTTGGTATTTTGAAATCAGACTAATAAAGCTAGAGTTATTGTAGTTCTGAAACCATTGTTATGTAAGTTTTATTATGAATTTCAATTTTGAATTACTTTTTATTGTAACATAGTCAGCAACATGTTGTATTTTTAGTGGGAAGCATTTATTTTTTGTTGTTTATGTCGACTTACGTTTTAAGATGCGTAATTGCACAAAAAATTTATAACGTTTTTTAAAATATATGTTTAACTTTGCAGGCCAATTGGAATATGTGAACACGTATGCAGCGTAGGAACATACAAATGTGCAGATTAAAAAGGTGATTTCATGCAATACTGGTTGAGAATTATTATCCGTCTCTCTATTATATGTTAGCTAATAATGGATAACCATTTAGTTGAATTATAAACTAATTTTATTCTGAATAAAAAAACAGAACATTTTTTTAAATATTCTTAAATAATAATTTTTATAAATAAGTCTATACTTAATATTTGTTTTTACAAAATTACGCCTAATATCGTTAACACTTCATATTTAAGTGTTCGTTTAGAATATAATTAAATTAAGTAAAAGTCATTTGATAATGGATAAATATAAAATTATGAAATTTTGAATTTGACTAAATTTAATGAAGGCTTAAATGCATTTTTGGTCCCCCTATTTTGATCATTGTGCAATTTTGATCCCCTTATTTTATTTTGGCAATTTTGGCCCCCCTATTTTATAAAATTGTGCAATGTTGACCAAATTGAAATTTCAAACTCTAAGATGTTGCTAATGTGTCAATATTTTAATTGACACGACAATTGACTAAGCTTTGTAAGTAGCTATTTTGTGGTCGAGACCAGGGTATCCACCTCTGAACGCAGTGACTAATCCCCTCGTTGGATTGCAGACACCTCGAAGGGTGAGACAGCTAGCCTAGGGATTTAAAGCTGCTCAATACCCAAGGCGATGATCAAACCCTCAACACTTGGTTAAGGGAGGATGAGCTCCAACCGCTCAACCACGCCCATGTGTTATTGAGTAGCTATTAAATATGCATTCATAATTTATAATAATATTAGTATAAATATTATATATCAGGTATTAGCTAGAATAAATACTAATATTATTATGTAACCAAAAAAAAATAAATACTAATATTATTGCATGGACAGTTATGATAGTTTTTTATATCAATTAATTGTAGATTTGATTTCAAATGTAATAATTAGAGGTGCAATTAATGCACGATTGTTATGGAATTTTTTTCCTCAATTTCCTTTTGAATTATTTTTGTTTATAATAATTATAGTAAGAACATTAAGTTGTATATGGTGTAGCAATAAAATAACGACAAATAGGCAATTTTCAGCTGACATGGAAGGATTTTTGCTAGGTGGACTAATAAGAATCAATTTTTAAATTGTTTCCTTTCCGAGCATATTCGTAATTGTATTATGTATAGATATTGTTGTGGGGACCCAAAATCTCAGTCTGAGAGACGGAGACCATCGGAATGGATTCAAATTCAGTGCATTCGGTTGTGGTGCATTTGGGTGCATTCGAGTGCATTTGAACCATTAAATGTATTAAATATTTTATATGTAAAAAATAATATAAAAAATATGAAGAGATATACATGTTTCCCAAATGCATCTGAATGCACCACAATCGAATGCACCGAATCTGAACCCGAACCACTCTTCGTTTTCTTCCGTATATTGTACGAGAGAATGTATGTGACAAAAAGTTTCAGTATGGCTGGACTGATACATACATAGTACGTACGTGGACAAAACATCAATATCTGCATTCTGCACATATAATTGTTTTTATTTTTATGTTATTCTAAAAGGAAAAAAGAAAAGAAAATAAACGCACCATTTTCCTTCAATTTGGTATCACGTTTTTTTTGTCCTCAGCACGAACTGTTGTGTGGATTTGAATATTCACGTATCATGTATTCATATAATATTTACTTGCGTTTTATTATTAGATCGTGTTATCGCATCGGTATTGTATTAATGCTATGTTTGGTAAGTCTCATTCACTAATGAATACTTATATTTGATTAGCGAATTTGATTAATGGGTGACGAATACACGTATTTGGTAAGTACTAGCATTAGCGTTTAGTGTTTTTTCAAACACTTCTTCAAGTAAGTTTGAGCGGACACCGTATAATGACTCACTTTTTTTTTTGACATTTTAACATTTATTATTTTTCTTAAATTCCTTCTCTATCTTTATTAAAATAAATCAAACAATTCAATCATAAATTAAATTAATATTCCCTTTTATGTCATTTTAAATTTATCGATTAGTTTAATTGCTAAGTTTACCAAACACGTCATTTAATATTAACTAACTTATCTGCTATCCGCTCACCTGCGGAGCTTATATCTTCTATCTATTACTTTTTACCAAATATAGATCCTAATAGAATTTTCTTTCTATTCTATTTTCATTATATAAATTTTGTAATTTCTCTTCATGAATATTAGAGAAAATTATTATGATCCTTTTTTCAATATAATCTTTCAATTAATTTTTGTTAAAGAAAAATATAAAACTACTGCTTTTATATATTCACACAAAATTTAAAAAGTCGTAAAACTACTACTATTGTTAGGTGTGGTTCTAATTTTTTCCAGGAGTGGAACAATGCTCGTGAATTCTCGGTCCAGATTGGTGAATCCTTCGTACTAACTCAAGCCAACTGGGAAAATGACAAGTGGTGTAAACCACCTCTCAGGCATGTGAAGTGCAATGTTGATGCTTCTTTCTCGAATGAGAAAAATAAGGTGGGAATTGAGATGTGCCTGAGGGATTTTGAGGGGGTGATTCTGAGGGGGTGTTTATTTGTGCCGAGTCTCTATGGTTCTCTCTGATTATTGAAGTGGTTTTAGGCGAGGCTCTTGGATTTTATTTTGCTATTTCTTGGGTTAGGTCCCTTGGTTATTTTGATATAATTTTTGACCTAGACGCCAAATCTCTTGCTAATGCTTTTCACTTTTCGGTGATCCCGAATATTGAATTTGGATATGTTATCTGGGCTTGCCCGGGTTTTTACTGAGTCTGACTTAGAGTATTAATGAATTCTTTAGTAATTGTTACTAAATGGACATAATAGTCATTTCCTCATCAATGAAAAAATTTGGTGACCACACCAACACTAAATTGTGGTTAATATGTACTAATCAGTGTTTTCATTTACCTGCTCACTCACTACACAAATACTAAATTATGGTTAGTATATACTAATTATTGGATTGTTGTATAATGGTTGTCGAAAAATATAGTAATTGATACTAAGGATAAAAAAAGAAACACACTGCATCACGAAACTATTCTTTTTTGTTATTAAGCTAGATAGATCTATCTTACAAGTTTTTTTTTTTACATACTACGAAATATACTGCATCACGTGTTATACTAAGAAATATAACCATAATCATATACTGCATCACGAAACTAATCTTTTACAGGTGGAAAAACCTCATCAGGGAAAAAAAATATCAACAAGGAAAAAAAAAATTCGCCTAAATTTTATTGATGTAAAAGAGAAAATACACAAAAACATGGAGGATTATACCAAAACCCAAAAGGTACCAATATTGGGTTGGGTTAGTTCGTAAGATGTCTCGACCCACACGAAGAGAATATGATTCAAATTTTAGGACTAATTAATATTGAAGACTAAGGATTCTTTTGATTTGCTAAAAAGCAGGGGACTGAACTGGACAACTCTAGTTGTACCCTGTTTGATTTGAAAAACTATTCATGATACTGGACATCAGTGAGGGCAAGGGACTGGACAAAACCCCAAATTTTTGTTTATCACAAAACCACAGTACAACTTTCTGTCCACCCAAAATTTTAAAATGTACTATTTTTATTTCATACTCAATAATTTTTTCTCTCCTATCTCTCTGCTCTACTCTCTCTCCTCTATCCCTCTCTGTCCTCTCCTCTCTCTCTTTCTCTTCCTCTCTCATATCTCATTCTCCAAAGGATTGAAGTTTGTTGGGATACCTTAAGGGTTGCTATTGTAGAGCCGACTGACCTGATTACAGTATGTCCAAATAAAATGATTTTTCATTGGCGTGGTGTTAGGAGAGTTGGTAACACGACCCAATGCGAGAGAAAAAACTGAGGTCAACTTTTGGAGTTGTCCTTTGAGAGGTAGCGACCCTTTGTGAAAATTGAAAACTGAGTGTCCTATCCAACTCGAGAAGTAGACCCATAACTCTCTCAAATAACCTAAGTATTTGGATAGCTTAAAGATGCTTATCAAGAGTTAAAAACCTTAATTACAATCTAGTAAGAAAAAAAAGATAATCACATATATGTTACAAGTTTTTTTATAAAAATTAATTTGATAATTCTTCACTCCTAAAATGTAGTAGCCTGATATTTTATATTTGATTTAATTTTTACTCTCATACCAAATAGTAAATTTTCCTTTTATAAAAAAGTAACAATAATAATAAAATTCCCGTTTTTTTTTAACAAATATAAATATTTCCCCAATACCAAAAAAATATAAATATTTCCCTTTTATATTTATATTTCCTTTATTATATTACTATTCATGTAAATGAAAATATTAAATATTTATCAAATATATCTTAAAATATACTTTTTTTTGTCTTCATTGTCAAAAAAAACATTATGCTGCATGTATATTCGTGACCCAATTGACATTCTCTTCCTCAAAGAAGATTTGGTTTTTTCTTCTCCAACGTGTGCAGTGATGTCAGGTCAGGTTTCCCAGTTCCTTCCTATCCCTCAATTGAATTACCATTCATTCACATTTCAATCTATTTATTTATTTATTGCTCTTGTTATTTTCTTCTCATTCCAAACGTAGCTCTTCAATTGGTTTCTCCTTGAACTGTATGATTTTCTTCTTTTGTGCTAAAGAACAAGCTTTGATTTTTTTCCCTTTAAAAGTGCCAAAATATTCTTGTCTTTGATGTTCTTTTTCTGATTAGTCCTTTTTTTTTTGTGTTGCAAATAAAAGAAGATTTGGTGAAGAGGATCATAACAGCAAAGGCATTGTTTTGTGTAATTGGAAAACATGGAAGAGGGAAATATTGGACAGCCATTGTTGAAGAAACAGTATTACGAAAATTGTCCTGCTTGTAAGGTGGATCAAGCTAAAGAATTGAAAACTGATGTTACATTTCGAAATCTCTTGAACATATGGATGGTGGTTTTATGCAGCTGTAAGCAAAACAATGAATTGTGTTTTTCACTTTGAGATTGAATGATGATTGGTCTTTTGATTTTTACTGATGATAGCATTTTTTGTTTCTAGTTTGATTATGTCATGTGAGCTTATGGGTTTGTTTGAACTTATCTACTAGGATAAACACTTATGAGATTGTTTGGGAGAGCTTATGGAAATAGCCAATGACATGTCTATAAGCTGTTTTCGGCTTATTTTTATAATCTTTCCATGATAATTCATGAAAACAACTTATAGCTTATTTGAAAACAGTTTGATTTTATTTTATCTTTTATTATACATAATCACTTATATGATAAGCAGTTATAAGGACCAAACTAGTATTGGATTAAGGACAAAAAGATATGATAAGCAGTTATGCTATAAGTGTTTAATTAATTTGTTTATCTAAACATGGTCTATATATGTGTTTATGTTAGCAGAATCTTGAGGTCTAATTTTCAAACACAAGACACTACCCATTCAATAGACTGCATTAAAAGCTGAAACTTGTAGATGTAAAATGTATATAACCCCTTTTAAAACTGTTTTAGCTCTAAGAAAGATAAATGCCTTTCAGCTAGAATTGGAATACTAGCATGGTAGCATTTTTCTAGTTGTAGTCTAAATCTATGAAGCTTCGACACAGCCATGGACACAAAACACGATACAACACTGACATTGACACGTAGACACCAATAGTCAGTGACTTTGAAGTGATTGAATGCAATCACATGTATTAGTGTCGGACACCGAACCAACATGTGTTGAATAGGAGTTGGTAAAAGAGCCAAGCTCAGAACCATAAGGGACTGAGCTAATTATTACTCATAGAACAAAGAGTCAAAGTTTGATTCTATATCTATTGGCTGGTTTTCTTTTCTAATCTCTATACAATCCTCTGAATGTTGAAACTGCTTCTTTGTATATCTCTCATGTTTCTTTGTCTTGTGTTTTACAGCACTGCCTATATCATCTCTCTTTCCTTACCTATATTTCATGGTAAGTTTAACTACCAACTGTGGTTCACCGTTTTTCCTAAATACAACAATTTCTGACCCCTGCCATAATGTAGTTTACATTTTTAACAGACAATTGAAATTTTTTTGTTATGGCAATCTGAGTTTCTAATTGCTTTTCCTCTTCCTCTATCACTTTTCTGAAACGCTACACATAATATGTACATTGATAATGAAGCACATTTGAAATAAGCGAATATATTTCTTTTGTAGGTAAGAGATTTCAATATTGCAGAAAGAGAGGAAGATATAAGTGCCTATGCTGGTTATGTGGGTAAGATTACTTTTCTTGTTACTTCATTCTTTTGTGTCTTCTTTTTTTTTTGTCTGTAGACAAAGTGGCAAGTGCCAATTGCCACCCGAAAACAGAAAGTCACACACACAACTGCGAGGTCTTTGGGTTGAACCTAGGCGATGATATCCAGCTTAACAATTTCGGCATTTGCCAGTTGAGCTAGGCTTAACAGATATTTCTTTGTGTCTTCAATCTTCATAAGTCCTTTATTTCTCATCCTCATATGACTGTGAAAATGCTGTAGGATCTGCATTCATGCTTGGCAGATCTTTGACATCTATATTGTGGGGAGTGGTAGCAGATCGTTATGGTAGAAAACCCGTTGTGATTTTAGGGATTATCTCGGTGTAAGTATATATGTCACTTAGGTCAAACTAAATTCCTTATTTTCAGGCTGTACTATATGTTTTCCCATAACATCAATGATGATTTCTTGATTTCAGTATCATTTTCAACCTGCTATTTGGCCTTAGCAGAAATTTTTGGATGGCTGTTATGATGCGATTTCTTCTTGGATGCTTTAATGGTTTGCTTGGACCGATGAAGGTACCAATCAACATACTAAACCTAATGTTTCATCCTCCAACATCAGTGCACAACTATAAATTTGTAACTTGTAATTTGTATATTTGGATATCAGTTGATTTCTTCTCACAACCTCTTCTATTAACAGGCTTATTCTACTGAAATTTTTCGAGAAGAAAAACAAGCTCTCGGACTTTCAACCGTAAGCCTCTCAAGGATCAAAATACTTTTGATTCCTTCTATCAGCATTTTAAGTACCATTATAAGCCCTTTGTGAAGGCCTGAGGCAAACCCTGGCCTTTGTATGGGGTAACCTCTTCTCTCACTAAATTTTCTTCTCTAAGGAGAAAAGAATAAGTAGCAAGTGTTTTTCATAATAATTTGTAATGTGATATGATTTCAGTTCAGTGCAGCTTGGGGCATGGGTTTAATAATTGGACCAGCATTGGGAGGCCATTTGGCTCAGGTACTATTTATTCTTTTCCTTTTGTGGTGAAAATACATCATAAGAGGGCTATAATTGTTAAAATTAAGGATCGGAAGTTATAAGATTTTGAAATCTTAGTGTATATTCAAGCAAATACTTGTTACATGTGTTATTTTTTTGGACTCTTCTACTTTTTTCTCTAACACTTTATAAAATTTATATTGCAGCCAACAATAAAATACCCAAATCTATTTCCAAAGGATTCCTTCTGGGATAAGTAAGTGGGTTTTTCTTGGTTTGTAGTTTCATAAAATTCAACAATTTAGTTTTTCCTTCCCTCCCTTTTCTTTAAATTCTTTTCTGATTTGTCGAGCTGCTGATTTTTACTGTCATAATATAAATCTTCTTGCAGGTTTCCATACTTCTTGCCTTCCCTTTCAATATCAGCTATTGCGTTTGTGGGAGCAATTGCCTGCATCTGGCTTCCGGTACGTGTCTTTTAAGATACTGAAAGAATATCACCAATATTATTGATTTACTACTGAAAATCTTTCAAGTGTGTAGCTAATATTAGATAATTCAACAAATAGATTGATTTAATTTGCTTTCTATAAAGAATTATTGAAGGCGTAAGTATGCTAAATTTGACACCTGATGTCAACGGATCCTAATATATAGGCTAAATACCTGTTTTGGTCCTTTATGTTTGGGCGAAGTTTCACTTTCGTCCTTTATCTTTTTTTTGTTCCGTTTCAGTCCTTTATGTTTCATTTTTGTTTCGGTTTCGTCCCTACCGTTAGCACTATTTGTTTCATTTTCGTCCTCTGCTTTTTTGTTTGGTTTAATTTTGGTCCCTCTCAGTTTTTAATTTGTTTCGTTTTGGTCCCTCACTTTCTTGCACAATGAAACATAAAGGACTAAAACGGAACAAAAAAAAGATAAAGGACGAAAGTGAAACTTCGCCCAAACATAAAGGACCAAAACAGGTATTTACCCTAATATATATCATCAACGCACTTGGTTTAAAAAACTTGCATCATTGTAGGAAACACTACACAATCACCCTCTTAGCGATGCATCCACTGATGATGCTGCAGCTTTAGAAAATGGAAGCAAAGGAGCAAACAAAGACAAGATAATCCAAAAAGATGAAAACCTCTTCCTAAACTGGCCGTTAATGTCATCTGTCATTGTGTACTGCATTTTCTCACTTCACGATGTTGCTTATCAAGAGGTACCATTTAATATATGCTGTTTTCACTTTTGCTCCTATCCATCCATTCATCATCATCTATTTATCTTTGATATCTCTTTCCAGCTAACTAGTAGTAGAACAGATTTTTCATCTAATAGGCTATAAGGGTATGTTTGGTAAAACAGAAAGAGGGAAGAGAGAAAGAGAGAGTGACTTTCTATTGTCTGACACTCTCTCTTCTCTCTCGCTTCTCTTCCCCTCTTTTCCCTCTTTCTCTTCTACCAAACACACCCTTAGTGAACACCATTTATCTCCTAAACCAAACAATAGAAAGTCATTTTCTCTCCCCCTCCCCCCCCCCCCCCCCCCCCCCGGCGCTCTCTCTCTTCTACCAAACACACCCTAAGTGAACGCCATTTTACTTCTTATTAGGTTTTCTCATTATGGGCTGTTAGTCCTCGAAGGTTAGGGGGTTTGAACTTTACAACTGATGATGTTGGTGATGTTCTCGCTATAGCAGGTACATGCTTGATATATATGCATCCCTAGAGATTTATTAATGCTACTACATCATAGTTCCTTCCTAACTGTATTTCTCTCAAGATTGCACTTGTACTTTTGTGAATTGCACATGTACTAGTTTCCATATTATATATCGTTCACTTAGCTCATTCTTAATCAATGTAAGAGTAATCACTCACACTTGAATTCTCAACTTTTTAATGCCGCTTAATTACCAACTTCTTCTCAAATGGTCAATCGTCAGGTATTGGTTTAATAGTCTACCAGCTTCTTCTATACCCATTATTTGAAAGAACTATTGGAGCTGTAAGATTTGCTCGCATCGCAGGGGTAAGCTTTCTTTCACCTTTCATACCAATTAGTGCAACTCAGCATTTCATTGATTGTTGTTTCTAAACATGTCTTGTTATTTTGGCACCTTATTATGTAGGTACTATCCATACCACTATTGCAAAGTTACCCCTTCATAGCAATGCTGTCAGGCATCACACTGTTCCTAGTGATTAATATTGCTTCCCTTTTGAAAAATCTTCTAAGTGTAAGTTATCTTTTTGTTCATTTAATGAATCAATCATAAGTGATATGAAGGTTCAGAATAAAAATTAAAAAGATGTTGAAGCATTTTGGAAAATTTTCTAGAGTGGACTAACTTGATGTTTTGCCATAATCAAAGAATTAAGTCATAGTAAATCGGTAGAGTAAAGTTAACAATTCTAAAGCACTGACACTTCAGGTTGAAGACGTGTCCGGTGTCTGACACGTGTTGTGTTGGACACTAACACTTCAATTACTTCAATTTTTCAAATTAAAACTAGTGTCTACGTGTCCGGTGTGCGTATCTGCGTCGATGCTTCATAGATCAGCAATCATTGTAATTATTGTTGATCATTTCATGTAAACTTTAATGCTTATATTCTAGCACGTTTTACAAGATTACCTAACTGTGTTCTTTTTGCTTGATTCAGGTGACCATTATAACTGGCTTATTTCTTTTGCAAAATAGAGCAGTGGTACTAATTTTTTGGTTTCATTCTATGTTTTATTTCATTCCAGAAGTTGAGTTGAGATTATATTTTGATCAAATAGTTGTATAAATGGTATGTTGATTTGGAAACAGGAACAACATCAAAGGGGGGCAGCTAATGGCATTTCTATGACTGGTATGTCAATATTCAAATCTGTTGGTCCAGCTGGAGGCGGTTTAATGTGAGTATACTCCTTTGAATGAGATATATCAGTTATTCAATGAACTTAAAAAGTGATTTTTTTCTTATATATGGGACCAGAGAGGGTACTAAAAATTGCTTATTGTATTCGGTTTTCTTATTCTGATGTTGGTCAATGCAGATTAACTTGGTCACAAAAACGAATGGATGCATCTTTCCTCCCAGGTATGATGCTCAACTAATTTGTATGAGACAATTTAATTACCATACTGTTAAAATATTCTTTTCACTGAACACAGCAATCCTAATTTTTCATTTTTCATTTTACATAATAAAGAGTTTAATCCCTTAAAAGAAGTAACAGAAAGAAGGGGTGCAACTATAGAATAACATGCAACTCTTGTTTTAACCTCATCTCCTGTGTTTTTTTTCTGTGAATATGATAGTTGTTTGAGTAAAATAACTATCATTTAATTCATTTAGACTATGATATATATGTACTTAAGAACATCTTTGCATGCCTTTGTTTTTTTACTAGCTTTATTATACCTGAAGCTCACTGTTGTAAATTTAACTGCAGGCACCCATATGGTCTTCTTTGTCATGAATGTTGTTGGAGGACTTGGAGTGCTATTGATGTTTACACCATTTTTGAGTGAAAAGAAGAAAACACCCTCTCAACAGTTATACTAATATAAATAATTTTTTTATTGAGGGATGAAGCATCTTAAGGTAGTTATAGCATCAATAATAGGGATGCTTTACTAATGCTAAGTAGGTACCCTCATTGGGGTGTCAAATTTTTGGGAGCCAATTTGGAATGAGTGCTCAACCAAGCACTCTCTATTCTTTTATGGTCCTATTGGATAATAATGTGAGTTATTTATTGAAAATTTAATAATGTGTAGTTATTTGAGATCTGTTTAGTAAAGTTTTTATAGGTGCAAGTTTGGAGGAATCGAGTGTTTATTAAATATTAATAATATTAAAAAAAGAATATAAAAGTCATGTGTATATGTAGGTCCACTTTAGGCACCCATTTGAGGGTGGCGCTCTATTGTAGATGCTCTTATTGTATTCATTGGATGCTTGTTGCTAATTGATGGAAGGAAAGATATAACTTGACCTTTTCTCTAAAATGTCCCCTAAAAAATGAGATTTTATTTGAATATCAAATTTAGGGTTCGAGATCCTCTCCACTTTTTTAAAAAATGGAGGGTCCATTACTAAAATTTTGGGTGTATAAATGCATACATTTCTTAAATATGCGACATACATTTAGCATTTATGTGCATTAATACACTTAAAACTTTAATAATAGACCATTCATTTCTTTTAGGAAATGGAGAGGGTCTTTACCCCAAATTTAGACTCCAAAGTCGACAAAACGTTTGACAATTAATGCAGTTCACACATGTCGTTATAAAGTGGTAAACTCGGTTAAAGGATATACCAAAGTGTTACAACTCATTGACCATCAATTGAATTTCATTAACCGTGAATTTGAATGCTACCAATCACAATTTTATGTGTTCAAATATAACCTACATGTGCATAAGCAATTGACTTATGCTATACTCAGCATTTTGGTGGTTTTGTTCTCGTTATATAGCATATATAGTGAGTGATTGTTTGTTCCCTTCGCCAAGGTTTTTTTAAAAGAAAAAGCCAACAATCATATTATTGAATGTGATATCAAGGTTTTTGATGTTCTGCGATTACATTTGAGACTCCATTAATCGCAATTAACTGCAATTCTCCATAATATCAAGAATCGCAACGGAACTGTTACCAATACCATGATGGCAATTTTAAACTCTGATCTTTGCTTATTATCAGACTCAAACAATGATGTTTCAAGGTTTCAATTGGGCTATATTTTGGTTGGAACCATGGCATGGAACCTTTTTTCAACTGCTAAATAGATCTTGGAATAACTTACTCAAGTGTGAGGTCAACCAAAAGAGAAAGATACAAATACTTAAATGTGAAATCAATATACAAAAGCAAGTACATAGTTACATACATGTTTGCCTCACGAGGTATCTTGTACATTTGCTTGTGCCACAAGGCAACAGGAGATGTTGGAATTTGTAAGCAAAATTCTGCAGCTTCTTTATATCGTTGTACTTTTACTAATTCAATGTTTTCTGTTACCACCTATTTATCATCATCCTTGCAGAAAATATTCTATCTTCTCATTCAATCTACTTCTTCAAAATTGAAGTTTGGTTTAAGCTCAAGGGATGTCCACATCATAGTACTTGCAAATCAACCTGCCCCTGCTTAATTAACATGAGTCTTCAATTTCCTAATTTCTGCCCTTAATTTGACCAATAAAAGGACACTTTTGATCTTTAAAATCATATGCCTTCCATATACATGTATCACTTAGATTCCATGCTTCATTTTTTGTACTCCAGCTATTCTTTCATTGCCTTAGGTGATCTACCACTAGACCCATGCTGTATCATAAAATGTTTGTCATTGGAATTGTAAGTTATATATGGCTCAGTTTGCTAAATTAAGCAGTAAAATCAACCACAAATGAACACATTTCTAGTTTAATTTGCCATAGTTATGTGAGCTTTAGTGTAAACCTCTAAGCTTACCTCTAAGCTTGTTGGCCACAGCAGAAATCCAAGCTCTATCTTTAATGCTAAATGCATATCTCATGGTTGAGACCAGCATAATAAATCCAACTGGTCTTTGCAAATCAGTAGCACTCTCACTCTTGTTAGAAACTTGTAATACTGGCTGCACCAGAAGGGAGCGAGTCCCTTTCGGTACCAAATCCTGAAATTCAGAATCTGAAACACTCGTCAAACTTTCAGATTATTTGATCGAAGGTACAAAACAATGTTCAAAATGAAGTGCAAGTCATGACAATAAGGAGCGGTTTCTTATAATACATAAAACTTCTAACACATTTTCATAAGTTCATAACTCAACTTCCATATTGTTCAGGGGTATTGTTGTAATTTGGACCAAGTTATTATACATAACTATTGTAACATTGAAACCTTAATTCATTCAAGTGATACGACGGATCTATAGCTGCAGGCAAACATTGGCTGAACTGCGTGACCAATATCGTGTCTGCATTTTCGTTTTCGTCTCTATTATTACTTCTTTAACTGGCTGTTGTCCTAACACATATGCATACTTGATATAAATCCATATTCAACTTCCATATGTAAGTATTAATATTATTATCATTACCTGCATCTTGAGGAAAATATAGGGTGTCTTTCAAATCATAAAGGTCAGCCTTTTCAATTTTTTCCCTGAACAATCCAAGAAGAATTTCTTTTGATGAATCATTGCTTATATCCCAATAGCCCCTTGCACATATATCTCCTTGAATGAAAATTAGCTGAACACATTGAAATTGTTCAAGAATAAGGTAAATGAAGAAAGGCTAAAGAGTAGAAGAATAGAGTGGGAGATTGCAAGAATGGCTTGTAATACCAAATTGAACTGAGAAATAAAGAGAGTTTTATATTTAAATTTTTATGATAAGTTTTAACCATTGGCTAATGAAACCATCTAACAGGAACAGCCTCAGCCAGCTCAGAGAACTAACCAATGCACCCCAACTGAAATCAGATGCATTTTACTATTTGATTATTTCCAATATTCATCATAAAAAAACATAATTCATGCCGATATAGCAATACTACTTTCCAATCAGTGTTGTCAACCCGCGATTGCGAAAAATAACAGTTTGCTCGAATTCCGCTATGTTATAACGCTTTAGTGGCACTAAAGCTGCTATTTGATAGTACTGATAGCTATATTGTGGATTGCAGACAAAAGTGGTTTGTTCTAATGTTGCTATGTTATAGCGCTGCTATAGCCGCTATTTGACAATTGTTTATATCTCTGAAGCACTGACACTTCTGGTTGAATACGTGTCCGGTGTCGGACACTGACACCGACACTTCAAATACTTGTATTTTTCAAATTAAAACCGGTGTCTGCGTGCCCGTGTTCGGTGTCTGTGTCTGTGTCGTTGCTTCATAGGTTTATATTGACAATTGTCCATAGCATTTTTCCTTCTTTTCTGTTTTCAATAAAAGTTTAGGGGAAGGTAGGTTGCTCCATTCCAAGGTTAGAGTATTCCACAAGCCTCAACAAGAGCTTAAAGTGTCACTTACAGGTAAATTGAAACATAAAAGGACCCTAGCAGCAACAATCAACCAACCAACCATGGGTATATTCAAACTAATGATGATGATGATAACCTAGAGGACTTACCGCAGCTACGGCATTCGTATTCCGCAGCAAAATATATGATGTCCAAGCAAGGTCTTCCTTCAGACCATCAACTATATCTGTTGACATGACAAATATTTGTTGTGTTCCTTCTGGTAAAGTTGTTTGTTCCACTGGTTGAGCACCCTAACAATTTTGCAGACTTGTCTGAGGATCAATATCATATCATATCATATCATACATGAAAAACTTTCTATATGAACTCCATATATTAAAAAAATTGTTGCATTCTGAATAAGTCTTACTGAATTTGGAAGCTTCACATATATCTACCAAGTCTTAAAAATTTGTTCAATACAATTTATTTAAGCTGAAAGCACTGAGATAGATGGATAAAGTTACCTTGAGGAATTTACCAAGGTAAGGGAGCGCAATTGAGAAGGAAGCCAAAGACAAACCCAAAACCTCTGTACTCTACAAAATAAAGTCAGCAAATTGAAGACCACCCCACAATAATTAATCACTAATTATATTTAATTCGTTTTCAGACTATTTATTTAACAAAGGAAAAAACTTAGATACAGTACCATAGAAACTAGTGGTGTTGTTCTTCTCATAAAAAAGTAAATAAGGGCCACAAACCACTTGGGGGGTGAATGGTTATTAGTCCTTATTATAATTATACCAGTTAGCAAAAATAAACTGCCAATTTGTTTCTAGACCAGTACAGCCATTACTTATGGTACCGTACTACGTATTCCTCTTAACAAAAAAGAAAGTAACTAGGTGTTTTTAAAATCTTCATCCTTAGCATTATCATCTGATCTCATAGTTTTTTGTATTTTACTGAAAATAAATAAAATTTATATCGAGACAAATTACAAAATTCATAACCAAAACAAGGAAAATATTGAAAACATAGGTTTAATTGCAGTTTTAGACACCAAATTTTCTCAATTTAGCGATTTTGATTTATTGCGACGATTATGGTCTCCTAACATCTCAAATTGGCGATTTTGGTCTATACGTTTTAATTGCTCTTAGTCCCTCAAAGTCATGGATTCTGTGTACTTTTGGTCCCAAAAAATCTTAGCTTTGGGAAAGTGAGGACAAAAAGTGGATAATCTACAATTTTTGTGAGACCAAAAGTGCAATTAAAAAATCATCATAGAACTAAAATTGCCAAATTGAGAAATTAGGGGAACTAAATTGCAAAAAATACAATAGGTGATGAAAATTGCCAAATTAAAAAACTGGGTACTAAAACTTTTTTTTAGTGACTAAAACTACAGTTAAGCCAAAGATTAAATAAACTTAACTGAATTAAAAATGGAAGATTAACAAAAAAATGCAATTTTTATGAAATCAAGTTTATCTTACGAGCTGGGGCAGAGTAACCGTGGCTGAAGCAGAACCAAGAAAGTGATTTAAGAGCAGAAGTGAACCAAATGCATAACCAATCCATCTGGGCAAGTAAGACTCATCAAAACCTGGTATCCCTGAAGCAAAAACAAACAATCCAATGATAAACATAAGAATCTCAAAAGTGCACACGTGTGTGAGTGTGTAGAGAAGGGAAAGTGAAGCAAAGCAATACCCAATGTGAATCGAAGAACTGAAAGGTTGAGGTTTTGTTGCTGGGTAGTGTTGTTGGGTGACTGAGAATCTTGCAAACTCGCACGAAATGTTGTTTTTGTGGATTTTCCGAAACATGTTGTTTTGGGACAAACAACCTTGTACTTGTAATTGCAAGGAATCAAAGGTTTGAAACAGATTATAGTTATGCTGTTCATCTTTTTGGCTAAAGTTTCTTTTGCAGAGTTTGTAGTTGTATGGGCAGATACGAAACGGACGCGGATTCTGTCCTTTGCATTCCTCTTCTGCACTCCCTACTGTGCTTTTTTCAACCGTTAGATCCAATTCGTGGTTGAGATTAAGACATAAAAAATAATAATAAATAAACGACTTTAATAGGCACCGCTTCCATTTTGTTCTGGATTGTTGAAAAGAAAAATTGGTTTGCTGATTTCGGTTTGTCAAGTTCCGTTTCTTTGATTATTAAACTTCGAAATGGAATTGATTTGATTAAGTATCTGTTTGGCAAAAAGTAGCGGACAGCGGATAAACTACCTTATAGCGGATGAGGTAGCAGATAGTAGATGAGGTAGCGGATTGAATTTAAAGTGTTTGGTAAAATTAGCGTTTGAAGTAGCTTATAAAAATAAAATTACGTAAATAGACATTTGTAATTAATAATTACAAATGAGAAAGAAATTCATTTAATGGAGAATAAGTGAGGAATTTAATTAAAGTAATGAAGGTAAAGTTGGGAGAAAAATGAAACGCTATAAGCTCAAACGCTACTTCAAGTAGCGTTTTTTTTTTGTCGAAAAAAACACTATAAGCTCAAACGCTACTTCAAAAAATGCCTTTGTTGGCAACGTAATAAGGGGAAACTGTTACGATTTCCACAAAAATTTCTGAACTACTTAATAAAAAAAATCATGAATACCCCATCTACATATTTGAAGAGAAAATATTTATTTATTTATTTTTATAGGTTTTTTGTAAAATAAAATGATTTTTTAAGAAATAAAAAACGAAAAAAGGGGGTGCAATAGTAAAACAGGGTTGCAATTAATAGAAAGGGATGTTGTATTAAAATTGGGGGGTGCGTTTAGCAGAGCCCAGTTTGATTTTTGTGAACTGGCCTGCGTTTGCAAAAAAGGCTTGTGTGGGGGTTTACAACGTAAAACGTGTGGTGCGGATAGTAATCTAAAATTAAAAATTAAAATTAAAACAAATTAAAAGAAGGAGGTATAAAAAGGAGCAGGTGGGTTGGTAACAAACCCTAATCTTTCCACTCTCAATCAGCGTTGGCTTCTAAGAGAGAGAATGTGAAATTTCGGGAAAAAAGAGAGAGAGAGAGATACGCGAGAAAGAGGGAGATGATTTCGTAGAGAGAGAGAGAGAGAGTGGAAGAGTGGGAGGACGCGACGGCGAGGGGGAAGAAGACGGTGTGGAGGAGCACAGCGGCCAAGCCTGATGGCGATGACCACCGCCGGTGGCGGTCGGAATCTGGGATGTAACAACTAACACCTATAGTGACACGTAGTTCCATTTTTATCTTGTTTTTTCATTTGGTTGGGGTGGCTTTAATTGCCTTAACTTCAATAATACATTCCTCCTCAAATGTAATAGGAATGATGGCAATGTTGGAGGAGTAGTTCAATCTTGTTTTCACAACAAATTTGCAGGAGATTATGAAAAGAAAATGTGAGAGCAATTGTGAAAGTTCACAAAAAATTGTCTCTCTTTCATTGTTGCTTTTTATTATTTTTATGTCTTACTTTGAACCGTGGATTAAATCGAATGGCTGAAAAATGCACAGAAGAGAGTGCAGCAGAGAATGCACAGAAGAGGATCTGCTTCTGATATGAAACTTGGTTGGAGTTTTCTTTTTATTAGAAAATTTAAAAAAAAAGATAAGGGCTAAATATGTTTCTATTACTTAAAAATTTGTTTTTTTAGTATTTAAAAACATATTTTCACTTTTCGACTCCAATGTTTCTCCGTCACCATTTTTAATCTCTATCGATAACTCCAATCTTACTTAGCTAACAAAAGTCTATGTGGCAATTTTAATGTGTTGTCATCGCGCGTGTATTGCCACCTCATATTCGTAATGTCACGTAGTTTTTTTTTAAAAAAAAAAACACTTTAAACGTGGAACCCTATTTCCCAATCTCTCGTCTTCTCCATCTTTTAATCCCTAACTTTGAAACATTTAATGTGACTTCACAGCAGTGTTTTAAGAACCGGACGGTTCAACCGGTTGGATAAGGAACCGGGCAATCGTGCGGTTGGTTCAACCCAATTGAATCGCAGGGCAATTGAACCGCGCAGAATCGGATTAGACTGGATTAAACCACGGTTCAACCGCTTTGAACCATCAATTGGCCCGGGGTTGAACCGCCTGAAATGCATTTTTGAATTTTTTATTTACTTTTTCTCCAAAATTTAATATTTTTCTTATTTTTTTAATTAGACAAAATTATACCTGAGGACCTTTAAGTTATTTATTTGTAACAAGTTAGCCTTTTAAGTTTTTTTGTAACAAATAACCCCGGAAGTCACACATGAACTGATTGAACCATGACCCCGGAGGTCTCTTCGATTAAATCTCCGGTCCGATTTTAAAACATTGCTTTAAAGCCCTAAATTTGCAACATTGCATGTGTGACTCCCCAAAACAAGGTTATTGCTATATTACCTCAAAGAAAAATGACTACGTGAGATAAGAGATAAGAGAAAATGTAGGGATGGAGGGTGGGTGAGACAATACGAGGAAAATTATGGTTGAAATGAAAGAAAAGAAAGGAAGGTGTAATGATACCAAAATATGGAACCCTATGCGAACACAAGGGTAGACATGGAGGTAATAAAGTGGTTATATAACTAAATGAGATCAAAGAAAGAAGGCATGAAAAGTGTGATGCAATTCCTAAATTCTCTATTCTACTTTTACTCTTCTCTTCCTTTTTCTCTTATGCAATCCTTGTATTACTTAGTCTCTAGCACTAAGGCCTTTTATCTTGTTTGATTGAAATTCCTTCCAAATTATATAACTAAAAGGGTTGTTCACACCTTTCAATTGATTCAATAACAGTATTTCTTCCTTCATTTAATTTTAATTTTAGACTCATTACATTGGTGCTTTCATTGTCGACATGGAAGAGTATATATGAGTAACTGCTAAAGGAGCTCACTGGAGGGAAATAGAAGTTGAGTATAACGCTCGATAGGCGAAATGGCGGAATTTGATGGACTCGAATCACACTATTTGGGACCAAATCGAAACCGTGTTGAGAGAATAGGCTATCATATCTGTATAACCTAGCCTTTGCGGAGGCTTTTATAACCCTCCTGGACCTGTTCCTGCACAACATGTAATCTTGGCTAATTTCATCAAGTTCTGTCTCACTGTCACTGCTCACTGTCTGATCTTGTTGCTCATTGTCCTTGTCAACTTGCTCAATAAAATTGTCAATTTGAACATTAGGTTTATTTGATTGTAATTCCACCCACCTCAAATTGTGAGGTGTCATTGTCAACCTGTTTTCCTTTATCATCAGCAGAGATTTTTGCTTCAAGCATTTCTGTTTCACAAAACTTTACATCTCTACTAATAATACATTTCTTATTTTCATCAGACAAGATTTTAACGCCTTTAACACCTCTGGATAGCCAACAAATACCCCTTTCTTAACCCTTGGTTCAGTTTTTCATTATTCACATGATAATCAGCAGGACATGTCGAAGATAATGGTCAAACAGAATTTAGCCATGCCACATCAGCAGCAGAGTTGCCACATCAGATTCAACCATTAGTTTACTAATTACGCGTGTTGTTAGTTTTCTTTTTGTAAAAGTGATACTTTTCCTTTGCTGTTAGTTTTTTAGTTCTTTAGTTAGTTTTCTTTCTGTTGAGAAAGTTTGTTTAATCTCTCAACTGATTCAGTTAATACTCTCTGTATATATAGTCTAAAATGACTCCCAAAATAAAATCAATGAAGAATTATGTTTTTCATATCTTGAATCTGTTTCTCCAGAAACTCAAATCACCTTTGAGCTTTCTTGCTTAAGTCTCCAATGGAGCATCAATCTCATATTTTCACATGGTATCAGAGCTTTAATCGCTGCGTTTTCCGTCTATCTTCGTCGAATTGTTTCGATTTCTATTCTCTCATCCTTCACTATTTTAATTTCTGGATTTCTAGGTCAAAATCCTTTTTTCGTCATTTCTTGATTCGAATTCGTTTCTTCTTGATTGCTGAATCTCACGATTCAACAATTTCTCTCATCGCTTCAATTTTTCCTTTCGATTGTCCTTCGATTGTTGAATCTCACGATTCAACGATTTCCGTCTCCGATTCTCTCGCACTGTGTCCTTTTCCCCTTTTCTTTCTTGCTGATTTCCCTTTTCTCCAATGGCGGAAGTAGATCCCACATCAAGCATCAAAATCGGTGAACCTGAAAAAGAGAACAAAGACAAGGCATATCAAACCGATATGCTGAGTCCCTATTTCATGCATCCGAGTGACAATCCTGGTATCGCGATTGTCACTCCTCATCTGAACGGGAGCAATTATCATACTTGGTCAAGATCCATGACTATGGCCTTAAAGTCAAAGAACAAGATGCACTTCATTGACGGTTCAATGCCAAGACCTGCTGATGATGACAGAAACTCCATGGCATGGGACAGATGCAACACAATGGTAATGTCTTGGATCAACAATTCTATAGTTCCAGAAATCACACAAAGCATATTATGGATGGACACCGCTGCTGAAGTATGGAAAGATCTAAAAGATCGATTTTACCAAGGAGATATTTTCAGAATTTCAGACCTACAAGAGGAAATCTACACCACCAGACAAGGTGATGGCTCTATCTCTACCTATTATACCAAATTAAAGAAATTGTGGCAAGAATTAGAAAATTTTTTGCCTGCTCCTAAGTGTGACTGTGACACTGATAACTGTAAGTGCAATGCTGTGGTTAAATTCAAAGAGTATAGAGAGACTGAAAATGTTTTGAGATTTTTAAAGGGATTAAATGAACAATACTCTTCTGTAAGATCCAATATTATGTTAATGGAACCCCTCCCCAATATTGGTAAAGTGTACTCTCTGTTGATTCAACAAGAGAGACAAAATGCTATAGATGAACCTAGGATTCTTGCTGCTGCAAATTATCAAGGGAGAGGCTATGGCACAAAAGGTAAGAATGATCGTGGTGGAAGGTCCTCTACTGGAAGAGGCAGAGGCAAAATGGTTTGTTCTCACTGTGGCAAGACTGGCCACATGATTGATAGTTGCTATAAGAAGCATGGGTATCCTCCAAACACTGGGGCTATCAACAATTGCACAAATGAGCATGAAGAGGAAGACAATGGCACCACTGAGTATGAAGAAGAACAACGAGATGGAGGAAAGAACAGCTCTGAGATGCTTAGCTTCACACCTGAACAACACAAGGCTCAGTTGGCTCTGTTGCAGAATCCAGGCAGTGCTGGCAGCATCAACCACTTCACCACTATCAAATCAGGTATTATCCTTCTTGTCCCTAACTCAAATAGATCAAAAATCTGGATAATAGACACTGGGGCCACTGATCATGTATGCTTTATCATAGACTATTTTCAATGTTTAAAAAGAATTAAACCTATCACTTTAAGATTGCCAAATGGAAGTCTTGTAACCACTGAATTTGCTGGAACTATTTGTTTTGATAATGGTCTTTGCATACATGATGTTCTTTATATCCCAAACTTTTCATTCAATCTCATTTCTATTCCAAAACTTGTAGTTGATATTGACTGTGATGTACACTTTAACAGAAGGGGATGTTTAATACAGGACGACCCCTGCCAGAAGATGATTGGGAAAACTGAATTGAGGAATCGGTTGTTTAGGCTTGTTACCCCTTCTGTTGGAATAAATAGAAAAATTTCTTTTCCTAGCATTAATCATGTTAGAATTTTAAATGTAGCTAATACTTGTAATCTTTGGCACCTAAGATCTGGCCACCCATCTTACGAGAAATTAGCTGAAATAAATAAAGTTTTTCCTTATGTGAAATGTTCTAAATCTGACATGCCTTGTTATATATGTCAATATGCTAAGCAGAGAAGGCTTCCATTTCCACATAGTACTAGCACATCTGAAAAATGTTTTGATCTAGTACATATGGACATTTGGGGCCCCCTATCTGTTCCTTCTATGTTTGGACATAAGTATTTTCTCACTGTTATGGATAATAAGAGTAGATTCACATGGATCTTTCTCATGAAATCTAAATCAGAGGCATCACAGTTAGTAAAGTCCTTTGTCACCCTTGTTCACACACAATTTGAAACTGAAATCAAAAGCATTAGAACTGATAATGGTCCTGAGTTTAATCTTAAAACTTTTTACCGTGATAAGGGCATTTTACATCAAACATCATGTGTTGGTACTCCTCAACAAAATGGTATTGTTGAGAGAAAGCACCAACACATCTTAAACATCACTAGAGCCCTTCTTTTTCAAGCTAACTTGCCCAAACATTTCTGGGGACATGCTATTAACCATGCTGTGCACATAATAAATAGGTTGCCTTCAAAATTTCTCTCTCAGAAATCACCTTATGAATGTCTGCATAAATTTTTGCCTGATATGCACCCTTTAAAGGTATTTGGTTCTCTTTGTTTAGCTTCTACTTTGAAAGCAAATAGAAAGAAATTGGACTCTCGTTCTAGAAAATGTATTTACTTAGGTTTTAAAACTGGGGTGAAAGGTCATGTTGTGTTTGATTTAAATTCCAGAGAGATTTTCCTTTCTAGAGATGTTGAGTTTTTTGAACACATTTTCCCTTACAAACCTGTCTCTCATGAAGGAACCACACCTCAATGCACTCCTCTGCCTGACACTTTGTTTCCTCACCATGATGACCCATTTGAAGAGGATAAAGGTGATGATCCTAGTCCTACAACTAACCAGCCACATGAACCTAATACAGACACACCTACAGCCACTGAGCCCTCAAATACAACAAGTGAAGAAGCTGTTACAGACACCAATCACACAGACACAACCTCTGTCTTAGATACACCCACTAATGAACCAGGCACAGACTTGAATGAATCAACCACTAATGAACCTGACATTAGGAAATCCACTAGAACTAGGAGAGCTCCAGGTTACCTAGAAGACTACCATTGCTCACTCCTAGCTGACAATGTGGACACACCAACATTGACTGATCCCACACCTTCCAATGAGCAAAACAAATACCCTATTTCCAACTATATATCGTATCACAAACTATCCCCTCCACACAGACACTACACACTCAACATTTCAACCAATGTTGAGCCCACATCTTATGAAGAGGCCATTAGTGATGACAATTGGAAGAATGCCATAGAGGCTGAACTGTCAGCCTTAACAAAAACAAACACCTGGGAATTAGTTCAATTACCTAAGAATAAGAAAGCTGTGGGGTGCAAATGGATATTCAAACTTAAGCTTCATGCTGATGGGTCTGTTGAAAGGTATAAAGCTAGGCTAGTAGCAAAGGGGTTCACTCAAACTGCAGGGACTGATTACACAGAAACTTTTAGTCCTGTGGTAAAAATGACCACTGTAAGACTTCTGTTGGCCATTGCTGCCACCCAAAAATGGCACCTTTGTCAATTAGATGTCAACACAGCTTTCCTTCATGGAGATTTACTTGAGGAAGTTTACATGAAACCTCCTCAAGGTCTTAAGTTAGCTGAACCTGATCTTGTGTGCAAGCTGCAGAAGTCCCTTTATGGACTAAAGCAAGCTAGCAGACAATGGAATGCCAAGCTTATTGATACTTTAATATCTATTGGTTACAATCAATCTAAGTCTGATTATTCATTATTTACTAAACTAACTACTGATGGTTTCACTGCTATTTTAGTTTATGTTGATGACTTGGTGCTAGCAGGAACTGACATTACTGAGATCAATGGAGTTAAAGCTCTATTAGATCAGAAATTCAGTATCAAAGACCTTGGATTTTTAAAATATTTTTTAGGTTTTGAAGTGGCCAGAAACAAGGATGGCATATCCCTATGTCAAAGGAAATATGCACTTGATCTTCTACAAGAAGCTGGAATGCTTGCAGCAAAGCCATGCTCCACCCCCATGGAACCTCAGTTGAAACTAAGCAAAAGCTCTGGAACTGCCATACCAGAACCATCCATCTACAGGCGCCTCATTGGAAAATTGTTGTACCTAACTCACTCCAGACCTGAGATTAGCTTTGCTGTCAGCAAGCTAAGTCAATTCCTTGAAGCTCCCACTGACATACACCTTCAAGCAGCCATGCGTGTATTAAAATTCATCAAGCTCGATCCTGGAAAAGGATTGTTCTTCAGCAGTTCATCAACATTAATTCTCAAAGGCTTCTCAGACTCTGACTGGGGATCCTTCCCTGATACTAGAAGATCTACTACTGGATTCTGCTTCTTCTTGGGAACCTCCTTGATCTCTTGGAAGAGCAAAAAGCAGGCCATAACATCAAGATCTTCTAGTGAAGCTGAATATAGAGCTCTTGCTCAAACTGCCTGTGAAGCTCAATGGCTTCTGTTCTTATTGAGAGACCTGCACATTGAGCATCCCAAACCTGTCATTCTGTACTGTGATAACAAAGCTGCCTTGCACATAGCAGCCAACCCTGTATTCCATGAGCGAACAAAACACATAGAGCTGGACTGCCACACTGTTAGAGAAAAGATACAAGCTGGAGTTCTGCATCTACTTCCTATCTGCTCCAAAGAACAAGTTGCTGATTTACTTACCAAATCACTGCAACCAGGACCATTCTCTCATCTCCAAAGCAAGCTTAGCATGATCGACATACATTCCAGCTTGAGGGGGCATGTTGAAGATAATGGTCAAACAGAATTTGGCCATGCCACATCAGCAGCAGAGTTGCCACATCAGATTCAACCATTAGTTTACTAATTACGCGTATTGTTAGTTTTCTTTTTGTAAAAGTGATACTTTTCCTTTGCTATTAGTTTTTTAGTTCTTTAGTTAGTTTTCTTTCTGTTGAGAAAGTTTGTTTAATCTCTCAACTGATTCAGTTAATACTCTCTGTATATATAGTCTAAAATGACTCCCAAAATGAAATCAATGAAGAATTATGTTTTTCATATCTTGAATCTGTTTCTCCAGAAACTCAAATCACCTTTGAGCTTTCTTGCTTAAGTCTCCAATGGAACATCAATCTCATATTTTCACAGGACATCCATATATTTTCAGATTACTATAGTGCGCAGGTTTCCACTCCACCTCTCCTGAAAAGTATTACAACTTTTAATACAATTGGTTGTCATCATAACATCACTATTTTTTTTTTACTAATTAATCATATTGCCATTATTGATCTCAGTATAAAAAAATGCTATCTCAATCTATAAGAAACAAAATGAGTTATTTTCTTAGTCCTAAATATAAAAAGAAAATCTATGTTTTCATCCACATGCATTGTTGAATTTCTTATTTACTTTTATTTCTTATCAAGTTGTTGTTTGAGCTATTTTTTTCAAGAAGCTGACACAATTACTACATATAGAGAAAATTGAGAAACAGATGTATCGCATATCAAGTTCGAACTCGAGAGCAATCGAAAAATGTCTCTAGCTCCAACCAACTGAACTTCAGCACCGAGACTGTTTGAGCTACTTAATACAACGAATTGTTACTAATTTTCACTTTTTGAGATATCAATTGAATCAAAAGGTATTTGTTAGAAGTAGTAGTAGCATTGCATTATTGATGATTTGTTCTTCACATCACATGGCTTTTGGCATGTTGAAAAAACAATAGCCGTTGATCCTGCCAATCCATATTCAACATCGTGCCAACCCACATCTCAAGCAATCTTAGCTTAGCTAGCCCCACACCACTCCCACTCCAGCTCCCTCCAGTCCACGCTCTCTCAATCAATCACGCATCCCGTGATCAATGCACCAAACACCGACACGTGTCCCTTCCCTTCCCGTCTCTCACTTCCACAAAATCCCCTTCTTCTATCTCTCTCATTCATCACTTTCCACTCTCATCAAAGAACAACAATGGCAGCAACAACGTTGTTGTTCTCGTCATTGTTACTCTTCTCTTTCTTATTCAACTTCACAGAATCTCGTCTAACATTAGATTTCTACAAAAAAACATGTCCACAATTCGAACAAATAATCCAACAAACAGTAACAACAAAACAGATCCAAAACCCAACAACCGCCGCAGCAACACTCCGTTTATTCCTCCACGACTGTCTCCTCCCTAACGGTTGCGACGCTTCAGTTCTCCTTTCTTCAACACCTTTCAACAAAGCAGAACGTGACGCCGACATTAACCTATCTCTCCCCGGCGATGCTTTCGACCTCATCGTACGTATCAAAACCGCACTCGAAATCTCTTGTCCTAACACCGTTTCTTGTTCCGACATCCTCACCGCTTCAACTAACCATCTTCTTATCATGCTTGGTGGTCCCCACTTCCCTGTCTACCTCGGTCGCCGTGACGGCCGTGTTTCTCTCTCCTCCGCCGTTAACAACCACTTACCTAAACCATCAATGCCGATGTCACAAATCGTTCAAATCTTCACTCAACGTGGTTTCTCCGTCGAAGAAATGGTTGCTCTTTCTGGTGCTCACACCGTTGGATTTTCACATTGTTCAGAATTCACATCAGAACTCAACAATTCTTCTGGTTCTGGTTATAATCCTAGATTTGCTTCAGGGTTAAAGAAGGCGTGTGGAGATTACCAAAATAACCCTACGTTATCTGTATTTAATGATATTATGACACCTAATAAATTTGATAATGTTTATTTTCAGAATCTACCTAAGGGTTTGGGGGTGTTGAAATCAGATCACGGTTTGTTTAGTGATGAACTAACTAGACCTTTTGTTGAAAGCTTTGCTGCAGATCAAGATAAGTTTTTTAGGGTTTTTGCTAATGCAATCACTAAGCTTAGTCTTTTGGGTGTTAATACTGGAAGGAAAGGAGAAATCAGACGCAGGTGTGATCAGATTAATTAATTGTAATTTTTTTTTTTAGTTGAAACTTTTTGTGTATTTTATTTTCTCTTCATTTTATTGTTGTAAGAAAGAATCTGATAGTGAGGTTTATTTATTTATATTTATTATTATTATACTCTGTCAGTGCATCAATCAATTTGATGATGTTTCTAAAGTACATATACATAGTAGTTATTTCTGTGTACTCTACGCTGGTATTTGGTGGCATTGGCATTGGCATTGGCATTTTGTTTGTTGTCCCTAAATTTTCGAGTGTCATATTGTACTAATATTACTAAGGAAAATTTAATAAAAGCCCTATTTTCTTGTTATTCCTATTTTTTTTTTTAAAGTAGTATGATCTTAAAAAGTGAAGAGATTCGTCATAGAAGTATGCAACTTTGGGAAAGCGATGAGTAGTGTAGCTAAAATTTGAGCTTAAATAAACTACTAGTAGCAATAGTGTGGGGGAATTGAACCCTCAATTAAGTTTTCCAAAGGTATCAATAAGCTTGAAGTGTGTGTGGATGTGGAGTTGGTCTATGCTATTGTTCTGGTAAGGAGGTGGGTCGTTTGGATGGTTGGGGATTGGTGACAGAGATTCGGATATTGTGGGAAGTGAATATCAAGCATGTTTACTCTGAGGCCAATAAATCAGCTAATAAGCTTGCTAATATGGGGTGTACTCAAGATGTCTCTTTAATTTTTCATGAGCAGTGTCCTTCTGTTGTTGGACCTATTTTACTCGACGATATGAGGGGAGTGTCTACTCCTCGTTGTGTAATTCGTTAGTTTTCTACTTTTTTGGGGCCTAGGCCCCGTTCCATTCAAAAAAAAGTTTTCCAAATATCACTTTCTCTTTGAAAATATATTAGATTTAATAGTTTTTAAAGTTTATCTTCATTTATCAATTGAAACCTTAGGCAATAAATTTTTGAAATTAAGCTGATGCATGAATATTTTTTGAAGAAAAAAATATTTTGTTTAAATTTACTAAAAGTAACCGTTGGGTCTACTTCCTCCGGACCTAATTATAAGCAAAAAAGTGTCTAGTTTTGGTGGACTCAAATATAAGCAAATTTCAACTAACCTAACTATATTTAGTGTTACTTTTTCACAACTACCATTAAATTAGCTCATTAATGTTTTGAGAAGATGACTATTAATTAGGGATAATTATGTAAATTTATTTGTTTTTTCCTGAATTCAAGAAAATTAAATGCACAGAACTACTATCCTTAATATATGTGAAATTAGTTATTTTTGCTTATAATTAAGTTCGTAGGGATTGTATTAGAAGCACTCTAAAAAAAGTAGTAAATTATAAATTGAGAGATTTTGGGATGTGTGATATGAGTAACCGACCATATGCTTAAATAATGTGAGAGGGGAATTTAATTTACCTAAGTAAAATGCAGGAGATGCTTTTTGATCTTGGGAATCCAGAGTTTTGTCTACAGGAGAGAGAATCGACTCAGTTTTGTCCCTAATTGGTGTCTTCTAAACAGCTGGTTTCATGGCCACTGCATTTGGATGCATATAGTAATAATTTAATTTTTTGTTGACATCATAATAATTTAATTTATCAGACAGTTGTAGATTCTGACTGTTATTGAAGCACCTCCATATTAGGCGCCGCGTACACTAACTATGCCAAAGCATTAATTTTCTTCTTCTTATATATGTGGGGTGATCTTAATTTAACTTTGATTTCATAAGTGCGGTTGGTGTTGGTTTTCAATGAGACCATATCACCATGACAAATGGACTAGTTTTTTTTAAAAAATGATAAATAATATTAATAATTAATCTATGAGTCATTGTGTGATTGAAAAAAAGACGAATTATGCAACTACACCTAAGTTTTTTCTGAATGAAAATCCACCTCCATTAAACAAAAAGTAGGAAATGGATTCTGCAATAGCCAATATGTACCGCTTAATTGGGATCCAAAGTTTCGCATTTCAACTTTGTATTTTAGACCTGATTTATCGACCAAACCCAATTTACCAAATTTCGATTGAATCCAACGCAGACCGTCGGCTCTTGATCGAGACACTTTGTATCGAATGTGTTTTTACTATTACTAGAAAAGGAATCCGCATCCCAAAAGTTGAAAGTCAGTTGTGCCAAAAAAATTAAATGATACAGACAATGCCAACGAGTATTTTTTTTGGTTAGGATCATTGCTGGCTACCCACGGAGTGTCCCAACGCTTTCAACGAAAGATTAATCTCCACTCGTGTGCTTAGGATCAAATTTTGCACTGGCCCACACCGAGATTGTTCACTGCGGAAATCGAACCCCGAAGCACCGGGTCGACCCTCGTGTCCCAGGGTAATGCTAACGAGTATTCTAGGATACTGATTAAAGAATTAAACGATATAAAGAATACTAACTATTGTTCTTAGGATATTGATTAAAGTCTAGTAAAAAAAAGAGATTGATTAAAGAATTAAAAGGGGTAAGTTTATATGAGAAAATTATATAATTTATTATAGTAAAACATGTTTAACCTATATTCTCTAAATATTTAGAGCATTTAGGAGTTAGGACACTTGCTAATAAGATCGGATACGGAGAATGCATGATAAATTGACATATTATATTTTAGTTTTTTCTATTTAGGTTTAATCATAAAGTTGTATTGTAGTATAATGTAAATATTTGTTGTGACTTGAAAACTTTGTATTGAGTATTTTGTTTTTGGGAACAAACTGCACTAGCTGAAAAACTTGAGTGGAATTTGCGATAGTAGAAGACGCAGGAGACAGGGTTTATGCATAGTCAAACTCAAAACGAGGAATGTGCTTCCAGGCTGGATAAGATAAACTAATCATATTGTTAGCGTGTGGGACCTGCTATCAATATCAATAATGCTTTCTTTTGCTAAATACACGGGCAGGGTTTACTAGTTATTAATGACACTGAGAAAACATAAATGGTGAAAAATGGTGGGAATAGACCGGGTCGATCGATAGAGGTTATATATACTCGTTAGCATTTACTAGTTATTAATCACAATAGGATTTTGGTTAAAACATAAAATGCATAGTTCCAGCTGCATAAAACATATAACACACACACACACATATACAGTATTCCGAACGGAATTCATTGAGAGAAAATCGTACCTCACGGTGGTGATGCTGAGATAGAAATCTGAAATCCGAGACGACACGGCCGAGGTCTGAGATGGTATCAACTCCTTGTGAAGCGCGGGGAGGCCGCCACCTCCAAGCACTTTGGCGCCCAAATCAGTCCATAATAAAGATGTGGCATATGAGAGGAGTGGAAAAAGCATACCATATTTTAGAGTGTGGAGTGGTATATATGGTGGTGCGACTGAGTTTGCTTACAATTGGGCTCCTAAGCCCATTATCTCTAGCCAAAGTTGGATCCGGAATAGTAGTCCCCAAGTCGGTTGCACATGTTGTGGAGCCGACTTGTGAGCAAATTCTTCCTCGTAAGACATCCAACCTACTGAAGTTAGCTAAATAATGAAAGAAATAGTCGCTCGTGTAATATAGTCTCACATACGTTATCGTCGTGATTTGTACACCGGATTAGTACCTGAGTTGTGGATTTTCTCTTTAGCAACATTTAAGTTCTGCAACGAACATAAACCGTGATAGTGTATACCTTAAAGAGGGCAAAGGTGAGCGTACCAAGTCCTGAAATCCCTGTTGTCGAGCTTGTAGGCCCAATTCTAAAGTCGAAAATTTGAGTACTGTGAGACTCTTGTTACTGGCCCCGAGTTGGGGGTGAGTGGTTTGCGCCAACAAGGTATCTCTCTCGAGTAGAGCGTAGCGAGGAGAGAACCATGTGAAAACCAGAAATCATTTCACCAAGCAACTAGGTGAGATGAACTCACATGGAAGAGAATCAAACTTTCTATAGTCGTAGTACCAAACTGGGTTGTCAACATTATTAGTGCGACGTTGACAATAACAGTGTCAGTTCTGGCAAGATAAGTCAAGGTCAGTGAACCACCGCGCGAGTACATACGGGAACTCGGCATGACAAGGAGGTGATGTACTGTGTTGCAACCGAGGTTGCTTCCTGTCCGTGGAACGAAATCCTGGTCGTTGGATGCTCGTGGGCGCGTTGTTCTCGCCCTAGTCTATGGGTGAGATCAACAATATACGGTGAGGCGCAAGCCCGACGCCGTCAGTTCCGAGGTCCCAAATGGCGACGCCAAGGCAACCTTAGGAGACAACCCGAAGCTGGCTCGCGAGACCCACGCCAGATTTAACGTCTGCATTCAATTTCAACACTGAACTAGAGGACTCTCGATCAAGTATATTTCGGCACTTGTATCTACATTCATTTCCTTTATCTGATTTTCGGTCTCTGAGGGTCTGCGGATTAGGCTTTTGTTACCCAAACTTTGATTAGGCCGAGGCATACACCGATTTGATGAGGTGTCCCCACTAATCGATCTTAGGCGGACACTGTAGTGGGACCACGTAAGCTCGGTTTTTGGTATGTTGACCTCACCGATCTGCGGAAGCGGACTACCCAAATTCGTTTTTCCCAAACATGTCGGGGTTTATAACAGGAAGTCGGTAATACTGTCAAGGTCGGCAGGCGTTCGAGATGTGGAATGCCAAATCTATTCGATACCATATCTAGCGAGGCGCAACCCCCCAGTACACAATCGTATCCAAGTTTTTACGTCTTGTCTTTAATTGAATAATAATAACTAGTACAAATGGTTTTTACGACCTGTACAACCAGTACCTATGGTACTGCACCCAAGTATTGCTCATACTCAAATCCCATGAAACCCCAACTTCCGTAGAAAAAGACCCCCACATCTTCCAATCCTCTCTTCTAACTGCCCAGATCTTCAATTGTAGGTCGCTTTGGATCCAGCCTTGGACACGCAGATGTGTTAAATCTCTTGAGGGAGAGCTTTGTCCCCCATTGTGGTCATACCTGGCTTGAGGAATTAGTCTCTGCAGTTGCGCGCAGGGGATACCTGGTTTATACAAAAAAAACATATATAACAGACACATATACATTGTTACACCCAGTCAGACCTTCTTTTAACGGTGTCAAATTAAAATTGTAAAAAAAGGTTAGGCAAAATTACACTAGAGGACCTTTAAGTTATTTATTTGTAACAAGTTGGACCTTTAAGTTTTTTTTGTAACAAATAGGCCCTTTTAATGATTTCTCTAGCTTATATATTTTGATGTAGTGCTACTTTATATATTGTGACTACTCTAGCTTATGTATTTTGATGCAAACAAACATATTTTGGTGTATTTTGATGTAATGAACGATATTACATTTTACTAAAAGGGCCAACGGTGTCAACGTCGGGTAACTTAAAGGGCCTATTTGTTACAAAAGAAACTTAAAGGGCCAACTTGTTACAAATAAATAAGTTAAAGGTCCCCTGGTGTAATTTTGCCAAAAGGTTAATATGGCAAATGTTTTAAAATTTAAAGGACCAAATTGGAGAAAAACCTTAAATGACTAAATTGAAATTTGGTTAAGGCAACTCAAGAGCAATTTTGCCTAAATAATATTATAAATAAATAATTCATTTTTATAAAATAAGATTCAGTTCCTCTTTGAGCTACATTTCTATGTAAGACCCTTATTTTTTATACGTTGTATCATGCAAAATCAATAAATAGTTCAAAATTAAGTTGTTATTAGATTTAAAAGTACCTCACTTTTATGCTCATTATGGTTATATCTCGTTCGAGATATTAGTATCTGCAGTTGCGCGCAGAAGATTCTTGGAAGATTTATTTTAGTATGTGACAGTGTGCTGAGTGCTGTCAAATGATCGTACAATTACCAACGGCTAGTGTTCTTTTATGACAACTATTGTCCTTTTTTATTTTCTGCTTTGCTGCATTTTACAATATCCATTTTGATTTCAGTATTTTTCTTGTCTTTTCTGTGAGTCTTCAAATATCTAGATGCTACTAGAGGATCTAGGGTAGAATATACCTAAGGTTTTGCAATGAGTGGCTAAATGATTGTGGCCTCCATTTGCCTATTTAAACCGTAGAGAATGAATGAAAAATCAGGCAGCATTTTATCAAGAAACACATTCTCCTAGCTATTTCTCTTGTGCTATCCTTATCTCTTTTCCAACGAACCTTATTCTTCCCATTAGGGTTCCTGGCTAAAGATTGAGTCCTAATGGGTTGAAGAAACCCCTAGTTCTCACTAATACTCTGTCACAGTTGGTATCAATAGTCACCTTTCCTGTTCTCCATATGGCTGAACCTACTCCTTCTGTTGCTGACTTGCTTATCAGGATGAACGAACGTGATGCAGCTGCAAATGCTCGCATTGACCAGCTCCAGGCTCGTATGGACCCTGGCATGGAGGAGATACGGACGCTCTTACGAGAGCTTCCCCAACATACTCCGCCTCCTACTCCGGATAGAGGCACGCTGTTGCACCCCGAAAAAAATCCGGATTGGACCTTTCATCGTACAACGTGAAAATTTGTGAAGCCGCCATCAACATTTTCTATTTAGGGACCAAAACATTGAAAAAGGGTCCTTTTTTAAGGCGGGTGGTCCTTTGAGAACTAGAGATGTAAGTTCGGGGGTCGGTTAGGTGTGGGGAAGGTATTAGCATCCCACACCTCCTTTCTACCGAAAGGGAACCTTTAACTTGATGTGCGGTTTTGACAGAGTTGATTTGAAACAATTCGTTCTACTTCTTTTTTATTTGAGAAAAGTGTTTTTGAAAACGGGGGAAAAGAAGAATCTTTTTATTATTTTTTAAAAGTGTGCTTGACGGGATGTGACCCGCTCCTACGTATCTCCCGGTGCGATGGAGAATTCAAAGCTTACGTAGTTCTCCTTAGTCGAGAAACTTTGTGTTGGTGTTTTTTATTGTAGGGGTTTTCGGTCCTAGACTGTACAGTCCACTAGACCTAGAACAAAGACAACCCCGCCTGTACAGACGACGTGCCCCCTACTTATTGAAAATGTTTTTTTTGATTAAGGAAGAAAAAGATTTGTTGTGAGGTTGGTTGCTTTTATTTGGCAAGTATCTTAGGCTCGCCTGAACTGTACAGCTCGCTAACCCTAAGACGCTAACCAATACCGGATGTACATCCGACTCGATTCCTTACTCATTTTTTGAAATAGGGTTCAAGTTGTTAATTACTTGTTTTAATTCTCATAAGTATCCCAAGATGTTTGAGCTGTACAGCTCCGATCTTAGGACGCTAGACAACACCGGCCGTACGTCCGACTTGCCTCCTTATGAGTTTTCAAAAAGGTTTATTGTTGATCTTAGAAAGAATTTGATTGTCTTATGAAAACAATTTGAGAAAAGATTGAGTTTGGAAAAAGCTTTAGAAAATGATTGATTTGAAGAAAGGAGAAGGGAGTTTGAGGGTGACATTGGTCACAACAGGTTTGTTGGGATGGCGTGGCATCCAAAAGGAAAAGAAAGTAGAACATTCAATCAATTTCCAAGTCAAGAACCAAAGTGCAACATTTAACAAATTGCAAGCAAAGCAATCAACAATGTAAGCATAAGCATAAACATTACCAATTACAACATTTGAGCACAAGAATGACACTTAGTCATCAACATCTGATGGCATGCATATGTAAGATCAACAATAGGCACACAAAGAGATCATACAAAAGTTCAATTCCATTAGGTGTCAACACAAGATAAAGCACAAGGTTGAATCCCTTTTAGTAATCCTTGACGCTTGAGACAATGCACAAGTGCATAAGTGTCTAGTCCTTTTACCAAATCATCAACATAGAATAATTTGCAAGCAAAGTACATAACAACCAACATCAAAACAATTTGAGAAATCATTTTACTCACAATTGCAAACCCTTTTCACAAAGAAATAACAAAAATCCTATCTTATTAGAAACTTGCGAACCAAAACATAACCAAACAACAAATTCATTCAACAAATACACAAAATCAAGCGAGCAAATGACACTAACAAGACTTAGGAACATTTATTCACAAGATCCAAGCAATCAAACACCAAAATCAACAACTATTCATATTTTTTTTTTTTGATTTTTGTGAAAATAAGAAGGCATGAAAAATGAAATATTTGCAAAATCAAACAACATGTTTGGACATGGGAACTTCAAAATCAAGCCTCAATAACAAGATTGCATAAAGAAATGCATCAAAACTCGATTAAACCTATTTTATGCTAAGGGTGCAAAACATTCATAGCTTCCTAACACAATTTTATTTCACAAAATGCAACAAGCAAAATGATAACAACACAAATCACAATTTATTCAAGGGTGAGAAGCAATCTCAAACACCCAAGCCTCCCTAAGTGCTTGTCAAAATGTTTGAGATACCTCTCACCAACAACAATCAACAAATCAACAATATACCAACACTAAAATGCATGGATATGGTAGGATGCAAGATTAGAAACATGATTTTTACATTTTTATGCAAAAAAAAACTTAGTAAATGATGCAAGAGTTTTGAAGTATACCTTGAATCCAAGCTAATAAATAAAGAGTATGAAGAGAAAACCCACAAATCAACTAGATCTTCACCAAAACCTTGCGCAACTTGCCTTGTTCTTGAGATTGGATGATGAACACTTGAATCTTGGTAGAAGAGATGGATGATATATGAAGTAGGAGTTAATATGAGATGGAAAATGGAAGTGAAATGAAGAAAAATGGAGGAGGGAAAGGTTGTTGTGATTTCGGCCAAAGGAGGAGAGGAGAGGAGAGGTTTGTGTGCTAGGGTTTTGTGAATGAATTGTGAGGCCAAAAAAAAGGTGTGTAGGTGAGATGAGGTTTCTAAGGTATATATAGAGAGCAACTAGGTTTAAGGGTATTTAGGTCAATATGTACTAGTTGTGCTCTAGGATTTGATTTTAATTTTGAATCAAAGGCTAGGATTGAGGCTCACATGGATTGAGGACATTGAGAAAACACAAAATGAGAGAATAGAGAGGGGGTGGCGCATAAACATTGGGAGGGGTCCTTGGTGACCAAGTTTTGCAAGTTGTCATCTTGTACTATTGTACTATTATATGACCATTCCATTATCCCTTCATTTTTGATTATTCTTCTTAGGATAATTGTACAAAAATACACCCAATTTAGGCCACATACAAGGTATCTTGAGGAATATGCCATTTTATGAGATCACCATGACCAAAAATATCATAAAAACCTCATCTTGAAATTTTTGTAGAATATTCCTTTTTGATGCCTTTTTTGAATTTGAATTTTGTGCACAATGTATGCATGCCTGCGCATCCATACATACATGACCAAAAATGTTTTGCCTCAAATAAATTTCTCTAAAATTGCACAATGATTCTTGATGAGAAATTATCTTATTTTTGACAATGACCAAAATACCCTTGGCCCTAAAAACATTTTTTTGTCCAAAAATGCATTTCCAACCTAAAAAAAAAACTTTAGAATGCATGCACAATGCTCTTCACACTTTTCAAAATAATGCCACACTTCTCAATTTATTTATTTTTGTTGAGAATTAGGGTTTTGACCTAGGCGGACAAAATTAGGGTATGACACACGCCTGCTCACACTTATGCCACCAGAATTTCTAAGGTGGAATTCCCCAGATTTGATGGTTCTAATGTTAGAGATTGGCTCTACAAATGTGACCAATTTTTCTCACTAGATCCCACACCAGACGTGTCTCGCATCCGTTTGGTTTCTATTCACTTGGATGGTTTAGCTCTTCAATGGCATTTAAACTACATGAGGCAAAAGTTTGACATCTACCCTATTTGGAATCAATATGTCACAGACGTGTCTAATCGTTTTGGTGATGCATATGAAGACCCTCTCTCAAATTTACTGAAGGTGAAACATGGGACCAAGGTAGATGACTACATCAATGAGTTTGAGTTAGCTCAAACACAAGTAAGCCTTATCCCTGAACATGCTTTAAGTATTTTCTTGGCTAGTCTTGAACACACAACACAAATGAATGTGAGAATGTTTCAACCCACCACCATTGCACAAGCCTCAAACTTAGCTCGCCTATTTGAAACCTCCAAAACACATAAACCCTCCACTCGACCCTTTACCCCATTCCCTAAACAGAAAGCCCTCACTTACCCTTCCTCATCCTCTCCAACACCTACCACACAGAAACCATTATACACAAATAGAACTTACTCTGCAGCAGAAATGGCTGAGAGAAGAGCAAAAGGTTTGTGTATGTTCTGCGATGAAACCTTTGTGCCAGGCCACCAACTCAAACACAAACGTAGCCAAATGATGATCCTAGAAGCCACTGAGGAAGAGGAATCCTCTGACTCACCCACTGAACCCACCAATACTCCTATCTCAGAGTCCATAGAAACACCAGAAACCTCTCCAGACACCCCTCAGCTATCCCTCCAAGCCCTAACTGGCAGTTCTACATTTCACACAATGAGAATTACCTGTCTGCACAAAAGCAAAATTATACATGTCCTCTTAGATAGTGGTAGCACTCGCAACTTCCTTGACCTAGATATTGCAAGAAAATTAGGTTGCAAACTTGAGCCTGTCACTCCTATGCCCATTACTGGTGGTGGAGGTCACAAGTTACAATCTCTATTCATTTGTAAGGACTTTACTTGGACTCTACAGCAAACATAGTTTTCTGCTGATGTAATGGTCTTACCATTGGGTAGTTATGATCTTATTTTGGGTATTCAATGGCTTAGATCTTTGGGTCCAATTGTGTGGGACTTTGACAAACTTCAAATGGAATTTACTGTGAATGACAAAAAGTTTGTGGTGAGAGGAGCAAAAACTCCTGAGCTTAAGTTAATCAATAGCAAGTCTTTTGCCAAGGCAGTGCAGCAAGGTGCTGAGCTTTGTTTTATGTCTATTTCAACAAACAACACTGATTTTTTTCCTTCCCACCTGCCACCTACTACACACAACAGACCCTCCTACAGACCCTGCCATTCCCATTGCTGACCTATTAGACCAATACAGTGACCTTTTCACAGAACCTTCCACCCTGCCACCTTCTAGAAATGGCCTAGACCACCAAATACCTTTGAAAGAAGGCACTACACCATTCACTCTCAGACCTTATAGATATTCAATCATTCAAAAAAATGTCATAGACAAACTTGTCAATGACTTACTTGAGCAAGGTGTAATACAACATAGCACTAGCACTGTCCCTTATGCTTCACCTACAGTGCTAGTTATGAAAAAGGAGGGCTCTTGGCGCCTTTGTGTTGACTATAGACGCCTTAACCAAATCACCATCAAAGACAGTTTTCCCATTCCCCTCATAGAAGACCTTATGGATGAATTAGGTGGCTCCAAAATCTTTTCTAAACTAGACCTAAAATTTGGATACCATCAAGTCAGAATGACCTTAGGAGAAGAACCAAAAACAGCCTTCAAAACCCATAGTGGCCACTATGAATACCTTTTCATGCCCTCTGGGCTTACCAATGCCCCAGCCACATTCCAAGCACTCATGAACCATATTTTTAAACCTTTTCTTAGAAAATTTATCATCATCTTCTTTGATGATATCTTGGTGTATAACCCATCCTTAGAGGACCATTTAGCTCACCTACAACTGACCTTTCAAACACTTAGAGACAACAACCTGCTCCTTAGCCAACCAAAGTGTTGTTTTGCAACAGACAAAGTTGAGTACCTTGGCCATTTTATCACTGCAGAGGGTGTCTCAACTGATCCCTCAAAGATTGCTGCTATTCGTGCTTGGCCTGTTCCTTCAAATATCAAGCAATTAATAGGTTTTTTAGGCCTAGCAGGCTATTACAGACGCTTCATAAAGGATTTTGGGAAGCTAGCTAAACCTTTAACTGATCTATTACGCAAGGATGCTTTCTGTTGGACAGAGTCTGCTACTACAGCTTTTTGTGCTCTCAAAACTGCTCTCAGTTCTACTCCAGTACTTGCACTGCCAGACTTCTCAAAAAGGTTCGTTCTGGAAACTGATGCCTCGGGGAAAGGCATAGGAGCTGTTTTAATGCAAGATCATCACCCTATTGCATGCATTAGCAAAGCTTTGGGTCCTAGGCAACAAGATCTATCTATCTATGAAAGGGAATTACTAGCTATCGTTTATGCTATCCAGAAATGGAGTGCTTACCTTTCTCATGCACCATTTACTATTAAAACAGATCAAAAGAGCATCAAATACATTCTGGAGCAGAGATTACACACCCCTTTTCAACAAGTTTGGGTATCCAAACTCATGGGATTCGAGTTTGATATTCAATATAAAGAAGGCTCTTCAAACTTAGCAGCAGATACTCTCTCTCGCAATGTAGGTGCTGAATTAATGTCTTTAATTTTCAATTCTGATCAGCCAGGCTTGTTGGATAAAATCAAAACTCTGTGGTCTACAAATCCTATTCTGCAACAAATCATTTCTGATCTAGAAAATTCCCCTACATCACATCCTAAGTTCTCTTGGCACAATGGAGAATTAAGAAGGCTGGGTAAGTTAGTAGTGGGAAATGATCCTGCTCTGAAAGAATTTATACTTCAGTGGCTTCATAATTCTGTTGTTGGTGGTCACTCAGGCAAAGATGCCACTGCTGCTAGGGTGAGATCTATTTTTTATTGGAAGGGTCTGTTCAAGGATGTACACACTCATGTGAAAAATTGTGGGGTCTGTCAGAAATGTAAGAGTGATCAGGCTGCTCTACCTGGATTCTTACAACCTCTTCCTATTCCACAAAATATTTGGCAAGATATCAGCATGGACTTCATTGAGGGATTGCCCTCCTCAGGTGGAAAGCAAGTAATTTGGGTAGTGGTGGATAGATGAAGCAAATATGCCCATTTTATTCCACTCTCTCACCCTTACACTACTGCTGAATTAGCTGAATTATTCATGGACAATGTGTTCAAATTACATGGTATGCCTCTGTCAATCACCAGTGATAGAGACCCCATCTTCCTTAGTCTAATATGAAAGGAATTTTTTTAAGTTACAAGGGGTAGCTCTGAACGAATCAACAGCTTTTCACCCTCAAAGTGACAGTCAAACTGAGATAGTTAACAAGAGCTTAGAGACTTATCTTCGGTGCATGTGTCATGAGAAGCCAAGTTCTTGGTCTAAATGGATCACTATGGCAGAATGGTGGTATAATACATCATTTCACAGTGCCATTAAAACAACCCTTATGAGATAGTGTATGGTCAACACCCCCTATTCATCTACCTTACATACAAGGATTTTCCACCTCAACTGTTGTTGACAGAACTCTGTCTGCCAGAGAAGAAGTGCTCAAAATACTCAAATTCCATTTGCTTAGAGCCCAAAACAGAATGTCCCAACGAGCTAACCATCATAGATCTGCTAGGCACTTCAACATTGGTGACTTTGTCTACTTGAAGCTCCATCCCTACAAGCAACACACTCTTAAGCCTCACAGAATTCATAAGCCGTTGCCTAAGGTTTTTGGTCCTTTTAAGATTATTGACAAGATTGGCACTGCTGCTTATCAGCTCCAACTTCCTCCTGAGTCTAAAATTCATAATGTCATTCATGTTTCTCAGCTTAAAGCTTGCCCTAACCCACATACTACCCCTGCTATTCCATTACCAGATCCTGATAACAGTCAGCAAGCTACCCTTCATTACCCTGAGGCTATTCTTGACAGAAAAATGGTGAAACGGGGGAACATTGCTGCTACTAAAGTGCTAGTTAAATGGCAGGGTGGCACAAATGAGCAAGCTACTTGGGAATACTACTATGATCTACTTAAACAGTTTCCTAACTTTCATCCTTGAGGACAAGGATGTTCTTCAAGAAGGGGGTATTGTGACAGTGTGCTGAGTGCTGTCAAATGATCTTACAATTACCAACGGCTAGTGTCCTTTTATGACAGCTATTGTCCTTTTTTATTTTCTGCTTTGCTGCATTTTACAATATCCATTTTGATTTCAGTATTTTTCTTGTCTTTTCTGTGAGTCTTCAAATATCTAGATGCTACTAGAGGATCTAGGGTAGAATATACCTAAGGTTTTGCAATGAGTGGCTAAATGATTGTGGCCTCCATTTGCCTATTTAAACCGTAGAGAATGAATGAAAAATCAAGCAGCATTTTATCAAGAAACACATTCTCCTAGCTATTTCTCTTGTGCTATCCTTATCTCTTTTCCAACGAACCTTATTCTTCCCATTAGGGTTCCTGGCTAAAGATTGAGTCCTAATGGGTTGAAGAAACCCCTAGTTCTCACTAATACTTCCTTTTTTTGATCTTTTCTATGTCATCATAAGTTATTTATTTCTTATCTCCATATGAATGCAAAAATGTTGTAGGATCTGCATTCATGCTTGGAAGAGCTTTGACATCTATATTATGGGGAATGGTAGCTGATCGCTATGGTAGAAAACCTGTCGTGATTATTAGGATTGTTTATATATATATATATATATAGGGGACATATCTAGTGAGAAAGGGGTCTCTTATGTGAGAGTGAGAGGGTGCATTATCATCCATTGGATCAAAATAGATGGTTCAGATTAAAAGATACATTTAAGTGAAACACGTGACCTTCTTTTTCAGAAACACGGATCCGTTCAACTTCCTCTATTCCTCAACTTCTTTCTCAGCCAATACTCTGCATCTTTTCTCACCATCCAAACCTCCATTCTCAAACACGTCGATAGCTGTTTCAAAACCAAAACCACGTGCCCTGTGTTCTTTCTTCCCTTAAGGCCTTGGATTTAATAACAGGTACTTGGATTTAAACGTTTTAAATGACTTATTAAAAACAAAAGGGAAGGTTTATCAAGATGAAGGATGATGAAGTCGAACCTAAGTTAATTTATCCCTCTGTTATTCAAATCAAAGATGACTTAAGGAAAATACAAATTATATTCACTTGTTCTATAAATATTCACAAACACAGAATCAACGTAATTGGTGTAACACCAAAATCTTACTTGATGGATTTCAAACGGTTTCTTCAAGAACCAAAAGAGAGCTTTATTTTTTTGATAAAATTTAAGGTCTGCTTTTGATAGAAATCACATGTCTACTTCTGATGTTTTTAATTTGAGATCTAATCTCAGCTTTGTATTTTAATCCAAAAGATGAGAATGATTCATCAGTTCCTCTCACTCGTCACCCCATTTTTCTGGCTCACCGCTCCAACAAAGCCACCGGAGAAGAGAAACAGCGTGAGGGAATGAATGCTGGGCGATGGTTTAGGTGGGAGAAGACAAAACGTCAATACTGCAATTTTTTGTCAAACTCAAAATGATGGAAAGGAAAGCACGTGACTAACTTAAAACTAAGCATTTAATCTGGACCATCTATTTTGATCCAACGGTGGATAAAAGCTCCTCTCACTCTCACATAAGAAAGACTTTCTCACTAGATATGTCCCATATATATATATATATATATATATATATATCATTTATGTTTATTTGATTTCAGTGTAATTTTCAACACACTATTTGGCCTAACTAGAAGTTTTTGGATGGCTGTTATAATGAGATTTATTCTTGGAGGTTCAAATGGTTTGCTTGGACCAATGAAGGTACCAAGTTTTCATAAGATTGAGTTTGTGCATGTACTTGAATATTGTACATGAACTCCAGCATATATAGTGTTTGACAAAAAGACTAACTAACAGCTAATATGATTCGCTTCCTAACAAATTCCTAACTGAATAATAATAAATCAGTACAAAACTGAAATTAAAAGCTTAATTTAATAAATGTTAGTTTATTTTGTGTGATATGTTTATGTTATAACCTCATCATGTATTATATATAGGCTTATTCTACTGAAATATTTAGAGAAGAATACCATGCTTTAGGACTCTCAACTGTAAGCCAGCCTCATTAACCTTTGTCTATATATCATCAATTTCTTAGAAGCAAATCTGTGATCATAATAATTGGAACTGTGAACTGTGAGCCTCATTAACCAGCATTGGGAGGTTATATTGCTCAGGTCATGTTTTGTTTTTCATTGGGACATAAGATGACTTGTGTTACAAGACATATATGTTATGTCCCTTGTTTCTCTAATCCTTAATTTGATAAACTATGTATTACAGCCAGTACAAAAATATCCAAATATATTTCTAAAGGATTCCCTTTGGGATAAGTAAGTGAATTTTTTCCCCTTAAACTTGCATCCTCTATTTTCTTTTTATTTGTTGTTGTTTTGAGTTTCAATTTCAAAACATAAATCTCCCTATAGGTTTCCATACTTGTTGCCATCCATCCCTCACTGTATAAGCTAATGCACTTGTATTAGCAATTTCCTGCATTTGGCTAACAGTATGTATCTTAATTCCTACAAGTCTTCATCTCAACTTACTAACACCTCTTTTCCTTTATTTTCTTTGTTTGTTTGTTTGTTTATGTATTTTATTTTATCTTGGCTCTCTTATTTTATAGGAGACACTTCATAACCACAAAATGTCCACTAACAACATTGAATCTTTGGAACATGGAAATAGTGAGGCTAACAAAAATAAGATGATTCAAAAAGATGAAAGTCTCTTTCAAAATTGGCCCTTAATGTCATCTATCATTGATTACTGTGTTTTTGGGATTCATGACATTGGCCCTTAATGTTACTAGTTCTATTGATCTTATTGGTTATAAGTAAACACCATTTTATATTTTAATCATTTTTAAGGTTTTCTCATTATGGGCTGTCAGTCCTAAGAGGTTGGGTGGTTTGAACTTTGGAACTAATGATGTTGGTAATGTTCTTGCAGTATCAGGTAATGTTCTTGCAGTATCAGGTATGTATATCTTTGACATTTGTGAATCTCTAGATATTTTTATTAATCATGTTTGTACATGTGGATTTGCATAGCATCAAAGATAAAACACATATACTATCTTTTTTGTACTACTCACAAGATATGATTCTCCATTATTGTTTAGGTTTGGCTATTGTGATGTTCCAGCTTGGCTTATATCAACCAATTCAAAAAGTTGGTGGACCTATGGTTCTTGCTCGCTTATCTGGGGTTAGTCTTCACATACGCGCAACTGCAGAGACCAATCCCTCAAAGTCTCGAGATTCATTTCATTATTTGTTTGTACTAAAACATGTCTTATTATTTTTGGACTATGTATTTTTTTGTAGGTGTTATCCATTCCCATCGTGCAAAGCTTTCCCTTCATGACAATGTTGTCAGGCTTCACACTATACATATCCTTATATACTGCTTCCATTTTAAAATATATTTTGATTGTAAGTGAACCTCTTTCTTGATACAACACAACCAATGAGTAACATTAAGGGAGTAAAAGAGTTCAAGAGATCAGCTGAATTTTCTTCCAAAAGTTGATTAAGGGCAATGGTAATTAAACCTTTGATTATGTTATTTGGCTTTAATTTTCTTCCAAAAGTTGATTTTTGTAATATTTGAGTTATTACAACATATATGACATGTTGATTTGGGAAACAGGATCAACATCAAAGAGGGGTGTGGCTAATGGAATTTGTATAACTGCTGTGTCAGCATGCAAAGTAATTGGCCCAGCTGCTAGTGGTATAATGTGAGTATCTCTGGTCCATGTATACTCTTAAATTTGGGCTTATGGCCTAACTTATCAGTTATTGAATGAACCTAAAAAGTGCTTTTTTGCTTATAAGTAGGACTTCAACACACACTCCTCATGCTCGAATCTAAACATCTAAAACGTGGACAGATGCGAGAGGAATAATAGGGATCTTAACACATTCATCCTCTGGACTGGACATTTGGAGCGTGGGCAATGAGTGAAATAATAGAATAAAAATATCTTAACCCAATAATAGATTTAGAACAGTCTCTAATACAATCTTATATTTGGGTTTCAGGTTTGACTCATTCCACAAAACCGACTTGTAAGGTGAGGATGTCACGTAAGGAGACACGATATTGGTCACGCAGTTCGGCCAATCGTTGTCTACGTCTGCGACTACAGAGCAGCTGTAGTTCCATTTTATTGATTATATTATCCTTTTCTCGAGTACAAGCACTAATACGTTTAAATAAGCTATTCTATGTGAAAACCTAACGGGCCTGGGCCGAATACATATATAAGTAAATCAACTATTTACAATTTTCATATTTCCTTATTCACATCCCCCCTCAAATTGATGCGGGTCATCAAGGAGCATCAATTTGCTAAGAAGAAACTGATGGCGCGGACGAGAAAGAGCTTTGATCAAAATATCTGCAACCTGAAATTGAGTATTGATATGGGGAATGGATATAACACGATTATCATAGGCTTCATGAATAGCATGGCAATCAACTTCAATATGTTTAGTACGCTCATGAAAAACTGGATTTGCAACAATCTGGATGGCACTTGTATTGTCCGCATAGAGAGAGGTCGGCTCAGTTTGAGGAAACCCAAGTTCACCCAACAGACCACGAAGCCAAAGTATTTCAGAGCATGCCGTAGACATAGCACGATATTCCGATTCAATTGAGGACTTAGAGACTCTTGCTTGCTTCTTACTTTTCCATGAGATCAACGAAGAACCAAGAAACATGCACCAACCAGTGATAGAGCGGCGAGTGTCAGGACACCCAGCCCAATCAGCATCACTGTAGGCAATCAACTTAAGGGGGGTCCCATTAGGAAAGAATAAGCCCCGTTGAGATGTACCTTTCAAGTAGCGAATTATACGACGAACCGCTGCCAAGTGAAGATGACGGGGAGAATGCATGAACTGACTTACTTGCTGAACAGCAAACGAAATGTCGGGTCGTGTAATGGTCAAGTAGTTAAGACTACCCACGAGCTGTCGATACAATAAAGGATCGGTCAAAAGTTCACCCTCGTCACGGTGGTATTTAACATTAACTTCAAGAGGAGTATCCACAGGATTAGCGGATTGGAGGCCAGCCATAGCAATAAGGTCTGTGGCATACTTATGCTGATGAAGAAATATACCCTTAGAAGTAGAATGAACCTCAAGTACAAGAAAATAATGTAAAAGACCAAGGTCTTTCATTTGAAATGAGGCTTGAAGCTTTTGTTTAACTTCCTGTATGGATGCTGCATCAGAACCAGTAATGATCATATCATCAACATAAAGAAGGAGCAGAACAATGCTCGTAGATGTGCGATGAATGAACAAGGATGAATCATACTGACTTTGAGTAAAAGAGAACCCAATTAGAGTCGAACGGAATTTGTCATACCATCCTCTAGGCGTCTGTTTTAAACCATATAGAGAGCGTTTGAGCTTGCACACCCCCTTAGATGAAGAGAATAGGCCCTGAGGGGGAGTCATATAAATATCTTCAGTCAAGTCGCCATGAAGAAATGCATTCTTAACATCCATTTGGTGGAGAGACCACTCATGAGAAGAAGCTATAGATAGCACCATTCTAACAGTAGTCATTTTAGCAACCGGTGCAAATGTCTCATCATAATCAATACCATATTCCTGCTTGTTGCCTAAAGCAACCAATCGAGCCTTGAACCGATTGAGAGATCTATCAGAATTCAGTTTCACAGAATAAACCCATTTACATCCTATGGGTTTGATATCCAGAGGACAAGGAACAATATCCCAGGTGAAATTGTCTTGAAGGGCCTGAAGTTCGTCATTCATGGCGTTCACCCAACGCACATCTTTAACAGCCTGCGAGTAACAAGTAGGAATGGGTGTGCTAGAGAGAGAAGCAGTTAAAGCAGTATGAGAGGAATCAAACCCGTCTGGTGAATATCTATCAGGTTCTCGGGACGTTCTACCAGAACGCCGTGGTGCAACAAGTACAGGATCAGGATCAGGTGGCGGATCAGCGTCGGAAGGGGGAGTAGGAACCTGCACACTGTGGTTCTTGACATATATGAGTTCTGGTTTAAAACGTTCTAAAGGTGAACGCGGGGTAGAAAATTGGGGAAGTATAGCAATATCATTCAGACCAGGAGAAGGGCAAGGAAACTTAAACTGGTTATCAAAAAATGTCACATTCCTAGAAATACGAAAACGATGGTTAGAGACATCATAACACACAAAACCCTTATGAGAATGACTATACCCCATAAATGTACATTTGACAGATTGTGCTCCAAGCTTATGTCTTTCAGTGGATGGTAGGTGAACAAAACATACACACCCAAAAATATGTAAGCTATTGTAATCAGGCTGAGTGTTAAAAAGGCGAAAGTAAGGAGAATCAAACTCAATCACCGTGGAAGGAAGACGGTTGATCAAAAAAACAGCTGTGGAAAGAGCCTCCACCCAAAATTTGGATGGAACAAAAGCCTGGAGAAGTAAGGTACGTGTCACATCCAACAAGTGACGATTCTTACGTTCTGCAACACCATTTTGCTGAGGGGTATTAGGACAAGATCGTTGAGACAATATACCTTTCTGCTGTAAGAACTCCTGAAACTCATGAAACATATACTCACCACCAGAATCAGACCGAAGAATTTTAATACTGGTTTGAAATTGATTTTCAACGTACATCAGAAATTTCTTAAACATAGAAAACACTTCAGATTTAGATTTAAGAAAATAAATCCAAGTAAACGACTATAATCATCGATAAAGGTGACAAAATATTTATAGTGAGCATGAGAAGCGACAGATGAGATTCACCAATCGTTGTCTACGTCTGCGACTACAGAGCAGCTGTAGTTCCGTTTTATTGATTGTATTATCCTTTTCTCGAGTACAAACACTAATGCGTTTAAATAAGCTATTCTATGTGAAAACCTAACGGACTTGGGCCGAATACATATATAAGTAAATCAACTATTTACAATATTCATATTTCCTTATTCACAGAGGACCCCAAACCTTTTAAGCTAGATCTCTTTGGTAAGAAAGTTCAATGGAGAATACTTTGTTCAGTTAATGATTTAATTGCATTTGCAAATATCTAACGAGTAATAAAAAAATTGTAAGAAATGCATACAGAATTACAGAATAAGACATATATAGTTTTCTGATTTTTTATCTCATTAAATGTAGATTAACTCGGTGACAAAGCGGAAATGCTTCTTTCCTCTCAGGTATGACTCTCATATTATGTTTGAGTTAATTTCTATTTCAGATGTTGAACTTGACATCCTTAATCTGATTAAATTTTTAAGTTATATTAACGCATAGGAAAGAAGATAAAAAGCCTTTTGTGTTTCTATATATTCATGGTTTCCGAAGTTAGTGAGTGGTATTTGTCAATATTTTTCTGTAATATTAAGGATCAACACATTAATATAATCACTCACGACCACAATTTAAATCATTGTTTATAACATGAAATGTTGAATTTTTCTCTAAAGAGAGTTTTGCAAAGAAAGAACTTCAAAGCAAATAGAGTAACATTTATGAACTCTTGTTCTATAGTGTTCAGCAATAGTTTTTCACCTTTGGTCATATTCTTTTTTCCCTAGAATCACCCCCCTCTACATCGTTTTCCCTATCTTTGTACCCAAATAAGTGGCTTCCAGACAGATTTAATTTTATTTTTGTGTGTTTTTTTCTTGATTTCGTCGTTTAAGTGCAATGTTGTTGTGTGTTACGTTCTCGGAATTCGAGGACCGAGATACCTCCTAAAGAATAGTTAAAGAGAGGAATAGACTTTAATTATATTTCATTTGATACCCATTATCAAGTCAATACAATGCTTATATAGGCTAGTAGATACAACCATAAAGGAGGATACATCACTCACATAATAACATTGCTATCTAACAAACTAATAAGAGAATATATCTAAAAAACCTCTTCTAAAATATCCTAAAAGAGTCATTATTTCCTTAACCTCCATGATCATATCATTACCTACCCCATCAAAATCAACCTTGTCCTCAAGGTTGTAATTATAAGGAACTTCAACAATCAGATAGGCATCTTTCAAAATGTCCACCCAAACAAGCCAACTATTCCAATGCACAAAAGAATATCTCCCGGGGTCCCATTGTTTGAAACATAAAGCAGACACAAAAGTTGTCATCTGACCACAGCCTGTTGGCAGCCCATATAGCAGTCCCTGACCCTCACTTATATTTGTCCAAAGAAGGAAAGATGAGATATATCCAAGAGTGAGAAATCTTCTGCAGCAGCTATCATATGCTCCCAAAATTATAGAGAGGAATTCTTCTGTCCATTCACTTGCTAACTCTCCATCCAACAACATGCAACAAAACCACAACCTCTCCATATTTTTGTGCCAAATTTCTTTCATTGTTTCGCTTTTAACCACCACACTATAGTCGTTTTCCTCCGTGTTAAGCATCCTAGCCAAAACCCAAACAACTTGTTGTGTCTCCTTAGCTACCCCATGAAGACCAACCTTGTCCTCAAGGTTGTAGAAGGTCTTCTTACATACCCAAATTTCACATGCCGTGGTGGTGAGGCTCCTCCCCTGCCATAAGGTATCAAAGCAGCAATTCAGGATATCCAAGCACACATCCATGTCCTTTAGATTTGAAGTTGGATAGGTTTGAACACAATAAATACATCTAGCGAAATTCATGGAAGGCACAAGGGACAAATAACTCAAATTGTAGTCATTACTTCCATAAGTAATCCAAGCAAACAAAGTCATCTTGTCATTCTGAAGACAAACAATATGCAACCTATAAGAAGGTCCACCAGCTGGTGTAGTATTCATGTCAATCTCAAACCAGCTAGTGTAGTATGCAACACCAAATATCTTGGAAATGCAATACTTATGAGCTGCATGAAAAATTCCAATATCAGTGATGATGAACTCCAAAAAAATTGGGAAACAAGCTGCCATTGTAGTCGCAATTGCACAAGTGTAGTTTCCAAGTTTACCAAACTCTACTACTCTGTAGCTTTGATCACAAAAAGTAGATGTTTCCAATGGACCAATCACTCTCAACTTAAGTCTTAATGAGGCCAAATCAACAATGCATCTCAAAGTGGTAACAAAACCAATAAGGCATTCCCTAGTTAGTGATTCACATGGTAAGGAGTGTGTCAGCTGAGCCTTTGGGGTGGAGGCATAAAAAGCTACAAGTTTCACATAAATTGAGCCATCTGTAATGTTTCTAACCATACCTGCTTCCAGGAATTGTTTACTAATTGGCTCGAATAACTTAGCGGCAGAAGCAATATGCGGACCCTTCAACTCAAAAATTCTAGCAACAATATTGAATACCCTAGCCAGTTCTCCCACAAATTTTTTTAGAGTAAACGGATAAAGAAGTTGAACAATATTTGTGGGTAGATATACCAATCCCAATTCCCACACAACAACATTTCCCCAATTTTTATCACAGCTGATATTGTGTACTATGTATGTAAAGGGTGTAATATTTGCAAACTTAAAACATATATCTTGGACCTTGGCACGTGCAGACTGAAATTTGGGAGTGCTATGTGTTCTATTGTTTAGCATCAGTGTAAGGCTTTCATGTATGTGAGGGTGGAGGAACTCGTGTAAGGGTGATATGGTGTTGTTGTTACAGAACAAACCTGAGAGGGAGTTGAGCTCCAATACACAAAGAGCATTACTCTTTCCTTTTACAAGTGCTTCATTGAATCTGAGATAAGTAGAAACATTGTATAGCTCGATGTTAATTTCCATACCTTCAACAGAGACCTTTTCACAAACAGATGGTGGACTTGAAGTTGTGGTGTTGGTACAGAACAAACCTCTGATATAGACATTACACCAAACAGATGGTGGACAAATTTCCATTGCCACACAAAAACGCAAATCCTCGTGCTCCACTTGACGACAGCGATCTGGTGGTTTAGCCGGCAGCCGGAGGAGGGGCTGCTGTCTAATTCGGCCAAGCAAATCTGTTGAAACAACAAGATGGTGGGTTGATTCAAGTGGCAGCAAAGAGACTGGTACCAGGAAATAGATCGAATCAGGTGGCTCCGGCGGTGGTGGATCCGGATCCGCATAAAATCCCAAAACTAAGGGTGAGTGGATTTCATCTTTTTTTTTTAAAGCGGTCGTGAAATTCTTCTCGCTAGATGAAAGCAGTGTCAGTGTAATAGTAGAGTCTTCATCAAAGACAGCAACGACGCGTGCTGGCTTCGCCACTTCAACCAAAAAATTCGTCTCACCGGTTGAAAGTTCTTGTCCCATCTGAACGGTGATGTTATCAACAGAAACGAAATCGGTAGAATCTGAGACAACTTCTTCCATCGATCTAGAAGATGCATCGTCCGGTGAATCTGACTCAACAATCGATTCCGCAAGTAAATCTGAAGCGAAATCGGAACTTGAATCTGCATATTGAGCGGATGAATCGCACTCCCCGGAGACAACGTCATTGAATCAGAATCTGAGGGGTTGAAAGAACCTAAAGCAGAATCCGTAAAATGCGATTCTATGGCACGGAGGGAAAACGAATAATCAGCCCCATTGACGGAGGGAAAACGAATCTCTAATTTAAAGAGAAATTCCGCCCAAGAAGTAATCTGGTGATTCCTATACATCCATTGATACCATGTGAGTGCTGCGCCATCGAGGTAGGACGAGGCAATGGCAAGGCGTTGATCTTCGGGTGTTTGTTGGTGCATGAAAAAATGAGAGATCATGAAGATCCAATCATGGACATTAGTACCATCGAACCGAAAAATCGGGGGGAGTGAAGAACTCATGGTAGGGAGGGGTTCAGCACAATGAAAGCACCATTGTTACGTTCTCGGAATTCGAAGACCGAGATACATCCTAAAGAATAGTTAAAGAGAGGAATAGACTTTAATTATATTTCATTTGATACCCATTATCAAGTCAATACAATGCTTATATAGGCTAGTGGATACACACCATAAAGGAGGATACATCACTCTCATAATAACATTGCTATCTAACAAACTAATAAGAGAATATATCTAAAAAGCCTCTTCTAAAATATCCTAAAAGAGTCATTATTTCCTTAACCTCCATGATCATATCATTGTGTCTATATCGTCTTGGTGTGGCGTTGTTTGGTTCTCGTCTTGGTGAAGGCATGAGTATTCTAGTGACTTTGGTTTTGTCAAAATTGTAGACATTTTGTCGTTTTATGCTATTAACTAAGGTGTTGTCCGTTTGTTCGCAGATTCATCCTTTATGGTTTTAACAATTTTGAACTTGTGTTGTATCCTATCAATTTGAATAAATTAATATTTTTTTAGTCAAAAAGAGAGAAAAAAAACATTTTCTAGATGCCTTTCAAACCTAGCTGGTTAATGATGGTTAAAATTATGGTTAATAACTTATGGAATTTAGTTAATGAAGATATTGAGAAGAGTATTCTCTGTGATCTCTAATATAAAGGAGAAATTATAAAGACATCTAACATAAATTAATGAGTTTAATTTTGTATTATAAAAACATCTGACATAAATTAATGAGTTTATTAAATGTTCTAAGATTGAAATTTTATGTCAAATATACCTCTTGTACCAGATGTTTTAAATTTACTATCTAAGTACTCAAAAGCGCTTAAATGAGATATAGTTCGGGTTTCTTTCGACTTAACTAAGGTTCTGGATTCGAATCTAGCATTGAGAATGCAACTTAACTCTTGAGAAAGAGTTTTGTCGTTTATTGTGGTCCTATTAAACTCGGGGGTTAGTCTTTGTAGTTGCGTGTAGGTGACCAATGGTTTACACTGAAAAATTTAAAGAGTTTTTAGTTAATAAAGAATTTTAGCAATTGATATAGTCTAAAATGTGTTTTTTTTCTTAAAACTAGGACAAAAAAGGCATCATGAATTTTCGTATAAAAGGAATTGGAGAGAATAATTCATTAACTATCTAAATAAAAAAAAAGGCTAAATTGCATTTTTGGTACTTTATCTTTAACTAAAGTTTTAGTTTGAGCATTTATCTTTTTTCCCCATTTTGGTCCTTTATTTTTCATATCCGTGTGAGTTTAGTCCTTTGTCTTTTTTCTCAATTTGGTTTTTTATCTTTCATATCTGTTTCCGTTTGGTCTTTTATTCTCTATACTTGTTTACGTTTCGTCCTTTTAAACAAAAACACAAAAAAAATGATAACACTATGAATGTCTTCAAGCACAACAAAGTCCCTTCGATTTCTTATTTCTTAAATAACTCATGCAATACGCGACTAAATTGAATGTAACTCGATTCTAACTTGGAAACATTTCACAAGTAGAGTAGGTCGTAATTTGGGACACAGTATAACCAATTTGGTGGATTAATCCCCTAATTTGTCTTCAAACTATTTAATCAATATTTTTTGGTGTAATGGGTAGGGTATCCCTAACACCCATCAATACGTTTTCCTCATAAAAAAATGTTAAAGTTTAAACTATTAGCATCACAAAATAGATCTAATTCATACCAAGACCATTTTGATGAGATGGTCATGGTAAGAGTCTCTTTTAGCTTAACTTTCTTGAATGAAATATTAAAGTTTAAACTATGGTTGGATCATAATTGCGCAGAAGGGGATTACTAGCTTCTTTATAATTAGAGATTTGGTCAATTTTAGATGATGTGTTTTTTTTTTGTTTTTTATTTTTATTTTCTAGATTATGTGTTTGACGTGTGATGTGAAGTGATTCAATTCAACATTTTCACGTTTCCTTCCTCTATTGTCATGTGATCATATGAATGCGGCCCGATTTGCATCTTTCTACATTGTACCTCTTCATTAGTCTGTGTTTCTGCTTTAATAATAATAATAATAATAATAATAATAATAATAAGAAGAAGGAATAAAGTGCCTATTTGGATTTATTTGGACTTATCTACTATCATAAGTATTTTTGTGACTGTTTAGGGAGAACTTCTGGAAACAGCTTATGACATATTCATAAGATATTTTTCAGTCAATTTCCATATAACTTATGAAAACGGCTTACAACTTATAGAAAAATAGTTTAACATTGAAGGAAAAACCCAAGTCCCACATTGACTAGAGATATGGTCTCAATAGAGTTTATAAGTGTGAGGCATCCCTCACCTTACAAGTCGGTTTTGTGAGGTTGAGTTAGGCCCAATCCACACTCTAAGATGGTATCAGAGCCAATCCAAGATCCATTGGGCTACCCGCTATCGGGCCACCCACCATTATTATCCACGCACCAGTTGTCCGGTCTTGGGCGTGAGGGGGTGTGTTAAGAGTCCCACATTAAATGTGATATGGCCTGAAAAAGACTTTATAAGTGGGAGGCATCCCTCACCTTACAAGCCGGTTTTGTGCGGTTGAGTTAGGCCCAATCCACACTCTAAGACATTGTTTTATCTTTTATTATAGAAACAACGTATACATAAACCCTTATAGTTTAACATTGCTTATAAGCTGTTTATCCAAACGGACCCAAAATATAAATAATAATACTCTCATCGTTTCGAATTGTATGTGTGATAACCTTTTTTCATAAAAGCGTTACTTCTGTTCTAATACAGCAGTAAAATACTAAAGTATTAAATATCGTATCTACAGAGACTTGGTTATATTATTGGCCGTTCAATCAGATTTTCAAATCTTAAGTTAGGAAAAGAAAGTTGTTTGTTGTTTTGTAAACTTCGAAACTAAAAGCGATAATTTTGATAAAAGAAAGTGACAAGTGATAAAAAGATGTTGAGATTAGGTTTCATTAACTTATTCCAATGCATTTAACTGATTCATACACATAACTCTATTTTACTCATTGATTTATCATCACCATATCATCCAACTTAACTAATTCCTTAGACTAAGTGAAATCAACAACTAATTTGCATAAATAAAGATTCCTCAACTGTTTAAGCAAATAGTAGCATTAAGAATAGGTGACATATTGACTAGAAAATGTGATTCTATTCCTAGACATCAAACTTAATAGGTGATTGAATTTAAGACACAACCAAAAGCTTATTTTTCAATACAACTTTAGATTCAGAGATCAAGTATAGGTGATCAAACTATAACAAGCATTAAGAACAAAATTCAATCACTAAATCAATTCGCAAAACGAGATACATATATTACCGAATTAGGTTCAATACATGGATATAAGATAACTAAACCTAACCTTAACAAAAGAGAGTTTAGCTACTCATTTTCATGATAGCTATTATACAAAATATAAAAGAGATGAAAAACCTCAAGAATGTAGCACCCTTGATCCCTCAAAATGATGCTCCAAGCCTTGATCCTTCGATTCCTTTCTATTTCTCTTCAAAGTGTATGATATTCTCAGAGTTGAGAAATGAAGTTCTATTTATAGGAAAATTTGTTAGCTAAGCTAAAGCATAAGGTTGCTTAGCTAACAAATGGTGTGCTGCCGCCCTGGCATCTTCTTTCTTGTTAGCTAAGCTAAGGCATGAGGTTGCTTAGCTAACAAATGGTGTGCTGCCGCCCTTGCATCCTCTTTCTTGTTAGCTAAGCTAAAGTTTGATGTTTGCTTAGCTAACAAAACTGTGTGCTGAATTCTCTTTCTTGTTAGCTAAGCTAAGGCTTGATGTTGCTTAGCTAACAAATTGAGTGTGGCCGCCTTTCCTTGCTCTATCTTGTTAGCTAAGCTAAGACTTGATGTTGCTTAGCTAACAAAACTATGTGTGGCCGCCTTTTCTTGCTCTTTCTTCATGGTGAAGTAACTCTATTCTGGCTCAGCGAATGTTAGCTTTAGCTTAGCTACCAGTGTCTTTTGATTTTGCTTCTTTTTGATTTCTTTCGGCTTTGCTTCACACCTATGTGCACAACTTTCCTATAAAAGGATTAACTTCATACATGTTGCAATATTTACTAATATTTATGGAAAAAGTTAAATTAATTTGCATTAAAATCAAATAAGTGCTTATAAATTGTTTATGATTTTGAAGTAAATTAAGCACTTATCAATGTGGTTTAATGTTATAGGCTAGTTTTAAAAATGTTCTATATGGTACTCATTCTTAAAGTAAAATAGTTTATTTAATTTTGATCAGAATACCCCTATTTTAATTGGAGTTATGTGGAAAGAATGGTTAATAAAAAATTTAATAAAGTGTTATTGAAAAAGAGTAATTAATTTTTTTTTGACAAAAAAAAGAAAGAGTAATTAATATTCTCTTAAAATTTTAAAGTGACAAATAGTTTGAGATAAACAATAGTATTTCTAAAACCTCACTTAAAAAGAATACCCAAAAAAACCGGATTCGGATTCGGTGCATTCGGTTGTGGTGCATTCAGGTGCATTCGGGAAACATGTGTCTATATGAGTGGGGATCAAGTTACTCCAAGAGTAACTTTTATAGAGTTACTCCACTTAATATCTCTTTGTAGACATTTAAATTTTATCAATCCAACCGTTGAATAGATTCATATTATGTTGATGATCATGCATACTAAAAATTATTGAAATTGAATATCCGTACCTATAGAATATTATAGTCTCTATTTTACTTCTATTTTTAAAAGATTATTCGTTTTGGTCCTTAAATGTGTGCGACGTTGTCATTATAATCTCCTTGAATGTATCAGAATTGCAAATACAACACCAAGTGTCTCTTTAGTAAGTCATTTTGGTCTTCAAATGTGTCTTTAACTAGCCATTTTGGTCTTCAAATGTGTCTTTAGCTAGCCATTTTGGTCCTTAAATATATTTTTTGGTCAACTTGATCCTTAAAATTACTAATAATAGAGACACTTAAGGACGCTTTTGCAATTTGGATATATTTAAGAACTATCCTATAACATCTCATGCATTCAGAAACCGAAGTTACTATTTGTTGTGATTTTATTTATTTTAAGAGATATTTCAAAAGTGGAAAGTCCCTTGTTGGCTTTGGACATACCCAATTTTTATTTACCGATATATTATTTTATAATTATAATTTTGGGCTTACTTGAGCCTATCCAAAAAATTCTATTTTCTACAAGATTTTAAATATGTTTTTCCACTTGCTTTCCATTAGTGGGAGATTGTCGGAATAATGGCATTCAAGTGTGTATGAGAGTTACAAAATATATTTTATTTATAATAAAATGTTTTGATATTAATGTTTCAATTTTTATAAACTTAATATCTATTTATCATGTAATAATATTGGTCTATATTTATACATATAAATATATATATATATATATATATATATATATATATATATATATATATATATATATATACATGTATAACCGTTGGTTGCCTTTATTACAAAATTGATTTCTCTATGACAGTTTTTCATGGTTTGTAAAATATATTCAATGATATTGAGCTTTTAAGAAAAGGGTCGTTGGTCTTTGGTAATTATTTCTTGGTGTTAATTACAATTTAGTGAATGCATTATGGCTCAACGACAAGTTTTTGAAGTGGAAGAAGTTTAAGTTGAATATATAAAACTACTGTCACAGAGGGCTTTTAAAAAGGAGAAAAAAAAGAAAATGGTTTTCTTCTACTTTGATTTTTCTATATGATCTTGGGCATTATTTGTTAGGCTCCAACGTGATTTTAGTTTTGAGTGCACGAGTCCAGGCACAATGCTGTGAAAATCTTGGGGAGCAAACTGAATATTGGGTTGCTAAGAAAGAGAAGAAAAAAAAATTCCTGGGTTCATCTCCTGTTAACCAAAGTCACTCACTGACACTAAATTCTTGCCAGTTCGGATTCCTCATTCGTTATTTGCGATTGGGACGAGACCGGTTGTATCTCGGGGAATTTGCGCTGTAGAGGCGAATAAATTCTTCAGGACAGCCACCAGGCGCCTCCGGTTGTTTGCTCTAACGTTTGTTCATTTCGCAAGCATACTGTTTTGTTGATTTTGTTGCGTAAATCACTACACTATTTACTCATTACAAAATAAGTCCGGACTTACTTTCTGCCCTAATTGTACATTCTATATTTATTTTCAATGTTTATTCCCCTTATGTTTTATACAATATAAACCAAAGGCATTATTTTAATTCTTTGTTGCACCTATATAAAAGCCAGAACTGTTGTGTTGTGTGGAAAACAATAAGTGTTAATTAAGAAGAAGCATGGGAGAAGTTGGAGAGCCATTGTTGAGAAAACAATACTATGAGAATTGCCCTGGTTGTAAAGTGGATCAAGCCAAGGAGTTGAGAAAAGATGTTACTTTTATGAATGCCTTCAATATATGGATTGTTGTGTTATGTAGCTGTAAGTATCATTATTATTTCAACTCTCGTTTTCAGTTCCTTAATCAGATTGCACCTATCATATATATATGATTGAACCTCTAATGTATACAGTATTTGTTTTGTATGTACAGCACTCCCTATAGCATCTCTCTTTCCTTACCTTTATTTCATGGTGAGTGTTTCTTGTTTTGTAACTATATATATATATATATATATATATCATTACATTTACATGAGATATTGATTCTCTGGTATTGAAATTTACATATCTTAAGAAAATTTATGTTTATCTTTCTCATAGATAGGCATAAAATCTGGTGATGTCTCACTCAACTAGTTTGGGTCACTCTGGTAGAAGAGAGAGAGAAGACATAGTAACTTTCTATTATTTATTTTAGAAGAGAAATAGGATAGAGGGAAAGTGAGTGAATTAGTTTAATGCTACTTTATTTTACGCTAAATGTGTGTGTTTTTTTTGTTCTAGACAAAGTGGTAAATGCAACTCGAAACTCGCATACACAACTGTGAGGTTCGGGTTTGAATCTAGGAGATAATATCTAGCCTAAAAATTTTGGTATTTGTCAGTTGAGCTCGTTCTTATGGATTACACTAAATGTGTGTTTAGTAGAAAAAAAAGATACAAGAGAAGGGAAGGAAAAAGAGAAACAAATAAAAGAGTGTGTCAAAAATAACAATAGAAAGAGGAAAGAGAGAAAAGATCTCTTCTACCTAACACATTAATGTCAAAAACAGAAAAGTAAAAGGAGCTAAGAAAGACAAGAAAGGCATAAAGCAACAAAGATGGATATGTGACTTGTATTTTCAAATCGTTTTAAACAACTTATAATTTCTCTCCATTAAGGGAGCGTCGTTTCTTTTCTCTCCTAGGGTTTACCTTGTGAGATGCCTATCCTTCCCACTCCATCGTGAGGTGCTTATTCCTACTCAATCAACGACGGCAACAGCCCCTTTTCAAACAACAGGTACTTTGAAGCCTTATACGTTGGTGTCAAGATCAGATCTTGGTCACTAGCCCTCTTCAGAAACTAAACTTGATGCAGTGCAAAGCTCTGAACGAAAGTTAACTTTTGACGCAGAGCGGGTACACTGAACATATTTAGTTTCATCAACCACTACTCTTTCACTTACTTATGGCTTCTGATCCGAACATGAATTTCGACGAAGAGGAAGATGATGCAGTCCCGTTGCAAAGGGAAACACATGGGGGTGAGACTCTTGAGGCGCGCCTGAGTTTGGTGGGGCGCTTTCTCACTAAAAGATCCATTCGTATTGCTATTATGAAGGACCGTCTTGCAGCACTATGGCAACCAGGACGGGGAGTCAATATCCGTGTTCTAGACAGCAACCTGTTTCTATTTCAGTTTTATCATTGGCGTGATGTTGATAAGGTCTTTGCTGGTGGTCCATGGCACTTTGATGGACATATGTCGATCCTTGTGAAGTTGAATGTGGGTGATATTCCTGCGCAAGTCCCACTATATGACGTAGCTTTCTGGGTGCAAGTGCACGATGTCCCAATTGGCTTTATGACGGAAGCGGTTGGACGAGTCTTGGGCAATTTCATTGGTGTCTTTATGGAGTATGATCCAAAAAATAGTTCTGATTTTTGGAAGTCTTTTATGCGTATCCGAGTCTTGGTGGATGTTCGTAAACCATTGCGAAGGGGAAAAAAGATTAATGTTGGGGGAGATACTATTCGAACGGTGAGGTTCAAATATGAAAGATTATCAGTTTTTTGCTATCTTTGTGGACTCCTTGGCCACATGGACACTAGCTGTGAATTGTTATTTGATATGGAGCATGATGATGGTAGGCGTGGGTGGGGACCAGAGCTGAAATTTGAACAGAGAAATCCGGGTGATAATAACCAGTGGCTGCGCAGGGAGGGTCCGGTGGCTGTGGCGGCGGAAGAACCTCCGGTGAGGGCTGGCCGTGGGGAAGCGTTTCAAAATCAGGAAGGAAATAATGACAGGAATAATTGCGCTAATTATGCGCATTTAACAAGAATCGATTTTGTCCCCCAGACAATAATGAGGTCATCAATACTTTGTCAACACCCACATGTAATGGAAGGAATATTCCTAATGCCATCCCTGAGTTATTGTAACTTAATGAGCACTTAATGCTAACACATGAGGAGAGAGAAGCTCCCCAGTCTAGAGTTGTGCGCAACGGCCCTAGTGCCATGCAGGCTGTGACCGCGAGACGTCCTTTGACTTTGGGTTACGATGACTATGGTATAACTGATGATGATATGAACGATGATGCAAGGAAGAGAAAGCGAAGTGACGGTAGTTCATCCTCTGGAGTTGGTTCTTTTTTATTGGCAGGTCATGGCAGCCAGGCCTGCTAGGAGAAATGAGTATTCTTAGTTGGAATTGTCGAGGCCTGGGTCATCACTCGGCAATTCCTATGCTGCGTGACCTTGTCCGGAGTAATAACCCAGAGCTAGTTTTTCTGTTTGAGACTTTATCCTACTCGAATAAGCTGGAGTCGATTCGTGTTCTGTTGGGTTTTGATGGTTGTGTGGCTGTGGATACAATTGGTAGGAGTGGAGGTGTGGTTGTGCTGTGGAAAGATACTATGAGGTATAGTGTTACTAGTTACTAGATGTCGAGGTGGATGATGTGGTTAGGGGGGATGGCGTGTTACTGGTTATTATGGTTTTGCTGATAGGTCTATCAGGAGGTACTCTTGGGCTCTCATTCGCCGCCTAGCAGGGCTGTCTGCTTTGCCATGGTGCATTATCGGTGACTTTAATGATTTGCTGACTCCGGCAGATAAAAGAGGATACTGTGACCATCCTAATTACTTGATGAAAGGATTTCAAGATGCGATTCTTGATGCCATATTAATTGACTTGCCATTGACAGGTTACCAGTTCACATGGCGTTTTGCTCTGGGTACTCCACATGCTATTCAGCAACACCTAGATAGGGCCTTTGCTACTAAAGAATGGTTGGATATGTTTCCCAATGCTCGGTTGTTGAATCTTATATCTCCAAAGTCTGATCATTCCCCCTTGTTGCTTCAGCGTGATCCAGTAGGGGAACCTCATCGGAATTTCTCCTTTAAGTTTGAGAATGTGTGGCTTAGGGAGCCTGATATTGACGATGTTGTGTGTTGAGGTACAATCGCATGAGCGGCGGTTGAATGGGCTGATCCTTAAGGAGGAGGCCTTTTGGAAACAGAGATCGAAATCCTTTTGCTTGAAGGATGGAGATCAGAACACTAAATTTTTCATGCTAATGCTACTTGCAGGTACAGAAAGAAAAAGATAGAGAGCCTGCAACACTCGGATGGAACTACGGCAACAGATTCTCTTTCTATTAAGCGTGTGGCTGGTGTCTATTTTCAGACTTTATTCCAAAGGAAAGTCGGTGATTATGGTCCAGTGACTAATGCGATGGAGCCTAAGCTTTCGGCTGATGATAATGATGTGTTGATTGCCCCTTTTCTAAAAGAGGAGTTTAAGGAAGCTGTGATGTCTATGGATGATGATAAGGCACCTGGCCCAGATGGTTTTAATCCCGCTTTCTTTAAGCGGTATTGGAGTTCCTATGGTGATGAGATTTTTTCTTCTTGCGTGAGCTGGTTGGAGAAGGGCGAATTTCCAAATGTTCTTAATGACACAAATTTGGCTCTTATACCGAAGACTGACAATCCTACCTCCATGAAGGATTGGCGCCCTATTGCTCTCTGCAATGTTATCTACAAGATTGTGGCTAAGGTACTTGCTAATCGACTCAAACATGTTCTTTCTAAGTGTGTTTCTATTGAACAATCTGCCTTTGTTTCTGATCGGTCCATTCTAGATAATGCGATGATTGCCTTTGAAGTAATTCATTATCTGAAAAATAAGAGGAAAGGAAAAATGGGAGAGGTTGCCTTAAAAATTGATATGAGTAAGGCCTATGACAGGGTTGATTGGGGTTATATTTATGCAGTATTGGATCGGTTGGGTTTTAATGCTATGTGGATTAATTGGATGCGTATGTGTGTTGAGTCTGTTTCTCTATCTGTGCTTGTTAACCAGGACCGTGTTGGACCTATAGCGCCCGGTAGAGGACTCCGGCAAGGGGATCCTTTATCTTCATGCCTATTTATCTTATGTTCTGAAGGTCTAACAGCGCTACTACACAGGTCATTATCTTCTGGTGATATTCACGGTTTGTCTATTTGTAGAGGTGCTCCAGTGATCTCACACCTGTTGTTTGCCGATGACTGCTTCCTTTTTTTCAGGGCAACATCACTTGAGGCCTCCCACATTCAGCATATTCTTGACACTTATGAGCAGGCTCCGGGGCAAATTATTAATTTTCAGAAATCAGAAATATTTTTCCGCCGGAATGTCTCTCCTAGTGATAAAGAAACTCTTGCAGCTCAACTTGGAGTTAATGTGTGTCTGGGTACCGATAAATATCTGGGTCTTCCCTCTATGGTTGGTAGGAGCAAGAAAGCTTTATTCAAGTTCATTAAGGATAGAATTTGGCGCAAAGTTCACTCTTGGGGTGGAAAGATGCTTTCTAAGGCCGGTAAGGAAGTCATGCTCAAATCGGTCCTCCAATCTATTCCTACTTATTTCATGAGTTTGTTTGTTATTCCATCCACTTTGATAGAGGAGATTGAGCGTATGCTAAATGGCTATTGGTGGGGTGGTCATGGTGGTCAAAGTAATGGGATCCGGTGGATGTCTTGGGATAAGCTTTGTGTACCAAAGATTTATGGAGGAATGGGATTTAGGAACTTAAAGGCTTTCAACTTGGCCCTATTAGGGAAGCAAGCGTGGCGCATTCAATCTAATCCAAACCTCTTAGTCTCGCGTCTCTATAAGGCCAAGTATTTTCCCCACTGTGATCTTTTACATGCTACTAGTCGTAGCAATGGTAGTTTTGTGTGGAATAGTATCATGGCATCTCAACGGTTACTTCGAGAAGGCTCTTCGTGGAGTATTGGGGATGGGAGTTCTATCCGGTTAGTTGATGATAATTGGACCGCGAGTCCATCTCCTATTCAGCCTCGACAACTTGGTAATTATAATCCTTTCCTCCGTGTTGACTATTTAATTATTCATGAACGAAAGGTGTGGAATGAAGCTTTAGTTTCTTTTCTTTTGAATGAGCAATCTGCTTGTGCTGTTTTAAAAACTCCTCTATTTACTTGTGTGACTGATGATACTTTATGCTAGAGGGGTGAGAAGCATGGTAATTATTCTGTTAGAAGTGCTTATCAGTTGGCTACACAAACTATTGTTACTAATGCCCATCTTCATGTTGAGGGGTGTTGGAATTTGTTGTGGAAGTTGCAGGTACCGCCAAAAGTTAAAAATTTTCTATGGAGGGTTGCGCGTAATATTATTCCGACTAGAGCTATTCTAGCTCGCCGTCATATTGATGTGTCGGTATCTTGTCCTTGCTGTGGTAATTTTGATGAGACTATATTGCATCTTTTTGTGACTTGCCCCCTTGCAGCGACTTGTTGGAGGACGCTGGGTATAGATTCGATTATTACTCGTGTTGCATCTGATAACCCAACTAATTCCTCTTGGTTTTTCTTGATATTGCAAGAGCTTGCCGGTGACTTGTGCCTAGCTTGGTGTATGACTCTTTGGAGTATCTGGTCTAGTCGTAATAACTTGGTTTGGAATAGTGTTAGAGACTCTGCCCCAACGGTTATTATGCGTGGCAACACATTGCTCTCGGATTGGGCTGAAGCACGTGGAAGTTCTAGCCGTGTAATCGGCGCTGTGTTGGACACCGGAAGAATTGCAGCAACCACATTGTGGACCTCTCCTCCATCAGGTTTTGTTAAGTGTAATGTTGATGCTGCCTTTGATGATACCGGTAACAAGGTGGGCTTTGGTATGTGCATTTGTGATGAGTTTGGATCTTTCATTGCCGCTAAGACCCATAATTTCACACCTCTACTTGATCCTTATAAGGGCGAGGCTCTCGGCTTACTTTTGGCGTTGGATTGGGAACGCTCTCTGAACTACAAGGATGTCATTTTTGAGCTTGATGCTAAGGTTGTGGTTGACGACTTCAATAATTGTCCCTCTATTGTTTCCGATTATGGTTGTATTTTGCATTCTTGTAGAGAGACCTTTGCTTATTTTTCTGTAAACTCTCATGTGGAGTTCTCTAGGAGTGTTAAGAGTCCCACATTGAATGTGATATGGCCTGAAAAAGAGTTTATAAGTGGGAGGCATCCCTCACCTTACAAGCCGGTTTTGTAGGGTTGAGTTAGGCCCAATCCACACTCTTAAGATGGTATCAAAGCCAATCCAAGATCCATTGGGCCACCCGCTATCGGGCCACTCGGGTCACGCTCCAGTTGTCCAGTCCTGGGCGTGAGGGGGTGTGTTAAGAGTCCCACATTGGATGTGATATGGCCTGAAAAAGGGTTTATAAGTGGGAGGCATCCCTCACCTGACAAGCCGGTTTTGTGAGGTTGAGTTAGGCCCAATCCACACTCTTAAGATGGTATCAGAGCCAATCCAAGATCCGTTGGGCTACCCGCTATCGGGCCACCCACCATTATTATCCACGCACCAGTTGTCCGGTCCTGGGCGTGAGGGGGTGTGTTAAGAGTCCCACATTGAATGTGATATGGCCTGAAAAAGAGTTTATAAGTGGGAGGCATCCCTCACCTTACAAGCCGGTTTTGTAGGGTTGAGTTAGGCCCAATCCACACTCTTAAGATGGTATCAAAGCCAATCCAAGATCCATTGGGCCACCCGCTATCGGGCCACTCGGGTCACGCTCCAGTTGTCCAGTCCTGGGCGTGAGGGGGGTGTGTTAAGAGTCCCACATTGGATGTGATATGGCCTGAAAAAGGGTTTATAAGTGGGAGGCATCCCTCACCTTACAAGCCGGTTTTGTGAGGTTGAGTTAGGCCCAATCCACACTCTTAAGAAGGAGAGAAGCTAACAAGGTGGCTCACACTCTTGCCGGGGTAGCCTTGTTTTCAGCTTCCTCTCAAGTTTTCTTTGACATTTCAGCAAGTATTTCCGCTATGATTATTAATGAAATGAAGTAGACTTTTTGCGTAAAAAAAAACACATTAATGTCTATGATGTAAATAAAACAGTTTTTGGTTGTTGACAAAAAAAAACAGTTTTTGGTTGAGGAGGGGAGATTTGGTTGGAATTTTAATTTGTTCAGATTTGCATCCGACGTTAGAAGAATGTGGAACATGGGCAATGCATTTCTTTCGGTTTTAAGCTGACACGTGTTTAGTTTTAATGGCGAAATTGAAAGATATACGTGTTTTTTTTGGTAACCATGTTATAGGTGCGCAGTTTTCACCAACTTTGCCGGTTACTAATCTACAACGGGGAACTTGGCTGGCCATGAGTACCCAGCTTTACCAGCTCGTATGGTTCTCCCCTCCCAACAGAGTTTTTGTCACACCTATACGTGTTTGTTTTTTATTTTGAGAGAAAATATATTCAAATTAAGATATATATATATATATATATATATATATATATATATTGATATTTCAAAAATAAAATCCATTAAAATAGTTTCCTAAGAATAAATTCATCTAACTCAATACATATACACATGGTTTTTAATACACTGTTGGTTTGAATAATTATTTCCCTTTAGTTTAATCTTTTCATAACTATTTTGATCCTTGAAAGATACAAGTTCTTTACTTGAATATTACTATTGTGGTTAATGATTGACTTTAGGTAAAAGATTTTAACATCGCCAAAACAGAAGAAGATATTAGTACATATGCTGGTTATGTGGGTAAGATTAATTTTAGTACTTCCTTTCTATGATATTTTCTTTATCAACATAAGTTCTTTATTTCTTATCTCCATATGAATGCAAAAATGTTGTAGGATCTGCATTCATGCTTGGAAGAGCTCTAACATCTATATTGTGGGGAATGGTAGCTGATCGCTATGGTAGAAAACCTGTCGTCATTATAGGGATTATTTCAGTGTAAGTATATATATATATATATATATATATATATATATATATATATGAGGTGGGTGTTTTCTTTCAAGCAATGTTATTAAACCCGGGTCGAACCAACCAGCCCAACTAGGAATCGTTCGTGAGTAATTGGACCAAATATGCATGTGAATCGGAATGACCGACTAATTTTATGGTTGAACCAGTGTCTCGGCCAGTCGGACTAGCCGTTAACCCAATGACTTGATCAGTCAAACTAGTGATCAAATGGATTCGAGCAAATGTTTTATTTCCTACCACAAAATGACGCTATTGTTAATAGTGACCACGTATGAGATTCAAATAGTGACTCATTTGTCTGACCAGTAACCCACTAGCCCAGTTCCTTTATTGAGAAGATGGCTGGTAGTCCGAGTGTAATAACATTGCTTTCAAGTTACACTACATATCTTCTCATAACTTCATTTATACTTATTTGATTTCAGTGTCATTTTCAACACACTATTTGGCCTCAGCACAAGTTTTTGGATAGCTGTTATAATGAGATTTATTCTTGGGGGATTAAATGGTTTGCTTGGACCAATGAAGGTACCATTCAACACTCAATACCAATTTTTCATTCACCAACATCTAGCACAATCACTATAAAAAAAAAATATCTATTTACTAACCAATTTAAACACCGGAATCTCAAATTAGTCGCTACACATTAGCGATTAGTGATTTAGTGAATTCAAAAAATCGGTGGCTAACTTTGTTAGCGACCAATTTGGGGACGAATTTTGAATTTTGGATGCTAAATCGGTCCCTAATTAGTTAGCAACCAATTTAAAAACTGATTTTTCTGTCTATAACTCAATCGCTATTTAGAGATTTTTTTAGCGGTGAATGAAAAGATTGAGTTTGTGTACTTGAATATTTGTGTATTTGTGTGATATATTTATGTTATAACCTCCCTTATTACAGGCTTATGCTTCTGAAATTTTTAGAGAAGAATACCATGCTTTAGGACTCTCAACTGTAAGTCTCACTAACAATTTTCTATCACTAATTTCTTAGAAGCAAATCTGTTGATCATAATAATAATTGGAACTGTGAACTGATTTTAGGTTGCTGCTGCTTGGGGAGTAGGCTTAGTCTTTGGACCAGCAATAGGAGGTTATTTGGCTCAGGTAATCTTAATCTTTTGTTCTTCACATGGACATAAGATGACTTGTGTTGCATGAATTTCAATTCCAAATTAAGAATAGAAAATGATAAACAAATCTTTTTGTCACTTGTTTCTCTAATCCTTTGTGAAAACTTTGTATTACAGCCAGTACAAAAATATCCAACTATATTTCCAAAGGATTCCCTTTGGGATAAGTAAGTGCATTTTGTATTCTTGAATCCTCTATTTTTCTATTTGTTATTGTATTGAGTTTCATTTTTTCAAAACAAATCTTCATGCAGGTTTCCATACTTGTTGCCTTGCCTAACTGTATCAGCTATTGCATTTGTAGTAGCAATTTCCTGCATTTGGCTCCCAGTATGTATCTTAATTCCTAATGTTTAGATTAATTTCCTTCCAAAAGTTGACTTTTTTTGTAATTGAGTTGCAACAATATATATATATGAAATGTTGATTTGGAGAACAGGATCAACATCAAAGAGGGGTAGCTAATGGCATTTGTTTAACTGCCATGTCAGCATGCAAGGTAATTGGACCAGCTGCTGGTGGTACAATGTAAGTATTCCTTTGATTTCTTTAACATCTATTTGACCATGATAAATCTTTTTTTTTTTACACAAACACACGTAATGCATTTCATTCATAACAATAGGTTCAATACAATTTGGGATATGATCATAAACTTGGGAACTAGCATACACTCTTGATGCTCTTGTAAGAGAGTGAACAACAAAATTCGCTTGTCTCCTAATATAGCTAACCCTCCCTGTAGCTTTACCTAGTTAAAAGAAGAGATTTACAAGAGGACAAAATTAAGCCAAATTTGTTATTCAGAAGCTTTGTTCCATTTACCCTACTATATAACCACTGGAAGCCAATCCAGTTCAATGGCCACTGAAATGAATCCAAGCTCGTGTAACCAAATAATAGCTTGTTCGAGTCCTATTGCATTAGCTTCTTGAGGGAGGGGAACACCTGTCATCGGTTTAGTCCAAGTCTGCTCAGCTATGTTCACGTACCTCTCACCAATTGCACCATCAGCTCGTCTTCCGTGTGCAGCGTCCCATTCTGATAGATAATCCATTGCCCTTCTTGCTGCTACCAATGGAAAGGTAGTGACATTCTCCCATACTTTGTCATTCCTATTCCTCCAAATCGCCCAAATCATCATTGCAAATATTATACCATTGATTGCAGAGATAGATGATTCAAGACATTAAAAATACTCTATTGAAACGAGACCACATTGGAGGGTGCTTGGTGAACCTCACTCCAAATTTTACTCTCAGCCTAAACATCTCGCGCCTTATGGCAAACAATAAGCATATGCCATTCGGTTTCAATTTCATCGTCACAAACTGGGCACTCCTCAACACACCTTATCCCAAGTAGGTAGTTCAGTTGGCGAGCTAACGGATACCGAAGGAGTGCACCAAAAAAGTGCAAGAAGGAGGTCCCGGGTTCAATCCACGGAAACTAACATTTCCCCCACCCCCACTAACATTGTCTATCAAAAAAAAATTAATTAAGCCACTTTGTTATGAATAATATGATGGATGTCCAATCTATTAGGCTTCCACTATCATTATTCCCTTGTTGTAATGGGGTTGTTAGTGGCTCTTTATGTTTGGCCTTTCACTTGCCCTCTCTCACCCTATAAATAGGGATATCTCCTATGTGTAGGGTCACACTTGTAAAAGAGAATGAATAATACAAAGAATCATCTTTTCTCCTTCTCTTGTCTCTCTTTAGCTTTTGTTTTGATTTGTTTTATAACACGTTATCAGCACGAAGCTCTCACAACTAAAGTAATATTGGTTGTTGCTTGCTCCAAACTAAGGTAACTTTTTCACCCATATTCTTTTTGTTTATAATGTAATATTCTTAGAAAGTCAGCACTCCATCTTTTGTTTTATGTATTCATTTGGTAATGATCCGAAAGATTAGCATCTGAAACATTAGATTATTCATAGCGTAAGGTACTTGTATGGTTGATTTATACTTATGATTTATACTTGATCTATCTCATGCTTATCTCATATGCTTAATTATATACTTATGAAATATCTTGTGTCTATACTTGATCTATACGAATGCATGACAAGTTATATTTATGATTCTCATGCTTGATCTATACTTGTTCTTGAAAGCTTGCTTATTATACGTGTTTATTATTATTATTTCTTCAATATTTTGCCGATTCATTTTGGATGAAACTATCTGATTGCCTATTTCATAAGTGCTTATTTCATAAGCCCTTAATTTATATATCTTTCGATGAGTATCTAATTAATTTCGTTTAGAATACCCAGTAAGTATGTGACATTCGTGCGGTTTGTAAAGAGATAACCTTGAACCTTGTATTCTTCTTCTTATTGTTATTATTATTATTATATAGTTATACTAATATAAAAGGAAGAAATGTTATAGAATTTGAAGGGCCAGAGACGTGATCAACCTTTGTTTGTCAAAGTTTTTTTGGTTTCAAATGTCCGTGATTTTATTGTGACAGAAAACCCATATATGGTTTAGATTTGTTCACAATAACTACTTGCTATGATTTATAGTTTTATATCACCATGATTTTTTGCTTTAATTTATAAAGTCATGGTCTTGTCATGTTAGTACCAGGGAATATAAAGAGGTGATATTGATGGTGGACATGCTACAGAACAAGATGACATCCGATGAAATTGGATTTAATAAATCACAAAGCTCTGACTTGGTAGTTTATAGGTCTTATCCCTTTTGTTTCGTGCTAAGCTTCTACTGAAAAATAAAATAATTTGTTATGTGCTAATTGATTATAGAATACAGGAGGTGGATTACTGGAGTACCTATGTACTTGTACAACAATTTCTCTTTGCCTAGACTCAAGTATTAAAACTATGTGACATAACATTACCTCTGCGTTCGAATAATATGGATTGCTTTAGCCCAAAATCAATTTGTATTGCCTGATTAATTTCTTTCTTATTAGCCATCCTAACTAATGTACTGTTGATGGAATACATCACTAAGCATGAAGTAGGATTATTGAAGTAAATTAAGAAATTTTGTATGAGTTTCATTTTCGTTTTCAAATCGGAAAGTTATTAGAATATGGCATAATCTTATGCAACTATCCCCTTAGGAAGCTTACTTTTTGGATTGTGACGTTTAAAATTATGGTGATCTGTTAATTTTTACACTAAGTCAGAATATTATTACTTGACTATGATGTGGTTTCACCTTCCACTAAAATTCGTTGGAATGTCATGAGACTCATCCCACTAGTACTCCTCCATTCCCAGAAGTGGAAGTAGCGACAAGTGATAACAAAATAATGAACTTCTGATGAAAAATCATGAGGCTCATCCCACTAATACTGCTTCATTCCCAGAAGTGAATGTAGCAACACATGATCACTATGGGCAAACCTGTGGTCGATTTTATTTAGCTACTATGGTTATCATGTTTTCAATTCTTGATGAATTCCAGATGAATTCAACATTCAAGCATCCCTATTGGATTGCATAAAGATGACTATCATGTTTGACCATTCTTGATGAATTCCCGAAGAATTCAATATTCAAGCATCCTGCAAGGAGTGGACAAAGAACTTAATATTGAAGCATATCGTATTTGTCTATATTCATGATGAATTCTAGAAGAATTCATCAATCAAGCATCCCAAATAGATTGCACAAATAAGTGTTTCTATGTATCATTGCAAAAATGAATCAAGTATGAATCAAGTTTATTATTTATCGAAGTTTACACATTGAGAATCCATTGTATTCTCCTAAGCCTCATAGAAATTTATTAAAGTTTAAGTATATCCGTCGAAATGGATATCATATTGAAACAAGAAATGAAGAAGATTTTTGAACATCTTTACATAACGAGACATGTTTTGGATAAAATAAGTGTAGTGGAAGTGTTGTCCAACCTTTTTTCCTCTAGTTTGTACTACACTTATATTAGTGCAATTGACACGCATGTTGTAAACCAGAAGTTTACAAATCACAATAAATTTGTTGTTTGGCAAACCGGTTGGGTCATCCCGGGTATATAATGATGCGAAAGATAATTGAAATTTTATGTGGTCATCAATTAAAGAACCAGAAGTTTCTTCAAAGTTCTCACGTATCTTTTGTTCACAAGGGAAGTTTAAAATTAGACCGTCACCACAAAAATTGGAAGTAAACATCTCAATGTTTTTAGAATGAATACATATGATGATATTTGTGGGCCAATACACCCACCACGTGGGCCGTTTAAATATTTCTATGATCTTAATTGATGCATCAACTAGATGGACACATATAGTTGTCGTCAACTCACAACTGGAAGTTTGTGAGATTGTCTGCTACTCTAATTTCACTAAGAACTCTTTTTTTTTGGTCTTGAAGAACCATTCTTTAGACGTCTAAAGTTAATCATATGACCAATGCTTATGAGGTAGGAACTTCCAATTTCTACTTGGGAACATGGAATTTTGCATGCTACAACATTGATTCGCATCAAGCCAACAAGTTATCACAACTCTTCCCCTTTATATTTGATTTTTGGTCACTAACCTAATATTTCCCATCTTAGAACTTTGGGAAGTGCAGGGTATGTTCCAAATTCTCCACTCACAATGCACTATGGTGAGTCCTCAAAGAATTTTGGAAATATATTGGATATTAATATCCATGTATAATAAACTATATATCTTGAGACAATAATTGAATACTTGTTTATAATCAAGTTTGATGATTATCATTTGATAAATGAAATTTTCCAACATTAGGGGGAGAGAATAAGCAGCTGAAAAAAAGAGATCAGTTGGAATGAATTATCATTATCTCATATTGATCCTCAAGCTAAACAAAGTGGACTAAAAGTTCAAAAGATCATTTATATGCAAAGTTTAGCAAATGATCTACCAAATGCATTCACTGATCTAAAAGGTGTGACCAAATCATACATATCAGCTGCTAATGCTCCAATAAAATGGATGTCCCTATTGGACAATTGAATATTGCAAATGAGTCTCAATCGCGTCTGAAGCGTGGTAGACCAATCGGTTCCAAAGATAAAAATCCTCAAACAAGAAAAGAAGCTAAAAGCAAAGATGGTCCAAGCGAGGATATAGAAACTCTAAAAGAGTCTTCAGACATAATTAACATTTAAGTTCCAGAAGAACTAATCAGGTACCTAAAAAATTCTGAAATTGAAGAGATCTCAATGAATTATGTCAATAGTGAAATACAATGGAACCGAAATGAAGTCAAGGTTGACGATATTTTCACATATAATATAGCGCTAAATGTGATAAATGATAGCGAGGATCATGAAGCAAAGTCTACTAAAAATTGTAGGCAAAGTGAGAATTGGCCAAAATTGAAAGATGAAATTGAAGCAGAATTAAGTTCATTTTACAAAAGGTTTTGGACCTGTAGTCCAAACATCTGAAGGTGTGAAACCAGACGTATCCATACTGATTTCTTTTGTGCAAAAACAGAATGAAAATGGTGAAATTGTGAGATACAAAGTTCGACATGTTGCTCAAGGGTGGATGCGAGTACTTTTCAGTACTTAATTAGCCTTGTAGTACATGAAGTGCTCAATTTTCACAAAATGAATATTGCTACAACTTATTTGTATGACTCATTTGATAGTCATAGTTATTAAAGATCCCTGAAGGATTTAATACTGAAATGCACACTTTTTGGATTCGCGAGATGATTACTAAAATTGAATCAATCCCTCCATGAGATAATATAATTTGAACACATATGGTAAAGGAGGGATACAAAAATGACATCACCTATCCATATAGTTTTATAAAAGTATTTGGGAATGAATTTGCTATAACTGATGTTTATGTTGATGACATAAATATTATCAGAACTCCTGAAGAGTTTCTAATAAAAAAAAAACTATAGACTGTTCAAACAAAGAGCTCTAGATGAATGACATCAAATTATATCTGATGAAATTTTGAGGTTGAACTTGTACGTGACCTCTACATGGAAAATCCTAGAAGGATTCCAGATAAAAGGAAATATCTTTAACTAAATTCTTTTGTGAAAGAAAATCTCATATTCATCTGCAGAAATTATTTATATTGAGTACATATGAAATATCTTAGTCCTGAAGACTTTGAAAGCATGCATGCATATTACCAAACTTTATACCATTGACATGATAATATAATGTGATAATTAGTAGCACTATAGTTCATTACAAACAAAAAGGCATTAGAACAAAGTGGGAAGCATATTTCATTTTTGACTATCCTAATGAATAAATCATATTATGTATGTGACACAAATTAACCATGCAGATACAAAGCATTTTTCTGATCTAGATGAAGTTAGATCGCAAGTCAGCTATTATCTACATGTGGTGACATTGAAGTTTATTTTTGATCTACAAAACGACCTATGGTTCTTGCTTCTTCATTTCATGCTAAAATGCCAACAATTTAAGGAAGATGTTTTAAAGATAATATTGATCGTAAAGCTCCATTAAAAGAGGATACATCACAAGTGACAGCGGAGTAGATTGCTCCATATGCACTCAAAGATAACTCCAGATGTTGAAATGCATATTTTGAAGTGACCCTTCATTCAGGGGGAGAAAAGCTGCACTCTTTTAACGAGACAGTTCCCTTTGACAGGATATTGTACTCTTTTTCCTTCACTAGATTTTTATCCCACTGGGTTTTTCTAGTAAGGTTTTAATGAGGCATATCCTCGATGGACATCCAAGGGGAAGTGTTATGAATAATATGATGGATGTCCAATCTATTAGGCTTCCACTATCATTATTCCCTTGTTGTAATGGGGTTGTTAGTGGCTCTTTATGTTTGGCCTTTCACTTGCCCTCTCTCACCCTATAAATAGGGATATCTCCTATGTGTAGGGTCACACTTGTAAAAGAGAATGAATAATACAAAGAATCATCTTTTCTCCTTCTCTTGTCTCTCTTTAGCTATTGTTTTGATTTGTTTTATAACACACTTATTTTTATATCATGCTACTAAAAACCACAGCTGCCCATGTGAAATCAAAATTAGAATAACATATTTTTAAAATTAGAATATTTTTGGCACTTCAAAATTAGAATCAAATAAATTTAAAACTACATTTTTACAAACACATTCAATTGAGTCTCTATGCAAAATTACATTTTTAGTTATTTAGTGTTGTTTATAAATAACTTTAATTTATATTTATCTATTTTAGTTGTATTTGCGTTTCTTTCATGAGTTTCTAAATATCCATGTCTTTTGGCTAGTACCCGAGTTCGATCCCCTGCGATGGAATAAGTTGGAACTAGACTTTACTTACCTCCCCACCAAACTCCGAATTATTCAGGGGCCCTTTCCCCTGGATACCGGAGGGGGTCAAAGACCCCTAGACCAAAAAAAAATATTCATGTCTTTTTCATGAGCGGCCCACACAAACTTTTTGGTCAAGATCTGCCACTGGTTTCAAGATTAATTGTGTCCATCAGTGTTAAGATTATAGCAATTGGGAATGCATGTTGCCAATGAATATCAATCATCAAAGGAAAAGATGCAGCTTAATAACAACAATACATGAGTGAGAGTGAGGTCTCTTAGAATTGAAGCAAGTTTGGCCAACCGTTTTACCCTTGGTTCATTGCTTGAAATTGATTTGGATTGGAATTTGTATCATGCAAGTTTGAAATTTGATTATTGAGGTTTTAGATTAAGTTTGTAATGCGTAACGTCATCTGAATACTTTTTTTATTATTGTGTTATTGGTGTGTAGTATTCGCTTTGTCTGTGACTAATCTACGTCAAGGAACCTGACTGACCACATATACCTAACTTTGTCGGTCCTTGTGGTTCCTCCCTCCTAATAGAGTTTTTCCCACACCCAAGATATGAACTCGAGAGCCTAAGTCTTCTCGTTTCATTTCTTCTTTCTTCGACTAATAATAGGAGAATAAAATGAATACTTTTAATGATAACTGTTTTTATGCATTTTTGAAACTTAGCACTTATCATAGTATATTCCTTACATATTATTGACTCAAACTTAAATATAGTTCTGAAAAACCAATTTTTTTCCAAAAGAAAGTTTGCCCTGTAATTAAAGTTTGACGGTGACTTCATTGTATTACTATTAGGTTTGTCCTAAAGTTTGCTCACCGATAGTTTTTCTTTTATAAGCAAATGATATATTAATAAGAAAGAAGTATTACCCCAACCCTTACAAATACAAGAAGCCTCATTAAAACTTCTCTGGGCCAAAATCCCATGAGAAAAAGACCGAATGAGTGAAAAGAGTATCCCAAGAAGAACGACACAAGTAGCCAAATTACACTGACTTCATACAAACAAGAGGATTTCCCCACCAGGCAGAAATCTTTAAAGCTAAATTACACCCTTCAATGCTAATGAACAAACTCCAGGATATAATTTTAACATGATTGACAACCACTTGAGGGTTGAATACTTGACCCCTGAAGAGAATATAGACCCAAATACACTACGTGACTTCCATCCAAAGTAAGTACATCAATCTCAGAGCCTTCTTGGAATTCAACCTGAGGCCATGGGCCCTAAAATGCGCAACTCCAACCAGAGAATCCTTAATGCCCATCCAACTATGAATAGAAGTCGAAACTGATCGAGAGCACCTGCACAGAAAAATAAGTGGAAAATAGACTCATCTTGCTCAAAACATAAAGGACGACAAGATTCATGAGGGTCCTTAATAATACCCTTAGAGATAAGAGCATCACGAGTTAGAAGCTTTCCCAACAACAATCTCCAGCTGAAAACCCCCACCTTAGTGGGAATAAAGTTGTCACATATCATCTAAAGCACTTTGAGTGTCGCTACCCAACCTATCTTGATGGATCATATTCAACAAAAGAGCATAACAAGATTTAACCGTAAACTCATGACCATTATCAAGTCTCCATTGCCATTGGTCTTGCGCGGAATCTTCAGGATGAATAGAATTTAAAATGTCCAAAAGCAAGTCAGATTAAGCCCTCTTTTAAACTTAGCTAGGTGGAAGAGGCTAGGAAACAAGTCCTTAAAGGTTTCAATATATGCTAGCCTACTTGTGCGTCCAAAAGGAAATTAAATTCTCCATACCTATCACCGGCCTAAGAGTAGAAACAAAGGCTCCCTACTACGAAGGCATGTTGTCTTCCAAAAGTAATAAGTCTCTCCACCATAAAGAGTCCTTAGTGTCGCCTGTAGAAGATAGAGTCCCCGTGAAAACAAATCTCAAATCGCCATAACGATAAGATATAAGCTGCCGCCAACTAGCATTAATATCATTTATGCACCTCCATTTTCACTTGGTCAAAAGAGCCAAATTGAAAGCTTTCCAATTTTTTACCCCCAAACCACCATGCTTCTTAGGTCTACACACCTTAATGTAACATCCCAAAAAAAAATGAAAGTTGTGTAACTTTAAAAGAGGGTGGTAGTAAGCAATACAGGGAGTGTAGTTAGTAAAAATGAGTTTTTAAATCAAAGAAAAAGAAACTGAAATAAAAGAAAAAAATGAACTAAGATTAAAAAGTGAGGAGAAAAGGCAAAGTAGAAAAAAAAAGTGAATGAAAGAAGAAAGAGGGAGAGAGAACCGTAGGAGAAAAAGAAGAAAGAAAGAAGAAGAGGAAGAAGCATAGGGATGTAAATGGGGCGGGGTACCCGCCCCGTTTAATATAAACGCTACCCGTACCCGTACCCGTCCCATACCCGCGTGGATACCCGCGTAACGGGTATTTCACGGGTATTGTCTCCTCGCAGGTACCCGCGGATACCCACGGATACACTTAATAATAATTGAAATATATTTTTTTTGAAAATAAAATTTGAAATACCAAACAAAATTACCCTTTTGAACACCATTTTTGTCGTCATTCATATAAAAAAATTAGGCATTTCATTATACATTCATATAATATTAATTGAAATATTTATTTTGAAAATAAAATTCGAAATACCAAACAAAACTAACTTTTTGAACACCATTTTTTATCTTCATTCATATAAAAAAATTAGGCATTTCATTATACATTCATATAATATTAATTTAAATATTTATTTTGAAAATAAAATTCGAAATACCAAACAAAACTAACCTTTTGAACACCATTTTTTATCTTCATTCATATAAAAAATTAGGCATTTCATTATACCTTGATTCTATCATCTATTTGATAGCTTATAGTAGTTAATGAAAGAAGATAAACAATAATAAAATTAATAATAATATGAAATTTTCCAAATAAGTATATTTATTTCGGGTACGGGTACCCGCGGGCACGGGTACCTCAATACCCGGCCCCTCCCCATTTATTAACGGGTACTTTAATTATCCGTTTATGCAACCCGCGAGTACCCGTTAAGCTACCCGCCACGTACCCATCGCGGGTAATACCCGCGGGTATCCACGGGTGCGGGTATTTTTGCCATCCCTAAAGAAGCATAACAAAGGGTGGGGTGCAATGGAGAAGGAGATAAAAGTAAGGCTTTCCAATCTTAAAGCATTGCATGGAAGAAGAATAGGAGAAGGAAGAGGAAAGAGTTAGGGTTCCATCAAGAAGAAAAGAAAACCAAGGTCAAGCTCCTAGGGTTCTATAGCTTCTCCAAATTCTTTCAAGGTAACATAGAATCCCCTTCTAAAACCTCTCATAGTGTGTGCTTAGAGATTTAATTGGCTTTTCATATTTGGGTAATTTGAAGTTCCTACATGGTTCTTAGGATAAAATAATGATATGTATGTATGCAAGGTGTTTGATTTATTTACTGTGAGAGGGTTTGAGTTTTGAAATTTGATTGAAGTGATTGTGCCTGTGGTAATGGGTATGTTTATATTATTATTGTTTTATCAAGAATAAATGCCATATTTATATGTTTAAAATTGGGGTTAGTCAATTTTAAGATGAAATTGAATGTTATTCATGTCAATCTTGATATATATGAGTGTTTCCCTTGAGAAAATGAATTGTTCTTGGTAGGATTTTGCTACACTCTTTCAATATTGTTTAGTTGGTTGGAATTAAGTGTCATATATTGAATTTGAGTGTTTATTAATGGTGTTGTTAAGTGAAGATTGTATTACTAAGTTGAAACGATAAATGAGGAGGTGTTGTCCCCCACACTCAGTTTGACATCTTTTAGTATTTTGCTCACAGTTTTCTCCACGCATTGTGTTTCAAGTTGAATTTAATTTCATTGAAAAGTAGACTGAATTCCCTTCAATTTGGACATTATTTTGCTTCATTTGGTTAAAAATCGGAGAGGAAATCCAGTTATAAGTTGAGCAAGTTGTTTTGCTTGGTTTCTGCACCTATGCATCTTCTTTTCATAAACTGTACTAATTGGTTTGTTTTCTTGCAAAATGAAAATAATGTTCATAATATAGACATCTGAATATTCTGCATAGATGATTATGAGTAGAATGATATTTGAATTGTGTAGAATGGACTCCTATGTGGTTTCAATTATGGCTAAACATGATTGTTACATGAAGTACCTTTAGTATAGAGTATTATGTGAGTATCTAATCTACAATGTGGTTATTTTTATATATCTATTTTCCTTATGGGAAAAGCAAATAAATTTTCTTAAATAGATTTTATCTCCAGATATGAGTTGAAAAGTTGTTTCTTGTTTATGTGTTTTGTTTGTTGTTGTTGGATACCGTGCAACGAAGAGATAATGCAGCCTATGAGCTAAATGCTCATAGTTTATGGACCGTTTTGCCGTGACGAAGAGATAATACGGCGTGTGATTACCGTTTTGCCGTGACGAAGAGATAATACGGTCTATGTGCACATAGTATAATAAGTTGTTTTGTTTATGATTTTGTGATATATACGCATGAAATTTTACTATGAACTTTTCTGCAAAGTGATTATTGTCCAATGTTGCTGTACTTCTTTCGTTATCATATGAGAATTGTATTTGAATGAAAGATACTGACAAATGATATGTTTTCTATGATGTAGAGAGAATTTTCCATATCTCGCACACGGATATGGCTGGAAACATCAATAAAAATTGTTTTATTTATATATTCTATGTTACTGAGTTGTAAAGCTCATTATGTTTGGGGGTGATGTTTTCAGGTAAACAAATAGCATTGGAAAGCTGAAGAGTATATCCGGATTGCTCGTCAGCAGTCCAATGTAGAGTGTTGGTCGCCGGATCGCAATCAGAGTCCTAGATTTAAGGAGTTGTATTATTGACTAAGGTAGTTATGCAAAGCTAGATTATTTTACATGTACAATTTGAAAGAAAAAGTTTAATTCTTTATAGGAATCCTCAAAAGCTCTTGTGCTATGCTGAATACGTGGTAGTTATGTCTTGTGAAAATTTAGGGGTGTTACACCTTATCCCAAGACACCCAGCAAACAAGCCAACCCTCTCTATTACCTCCCACAAGAAGTCCCTCTGAATCCTAACAAGCTATTGGATAACAATCTTGGGGACCTTGAAGAAAGAAAACATATAAAATGGAATACTATTGATGACAGAGTTTATGAGAGTCACTCTACCCCCAACAGACAAGAAACGCCCACTCTACGATGAAAATCGTTTTCCCACCTTATCAATAATCGGAGCCCAAGTATATCTTCTTCTAAAATTGCTTACCCATAGTTAAAGTTTGTCCTAAAGTTTGCTCACCGATAGCAAAGTTTAACTCCAGAACTAAGCCAACAACTCCATTATGCCTCTCATAAGTTGTCCCTCAACAGAAATAATAAACACAGTAGCAGAGCATAGAACAGAAATGAAAATTGAAAACTATTTTATTGATATTCTATTAAATCATATTCTTATGATATTAAAATTGTCAAATAAAAACGTCGAAGTCATTCTTGTTGCTGATTTCAAACGCAACTAACTTCACCTTTTGTCAACATTATGTGTACTAAGAGCTGCAAGCACGGAGAAGATCTTTCTGGAAAAAAAGAAAGAACAAAGGGTTTATGTGTTAGCCTGCAATTTCGACAGGCTTCATTGAAAATGGTCAACAAGGCCTGACTTATATTTCGACAAAGACCAAATTATTTCGACAGAGAAAATGGTCATGCGCAAGGTAAATTCGACAAGCTTCCGGGGAAGCAAGAGCAAGAGAGAGGAAAATGGACGCAAGCTTTCGACAGACAGAAAACAGAGCAGTTATGCGCTGAAGAACTAGCAGTTGGTCGAAGCGTGATGAAGCGGTTCTTGTCGAAAGTAGGAGTAGCAGTTATTAATTTTCAAATTTCTAGGCAGTTACTTAGTTCAGTTTTTCCCCCTCTTTTCCTTTGTATAAATAGTAGTTTCTGAGAAGAAACAAGGGTCACAAATCACAATACACAATCCGATTCCTGAAACTCTAACTTCCAAGCCAGAGCGAAAAACGAGTGGAAGAATCATTGTATGTGATCGTGTACCACTTTTACAATTCAATGCAATTTATTTGTCTTTTCTTTACAATTCACGCACCATTTACTGCTTCTTTTCTTTTCAATTCTGTTAATCATTGCAAATCGTCCCCTTTTCTACATTTTCTGAAACAAAAACTACGCGCAATTCAAAGGCAATTGCTTTGAGATTTTTCTAGTTTGATCTCACAAACCTTCTAATAAAACTAGTGATTGTTTGCTAAAAACACCAGCAAACAAATTGGCACGCCCGGTGGGACCTTGCCTTTGATTTTGTTCATTTTCGTACTTTCTTATTTGTATTCGCTGTTGTATGCACTTAAGAAGTGGTAAAATGGTTCGTTCTAGTACGAATAATGCGTCTAGTTCCAACCCTGTGGTTTCACAAGGGCAAGGAACAACAATGGATTCTGCGAGCATTAGCGCAGGACCATCATCGTCAACAACTGTTCCTTCATTATCAATGACTAATGTTGGTTCAACGCAGTCAGAAATGGCATCTTTGCCTATGTCTTTGCCGTTAAGTGCAGGGTTTCATAGCCCTTACATGGCAATGGGGAACGGTTTAGACCCACGTTTGAATAACGTGCATCTACCCCCATTTCCTTTGGGAATGTATGGCATGCCTACTGGAATGCCACATATTTCGACCTTTTCCCCTACACATGTCTCTTCTGAGAGTGTATTTGGTCGAAATCCCCCAGCATTAACCAATACGTCTTTGTTGGCCTTAAGACAGCAAGTAGACGAGAGTAATCACGATATGGTTAATATGCTTACCCAACAAATTGGTACAGTTTTCAATCCATTGATTCAAAATACCAATAACAGTTACCAAATGTTGGCAAATCAGATGAGTAGGATTGCAGATTTCTTTGGGGCTCCAACGGTTAATAATAGGCAAGTTCCTATTATTGCGGGTAATGCGCCGCCAGTTAACCCCCAAGGAGCAGTTGCAGTCGAAGCGTCCACAATTGTAGGCGAACTACAAGGGGCAGTAAACCACGTCCCTGAAGTAGTTTTGGTAAATAGACACCAGAACGCTGATGAAGTTGTTCGACAAGTGCAACAACACAATGTTGGCGCTGAAAACAATATAGCTACTTTAGTCGAAACTATTTTGGCGCAAAATGGCCTTAACATAGGTTTACAAAGGCCTAACTTCGTATCACCATTATGTGAATACGTATTACAAACTGAGTTACCAAGGGGATGGAAAGTTCCCAAGTTTACTAAGTTTGGTGGTGATACAAATGAGTCCACAGTCGAACACATTGCTCGTTTCTTGACTGAGGCTGGGGACTTAGCACAAAATGAGAATTTGAAGATGAAATACTTTCCAAATTCTCTAACTAAAAATGCTTTCACTTGGTTCACGACCTTACCCCCTGGTTCTATGTTCACGTGGGGGCAATTAGAAAAAGCATTCCATGCACAGTTTTACATGGGCCAGTCGAAAATTAGTCTTAAAGAATTGGCTAGTGTTCGGCGCAAAATGCCTGAAACTATTGATGATTACTTAAACAGATTCAGGCTGTTGAAGTCTCGTTGCTTCACACAAGTCCCTGAACATGAGCTCGTCGAAATGGCTGCTGGTGGCCTTGATTACTCAATTAGAAAGAAATTAGACACATCTCATTTGAGAGATATGGCTCAATTGGCTGATAGAGTTCGACAAGTTGAAAGGCTTAGAGAAGAAAAATCTAGGTCGAATAGGTATCATAAAAAAGAAAAAGTGGCATATGTCGAAGAAGAATTCGACGTTACATATGATAATGTCGAAGAAGAGGAGATAGACGTGGCTGAACTTAAGCCTGGTCCTCCTTATACTTGTAAAGTATTAAGGCCTGCGAATGGGAATAACCCTGTAGAGCCTAAGAATGATAGATTTATGCCTAAGACTTATACTTTTGATGTTACTAAATGTGATGAAATTTTTGATCTTTTAGTAACTGATGGTCAAATATTAGTGCCTAAAGGCCTTAAAGTACCAACTCTTGACCAAAGAAAGAAAAAGGGTTATTGTAAGTTCCATAATTTTTTGGGACATAACACTGACCGTTGTGTGCTTTTCAGGGATATTGTGCAAAAAGCAGTTGACGAAGGAAGACTCAAATTTGCTGATAAGAAAATGAAAGCTCCTATGCAGATTGATGTTGATCCATTGCCTAAGGCTGAAGCTATGTATTCTGAACCTGTCGAAGCTGATGTAGGCATGGTGGATGCTCAAATGGCAGACCCTCCTAAGTATGTCAAGACTGCCACCGAAAAATTAAAAGGTTTTCTGTATGCTAAAGGTAAGAAACACGAAGTGACCCTAAAAGAATATGATGGGAAGATACATGCTGTGTATCCAAAGGCTGAGGAAGAATTGATAGATTTCCTCAATCGGTGTAAGTGGAATAACTCTGAAGTTATGCTTTGCCCAAGATGCAGCGCTGTCTTCGACAAAGAAGCAGCCAAAGCTGTCGAAGGTTATCAGGATCAACAACAACGTAAAAGAAAATGGCTTGATAACAAGCCGAAATTTGACTTTGCAAAAGGAGATCTTCCTGGCTATAAGGCTAATGTGTCAACAAAGCCTTCAACAAGCAAACAACAATTTGCTAAGGAGAAGTCCTCAGCGAAAGGGTATTTGAAGCTGTCAACAAATAAATCCTTTGTCCCAAGTGCTAGTGCTCCTGTCGAAGCGTGGGTGCCCAATAATCAACGTGCTAAAGCTGTCAAGCCAGGTACTGATGCTGCTAAGTTTAATTATAAGAATAACTATAAGGGTAAGAACCCCATGACTAAAACACAGTGGCGTCGTTACCAAAGACAACAGAAGAAGAAGGCACACTTTGACATTAACAAGGTTCCAAGTCATTTGGCTAATAATCATGTTCCACGCAGTATGATTGACATTAATCAAGTTCCACGCAGCATAATAGTGGCGAAGAGTGAGGTTCACAAAGCTGAAGTTGCCACAAAGAAGAATGCTGATGTTGCTAGTCATGTGTGTGCAGCAAATAAGGCCAAAGGCAAGGCTGTGGTAACAGAAAAGCCAAGAAGGCCTGCTCTTGAAAGAATATTTCCTCCATTGTCAACAGTGAAAGAAAAGAATGCTGATTTCGACATGGATGAAGACATGGAGTCTGATTTTGATGATTCTGAAGATGATTTCGACGTTGTTTGCAATGTGGTATCAATACTGCCTCTTGAGTACGATGTTATCACAGTACCAAATGATGCTGAAGAGGATTTTACAGAGGATATGGCTCATCACAAGCCAATGTGTTACTATGTGATGAACAATGGTTGTGTCGAAGACCAAATGGCTACCTTCGAGAAGCCAGATATGAGTATGCAAAACCACTTGAAACCCCTGTATGTCCAAGCCAAAGTCAATGGTGTTGGAATTAACAAAGTGTTAGTGGATGGTGGAGCTGCAGTGAATTTAATGCCACATGGTCTTTTGAACAAGATTGGTAAATTCGACACTGACCTCAGGCCACATAACATTGTCTTAAGCAACTATGAAGGCAAAACTGGCCATTCTTTGGGGGCCTTTGAGGTGGACTTAATCGTTGGTTCCATAAAGAGGACTACATTGTTCTTAGTGATAGCCTCTAAAGCGAATTTCAATTTACTCCTTGGTAGAGAGTGGATCCATGGAGTTGGTGCTGTCCCTTCAACTTTGCATCAACGTTTAGTAATGTGGAAGGAAGATGGTTTGGTAGAGTATGTCGAAGCAGATCAGAGCTACTTCCGTGCTGATGTCAACCAAATTACCAAGGAAAATTTTGAGAAACAAATGGCGAAGATTGCGCCATGTTCATCTTCTAATGAGGCATATGTTCCTGCGGATAATGTTCTTGCCTCAGTTCATCTTGACCCAAATTATGGTTTTGTTTGGGAAAGAGAAGTAATGGGAGATGATAGTGTCTATCCTGATGGTGTTCTTCGACCAACGGGGTGGAACACTGGTTCTTGAAAGTGTTCTTATGTCAGTGCCCAATGCATGGGACAAAATTACGGCTTATATGGCCGAAAACAAGTTTAAAGCGGCTATAGAGGCCGAAATTATTCAACAAACAATGGCTGTCGAAGCCAGTGAGTTACATGAAGAAAATGGCATAGTCATAGATGAAAGACTTGACTGCATTTATGATGATGATCCATTAGGTTTTGAAAAGGATCCTAGAGATTCGACAAAGCATATGCAAGCTCAAGACCCGTTAGAAGAAGTTGATTTGGGAAATGGCTCAATAAAAAGGCCAACTTATATTAGTGCAAATATTGATGCTTCTCTAAAAACCCAAGTCATCACATTGCTAAGGGAGTTCAAAGCCTGCTTTGCTTGGGATTATGACGAAATGCCTGGGTTAAGTCGAGAAGTGGTGGAAATGCAATTACCAATTCGACCAGGGAAGAAACCAGTGAAGCAAGTGCCAAGAAGATTTGCTCCTCAAGTATTGGCTAAGATCAAAGAGGAAATCGAAAGGCTATTCAGAAACAAATTCATCAGAACTACCAGGTATGTCGAATGGTTAGCCAATATAGTTCCTGTAATAAAGAAAAATGGGACTCTTAGAGTTTGCATAGACTTTAGGGATTTAAATAATGAAACTCCCAAGGATGAATACGCAATGCCTGTGGCAGAAATGCTAATAGATTCAGCAGCAGGATTTGATTATCTTAGTATGCTCGATGGTTATTCTGGGTATAATCAAATCTTCATTGCTGAAGAGGACGTGTCGAAAACTGCTTTTAGATGTCCAGGGGCATTGGGTGTTTATGAATGGGTAGTAATGCCCTTTGGCTTAAAGAATGCTGGTGCTACATATCAGAGGGCCATGAATTCTATGTTTCATGATTTTATTGATGATTTCATGCAAGTATACATAGATGATGTGGTGGTTAAATCTTCCTCAGAAAGTGGTCATTTAGACCATCTTCGCCGTTCTTTTGAAAGAATGAGGAAATATGGATTGAAAATAAATCCATTAAAATGTGCCTTTTGTGTACGTGCAGGTGATTTCTTGGGTTTTATGGTGCACAAAAAAGGCATTGAAATCAATCAAAATAAGACTAAGGCAATTATGGAAACGAATGCCCCTTCGACCAAAAAGGAGCTTCAGTCGTTGCTGGGAAAAATCAATTTCCTTCGAAGATTTATATCAAATCTAAGTGGCAAAACACAAGTTTTTTCGCCATTGTTAAGACTGAAGAAGGAAGAAGAATTCAAATGGGAACCAATGCATCAAGCAGCCTTCGACGAAATCAAGTCTTATTTGATGAAACCACCAATTTTGTTGCCTGTTATTAAACACAAAGTGCTCAAATTGTATATAGCAGCTTCTGATAGAACAATAGGTAGCATGTTAGCACAAGAGGATGATAGTGGTGTCGAAAGAGCCATTTATTACCTCAGTAGGGTCTTAATTGATGCCGAAACGAGGTACACTCCTATAGAAAAGTTGTGCCTTTGTTTGTATTTCTCGTGTACAAAGTTAAAGCAATATATAAAACCAGCTGATGTTTCTGTTTATTCGCATTTTGATGTTATTAAGCATATGCTGTCGAAACCAATAATGCATAGCCGAATTGGTAAATGGGCTTTGGCTTTGTCAGAATACAACTTAACTTATCAACCTCTAAAATCAATTAAAGGACAAGTGGTTGCTTATTTTATAGTAGACCATTCTGTTGTCGAAGAAACATTAAGTTTTGTAGACGTATATCCTTGGAGGTTGTACTTTGATGGTTCAAGCCATAAACATGGAGTTGGGATTGGTATTTTAATAATATCTCCTACTAACATTCCAACGAAGTATAAGTTTAAAATTCGAGATGTTTGCTCCAATAATGAAGCTGAGTATGAGTCTTTAATAGTAGGCCTTGAAATTTTACTTGAGCTGGGGGCAAGTCATGTCGAAATAAAAGGTGACTCTGAGTTGGTTGTCAAACAATTGACAAAAGAGTACAAATGCATTAAAGAGCACCTTATCAGATACTTTGTTGTTGCCAATGCTTTGTTAAAAAGATTTGAGTCTGTTCACTTAGAACATTTACCACGAATTGATAATCAAGTGGCAAATGAATTGGCACAAATTGCTTCAGGCTATAAAGTTTCAAAACAAAGCCTGGAAGAGTTAATTGAAATAAAGGATAAGATCATTTCTAATGACTATTCTTCGTCACTATTGTCAACACCAACAACTGGGGGGGCAACAGATACAAACGCAAACGAGGAACTAGTCGTTGTCGAAAAACGTCAATTTTTTGGTGACTTTGACTTAGCAGAAATTTTGCTCTTGACAATATGACCAATAATGATTGGCGAAGGCCTATTGTGGAATATTTGCAAAATCCCACAAGAAATACCAATAAAAAGGTAAAATACAGAGCTTTGAGCTATGTGATAATTGGAAACGAATTGTTTAAAAAGACTCCTGAAGGAGTACTATTAAAATGTCTTAGTGAAAATGAAGCATATTTAGCAGTTTCTGATACACATAGTGGAGCATGTGGTTCACACCAAGTAGGCCACAAAATGAAGTGGTTATTTTTTCGACAAGGAATGTATTGGCCAACTATGTGAAAGATTGCGTAGAATTTGCTAAGGGATGCCAAGAGTGTCAAAAGCATGCTGGGATACAACATGTACCTGCAAATGAATTGCATGCCATAGTCAAACCTTGGCCATTTAGAGGTTGGGCTCTAGATGTGATTGGAGAGATAAAGCCAACTTCGTCGAAGGGCCATAGATATATCCTTGTGGGAATTGATTACTTCACCAAATGGGTTGAAGCTATACCTTTAGCCAATGTTGATCAACAAGCAGTGATAAGGTTTATTCAAAATCATATCATTTATAGGTTTGGAATTCCAGAAACCATTACTACAGATCAGGGATCAGTTTTCACTGGTAGAAAAATGGTAGAGTTTGCTTCTGAAATTGGTTTTAAGTTATTAACTTCGACACCATATTATGCGCAAGCCAATGGTCAAGTAGAAGCTGCCAATAAAGTTATTATTAATTTGATTAAAAAGCATGTTGGGCAGAAACCCAAAAATTGGCATAATACCCTTGATCAAGCATTATGGGCTTGTCGAAATTCACCCAAAGAATCTATCAACACTACTCCTTATAGGCTAACATTTGGACACGATGCAGTGTTGCCTGTTGAAATTTGTCTACAATCAACAAGAATTCAAAGACAGTGGGAGATTCCCTCTGATTATTATTGGAATATGATGCTTGATGAATTGGTTGATTTAGACGAAGAAAGGTTATTAGCTTTAGATATGCTTATTCGACAGAAAGAGAGGGTAGCTAAAACTTATAACAAAAAGGTTAAGTTTAAAGCCTTTGATTCAGGTGATCTAGTGTGGAAGGTCCTATTGCCTATGGATAAAAAAGATAGAGTCTTTGGTAAATGGTCCCCAAGTTGGAAAGGACCATTTAAAATTTTACAAGTTTATTCAAACGGCGCATATGAGGTCAAAGAGATTGGCGCTGATGAAAGAATTTTGCGTATAAATGGCAAATACTTGAAAAAGTATAAGCCAACGTTGCAAGAAGTTAAAATAACGCTAGAATAAAGATAAAGAAAGCGTAAGTACGTGGCATTCAAAAGAAGTTGTGATTGCCATATGAGCATTGTCAGAATTATAAGCAGAACGTTGAAGGCCACGTAATACACCAATATAGGAGTAACGTCAACAACACTTAACAGTGGTGACATCAGGTATACAGCTATTTCACTCAAGTGCAAAGTCTATTTCGATGGTGAATTCAAAAATGTTCTTTCTCTTCTTCCTCCTCAAGTTCAGTCGAAAAAGACATTTTTGGGGGGCAATTTGTTAGCCTGTAATTTCGACAGGCTTCATTGAAAATGGTCAACAAGGCCTGACTTATATTTCGACAAAGACCAAATTATTTCGACAGAGAAAATGGTCATGCGCAAGGTAAATTCGACAAGCTTCCGGGGAAGCAAAAGCAAGAGAGAGGAAAATGGACGCAAGCTTTCGACAGACAGAAAACAGAGCAGTTATGCGCTGAAGAACTAGCAGTTGGTCGAAGCGTGATGAAGCGGTTCTTGTCGAAAGTAGGAGTAGCAGTTATTAATTTTCAAATTTCTAGGCAGTTACTTAGTTCAGTTTTTCCCCCTCTTTTCCTTTGTATAAATAGTAGTTTCTGATAAGAAACAAGGGTCACAAATCACAATACACAATCCGATTCCTGAAACTCTAACTTCCAAGCCAGAGCGAAAAACGAGTGGAAGAATCATTGTACGTGATCGTGTACCACTTTTACAATTCAATGCAATTTATTTGTCTTTTCTTTACAATTCACGCACCATTTACTGCTTCTTTTCTTTTCAATTCTGTTAATCATTGCAAATCGTCCCCTTTTCTACATTTTCTGAAACAAAAACTACGCGCAATTCAAAGGCAATTGCTTTGAGATTTTTCTAGTTTGATCTCACAAACCTTCTAATAAAACTAGTGATTGTTTGCTAAAAACACCAGCAAACATTATGATAATTGATGAAGAAAAAATATACCTCGTGAGAAACGTGCAATGTGACTTTTGACAACATTTTGTGGATAGAGAAATACTGCATTGTAAGAAAAAAAAATTTTGCAAGAAACCGAAAAAGCATGTCCATTTGTCGGATGCTTAGAACGTGTGCTTTATTTTGTTGGTGTGTGTGTAGTGTTATTGTTGGCAAAAGCCCCATTTCGTAGGACCAAAGAAGAGTACAAACAGGATACTCGAATTTGGGGACATACTTCGTCTATCCCTTTTTACTCATTGAACACCCTCAAAATTAACGAAAAGACGAAAATAACAAACAAACACTACAAACATTACCACCTGGTCCCACTTGAGTTCGAATTTGAAAACCGGTATTTTCATGTTGCTGAAATTGCAACGGGCAATGGGCATATTGTATTGGAATTTGCAACGGTAGTGATGTATACTAGTATGGCACTAACAGTATGCAAGTTTTACTTTCTAATCTTTTATGATGTTGCAGTAGACAAAGAATCTTTAATTAGCGGCAATGTGTGTGTCTTGGAATCAATCTAGCTACATGGATGGGGTAGGTAATTTACATTTTACAGTGGAGGAGGGAGAAGATGCAATGTGTTTGGAGAATTTGTTAAATTGGCCACAAATAATTTAAAGTTTGATAAATCTAAGTGTTATACAGTGAAGTCTACTACCAACTTTTTTTGTCACGCTGTCTTCTTTTGACTTTGATCATAAATCTATTATAGCTTTATACCAATTAACCTCCAATGAAATTACTTATTGGCTTATTTGAGAAACATGACAAGTGTCAAAAATGAGGGTAACATAGTAACTTACATTTAATCAATTATTCCTTTTTATTTCTTTTTATCTTTCTTCTTACACTCTCTTTCGTTCTTTTCACTTTTCTCTTACACTCTTTTTCTTCCTTTTTTTCTCTTTCTTTTTACTCTCTCTTTCTCCCTTTTCACTTTTTTCTTACACTCTCTTTCTTCTTTTTTTTACTTTACTTTTATTTTCCCCATAAACAATTATTCTCTTTATCCTATCATTTCTCACTTTAGTTTTTTTAACTAAATTTCTAAACTTATACAAATTAGCTATAAAAACGTAAATTAGTCACACTAAATAAAACTATCACCTTTTTAGAAAAAATTGTCCCGTTAAAATTTTAATTTTCTATCCGAAATCTGTTTTCACTCTTCTGTTTACACTCTTATTGATAATCTATTAACACCTCTTATTGAAAATCTACTATCTATTTTTTACTATCTACTATATAATCTATTAATCAACTAAAATAATCAATTGAAACTACAAGATAACTGCAATGATATATAAAAAACACACGAGATAACTGTACTGATATATAAAAAAAAACACGACATTAATATTTGTCAAATATTTCTTTATATTTAAAACAAATATTTCTTAATATTTAAAACAAATATTTCTTATTGAAAATCTACTATCTAACTTTTACTATCTACTATAGTCTACTAATCAACTAAAATAATCAATTGAAACTATGGGATAACTACACTGATATATAAAAAAAATAGGGGATAACTGCAGTGATACATAAATAAAACACAGGATTAACATTTGTCATTGATAATTATAATTTTTGAAGACTACTAAACCTACTATCTAAAAAAACAAGAAGATTTAATGTCTATTTAAACTGATTACTATTTAAAACAAGGGACACATATTTCTTATTGATAATCTACTATCTACTATAGTCTACTAATCAACTAAAATAATCAATTGAAACTACGGAATAACAACACTGATATATAAAAAACACGGGATAACTGCACTGACACATAAATAAAACACATGATTAATATTTGTCATTGATAATTATAATTTTTGAATACTACTATAAACCTACTATCTAAAAAAATAAGAAGGTTTAATAACTATTTAATCTGATTAATATTTAAAACATATACAAATTTCTTATTGATAATCTACTATCTATCTTTTACTATCTACTATAATCTACTAATCAACTCAAATAATCAATTGAAACTATGAGATAATTGCACTGCTATATAAAAAAAATACGGGATAATTTCGGTGATATATAGAAAAACACGGGATTAATATTTGCTACTGATAATTATAATTTTTGAAGACTACTATAAACCTACTATCTAAAAAACAAGAAGGTTTAATGACTACTTAAACTGATTAAATTTAAAACACTGGATAAATATTTCTTATTGATAGTCTACTATCTATCTTTTACTATCTACTATAATCTATTAATCAACTCAAATAATCAATTGAAACTATGAGATGACTGCATTGATAGATAAAAAAACACAGGATAACTACACTGATATATCAAAAAATATTGGGATAACTACTGTGATATATATAAAAACACGAGATATATAGCTGCACTGATATATAAAAAATACTACATTGATATAAAACTCACAGGATAAATGTTCAGATTTTTTTAAATGATACTTTTACATTTTTAGATTTTAATATTTATCTATTTTTTATTTGAAACTCATTTTTTATTTACTTTAAATTTGCCTTTATTTTCACAGGATAATGTTCAGACTATTTAAATACTGTGTAATTCATTCGTAAAAAAAACACGACAGCTCCCGTGTGTTTTACAGGTATCCTACTAGTTAATTAAATAATATTCTCACATCTATGTGGGACGACGTTTCAATTCCATTAATTAGCGGTTGTAGAATATTAAAATACAGAAAAGTTGCGTGTTTGAAATTTGATTTTTAATGTACGTCGACCATGATCCATGAACTCTTGCGTTCCACTTCCTCCACCTCACATGCAAGACATGACTAAATTGCACTATTATTAATTAAATACTACAATCATGTCTTGTAAAAATTAATTAATTAAATATCATGAATTGGAGAAAGACTGACCTGAACCACACAGGCTTTGACTGATCAAAAACAGTTTACACTTTACAGGGCTTTAATATAAAAAAGACTTCACACTTTCACATGTTTCTTACTTTAATACTCCCTCAGTTCCTAATCTTTGGTACTTTTGGCTTGTTACACACATATTAAGGTACCATTAATTTGTGTTGTTTAAGTACTAAAATGCCCCACTTGTAGTTGTATTGGGATAATTGAAGTTAAAGTAAAATAGTCTTGGGACAATTAATTCATGCGTTGGAACTCTAAAAGGATAAATAAATATAGAGGGTATATTAGGAAAAATTAGGTGAATTGTACATTGGGTTTTTAAAAGTACTATTGTTTTGGAACAAAAATAAAAGGCCAAAAGTACTAAAGATCAGGAACGGAGGGAGTATTAAAGCAAGTTGACAAGTTTTTATTTTACCAGCGCCTCTATCCGTGCGCTGCACGGGGTAAAAACTCTAGTTAATATAAAATTATTGCAGGATAAAATTTGTTTCTTAAATTGCAACATGATAAAACATTGTTTAAAATGAAGGTAAGTATGAATTAAAAATAATGTAATAAAAAATTCGATTCCAAACTTAAAACTAAAATAGAGTGTGTACATATTTGTCACGAAATTATTATTTTTCACCATATCGGTTATCAGTTATTGAGGAATAAACTCGAAGTGTGTAAACGGTTAAAAACATGTTGTTTAGTATCACACTTTACATATTTTGTCACGAAATTATATATTTTTCACAAAACCGGTTATTTGAGGCACGAATTTTGCATATTTGAATACTGGTTTTTTTTGCGAACACTAAAGCATCAAAAAACACACTATTGCGATCACTAAAGCATCCAAAACACACTTTTGTCATGAAATTTTTCTCTTCAGCAAACAGGTTTAAGGAACAAACTATGTTTATTTGAATAGTTAAATTTTTTTCGACCGCTTAAGTACCCCCAAAACACACTGTTTTGCATTGCACTTTACGTATTTTATTACAAAATTACTATTTTTTAGCAACAAACCATTTGTTGAGGAACAAACTTTGAGTATATGAACAACTAAATTTTTTCGAGACTCTAAAGTACCTCAAAACACACATGTTAGCATTACACTTTAGATAATTTATCACGGAATTAATTTTCATTTTTTATCAATTCGATTATCGGTGAACAAACTCAAGTATTTATAGATCCATTTTTTTTCCTAAATTTGAATATACTCTTCAATATGAAAATAAAGAAAATGAGGGGAAAGGGGAGGAGGTGGGAGTTTTGGAGGGAAAGGGGAGTTGGAGACCCCTAAGAATTATATTCTTAAGATTTTAATACTATTAAAATAAATTATTTTTCAATATTAAAACAAATTAAATCAAATAAAAACTATAATGTTTATTTATAAAATTATTAAAAGAATAAGATAAAATCCAATAAAATGAATTTGGTCAAAAAAATTAATAAAATGAATATCTTTTTATTGTTATTTTTAGTTATGTTTGTACATTATGATTTTTTATATTTTAATTTAATATTTTATTGAAGTATCCCAGACGTATCGTATCTTGATTTTCAAAATTTTCCTGTATTTCTGTATCCGTATCGTGTCGTATCCCGTAACGTATCTCGTATCTGAGCTTCATAGGTTCGGACCACTGCTAGCTACCCACGGTGTGTCCCAACGTTTTCTTCAATTATATATGAAGGCCGGATTTATTTCTTCCATAATAATACATTCTATATTTATTCTAATTGTTTATTCCCCTTATAATATATTACATAAAATGAAAACCAAAGGCATTATATTAATTATTTGTTGCACATATAAAAGCCAGAACTGTTGTGTTGTGTGGAAAACAAGAAGTGTTAAGAAGAAGCATGGGAGAGCCATTGTTGAGAAAACAATACTATGAGAATTGCCCTGGTTGTAAAGTGGATCAAGCCAAGGAGTTGAAAAAGGATGTTACTTTTATGAATGTCTTCAATATATGGATTGTGGTCTTATGTAGCTGTAAGCATCATTATTATTTCAACTTTCATTTTCAGCTCATTAATTAATTTGCACCTATATATATGATTGAACCTCTGAATTTGTTGTGTATGATATTGTGCAGCACTCCCTATAGCATCTCTCTTTCCATACCTTTATTTCATGGTGAGTGTTTCTTGTCCTGTAGTTATCTCCCATTGGTACTGCTACGTTGAGAAAATTGAATCTCTAATATTGAAATTTATGATGTGAAAATTTATGTTATCTTTCTCATAGATATTCATAAAAATTGGTAGTGTCTCTCACTCTCAACTTTTTAATGTCTATGATGAAATTAGAAGAATCCAAGCTTTGGGTTGCGGATGAGATTTGGATTTTTAATTTGTTCCGATTTGCATCCCCACTTAGAAGGATGTGTAAATATGTTTCTTTCGGTTTTCAGTTAAAACGATGTGAAAACATAGGAACATTGAAAGATACACGTGTTTTGTTCTTGAGATCCAACTCACCTAAACTTTTGGGGAACCAAACATTTGCTATAGATGTACGAGTTCTTTTTGTTTGCTATATACCATAGATTTGAGAAGAAAAAAATGTTTTCAAACCCGCCATTCTAAAAATTAATGTTCTTTTTGCGGTCTGAGCTCATTTTAAAAACAAAATTAATGTTCTTTTGGGGGCCAACTATCAAACCCGTCATTCTTACCTTGTTTTTGGGCAGGGCAACTCTCTCTTTTTAGCCTAAAATTATTTTAATAGCGGTCTTACCTTATTTAATAGGGCAACTCTCTCTTTTTAACCATCAAACCCACCATTCTTATCTTATTTTAATAGGGCAACTCTCTCTTTTTAGCCTAAAATCATAATAGAAGAAAAAAATCTTTTAATAGCGGTCTGAGCTCATTTTAAAAACAAAATTAATGTTCTTTTGGCGGGCCAACTATCAAACCCGCCATTCTTACCTTATTTTTGGACAGGGCAACTCTCTCTTTTTAGCCTAAAATTATTTTTATTGACTTTTTAAAATTATTTTAATCCGTTCATAAAAAAAATTAATGGTGGGCTAGCCCACCGGCCTGCCAACCCTCCAAGGGGCGGACTCAACTTCCCGGCTCTCTATTCTTTGGTGGGGCGGAGCGGCCTGGCCTATTTTGCCATCCCTTTTGAAAATGTTGGAGGAGATTCATGCTCTTTTTGCTACATATCTACATTCAAAAGTGACTGACCTGAAAAATAATACATTGTTGGTTTGAGTAATTATTTTCCTTCTGTTTGATTTTTCTTAACTTTTTTGATCATTGAATTCTTTACTTCAACATTACTATTGTGGTTAATGATTAACCTTAAGTGCTGTTGCAAATAAACATTCTCAATAATGCACATTTAACATATCAGGTAAAAGATTTTAACATTGCCAAAACAGAGGAAGATATCAGTACATATGCCGGTTATGTGGGTAAGATTCATTTTAGTACTTCCTTTCTTTGATGTTTTCTATGTCATCATAAGTTATTGGCAAAATTACACTAAAGAACCTTTAAATTATTTATTTGTAACAAGTTAGTCCTTTAAGTTTTTTTGTAACACTGTCAAAAAAAAAAGTTTTTTTGTAACAGATAGGCCCTTTAAGTTACCTAACGTTGACACCGTTGGCTCTTTTAGTAAAATGTCATATCGTTGATTACATCAAAATACACCAAAATATGCTTGGTTGCATCAAAGTACATAAGCTAGAGTAATCACAATATATAAAGTAGCATTACATCAAAATACATAAGCTAGAGTAATCACTAAAAGGGCCTATTTGTTACAAAAAAACTTAAAAGGCCAACTTGTTACAAATAAATAACTTAAAGGTCATTTGATATAATTTTGTCTAAGTTCTTCATTTCTTATCTCCATATGAATGCAAAAATGTTGTAGGATCCGCATTCATGCTTGGAAGAGCTTTGACATCTATATTATGGGGAATGGTAGCTGATCGCTATGGTAGAAAACCTGTCGTCATAGTAGGGATTATTTCAGTGTAAGTATATATGCCTATGAGGTGGGTGCTTTCTTTCAAACAATGTTATTAAATCCGGGTCAGGCCGACCGGTCCAACAGTAGTGTGATTGGTACGAGTGAGTAATTGGACCAAGTATGCATGTGAACCGGCATGATCGCCGATTTTGAGGTCGAACCTATGTTTTGACCAATAAGACCGTGGGTTATACCAGTGACCCGGTCGGTCAGACTAGTGATCTGATGGATTCGAGCAAATATTTTATTTTCTACCGCAAAATGTCATTATTGTTCATAATGGCCGGATATGTCATTCAACTAGTGACCCCCCACCGGTTTGATTAGTGACCCACTGTCCCAATGCATTGATCGGGACGATGACTGGTATAAGGTTTAATAACATTGCTTTCAAATTACACTACATGTTTTCTCATAACTTCATTTATACTTATTTGATTTCAGTGTCATTTTCAACACACTATTTGGCCTCAGCAAAAGTTTTTGGATGGCTGTTATGATGAGATTTTTTCTTGGAGGATTAAATGGTTTGCTAGGACCAATGAAGGTACCATTCAACACTCTATACCAAATTTTCATTCACCAACATTTAGCACAACAATGAAAAGAATGAATTTGTGGACTTGAATATTAGTTTATTTGTGTGACATGTTTATGTTATAATCTTCTCTATTATAGGCTTATGCTTCAGAAATCTTTAGAGAAGAATATCATGCTTTAGGACTCTCAACTGTAAGCCTCCCTAACATTTTTTTTATCATTTCTTAGAAGAAAATCTCATTCATAATAATTCAAACTGTGAGCTAATTTTAGGTTGCTGCTGCTTGGGGAGTAGGTTTAGTCTTTGGACCAGCATTGGGAGGTTATTTGGCTCAGGTAATCTTTTTTTCTTCATTGCTCCTTATTTGGCTCTATGTTTCCACTTAAGCAGGGATTTACAAGAAGCGCTCCTGAAAGGTGCACTGTTTTTTTGCATTTATAGTAGAGTGTTCTATTCCAAAGTGAGAAAAAAAATAATATACAAATTCCTTCGTCACTTTTTCTTTGATGCTTTGTGAAACATTGTATTACAGCCAGTACAAAAATATCCAAGTATATTTCTAAAGGACTCCATTTGGGATAAGTAAGTGAATATTTTTACTTTCTTATTCATTTTACAATAAACTTGAATCCTCTGTTTTTTTATTTGTTATTGTATTGAGTTTCATTTTCAAAAAAAATCTTTCTGTAGGTTTCCGTACTTGTTGCCCTGCCTCACTGTATCGGCTATCGCATTTGCAGTAGCAATTTCCTGCATTTGGCTTCCCGTAAGTATCTCAAGCCCTACAAATTTATTATGATAACTATGGAGAGCGTGAGAACTCTTGTTTCATATGAGAAATTTTAATTATAACAATTAGATTAAAATTAATGGTTTAGATTACGTCTCGTCATTAATTACAAAATCTCGTATTATTATTTTCTTTTTAATTAAAGATCGCATGAGATCTTGTAATTAATGATGTAATCTGAGTCCGTTTTTAACCTAACAATTAAAATTAAAAGTTTTCATTTCTCATAATAAACAAGAGTTTTTACCCGATACGCTCCAGATAACCAAATATATAACTATACTCAATAAGTTTTTTACTTGATGTTTATATAAAGATATATCATTTCAGCTAAACACTTTTTTTCCTTTTCTTTTCTTTCTTTGTTTAAGTGTTTTATTTTAGGGTTAAAAATGTTTTGGTCCTTATAAATATTGTGTTTTATGGTTTTGGTCCCTCTAAAAATTTTCACTTCTTTTAGTCCTCCAATTTTTGTTCATCATTTTCAGATCCTCATGACATTTAATAGTGCTTTCTTAGACCTTCTATAGCGTTATTAATAGTTTAAAGTGCTATAAAAGTCATGAGAGACTGAAATTGGTGAAAAAAAACCTCGGGGCAAAAGTAGATAAAACATTTTAGAGGAACCAAAATTAAAAAACTCAATATTTACGGAGACAAAAACACATTTAACTCTTTATTTTATCTTGTTTATGCTGTCTGTCAATGGAAATAATGTAAAGTATCTACATCATTATAGGAGACACTTCATAACCACAAAGTGTCCACCGACAACATTGAAGCTTTAGAAAAAGGAAGCAGTGGGGTTAACAAAAACAAGATCATTCAAAAAGATGAAAGTCTCTTTCGAAATTGGCCTTTAATGTCATCAATCATTGTTTACTGTGTTTTTGCGATTCATGACATTGGCTTTTCAGAGGTATTATTCGTATTTAAAGGTGTTCCTGGTTCTACAGTAGAACTTCTACTATTCATTTGTTAGACCTCTTAATCTTATTATATATATATATATATATATATAATATTATAAGGGGCCAAGACCAATAGGCTGAACTAATATTAGTAGTTTATAATTATTATTTCTATTGTTAGTAATTTGTGTTGAATATCCAAGTGTGAGTTAGTCTCACATTGCCTTTAACCTATATAAGAGGCTCTAGCCATTAACGTATCACCTTACGGTGTTGGGAACAAATATGGTTTAAGCCTCTTAATACTTATAATAAAAATACAAAATAAAAATAGAAAAAACTAATAAGTGGTATGAGAGCCCATTGGTGTATTTCGACAGAATCAATTCTTTGGCCCAGAGACATAAGCTATCTTGGAATACATAAGGTCGACCTGACGCTCCCAAGTTCCATTCTCTATTCAATCCATGTTTTAAAGCATAGGCCAGTTTCTATTATGAACCATCCATGTATCAATTAATCTTACATGTTATAAGTAAACACAATCTTTTTTTTGACAAGTAGTAAACACAATCTTATATTTTAATTTTTAAGGTTTTCTCATTATGGGCTGTCAGTCCTAAGAGGTTGGGTGGTTTGAACTTTGGAACTAATGATGTTGGCAATGTTCTTGCAGTATCTGGTAAATATTTAATCATGTTTTTTTTTCCTTAACTTTATATCTACAAGGATAGCATTTGAGTCTCAATTATTCAGGTGTGGCTATTATAATGTTCCAGCTTGGCTTATATCAATCAGTTCAAAAAATTTGTGGACCTATTGTCCTTGCTCGCATCTCAGCTGTTAGTATTCATGATTCACCTTTTGTGGCAAATTTTCAAATTCAACATTTTATTATTTGTTTGTTTCAAAATATAGCTTATTATTTGGGACATATATTTGCAGGTGTTATCGATTCCCATCTTGCAAAGTTTTCCCTTCATGACAATGTTGTCAGGCTTCACATTGTACATATCCATATATTCTGCTACAATTCTAAAGAATCTTTTGATTGTAAGTGAATCTCTTTCTTGATACAGCTTAATTTTTTATTGAAAATAAGTTTATCTTCATTAAACTTGCCTAATTGTATTCTTTTTGTTGGATTCAGGAGATAATTTCTACTGGTTTATTCATTCTGCAAAATAAAGCAGTGGTAATTCAACCTTTGATTATGTTCTTTGACTTTAATTTCCTTCCAAAAGTTGACTTTTTTTGTAATTGAGTTGCAACAATATATATATATATGAAATGTTGATTTCGAGAACAGGATCAACATCAAAGAGGAGTAGCTAATGGCATTTGTCTAACTGCCATGTCAGCATGCAAGGTAATTGGACCAGCTGCTGGTGGTACAATGTGAGTATTCCTTTGATTTCCTTAAAATCTTTTTTATTCTGATAAATCATTGATAAAATGTGTGATTATGGATCTTCTGGGGGGAGAGATATTTAAGATTAAATCCAATTTTCTCATTTTTCTCTCACTAAATGTAGATTAACTTGGTCACAAAAGCGGATGGATGCTTCTTTCCTCCCAGGTACGACCCTGAAAATATATTTGAGCTTATTTTTATCTCAGATGCTAAGAGTGTTGCTAGCACTTTTCATTATCTATCATTTAGCTATTATACTATAGAGTCATTATATTCAGGGAACATGTATTCTTTTTCTGTCGATTTATTAAAAGTTCATTGTTGTGCATTTAATTGCAGGCCCCCATTTGGTCTTCTTTGTGCTGAATGTTGTTGAAGGACTTGCATTGTTGTTAACATTCAAACCATTTCTCACTGAAAGGAAAACACCCACAGAGCAGGTGTACAAATAATAAATTTTGCACAAGAGGTGAAGCATTTCAAGGTTAATTGCGTGCATCATCAGTGTTGAGATTATAACAATTGGGAATGCATGTTGCAAATGAATATCATCAAAGGAAAAGTGCAGGTTAATAACAATACATGAGTGAGGTCACTTAGAATTGAAGCAAGTTTGGCCAACACTTTTACCCACAGTTCACAACTTGAAATTGAGTTTTAGTTGGAATTTGTATCATGCAAGTTTGAAATTTGATTATTGAGGTTTTAGAATTATTTTGTTATGCATAACTTCATCCAAATATCTTTTTTATTACCATATTATTGGTGCGCAATATCTACCGATTTTATCAATGACTAATCTATACTGAGGAACCTAGCTAACCACGTATACTCAATTTTGATGGTCCATATGGTTCTTCCTTCCCAATAGAATTTTTATCAGACCCAAGATTTGAACTCGAGGCCTTTGGATTGAATTTGAACCCAGTTACTCAGACCAACCTTTGATGGCATTTCATCCAAACATTTAATATAATACGAATATTATATAAGATTTTAAACATCCTATCTATAAATTAATTGGTGAGATGATTAAAAAATATATTGTAACTTGCATGCTATTATATGAAGCTTGTGGCTTTCTTATCCATAGTAAAAAAAAGGAACAAAGTTGAGCACATAACTTTCAAAAAATATAAATATGGTATGACATCCTCAATACAAAAAATTTATGTCAACTAAGTTCCTATTGTAAATCTTACCCTATAAGGTTTCTTTCTGGTATCCTGTTTCATGGAATTGGACTTTTTCAGACATGATTTCAGTGGTGGTCCTATAGATGGGGGCATAAGCTTGATTTCTCTTCTTTTGTGCTTAAAAGGATCAAGCCAAAACCGAACATTAGCTTTGCCAAACAAGGCCTTCCTTTTGGCAATTTGATATGCAGCAACTGCATCAAGTTCTTGATAAAACACCACTTGAGCTGAGCCAGTGTACCAACAGACTCTTGTTTTTGAAGAATCTATTGAGCCAAATACACTAAACTTCTTTATTAGCTTTCCCTTGGATGGTAGGTTGAAATTCCTGGGGAACTTCATGTACAAAAATGTATAAGGAGAGGAGTCATGAGTTTTTGATTGCTGTCCAACTTTTGAATTGTATGTTGAACACGAAGCAACATTCAATTCTATTTTTGTTGACTCTTTTGACTGAAGAAATGTTATTTCACCATTGCAACTTCTTTGCATTCTCTTCTGGTTAACAGAAGGGTAAGAAGATCTTAATACACATTTAGCTTTTGTTGCACTAGCATCGACCTCGTAGTTATTATCAGAATGGAAGCCGTGCGCCAAGTTAGATGATGAATTGCCAGTAAAAGACTGCGACAAAGTCAAATCTTGGCTTCTTTTCAAATCCACTTTCTGAGACTTAGCAGTGAGATTCATGTTAGTTTCACAAGAGTGTATGCAGACCCGATTATCTTCCCGGATACTTTCTTCTGGTTCAAGCAACTTGATGCGTGAGATCCTAGGTCTGGTATATTTCGAGATGTAAGGATGTTTATAAAGTCGCTTTCTTTTTTTGGTGAGGCATATAATGGTTTCTATATCAGGCAATCTGCAGCAAAGCCCTTCTGCACTGTCATTTCTTTTACTGATATAGTTGCTCAAATTAGCTTTAAAATTGGAAGAAATATAGAATTGAGTTTTACTCATCATAGAACCGTTACGAAAGAAGATATCAACTGTGCCACCATGGTGTAACATATCTTTAAATCTCAGAAGGCTCTGACTATCCAACTTTAGGACGTCTCCCCAAATGTGGAATAAGCCTAAAGCAGGAGAACGTGTAAGGGTTTCGACATTCCCATTGGTAGTTGGAGCCTCTGGAATGATCAAAAGTTTATTCAGAGACAACCGTTCAGAATTTCCATCCAAAACAGGAACTGTTGAATTCAATCTACTTATAGAACCGATGGCGATGTTTTCCTCCCCTTTCGTGGATATGATCTGATCCTCAGGTTCCAAAGCAATATATTCTTGAGTAACTGGGGGTAACTTCTGAACCAAAGAGGGACATGGATGCTGCTTTTCATAATCACCTAATGATTAAAAACATATAATCAAAAGGTAAAATCAACATATGGCTTGTGTAGTCCAGTAAATTGGATACTAGACAATAAAACAACAACCACAACAAAAGCCTTTTCCTACTAGAACAAACAACGCAGGAACAGGCAACATCGTTATCAAAATATAAGTATACTATGTTATGTCAAGAAAAAGGTAAACATTATAAAAGTCATATATTAGAAAGCTTTTTTTCATTTCAAATTGCGGATGATCTAACATCCTTTGCTCTTCGACCCCAAATCTCACTTCTACTCTATCAACCTAAAATCTCAATAACCCTCTTGAAATTTCCCCTCAATCTACTAAATAAAGAATAATGTAGAACAATACAAGTAAGGACTTTGAGGCTTATTGCAGTCAATTGCATTTGATGCGGCCATTAATAACCTATTACATTGCGCCAATTGCATCGTTACATTGTAGAATTTCCGGTGCTTCCGAACAGACAACAGTTGCACAGTGGTTAAAATTTTCATCACTAGATGCCTTACATAGAAAGGAACAACAATAACCAACCCTGTTCCCACAAAATGAAGTCTGCTTCTATTATCTAATGACACTATAACGACACTATGATACTTTTCGTGTGTTAAATTCAAAGACAGGCCATATATATCTAAATCTCTTCTTAACTACTTGACTTCTTGTTTTTCTTTCTCTCCCTCTGTATGTAATTTCTACTAAATCACCCAAGATGAGATTCTATCATCTTTTCTATAGTTAGAGTCCCCAATTTTCTTTTTAGCAATTATAATTCCAAACATATCTTATCATATGCAACCATTTACAGATCACAACATTCTCTAATGTGTGGTTACTAGTAAATGCATCAATCAAATTTCCAAACCCAGAAGACAAACTAGACAATAAAACAGCATAAAAAGGAAAGCCTTCACCAGAACAGACAATACAGGAACAGGCAACATCATTATATTCTCAATAGAAGTTTCTAACTTCAAGATACTATTAATCACTAGAAGCTTTGTTATGTCAAGAAAATGGTAAACCCTAACTAATAAAAGTCATATATTAGAAAACTTTTTTCCATTTAAGGTTGCAGATGATCATGATAGAAGTACTCGGCAAATGTATAATTGAATGAAGAACTCATGTAAATTGCGGTCAATTGCATTCGAGGCAGCCATTAATAACCTATTACATTGCGCCAATTGCATCGTTACATTGTAGAATTTCATGTGCTTCGGAACAGACAACAATTGCACAGTGGTTAAATTATCACCATGACACCAGATGCCTTACATAGGAAGGAACAACAATAACCAAGCCTTTTCCCACAAGATGAAGTCTACTTCTAGTATTATGTAATGACACATGCTGCTTCTCATGTATTAAATTCAAAGACAGACCATATATATCTAAATCTCTTCTTAACTACTTGACTTGTGGTTTTTCTTTGTCTCCCTCTGTATCTAATTTCTACTTAGTCGTCTATACTATTTGCTAAAATCACCTAAGATGAGATTCTATCATATCATATCATCTTTTCTATTGTTAGAGTTACCCAAATTTTATTTCAGTAATTGCAATTCAAACATCTTATGTAAGGGTAAACTGTCATTTTGGTCTCCAAATCTGTGTGGCATTGTCATTATAGTCCCTAAATGTATTGAAATTGCAAACACATCCTCAAGAGTCTCTTTAGGCAAGTCATTTAGATCCTTAAATGTGTTTTTCTTAGTCATTTTGGTCTTCAAATGTGTTTAATATTAGCCAATTTCGTCCCTAAAATTACTAAAAATGAGACACTCAATGACGTGTTTGCAATTTTGATACATTCAGAAACTATGATGACAGTGTCTCACATTCAAGGACCAAAATAACTGTTTACCCTCTTATCTTATGTAACCATTTACATATCACAACATTCTTTAGCATACTATGGTTACTAGTAAATACATCAATCAAACACCTCAATCAAAATTCCAAGCCCAGAAGACAAACTAGATACAACTTATTAAAAAACCAAACTTTTCATCAACCATGTTAGAAAAATATTTTTTTTTCAAAAAATAAACACTTTTTTAAAAGAAGAAAAAGCTACCTTTTTTAGGGGTTTCTCTGTACATTTTCTTGTGATGAATTGAAGAATAGTTTCGAAAAGCATGAACCTGTGCAACAACTCTAACGGCATCAAGAAGACGAGGAAACTCAACCCAAGGCGAAACAGCAGCATCCAAAACAAAACCCAAAACCCTAATCGGGTCAAACCGATTACAAGCCGACCCATTAACAACCTCCTGACCCGTTTCACAACGACACCGTAAACTCGAAACAACTCTCAAACCAAACAGCTTGAGCGCATCATGAAGCGATTGACGAAACATTACGGTGTCGTTTTGAGTATTGGATATGAGAGAAGGGAAAGCGTCTTCGAATGGAAGGATTTCGGATTGAAGGAAAAAAGTGCGGGGGATGGGGATGTTGGTGTTGTTGAAGAAGGAGAGGGAGATGCCGAAGTGGTGGTTTGTGGAGAGGACGAGAGCGGGTAACCATTTTTGTGGGAACTGAATTCTTGCCCATACTATGTCTCCTTTGTTTACCCTATTATTATTACCACTGAAATTGGAGGAATTTATTCTTTCTGGGTCTTTCATTCTTCAACAACTTCAATTTTTTTTGTTCATGGAATGTGTGGGAATGTGTGTGAACTGAGAAAAATATTTGTACTTTTAGCCTTTTGTATCTCTCTCCATTTGGAGAGGAAATGGATATCACCATTTCTTCTATTCCTAAAAATATGACACGTGGCCAAAATGAGATCCAAGGGTTGTGAATTAAGTTTAGTAAAAAATTAATTAAAAAACTCAAAAGCCAAACTGGTTTTGCAGCGAGAAGAGAATACCCCCACTCTTCATCTTCTCCAAGCCACTCTCAATGCCCCGCCGCCAAAACCTTTTCCACTACCGCCAACCACCACCCACCTGTTTGCTGGTGTTTTTAGCAAACAATCACTAGTTTTATTAGAAGATTTGTGAGATCAAACTAGAAAAATCTCAAAGCAATTGCCTTTGAATTGCTCATAGTTTTTGTTTCAGAAAATGTAGAAAAAGGGATGATTTGCAATGATTAACAGAATTGAAAAGAAAAGAAGCAGTAAATGGTGCGTGAATTGTAAAGAAAAGACAAATAAATTGCATTGAATTGTAAAAGTGGTACACGATCACGTACAGCGATTCTTCCACTCGTTTTTCGCTCTGGCTTGGAAGTTAGAGTTTCAGGAATCGGGTTCTGTATTGTGATTTTGCGACCCCTGTTTCTTCTCAGAAACAGTTATTTATACAAAGGAAAAGAGGGGAAAAACTGAACTAAGTAACTGCCTAGAAATTTGAAAATTAATAACTGCTACTCCTACTTTCGACCAGAACCGCTCTATCACGCTTCGACCAACTGCTAGTCTTCAACGCATAACTGCTCTGTTTTCTGTCTGTCGAAAGCTTGTGTCCATTTTCCTCTCTCTTGCTTTTGCTTCCCCGGAAGCTTGTCGAATTTACCTTGCGCATGACCATTTTCTCTGTCGAAATAATTTGGTCTTTGTTGAAATAGAAGTCAGGCCTTGTTGACCATTGGAATATGAAGCCTGTCGAAATTATAGGCTAACAAATTGCCCCCCAAAAATGTCTTTTTCGACTGAACTTGAGGAGGAAGAAGAGAAAGACATTTTTGAATTCACCATCGAAATAACTTTGCACTTGAGCAAAATAGCTGTATACCTGATGTCACAACTGTTAAGTGTTGTTGACGTTACTCCTATATTGGTGTATTACGTGGCCTTCAACGTTTTACTTCTCAGTAAGGCTTCTCTAATCCTTCCACTTCTTTTACCTCATAAGTTGCCATCAATAATCCATATTCAAACCTTGAACTTGAACAGCCTGTAATTTCGGCCTTTGACTATGTTTACTGATTCTCTGTTTTAACTTTGAATGGTTCCACCATTTTTCGTTACGTTACTAACGCCGTAATTAAAGTGATGCCTCACTTCTCGGAACGCCAAACTCGTAACCAACTGACGCTCTTTCATACTTCTCCTTATAAATAGAAGAGTCTTGTTTCTCATCTTCACCACTCCATGATTTTTCCTCTTTTCCTTTCCCGTTCCAGGATCATTCCCTTTGCTTTGAGTCTTCCGCGTAACCTCATTTCTCATAATTGCAGTGAGGTTGCCTGGAGGTTCAAAGTGATGGTTTTTGATCTCTTCGAATTATGGCTTTGCTCCTTTTTGCTTCATGTCACTTGATCTTGCAACTTTCTGAGTTTATGCGGGAGACTCAAAATGGGAGCAGGAAGATTCATCAATATCTCCTCTCTGAAGGGCTTCCTGAGGTTTACCAAGCAAGGAAACGCCCAGTTGAAAGGCTTACAAGCCTAACGCGCAGACGAAAGAGAAGTTACTTGGTTGAAGAAGACCACCCAAAAGAGAAGTTACTTGGTCGTAAAAGACCAACTGCAATTCAGCGTTTTATTTATGCCTAGTTTATTTACCCTTTCGGCACTATGTAATTCACAAATGCCTCCTTTGGCACATGTAACTTGGCAACGTTATAATGAAATTTCTTCCATTTTATTCTTGAGCAATTTTTATTCTGTGCTTTCGACAATGTTTTGGCAACTTAAATGCCATGTTTTTACGCTTTCTTTATATTTATTCCAGCGTTATTTTAACTTCTTGCAACGTTGGCTTATACTTTTTCAAGTATTTGCCATTAATACGCAAAATTCTTTCATCAGCGCCAATCTCTTTGACCTCATATGCGCCGTTTGAATAAACTTGTAAAATTTTAAATGGTCCTTCCCAACTTGGGGACCATTTACCAAAGACCCTATCTTTTTTATCCATAGGCAATAGGACCTTCCACACTAGATCACCTGAATCAAAGGCTTTAAACTTAACCTTTTTGTTATAAGTTTTAGCTACCCTCTCTTTCTGTCGAATAAGCATATCTAAAGCTAATAACCTTTCTTCGTCTAAATCAACCAATTCATCAAGCATCATATTCCAATAATAATCAGAGGGAATCTCCCACTGTCTTTGAATTCTTGTTGATTGCAGACAAATTTCAACAGGCAACACTCCATCGTGTCCAAATGTTAGCCTATAAGGAGTAGTGTTGATAGATTCTTTGGGTGAATTTCGGCAAGCCCATAATGCTTGATCAAGGATATTATGCCAATTTTTTGGTTTCTGCCCAACATGCTTTTTAATCAAATTAATAATAACTTTATTGGCAGCTTCTACTTGTCCATTGGCTTGCGCATAATATGGTGTCGAAGTTAATAACTTAAAACCAATTTCAGAAGCAAACTCTACCATTTTTCTACCAGTGAAAACTGATCCCTGATCTGTAGTAATGGTTTCTGGAATTCCAAACCTATAAATGATATGATTTTGAATAAACCTTATCACTGCTTCTTGATCAACATTGGCTAAAGGTATAGTTTCAACCCATTTGGTGAAGTAATCAATTCCCACAAGGATATATCTATGGCCCTTCGACGAAGTTGGCTTTATCTCTCCAATCACATCTAGAGCCCAACCTCTAAATGGCCAAGGTTTGACTATGGCATGCAATTCATTTGCAGGTACGTGTTGTATCCCCGCATGCTTTTGACACTCTTGGCATCCCTTAGCAAATTCTATGCAATCTTTCAGCATAGTTGGCCAATACATTCCTTGTCGAAATAATAACCACTTCATTTTGTGGCCTACTTGGTGTGAACCACATGCTCCACTATGTGTATCAGAAACTGCTAAATATGCCTCATTTTCACTAAGACATTTTAATAGTACTCCTTCAGGAGTCTTTTTAAACAATTCGTTTCCAATTATCACATAGCTCAAAGCTCTGTATTTTACCTTTTTATTGGTATTTCTTGTGGGATTTTGCAAATATTCCACAATAGGCCTTCGCCAATCATTATTGGTCATATTGTCAAGAGCAAAAATTTCTGCTAAGTCAAAGTCACCAAAAAATTGACGTTTTTCGACAACGACTAGTTCCTCGTTTGCGTAGTCACCAAAAAATTGACGTTTTTCGACAACGACTAGTTCCTCGTTTGCGTTCGCATCTGTTGCCCCCCCAGTTATTGGTGTTGACAATAGTGACGAAGAATAGTCATTAGAAATGATCTTATCCTTTATTTCAATTAACTCTTCCAGGCTTTGTTTTGAAACTTTATAGCCTGAAGCAATTTGTGCCAATTCATTTGCCACTTGATTATCAATTCGTGGTAAATGTTCTAAGTGAACAGACTCAAATCTTTTTAACAAAGCATTGGCAACAACAAAGTATCTGATAAGGTGCTCTTTAATGCATTTGTACTCTCTGTTGCACCCCGAAAAATCCTTTGGAGGGATTTCTCTTCGCACAACGTGAATTGGAGTCGCCACCAATATTTTTTTAGAGGTAAAACATTGAAAAAAACCTTTCTTGAAAGACAATGGTCCTTGGAACCACGAGATTTGAGTTCGGGGGTCGGTTATGCATGGGGAAGGTACGAGCACCCCACACATCCTTTCTACTGAAAGGGAACCTCGATTTGACGTGTGATTTAAAAGGTTGATTTAAGAAATGCTTTGTTTTTATCTCTCTTTATCTCTCCTTACTTTATGGAAAAAACTTAAGGAAAATTTAATCTTTTGCGCTTGACGGGAGGGCACCGTGCCTACGTATCCCGGGGAGGGAATCAAAGCAACGTAGTTCTTGTTTTCGAAAATTGTTTTGTTTTTAGAAATTGCCTTGTTTTGGAAAAGGGTTTGTTTTTTTTTGAAAAGAAAATGGTTTTCATTTGTCGTGCTTGACGGGAATGTGACCCGCTCCTACGTATCTCCCAGTGCGATGGAGAATTCAAAGCTTACGTAGTTCTCGGTTGTCGAGAAAAGGTTTTTATTTTTTAGTTGTTTAATTGTGAAAATTGAATGTTCACAGTGATCAAACAACAAAGGTTTCGAGTGATCACCACTAGCATCCCATTATTGACGATCGTGCAAGCAAAGGCTTCGCATTATCCTCAACAAAGTTTTTAATTTGTGAAATGAGAGTTCTTTTGAAAAATGAGTGTTCATGATAATCAATTGAGCAAAGACTCCAAGTGATCACCACTAGCACCCCATTGTTGACAATCGTGCAAGCAAAGGCTTCGCATTATCCTCAACAAAGTTTTTAATTTGTGAAATGAGAGTTCTTTTGAAAAATGAGTGTTCATGATAATCAATTGAGCAAAGACTCCAAGTGATCACCACTAGCACCCCATTGTTGACAATCGTGCAAGCAAAGGCTTCGCATTATCCTCAACAAAGTTTGATTTGTGAAAAATAGTTTGAAATTGTTTTGAGAAGAAGTGAAGTTGTTTGTCAATGATTATGTAAATGCAAAAAAATGTTTTGAAGTTGGAACGTTACTAACGAGTAACAAGTTGTTCTTTGTATGCAACATGGTTTTGAAGTTTTGGAGAGTTACTAACGAGTAACAATTGGTGGAAATCAAAACAAGCAAATTGTGAACACCAATTCAACATTTTAATGCACTACAAGCACATAAACAAGTATATCAAGCATTGAGTACCAAGCTTCAATTCAAGAATGCATGAGTAGGCAAAATGCATGTGCATCAAGGTTAAATGAACCTATCCTTTGCCAAAACTTCACAAGCTTCAAACAACAATTTACATTAAACTCAAAGAGCAAAGAAAGCATGATTAAACTTGAGGATGCATCAAGGTCATTGGAGACCAATCATGTGCGCAAATTCAATTGTTTATAGACCCCTTTTTGCTCACATTTCACAAGCACATCAAATGGGAATTGAATTTTTAAATGCTTACAAGCATAGGCATCAAGGTTGAAGTAACCTATCTCTTGCCAACTTAGCATAACCCAAGATCATTTGTGGATCATAAATGAACCAAAACCCAAATTCATTTTCTCAAATCACAAATTAATCATCAATTTATTTCAACAAGTCAACCAAATCAAGCAAGCAAATGACACTAGCAAGACTTAGGAACATTTATTCACAAGATCCAAGCGATCAAACACCAAAATCAACAACTATTCATATTTTTTTATTTTTGTGAAAGTAAGAAGGCATGAAAAATGAATATTTGCAAAATCAAACAACATGTTTGGACATGGGAACTTCAAAATCAAGCCCCAATAACAAGATTGCATAAAGAAATGCATCAAAACTCGATTAAACCTATTTTATACTAAAGGTGCGAAACATTCATAGCTTCCTAACACAATTTTATTTCACAAAATGCAACAAGCAAAATGATAACAACACAAATCACAATTTATTCAAGGGTGAGAAGCAATCTCAAACACCCAAGCCTCCCTAAGTGCTTGTCAAAATGTTTGAGACACCTCTCACCAACAACAATCAACAAATCAACAATATAACAACACTAAAATGCATGAATATGGTAGGATGAAAAATTAGAAACATGATATCTACATTTTGATGCAAAAAAGTTGAAGATGATGCTAGGTTTTAAGAAGTTTACCTCAAATCCAAGCTAAGGAATGACTAATATGAAGAACAAGACCACAAATCAACTTGAATCTTCACCAAACTTCAATGAAACCCACGAAATGCTTGCTTAAAAATGCCCTTTGATGATGCAAGCTTGAATTAAATTAGGAGAGAAGGAAGATATATGAAGTAGGAATGGAAATGAGGTGAAAAAATGGTGATTTGGTGAAGGAGAAGTGAAAAATTGATGGAGGAAAAGGGTGATATGATTTCGGCCAAGAGAGGGAATTAGGAGAGGGAGTTGTGTGCTAGGGTTGTGTGAGTGAAAATGAGGCCAAGAGCTTCCCTCCTTGTGAGGTGAATAGGGTATATATAGAAAGCAATTAGGTTTAAGGGTGGTTAGGTCATTGTGCACTAGTTGTGCTCTAGGATTTGATTTTAATTTTGAATCAAAGGCTAGGATTGAGGCTCACATGGATTGAGGACATTGAGAAAACACAAAATGAGAGAATAGAGAGGAGAAATTCGAAATAGCAAGGGAGGGGTCCTTGGTGACCAAGTTTTGCTAGTTGTCATCTTGTACTATTGTACTATTATATGACCATTCCATTATCCCTTCATTTTTGATTATTCTTCTTAGGATAATTGTACAAAAATACACCCAATTTAGGCCACATACTAGGAATCTTAGGAATATGCCATTTTATGTGATCACCATGACCAAAAATGTCATAAAAATCACATCTTGGAATTTTTTTGTAGAATATTCCCTTTTGATCCTTTTTTGAAATTTTGTGCACAATGTATGCATGCATGCGCATACATACATACATGACCAAAAATGTTTTGCCTCAAATAAATTTCTCTAAAATTGCACAATGATTCTTGATAAAAAAATTATCCTCTTTTGACAATGACCAAAATACCCTTTTGCCCTAAAAACCTTGTTTTTCAACAACAAATGCATTTCCACTCTAACAATGAATTTAAAAGCCCTAGAATGACTTTTAAAACCCAAAAATGCATGCACAATGCTCTTCACTCTTCAAAATAAAACCACACTTCTCAATTTATTTATTTTTGCGGAAAATTAGGGTTTTAAACCTAGGCGGACAAAATTAGGGTATGACACTCTCTTGTCAATTGTTTGACCACCAACTCAGAGTCACCTTTTATTTCGACATGACTTTCCCCCAGCTCAAGTAAAATTTCAAGGCCTACTATTAAAGCCTCATACTCAGCTTCATTATTGGAGCAAACATCTCGAATTTTAAACTTATACTTCGTTGGAATGTTAGTAGGAGATATTATTAAAATACCAATCCCAACTCCATGTTTATGGCTTGAACCATCAAAGTACAACCTCCAAGGATATACGTCTACAAAACTTAATGTTTCTTCGACAACAGAATGGTCAACTATAAAATCAGCAACCACTTGTCCTTTAATTGATTTTAGAGGTTGATAAGTTAAGTTGTATTCTGACAAAGCCAAAGCCCATTTACCAATTCGGCTATGCATTATTGGTTTTGACAGCATATGTTTAATAACATCAAAATGCGAATAAACAGAAACATCAGCTGGTTTTATATATTGCTTTAACTTTGTACACGAGAAATACAAACAAAGGCACAACTTTTCTATAGGAGTGTACCTCGTTTCGGCATCATTTAAGACCCTACTGAGGTAATAAATGGCTCTTTCGACACCACTATCATCCTCTTGTGCTAACATGCTACCTATTGTTCTATCAGAAGCTGCTATATACAATTTGAGCACTTTGTGTTTAATAACAGGCAACAAAATTGGTGGTTTCATCAAATAAGACTTGATTTCGTCGAAGGCTGCTTGATGCATTGGTTCCCATTTGAATTCTTCTTCCTTCTTCAGTCTTAACAATGGCGAAAAAACTTGTGTTTTGCCACTTAGATTTGATATAAATCTTCGAAGGAAATTGATTTTTCCCAGCAACGACTGAAGCTCCTTTTTGGTCGAAGGGGCCTTCGTTTCCATAATTGCCTTAGTCTTATTTTGATTGATTTCAATGCCTTTTTTGTGCACTATAAAACCCAAGAAATCACCTGCACGTACACAAAAGGCACATTTTAATGGATTTAATTTCAATCCATATTTCCTCATTCTTTCAAAAGAACGGCGAAGATGGTCTAAATGACCACTTTCTGAGGAAGATTTAACCACCACATCGTCTATGTATACTTGCATAAAATCATCAATAAAATCATGAAACATAGAATTCATGGCCCTCTGATATGTAGCACCAGCATTCTTTAAGCCAAAGGGCATTACTACCCAATCATAAACACCCAATGCCCCCGGACATCTAAAAGCAGTTTTCGACACATCCTCTTCAGCAATGAAGATTTGATTATACCCAGAATAACCATCGAGCATACTAAGATAATCAAATCCTGCTGCTGAATCTATTAGCATTTCTGCCACAGGCATTGCGTATTCATCCTTGGGAGTTGCATTATTTAAATCCCTAAAGTCTATGCAAACTCTAAGAGTCCCATTTTTCTTTATTACAGGAACTATATTGGCTAACCATTCGACATACCTGGCAGTTCTGATGAATTTGTTTCTGAATAGCCTTTCGATTTCCTCTTTGATCTTGGCCAACACTTGAGGAGCAAATCTTCTTGGCACTTGCTTCACTGGTTTCTTCCCTGGTCGAATTGGTAATTGCATTTCCACTACTTCTCGACTTAACCCAGGCATTTCGTCGTAATCCCAAGCAAAGCAGTCTTTGAACTCCCTTAGCAATGTGATGACTTGGATTTTTAGAGAAGCATCAATATTTGCACTAATATAAGTTGGCCGTTTTATTGAGCCGTTTCCCAAATCAACTTCTTCTAACGGGTCTTGAGCTTGCATATGTTTTGCCGAATCTCTAGGATCTTTTTCAAAACCTAATGGATCATCATCATAAATGCAGTCAAGTCTTTCATCTATGACTATGCCATTTCCTTCATGTAACTCACTGGCTTCGACAGCCATTGTTTGTTGAATAATTTCGGCCTCTATAGCCGCTTTAAACTTGTTTTCGGCCATATAAGCCGTAATTTTGTCCCATGCATTGGGCACTGACATAAGAACATTTTCAAGAACCAGTGTTCCACCCTGTTGGTCGAAGAACACCATCAGGATAAACACTATCATCTCCCATTATTTCTCTTTCCCAAACAAAACCATAATTTGGGTCAAGATGAACTGAGGCAAAAACATTATCCGCAGGAACATATGCCTCATTAGAAGATGAACATGGCGCAATCTTCGCCATTTGTTTCTCAAAATTTTCCTTGGTAATTTGGTTCACATCAGCACGGAAGTAGCTCTGATCGGCTTCAACATACTCTACCAAACCATCTTCCTTCCACATTACTAAACGTTGATGCAAAGTCGAAGGGACAACACCAACTCCATGGATCCACTCTCTACCAAGGAGTAAATTAAAATTCGCTTTAGAGGCTATCACTAAGAACAATGTAGTCCTCTTTATGGAACCAACGATTAAGTCCACCTCAATGGCCCCCAAAGAATGGCCAGTTTTGCCTTCATAGTTGCTTAAGACAATGTTATGTGGCCTGAGGTCAGTGTCGAACTTACCAATCTTCTTCAAAAGACCATGTGGCATTAAATTCACTGCAGCTCCACCATCCACTAACACTTTGTTAATTCCAACACCATTGACTTTGGCTTGGACATACAGGGGTTTCAAGTGGTTTTGCATACTCATATCTGGCTTCTCGAAGGTAGCCATTTGGTCTTCGACACAACCATTGTTCATCACATAGTAACACATTGGCTTATGATGAGCCATATCCTCTGTAAAATCCTCTTCAACATCATTTGGTACTGTGATAACATCGTACTCAAGAGGCAGTATTGATACCACATTGCAAACAACATCGAAATCATCTTCAGAATCATCAAAATCAGACTCCATGTCTTCATCCATGTCGAAATCAGCATTCTTTTCTTTCACTGTTGACAATGGAGGAAATATTCTTTCAAGAGCAGGCCTTCTTGGCTTTTCTGTTACTACAGCCTTGCCTTTGGCCTTATTCGCTGCACGCACATGACTAGCAACATCAGCATTCCTCTTTGTGGCAACTTCAGCTTTGTGAACCTCACTCTTCGCCACTATTATGCTGCGTGGAACTTGATTAATGTCAAAGTTTGCCTTCTTCTTCTGTTGTCTTTGGTAACGACGCCACTGTGTTTTAGTCATGGGGTTCTTACCCTTATAGTTATTCTTATAATTAAGCTTAGCAGCATCAGTACCTGGCTTGACAGCTTTAGCACGTTGATTATTGGGCACCCACGCTTCAACAGGAGCACTAGCACTTGGGACAAATGATTTATTTGTTGACAGCTTCAAATACCCTTTCGCTGAGGACTTCTCCTTAGCAAATTGTCGTTTGCTTGTTGAAGGCTTTGTTGACACATTAGCCTTATAGCCAGGAAGATCTCCTTTTGCAAAGTCAAATTTCGGCCTGTTATCAAGCCATTTTCTTTTACGTTGTTGTTGATCCTGATAACCTTCGACAGCTTTGGCTGCTTCTTTGTGAAAGACAGCGCTGCACCTTGGGCAAAGCATAACTTCAGAGTTATTCCACTTACACCGATTGAGGAAATCTATCAATTCTTCCTCAGCCTTTGGATACACAGCATGTATCTTCCCATCATATTCTTTTAGGGTCACTTCCTGTTTCTTACCTTCAGCATACATAAAACCTTTTAATTTTTCGGTGGCAGTCTTGACGCACTTAGGAGGGTCTGCCATTTGAGCATCCACCATGCCTACATCAGCTTCGATAGGTTCAGAATACATAGCTTCAGCCTTAGGCAATGGATCAACATCAATATGCATAGGAGCTTTCATTTTCTTGTCAGCAAATTTGAGTCTTCCTTCGTCAACTGCTTTTTGCACAATATCCCTGAAGAGCACACAACGGTCAGTGTTATGTCCCAAAAAATTATGGAACTTACAATAACCCTTTTTCTTTCTTTGGTCAAGAGTTGGTATTTTAAGGCCTTTAGGCACTAATATTTGACCATCAGTCACTAAAAGATCAAAAATTTCATCACATTTAGTAACATCAAAAGTATAAGTCTTAGGCATAAATCTATCATTCTTAGGCTCTACAGGGTTATTCCCATTCGCAGGCCTTAATAATTTACAGGTATAAGGAGGACCAAGCTTAAGTTCAGCCACGTCTATCTCCTCCTCTTCGACATTACTATATGTAACGTCGAATTCTTCTTCGACATATGCCACTTTTTCTTTTTTATGATACCTATTCGACCTAGATTTTTCCTCTCTAAGCCTTTCAACTTGTCGAACTCTATCAGCCAAATGCGCCATATCTCGCAAATGAGATGTGTCTAATTTCTTTCTAATTGAGTAATCAAGGCCACCAGCAGCCATTTCGACAAGCTCATGTTCAGGGACTTGTGTGAAACAACGAGATTTCAACAGCCTAAATCTGTTTAAGTAATCATCAATAGTTTCAGGCATTTTGCGCCGAACACTAGCCAATTCTTTAAGACTAATTTTCGACTGGCCCATGTAAAACTGTGCATGGAATGCCTTTTCTAATTGCCCCCATGTGAACATAGAACCAGGGGGTAAGGTCGTGAACCAAGTGAAAGCATTTTTAGTTAGAGAATTTGGAAAGTATTTCATCTTCAAATTCTCATTTTGCGCTAAGTCCCCAGCCTCAGTCAAGAAACGAGCAATGTGTTCGACTGTGGACTCATTTGTATCACCACCAAACTTAGTAAACTTGGGAACTTTCCATCCCCTTGGTAACTCAGTTTGTAATACGTATTCACATAATGGTGATACGAAGTTAGGCCTTTGTAAACCTATGTTAAGGCCATTTTGCGCCAAAATAGTTTCGACTAAAGTAGCTATATTGTTTTCTGCGCCAACATTGTGTTGTTGCACTTGCCGAACAACTTCATCAGCGTTCTGGTGTCTATTTACCAAAACTACTTCAGGGACATGGTTTACTGCCCCTTGTAGTTCGCCTACAATTGTGGACGCTTCGACTGCAACTGCTTCTTGGGGGTTAACTGACGACGCATTACCCGCAATAATAGGAACTTGCCTATTATTAACCGCTGGAGCCCCAAAGAAATCTGCAATCCTACTCATCTGATTTGCCAACATTTGGTAACTGTTATTGGTATTTTGAATCAATGGATTGAAAACTGTACCAATTTGTTGGGTAAGCATATTAACCATATCGTGATTACTCTCGTCTACTTGCTGTCTTAAGGCCAACAAAGACGTATTGGTTAATGCTGGGGGATTCCGACCAAATACACTCTCAGAAGAGACATGTGTAGGGGAAAAGGTCGAAATATGTGGCATTCCAGTAGGCATGCCATACATTCCTAGAGGAAATGGGGGTAGATGCACGTTATTCAAACGTGGGTCTAAACTGCTTCCCATTGCCATGTAAGGGCTATGAAGCCCTGCACTTAACGGCAAAGACATAGGCAAAGATGCCATTTCTGACTGCGTTGAACCAACATTAGTCATTGATAATGAAGGAACGGTTGTCGACGACGATGGTCCTGCGCTAATGCTCGCAGAATCCATTGTTGTTCCTTGCCCTTGTGAAACCACAGGGTTGGAACTAGACGCATTATTCGTACTAGAACGAACCATTTTACCACTTCTTAAGTGCATACAACAGCGAATACAAATAAGAGAGTACGAAAATGAACAAAATCAAAGGCAAAGTCCCACTGGGCGTGCCAATTTGTTTGCTGGTGTTTTTAGCAAACAATCACTAGTTTTATTAGAAGGTTTGTGAGATCAAACTAGAAAAATCTCAAAGCAATTGCCTTTGAATTGCTCATAGTTTTTGTTTCAGAAAATGTAGAAAAGGGGACGATTTGCAATGATTAACAGAATTGAAAAGAAAAGAAGCAGTAAATGGTGCGTGAATTGTAAAGAAAAGACAAATAAATTGCATTGAATTGTAAAAGTGGTACACGATCACGTACAGCGATTCTTCCACTCGTTTTTCGCTCTGGCTTGGAAGTTAGAGTTTCAGGAATCGGGTTCTGTATTGTGATTTTGCGACCCCTGTTTCTTCTCAGAAACAGTTATTTATACAAAGGAAAAGAGGGGGAAAACTGAACTAAGTAATTGCCTAGAAATTTGAAAATTAATAACTGCTACTCCTACTTTCGACCAGAACCGCTCTATCACGCTTCGACCAACTGCTAGTCTTCAACGCATAACTGCTCTGTTTTCTGTCTGTCGAAAGCTTGTGTCCATTTTCCTCTCTCTTGCTTTTGCTTCCCCGGAAGCTTGTCGAATTTACCTTGCGCATGACCATTTTCTCTGTCGAAATAATTTGGTCTTTGTTGAAATAGAAGTCAGGCCTTGTTGACCATTGGAATATGAAGCCTGTCGAAATTATAGGCTAACACCACCATGAGAACATGTGTCCAGAGCAGATATTCCGGTCGGACCTTCCCACCACGGTCGCAGAGCAAACCACCATTGCCGTCCTGTACAATATAAGCAGCAAGATGAACTCTATCATTCATTGTTTATTCACAACTCACGATTTTTTTCCCAATTAACACAATGTTTACAAATGTTTTAAAACCACTGTCAATTATTTTTTTCTAGTTTCATTTCAAGATTTGTTCTTTCAAGTTTCAACGTTTTTAAGATGTTCATTTCAAGATTTGTTTTTTTTCCAGCTTTCATAATCAAACAGGTCTATATCTATTCCTTAATCAAGCAGTAACAACCACTTGTAATAGCACTCACTTCGGCGGCGGTGGTTGAGGGCACGACGGCGACGGCAGTGGTAGAGGGTTGGAGAAGATCAGTGTTGGAGAAGATGAAGTTGCATACCCTTTGTCAAACCAGTTTTGGCTTTTGAGTTTTTTTAATTGAATTTTTATTAAGCTTAAATCGCAGCCCTTAAATCTCATTTAGGCCACGTGTCACTTTAGGAATTAGGAATAGAAATGGAGATGTCCATTTCCTCTCCAAATGGAGAGGGTCTGGACCTCCTCATAATACCAAAGGCTCCTAATAGTAAACGTATTGAATCCAAATCCCGTGTTCCATGTGTTTACAAAGATGTTGGAAAAGAATAGAACATGGTGGAATCTATTTTATCACATTTCCTCATTTTTCTTCTCCTCCAAATTGGAGGGTACGGGATGGAATCACCGATGCTAATTAAACCAAATATTGTTGTGATTGAAGAGGAGCAAATAGGGTTTCAAACCCTGATTTTTCAATTTAGGGATAAAGATAAAGGGGAAGAGAATAGAGGAAGGGGGCCAAGGGAGAAGAGAGAAGGAGAATGGAGAGAGATGGACAGACCGGACAGGAAGAGAAAGGTCGCAGTGGTGGTGGTGATGGTGGTGGCGATGTGGAGAGAGAGTAAGAGGGTGGTGGTTCACAGTCTTGGGGTTTGGGTATGAAGATGACAACTTTGAGTATTTAACCTAGCACCCCCCTTCCTTACCCCTGCACCCCTCAACCTCATTAAACCACCTAAAATACCAAAACTACCCTTATTACCTTACACCCCTATCCCTTTCTAACCCATAGACCCCACTTCACCATCTATAACCCAATAGCCCCAAAAACCAGTCACCCATAACACCCCATCTCCACCGTGAGCACCACCTGACCTCCGCTGATGGAACCAGCGCAAGAACCCCCTGACCAAAAATAGCCTCACATCACGACGCAATCGTGACGCCACCCACAGTCACTTCAACATCACCACCTTGATTTACTTTACTTTTTGCCTAAATCAATGTCTGGAAATTAAGTTTCTGAATTGCATTTGATTTTCTTTACTTTTGTAAGATTCAATACGGAAATTAAGATTTCAAAAGTTTAAATCAATTACGCATCTGCTCGTTTAGTTTTTGAATGCCTAATTTATGGATGCTAAATTTTTTTGGCATCACAGAGGGCTTAAAGCCCTATGGATGCTCAACTCAGTTACAAAGTGTTACGGAAATTGAATTTCCACAATTGAAGTTTTCAGATCACTATTTAACTTGAATTTCTAGATGTCTAACTCAAATACACGTCCACGAAAACTTAATTTTCGGAGGTGTGTATGTTAAGTGACCAAATACATCTCACAGATAATCATCTATGGCACTAACAGGTGCTCCGAAAACTCAATTTCTAGAAACCACGTCACTGGTTATTTTAGAGCTCTCGAGGCTAATGGCGCATGCATGGTGGTTATGGATTGTAGAAACGGTGGCGCGTGGGTCTTTCAGGTGGGGCGGCGATGTTAAAGCGACGGTGGGGTAATAGACGACAGTCATGCCTTGAAATGGGTGGAGTTGGATGGTTACATGTGTGGGTGTGGTGGGGAGGGGAGAGACGGTAGCGCCACGATCTTTCTAGTGGCGTGGCGGAGTCACGGTGGCGGTGTGGCGGTGGACAACAGCGACATCATAAGTGGTTGGAGTTGGATGGTTACATATGGTGGTGGGGAGCGGATGGGATGTTTGGGTGGTGTTGGAAAAGGTGTGATGTGTGTTTTTTTATAATAAAAGAATTATATTCATGAGGAGTATTAGGTGTACTCCAACCATATACATATAGTCTCAAGGGGTATTTCGAGTTTTCTTAACAATTAAAGAATTATACCTTTCTTTTTAAATGCTAAGTAAGAAATTCCATTTCCCAGCCACTAATACAAGCTAAACAAGCCACGTCACTAGTTAACAGACTTCTCAGCATTCGTTAACACGTCTAAACAAAAAGTTAAAAAAAAAACTACTTTGTTATGGATTCGAAACATAAAAGAACCAAAGTAAAACAAAAAATAATATACCAAACTGAAATTTTGATGAAACATAAACGACAAAAAATACATCTTTATCTATCATTTATGAAATATCTAATATAATAACATGAGAGAATTCAAATCCCTCTCTTAACATGCACATTGCATTGTTTTTATATTATTTTTTAATTTTATGAATTTATATCTTTAGATAAATAAATATAACTCTAATTTTATTTTTTATTAATTGTTTCAAAAAAATGTTAATTTATTCATTTTAGCAACCTAAAAATTTAGCCATCTGGATTTTCAGAGGATAGAAATATAAACTTGACAACTCCTGCAATCGCCACCCTGCTGCATGCCTACCGTTTCTATATTGTTCAAACACATCACCTCTCTCTCCCTCTCTCTCTCTCTCTCTATATATATATATATATATATATATACACACACATAGAATAATCTGGTGTCGACTAAAACAAACTCATAGAATAATCTGGTTTTTTCCGGAGTGGAAGGCTGATAATGAAAGTCTAAAGGGAAATATCTGGTTTTTTTTAATCTTTCTTTAGACTGTTTAGCTTACAAATCTTTCTACCTATTCTGTTGATTTCAGGCTCTTTTAGCTGAAGTTTTCAATATCATTTTTTGCTAGGTAAAGTGACCTAACCTACTCTGTGAAAAGCTGTTTCTTTCATTTCTCATAATAGTTTTTGAAGTTGTTTCTTTCGTTTTTGTTTATTTTCATCTTACAAGCATTTCGCATTTGAAGCTGCATTTTCTAGATGCTAATGATTTTTGTGGCTCATTACATGAATCGAAAATAAGTTAAAGTTTTAGTCAATATTCTGTGTAAACCAGATAAATCCAAGCAGATTTTAAAGATAATCCAAAGTGTGTTTCACTTATGATAGTATCAGCTTTAGGGGCATTGAATACCTAGGTTAACAAATATGTTTTTTTATAGGCAATTTTAGCTGTTAATTGTTAGAGGGTTGAGGGAAATGTTAGTTTCCAGAATTTGAACCCTAAACCTCCTTCTGATACTTCTATATCTCTTTACTCACTAACTGAGCTACCTACTTGGGATTAGGTTAACAAATTTGTATTGTTGACCGAGGCATAATGTGATAAAATTTGGATTTTTAGGGAGATAACCGAAGAATTCCACAACTAAGCCAGGAATTCCAATTAGAAGAATGGTATCCGTAGAACAAAGTTGAGAGAGCAAAGAGAATATTTGGAGAGAGAAAGTGGATATACCAAATGATTGTTGTGTGATTTTCTTTTGCCACAAGGCATATAAGTGCACGATTTAGTTACAGAGAATGGAATGGGATATTCCAACTATACCTCAGCAATACACAAGTGCAATGAACATGAAGTGTGTGTTGTGAAAAGCTAAAATTAACTATGACATAGTAAAACTAAGGTAGTAAAATTAAACACAGCAGAATATGAAAATGCTGTCCCACATAAAACTTATGCTTATGCCCTGTTTTAATAGATTAGGGGTACATTTGATTGTTCATGCCTCATGCTTATGGTCTGTTTTAAAGAATATGGTCTGTTTAGATTGTTCATGGTCTGTTTTAATAGTATTCATGGTTTGCTCTATGCTGCTTATAGTCTGTTTTAATGGTTATGATATGTTTTAATAGGTTAGGGGCTCATTTGATTGAATTTCAAAGCAGATTGATTTAAGCTCATTTTATTTCTCTCCCTTAACTATGAAAGCAGATTCGTTAATACCTTTATGAACATTTCATCTATGATTCAACTGCTCTTTGTCTAGGATTCATCTGTTATTGGTCTTTAATACCTTTAATCTCAAACCAGTTTCATTTCATCTATGATTCAACTGTTATTTGTCATTGATTACAGTAAGGTTGAATTTTATACTGAGCTAGTTTAATTAAGTAAATTCATAACTGAATCAGTAACAAATCATAACTGAATGGAGGTTGGGCAAACTAACTGTAACTAACTTTAACTAAATTATGAAGTAACTCAGATTGGTTAAATTTAGTCTCAATAACACCTGATAGACTAGTTTGAGAAGGTGAATTAGAAACTGGACTGGTGCTTGGTTTCTTTGATCAAAATACTAATTGATTTCTTATTAAACTTATTCTGATTTTTATCCTTAATCTTGCCTACTTGGATTCTTTTATCAGTTTTGATTGCATTAGAGATAAGTAGATGACATTAGAGAAAACTAATCAGGATCTTTTTTACATTATGAATCTAAAATTCTATCGTTAAAATTGATTAATTGTGTCCCAACTTAAAAAAATTTCTGTGTCTATGTATGACTATGCTTATTATGATTGGAATATATGTTCAAAAACTCGAGCACAACAAATAATGTTCCGTATTTAGTATCTTGGTCCCAGCAGGACACCATAGTGATAAAAACAAGTGGTGTATGAACATTAAGAGCGCGAGTTTGAACTTGCAATGTTCCACTTTTTCCTCTTTGCTCTGCATCCATTCTGATATCTTTTAAAAAAAGTTCTTCAACTTCATGCATAAAAAAATTAGTAGTAGTAGTAGTAGTCTCTTCAAAGAGCAAAAATTTGTAAGACATCGATAACAGGTATATCCAGTTGTACTATGTTATATTATTGAGATGATATTTTTTTCTGGTCTACTCTAGGATCAGTCATCAGGTACATCAGTTCCCCAAGTAGCAAGCCTTTTCTCCTTTGCTGCAGTAGGAGGAGTATCTACATTTATTTAATTGAAACGCATGAGAATACAGCAGCTGCAGTTATATTTAGATTATATCATATGATATAACAAGCTCTTAAAATCTGACAAACAACACAAGTCATATAAAATTAAAGGAGTTTTCAAATGAAGATAATGAAACAGGACTGAGGTAGTGTTACAAACAAAGAATGAGAACAGAAGAACTAATGTTCTAAAAAGTAGTTAAATAAGAACACTTCCTTTCAGCTTGTTCCTTTAGAGTCAATGCTGATTCATCCATAGAACCAACACTGTATAATTGGCACGTTAATTGACACGTGTGATTTTTTTAGGCATTTTAGTCCCTAAACCTAGGATTTCAGTAACGACACAGTTTAGTCCATGCGTCTTTGGGACAATTTAGTCTCTTCTTCCACAAAACCTAATTTCGGAAAACCAGAAACTAGAAAACACGGAATCAAAAACTGTTTTGAACTTCGGCAAAAATAGACAGTTTAGTCCCTAGTCCGTACGTTTTTGGGACTATTTAGTCCTTCTTTTCGCAAAACCTTAATTTTGTAAAACAAGAAAACAAAACCTGAAACTATTCTGAACTTTGGAAATTATCTGTATTTGTGATGTGTATTTGTTTTCTTCTGTATTCAGTTTGAGATTTTGTTAGGATATACGGTCAGAGGCTGTTGGAACATTGGTGGTGAATTAAAAGGTCCCACATTGCTTGGACTAGACACTTGAAGAGTGCTTATGAGTGGAGACTTCACACCTTTGGATTAGGGTACCAGTTTTGTAAACGGGAGCACGCACACCATCAGACCACCACACACGCGCCGCCGCCGTCTGTCCGACCGGCTCGACCGGGCCGGGCTTGGGCTTGGCTTGTGAGGTGTAAATATATTTTTGTGAAAATAATTAATTATTATTTTATTTTTTGGTGTGTTGCTTGTCCAGATTCGTTGAACCGTCCGAATACGATGAACTAACCGTTGCGTACAGATTCGTTGAACAGAGTCGTTCTTATCCGCGCTTGTTCTTATCCGTTATAGCTTGGAGCGCAAGCACTCCGGTCTTATCCTCTAAGACTTGCGCACCAAGTCAGTTTTGAAGCCTATAAATAGGCCACTCCCTCACTTGACTCGACACACCGCTTGACGTTAAATTATACCTCAAGCTTTCTCTCCTCTCCCTCATTAATTCTCTTCTACTTTAAAGAATGGCCTACGAGCCATATTCAATAGTGGTCTACGAACCATATTATGGAGTGGTCTACGAACCATACTTGAGTGGTTTTTGAACCATACTTTGAAGGTGTATTTCTTAAGCGAAATTTTACTGTGCAGTAATATTTCGTAACAGTTTTGACTGGCCTGTTTTATCCTGGGGACGTCGTGGTTGATAGCCTGCCTGCACAATTTTGAGCAGTGCCACGAAACGTCTTAAAGAGAGTGACCTAGTCCGCGACTCAACCCAGTAATTACTTCGGTGGATTGATTTTCCAAAATATTTTTCGGGAACTCAAAAACAAGAGAGGCTCATATGTTACTCATACTTTAAAAACCAAAAGCTGTCCTGGTTGTGCTGCAGACATGGTGATGGGTTGTGGTTGAGGGCTATTATGGTGGAGTTATAAGGTTAATAATGGTGAATGATGCGTATTGTATGAAGAATTTTTGGTGTTGTTTGTCTTAGAATTTGGGCTGAACCTAATTTAATCCTATAAAACCAAATTGTAAGGTGAGGAATGTCTCCCACTAATGGGAGTTTCAAGTCTCAACACATACCCTCACGCCTAAAACTAAACAACTAGAGAGTGACCCAAGTGGTCCGATAGGGAGGCCAACGGATATTGGATATTCTCCGATACCATCTTAAATTACTTCATTTTCTCAAATTATCATGTGTCTGTGTCGGTGTCTCTTTGTTTGTGTTTGTGCTTGATAGCCACATGCTGAACCTCATTAACAGACCTTCATGTGTTCATCTTTGTTGCATTCTATTGTTTTTCTTTAGAATTCGGTCTCGCTATTACAACAAGTGTCTAACCTACTTAGCAATAGTTTAACTAACAATATAAAAGATGCAGTAAGGGAAGCCTAGTATGATTAAAGAAAATGTACCTTCACATTTTAGGTTTAGTTTATGAGTGCTTAGAGGATGAGTGAATAGTGCGAATCTCATAATCATGGTATTTTGGGCCAATCCAGTGACTAATTAATACAAGAGGAACATGCTTGATAATCCAATAGTCTTGTGCTTTGTCTGGATCAATGCTCTCAACAAATTCAGCTGGCATATCAACAAAGTCTATAACTTTGAGGTTTTCCAAGTGTTTGATGCCAGAGGGTACCTCCTTCAGTTGGGGGATATCTTCCATTTTAAGACGTTCTAGAGAGAGCAAAGCTCCTTTGTCTATATGGATGGAATTTACCCTCTATTCAATCGAGTGAGATTCAGTTTTAACAATTTTTGAAAGCCTGCCTCCATTTGGAAAATGCAAAATCTCACCATCATAGGCATTGTCCCACAAACTAAGTCTCAGCAAATTCGGCAAGTGTTTCAGTGATTGCAGCGGATCATCTTCCAACTTGCATAAAGCCAGCCTTATCATAGCAAGATACTCAAGCTTTGGAATCCATTCGGGCAGCTTCTCTAGTCTAGCTTTCAAATGAAGCCTCAGAAGTTGGGGTGGTGATGATATAAAGTTCAAGTCAATAATATCATCCTCAACTATTGCAGTGATTCCAAGTGCTTCATCTCCACTATTGCAGCACTTAAGGCTATCCCATGTTCTCTTCTTACATGCCTTAAACCTAACTTCCTTAACTGCCTCAGCATTTTCATCTCTTGAATTAGATCTACTCCCCCATGATCTAAGTTTACATAATAAAGATTTTGTAGGGAAGCCAAATTTTGAATACCCCTTTCCATCATCACACCAGTTGTAAAGCCTAAAAGAGTGTACTTTTCTTCATAGTTACGATGGTAAACAAGAAGATGCCTTAGCTTTGTGAGCTTACTTATTTCACTTGGTAACTCATGCACAAGTGTTCTGTAGCTCACCAACAGATTTAGGCAAAGTCTGTACTTTTGTATTCCTTAGGCTTATGTACCTTAAGTGAACAAGATTTCCCATATTATTAGGAATATGATTCAATGATGTACCTTCAATATCAAGTACCTTTAAAATCCTAGACTTCGAACACAATTTACCGACGAAAGGCTCTAACAGTCCACCCTTTTCAAAAGCATGAACAGCACGAAAATGGGAATTGTTAGTGCTCTTCAACGCATTGTTGGAACTGGTGGCTATAGATAGGCGTCTAGTTGTTCCAACTGCGACCGTTTCACCATCTTCATGCACAAAATCACAGAAACTTAAATCCTTTATTTTTCTAATGAGCACTTCCCTTAATAAATCATGGACTTGGCATGTTGTGACTTTTCCTTCAACGCTAACCCTCGAGACCTGAACCAGACTTCTGTGAATCAATTCAGATAAGTACTCCCCCGCAACTTCCTCTAAAGTTCTTTTCTCATCAGATTTAACAAACCCTTCAGCTATCCATTGCCTAGCCAATCTCCTGTGATTAATAGAGTAGTCCTCTGGATATATACCAAAATACAAAATGCATGGTTTCAAATAGTAAGGTAAGTCATCATAACTAAGATGTAAAATCTTTGATATACTTGTTAAATGGGCATTACGCCCCAATTCGTAGCTCAGATTTTGGCTCACATTTTTCCATTCAAACTTGGTTTTAGATTTTGTGGAAAGTAGACCACCAACGGCTACAATTGCTAGAGGTAGCTGCCTGCATTTTTGAACAAGTTCTTTTGATATATCCTCAACTTCTGGTGGACAATGCCCGTCCTGCTCAAATCTAAAGGCTTTCTTGCAGAAGAGTTCCCATGCTTTGCTTGGAAACAGAAGTTGCAGGTTGTGAACATGAACTAGAAATGATTTGTTGAAAAATTCTGCAACATGCATCATTCTGGTTGTGATTATGATCCTACTACCTTTGTTGTTATTAGGCATGGCAAATTCAACCTGGCTGGAAAAATCTTCTTGCCATACATCATCAAAGAATATCAAATACCTCTTATGCTGCAGGTATTGCCTCACTTCTGTAATTAGCGACATGTCATCCATTTTGTGTAACAACTGTGGTAGAGGGTCTTCAGTTCCCTTACAAAATTGCTCCATCATATTTATCAATAACCCTCTCACAGTGTATAACTGAGAAACTGTGATGCAAGCATGGCAATCAAAGTGTCTAGTTACTTTTTGGGTGTCAAAAACTAGCTTGGCAAGAGTAGTTTTTCCAAGACCTCCCATACCTACCACTGAAATAACTGTGCGCTCAGTTGCACCCTCTAATAACCACCCAGACAATTCTTCTCTCGGGCCTTCAAATCCTACAACTTCAGTTTCTTCAATAAAAAGAGAAGACAACCGAGGATCACACCATCTACCATTTTCTGTCTCTCTAGTGCTAGTGCTGCTTGATGATCCTTGTTCGTGTGAAATTAGAAAGTTATACCTGTTTGAAAAATTTATTGAGTATTGGTCTTTCATTGATTTATAAAATTAAACATTGGTTGAATAGTATAATAATGGATCCTAAATTATCTATCTATTGTGATCGAAAGATATGTGACATCATATGGTTGGTGTATTTGAATCAGTGTTGCGTATAGTTAAATGGATCCGTGGTGGGTGAAACTATTCTAACTCTTCATGGATGAGTGTGTTTGTATAACTTTTTTTTTGACAAAAATGTTTGAATAACTCTTAGTTACTATATATGTGTCCTAATTGATGCAACTAATTCTTATATATTTTCATGAACTTGAAGTTATGATTCATGATGAGTGATAAATGTTAACAATACCTCCTACAACTAATTCTTATATATTTTCATAAGCCAAAGGTATTCATCAATGACATCTTCAATGCGAAATGATGCTTCTCTCAGCTGCTTCACCCAAGTTCTTATTCCATCGTTGGTGTCTACGTCATCTGCGGCCCTTCTATCTGCATCCTTGAGGATGGTTTGAATGCTTTCTAGTTCATATTTGATGTCTGAAAAATCTCTATGTACACCTCTCAGTAGATTTGTTTCTTCTTTTAGGAGTTGGAACACTTTCCCCAGGGCAAACAATACTGCAGTTTCTGCCATTTCATATTGCTAGCTGCACCTTTTAATTGGATCATATGTGTTTCATCGTAGTATGTGTTTTGCCTCTCTTTGTTTTTCTTTGGTTATACTACCTGTGAATGGCGCCTAGGAAAATTAAGCTCCAAAAGTCAAACAAAAGGAATGCCATTTCTTATGCCATTAGCTCATGGTAACGTGTTTGTTACGGTAGAACAAAAAAGCTCATGGTAGTGCATTGGTCAACAACAAAAACTTATGTTAATGTCAACTTGATTACTTTTATCAAGTTGGTGATATCAGCAAACCATGCTTTTCACTAAAATTTTAAAACGTTTATTACTCCCTCCGTTCCAAAACTTTGATCCTTTTGGAGTGTTTCACACAAATTAAGAAATCAAAAAATTATAATACCTAATTACTAAAGTATCCATTTGTAGCATTAATACCCAATTTGTAAAGAAAACAATAAATCAATAAAGTCACTCACACACATAAATGAAAAGGCTGCTGGTAATAAAAAAATTTTAAAAAAAAGAAGCAGGCGTGTATATCAGCTTGGAATGCTGGCCGTATACTCCTAGTATTCTTCATTTGCTTCAAATAAATTTCCACTCTTCCATTTGCTTCAAATAAAACAAAAACTCTTCATCATCCTCTCTATTCATTTGCCTTAAAAAAATTTCCACTCTTCCCACCAAAAAAATATAAGCTGTATTTGCAAGTTGGTCAAGTAAATTTTTCTCCAACTACTTGGGAGAAAAATATGAGTCTTGAGACAAACTTCACCTACTGATAAATATGATGAGTCTTGAGAATCATTTTCATATGTATCATCAACTACTTGGTCAAGTAAATTTTTCTTCATTAGCAAAATGAAGTGAGTGCAAATTTGCAAGTTGAAGTAGAAAATGTACAATAGTATAAGAGGAATTTATATTAGAAGATGGTCCAAATTTTAAAACTAATTGGACGGTGGTCAATATTTTAATGGAGAAATTTTAAAACTAATTGGAAGATGGTCCAAATTTTAATGGATAAATTTTAAAACAAATTTGCGTGAAACTTTATAAGTTGAATTCAACGTACCAGCAACCAAGTTGAAAAAAGTTGAATTTGTATAAGTTGAACTGCTGGTAAATAGGCTGAATAGATAGGTGGACAGTTTAATAAGTTGGAAAGAGAAAAAAAAATTGGCTTTAAGAAGTCACTAACTTGGGAATCCAAATGAGTTAATATTGTGAATAGTTACAATTAATTAAAGATAAAGGGTAAACTTGGAAAAATTAGGTAAATTATACCTTGGTATCTCAAAAGTACCAAAGTTTTAGAACAAAAAAAAAGAGGCCAAAAAGACAAAAGTTTAGGAACGGAGGGAGTATTTCGTACTATAGAGCTATATGTGATCACGTCTGTATAACTGTTTTTTTCAGTGTTCTTTATTGCTAGTACTGCCCTATTGAAATCCAACAGAATTAATAAATATGGCTTGAATCATCGTGTCTTACAATTAACAAATACACTAATGCTCTGTCGAGTAAGTCTTATTTAGCATGTATGTAGCGAGTCTGACTAGCAGATGACGAATAAACGTGTTTGATAATCACTAATATTTAATGTTTATTGTTAGTATTTAGCATTTTTTTAAACGCCACTTTAAGTGTTTTTTCAAATGCTACTTATAACCCAAGAGCATTTGGATGAGATGGTAGGGTCTCTTTCAACTTAACCAATAGTATTGTGGTCCTACTCGACTCGAGGAATTAGTCTCTACCAAAAATGCTACTTATAGTGTCTCACTTTTTTTTTTACCCTCATTATTTTTCAGAATTACTTGATACTTTATTAGTTATCAATTTCTTGGAAGCAACCTAGCAAGCTTATTGTTTAACGATTGAGACTCCAGCTGGGACCACATACGGAAATACCATGCCCACTCCTATCGGAACACAAAGCCTAGATCATTCCATTTTTTGTTTTAAAATATATATAGATGAAGAATTAATTCTTTAGTGTATTGATTAATTGTAATACAGATGCAGCTATGGTTAAAGCCATATTTCTTAATTAAGCCTGTTGAATTTCAATAGGGTAGCATAATAAGAACATTAAAAAAAAACAATATAGAGACAAGGCCAGATGTAGTTCTAGAATTAAAGAAAATAAATGTTTTTAAATTAAATTTAAAATAAAAAAACATGGCCTGCCATCCAAATGCCAACATCACCAACTTGATAAAAGTAATCAAGTTCACATTACCATAAGTTTTTTCTGTTTTTCTTTAGGTAGAAAAGTATAATTCAATTATATTTCAATTGTATATCGTATATAAGTGCTAAATGATATATATAGGCGATTTTAAGACTAACCCTAGCGGGTCTTGTAAATGGGCCGGATAATTACAATTATTCATTATCTACTATTTAGAACATTCCCCCTCAAGCTGGTGAATTGATATCTATCATTCCCAGCTTGCAAGTAAGTTGCTTGAAGCGTTCTGTTAGCAGACTCTTTGTTAGCACATCTGCTAGTTGAAGCTCAGAAGGAATGTAGGATGTAGCTATTAAACTGTTCTCTAGTTTCTCCTTGATGAAGTGGCGGTCTATCTCTATGTGTTTGGTTCTATCATGCTGAACAGAATTATAGGCAATACTGATTGCTGACTTATTGTCACAAAACAGCTTCATAGGCCCTTCACATGGTATCTTCAAATCATTTAGTACAATCTCCATCCATAGTAGTTCACAGATTCCTTGTGCCAGAGCTCTAAATTCAGCCTCAGCACTTGATCAAGCCACCACGTACCTGTTAAAATTACAATTTTTTGCCAAACACCCCCCTTTAGCAAGTTCGGGGAACCCCTACCGAACAAGCAAATTCACCGTCTCCTCCCAATCTTCTCTCTGTCAACAAAAACAAAAACTCATGGCAACAAATTCCCTATTGCTCTTGGGATTTTTCACTCTAAATATTTAGGGTCACAAAATCACAACTCACAATTACAGTGAAAATATGAAGCCAAAAACTTGTTCAATTGAAAAATATGTAATTACAATCCTCAATTATTTTAACATACGAAGGAGCCATCTATGGAGCAATCTAACGTTCAAGTGATGTAGCGAGGGGTAATCTGGCTTAAGTTATTCTCGATTTTGTTGTCGATCGAAGTTGAGAACTTGATGGATATCTTGAGGAACACGAGCTTGGAGGCGGCAAAGAGATGGGATGCCACTGTGGTGACACACAAAAAAGATTGGGAGGAGACAGTGACCCGTTCGGTGGGTGTTCACTGAACCGGTTCGGTCAGGCTCCGCCGAACCAAAAGCGATTGCATAAAAAAAGGGATGAGGAGAGGAAGTGATTTGAAGGTAGGGGTATTTTTGGGATTTATGAGGTTTAGGAGTGTGTGGTGAGTAGGAGGGATTGTGGGAAAAACATGGGCCTTAATTGTAATACAGAAGCAGCTATGGTTAACGCCCACATTTATTAATTAAGCTTGTTGAATTTCAATGAGGTAGCATAATAATAAGAACATTAAAAAAAACAATAGAGACATTTTTTTTATAAGCAAAATATTTGACTTGCGCATCCGGAAAAAAAAAAACAACAATAGAGACATGATCACATGTAGTTCTAGAAGTAAAGAAAATAAATGTTTTTGAATTAAATTTAAAAAAAAACATGGCTGACCAAGTGCCAACATCACCAACTTGATAAAAATAATCAAGTTCATTACCATAAGCTTTTTCTTTTTTCTTTACAAACACATTACTATAACCTGATAATAAAAAGTAATAAAAATTCACACCTACCATAAGTTTTTTAAAAAAACAACACATTACCATGAGCTAATGACAAAAGGTTATGGCATTCCTTTGTTTGACTTTTGGAGCTTAATTTTCCTTAGCACCATTCACAAACAGTATACCCAAAGGAAGACAAGAGAGGCAAAACAGCATACTAGGATGAAACACATAGGATCCGAACAGCATAATTGCAAGCTGCAGCAAGCAATATGAGATGAGAGTGAAATGGCAGAAACTGCAGTACTGTTTGCTCTGGGGGAAGTGTTTCAACTCCTAAAAGAAGAAACAAATCTGCTGAGAGGTGTACATAGAGATTTTTCAGACATCAAAGATGAACTGGAAAGCATTCAATCCATCCTTAAAGATGCAGATAGAAGGGCAGCAGACGAAGCAGATACCAATGATGGAATAAGAACTTGGGTGAAGCAACTGAGAGAAGCATCATTTCGCATTGAAGATGTCATTGATGAATACCTTCGGCTTATGCGTGGAGCCAATCGTCCTGGATGTGGAGATTTACTACTCTGCAAGATTGCAAGCTCAATCACAACATTGATTCCTCGTCATCGGATAGCATCTGAGATCAAGGACATCAAGTTGTCAATTCGTAGAATCAAGGAAAGAAGTGAAAGGTATTGTTAACATTTATCATTCATCATAACTTCAAGTTCATGAAAATATATTAGGATTAAGAGTTATAAATCAATGAAGTAGGACACATGAATAGTAATTAAGAGTTATACAAAACATACCCTTCCATGAAGAGTTATAATGTTTTCACCCATCATGAATCCATTTAACTATAGGCTACACTTATTCATTTTTTTTTTTTTGAGATTAGGCTACACTTATTCAAATACACCTACCATGTGATGTCCAATATCTATTGATCACAAAATATAGATAATCCAGGATCCATTATTATACCATTAAACCAATGTTTAATTTTAGAGGGCTGATATTTGGTACGAAGGATTTTATAAGAATTGTACGAAATGTACTGTGCAGTTGAATTAGAAATGGGACATATGACAACGCACCCGAGGTTTTTCCAATCTTTCTTAATTCATGTTTTTCTTATCGTACTATTAAGTGTTTCCCTTAATTTTATAAATCAACGAAAGACCAATACTCAAGATAAAGTTTTCAAACAGGTATAACTTTCTGAATTCACACGAACAAGGATCATCAAGCAGCACTAGCACTATAGAAAATGGAAGATGGCGTGATCCCCGGTTGTGTTCCCTTTTCATTGAAGAAACTGAAGTAGTAGGATTTGAAGGCCCGAGAGAAGAATTGTTTCGCTGGTTATTGGAGGGTGAATCTGAGCGCACAGTGATTTCAGTGGTAGGTATGGGAGGTCTTGGAAAAACCACTCTTGCCAAGCTAGTTTTTGACACCCAAAAGGTAAAAACACACTTTGATTGCCATGCTTGCATCACAGTTTCTCAGTTATACACTGTGAGAGGGTTATTGATAAATATGATGGAGCAATTTTGTAAGGGAACTGAAGACCCTCTACCGCAGTTGTTACACAAAATGGATGACAAGTCGCTGATTACAGAAGTGAGGCAATACCTGCAGCAGAAGAGGTATCTGATATTCTTTGATGATGTATGGCAAGAAAATTTTTCCAGCCAAGTTGAATTTGCCCTGCCTAATAACAACAAAGGTAGTAGGATCATAATCACAACTAGAATGATGCATGTTGCAGAATTCTTCAAGAAATCATTTCTAGTTCATGTTTACAACCTGCAACTTCTGCCTCCAAACAAAGCATGGGAACTCTTCTGCAAGAAAGCCTTTAGATTTGGGCAATGTCCACCAGAGCTTGAGGCTATGTCGAAAGAAATTGTTCAAAAATGCAAGCAGCTACCTCTGGCAATTGTAGCCATTGGTGGTCTTCTTTCGACGAAATCTAAAACCATGATTGAATGGAGAAATGTGAGTCAAAATCTGAGCCTGGAATTGGGGCGTAATGCCCATTTAACGAGTATAACAAAGATTTTATCTCTTAGTTATGATGACCTGCCTTACTATTTGAAACCATGCATTTTGTATTTTGGTATATATCCAGAGGACTACTCTATCAATCACGGGAGATTGATTAGGCAATGGATAGCTGAAGGGTTTGTTAAATTTGAAGAGAAAAGAGCTTTAGAGCAAGTTGCAGGGGAGTACTTATTTGAATTGATTCACAGAAGCCTGGTTCAGGTCTCAAGTGTTGGCTTTGAAAGAAAAGTAGGAAAATGCCATGTCCATGATTTACTAAGGGAAGTGCTCCTTAGAAAAATCAAGGATTCAAGTTTCTGTCATTTTGTGCAAGATGACGGTGAATCAGTCGCAGTTGGAACAACTAGACGGCTATCAATAGCAACCAGTTCCAACAATGTGCTGAAGAGCACCAACGATTCCCATTTTCGCGCTATTCATGTTTTCGAAAAGGGTGGAGGAATGGAGCCTTTCATCGGTAAATTGTGTTCTAAGTCTAGGATTTTGAAAGTACTTGACATTGAAGGTATATCATTGAATCATATTCCTAATAATATGGGGAATCTTTTTCACTTAAGGTACATAAGCCTAAAGAATACAAAAGTACAGGCTCTTCCTAAATCTATTGGTGAGCTACAGAACTTAGAGACATTGGACTTGAGACAAACAATTGTACATGAGTTACCAAGTGAAATAAATAAGCTCACAAAGCTAAGGCATCTTCTTGCTTACCATCGTAATTATGAAGCAAAGTATTCTCTTTTGGGCTATACAACTGGTGTGATGATGGAAAGAGGTATTCAAAAATTGGCTTCCCTACAAAATCTTTATCACGTGAATGTAAATCATGGGGGAGAAGACCTGATACAAGAGATGAAAATGCTGAGGCAGTTAAGGAAGTTAGGTTTAAGGAATGTAAGAAGAGAACATGGGAATTCCCTAAGTGCTGCAGTGGTGGAGATGAAACACTTAGAATCACTTAATATCACTGCAATAGTTGAGGATGAAATTATTGACTTGAACTTTATATCATCCCCACCACCCCAACTTAGAAGGCTTCATCTGAAAGCTAGACTAGAGAAGTTGCCTGAATGGATTCTAAAACTTGATTATCTTGTTATAATAAGGCTAGGTTTATCGAAGTTGAAAGATGATCCGCTTCAGTCACTGACAAACTTGCCAAATCTGCTGAAGCTTGGTTTGTGGGACAATGCCTATGATGGTGAGATTTTGCATTTTCAAAATGGATGGTTTCCAAAATTGTTAGAATTAAATCTCTTTCGCTTGAATGGAGTACGCTCCATCAATATAGAGAAAGGAGCTTTGATCTCTCTTGAACATCTGAAAATGGAAAATATCCCCCAACTGAAGGAGGTACCCTCTGGGATCAAACCCTTGAATAACCTCAAATTTATAGACTTTGCTGATATGCCAACTGAATTTGATGAGAGCATTGATCAAGACTACTGGATTATCAAGCATGTTCCTCTTGTATCAATTCGACAATGGATTGGCCCAAAATTTCATGACTATGAGATTCGCACTATTCACTCATCCTCTAAGGAATCGTAAACAAAACTTCAAATATGAAGGTACATTTTCTTTGATCCTACAATGTTACCCGTGCTGTATATTTTATATAGTCAGTTAAACTATTGCTAACTAGGCTAGACACTTGTTGTAACAGCATTTGCAGCAAATCACTCACTAAAGTCTCTCACTACACTCTAAGGGATGCTAACGAATATCAACCACACACAGATTTCAGAATGAGTTGAATGTGTTTGTATTGCTGCAATTGCTGAACTGATTACATTCACTAGTTTTTATATACTAGGCTCAATGAGTAACTAACATCTAAACAATCAATTATATACAACTAACTAACTAACTTTTTGTCAGTAGTTACACATCTGAGTTATTCACAACAATTCTAAAGAAAAGCGATAAATTGTAACAGAGATGAACACATGGAAATTTGTTAACGAGGTTCGGCAAGTGGTGCCTACGCCCCGGGAGGGAGCTAAGCAACCCTCTTTCTTATTATTCAAATCACCGAAATAAGGTTACAATATATAATGTTTTGATACTACAACACAAATGACTTAGATAACCCTAAAGGAGATTAACACCTATCTGTTTTACATTCTAATTCTATATATCTTCTTTTCATTCAACTACTAGTTCCACACACACAAAAAAAAGCACCAGCAGTCATAACCATGGCTGCAACATAACCAGAACCGCTTTTGGTTTCTGAGGTCTGAAATATGAGCCTTTGTATATCAAAACAAAATCTCAAAGAAAATAACATAAGAAAACAATAAATAGTGTACACATCACTCACTCACTATATCAAATTCTAAGTGGAGATTAAAGAGAAATCAATTCCTAAAACTCATCCAGAAATTTAACTACTCAGAGCAGAGATTCTATGTGTTTCGACCTAATCTAATCTACGTATAATTTACTCAAATTGGATTGACGATAAAATTAATAGATGGAAAACCACATGCATTATTCAAATTCACCTTTTTTTACCTCTGAGATGCTCATTTTCCGGGTATGATCAACGGCGGCGTCTGGCTTTGTTGAAGGAAGCGGAAGAGAAAATGAAAGGGACTATCATGAAAGTACTGTTTAATAAGTTTTTTTTGGTGAAAAGTGTTTCGATACGGTATATAGTGGATGGAGCATGACAGAAATTGTATCAGCGAGTCCCGATATGGTATAGAGAAGATAGGTTGTATATTGCTGAACTATTTTAGAATTTTTAAATATAAATCTCTACACTAAAAAAAAGTTTCAAAACTTGTTAATAATTTATAAATAGGTCTATAAACTAAATTAAACATATAAAATTTGATGCTTGGAAAAATAACTAAGTCAAAATATAAATGTAAAGTGTTTAGTATATTATTTAATTTTAAAAATATTACAATAATAAAAAAACAATTTTTTCATGAAAATCTTAAAACAAACAATCCAAACAAAGTGTAACCATATAAATAAAAGTAAAAAGTGATAAATAAGTACTATTCATATCTATTGTAAAAAAAAGTACGACTCAAATGTAATTAATGCCTAATATTTTACTTATTTAGAAACCTGGATGACATATTTACGTAATTAAGGGATATAAAGAGGGTTATATAACGGCTGAGAACGTTTGAATCGCCAAAAAGCATTGACAAAAGAATTTGAACTCCCAGAAATACATCGGCTAAAATTTTTTGAATTGCCAAAAATACATCAACAAAAAAAAAGAAATATTTACGGAATGTCAATATAAAAGTCGAAATTTATATTGGCATCTGAGAAATGCTTAACTACAATTGTTTGGAAGCTAAAAATATATGAATCATATTTAACCATCCATTATCATCATGAACTGAAGCTAAAAAGTCAATTAGGCTTATATGCCGGAATTTACATCAGCGGCAGAAATGGCAGAATTATCGGTTATTACCAAACGCGATAAAGAAATATATCACAAAATATTTGGTGAAGAATATTGTTGCACTTGTTTTATCTTCAAAAACTATATATATTGTTTATGAATCTTGTTCTTGAATGGAGAGTCGTGGATTCATGTTTCTCATCTCCACCATTTAGCTGTGTTTGTTTGATGAGTTCGGCATCAAAGAACCCATTTGGTATTTGATATTGCATGGTATTGGCAAAGTTTTGTTTGCTTTGCTTCTTTTTTTTTATAATTTGTTCGAAGAAGGAATGCTTTTCTTCCTTGGCTCTCAACATTCAGATGATTGTCTTTTGTTTGAATATGCAAAGTTTTTTTGTTGGGTTAACTGATATACAAGGCCCATTTTCATCAAAATGAAATACATTTCTCTCCTGAATCATGAAATCGAGTTTTCATCCAAAATATCTGATGCAAATAATGTGACTTGCAATAAATTATACAATTGTACTATGTTATATTATTGACATGATCATATTTTTTCCTGGTCTAGGAGCATTATTGAAATGAAACGCATGGATGAGAATACAAGCACAGCTGCAGTTTTATTTACATTACATCAGATAAATATCATATGATATAGCAAGCTCTTGAAAGTCATGTGATTAAAATAGGACATGAAGGAGTGTTACAAACAAAGAAAGAGCACAGAAGAATGTTCCAAAAAGTAGTTAAATAAGAATGTTAGCCATTTAGATGTTGCTTTACAATCAATGTTGATTCATCCAACGAACCAATAGTATATAATTTTTATTTTTCTCTATGATGCAATATTTGTGGAACCTTTATGTTTAGTGTATAATAATCAAAGGGAAGAAATAAAACACATTGGTTGAAATTTCTAGAGGAGAAATTAAACTTTATTACTAAAGTTCTAGCAACTTTCTTTTTTAAAGCCACACACTTAGGAACTTATCTCTTAAGTACAAAGTTCAACACTCACGAAAGGCAAAAATTCGCAAATTGGTTCAAAGGTGATCAAGGGGGGCGAGAAGATCGCGGTTTGTTACAAAAAAGATTGCTAACTTGGCACGTTAATTCACGTGTAATTCTTTTAAGCTATCTTAGTCCCTAATTTAAACCTTTCTTCTAATTTAAAAAATGAGACAGTTTAGTCTATGCCTTTTGGGGAGAATTAGTCTCTTCTCCCACAAAACCTAATTTTGAAAAATCGTAAACTAGAAAACACGAAATCAAAAACTGTTCTGAACTTTAGCAAAACCTGTTTTGAATTTTTGCAAAAAGAAAAAGTTTAGTCCCATGCGTTTTTGGGACAATTGAGTCCATGCTTCTTCTTCTTTCGCAAACTAATTTTGTTGTACATTGTGATAGTCATATATTGGCTACTGGTATGTTTGTGTTATAGTAACCTTAATGTCTCTTTAAAAACATTGTGTGTGTATATATATATATATATATATATATATATATATATATATATTATACACACTAGCGCAAAGACGGGCACTATCTTTCAAAGGCAAGGAGGGAGGTGTTGGTTAAATCTGTGGCCCAAGTTATTCCTACGTATTGTATGAGCACGTTTCTTAATCCTTGCATCTTTAGGTTAAGATAAGGAGCGTATGATTAACTCTTTTTTTTTGTGGGGTTCAAGTAGAGCGCAAGGGAGAGGTATCAATTGGTTCAACTGGGACAAGCTTGCTATGAGAAAGGAACATGGAGGTATGGGTTTTCGGCATTTCAAATCTTCAATTTGACAATGCTAGGGAAGCAAGGTTGGAGGATCTTTTTTGTGGGGTTCATGATGTTTACTTCGAGTTTGATTGTAAACAAGTGGTGGATGCAATCAACGGTGGATCCAAATTAGCCAACAAGTTTGGAGTAATTATATCTAGCTGCAAGGAGACTTTTTATCGTTTTCAAAACTGTACTCTCAATTATTTTAGGCGACATTCCAATTGTGTTGCTCATAATTTAGCTAAAGCGACTCAATGTTATGCTAGTAACCAAGTACATGACTTTATTCATCATTGTATCAACTATTTTAATGAATGAATGAATTGACTTGAGTTTGTTTCCTTAAAAAAAAAATCAACCGGTTTGGCGGTTATTTCAACATCAATTGGTTTGTAGAATGGTTTTTTTTTTACCAAATTTTTATGGTTGAACCCTCACTTAAATATTTGTGCAGTAAAGGCCCATTTTAGTCCCTGACAATTTATTAATAGGACAAATTGGTCCCTGACAATTTTTTGGGATAAATAAGTCCCTGACATTTTCGAAACGGGGTCAAAATTGTCAATGACCAATTTGTCCTATTAAGAAATTGTCAGGGACTAAAATGGGCCTTTACTGCACAAAATTGACATTTTCGAAATGTGGACAAAATTGTCAGAAACGTATTTGTCCCAAAAAATTGTCAGGACCAATTTCTCCTATTAAGAAATTGTGAGGGGAGGCCTTTACTCTAAGGGTGTGTTTGGATTGGTGGTATGGGATGGAATGGAATGGAATGATTTAATGTTCCATTGTTTGGATATTTAAAAAAGTGATGGAATGGAATGGTAAGTGATGGAGTCCATTCCATCCCATTCCATTACTTACCCTCAATTTTGTTCCCCTCCAATTTGGGAGGTATGGGATGGAATGAGTGCTTATAATTATGATATTACTCTTTTGTCCCTGTTTGTTAATTTCTAATCTATTTCTTCAATCACTATAATAATCACTATTTTCTACTGCTGCACCCTTCTCCCATTTCAGCTTTGGAAGAAGTCTGACTGAAGTTGTACCATGGCTCCCAGTCAATGACGTTAAATTTAAATATCGAAACCAAGAGACAACTATTGTCAAAAAATAAACAAGTTGATCCTGTAACTACCGTTTGCACCGAAAAATAATGGACGATTTTAAACATAACAAAATAATTGTGAAAAAAATGAGTATAGTTAATAAAATCAATGCATTTGCAGACAAAAGAAAATTAAAGACTTTGGAAAACTTACAACATTCACGCCAACACAGTATAATACTTCATTTTTCTAGTAGCTAGAATTAATATAATATTTACTCACTATTATATTTGTTTATTTTAATATATGCCTTCTATATTGTATTTATATTATATATATATATAATATTTTTTTTATCAGTCTTATATATATATATATATAATGTATTTATAGATTTATTCTACATAATGGTGTTTTTTAAGTAAGGGTAAAAATGGAATAAAAAACTTATAACTCGCTCCGTTCCGTCGACTTTCCAAACAATGGAAAGGAAATTTTATTCCGCTCCGTCATAGAATCCCCAAACAGTGGAATGGAAACTTTGTTCCACTCCGCTCCATTCCGCTCCGCTCCATTCCGTTCCATTCCATTCCCTTCCGCTCATTTTGAGTTATCCAAACACACCCTAAATATTTGTGGGTGCTTCTGGTCCGATTTACAAAATAGAGCGTATACTCTCTCTTTCTCCCCCACCCCCTTCAACAAAGTCGGACGCCGCCGCTGATCATAACCGGCCAATGATTCCCTCAAAGGTTAAAAAAAAGGTAAATTCGAGTAATGCATTTTGATTTTGCAATTGTATCGTCACTTCAATTTGAGTTTGAATAATGCACATGGTTTTCCATTTATTAATTGTATCGTCATTCCAATTTGAGTATATTATTATGTGTAGATTAGATTAGGTCGAAACATATCATATGGAATCTCTGCTCTGAGTAGTTAAATTTCTGGAAGAGTCTTAGGAATTGATATATCAAATAGAAAGTGATGTGTACATTATTTGTTTTCTTCTGTTATTCAATTTTAGATTTTGTTTGGATATACACTCAAAGTCTCACGTGTCATATCATACTTCAAAAACCATAAGTGATCCTGGTTGTGCTGCAGACATGGTGGTGATGAGTTGTAGTTGAGGGGTATTATGGTGGAGTTATAAAGTTAATAATGGTGAATGATGTGTACGGTATGAAGGATTTTTTCGTGTTTGTTTGTCCTAGAATTTGGGGTGAGGTAGTCGGCTTCTAATGTGAGAGATGTCTCCCACTAATAAGACTCTTAACACACACATAGAACTAGACAACTAGAGTGTGACCCAAGTGGTTCGATAGGAAGTGTCTAAACGGATAATGGATAGACTCTGATATCATCTTAAAATCCGAGTTATACCTAACTCAACATTGTTAGAACATAGAGTTTTCGAGAGAAATATATGATATCTTGAATTCAAAAGCAACTGCTGGCTTTGGCTATGTAGCCTTACATAATAGAATAGTACCAAATACCAAACTAAAGCACTAACAGACCCACGTTTTTACACTGCATAAAGCGTGGAGTGACTAACTGAAAGATAAATTCTAATTCCAAACTGCACGTCCCTAAAGAATAGGACTTTATTCAACAAATTGACAAACTCGATAACAGAGAAATACTGAAAGATAAATGGTAAATCTAACATTCCCTCCCTTAAACTATATGCAATAAGCATTTAGTTTACTGTTGAAGCTTCAACCATTCCCGACATCTTTCGAACCTTCATGAACTGAACTAACTTGAGAGGCTTTGTCATTATGTCTGCAACTTGTTCTTGAAAATTGCAGCAGCTTAACTCAACTTTATCTCTTGTCAAATCTCTAAGAAAATGAAACTTTATGTCAATATGTTTACTTCTGCCATGAAAAACTGGATTCTTGGACAATTTTATAGTAGAGCTGTTGTCACACTGAACCGGAGTACTCTTCTCCTCTTTATGACTACGCTTCTCTAACACTGTTCTCAACCATTCTGATCTCTTCTCTGCATCCATTCTGATATTTTTTTAAAAACTTCTCCAATACATAGAAAACATAGTAGTACTAGTATTGTCTTCAAAGAGCAAAAAATTGTAACTCAGTAGATATTGATGACAAGTATATAATATATATATATATATATATATATATATTACATTTATTTAATTGAAACGCATAAGAATACAAGCAGCTGAAGTTTTATTTAGATTCCATCAGATGAATAGCATACGATATAGCAAGCAAGCTCTTAAAGTGTGACAAAAAACATATGCCATACCAAATTAAAGTAGTGTTCAAACAGAGATAATCAAACAGGACTGAGGGAATTTTACAAACAAAGAATGAGCACAGAAGAACTAATGTTCTAAAAAGTAGTTAAATAAGAACACTTGATTTCAGATGCTCCTTTATTTACAATCAATGCTGATTCATCCATAGGAAAACACTGTATAATTTTCATTTTTCTATATATGAAATGACACTGTTTTTCATTAATACACCTGATTGATGCAATATTTGTGGGTACTTTATGTTTAGTGTATCATAATCGAAGTGAAGAAATAAGACATATTGGTTGAAATTTTTAGAGGAGAAATTAAAGTTTATTACTAGATTCTAGCAACTCACTTTTTTAAAGTCACACTTAGGTACTTATCCTTTAGGTACAAGGTTTAACACCCACAAAAGGCAAAAACTCACAAATTGATTCAAAGGTGACCAAGAGGGGCAAGAAGACTGCAAGGGCAGTTCAGTAGTACGAGAGGGTGGTCGGTTTGTTACAAAAAAAGGCCGCTGACTTGAACGTTAATTGACACGTGTAATTCTTTTAGACCATTTTAGTCGCGCGAAGAAAATACTCTTAATTTAGTTTATATACTGTCAGTTTATATACATATTTTATTTATTTATTTGTTTATATACTGTCAGGTTCTCTGGTCCGATTTACAAAATATTACTATCAGTTTCTCTTCGACTCCCTTCAACAAAGCCAGACGCTGCCGCTGATCATAACCGGCCAATGGTCTCCTCAAAGGTAAGTTCGAGTAATGCATTTTGCAATTGTATCGTCACTTTAATTTGAGTATATTATGTGTAAATTAGATTAGGTCGAAACATATGGAATCTCTGTTCTGAGTAGTTAAATTTTGGCAGAGCCTTAGGAATTGATTTCTAATCTAATTTAAACAATCTTTTTCTAATCTCCACTTAGAACTTCATAGAGTGAGTGATGTGTACAGTATTTGTTTTCTTCTGTTATTCAATTTGAGATTTTGTCTGGAAATATAGTCAAAGGCTCATATGTCATGCTTTAAAAACCAAAAGCGATCTTGGTTGTGCTGCAGACATGGTGATGGGTTGTGGTTGCAGGGGTATTATGGTGGAGTTATAAGGTTATAATAAAGATGAGGGATGTACCTTACTTATGGAAGTCTCAACACACCCCTCATGCCTAGGACTAGACAACAAGAGTGTGACCCTGGTGGTCCGATAGGAACTGTCCCAACGAATATTGGATATTCTCTGAAACCATCTTAAATTTATTTTCTTAAATTATTATCTTTGTCTACGTGTTTGTGTCGATGCTTCATTGCCACATGTTGAACCTCATTAACAAACTTCCGCGTGTTCATCTCTGTTACATTTTATTGCTTTTCTCTAGATTTCGTCAATTCGGTCTGGCTATTACAACAGGTGTTTAACCTAGTTAGCAATAGTTTAACTAACAATATAAAAGATATAGTTAGAGAAGCATTTTATAATCAAAGAAAATGTACCTTCATAGTTTAGGTTTTGTTTAGGGAGTGCTCAGAGGATGAGTGAATAGTGCGAATCTCAAAATCATGGAATTTTGGGCCAATCCATTGACGAATTAATACAAGAGGAACGTGCTTGATAATCCAGTAGTCTTGATCAATGCTCTCAACAAATTCAGTTGGCATATCAACAAAGTCTATAAATTTGAGGTTATCCAAGGGTTTGATGCCAGAAGGTACCTCCTTCAGTTGGGGGATATTATCCATTTTAAGACGTTCGAGAGAGAGCAAAGCTCCTTTGTCTATATGGATGGAATTTACACCATTCAAGCGAGTGAGAGTCAGTTCTAACAATTTTGGAAACCCTCCATTTTGAAAATGCAGAATCTCACCATCATAGGCATTGTCCCACAAAACAAGCTTCAGCAGATTTGGCAAGAGTTTTAGTGACTGAAGTGGATCATTTGTCAACTTGCATAAACCAAGCCTTATCATAACAAGATACTCAAGTTTTGGAATCCAATCAGGCAATTTCTCTAGTCTAGCTTTCAATTGAAGCCTCCGAAGTTGGGGTGGTGATGATATAAAGTTCAAGTCAATAATATCATCCTCAACTTTTGCAGTGATGTTAAGTGATTCCAGGTGTTTCATCTCTGCCAATGCAGCACTTAAGGCACTCTGATGTTCTCTTCTTAAATGCTTTAAACCTAACTTCCTTAACTGCCTCAGCTTTTTCATCTCTTGAATGAGTTCTACTCCTCCATGAGCTACATTCACATGATAAAGATTCTGTAAGGAAACCAAATTGTTAATACCCTTTTTCATCGTCACACCGGTTGTAAATCCCAAAACAGTGTACTTTGCCTCATAGTTACGATGGTAAACAAGAAGATGCCTTAGCTTTGTGAGCTTATTTATTTTACTTGGTAACTCGTGCACAAGTGTTTGTCTCAAGTCCAATGTCTCTAAGTTCTGTAGCTCACCAATAGATTTAGGAAGAGCCTGTACTTTTGTATTCCTTAGGCTTATGTACCTTAAGTGAAAAAGATTCCCCAAATTATTCGGAACATGATTCAATGATGTATCTTCAAGGTCAAGTACCTTCAAAATCCTAGACTTTGAACACAATTTACCGGCGAAAGGCTCCAACAGTCCACCCTTTTCAAAAACATGAATAGCACGAAACTGGGAATCGTTAGTGCTCTTCAACACATTGTTGGAACTGGTGGCTATAGATAGGCGTCTAGTTGTGTCAACTGCGACTGATTCACAATTTTCTTGCACAAAATGACAGAAACTTAAATCCTTTATTTTTCTAATGAGCACTTCCCTTAATAAGTCATGGACATTGCATTTTGCAACTTTTCTTTCAAAGCCAACACTTGAGACCTGAACCAGGCTTCTGTGAATCAAATCAGACAAGTACTCCCCAGCAACTTGCTCTAAAGCTCTATTCTCATCAGATTTTACAAATCCTTCAGCTATCCACTGTCGAGTCAATCTCCTATGATTGATAGAGTAATCCTCTGGATATATACCAAAATACAAAATGCATGGTTTCAAATAGTAAGGTAAGTCATCATAACTAAGATGTAAAATCTTTGATATACTTGTTAAATGGGCATTACGCCCCAATTCGAGGCTCAGATTTTGGCTCACATTTTTCCATTCAAACTTGGTTTTAGATTTTGTGGAAAGTAGACCACCAATGGCTACAATTGCTAGAGGTAGCTGCCTGCATTTTTGAACAATTTCTTTTGATATATCCTCAAGTTCTGGTGGACAATGCCCGTCATGCTCAAATCTAAAGGCTTTCTTGCAGAAGAGTTCCCATGCTTTGTTTGGAGACAGAAGTTGCAGGTTGTGAACATGAACTAGAAATGATTTTTTGAAAAATTCTGCAACATGCATCATTCTGGTTGTGATTATGATCCTACTACCTTTGTTGTTATTAGGCATGGCAAATTCAACCTGGCTGGAAAAATCTTCTTGCCATACATCATCAAAGAATATCAAATACCTCTTATGCTGCAGGTATTTCCTCACTTCTGTAATTAGCGACTTGTCATCCATTTTGTGTAACAACTGTGGTAGAGGGTCTTCAGTTCCCTTACAAAATTGCTCTATCATATTTATCAACAACCCTCTCACAGTGTATAATTGAGAAACTGTGATGCAAGCCTGGCAATCAAAGTGTGTTGTTACCTTTTGGGTGTCAAAAACTAGCTTGGTAAGAGTAGTTTTTCCAAGACCCCCCATACCCACCACCGAAATTACTGTCCGCTCAGATGCACCCTCCAATAACCAACCATACAATTCTTCTCTTGGGCCTTCAAATCCTACAACTTCAGTTTCTTCAATGAAAAGGGAAGACAGCCTAGGATCACGCCATCTTCCATTTTCTGACTCTCCAATCCTAGTGCTGCTTGATGATCCTTGTTCATGTGAAACTAGAAAGTTATACCTGTTAGAAAAAATTGTTTTCTAAGTATTGGATTTAGAAAAGTAAACACTGCTTGAAATGATATCTTGATGGGTCCTGAAATATATATTGTGATCAATAAATATTAAACATCACATGGTAGAATAAGTGTAGCTTATAATTAAATAGATCCACGATGGGTGTAACTATAGTAACTTTTCATGGAAGGGTATGGTTGGTATAAAGACATATATATGTCTTGGGACTATTGGATGTCATTTGCATGCTTACCCATCAATGCTTGAGAAAGAAGGGGATGTAGATCCTATTCTGCATAATTGTCTTCAAGAGCATTCAAACATATTGACAAACAAAAGCTTTAAGAGATAAGTTCTAAACTCTCTTAATTACTATTTAGACTTAAATATGTTTTTAGTCCCCGCAAATATAAGGTCATTCGGTATTAGTCCCTGCAAAAATTTATTAAAAAAAAGCTCCCTGTAAATTCAACCTTTTTTCAAATAGGTCCTTCTGTTAGTGCTTCGTTACCAAGAAAACCTGAGTTGGCTAACAGAGTTCCTACGTGGCTTTTGTGTTTATTTCTAATTTTTTTTAATTCTAATTATTTGGCATCCACATCATCTCTCACCAACTTTATCTCTCTCTCGATGTCCCTCTCTTCACAACCGGAAAACCATTGTCCTCCCTCTCCCCCTCCTCCATTTCATTCTTCATCTTTAGGTCTACATAAACAGGTTTTAAAAGCAACAGTGTAATCTTCAACCTCCTGTTTAATTTTTATGCCCTTGCAGAAATGCATATCAGTTTTGGTGACAGCAGGGGGAAGGGGGGCTCCATAGCACTGGTGGTATACAATGGATGTAATGGACATAAAATATTTCCTTTGGGTGCATATCTGTTGTCCTTAGTTGGTTGGTTGAGTAATTAAAACGTGTGATTTTGCAAGGATTTATTTATATAAAAAAAATTGCTGAGACTAAAACCGAATGACCCCTATTTGCAGGGAGATGAATTTATGATTCTCGATGAATGATAAATATTAACAATACCTTTCACTTCTTTCCTTGATTCCACGAATTGACAATTTGATGTCCTGAATCTCAGACGCTATCCGATGACGGGAAATCAATGTTTTGATTGAGCCTGCAATCTTGCAGGGAATTAAAGCTCCACATCCAGGAGGATTGGCCCCGCGTATAAGCCAAAGGTATTCATCAATGGCATCTTCAACACGAAATGATGCTTCTCTCAACTGCTTCACCCAAGTTCTTATTCCATTGTTGGTGTCTGCTTCATTTGTGGCTCTTCTATCTGCATCTTTGAGAACGACTTGAATGCTTTCGAGTTCATCTTTGATGTCTGAAAAATCTCTATGAACACCTCGTAGCAGATTGGTTTCTTCTTTTAGGAGTTTTAACACTTCCCCCAGGGCAAAAAATACTGCACTTTCTGCCATTTCACTCTCATCTCATATTGCTATCTGCACTTTCCAATTATGCTGTTCAGATCCTATGTGTTTCAATCTAGTAGGTTATTTGGCCTGTCTTTGTTTATTTATTTTTTAGCTTATACTGAGTGTGAATGGTGCCAAGGAAAATTTTACCCCAAAAGTAAACCGAAAGGAAAGCCTTTACTTAGTCATTGGCTCATGGTAACGTGCTGGTAAAAAAAAGATGTGGACTTTTATTACATGCTAATCGATGTCCCCGTGCGATGCATCGGATGTGTTATGATGATTGTTTCTTAAATCACAGAGATTAAAGGAGATAATTCTCCTTCTAAGGATTCTCCACTCATTAGTTTTTTGAATTCCAGTTTTTTAGGCATTGATAGTTGGCACTTTGATTAATATATAGAATTGGAAAGTTCCTAATATTGAAATACAAATGTACGAAAAGAAGGAAAGAAGATAGCTCAACATAGTATTTGTCCATTATTTAAATAAATTAATTCAAAAGTAGTTCTGTAAAGTTTGTAATTCTTCAACTGTAGTACAGTTATATTTTAAAAGCAAAAAATGGGTATATACTAGACTTTCTGTCCCTTAGGAGTGGTCCTGGTTTTCTGAGTATGTGGTCCCAGTTCTTGAGTCTCAATCTACAAACAATAAAAATTGCTAGGTTGCTTCCAATAAATTGATAACCAATAAAGTATCAAGTAATTTTGGATCTTCTACCATATTTTTTAACAATCTTTTTAACAATCTTGCCAAATCTGCTAAAGCTTGGTTTGTGGGACAATGCCTACGATGGTAAGTTTTTGCATTTTCAAAATGCAGGGTTTCCGAAGTTGTTAGAACTGAATCTCATTCGCTTGAATGGAGTATGCTCCATCCTTATAGAGAAAGGAGCTTTGATCTCTCTTGAACATCTGAAAATGGAAAATATCCCCCAGCTGAAGGAGGTACCCTCTGGGATCAAACCCTTGGATAACCTCAAATTTTTAGACTTTGTTGATATGCCAGCTGAATTTGTTGAGAGTATTGATCAGGACTACTGGATTATCAAGCATGTTCCTCTTGTATTAATATGACAATGGATTGGCCCAAAATTCCATGATTTTTAGATTCACACTATTCAATCATCAACAAAGGACTCAAACAAAACTTAGAATATGAAGGTACATCTTCTTTGATCATCATACAATGCTTCTCTTACTGTATCTTATATATTGTCAGTTAAACTATTGCTAACTAGGTTAGACACTTGTTGTAACAGCTGAATTTAATGTCTTTTAATTGCTGCAATTGCTGGACTTATTAAATTCACTACTATTTAATAATCGGATTGGTATTGCTGTGTGAACTTTCCTTCGGTTTTTAGACTCAAGTGTAGGCCGTTTATTTCTGTAAGGGTTAACAAGGTATTGCTATATGAATTTGCCAGTAAGTTCTTAGGTGATAAACAATTTATGCTGCTGCCTTGGTAGTATGAGAGTACTGGAAAAGCGGATTTAAGGACGTCTGGATTCTGGTCTTCAGATAAGACCTCCATTACACTCTCGGTTGGTTATGCATGACCTTGAGGTTTTTATGAGAGTTTATCACACCTACACTATTCAGATTATCAGACTAAGATTATTCATACTATTAGATTATTCAAGTTATTCATGTTATTTAATGTCTTTTAATTGCTGCAATTGCTGAACTTATTAAATTCACTAGTATTTAAATACTAGGCTCAATGAATAACTACTTAAAAGTCAACTCTATGCAACTAACTGACTTTGTGTTAGTAGTTACATATCTGAATTACCAACTCAACACAACTAACTATCTGTCAGTAATTACACATCTGAATTATTCAGGACATGAGCGCGAGACCGAATTCTGAAAAAAAGCAATAACATGTAATGAAGATGAACACACAGAAATTTGTTAAGGAGGTTTGGTAAGAGTGTACTTTTCTTCATAGTTACGATGGTAAATAAGAAGATGCCTTAGCTTTGTGAGCTTATTTATTTCACTTGGTAACTCTTGAACAAATGTTTGTCTCAAGTCCAATGTCTCTAAGTTCTGTAGCTCACCAACAGATTTAGGCAAAACCTGTACTTTTGTATTCCTTAGGCTTATGTACCTTAAGTGAGCAAGATTTCCCATATTATTAGGAATATGATTCAATGATGTACCTTCAACGTCAAGTACCTTCAAAATCTTAGACTTAGAACACAATTTCCTAATGAAAGGCTCCAACAGTCCACCCTTTTCGAAAACATGAACAACGCGTAAATGGGAATCGCCAGTGCTCTTCAACACACTGTTTGAACTAGTAGTTATAGATAGTCGTCTAGTTATTTCAACTGCGACTGATTCACCATCTTCATGCACAAAATGGCAGAGACTTAAATCCTTTTTTTTTTCCTGTGAGCACTTCCCTTAATAAATCATGGACTTGGCATCTTGCAACTTTTCCTTCAAAGCCAACATTTGAGACCTGTACCAGGCTTCTGTGAATCAATTCAGACAAGTACTCCTCTGCAACTTTCTCTAAAGCCCTTTTCTCATCAGATTTAACAAACCCTTCAGCTATCCATTGCCGAGTCAGTCTCCTATGACTGATAGAGTAGTCCTCTGGATATATACCAAAATACAAAATGCATGGTTTCAAATAGTAAGGTAAGTTGTCATAACTAAGAGATAAAATCTTTGATATACTCGTTAAATGGGCATTACGTCCCAATTCCAGGCTCAGATTTTGACTCACATTTTTCCATTCAATCATGGTTTTCAATTTTGTGGAGAGTAGACCACCAATGGCTACAATTGCTAGAGGTAGCTGCCTGCATTTTTGAACAATTTCTTTTGACATATCCTCAGGTTCTGGTGGACAATGCCCGTCATGCTCAAATCTAAAGGCTTTCTTGCAGAAGAGTTCCCATGCTTTGTTTGGAGGCAGAAGTTGCAGGTTGTGTACATGAACTAGAAAGGATTTCTTGAAAAATTCTGCCACATGCATCATTCTGGTTGTGATTATAATCCTACTACCTTTTTTGTTGTTAGGAATGGCAAATTCAACCTGGCTGGAAAAATATTCTTGCCATACATCATCAAAGAAAATCAAATACCTCTTATGCTGCAGGTATTGCCTCACATTTCAGTAATTCGCGACTTGTCATCCATTTTGTGTAACAACTGTGGTAGAGGGTCTTCAGTTCCCTTACAAAATTGCTCCACTATATTTATTAATAACCCTCTCACAGTGTATAACTGAGAAACTGTGATGCAAGCATGGCAATCAAACTGTGTTGTTACCTTTTGGGTGTCAAAAACTAGCTTGGCAAGAGTAGTTTTTCCAAGACCCACCACTGAAATTACTGTGCTCTCAGCTGCACCCTCCAATAGCCATCCAAACAATTCTTCTCCCGGGCCTTCAACTCCCACGATTTCATTCTCTTCAATGAAAAGGGAAGACAAACGGGAAATCAATGTTTTGATTGAGCTTGTAACCTCGCAGAGTACTGAAGCTTCACGTCCAGGAGGATTGGCCCCACACATAAGCCAAAGGTATTCATCAATGACATCTTCAACGCGAAATGATGCTTCTCTCAGCTGCTTCACCCAACTTCTTATTCCATAGTTGTAGGTGGCTGCTTCATTTGTGGCGCTTCTATCTGCATCTTTGAGGATGTCTTGAATGCTTTCGAGTTCATCTTTGATGTCTGAAAAATCTCTATGTACACCTCTTAGCAAATTTGTTTCTTCTTTTAGGAGTTGTAACACCTCCCCTAGGGTAAAACAAACTGCACTTTCTGCCATTTCACTCTCATCTCATATTCTTGCTGCACTTTCCAATTATAATTATGCTATGTGTTTGTTTGTTTGTTTATTTGATTATACTGTGTGTCAATGGTGTCAAAGAAAACCTTTACATTTTGTCATTGGCTCATGGTAACGTGCTTGTCAAAAAAAACTTATGGTACGTGTTGACTTTTATGACATATTAGTAGTATCAGCTTATGTAATGTGTTTGTTGAAAAGAAATTTTTTAGTAATGTGAACTTTTTTTTATCAAATGGTAATGTGAACTTGATTACTTATGTTTCATTTTAAAATTGACCAACATTCATATCCATGCATTCACATGGATTACTCTATTTATACGTATTTTTTGAAATTAAATTTACATTGTAATATATGTAATTAGTTGTCTTAGTTTTCTAAAAATGCAGAAAATGTGAGAGTATTCAAAAGCAAGATAATATTTCTCCATCATGACTCAAACACTATTTATAAAGCAAATATAAAAAACAATATTTAAAAGCAAAATCAAAAAAAAATTATACTAATAAAATGTATTTTTTATCATGACTTTAAATAATCATATATGAAAAAATAAATGCATAAAGACAAAATATAAAAAAATAACTCTACTGACAATATTTTCTAAGACTAATAAAGATAAAATATTGAAAATAGTTATACAAAAAACATGTAATGTTTTTTCGCCGGAACTTAAAAGTAAAATATCTATGTATAAAAAACAAAGACATGCAAAGAAAAGATAATCATATTAATAACAGGTAATATTGTTTTCTCATCAGGATCGTTTGAGAACAGTAAAATTAAACTGAAAGTGTTTAAAGAATGAAATTTCACTAACAATATATATTGTTTCCGTTTTGGAACTTTGAAAAGAAAGGCAAAATATACATTTATAAGGATAAAACATAAAAAATAGTCATTTCAATAATATGTAATATTTTCTCATTGGGACTCAAGAATAATATGACGATTTATAGAAAACAACATCATTTGTAAAAGAAAATATATTTATAAAGGTAATATACAAAAGTAATTATATCATAACATGTACTCCCTCCGGACCTATTTATAAGTAAAAAGTCACTTTTTAGGTTCATTGAAAAATTAATGTATGTGGACTACATTATAGTCTAAATACATTAACTCAGGGGGTGTGGTTGAGCGGTTGGGGCTCATCCTCCCTTAACCAAGTGTCGAGGGTTCGATCCTCGCCTTGGGCATGGAGCAGCTTTAAATCCCTGGGCCAGCTGTCCCACCCTTCGAGGTGCCTCCAATCAAGCGAGGGGATTAGTCACATACCCTGGTCTCGACCAAAAAAAAGTCTAAATACATTAGTTTTCCAATGAACCTAAAAAGTATTTTTTTGCTTATAAATAGGTCCAGAGGGAGTAATTTTTTTTTCACCAAAATTCAAAACTAAAATAATCATTTATAAAACCAAAAAAACATTCGTGAAAATAAAACAAAAGTTATATCGGAACTTAGAAACAAAATAATTTCTTTATAAAAAATACTAATATTTATAAAAACAAAACATAAGTCTATCAACAACATATATTTTTGGCTTAAATGCACTTTTGGTCCCCCTATTTTATTAAATGTGCAATTTTGATCCCTTATTTTATTTTGGACAATTTTGATCCCCCATTTTCCCGTTAGGACATCTTAATAGAAATGAAATTATACTGACAATGATAATGTTTAATTGTCAAGACCCAAAAGCTAAAAATTAATTTATAGGAACAAAAATATTATAATAATAACATAAATGAATAAATCTTTGTTTACCTAAAAATAAGTTATTCTGACATGCGATGTTTCTTTGCTAGAACTCAAAAGCAAAATAAATATATATACTTATAAAGAAAAATATTGAAAATACTTATACCAACAAGGGATAATGTTTTCAGTCTATAAATTTGTGAATTTTATTTAGCCCTTATAAAAAATTCACTCACTTTTGGTCCCCACATTTTTCTCTGTCAATACTTGTAGTCACTCATGACTTTTAATACCGCTATAAAAAGCTCCAAAAAAGCACTATTATAAGTCATAGGAGACTAAAAGCATTGCAAGAGGAAAATGTAGAAATTAAAAATGAGTGAATTTTTTTATAGAAACTAAAAAACAAAGTCGCAATTTTTTTAAGAATTTGTACCAAGGGTGTCTAGAAAATACCGACCTAGGCCCCAAAAGACCGAGCAAGGAGAGCCGAGGAGCGCAATCGAGTATCGAGGAGGCACAAATAGTACTAAAGGAGGCCACAAACCGCATGCGCCACCGTACGAACCATGTGTAGACCAGGAAGCGTCCGCGTAGAAGACAAACAAAGAGAACATGACACCTAGTTATTGGCTCGTACTAAAGTAGTGGGCGCATTGCTACTCGGTCGGTGTCAAGCACAGAGCAAGTGCATGACCTCAATTTCATGCGGTATATCTCCTTTATATTTAAATAGCACATGTTACTGTTGTACTGAGGACTGTTAGTTCATGTACTTTGAAAGGTCTCCCTTAATAAGGTTATATCCTTAAAGGTTGCACCACCCCTACTTCATATACAAGAATAGAACCAAAAACATATTTAATCCCAAATTAACATACTAAACACTATGTATTTTTTTATTGAAATCACTAAATAGTATGTTATGTATTGTCTTCCTAACCTACCTTAATGTGACGAGTGACGAGTGACGAGTGACGAGTAGGGATGATAATTTGGCTCATACAACTGAATGTTTATCCGTCCGATGATACGAGCTCAAGTGTGTAAACTACTCGTAGTCATAGAAAATAATTAATTCTTCTTTTGTATTTTATAAAAACAAATGATGGAATAATCTGGCTAAGTGGCCCCGTAGGTGTGGTCGTGGTCTTTCACCTTCTGGACTCTCAATGTATAACCAATAAACATGCTAGGTTGCTTCCAAGAAATTGATAACCAATAAATTATTAAATAATTTTGAATCTCCTACCATATGTTTATTGTCAAAAAAATCATCTACCATATGTTTTAATAACCTTTTAAACTAATAAACGAAGGAAATATATACTTTTACATATCTAGTCACGACAAGGATGTAGGAATAAAAAAGTTAAAAGTGCCATTATTGATCCGTCAAAATTGAACTTTTATTTCAAGATGAACCCCAAACAGAAAGTTGAATCAAATGTACCAACACCACAGTTGTTTGAAGTTTTAACCAAAGATAAAACATCAAAAACAGTAACCGTATTCATCTTTTCTGTATGATTAAGTCCCGTAGAGAAAATATTAAATTCACCATAAAATAAGAACAAAAAGCTAAGGGGCAGACTCGGCTAATACTCAGGTTTGATGTCCGACAATGGAACAAATTGAAAAATTGAAGTCGGACTTTACTAACCTTCCAGCAGATCTCCAGATCATTTAGGGTCATTTTCCCTTGGATATGGGATTCGAAGGGGGCCAAAGACCCCTAGATAAAAAAAACAATTTGAAATTGAAACCTCTAGCAGCAAAATGATATAAATAACAAGAAAGAGAGATAGGTTTTTAGTCACATCACTTGTACCCCAACAAATCCACTTACATGCAAGAAAAGTAACATTTTAACATTATTCTAACATTTTAACATTATTCAGTATCTTATTCCCTAAAAAACTAGTTTTCCAGGTATTCAAGCTCACCTCTCACAAGATCCATGGTGGTTCGTTCACTGACATTTATTTACTATTAGTGGGGAAAAAGGGTTTGACATGGTGGCCAAGCTATATAATAATGTGGTAGAGATGCAAAATCAAGATGTGAGAGCAGACAAATATCTTTGAACTCTAGAAAATATCAACTTAATAAAAACCGATTTATTAACATGGTCAACCAAATACCAGTATATCATAACTTTTATAATCCAGCCTTGTGTTGAAACAACCTCGATTAGAAAACACGCGCGCGCGCGCACATATATATATATATATATATATATATATATATATATATATATATATATATATATATATATATATATATATATATATGCTAATGATTCATTAATGCTAACATCTTAAAGAGAATAACGCATCCAATCATCCTTGTAAAATCAATTTGTGAAGACAAACAAAAGCATTAAAATTTCTTATTTCAAAAAACCATGATACTTATTTAAAATTCTAGAGACAACTCAAAGCAAGCCAAGGGATAAAAAATGATACTGGAAAAACTAAAAATACAACAACTTTTTTTGATACACATTTTAGTACACATTTTATCAGTCCAAGATATTAAAACAACTTTAATATCTTGGACTGATAAAATGTGTACTAATATTTGATATTAGACTAACCTAACTCCACTTAAATGTAAAAAAAATAAAAAACACCAAGCAAAATAGGAAGAAAAAGAAAAGGAAACAATCAGAAGGACTACAAAAAACAAAGCAATAGATACAAATACCCATTCTATTCGTTTGGAAACTACACCTTACAGACATCTCAGAATACTTTACAAGGCTACTTCTATTCGTTTGGAAACAACACCTTACAGACATCTTAGAATACTTTACAAGGCTACGGAAGTGATCATTGGCAGTGGCAATAGTTACCAAAAGCACGGAGAATTTGCAGAAACATGACAAATAAAACTACATTATTGTCCAAACAAAATTCCATATGACCTAATATAAAAAGCTGTCAAAGAAAACATCCATAATAGTTGAACTTCAATAGTCTCAACCAGAAGCACTAGAAAAACAGGGGACAGACGATGTGCTTACAATTCAAGCCGATGCTGTGAGTACATTTTGGTAAAAAAAGAAATATGATAAATATAGTTTTGCAATTCAAAATCAAAATAGAGCACATAACAAAACAGCTCCTACTAAGCTAGGGGACTAGCAAATCCACCATTACAAAGATCAAAAACCTTCAATCCTCTAATAGAAGAAGCCAAGAACCTTACCACCAACATTCTTTCTCCTGGCCTCTTCATGATCCATAATATTGTGGCTAATTCATGAGGGTATACTTGTGTTTTCCTCTATACAGTTTACTTGTTAATTAGTGATTTAATTGAGTCTTTTATTAAAGTTAATAGCTGCTTAAGCAGCAGATAGAGTTAGTTACTTTACAGTAACACAGTTTTCATTTCATGCTGATGTGGCATTGAATAAAGTAGTACTATAAATTCTGCTCATGTAATAATTGGCTCAGAGATGCATGCAATCTTTCATTCTCACCAAAATCATTCTGTTAGATCTTCTTTCTCTCTGCTAGATTCTGTGTGTGTATTACAGTGAGTGTGTGAGGTGAGTGAATGCTTAGATGCTCAATTTGCTCCAACAGATTGGTATCTAGAGCTTTGTGATTCTGGGAAACACGAGTCCTGCGTGAGGTGTGTGTGATTTCAACTCTGAAATTCGCATTGAATTGAAGATTGAAATCGAGAGAAATCACAATTGATTTCTAAGGGAAGGGTAAACACGAGTGGTAGTGAGAATTGAGTGATTCACACACAGATCGGAGATGAACGGTGGCAACGGCGGCTTGAATACGAAACTTCCGGTGTTTGACGGCAAGAATTGGAACAGATGGTCAATTCAGATGCGAGTCTTGTTTGGAGCTCAAGATGTGCTTGAGCTGGTGAGCGATGGTTACATTCCGGTTGCTGAAAATGCCACAGAAGCTCAGAGGAACGCTCAACGTGAGACGAGGAAGAAGGATCAGAAGGCGTTGTTCTACATCCATCAGTGTGTAGATATGAAAGTGTTTGAGAAGATCGCTGAAGCAACCACAGCGAAGGCAGTGTGGGATACTCTGGTTCGCTGTTACGGCGGCGACGCGACGGTGAAGAAGGTGAAACTCTAGGCATTGCGAAAACAATACAAGAATCTGCAAATGAAGAGTGATGAGAAAATTGGTGACTATATTTCTCGTGTTGTTACAGTTACGAATGGGATGAAGACGAACGGAGAGACAATCACAGAGCAGTTGATTGTTGAGAAGGTATTGAGATCTCTTACTCCTCAATTCGATTTTATTATGGTTGCTGTACAACAATCAAAGGACACTAGTGTTATGAAAATAGATGAACTGCAAGGTATCTTAGAGGCACATGAATTGCTGGTAATTGAGAGAGGTAATGAGAAGGAATCAACCCAGGCACTTAAGGCACAAACTGTTAATAACAGAAACAATGATAAATCTAAGTGGAAAGAAAAGAAGCAGGCATGGCTCAATAAGAAAAATCAGAAAAGTAGTGGTAATAAGGCTGATAAACCTGAGTCTTCTAACCAAGGAGGGACGAAGAACTATTATGCTAAGAAGGATAAGGGGAAATTTGATAAGAGGAAGATTCAATGTTTTAATTGTGACAAGTATGGTCACTTTGCTGATGAGTGCTGGTCGAATAATGATGAGAAAGGACAGAAAACTGATGAACAAGCCAAGCTAGCACAGGGAGATTCCAGTGATGAGGTTGTGGTACTAATGGTGACCACAAACAGTAAGAATGAGATAGTAGGACTGTGGTATATGGATACAGGATGCTCCAATCACATGACAGGGAATAAACAGTGGTTGATAGACTTTGACAAGAGCAAAAGAACTAGAATTAGATGTGCTGATGATGAGTATTTGACTGCAGAAGGAATGGGGGATATCCTGATGCAGATGAGTGATGGTAGCACTGTATTGATTGAAGAAGTGTGGTATGTGCCTGGCATGATGAGCAATTTGATGAGTGTTGGTCAATTGCTAGAGAAGGGATACTCTGTGTTGGATGATGGATTGATGATGCTGTATGATCAAGAGAAGAAACTGGTGTTGAAGTCCAAACTTGAGAAGAACAGGACATTCAAGGTGAATGTCAAGATGACTGACTCACAGTGCCTGAGTGTTGTAGATACAAATAGAGATAGTGCTCTATGGCACAAAAGGTATGGACACCTAAACTATAGGAGTTTAGGTCACCTCAAGTCCAAAGACCTTGTGCAAGAAATTCCTATGATCTGTGCTAGTGACAAAGCCTGTGAAATATGTATGAAAAGCAAGCAATTCAGACTTCCATTTACAGCAGAATTGCCTACTAGAGCAACACAGGCTCTAGAAGGTGTATATTCTGATGTGTGTGGTCCAGTGGAGGTACCTACTGTAGCTGGTAATAGATACTTTGTGTCATTCATTGATGAATACACAAGAATGTTGTGGATATATCTGATCAAAGCTAAGAGTGATGTGCTTGATCAATTCAGAAAGTTTAAGAACCTTGCTGAGAAACAAAGTGGATGTAAGCTGAAGATATTGAGAACAGATGGTGGGGGAGAGTATAACTCTGCTGATTTTAAAAAGTATTGTGAAGACAATGGCATAGACCATGAGGTGACAACACCTTACACTCCTCAGCATAATGGTGTTGCTGAGAGGAGGAACAGGATGATTATGGACATGGCTAGGTGCATGCTCAAGCAAAAGAACTTGCCTAACAACCTGTGGGGTGAAGCTGTAGCAACTGCAGCCTATATCCTCAACAGGTGTCCAACTAAGAGGCTCAAGAATGTAGTTCCAATGGAGATGTGGTCAGGCAGGAAGCCCAGTGTGGGGCATTTGAAGATTTTTGGCTCACTCTGCTATAAGCATATCCCTGATGCAAGAAGAAAGAAACTTGATGATAAAAGCTGTCCTATGGTTCTGATAGGATACCATCCTACAGGAGCATACAAGCTATACAGTCCTGAGACTAATAAAACTGAGTATAGCAGAGATGTGATAGTGAAAGAAGAAGAGATGTGGAACTAGAACAAAGCAATTGACACAAGTAGTGAGATTGTGATCATTGACAGTGTTGATGCAAAGACACCTGCAGTGGAAAATGAGCCTGTGATTGAAGAATATGGTGATCAACCACCTTTACAGCAAGAAAGTGATGTTGAGTCTGACACTGATGAAGAGCCAGTAGCAGGGAACAGACCACAGAGACAAAGGACACTACCAAACAGATTGAGTGATTATGAACTTGTGCCTGATAATCACATTGATAGTGAAGGAGAATTGATACAGTTTGCCATGCTAGCTGATGCTGAGCCACTGAGTCATGAAGAAGCATTGAAGAAACAGGTGTGGGTGGCTGCAATGAAAGAAGAACTCTGTGCAATAGAGAAAAACAAGAGCTGGGAATTGGCTCTTCTGCCAAAGAACAAGAGTGCTATTAGTGTCAAGTGGGTTTTCAAGACTAAGTTGAAGCCTGATGGGTCAATTGCCAAGTATAAAGCAAGGTTGGTAGCAAGAGGTTTTTTGCAAAAAGCTGGACTTGACTACTTTGAGGTGTATGCACCAGTAGCAAGGCATGAAACAATTCGAATGGTGATAGCTTTGGCATGTGAAAAGGGCTGGACACTTTCACATTTAGATGTTAAATCAGCCTTTCTCAATGGACCTCTAGAAGAAGAGGTATATGTGATGCAACCACCTGGGTTTGTAGTAAAGGGAAAGGAGCAGATGGTATACAAACTACATAAGGCTTTGTATGGGCTTAAACAAGCACCAAGAGCCTGGAACAAGAAGATTGATGCTTGTTTCATGGAACTGGGTTTCAAGAAGTGTACTGTGGAGTATGGAGTCTATGTGCATGACTCAAAGAAGGGTGAAAAGATACTAGTGTGCCTGTATGTTGATGACATGCTCATCACAGGCAGTAGCATGTCTGAAATTCAGAAATTCAAGGAAAAATTGATGACTGAATTTGAGATGACTGACTTGGGTAAAGTTACCTATTTCTTAGGGATGGAATTTCACCATACCACTAAGGGCATTGTACTACATCAGAGGAAGTATGTAGTTGAATTGTTGAAGAGATTTAAGATGCAAAGTTGCAAGGCTGCTGTGACACCAGCAGAGCCAAATGTCAGACTTGAAGCTGATGAAGATGAGGAGGATGTAGATCCTACACTCTTCAAACAATTGGTGGGATCATTGAGATACCTGTGTAATACAAGACCAGACATAAACTACTCAGTTGGAGCTGTGAGTAGATTTATGAGGAAGCCAAAAGTAGCTCACTATCAAGCTGCCTGCAGAATCCTAAAGTATGTGAAAGGGACTCTAAGACATGGTATATTGTTTCCTGCTGTCATATAGAAGAATAAGGAGGGCTTGGTAGGATATTCTGATGCAGATTGGTGTGGGGATAAGGTTGACAGAAGAAGCACCACAGGATACTTATTCCTGTGGAATGGAGCACCAATCTCATGGTGCTCAAGGAAACAGCCGGTAGTAGCTCTGTCTTCCTGTGAAGCAGAGTACATTGCAGGAGCATTCACTGCTTGTCAAGCAATCTGGCTTGATGTTTTAATGGAGGAACTGAAGATTGAAGTGAAGAGACCACTGAAGTTGCTGATAGACAACAAGTCAGCAATCAGCCTAGCCAAGAACCCAGTGTTACATGGTCGTAGCAAACACATTGAGACCAAATTCCATTTCCTGCGTGACCAGATCCAGAAGCAGAAGATTGAGGTGTGTCACTGCTCCACTCAAGCTCAATTGGCTGATATACTAACTAAAGGTTTGAAGACAGATCAGTTTCTGAAATTAAGAACTGACATGAATGTTACTGAGATTGATAGCATGAATTAGGGGATGGTATTGTGGCTAATTCATGAGGGTATACTTATCTTTTCCTCTATACAGTTTACTTGTTAATTAGTGATTTAATTGAGTCTTTTATTAAAGTTAATAGCTGCTTAAGCAGCAGATAGAGTTAGTTAGTTTACAGTTACACAGTTTTCATTTCATGCTGATGTGGCATTGAATAAAGCAGTACTATAAATTCTGCTCATGTAATAATTGGCTCAGAGATGAATGCAATCTTTCATTCTCACCAAAATCATTCTGTTAGATCTTCTTTCTCTCTGCTAGATTCTGTGTGTGTATTACAGTGAGTGTGTGAGGTGAGTGAATGCTTAGATGCTCAATTTGTTCCAACACATAATGCCAGCAGAGGTAGTCAAGAATATATAACCAAACTGTCTAGAAGGGAGAAGCCTAGCAGTCCAACGTTCGATTTCTTTGACACCGACATCAAAACAAGGATTGATAACAGCACACTTGTTCAGTCTCCCACTCAATTCAACCACAATTTTTCCAACTCTGTGGTCATCAACGTACTCAAACTCTCCAATGTATCCTACATCATGCTATCAATCATCAATGAGAAGCTCAAAGCATCGTTGGGATTTAAGGACGTCTGGATTCAGGTCTTCAGATAAGGCCTCCATGACACTCTCTGTTGGTTATGCTTATGCATGACCCTTGAGGTTTTTATGAGAGTTTATCACACCTACACTATTCAGATTATCAGACTACTTAGATTATTCAGACTATTAGATTATTCAAGTTATTTAATGTTTTTTAATTGCTGCAATTGCTGAACTTATTAAATTCACTAGTATTTAAATACTAGGCTCAATGAGTAACTACTTAAAAGTCAACTCTATACAACTAACTAACTGATTTTGTGTTAGTAGTTACATATCTGAATTACCAACTCAACACAACTAACTATCTCTCAGTAATTACACATCTGAATTATTCAGGACATGAGCGCGAGACCGGATTCTGAAAAAAAGCAATAACATGTAATGAAGATGAACACACAGAAATTTGTTAAGAAGGTTTGGTAAGTGGTGCGTATGTCCACGGAACTTCTAGCAACATCTATTTAGTGTCTTGGTCCCAGGCCCTGCAGCACACCACAGTGATAAAATACAAGTGGTGTACGAACATTAGGAGCGCAAGTTTGAACTTGCAACATTCCACTTTTTTTTTCTTTGCTCTGCATCCATTCTGATATCTTATTGAGATGATTTTTTTCTGGTCTAGGATCAGTCATCAGGTACATCTGTTACTCAAGTAGCAAGCCTTTTCTCCTTTGCTGCAGTAGAGTATCTACATTCATTTAATTGAAACGCGTGAGAATACAAGCAACTGCAGTTATATTTAGATTATATCATATGATATAGCAAGCTCTTAAAATCTGACAAACAACACAAGTCATATAGAATTAAAGGAGTGTTCAAACAATGGTAATGAAACAGGACTGAGGGAGTGTTACAAACCATACGTTTTTGGCAAAAATAGACAGTTTAGTCCCTACTTTTTTAGGACAATTTAGTCCTTCTTAGATGAAACCATACGCTTGATGATCCTTGTTCGTGTGAAATTAGAAAGTTATACCTGTTTGAAAATTAATTTTGAGTCTTGGTCTGATTGAGTTTGAACTAGGTTAACAGAATCTTTCATAATTTGTGAATTGATTTCATTGATCAGAGAATGAGATACAAAGAGTTTATATAGACTTTACAAGGGTTAATTTGAGCTTAACAGAGTCAGGAGTTAGTTACAAACTAATTGCCTGCTCAACTAACTAACAAACCGAAAAATAAAGAGTTAGTAACATCCTACTAACTGCAACTAATAACCCTAATATTAACTGTTTAAGTAAAGCTACTTAATGAAGGGCACATTGGGAATAATCCTAAAGTTTATGAAAGAACGAAGTGGAAACCAATTACTTGGGGACCACTAGCACACAAGCACACACCACAATCTGATATAACAAACTCTGCCTCCGTGGTAGTGAGTGGGGGGAATGGAAAGAACATTCAGTCCAGAATGAGTTGGAAAAAGAATGTGAGGTATAAGAGGGGGAATGAGTAACTGTTTCATTAGGCTGGTATTGGGAATATTCTTGGGCTAGGGATTTCGCAATTGGATTGCCATTTTCACTGTTTCATTGCTTTTAGTTATCTTCCTTGTAATTGTTTTTCTCAGTTCAGAGAGATCCTCTGAATTGAAGCTTTTAATACAAGGAGTTCTCTTCATTTTATTACTGTGTTTGGATGCCTATCATAATATATTTTCATGAACATGAAGTTATGATTCATGATGAGTGATAAATGTTAACAATACCTTTCACTTCTTTCCTTGATTCCACGAATTGACAGTTTGATGTCCTGAATCTCAGATGCAATCCGATGACGGGGAATCAATGTTTTGATTGAGCTTGCAATCTTGCTGACTAAAGCTCCACATCCAGGAGGATTTGCGCCATGCATAAGCCAAAGGTATTCATCAGTAACATCTTCAATGCGAAATGATGCTTCTCTCAGCTGCTTCACCCAACTTCTTATTTCATCATCGATCGGTGTCTGCTTCATCAGCGGCCCTTCTATCTGCATCTTTGAGGATGGCTTGAATGCTTTCCAGTTCATCTTTGATGTCTGAAAAATCTCTATGTACACCTCTCAGTAGATTTGTTTCCTCTTTTAGGAGTTGGAACACTTTTCCCAGGGCAAATAATACTGCAGTTTCTGCCATTTCATATTGCTAGCTGCACCTTTCAATTGGATCCTATGCGTTTCATCTTAGTATGTGTTTTGCCTCTCTTTGTTTTCCTATGGGTATACTACCTGTGAATGGTGCCAAGGAAAAGTAAACTGTTGTGTTAAAAACACACTCGAGAGCGAGTGTACTCTCTTGCAGAAGTAGTATAAAAAATATCGTCTCCACAGGGATTAATTAATAAGCACCAAACTACTTAAGATTAATTATTATTTAGACTAACGAATGTTGGTGATTGTAGAAACTAAAATAATAAGAAGTAAATAGCAAGAATTAAAATTGTAAAATTCGATCAATGGAGAGAAGCCTAGGGTCTCGGTTTCACTTGCTAGCTTCGATTCCTCTATGTCTAATTCTACCTGAATTCCCTTATTTTATTCAATTACCAATCCCTTTACTAAACCTATTAATCCGTTTGGTCATTCGTGATTAATATTTTTTTCCCTAAATTAATCCTAGTTTGGTCATGCTAGAATTTAAATTTAAGAAAAGCATGAAGTACAAAAAGGTTGAATGATTGGAAGACTAAATTAAAGTTTGGTCATTCATTAATTATAGTCTCAATTATTCTATAGGTCCACCAACTAGTTGTAGTACGGTCGCTAATCAACTAATTGATTATAAACATGCAAAGGGTTGTCAATCCTAATTATGTAATAAAGCAATAGGATAATATTAATTGAAATAAAAATTGGGAATTCAAAATATAAATTAAAACATAAAAAGGTCTCTAATCAAGCAAGACCACCTAAGACCCTAGAAGCTATCCATAGTGTTCAAGAACATTGGATTAAAATAAAAAGTCATGAATTACAGAATATAAAAATAACCCGGAGATTGAGTAAATTCTGATCATGTATTCAGTCTCTGTATTCTGCTCCAAAGCTCCGTCACAGTGTCAAAAACTGGTACCAATTTCCTTTTCTTCTCTCTTCAGCGTCACTGTGTTGTGTCTGTGAGTCAAATTCTTCAAATTCTCCTCCTCGATTTCTGTGCGCAGCTTTTTTTTTCTCTTCGTCACCTCCGTCAGCGGCTCTCCCTCTATATTCCGTGTGCACTGTGCCTTTTGTTAATTCATGCGTACCTTTTTCTCCAAGGCTGCAGCATTATTTATATTCATTGGCACCTAGGGTTCCGTTTCATTCTCATTGAATTGTAGTATGGGTCAATCCTTTCCCATTCCAATTGACAAGTGCTCACATCAAAAATGGGCTTCTTTTGTTGCCAATCCAATTCATGGACTGATCCTCCTTAATTTAAATCAGCGCCCCCCCTTTTTTAGTTCCAACATGGCCATATGCCAATTAAAAACATGGGCTACTCTCAATAAGTTTAATTACTATTTCTTTAATCCATTTCTGCTTTTCTACAAAATAGAGTAAAATAAATTAGTAATTTATATTATCGTTAGTAATCGCTCTAAAAATAGTCCAAAGATGTCTCTAAAAATGCACTAAATTAGAGTTTATCATAAACTCCAAAAGTCAAACGAAAGGAATGCCATTTCATTTGTCATTAGCTCATGGAAAAATGTTTGTTAAAACTTATGTTAATGTGAACTTGATTATTTTTCTTGATTAGCGCATGGAAAAATGAGCAGACCATGCTTTTCATTTAATACACTAAACAGTTTATATTTTTCTTTCTAACCAACTTGCGTTTGACGAGTATTTGTCCATTAATTAAATAAATTAATTCATAAGTAGTTTTGTAAAATTTGTAATTCTTTAACTCTAGTACTCCTATATTTTAAAAGCAAAAAATGGGTATATACTAATACTAAACTATCTGTCCCTTAGGAGTGGGCCTGGTTTTTGAGTATGTGGTCCCAGTTCTTGAGTCTCAATCTATAAACAATAAAAATTGCTAGGTTGCTTCCAATAAATTGATAACCAATAAAGTATCAAGTAATTCTGAATCTGCTACCATATTTTTTAACAATCTTTTCAATAAAGTATCAAGTAATTCTGAGTCTCATTCGCTTGATTGGAGTATACTCCATCCATATAGAGAAAGGAGCTTTGATCTCTCTTGAACATCTGAAAATGGAAAGTATTCTCCAACTGAAGGAGGTACCCTCTGGGATCAAACTCTTGGATAACCTCAAATTTTTAGACTTTGTTGATATGCCAGCTGAATTTGTTGAGAGCATTGATCAAGACTAATGGTTTATCAAAAATGTTCCTCTTGTATTAATTCGACAATGAATTCGCCCAAAATTCTGTGATTTTTAGATTAGCATTATTCAATCATCAACAAAGGACTCAAACATAACATAGAATATGAAGGTACATCTTCTTTAATCATCATACAACAAGTTAAACTCTATCTTTTATATTGTCGGTTAAACTATTGCTAACTAGGTTAGACGCTTGTTGTAACAGCTGAGTTGAATATCTTTTAATTGCTGCAATTGCTGGACTTATTAAATTCCATACTATTTAATAATCCGATTGGTATTGCTGTGTGAACTTTCCTCCGATTTTTAGACTTAAGTGTAGGCCGTTTATTTCGGTAAGGGTTAACGAGGTATTGCTATATGAACTCGCCAGTTAGTTCTTAGGTGATAAACAATTTATGCTGCTACTTTGGTAGTATGAGAGTTGGAAAAGCGGATTTAGGGGCGTCTGGATTCAGGTCTTCAGATAAGGCCTCCATTACACTGTTTGTCAGTTATGCATAACCTTGAGGTTTTTATGAGGGTTTAACACACCTATACTATTCAGATTGTCAGACTACTTAGATTATTCAGACTAGTTATTTAATGTCTTTTAATTGCTGCAATTGCTGAACTCATTATATTCACTAGGATTTAGATACTGGGCTCAATGAGTCACTAACTTCTTAAAAATCAACTCTATACAACTAGCTAACTTACTTTGTGTTAGTAGTTACATATCTGAATTACCAACTCAACACAACTAACTATCTGTCAGTAATTACACATCTGAATTATTCAGGACAAGAGCGAGACCGAATTCTGAAAAAAAGCAATAACTCGTAAAGAAGATGAACACACAGAAATTTGTTAAGGAGGTTCAGTAAGTGGTGTGTATGTCCACGGAGATTCTAGCAACACCGTATTTAGTGTCTTGGTCCCAACAGCACACCATAGTGATAAAATACAAGTGGTGTATGAACATTAGGAGCGCGAGTTTGAACTTGCAACGTTCCAGTTTTTCCTCTTTGCTCTGCATCCATTCTGATATCTTTTAAATCAAATGTTCTTCAACTTGATACAAAGAAAAAATTAGTAGTACTAGTAGCAGTGTCTTCAAAGAGCAAAAATTTGTAACTCAGTAGACATCAATAACAGGTATATCCAGTTGTACTATGTTATATTATTGAGATGATTTTTTTCTGGTCTAGGATCAGTCATCAGGTACATCAGTTCCCCAAGTAGCAAGCCTTTTCTCCTTTACTGCAGTAGGAGTATCTATATTTATTTAATTGAAACGCATGAGAATACAGCATTTGCAGTTATATTTAGATTATATCATATGATATAGCCAGCTCTTAAAATCTGACAAACAACACAAGTCATATAAAATTAAAGGAGTGTTCAAACAATGGTAGTGAAACAGGACTGAGGGAGTGTTACAAACAAAGAATGAGCACAGAAGAACTAATGTTCTAAAAAGTAGTTAAAAATAAGAACACTTGCTTTCAGCTTGTTCCTTTACAGTCAATGCTGATTCATCCATAGAACCAACACTGTATAATTGTCACGTGTAATTTTGTTAGGCCATTTTAGTCCCCGACTTAAACCTTTCATCAGATTTCAGCAACGAGACAGTTTAGTCCACGCGTCTTTGGGACAATTTAGTCTCTTCATCCACAAAACCTAATTTCGGAAAACCAGAAACTAGAAAACACGGAATCAAAATCTGTTTTGAAATTTGGCAAAACTAGTCAGTTTAGTCCCTACGCTTTTAGGACAACTTAGTCCTTTCGTAAAACCTTAATTTTGTAAAACCAGAAAACACAACCTGAAACTATTTTGAACTTAGGAAATTATCTGTATGATTGAATTAGACCATATTTTTCAAATCAATTGCTGATCAACACAGCTACAATTAGAATCAATTGATGTTCCTCTCTTTCTCCCACTAGCTACCAACCATATACTTGCCAATTCTAACCATGGCATATGCATAATATGTATTCTAATACTGCATTTTAAAACAGATTGCCAAATTTCAGAATTTTTGCTATAGTTCAAAACAGTTTCTAATTTTGTGTTTTCTAGATTATGGATTTACTAAATCAGATCTTAGGTTTTGTAGAAGAAGTAGAAGCAGAGACTAAATTGTCCAAAAAAACACAAGGACCAAACTATCCCATTTTTTAAATTTGAAGAAAGGTTTTAGTCAGGGACTAAAATAGCACAAAAAGATTACACATGTCAGTTAACTTGGTAAGTTAGCACATAAAGTGTGAAGTCAGCAATGTTAACTTACAATTTAAAGATGTAGTGATGGAAATTGAGCCCATTCCCATTGGGCACCGGCAAAAATTACCCGCAACAGGTGGGTAATTACCCACACAAATGGGTGCAGGTTCGAGTACGGGCACTACGGTACCCAGCCCGCACCCACATAGATAGTGTCTAACCTAGTTAGCAATAGTTTAACTAATAAGTTAAAGGATGCAGTAAGGGAAGCATTGTATGATCAAAGGAAATGTACCTTCATATTCTAGGTTTTGTTTGAGTGCTTGGAGGATGAGTGAATAGTGCGAATCTCATAATCAAGGAATTTTGGGCCAATCCAGTGTTGAATTAATACAAGAGGAATATGCTTGATAATCCAGTAGTCTTGTGCTCTGTCTGGATCAATGCTCTCAACAAATTCAGCTGGCATATCAACAAAGTCTATAACTTTGAGGTTATCCAAGCATTTGATGCCAGGGGGTAACTCCTTCAGTTGGGGGATATTTTCCATTTTAAAATGCTCAAGAGAGAGCAAAGCTCCTTTGTCTATATGGATGGAATTTACACCATTCAAGCGAGTGAGATTCAGTTTTAACAAATTTTGAAAGCCTCCATTTTGAAAATGCAAAATCTGACCATCATAGGCATTGTCCCACAAACTAAGCTCAAGCAGATTTGGCAAGTGTTTCAGTGATTGCAGCGGATCATCTGCAAACTTGCATAAAGCCAGCCTTATCGTAACAAGATACTGAAGCTTTGGGATCCAATCAGGCAACTTCTCTAGTCTAGCTTTCAAATGAAGCTTCCGAAGTTGGGGTGGTGATGATATAAAGTTCAAGTCAATAATATCATCTTCACCTATTGCAGCGATATTAAGTGATTCCAGGTATTTCATCTCCGGCAATGCAGCACTTAATGCATTTTGATGTTCTCTTCTTACATGCTTTAAGCCTAACTTCCTTAACTGCCTCAGCATTTTCATCTCTTGAATGAGATGTAATCCTCCATGAGCTACATTCACATGATAAAGATTTTGTAGGGAAGCCAAACTTTTAATACCCGTTTTCATCATCACACCAGTTGTAAATCCCAAAAGAGTGTACTTTTCTTCATAGTTACGATGGTAAACAAGAAGATGCCTTAGCTTTGTGAGCTTATTTATTTCACTTGGTAACTCTTGAACAAATGTTTGTCTCAAGTCCAATGTCTCTAAGTTCTGTAGCTCACCAACAGTTTTAGGCAGAGCCTGTACTTTTGTATTCCTTAGACTTATGTACCTCAAGTGAAAAAGATTTGCCATATTATTAGGAATATGATTCAATGATGTACCTTCAACGTCAAGTACCTTCAAAATCTTAGACTTAGAACACAATTTCCTAATGAAAGGCTGCAACAGTCCACCCTTTTCGAAAACATGAACAGCGCGTAAATGGGAATCGCCAGTGCTCTTCAACACACTGTTTGAACTAGTAGCTATAGATAGTCGTCTAGTTATTCCAACTGCGACTGATTCACCATCTTCATGCACAAAATGGCAGAAACTTAAATCCTTTATTTTTCCAGTGAGCACTTCCCTTAATAAATCATGGACTTGGCATCTTGCAACTTTTCCTTCAAAGCCAACATTTGAGACCTGTACCAGGCTTCTGTGAATCAATTCAGACAAGTACTCCTCTGCAACTTTCTCTAAAGCCCTTTTCTCATCAGATTTAACAAACCCTTCAGCTATCCATTGCCGAGTCAGTCTCCTATGACTGATAGAGTAGTCCTCTGGATATATACCAAAATACAAAATGCATGGTTTCAAATAGTAAGGTAAGTCGTCATAACTAAGAGATAAAATCTTTGATATACTCGTTAAATGGGCATTACGTCCCAATTCCAGGCTCAGATTTTGACTCACATTTTTCCATTCAATCATGGTTTTCGATTTTGTGGAGAGTAGACCACCAATGGCTACAATTGCTAGAGGTAGCTGCCTGCATTTTTGAACAATTTCTTTTGATATATCCTCAAGTTCTGGTGGGCAATGCCCGTCATGCTCAAATCTAAAGGCTTTCTTACAGAAGAGTTCCCATGCTTTGTTTGGAGGCAGAAGTTGCAGGTTGTGTGCATGAACTAGAAAGGATTTCTTGAAAAATTCTGCCACATGCATCATTCTGGTTGTGATTATAATCCTACTACTTTTTTTGTTATTAGGCATGGCAAATTCAACCTGGCTGGCAAAATCTTCTTGCCATACATCATCAAAGAATATCAAATACCTCTTATGCTGCAGGTATTGCCTCACTTCTGTAATTAGCGACATGTCATCCATTTTGTGTAACAACTGTGGTAGAGGGTCTTCAGTTCCCTTACAAAATTGCTCCATCATATTTATCAATAACCCTCTCACAGTGTATAACTGAGAAACTGTGATGCAAGCATGGCAATCAAAGTGTCTAGTTACTTTTTGGGTGTCAAAAACTAGCTTGGCAAGAGTAGTTTTTCCAAGACCTCCCATACCTACCACTGAAATCACTGTGCGCTCAGCTGCACCCTCCAATAGCCAGCCAAACAATTCTTCTTTTGGGCCTTCAACTCCTACAATTTCAGTTTCTTCAATGAAAAGAGAAGACACTCGAGGATCACGCCATCTTCCATTTTCTGACTCTCCAATGCTAGTACTGTTTGACGATCCTTGTTCATGTGAAACTAGAAAGTTATACCTGTTAGAAAAAATTATTTTCTAAGTATTGGGTTTATAAAATTAAACATTGGTTGAAATAATATCTTGATGGTCCTGAAATATCTATATTGAGATCAATAAATATTGATGGTCATAAAATTTATGCTAGCTCCGCCAAACGAGAAAAAAGGGGATGAAGATCCTATTCTAAATAATTGTCATTCAAGAGCATTCAATCACATTGCCAAACAATAGCTTTAAGAGATAAGTTCTAAACCCTCTTAATTGCTGTCCTTATTCATGCAAATAGATACAAAATGTTATTCATGAACATGAATTTGTGAATACCTTTCACTTCTTTCCTTGATTCCACGAATTGACAATTTAATGTTCTGAATTTCAGATGCTATCCGATGACGAGAAATCAATGTTTTGATTGAGCTTGCAATCTTGTTGAGTACTAAAGCTCCACATCTTGGAGGATTGGTCCCACGTATAAGCCAAAGGTATTCGTCGATGACATCTTCAACGCGAAATGATCCTTCTCTCAGTTGTTTAACCCATGTTCTTATTCCATCGTTGGTGTCTGCTTCATTTGTGGCCCTTCTATCTGCATCTTTGAGGATGGCTTGAATGCTTTCAAGTTCATCTTTAATGTCTGTAAAATCTCTATGAACACGTCTTAGCAGATTTGTTTCTTCTTTTATGAATTGTAACACTTCCCCCAGGGCAAACAATACTGCAGTTTCTGCCATCTCACTCTCATCTCAATTGGATCCTATGTGTTTCATCCTAGTATGCTGTTTTTCCTCTCTTTAATGAGATTCCTAGTATGGTGTTTTTCCTATGTGTTTCCTACCTGAATGGTGCCAAAGAAAATTAAGCTCCAAAAGTCAAACGAAAGGAATCAATCTCATTACTTTTGTCATTAGCACATGGTAATGTGCTTGTTAAAGAAAAAAGCCTCGGTTACCTGCAAGTTGTATTATTATAATTTTTTGTTACAAAAAGTTTAGGTGAGTTGGGCTCCGAGAGCTCACTAGAGTCAGGGAGTTGAATCCATCATCTTGTGGGGAATGAGCCAACTCTTTACTAACTGAGTCAACCTGCATTGGCTCAAGTTGTATTATTATTACTCTTCTGATACAAACATAAATAATATAATTAACCAATTCACGATATATATTGTTATGCCATTTTTATTGTTTTCACATTATATATATATATAAAATAAAAAACAATAAATCACTGGGCAGCTGTCCCACCCTTCGAGGTGTCTTCAATCTAGCAAGGGGATTAGTCATTACGTTCGGCAGTGGATACCCTGGTCTTAATAAAAATAAAAAAACAATAAAAATGGCATAATAATATATAATGTGAATTGGTTAATTACTCAAACAAACATGGGGCTCATATCTACTCCATGGAAATATTCTAAATTAAATGAGCGATCGGGATGACATGTATGTAACATTGTTTTCCCATCAGGATCGTTTGAAAACAATAAAATTAAACTGAGAGCGTTTAAAGAATGAAATTTCACTGAAAATATAATATGTTTCCGTGTTGGAACTTTGAAAAGAAAGGCAAAATATACATTTATAAAGATAAAACATAAAAGATAGCCATTTCAACAATATGTAATATTTTCTCATTGGGACTCAAGAATAATATAACGATTTATAGAAAACAACATTGTTTGTAAAAGAAAAGATATTTATAAAGGCAATATATAAAAATAATTATACCATAACATGTAATATTTTCCCACCAAAATTCAAAAGAAAAATAATTATTTATAAAACATAAAAACATTCGTGAAAATTGTAGCTATTGAGTACCTATTGAGGAGGACCTCTTAAATAGGAAGCTCTCTCTCTCCTTTGACATGGGGACCCACAACTTTTTCTTTTTTTGGTACAAGAGACTCACAACTTTTCTTTTGATTAAAAACTAATAAAAAGTTGTAGTTACAATGAAAGTGGGACTCATTTAGTAATTTTTATTTGGAGTTCTGGATTGGAGAGATGAAATTCTTATTCTTTTTTTTGGTATCGGACCCTCGCGGGCGACCCACGCAGTGTCCCAACGCTGTCAACGAAGGACTAATCTGCACTCGCTACTTGGGGCTCTTAATCATTTCGCTGGCCAACACCCTATTTGACGTAGGCGGGAATCGAACCCGGGAGCAAACCGGATCGACCCCCACCACGTCCCAACAGGAGCCTGAACCACTGGGCTAGGAGTGTTGGTTTCAGATGAAATTCTTATTCAATACTACTACTAGAATTATAAAAGAGTGATGTGTACACGTGAGACCCCTTAATTACTGAAATAAGAGTTTCTCCATTGTGGATGCTCTAAGTATACCAACATATTTTTTTTCCCATTAGTACTTCTTAATAGAAATGAAATTATACCGACAATGATAATGTTTAAATGTCAAGACCCAAAAGCTAAAAATTAATTTACAGGAACAAAAATATTATAAAGATAAAATAAATAAATCTTTGTTTACTAAGAAGGAAAATTATTTTGACATGTGATGTTTCTTCAATATATATTTATAAAGAAAAATATTGAAAATAGTTATTCCGACAACAGATGATGTTTTTAGTCTATAAATTTGTGAATTTTATTTAGTCGCTATAAAAAATTCATTCACTTTTAGTTCCCACATTTTTCTCGGTCGATACTTGTAGTTAGTCATGACTTTTAATAGCGCTATAAAAAGCCCCAAAAAAGCACTATTATAAGGGAGACTAAAAGCATTGCAAGAGGAAAATGTACGAAATTAAAAATGAGTGAAATTTTTTATAGAAACTAAAAACAAAATTCGCAAATTTTTTAAGAACCTGTATCGATGGTGTCTAGAAAATACCAACCTAGGCCCCAAAAGACCGAGGAAGAAGAGTCGAGGAGCGCAATCGAGACTCGAGGAGGCACAAATAGTACTAAAGGAGGTCCCAGACCGCATGTGCCGCCGTACGAACAGAGGCGGACCTACATGTACTCTAGGGGGTTCACCTGAACCCCCTAGAGAAATAAAATTAGCACATGAACCTTAGGAAAAAATGTTTTTGCACCCCCTGAAAAATGTCTTTTGCACCCAAGTTCCTAATTTTGCACCGAAGTTCCTAGTTTTACACCACTCTGATACACCACAATCTCACATATTTGATTTGAAAAAAGTTTTTATCTCTCCTTGAATCGATTATTGTTCTTATTATCCTTATTTTGATTCTGTTAATGTTATTTAATTGGTAATTTTGTTAGTACTATTTAATTCATTTGTATTTTGTGTTACTGCTAGCTATTTAACTTATTTTGAATATGTTAGTCTATTTAATTTGAACTTGTTGTGTATTTTGATAATATGTTGCTTCTTTTAGTACTATTTAATTTGTATTTAGGAATTTGTTAGTGCTATTTAATTTGTGTTTGTCTAGTGCAATATAAGTTGTAAACATGTTAAAGTATTATTTTTATTATATTTTTAGTGATGTGTGTGTTTGATAATTTCGTGCGATATAGAGAGTACTCCTTTGTATTTAAATAGCACATGTTACTATTGTATTGAGGACTCTTAGTATATGTACTTTGGGAGGTCTCCCTTAGTAAGGCTATATCCTTAAGGTTGCTTGTATCAAAAAAAAAATCCTTAAGGTTGCACCACCCCCATTTCATATACAATAACATAACCAAAAACATATTTAACCCCAAATTAACATACTAAACAATGTGTATTTTTTATTGAAATCACTAAACAGTATGTATTTGTCTTCCTTAACCTACCTCATGTGATGAGTAAGGGATGACAATTTAGCTCATACAATTGAATGTTTATCCGTCCGATGATACGAGCTCAAGTGTGTAAATTACTCACAAAGTATTCATCTATATTAAAATAAATTAATTCAAACGTAGTTACAGAAAATAATTCTTATTTTGTATTTTATAAAAACAAAAGATGGAATAATATATCTGCCTTAGTGGCCCCGTAGGTGTGGTCGGGATCTTTCAGTATGTGGCCGAACTTCTTGACTCTCAATCTACAAGCAATAAACATATCCTAGGTTGCTTCTAAGAAATTGATAACCAATAAATTATCAAGTAATTTTGAATCTCCTACCATATGTCTATTGTCAAAAAAATCTCCTACATGTGTTTTAACAACCTTTTAAACTAATAAATGAAGGAAATATATACTTTTACATGTCTAGTCACAACAAGGGTGTAGGAATAAAAAATTCAAAGTGACAGCAACAGGTTTAAAAGTGCAATTATTGATCAGTCAAAATTGAACTTTTATTTCAAGATCAACCCCAGACAGTTGAATCAAATGTACCACTACAATTGTTTGAAGTTTTAACCTAAGATAAAACATAAAAAATAGTACCACTATGAAACGTGTGAAGTAGAGGAAAAAGAACGAGAGCATAACTCACGAGAAGTCACAACATGGCCACAAAGTAGGGTACTCAAACAATTTGGGAATTACATTTGATTATTTGAACTTGAGAAACACACCATTAAATGTAGGGCACTAATTACTTCAATTACAAAGACAATAACTACCATAGGAATGAAACCAACTGTTATTGCAGATAGAATCTGATTCTTAGAACCTCAACTAAGAATGTGTAAGAGGTTCTTCTAATGTGGCTATAGCATACAAATGTAGGAACTACATTGTCAGTTTTAAGTTATAACTAAGCCCCTGTCTTTCATACATTCAGTATCTTATTCCCTAAAAAACTAGTTTTCCAGGTATTCAAGCTCACCTCTCACAAGATTCATGGTGGTTCGTTCACTGACATTTATTTAGTAGTGGCAAAAAGGGAGCGGCAAAGCTAAATAATAATATATGGTAGAGGCAAAATCAAGATGTGACAGCAGACAAATATCTTTGGAATTTAGAAAATATCAACTTAATAAAAACCGATTTATTAACATGGTCCACAAAATACTAGTATATCAAAACTTTTATAATCCAGCCTTTGTGTTGAAACAACCGCAACCAAAACATATATACTCCTTCCGTTACAAAATATTATTTGCTTATATACTGTAACATAGTATATGTATATATATATATATGTATATATATATATATATATATGTGTGTGTGTGTGTGAAAAAGAGAGAGAGATAATGAATCATGAATGCTAACATCCTAAAGAGAACAACGCAACCAATCAAATTCCTTGTAAAATCAATTTGAGAAGCCAAACAAAAGCATTAAAAAATTTATTATTTCAAAAAACCATGATACTGATTTAAAATTTTAGAGACAAAACTCAAAGCAAGCCAAGGGATAAAAAATGATACTGGATAAAACTAAAAATACAATAACTTTAATATCTTGAGGACTGATAAAATGTGTACTAATATTTGATATTAGACTAACCTAACTCCAGTTACATGTAAATATAATATCAAGCACCCAGAAAAATAGGAAGAAAAACAAACAATCAGAAGGACTACAAAAAACAAAGCAATCGATACAAATAAAGCCTATGCCCCGTTCTATTCGTTTGGAAGTTACACCTTACAGAAATCTCAGAAACCATTACAAGGCTACGGAAGTGATCATTGGCGGTGGCAATAGTTACCAAAAGCACGGAGAATATGCAGAGACATAACAAAGAAAACTACATTACTGTCCAAACAAAATTCCATATGAACTGATATAAAAAGCTGTCAAAGAAAACATCCATAATAGTTAAACTTCAATTGTCTCAACCAGAAGCACTAGAAAAATAGGGGACGGACAATGTGCTTACAATTCAAACCGATGCTGCGAGTACATTTTGGTAAAAAAAGAAATATGATAAATTATAGTTTTGCAATTCAAAATCAAAATAGAGCGCATAACAAAACAGCTCCTACTAAGCTAGGGGACTAGGAAATCCACCATTACAAAGATCAAAAACCTTCAAACCTCTAATAGAAGAAGCCAAGAACCTTACCACCAACATTCTTTCTCCTGGCCTCTTCATGATCCATAATGCCAGCAGAGGTAGTCAAGACAATGTAACCAAATTGTCTAGAAGGGAGAAGCCTAGCAGTCCAACCCTCAATCTCTTTGACACCCACATCGAAACGGGGACTGATAACCCCACACTTGTTCAATCTACCATTCAATTCAACCACAATTTTTCCAGATCTGTGGTCATCTACGTACTCAAACTCTCCAATGTATCCTACATCATGTTATAATCATCAATGAGAAGCTCAAAGCATCAACTCAACACCAACGATAATTTCAATTCACATAAAAGGGAAAAAAAACTACTAATGAGAACCACATTCATACACTGCGTAATCAAGCATCAAATCAACACCAATGAAAAATTCAAAGCATAAAATCAGCACAATGAGAAATTAAAAACATGAAATCAACCACTATGAGAAATTCAATTCAAATAATAGAAAAAAAAAAACTATTTATGAGAATCATACATTATCTAATCAAACATAAAATCAACACCAATTAGAAATTCAAAAGATAAAATCAGCAGTGAGAAATCCAGAGCATTTTTTGAGAAATTCAAAGCATAAAATCAGCACAATGAGAAATCCAGAGCATAAAATCAGCACAATGGGAAATCAAAAGCATCAAATCAACCACTATGAGAAATTCAATTCAATTAATAGAAAAAAAAACAACTATTTATGAGAAACACATTCATACATTATGTCATCAAACATAAAATCAACACCAATGAGAAATTCAAAAGATAAAATCAGCAGTGAAAAATCCTAAGCATCAAATCAATACCACTGAGAAATTAAATTCAAATAACAGAAAAAACAACTATTATTTAGAAACACATTTATACGTCATGTAACCAAACAACAAATCAGCACAGTAAACACAATAAGAAATTCAAAGCATAAAATCAACACAATAAGAAACTCAAAGCATAAAATCAGCATAATAAGAAATTCAAAGCATCAAATTAACACAAATGAGAAATTAAAATACAGATAATAGAAAAAACAACTATCATTGAGAAACAAATTCAATCGTACCGTGCTTCTGCATGACAATGAGGAATTTGATAATGACTTTAGAGGAAGGTCGGATCATGACTTGACGCTTTCCTCTCTTCTCAGCATTGTACATGCTTTTCAGAGCATCATTCAACACACTAACTCTCACCATCGTCTTCTATGCCTTCGCCGCCGACAAAACTATCAGAGAAGAATGAATCGCCGCCGACGTAGACAAAGAGAAGAAGGAAGTGTTAGGGTTACGGTTCACTATATGTGTGAGAGAGAATGTGAATCGGAAAGGAAGAGAGTTTCTGTATGGGCTGGGCTTTGTTTTCTTCAGGACCAATTAAAACTTAACTCCCAATCTTATAGCTGCCCGCACCCCCCCCCCCCCCCCCACCCCAATTCCCTTTAATTAATGATAACTAAAATTTAATCTCTTTTAAGGGCGTGAGGGAGAAAATTAAATCTCTCACCAGTGAACCACTAAAATTGACCTTAGGATATTGTGTAAAATGCTATGAGTGGTTAAGATTGAATCAACCTGTATTAAATCTCAACCGTTGATAAATTTTTATACTACATCATACGGTCATATTTAATAGTTCACTGGTGAGGGTTTTGATTTGCTCCCTCCGATGTTTATTTTCACACCTCCCTCTCCCCACATCTCCCTTATAACTCATTCTCAAAATTCCCTTCTCTTCCCTAAAACTCCCACTTTCCCTCCCCTCCGTTTAGGGGTGGACGTACATTTCGATCCGACTCAACCGTTCCATAAAATTTGGGTTGGTTTGGATAATCAGTTTGGGTTAATTTCGAAAGAGGCGGACTCATAGTGTATCGGCTTTGTACATGGTTAGAAAAATGAATACTCACATAACTCATAAAATATGTGATATTACATATGTTAAGCCAAAATCTAGAACTATTACAAGAGATATTAATCAGTTGTTTATAGAAGAGAAACTATTGTTAAAGTCTTTATTATCTTTGAATCGTCAAATGGTTTCACCACCAATTGAAACTAGGACTTCAATCCAAAACTCAAGTTATATACATGTCAATGCTCATTATGTTGATAATGAACTAGCTCAGTTGGTAGAGGTTTTAAGAATCTAGGTACTTGTCTCTTAGGTACAAGATTCGACTCCCATGAAAAACAAAATTTGCAAATTGGTTTAGAGTGACCAATATCAGTGGCGGACCCAAGACCTTGGGTTAGGGGTACAAAATTTTTCAAACACACACAGCGCCAAAAATGTAATGAATATAAGGCATTAACATGTTCACAATGTGTGTTGCATTAGACCAACATAAATTAAATAGCACTAACAAGTTCCTAATACAAATTAAATAGCACCGAAAGAATTAACATATCTATAAACATACAAAGTAAAATGCCTCTATGGGCTAATTATCTAAGGTGTCAATCATAGGTGCATTTCACAAAAATCTATTTAATGTAAATCTTAATTGGCATTCTAATCTATAAACATACAAAGTAAAATGCCTCTATGGGCTAATTATCTTAGGTGTCAATCATAGGTGCATTTCACAAAAATCTATTTAATGTAAATCTTAATTGGCATCCTAATTGGCATAAATTAAAAAAAACAATTTATTTAATGAAAAAACTATACACAATATAATTACAAATAAATGAATTTCAATAACATTATGAAAGTTACAAATAGATGTTCATTGTTTTTTTTTTTGACAATAGATGTTCATTATTACAAACTGTAACATATGATTTTCAATTAAATTTTCGGTTATAATTGCAATCATATATTGATTTGATAAACAAAACAATAGTCCTAATAATCCTAAACAATTTAGAAATAAAATTTTCTGCAAATCATATCTCAAAATTTTAAACAATTTATTTGGCGCAAATTTTAAAGTTTTGGCGAACATTTTAAATTTCATTTTCAAACCATTTGCGTACAACTAACATGTAGATTAACAATATAAACAGGCTTCATTAGTATGTCAGCAAATCATCTTACATATTTTAGGCTTTTCTCTTTTACACATTAGTTATTAACCTGTTATTTCTTAGAAAAAAATGAAACTAGGTGCTGAAATGGCTGTTGATTTTCTATTTCTTCATAATGTCAACCTGAATGCACTACACCATGTTGGAACAAATGTATATCCAATCTTTTTAATCGTTTCTCCAATTAATTTTTATTTCCAAGTCGTATATTTTTAAGTTGTTGGTTGTTAGAACACAGATTATCAGAGAGAGAGATTTTGGAGGGAAGAATATTCTGTTATTGCATTCAATTGTAATACAGTTACAGCGTGGGAGTTATATACTAGTGACTTTGACTCAACTTGCCACACGTGTGACAGTTAAATGCCTCTATAAACATACAAAGTAAAATGCCTCTATAGGCTAATTATCTAAGGATTCAATCATAGGTGCATTTCACAAAAATCTATTTAATGTAAACCTTAATTGGCATTCTAATCTATAAACATACAAAGTAAAATGCCTCTATGGGATAATTATCTTAGGTGTCAATCATAGGTGCATTTCACAAAAATCTATTTAATGTAAATCTTAATTGGCATCCTAATTGGCATAAATTAAAAAAACAATTTATTTAATGAAAAAACTATACACAATATAATTACAAATAAATGAATTTCAATAACATTATGAAAGTTACAAATAGATGTTCATTGTTTTTTTTTGACAATAGATGTTCATTATTACAAACTGTAACATATGATTTTCAATTAAATTTTCAGTTATAATTGCAATCATATATTGATTTGATAAACAAAACAATAGTCCTAATAATCCTAAACAATTTAGAAATAAAACTTTCTGCAAATCATATCTCAAAATTTTAAACAATTTATTTGGCGCAAATTTTAAAGTTTTGTCGAACATTTTAAATTTCATTTTCAAACTATTTGCATACAACTAACATGTAGATTAACAATATAAACAGGCTTCATTGGTATGTCAGCAAATCATCTTACATATTTTAGGCTTTTCTCTTTTACACATTAGCTATTAACCTGTTATTTCTTAGAAAAAAATGAAACTAGGTGCTGAAATGGCTGTTGATTTTCTATTTCTTCATAATGTCAACCTGAATGCACTACACCATGTTGGAACAAATGTATATCCAATCTTTTTAATCGTTTCTCCAATTAATTTTTATTTCCAAGTCGTATATTTTTAAGTTGTTGGTTGTTAGAACACAGATTATCAGAGAGAGAGATTTTGGAGGGAAGAATATTCTGTTATTGCATTCAATTGTAATTCAGTTACAGCGTGGGAGTTATATACTAGTGACTTTGACTCAACTTGCCACACGTGTGACAGTTAAATGCCTCTATAAACATACAAAGTAAAATGCCTCTATAGGCTAATTATCTAAGGATTCAATCATAGGTGCATTTCACAAAAATCTATTTAATGTAAACCTTAATTGGCATTCTAATCTATAAACATACAAAGTAAAATGCCTCTATGGGATAATTATCTTAGGTGTCAATCATAGGTGCATTTCACAAAAATCTATTTAATGTAAATCTTAATTGGCATCCTAATTGGCATAAATTAAAAAAACAATTTATTTAATGAAAAAACTATACACAATATAATTACAAATAAATGAATTTCAATAACATTATGAAAGTTACAAATAGATGTTCATTGTTTTTTTTGACAATAGATGTTCATTATTACAAACTGTAACATATGATTTTCAATTAAATTTTCAGTTATAATTGCAATCATATATTGATTTGATAAACAAAACAATAGTCCTAATAATCCTAAACAATTTAGAAATAAAACTTTCTGCAAATCATATCTCAAAATTTTAAACAATTTATTTGGCGCAAATTTTAAAGTTTTGGCGAACATTTTAAATTTCATTTTCAAACTATTTGCATACAACTAACATGTAGATTAACAATATAAACAGGCTTCATTGGTATGTCAGCAAATCATCTTACATATTTTAGGCTTTTCTCTTTTACACATTAGCTATTAACCTGTTATTTCTTAGAAAAAAATGAAACTAGGTGCTGAAATGGCTGTTGATTTTCTATTTCTTCATAATGTCAACCTGAATGCACTACACCATGTTGGAACAAATGTATATCCAATCTTTTTAATCGTTTCTCCAATTAATTTTTATTTCCAAGTCGTATTTTTTTAAGTTATTGGTTGTTAGAACACAGATTATCAGAGAGAGAGATTTTGGAGGGAAGAATATTCTGTTATTGCATTCAATTGTAATTTAGTTACAGCGTGGGAGTTATATACTAGTGACTTTGACTCAACTTGCCACACGTGTGACAGTTTTACAACTCAAGCTACTTACTCATTCTTATTAGCTATAAGACTGAATTACAAACTATAACACACCCCCTTAATTCAGGCTTGTAAATGTCTTCATATTCAATTTCTCCTTAAGTTCCTCTAGCCTTCCCATCTTCAAAGGTTTTGTCAGAATATCTGCTAGCTGCTCATCAGTATTACAGTGTTGCAGAATTATGTTTCCCTTTGTAACTTGGTCACGTAAGAAGTGGTACTTGGTTTCTATATGTTTACTACGACCATGGGCCATAGGATGTTTTGCCAAGTTGATTGCAGATTTGTTGTCAACGAACAGTTTTATAGGAGTATCATCACATATCTTCATTTCATTCAGCAGCATGCTTAGCCAAACTGCTTGACAAGCCCCTTGAGCAGCAGAAATATACTCTGCCTCGCATGATGATAAAGCTACCACATTCTCCTTTTTTGAACACCATGAAATGGGAACACTTCCAAACTGAAATATGTAACCTGTAGTACTTTTCCTATCATCTTGGTCACCACACCAATCCGCATCAGTGAATCCCACAAACTCAGCTTTGGCTTCTTCAGTTTTTCTCACAGGAAGTAGTATACCAAGGTCTATAGAGCCCTTTACATACCTGAGAATTCGCTTTGCTGCCAGTAAATGTGCTTCCTTTGGTTCCTCCATGAATCTGCTGACTACTTCCACACTATAAGCTATATCAGGCCTGGTATTGCATAAATACCTCAGTGACCCTATTATCTGCTTATACAGTGTTGCATTCACCTCATTTCCTTCACAGCTTTTACTCAATTTCAATCCAGGTTCCATAGGTGTTACTGCAGGATTACAATCCTACATATTGAATCGTCTCAGTATATCAGAAGCGTATTTCTTCTGATGTAGCAGAACTCCTTTGCTTGTTGGACTAAATTCCATACCCAGAAAATAGGAAAGCTCACCAAGGTCCGACATTTCAAACTCTTGCATCATTCTCTGTTTGAATTCATTTAGTTCTGCTAGGTCTTCCCCTGTCACAATCATGTCATCAACGTATAGACAAACAATCATAAGAGTTTGATGTTGTTGCAACTTGACATATACTCCAAACTATGTGGAACACTTTGCAAAGCCAAGTTTCTGCAATGAACTGTCAACTCTTAAGTTCCAAGCTCTTGGAGCTTGCTTTAAGCCATATAGTGCCTTCCTCAACTTACACACCTTCTCACTTCCATCTTCACTTAGAAATCCAGGTGGCTGCTTCACATATACTTCTTCTTCAATTGGCCCATTTAGGAAGGCAGACTTCACATCAAGTTGAAGTATCTTCCACTGATGGTACACAGCCACTGCTACTACCATCCTAATGGTTTCAATCCTTGCTACTGGTGAATAGACCTCTGTGTAATCCATGCCTTGTCTTTGCAAGAATCCTCTTGCTACAAGTCTGGCTTTATATTTTGAAACTTCACCATCTGGTTTCAATTTGGTTTTAAACACCCATTTCACATCAATGGCTTTCTTCTTACTTGGTAGTTCAACTAGTTCCCAAGTTTCATTTTTCTTTATGGCTTTGAGTTCTTCTTCCATTGCATTTTTCCAGTTGGGGCTTTTCAGTGCTTCTTCAAGACTTACTGGTTCACTTTCTGCCAGCATTGCAAATTCTACCACATCACCTTCTTCACTTGTAATTCCAGTAGTAGGTCATATCCATCCAATCTCACTGATACAGTTCTCTGTCTACCTGACCTTCTTAGTACAGCACTCTCACTGCTTTCAGCAATAGGTTCTTCTTCATCTACCTCTTCGAGTTCAACAGTTGCTGGTGGTAGCTCATTATCACTGAACTCACCCTCCTTCCATTTCCAGCTCTTTGTCTCATCAACAATTACATCTCTGCTTATCACTAGCTTCCTTTTAATTGGATCATACAATTTATATGCCCCTGTTGCATGATAGCCAATAAAGATCATGGCTTCAGCCTTGTCATCCAACTTCCTTCTAATCTGATCAGGAACATGCCTGAAACATAATGATCCAAACACCTTAAAGTTTCCCACAGCAGGTTTTATATCACACCATGCTTCCTCTGGAGTCTTGTCTGGTAGTCTTTTAGTTGGGCATCTATTCAATACAAATACTGCTATATTAACAGCTTCTCCCCAGAAACAATGTGGAACTCCCTTACTCTTCATCATACACCTTGCCATGTTGAGTACAGTTCTATTCCTTCTCTCTGCAGCACCATTGTGCTGAGGTGTATATGGAGCTGTCACTTCATGAATGATACCTTCACTGTCACAGAATTTTGTAAATTCTGTTAATGTATATTCACCCCCTCCATCTGTTCTTAATATCTTTAGACACACACCACTTTGTTTTTCTACTAACAATTTCCATGTCTTGAATATTAACAACACATCACTTTTCTTGTTGATGACATATACCCACATCTTCTTAGTATACTCATCAATAAAAGACACAAAGTATGAGTTACCTCCAAGTGTCTTCACTTCCATAGGCCCACACACATCAGAGTACACAACACCCAATTTCTCATTGGATCTCCCCTGCACAGCCTTCTTGAAGGAATTCCTGGTTTGCTTAGACTTGCAACACTCACCACATAACTCCTTAGGTTCTTTAATCTTTGGTAGCCCCTTCACCATCCTCTTTTCTCTCAACATAGACAGACTCCTAAAATACAAGTGGCCAAATCTTTGATGCCGCAGCCAATTGTTGACATCAACAGCAGTTACAAGACACTCATCTTCAACTATGTCAATGGCAGTTTTGAAGGTCCTGTTTTTGCTCAGGGGTGCCTTTAAAACTAGTCTTGTTTTCTGATCAAAGATTCTCATGTTGCAGTCCTCCATGACCATCTTATACCCTTTCTCAAGCAACTGACCAAGACTTATCAAATTGCTTTTCATGTTAGGTACATAAAGCACATCATTTATGTAGCATTTTTTCCCATCTCTCCTTCTAATCATTATTCTCCCCATCCCTTTAGCACATACACTTCTACCATCAGCAAACCTAATCTTCCTTCTAACAGTTTCATCAAGGTTTATAAACCATTTCTTATTCCCAGTCATATGGTTTGAACAACCAGTGTCTAAGTACCATAGTTCATTCTTTTCTTCGTCAGTTTTAATGGTTGAGGTTAGTGTTTGACATTCTGAATCACTAATATCAGAATCACTATCAAATCTAGCCATTAACAACTGATCATCAGATTCATTACCAGTACCAGATTCACTGCTAGTGTCATTTGCATATTGTACTTCGTCAGTTTTAGGTTTAGGTTTCTTACCTGATCTGTCCTCTGATGGACACTGATCTGCAAAATGTCCCCAACCCTCGCAATTGTAGCATTGAATTTCCTTCTTGTTGAAGCGTTTCTTTTCTGGTTTAGCATCTTTCTTCTTGCCTTTTCCTTCATATGCATTTTGCTGACTTGAACCCTCTGCAACAGTTTTCCCCTTCCATTTCTCCTTTCCTTTCTTCTTTGCGAATTGCGCCTGTAGGACACTTTCAGGTTCTTTGATTGGATTCCTTCCTTTGAGTCTTGCTTCTTGCGCCTCGAGTGAGCCTTGCAATTCTTCCAATTTCAATGTGCTCACATCTTTCGATTGCTCAATTGCGGTCACTATGCCATCAAATTTGGGAATTAGGGTTCGCAACAATTTCTCTACCTTCACTTGTTCAGTGATCGTTTCACCATTGATCTTCATCTGATTCGTCACTGCAGTTAGACGATTAATGTAATCCATTATCGAATCTTGATCCTCCATTTCAAGTAATTCGTATTGCTTTCGCAATGTTTGCAATTTCACCTTCTTCAGCTTCGCGTCACCGGAATACGTCGTTGCTAGTGCATCCCACGCCTCCTTTGCTGTTTCAAGTTGAGCAATTCTTTCGAAAACTTCCGCATCACCACATTGATGAATCAGAAAGATTGCTTTGTTATCCTTCTTTCTTTGATCTCGTAACGCATCTCCCGCCGTTGTCGTAATGCCATCTTTGACAATATCAACCACATCTTGATACCTGAAAACCACTTTCATCTGTTGAACCCAGCGATCATAGTGTTTTCCATCGAATACAGGTAGCCTTGCAGGGAATTGACCGTTGTTTCCAGTCGTGTTCGCCATCGCCGTCGCGTGGATAGGTGGATCGTCGTCTTCTACGGTGGCTCTGGATGCCAATTTGTTCGAACACGGATTATCAGAGAGAGAGATTTTGGAGGGAAGAATATTCTGTTATTGCATTCAATTGTAATTCAGTTACAGCGTGGGAGTTATATACTAGTGACTTTGACTCAACTTGCCACACGTGTGACAGTTTTACAACTCAAGCTACATACTCATTCTTATTAGCTATAAGACTGAATTAGCTAGTTACTCAACTTGACGAAATCATTTCTGCTAAAAGGTGAAACAAATCTTCTCAATTACTTTGTTCATAAATTTGTTGGCATTTTTCTTAACTTCTTTTTGTTGTTGTTTATGGGTATCGAATCTATAAAAGTACAAAGGAAAATGCCTCTATGGGCTCTTTTTCATAGTTGCACTCATATGTGAATTTCAACAAAATCCATTTAATGTGTGTCCTACATGGCATTTCATGTTGCTTACTTGGATAATCTAAATTAATTATATAATTGATAATTGACATTCAAAACAATGATACAAAAGGTTGTCTCAATTTATGAAAATAAAACAGCTTCATGTGTAATATCAGTTACAAAAAGTTGTATGACTCATTTTGAAATGATAAATTGCAACTCAACCAACTAAAAAAATAGGCTTAAATATGTATTCTGCCCCTGCAAATATCACCATAATCCAGTTATACCCCTATAAAAATAAAAACTTTAAAATTACCCTTGCAAATATAAATCGCTTACAGTTATGCCCCTCGGTCAGCTTCCCATCCAAAAAAATAATTTAAATAAGGTTTAAATATATGTTCTGCCCCTGCAAATATCACCATAATCCAGTTATGCCCCTGCAAATATCAGCATAATAGAAAAATTAAAGATTTTGACAGGGGCATAACTGGATTATAGTGATACTTGCAGGGGCATAACTAGATAATGGTGATACTTGCAGGGGTAAAACATATATTTAAAACTTATTTAAATTATTTTTTTGGATGAGAAACTGACCGAGGGGCATAACCGTAAGCGATTTATATTTGCAAGGGTAATTTTAAAGTTTTTATTTTTACAGGGGTATAACTGGATTATGGTGATTTTTGCAGGGGCAAAACATATATTTAAGCCAAAAAAATATAACCGCCCCCAAAATTTTGATAACATTCAAAGCTAACTTTTAAATATTGAAACCAAAGGATATTTACACCACTTTAATAATCAAAAGTGAAATTTCAAATTATTGAAGCTCATCAAATAGAATGGGCTCAATTTTTATTCATAGCTCACACAAAATTGGTTCAAATTTTTCAACATTCTTTTGGCACAATTTTCAAAATTTTGCAAACTTTATAAATTTCAATTTCAAACCATTTTGATACCACTAACGTCTATAATAACAATATAAATAGGCTCCATTGGTATCACAACCTTCCATCCAACATATTTTATGCTCTTCTCCTTTACACACTAGCTATTTTTTTAGTAATTATGTTTACTTCTTAGAAAAAAAATGGAATTCAGTGCTGAAATGACTGTTGATTTCCTATTTCTTCATAATATCAACTTGAATGCACTACACCATGTTGGCACGAATGTCTATCCAATTTTCTTCCTTTCCTCTCCAATTTATATAATATTATGTGTCTGTCACCATTTTGGAACACACCATTCCTATTTTTTTATGAAAATTAATTTTTCTTTCATTTCCCAAGTTATCAAACATATCTGAATTTTTCACATTTATGAAAACTGATTTTTATTTCATTTCCCAAGTTATCACAAAATTGGTACCCACCATGAATAGAATTTAAATACAATTTTTAAAAAACAAAACGTAGCGTATGATTTTTTGATTTTAAGTTGTATTTTCAATCATCCTAAACAATTTAAAAATAATAAGTTTATTATATGGCAGTTCCGAAACAATAGCACTAATAATCCTAAATAATTTAAAATCAATCTTGAGTTTTACTCTAATTTCGGTTTTATTGTTCTAATTAAATTCAAATTCAAATTTAAAATTTAAAATTCAATATCAATTTTGACACCTCATAGTTTACATTTCTCTTTATAACTCTTATCAACTTCTAAAATAAAAAATGTCATTTCTCCATCTCAAATTTGCGTCTTCCGCAATTCTTAATTTTCTCACCTCTGATAAAAATTAGGGATGGGTGGTGCTCTAGAAGGTATGTCTTTCATTAACCTTTTCTTCCTAATTTTTTTTTTACAATTTATAGACCATTTAAAAAACCGTATCAATTGTATGGTAGAAGGCTTGAAGGTCTAGAACAAGGTTCATGTTTTGCCTTCCTCGTGTAGGTTTGATATGTGTAAAAAAATTACAATAAAATTGATAGATACATGTGTAACTTTGTCTACAACATAACAATCATAAAATTCCTCTTTCAGTTATATTAGATAGTAGATTTGTGTTGTTAGCTACTCAAATAGGCTAAATTCAATCCTTTAAGTGATTTTATTTGATCAAATTTGTTCGTAATCTTTGTTACTGTAATCAGAAAATCTTAAATTCAATTTTATAATGGTTGCTTTGGTTATAAACTTTGCAGGGGAATGTTAGTTTCCGGGGTTTGAACCTGGACCTCCTTGAAACTTTGCAACTCCTTCATGTCCCTTAACTCGCCAACTAAGCTAATCAGTTATAAACTATTTATGATTTAATCCATGTTTTAATCTTAATATGAGAGAAGCTTTTTAAGTCAATTTTTCTTGGTCTATTCATGGCAATTCCTTTTGTATTTGGTGAGGGCATAAAAGTTGATGGTGTGAAGTTGGAGTATTGCTTGCTGGAGGTTGGGCATCAATAAGGAGGTTCTAGGATGTGTTTAAAAATTTTCCTGAAGGTATCTATTTTGTTGCTATTCAAAATTTTAATTTAGAGGTTACGTAGCAAATTGTTGCCACGCAGTCAATAACATTCCTTTCTTTCACTTTTCCAGGTTGAGTAGTCGTCTTTCAAATTGCCGTAAGTTGGTCATTTTTGAAGGTACTGATTGTGCTTGCAAAACTATTGTTTTTAAATATAAGGCCATATCCAATTTATGGGAAAATTTATATGTGGAACTTCTTTGACTTTTCATATAATTGAAGTTAGATGCAAACATGGTTTGGAAGAGGAAGTTTAGTTTTGTAGTCGTTTCCTACCTTTCACCCCTTTGCTGAGAATGTATGGATAAATTATCGTGTCTTTTTCTATACAGGGTGTTGTTGCATTGCTGCTAAAAATGTGGTCAAAAAGACGGAATTGATTGGTCAACGGATTCAAAGGACTTTGATCCACTTAAAAGGAATTCTCCTATACAAGTAGATTGAGGTAGGATATCTAGCTCGAGAAGGATTGAGTTTTTTTTACTAAAGTTGGACTAAGTTGTTCAATTTCTTTTTCTACCACAATGTTTTAGTTTTTAGGTTCTTCAATACTTCGAAGTTAGTTTATATGTTATAGTGTTTTATGGTTTTTATAATTGTGTTTAGTGTTTCTGTTTTGCTGTTGAGAAATGCATTTATAGTGATTAATCTGTTATGAGAACCACTTGAATTTTCCAAATTGTTTCTTAATGAATTTCCCTTATTTGTTGTTAATTTTTTTTAACTATTCTATAAATGTCAATTGATGATCAAACATAAATTATAAAATGAACAAGCTTAACGGGTTATGTTCTTCGCATGGAGTATTATTGAAATGAATGAAAAGTGACCATATCAAAAGGCATAAAAAAATAATGTTGTATCATCAAAGTTCAGACCTTAAATGAGCAACCAATTTTAACAATTCAAATAGTACCAGAAAATTTGACTTTTTTTGACAAACACGCCCGGAAATTCAGTTAATTAAAAAAACACATATCATAATAAAGCAAGTCTGAACCTAGGGAAAGTTTTTACGTGTGTCACGTTCTCATCAAATGACTTCTTCAATATTTTTTACTATAAACCTTATTTTGATATTAAATTACTTATTCATTGACTATAATTGTGACACTTCTTAATTGTCATTTGATTGAACCACTTATTTTTTTAACAGACGAGTACCAATTAATCTCTCTCTTTGGTTGCTAGCACTTAATTTGTGGAATTATATCAAGTTTCTCTTTTGTCCTCCTCTTATATATAGTTCAATTAAGTTGTTGGGAAATATAAGAATTTGGCAATAATATCAAAAGTTACTGATATAAATAATTTGTTTTATCTATAATATATACTTATGGCTAACAAAAGACAAACTTACCTTAACAACAATAAAAATCGCTGATAATGACTACTAATAACTATGTTAAGTTGCTGGCAAATTAAAATATAATTGTTTCTCATTCAAATTATTATTTTTCGTCATGACAATGTAAATTAAATTTCTTTTTCAATCCAAATATAAATTCAATTTTATTTCTTTAGATTGTCTTTCCATATATTAGATTCAAACTAATTTTTAAATAGATAACTTAAGTTTTTATTTTGACTTATACCTTTGATTAATAATATGCACTAATTGTACCTTATTTATATTTACTTTTCATAACCATTAAATATATATATATATATATATATATGCTAAATTTAAATCAATAAGAATGATGTGTTGTTATCAAACATTACCAAATTAAATGCATTTTTTTTACTTATTTATTTTTTAATTATATTATTTTCTCCAAAAATTTATTTAAATTCAATATCTTTCACGAAAATTGCTTCCCGTGTATCACATGGGTTGCATACTAGTATATTCCCAAAGTACAAAGTTTTTGCCACGTGTATACTCGGTTTTGCCTGTCTGTGTGGTCTCAAGCCTAGTTACCACTCGAATCAATCCTTGTTAGTAAAAAGTTCAAATTAAATAGACTAACATAATTAAAATAAATTAAATAGTACTAGCACAAAATACAAATTAATGAAATAGCACTAACATAAATTACCATTTAAATGGCATTAACAGAATCAAATTAGGATAATAAGAACAAAAGTTGATTTAAGGAGAGAGGAAAAACTTTTTTAAAATAAAATATGAGTCTGAGTAATTGTGTGAATGCAGTGAATTAAAATGGTGCAAAACTAAGGACTTGGGTACAAAAGATATTTTTCAGGGTGTGCAAATTTTTTTTCCTAGGGTATCAATGCTTATTTTAATTTTTCAGGGGGTTCGCTTGAACCCCTGAACTATATGTAGGTCTGCCACAGCCTATATATATATATGTGTGTGTGTGTGTGTGTGTGTGTAGAGAGAGAGAGAGAGAGAGAGGGTGGCTAGTAAAAAAATATTGAGATTCAATTCAATTTTAGAGCTACTCAAGGTGATATTAAGACATTGTAAATGTTGGTTTATTTTTGGCTTAAATAGCTTTTACTCCCTGCAAATATCACAAGAATCCATATACCCCCCTGCAAAAAAAATAATTTAAAATGAACCTTCCAAAATTCAAAATGTTTCTAGTTAGGTCCCTGCTCTTAGTTTTTCTTAACAACGTTAACTTAAACTGAGTTGAATGTCCACGTTGGCGTGGCTAATTAGGGCTAATATCATCATCAACATCATTTACTCATCTGAAACTCTTCTTCTGACTAAAACTTGCCTCATTCATCAACATAATTATTGGCGAGTTTCAGTGAGAAGAAGAGTTTCAGATGAATGAATGATGTTGATATAAGCCCTAATTAGCCACGTGTTATGCCAACGTGGACATCCAGCTCAGTTTAAGTTAACGTTAAAAAAAACTAAGAGCATGAGTCTAACTAGAAACGTTTTGAATCTTGCAAGGTTCATTTTAAAACATTTTTTTTTGCAGTGGGTATATGAATTCTTGTGATATTTGCAAGGGGTAAAAACTATTTAAGTCTTTATTTTTCTCATTAATGAGCTCGGTACACAACACAATCAAAACCATTTGAGGTCGGGTTGAGTTCATTCGAATATTTAATTGTGGCAAACACAACTAATAAGTATTTGATTGAATTGAGTCTTGAAACACATCAAAACTCAGTCAAAAAATTGTGGTTCGCAAACTGCGGGTTTGTAAATTATGAATATATTTGTTGGAGATTAGTAACAAAACCTTGCCAAATCTACCCAGCTAAATTGGCAAAATAAGTCCTTAGCAGCTGAAATCAATTTCATTGATGGATATGGAGATTCCAAATACCACTCAGCTTGGTAATCACTGCACATAGTAAGGTCTCTCACTCACTAATAAACAACATAACAGTAACTGAGTTCAATCAACTCAATGTCAATTGCAACTCATAATAGTTGCACCTGAACCAAAAGGAAAGGACCTAGGAAGATGAGGTTAGACCAATGAAATTAGATCCATATCATGGTCTTACAAGTTGGCTTCTACAATCCCAACTCCCAAGTGTGATAAAAAGGGATGCTCATACTCTTCGAATAAGCACCGACATACAAACATTGACACATAAAAACATTGACACAAACACGTAGACAGAGATAATAATTTTAGAAAATAGAAGTGATTGAAATGTCGATGTTCGACACGTGTGTGTCAGACACCAGACATGTCTTCAATCTAAAGTGTCCGTGCTACATAGCCGATGCTAGCCTTCCGTGTAACAATAATTACAGCAAAACAAATCCATTTAAAGAGGACAAAGTCAGAGATAAACATTCATGTGGCTGCACATCACTAGTTATGTGCTACCTATTCTAGTGTGCCTTCAAGGCCATTCCCAGCTCAAAATTTTACACGAATTATACAGCTTCACTGATTATTTATTATAAAGTTGGAGCCAAAAAGGGGACAGGTCCAGAGACTCAGCAAGATTTATTTATAGTCAAACAGACTTATCTACCCTTACAAGGATATTTAGAAACTTACATCTAAAGAAACTAGTAAACCGGATCCGGGTCTCAACGCTGAATGATATCATCCATCTGTTAAATCAAAATAAGAGATGGAAAATACAATTAGTTTCCCTGTGCTAGATAATGAAAGCATTAACATGGTAAGAAACAGAATGAAATAAATTCGTCTCAATACTTTTGAGTCATGCAAGTCTAAAACTTTGAAAAGCTCCATGAACCAAAATGACAAATTAGTAGACTTAACTAAACTCCCATGGACTTGTAAACAAAGTCAAGAGTATTAGTAATCAACATATAATATATTATGTATAATTGTATATGATGTCTTGATAATGAACTAAAATGGCATTTGAAAACTCAAAGCAATATAAATTTCATGTTTAGTTGATTTGAAGTTAATCAGGAAATGCTAACATGCCAACAACCCAAGAGGCTCTCAAACTCAATTAGCAAGAGCAGTGTAAAACTTGAATTGGAAAATGTGAGCAAAGTAACTCTTAGAATTTGGCGTGTAGAGTGAGCGATGCCTCCCAGTTATGAACTCTTTTTCAGGTCATATCACATCTAATGTGGGACTCTTAACACACACCCCTCACGCCCAGGACTAGACAATAGGAGCGTGATCCAAGTGGCCTGATAGCAGGTGGTCCAACGGATTTTAGGTTGGCTCTGATACGATCTTAAATTTAGGGTAAAGCCTAACTCAATCCTACAAAACCGGCTTGTAGAGTGAGGGATGACTCCCACTTAAAAACTCTTTTTTAGTCCATATCACATTAAATGTGGGACTCTTAACAGGAACAATTCCAAAAAATAAGGACTTCTCATGAATTTGATGAGCTGTTGAAGCGAGTACGTGTAAAAAAATTCCAGAATATAAATGAGATATGATGCATGAATTCATAGATAACTAAATTCCATTCCTCTGAGTTAATGTTTTTGTTTTACACTAATGCGTGGGGGTGATATGTAAAGCTAATAGATCTAGCCAGTATCATATACAATTTCTGAGAAACCAAAAAAATATCTTCATTATCGATTTTAAGATAACAACACAAAGAAACTAAACTAATTTGAAAATAAAAATTATTAGAGAGTGAGTGATGAGTGTTTATTACAAGGGATGGATCTGAATAGCTAATGAGATTTGAAACAAGAATGAAATCTAGAAACCATTTTAGACATGAATGCATTTGGCAGTACCTTGTCAACTAAAAGAACCGCGACATTTTGATGATCCGCATAAGCATTTCTTTCTCCCTTTGTGTGCACTGCTACCCTCAGCGCGATCAGATTGATCAGAACCATAATCATAAGTTAACTCTGTCATCGGGGGAATATGTCTCAGTGCGAAAAACGCAACCTGAAGAATGGACTGGTTGTTTTCTTCATACGAAACTGGCTGCCAGAAAACATTTGGGGAGCAACTATGGTTCATGAATCTAGCCACATTTCCGACATTCTTAGCACTTATAGTCAGAGGATTCGGTATAGCATACTCCTCACTAGACTCATTTGGACTCACTTCTTCAAGTAAACTAGGCTCGTAATTCCACTTGAACGGTTCAAAATTACGGGAAGTATCGAAAGCATAATCATCGCTGTCTCCTTCCTTTGCAAGCTGAACTAACCTTGCTCTGTCGATAACTTCTCCTGCATAAACACAAATAAAAGTACCAGCACGAATAGGATCCAATGAGCGAAGACCCCAACCTTTATCTTTTGTTTTGAATACTTCCATTGGGTGCTTCAAACCAGTTTGGGATGCTCGATTTTTGCAGTTAGGAAAACATTGACATGTAGGGCCACATTCATGAACCAATTGCCTCCGACTCACGAGAATGCCATTGCCGGTATATGGAAAATCACCATCATTCTTCCTGATGCAAGAGCAGTTCAAATCGCCGGGGATACAGGCTTTACTATTACTACAGTTGCATCCATTTGAAGACTGCATTAAACTGAATGATTTTGGATGTTTAAGAGAATGGAAATAAGTGAAATAGGCCGGTGCTTTAACATTATCTATTTCATTGACAAGTGATACAGGAATACTCTCGGCTCCCGATGAGAGGTCCGGAAGTATAAGTCCGGTCCTCTGAGGGGAGTTTGGAGACTTCCACTTCTGAACCGATTTCCAAACAGCGAAAGCACTAGGCTGTCCAGGATTTCTTACCAACTTATACTTAAACATGCTACCGCCACCTTTCGCTTTTTCTACCCATGAATCTTGAATTTTATACAGACCGTCGTAGACATAGATTTTTAAACTCGGGTTCACAGCATCTCTGATTCCACGGATGACTCTTACTTCATTGCGTTGTCGCGAACTTCTATCTAACGCAAGATTACCCCTATGAAGCTTCTGATCCGTCACGTTCCCATCTCTCTTGTTGAAGTTTCCGCCTTGACCAGAATAAATTATAACATCATTGTCCTCAGCTTCATCGTCATATTCTCCGGACGAAACAATGCTTACAGCCAAAGTTTCTTCTTCAAACTCGCCCCTAATATGCAAGGCGTCGATTCCCCCCATGGAAGGAGCATGCAAACCAACAAGACACATTTCCATTCGGAAAAAGAAAATGTCGCCTATCTCAACCCCAGGAGCAGGACCTATTCTCTTTTTCATGTTTGTTCGAATCCCCTTGCTCATCAAAGTCTTACAAGCTTTTAAATCTGCACGCGCGATCCCACCCATGTTCAATTCCTTAGCCTCAACAAGTTGACTTAGCCTTCTTCTTAGCGCATCAAACGTCTTGAGCACGATATGAACCACTTCACGACTACCATCTTCTCTTTCATTCACACCTATCCCAACCAAAGCACTTGAATCAATAGGTCCTATACTTATCCTAGCCTTCTTCGCGTATGATTTAGCTCGAGTCGCACTTCTTTTGTTACTACCAGGATAATCATCATCATCATCATCATCAAGATCATCCATTGTTGAATTAGTGTCTCCAGTTCCTAATGGACTCCTAAATGCCCTAATTGGAGTTGGCATTGCACTACCCCTTCTTGTAACCCTAGAAGGAGGAGTTTGTTGAGGTTCACTAAATGGGAAAAAAGGCGAAAATCCAGAAGGATATTGAGCTGAAGATGGAGCTTGATGAGACATTGGAAAAACAGGTATCAAACTCCTTATAGGCTTAACATCCAAAATCTTAAACTTGTCAATGGAACCTGAAGGAGGAACTGAGTTTTGGCCTTCCATTACACAAAACCCTCAAAAATCAACTTCACAGAAAATCAACCTTCACAGAAGCCAGCATAAATAACCTTTATTTTCTCTTTCCTTAATTCATTTCAAAACCCAAGTTGGAAAGTTTCCTCATTTTCTGCAGAATAACACAAAAGGGTCATGCAATCTTTTATTTTTTGGTCAAAGGGTCATGCAATCTTGAAGATGCTTTTTTTCTTGAAGATTCTTTTAGGAAAAACTATTTACAGATAAAACCCAAATAGAAAATGAAATAAAGCACGGATTTTTACTAAAATTGGATCATACCCATAATTTGATAAGCTCTAACCAATCTTAAGAGATCGATAAAAGTACAAAATTGACAAAACAATGGAGAGAGAGAGAGAGAGATTTTGCATTAAGAGAAAAATCAGATGTGTTACCTTAGTTATAGAAATGCTTCTTGAATGCTGAAGATTGAAACTGGAGGAGGAAGGTGAAGTGAGAAAATGGAAGAAAATTAGAGTTGAGTTTTTATTGGGTAACATAACATAGTGTCAAAAAAACAAGTGTGTTTCTTTTGGAACTGTGTGCTATGGGAGAGTGAAATGGTTAATAATTGTGTTCTCTGTTCTGTTGTCGTACAACTGAGACACGTGCTGTAATAAAGTTACACCGTGCTACACATTACAACAGTCAACAAGGATCTAAGGAAAAAACATACCGTAATTCTAATTGTTATTTTGGTGTCAGATTTTTCTGAGCAAAATATCCTTATTATAATGATAATGATAACTACCCACTAACACTCAACACATTTCTATTTCTAATCTATAACTTCTATAACTATTAATAAAGGGGATTCTAAAAAAAATTGTCATTTTGGTGTCAGATTTTTCTGACCAAAATGCCTTTATTATAATAATGATAACTACCCACTAACACCCAACACATTTCTATTTCTAATTCTAATAATAATAATAATCACCCACTAACACACCAATACACCAACACATAGGGCACGTCTTTCCCCTAGTCTCCATAATGCTGCTGACTCAATTTTTACCCGTGTATAAAATTAAGAAAATTAGTTTAATTAATTAATTATATTAATTTTTAAAAAATGTATATTGTTTTTCAAAAAATTTATTTTTTATAATTATTGAGACTGTTTTTTATTAAACTATTAATTATCTCTAATTTTAAATAATTAGAACTATTTTTGTAAAGAATAATTAATGTGTCTAGCAATGGTATTATAAAAAGAAAACAATGGGGTATTTTTTTTTGACAGGAAAAAATGTTTTTTTTTAGATAAGCAATACTTTCATTGAAGGGAGCATAAGGGGTGTCCAGCCCTTACAATGGGAATAAAGGAAAGGGGGAGGGCTTCCTCAAAACCTCCCTAAGCCAAAACCCAATGGAAAAAAGACTTAGGGAGGAAAAAGAGTACCTCGTACAATCTGCACTACAGTGAGGATAAGCAACCTAATTCACTGTTTCTCCCCCTAAAGACTACAAATTGTTTAAGCATTGTAGTGGATTACACCACCACATTGAAATGAAAAAGGAGGAATTACAATTCAATCTATAAATACACCAACACCAAGATAGACTTTTAATACGATTCACCACCATCTCGATATTAGACTCCTCATTATTGAAAATAGCTCCATTCCTCGCCAGCCATATGCTCCAACAAGTAGTTAACCAAACCATGTGCTTCGTGCGTTTTGCTTTCTTCCCCTTACACAAGCAGCAACAATGGTGGACAAGACCAACAACATCCAAAGACAAATCAAGAGCAACATCAGTCCAAGATGTAACACACTTCCAAACCGAATTCGCGAACCCGCAATGGAGGAACAAATGATTCACGGACTCACGCTAAACGTGACAGAATGAGCAACGAGCATCGTCTTCCAAGTGGAGAACATTCCTGCGCAATAGTTGCTCGCGCACCGGCAACGCATCCAACAGCAACCGCCAGCCAAAAACCAACACTTTCGAAGGCACTATTGATTTCCATAAACTTGCAAAAAAATTCTTCTGCACCGAGACATTAGAGGATAAATCACCACGGACCAGCTGAATATAAAAGGTTTTAACTGAATAATTCTTCGATTTATCGAGCGGCCAAATCCAAGAATCCATCTTCATTCTCGTTGGAGCCACGGGCTGGAGAATATCTCGCAGAATGTCTGCCTCAGCTGTTCAGACAGCATCATTACCGAGATGCCTAGGTTCCAACCAATGCCAAGAATCATTATGCCAGACAACGGATTCAGCCACCGTTAAATTCTGCTGTCCAACACCATTATACAGGAGAGGAAAGACCTTAAACAAAGGGTCAATCCCAAGCCATTGGTCTTTCCAGAAATTAATTGAAGCACCTTCACCCAAACTCTTCTAACACACCAAGCAAACCTTCTTTGTTCCTCTACATTAACATCCAAGTTCACCAAGTCCCTCCACCAAATGGATCCCGAGTCCCTACGACGATTACCATCCACCAAATCCTGAACTAATGAAGAGGTCAAATCTCCGTACGTACAAGATAACATACGACTCCAACTCACACAGAGATCCGATAAAGCTCTCAATTTCCACTTAGACAACAAAGCTATATTAAATAATTTCAGGTTTTTGATCTCGAGACCTCCCTCTTCCTTTGGTTTACAAATACTATCCCAAGCCACCCAACACATTCCCCTCTAATGGTGTATTTATTATACTGAAAAGTATTAAACTTATATTTTCAAAAAAAAAATTATTAGTTCGCTTTCTTTTAACTAGAAAAGGACTGTTGCGTTTCATTTATAATATGAGTAGCAATACATTTGGTTACTGAAAGAAACATTGAGAACAAGACTCAATAACGGCTACCCTTGCTAAAGAATGAGGGATCATATTTGCTTGACTATTAGCAAAAATAACATTGTTATGTTAAAAATTTATTAATTCTAGTGGTGTCAATGGATGGACGGAACTTATAAAAATTATCAATTTTTTCATTTACAATCTGGATGAAAACAAATCCATTCCAACAACAGTTATTTACAATTTTTAACGTGGATATCCATTATATTCATTAAAATATTTTTTTAAAAAACTATTCAATTTATAGAGAGGGGAATGTTTGCGCTAATAAGTTTGTTGGTCATCGAACAGTATAAGTGATTTTGTTTGGTGGACTCTAATTCTTAGCTTCATTTGCTGATGTTTTTTCTAGGAATAGGTTAGTTCTGTCTAGCTATATATTTTGCCGATCTTTTCCTTGGGATAGTGTTTCTTATTTGATGGATTGGATTTTCCTTTGGTATTCTACTTTTGTTGTTCCGGTCTAGATGCAAATTTGCCATAATATAAAATTTAAAAAAAATATTTTATACATTTTTGTGGAGAGAGAAAAGTGAAAACTAGTCGTTGAGGGATGAGGTAGGAGAAGGTGATCGAACGAAACAGATAAATAAATGGTGAGAAGGAAGATTCTGACCTGATCAGAGAAGATCTGATAAGGTATATCTAGACTGGATCTTGAAGATCAATTTCAGACCTAACCGAGAGCTTGAAGACGATAGTTGATGTAATAGTGCGTAAGAGACAAAGATAAGAAAGTGATAACTGAGAGTACGAAGGGAAAGAGACAAGGGACACAGAAATTTGAAGAGAGAGGTGATGCAGAAGAATCTGAAATGTGAAAGGTGAGAACTGAGAAGTGAAGAGTCTTGTAAAGAAGACTCTAGAATTCATAAAAAATATGTTTGTCAAAAAAAAGTCATGGACTAAATGCACTGATAAATGAACTAATAAATGAATTAATAAAAAGAAATTAACGTAAATAAAAGAGTATTAAAATCGGATAAGTTGTGACGCTGAATTTGGGATCCTGAGGATTCACAATTTAAGCAAAAATTGAGTGGAGTGCTTAAAAATGATGTTTTATTGTAAAGATCCTATACGTTGGTGCATAAGTGGTTGCACAATTAGAGTTACTCTTGGATTCTTACGAACTTTCCTGATTTTGTTTACAACACTTGTGTCATTTACATGGCATGTGAAGTAGTATCGTTTCTACAACTCTATGTTTGAGGTAGTTATCCACTTTGCCTAATTTGTAGGAACAATTCCCTCATCCTTGGCACAGAACTTCGTCGTACATATTTTCTTTAGGAGCCAGCGTCTCAGCTTTGTTGCAATTCGTCCCTGTGTGCCTCATTTTAATCCTTTTCCTAGCTTTTAAATTGGCTAACCTCACACTTTAAAACTAGAAACCCTAGAGGAAGAGAAACTGGAAATGTGATCGTCACTAGCATTGCAAAGCTTCCAACACACACAAATCTACATTTTTTCTTTAATCATGGTTGTGTGCATTAGCTTCCTCATTCTATTGTCAACAAAAGTTCGTGGAAATTTGTTCCATTAGATTCGTATGAACTCGATCGATAATAATCTCATGGTTTACTATGTTATTTTTTGGCAAATCATGGTTTGCAAGTCATAATTTGGGGGACAATTTTGTTGTATTACACTGTGTTTGATTTTTGCAGATTTGGATTTCGCCTTACCTTTTCGCGTTTCATCATTGCAATTTCGTGTTTCACCTTCTAAGATTTAATTTGTTGTGAATTCAAGTGTGAATGGTTAGTCTCACATCAACTACATGAAAGATATATAAGAGAGGGGACCCATATACTCAACGCCTTAAGGTTTTAAGTGGAGATATAGTGTCCATGTCTCTTTGGGGTTCATGTCATTAGCTCGGTGTTGCTCCCGGTGCTCCCCTGGACTCCTCAACAAGTGTGGATCCTGATTTAGATTAAGACTAGTGATGTGGGTGATTCACAGTTAAGGGGGAGAATGTTGGGAATTCAGGTGTGATCAAAAACTGACAATATCAAATATATTTTATTTTATATTATATCTCATTAAAATAAAATAGCAAACTACTCAACTAGTACTTTGTTTACCAACAACTAATAAACTACTTAAGTTGTCAGATATATACAAAATGCATAATTTTCTATATTTTATCTTTTCGTTTATAATTTAAATATCAGTCCATAATTGTCTCTCTCTCTCTCTTTCTCTCTCTCTCTATATATATATAAGCAAAATTGTACTTTTGACCCTTTATGTTTGGGGTTTGTGTCATTTTGGCCATTTATATTTTTTTTTCTCGTTTTAGCCCCTCATATTTTTTTTTTGTCATTTTGGCCCATGCCATTAGTTTTTTCTAACGGACGCCACGCTGACAGTTAACTGCTGACGTGGCGTCCCTCTGACGTGTAATCATTAATTGACATGGCAAAAACAATATTATTTAAATCAAATTGAAATAACACATCATTATATATGTTTTTTAGATTTTAAAAATACAAAACACAATGTTAAAAACTTAAAGAAACAAAGACCTGAAACTTAAAAATACAAAACACAATATTAAGGAAACTTAAAAGATGATCGCATTAAAAAGCAAACAGATCTAGATAATGCCTTCATGCTGGAAAATGCAAACAGATCTAGTGGGAGAGAGATCTAGATAATGCAAACAGATCTCGATATCTTCATCTTCCAAATCTGTCTGCAAAACTTCATCTTCTTCGTATCTTCAAAAACATATCGAATATGGGTTGAATCTGAAAGTAAGCCATAAACGAATATGCAAAACCGAATCAGAAAAATCGCAAATAGAATTGATTTCGAATCTGAAAAATCGAATCTTCATATCTAAATCTTCTTCGTTTCTGATTTCGTTTATGGATTTCGAAAATAGAAAACGAAAATGGAAAAAATTACAGATTTGATTTGGAAACGAAAATGGAATCGCAAAATCGTTTCTGGCTTGCGACTCGTTTACGACATCTTCGTTTATGGGTGTCGATTCGTTCATGGCATCTTCGTTTTTGGGTTTCGATTCGTTCACGGTTACGACGTCGTTTATGGCGGCTTCGTTTGCAAACTTCTTTGTTTCTGGGTTCTTTGTTCTTCTTTGTTTCTGGGTTCTTCATTCTTCTTCTGTTTCTTTTAAGTTTTTTTGTTTTTGACCCAAGATTAATTTCTCTACAGATTAATTTATTCTGTTTCCGTTTACAATTAAAAAAACTGAATTGCTGATGTGTTTTAAGTTTTAAGTTTATTTCTATTTTTTAATTGTAAAAACTTTTTAAAAATTGAATTGCTGATGTGTTTTTTAAATTTGATTTAAATATTAATTTGTTTGCCACGTCAATTAATGAGTACACGTCAGCTGGACACCACGTCAGCAGTTAACTGCCAGCGTGGCGTCCGTTAGAAAAAACTAACGGCAAGGGCCAAAATGACACACACAAAAAACATGAGGGGCTAAAACGAGAAAAAAAAACATAAAGGGCCAAAATGACACAAACCCCAAACATAAAGGGTCAAAAGTGCAATTTTGCCTATATATATATATATAATAAAAATATTTACTCATTAATTTTTATGTTTTTTTAAAATTTTAAATATAAAATATGTATAGATTTAGATGTCATTTTAGTCCTTACAAATATATCGAGCTTCGATTTTAATTCCTATAAAAAAAATTGTTTGTGTTCCTATAATTTTCAAAACCATCAATTTTAGTCCCTAAAGTGTTTTCCAAGTTTAAAAAGCTGATATGGCATTTTTTTACTGTGTGATATTTAAAATTTGCTATATATATACTAAAATGATATTTAAAAATTGTCAAAAAGTCATATTTAATCTTTTTTAAATTTATCATCACCCATGTGATAGTTTTTTTTATATTATTTTGAGACATGCATTTTTGGCAAGTGGGACAATTTTTTTAACCAACACTGTTGGCCTAGTGGCTTAATCTACCGTAGGACATGGGGGGGTCAACTCGGTGCTCTCGGGCTCGATTCCCGCAGTGGACAAACTTAGTGTTGGCCGGTGGGAAATTTGACCTAAGCACAAGCGGAGATTAGTCTTTCGTAAAAGCGTTGGGACACTCCGTAGGTAGCCAGCGATGGGTCGAACCAAAAAAAAAGTGGGACATGTAACATAATATAATATAAAATAAGGATTCACTTACCTTCTGGTTCTGCTGACTGTAGAATATTTCATGTACCATAATATAAAATAAGGATTCACTTACAACCTAATTCGATTGATCAAGAATGATTACATGTAACACAACGTGAACTAGGGTTCACTCACTATCCGGTTCAACTGAGTACAGATGATTCAATGTATTACAATGTGAGCTAGGATTCACTTACCTTTCGCTCCACTAACCAATGAAAAATCCATGTCAAACAGTGTGAATCATACTTCACTTAGCATCTAGTTCAACTAACCATAAATGGCATGTATCATTGTGTAAATTAGGGTTCACTTATCGTCTGATTCAACTGAGGTTCACTTACCTTTTGTGGCTATGCGAGTCAGTACTTATAGAGATTTGTGCTAGTCTGAGCCATTGAATCGAACGGGTGAATCTGAGCCGTCGAGACTTGATAAAGAGGGCCTTGGATATGGATCCAAGCAATTGAGCTAATACATGTCCAATTGGCTGAGTGGGCCTCGTGGCCCAATCTGAAATACGAGGTCTTGGATATGGATCATAGCCATTGGGTCATTCTAGGTCTAGTTTGTTTAGTGGGCCTCTTGGCCCAGTCCAGAAAATCCTTCATCTCTCGATCTTCTTTCATCATCAACAGAACAATCGCAACATTTTGTAACCGAGCAATAAATCCACTCAAGATCCAAACATGCAAGCTCTCAATCGCAAGATACCTCACTCTCCAGCGCCAAATCTATGACTCTTTCATGATACTTCAGACTTCTGATGTTATTTTTTGTGATGGATGGCTAAAACTTTCTCCAAACTCTAAAGTACCCTTAATGTCGCATTTTACATATTTTATCACATAATTACTTTTTTTCACCAAACTGGTTATCGAGGAACTAACTTCGCATATTTAAACTGTTTAATTTTTTCTGAACCCTAATGTACCTCAAAACACACTGATCAGTATCAAACCTTACATATTTTGTCACAAAATTGTTATTTTTTTCATCAAGCCGGTTATTGAGGAACGAACTTCGCGTAGTTGAATTATTGAGATTTTTTTCACCCTAAAAGTACTACAAAACACACTGCATAGCGTTACACATTACATATTTTGTCACAAAATCTATTTTTTCACCAAACTTGTTATTGAGGAATGAACTTCGCGTATTTGAATTGTTAAAAAAATTTCGAACCCTAAAGTACCACAAAATACATTGCTTAACGTCATACTTTGCATATTTTGTAATGAAATTAATTTTTTGGAAAGTAAAAATTAGTTGATAAGCAAAAAGCCAAAGTTGATGCTAAACTCACCTTTACAATTATCTTGCATTTAGATTTAAATATTATTGATAGAAATATATTAGTAATTAAAATTGACTTTCCATATTTTTTAATTATTTGATCGAAACATATTAGTAATTGATAACTATATAATAAAATACAAAAAAACATGTTTCATTTTTTATCAAGAACCTTTTCTACTTTCATAATTTATTTATTTTGGTATATTCTACTTTCGCAATTATATACGTGCTATTGCAATTCCTGAGCAACAATTGCACATTTCCAGAATTTTATAATAATAAAGGAATAGTAATTGAGAGACTTAGGGAAAATAAACCAAAAGAAAAATGCTTTTATAAAAATTGGGGTGAATAATAGTTTTGTTAATGGAAAAAAGATTCCATGTAATAATAAATGGGGGAAAAGAAAAAATAGGGAACCCATGTAGATCCTGTTTAGGTCAGATCATATTTGTAACAACCACGTAAGCATTTTTTAAATCTATAACTACCGTGTACACAAAAATAACTTAAAAGACCCAAGAAGGAGTTTAGACATATTTTACTTGGGAAAGTATTAGGAAAATGAATTGCGAATTTTATTTAAAAAATGAATTTACTAGTTTCTGCATTATTTTTCCTTTATAATATTTTAGGATAAAGCGTGTCACATTTAATGTATATGTTTGAACATAGTAGTGATTTTAGTCATGTATTGGTTATTTCGCCTTAGTAATTGATATGAGTTAGGATATATTCTGGTGTCAAACTTAGTGACTTACACTAATTACGTTATATTATCTTTAAGACACTAATTGATATGAGTTTAGACATCTTTTAATGGCTAATATGTTATTCAAAAGATAAGTAAATGTGTATTGTTAGATAACACACCTATGACTATGAGTATCCAAATTTTCGAAATTTGATATATATGATCATAATGATAATTTACATTATTCAACGGTCGAATGGATAAATTTTATTGTATACGCAAAGTTAGTTTAAAAGGTTGTTAAAACTGGTTAACTGAGTTTGGAAATAAAAAGAAGTGTTATGATGAAATGGGCTTTTAAAAATAAATAAACAAACAAAATAGTGTTTTGGGTTTTTTTATGACCACACGCTTTCATACATTCATAGTTTACATAAAAAAGTCAGAATAACTTGACAGTTAATTAGTTTGAGTTTGATTTTGTCTCATTTCTAAATTTTAGAATTTTTTTTGTCATTTAAAACTATTGGAATATTGAAAAAAGCGTAATTATTTTTTAAAATGTTTTAAACAAGGCAAAATATCTCCACAAGTCCATTAACTTATTTTTTGGTAACGAATAGGTCCCTTAACTTTTTTTTGTAACGTATAGGTCCCTTAACTTTTAAAAACGTTGCACCCTTGTCCCTTTTAACGTTTTTTTGTTAACACCGTTTATAAGTCGCTGATGTGGCTATTAGTCTGCTTATTTGGCATGCCACGTAGGATATTTCATTATTTAATAATTATTTTTAGTTAAGAATTAAAGAAAAATGTGAATTTCCTTTTTTATCCTCATCTTCTTAGTTTCCCCTTTTCTAAACCCTATATTCTGCAATTCCAATTATTGCAAAGAAGCATATTGAAATCTGAAACAAAAAATAGGAATGAAAATCTGAAACTGAAATTACAGAGAAGCATATTGAAATCGAAATTATAAACGAAAGTTTTGCCATTTTTTCTCATGAGGATAGTGTTCAATCGGCGGTGGTTTTCTGCAACAGGCCAACACTCATGTGCTTCATCAACAGATATCTATATCAGATCTGGAAGTAGTTGTAATAATATATAATAGAAACAAAATCTGATGGGGTGATGCTTTTAAATTCATTTGTATCTCCATAATATTCTGCTTCAGTCCAATCATGAGGGTACTCAAGATGGTTGTTCCACTTATACTCCTCAACCTCCTTGTTTAAGATTGTAAACTCTCTTCAGCAACAATCCAGATCTGAAAAAAATTACCATATTCTTCAACCTAACGAAATAAAATTGGGGATATCACCTATAAACCTAATGAAAGAAAATTATGGATTTCACCCAATTCGCAAGGGAACAAAGATGATGGTGCTGCTTTGAGAAGAAAGGAAAGCATAAGTCTGGTAGCAGAGAGGGTGAGGAAGATGAAGAATGTTTTTTTAAATTTTTTAATTCAAAATAATTATAAAGTAATGAGTCAGCAAATAAAATTCCCATATAAGCATTAAAAAAAGTCACATAAGCAATCTAACATCCACTTAAGCATTTTTGTAACGGTGTTAACAAAAAAACGTTAAAAGGGACAACAGTACAACGTTTTTAAAAGTTAAGGGACCTGATCGTTACAAAAATAAGTTAAGGGACCTATTTGTTACCAAAAAATAAGTTAAGGGACCTGTGGATATAGTTTGCCTTTAAACAATTATCACTTTGGTGCATGACTTGTGAGCCGAACCTGAACCAACCCGTCCACCATCAAACTGGTTTGGTTAGGACTTTGAAGAAACAAAATATAAAATCCGAACCAGCCTGTCCAATATCAAATTGGTTTGGATCATCTCTCACTTTTCACGGTGCAATCTGAACCTTCGGGTCAAATTAAAGAATCTGCACGCAATGTCATGGTCTGTCATGGTCAAAGCACCCAACCCAATGCCGACTGTTAACCATGTGGTTTCTTCTACACCGTTGGATGCTCGATGGTTACCTTCAAAAAAATCAGCACCATCTAAATTTTTCACCAGTTCCCAACAAAAGCAGCAATCAATGCCACCAAATGCTGCTTCTAAGGCACCTTTTTCGTACTCTGTGACGAACGCACTTGTTTTTCTGTTTCAGTTTCATTCCTCCAGTGCAGTCTCAGCCGCTGGATCTTCTTTCCATCCCATCCTTGTCGGTCGCGCTACCGTTTTTTAATGTTTTATTTGGAAGTTGTGAATAACAAAATGTACTATATAAACTTGACAAGACTCGTTACTTCTCTAAAATCAATAAAAAAAAATTGAGAGCTTTCTCTTTCCTCAACTTAATAAGGCATGTATGCCACGTATCTTGTGCCATGCTTCTATAAAAACAATGCCTCTTATTTTCTGAGATATCTCACTCATAAACACAAATAAAACTTCTCATCCTTGTCAAGTATCAATACACCTCTCCCTCTTTCTATCTCTCTGCATCTCTCTCTCTCTCTTAGACACACACACACACACAACCATAACAACATTTTCAATGTGAAGTGGTGTTGTGAGAAAGAATGGGTCAGTAATGAATAGGAGAAGGAAGAGGAAGTCCTCATTTGATAATCCTCCTAATCAGATCCATACCAAAACATTGAAGAAACTATGTGGGATGAGCATTTCACGAGAAATGTGTGTCTCATACACGTGGTGTGATATAATCCTTGAGACATGTCCAAGATGCCGCAACCTTACCGAACTCGCTTGTCCCCTCATCCCTATTTGGATTTAGAAAATCTCTTCTTGTGGTGCTCAGATGTCATTTGTTGCGAGGTCTCACCCCAACAGATGATTGACAATTGTAACGTCTTGCTCTTGGTCTGTCACAAGGATGGTGAGACTGATGTCCTCAGATGCGGGGCTTACCATTAATATTTATTAACCCTGTTACAAAACAGTGTATAGCAAATTTTGAAGCCTACGAGCACATCCGCAAGAGGGTATTCCTACGCCACCTTGGCTTATGACCCCTCCAAATCTTGGTACTATAATATCATGTGTTTCTTGGATTGTCACCATGTGGATATTTTCTCCTCTATGAGTGGTCATCGGGAGACTTTTACTCTTAATATGTCTTAAGAGGTTATTGAGGCTCGTTGGGTCAAAAAAATGTGTATACACGAAAGGAGCAATTTATAGGCGCTCCCGAGTCCCGATCAAGACATTTGATTAAGTTTATGGTTGATAGACAATAGATATTGACAAACAAGCAGTGGATTTACCGCTTTCACCTTGTTGTCTTTTAAAAAGATGCCATAGAGACATAAGTATAAGACGTGGCAAGCTCTTGTTTTTCATGTCTATAGCTTTATACTTCTTAATTTTTTAACTTCTTGAAAGTGTCAAAAGGCTTGTTCTCCCCTACAATTGGATGAGGATTTGTAGCATCAATGATCAGAATTTGTGAGATCTGAATTTTTATGGTAAGCTATTATCGTATCATCCATACTATGGAATGACATTTTTCATATGTAGAGCTCTCGTCCATTGCCACTACATTGATGGAAATGATGACCCATCTCCTCAAATAATTCAATATAATGGATTGTTGTATGACTTTTGTAACACACAACATTTAACTTACCTGAATTGAGAGTTTCATGCATTCATAGTATACACAAAAAGTCAACTTAACAATTAATTAGTTTGAGTTTGATTGTGTCCTATTTTTGAATTTTTTTGTTATCGAAAAGTATTGGAACATCAAGAAAAAGTGTAGTTGTTTTTTTTTTAAAAAATATTTCAACAATTATCATTTTGGTGCATGACTCGTGAGCTGATTTCGAGCCAACCCACCCAATATCGAATTGATTTGGTTAGGGCTTTGTAGAAACAACATTTAAAAAATTGAAATTGGTTTCTTCTACGCCAACTGTGCAATCTAAACCTTTAGTTCAAATTAAAGAACCTGCACGCAATGTCACAGTCAAAGCACCCAACGCCGACTGTTAACCATGTGGTTTCTTCTACACCGTTGGATGCTCGACGGTTACCTTCAAAAAAATCAGCACCATCCAAAATTTTCACCAGTTCCCAACAAAAGCAGCAATCAATGCCACTAAATGCTGCTTCCAAGGCAACTTTTTCGTACTCTCTGACGTTGTTTCAGTTTCATTCCTCCGATGCACTCTCAGCTGTTGGATCTTCTTTCCACCCTATCCTCGTCGGTCGCGCTACCATTTTTTTAATGTTTTATTTGGAAGTTGTGAATAACAAAATGGACTAGATAAACTTGACGAGACTCATTACTTGTCTAAAATCAATAAAAAAATATTTAGAGCTTTCTCTTTCCTCAACTTAATAAGGCATGTTCCCATGTTTAAATTGTTGAATGTTCCCATCTAATCTGTGTTTAATGTTTGCATATATGGTGTTTTAGAGAATAGATGAATTAATTTTAGTTTGGAGTCATTTGACACTATAGGACCCCGGTTGTGCTTTTACGTGTGTGTTTATTGTATTTCTGCGGCAGATGAGAGAGAAAGCTTGAGCCGCTGCTTTTAGCGCTTGACAGCTGGGAGATAAGGACAAACACGTTATTGTGGGGACCAGCGCTAAGAATTCAGAATATTTCTCTCTTTTGGTTGGACACATTTCACTTTTGGGCACATATAGGACAAGAGGCGCCTCTCTTTTAGGGTTTTTTGGGATCATATACCCTAACACTATATAAGGCAACATTCCTTATTCATTTATCACTCTAGGTCAAAAGGATAAAAGTATATAAATATATTTTCCTCCATTTTTGCACCAAGCTACCTTTAATCACCAAAGTGGAAACACCATTGTTGAGTGTATTGCTGCAGCATCGCAGGAGCTGACATACTTGAAGAATCTCTTAGTTTTGGAAGCTGTTTCGTACCTCCAAGCCATTACTCTTGGAATCTATCTTCAGTTTTCCTCTTCTTAGTATCTTTTTCTCTTGTATCTTTAGGTTATGACTTTAGCGTTTATGTTTAAGTTCTATTTCTTGTCTTGTTCGCTCATTATGAGCTAATCACTATTAGTTGGGGATGCTATAAGCTATGTAACGAATTCTTAGCATATTTAATGAAGTTTATTTGATGTTTTAGCATTTTATGCTTATGGTGACAATATTTCAATCTTAGATTAGGAATGACCAACTAATTTTAAGTAGCACTTATAAATTCTGAAAAGGTTTATGAATTAATCTCAGGATAATACGGATAGTAGGTGTTAAAGGACACTTTAACATTTCTTGCTTAAACTCTAGATGTAGGAGGGAAAAATCCATAAGGTGAACACTGTAGATGCATAATAGCCTAGTGTAAACTTATTTAGGGATTAAACATAAGCTCTTGTAACAAAGCGCTAGTGAAAAGTATCTGAAAAGTACAAACTGATGCTACAACACCTAATGCTACATCAGATACAACATTAATACGCTTTGATGGATTTAAATAGCAAAAGCATTCCAACTTACTCTCCACTTTGATTTTCACACTCCTTTACTTTTATTTGTTAAAGATGGTCTCAAAAACTTATGTATTTATTTTATTTTACCTCACTAATTTTTTAGCCAAATTAAGCACTTATTGATCTTCAATCCTCGTGGGAACTAACTTTACATATCATTTGACTACGTGTTGACCGTGTATACTTGCACATTAGTTTACGCAACAAGTTTTTGGCGTCGTCACTAACCACACACCCCTTCCCCGACCTAACACTGGCCCCTAGCCCACTACGTCACCACTTGCACCCCCTGAATCCGGGTTTTTTTATACCCCCACCAACTCCCGTATACCCCCACATAATTATTAAAACCCAAAAATACCCCTTCCCAAAAACAGATTTTTTTCCCAAAAACGGATTTATCTACCCAATAGGTAAATCCGTTTTACAACAATAACAAAGCGGATTTACCTTAGGTGGGGGTTAAATCCGCTTTGTTATTTTGCAAATCGGATTTACCTATTGGGTAGATAAATCCTATTTGCAAAATAACAAAGTGGATTTATCTACCCAATAGGTAAATCCGATTTGCAAAAATAACAAAGCGGATTTACCTTAGGTGGGGGTTAAATCCGCTTTGTTATTTTGCAAATCGGATTTACCTGTTGGGTAGATAAATCTGATTTGCGATTAAAATTAACATTATTTTTTTAAAAAAATAGATATGAATATCGGTCGTCTTTTAGTTCTAGTGTGTAGTTCGTTAACACGTGACAATGTTGTACGTCGGGTGAATAATTTAGGCTAAAAAATCGGTTTATAGGCAACCTACTCATACTGTAATGAAACCACAGCCATTAAATCTGAAAAAATCAGGGATCAGGACTCTCTAGAAGGGACTTCTTTCAAGACAAATGGGCTCAAAATCCCAAATTCCATCGTTTGCTATTTTTTATTAATTTTTTTAATTTTTCATAATCTCCAAAAAAATCTAAAAAAAATTGCATGACCTTATTTTGGTTTTATTAGATTTAAGGTGGTGTTTTTATAATTTTTAGATTAGTTTTGACTCTTTAATGGATTTTTAGTAGTGTTTTTATAACATTTTTAAAAAAAATTAAATAAAAAAGAGTTATTTTTAATACCCAAAGCGGATTTCCGAAAATTCTCTTTCAAAAGATAAATCTGATTTCCAAAAAAAACGAAAAACAGATTTATCTTTTAAAAGATAAATCCGAGTGAATTTTTGAGTTAGGGTATGTTTGGGTTTTTAAATTTTGTGAAGGGTAATTACGTCTTTTCTCTGGGTTCATGGGGGTATAGTGTCAAAGGGTGGGGGTACCAAAAAAAAGGCACATGCTTTTCCCACACCCCATGCTACTCACCAAACACCTCTTAACCCTGCGAAATGACCAAAAGGCCATTAATGAAACGCTCATTTTTCGCCTATTCGGTTACGGGAAACCGAATAAATTCGATTAGGGTAACTGAAGGTGTATTATTTGGCACACACCCCTCTTTACCTGTTTTAGAGGGTTCGACTGACCCCAACCGAATAGATTCGGATCAGGGCAACCGGATACACGTTTTTTTTAAAAATTATTGAACAGCCTAGATTTCATCGACACTTTTGATCAACGGCTCACAACCTGTCAAACGTGTCAGGAAAATGAGTGGATGACATTTCCTTTGGAAATTGTGCCCCAACGGATAGAAAATAAACGGCTCAGATTTGTGATCTAAAATTTTGATCAATGGCTCATATTTCCCCACGCCTATTATAAATTGGGCCTCAACTTTCCCTTCTACTTCAAAAAAACCCTAACCCCTTCTCTGCTTCTTCTTCTCCACCAACACCCCTTCTCTACTTCTTCACAAACACCCTAACCTCACCCGCTGTAATGGAAGAACATAAAGAATGGAAGTTGTGCCCAACTCAAAGATCCTTAGACAAATATCTAGCTGTCCTGCATCGCCCTGGAACAGTTGAGGACAGGGCTGATGGGGTGTTTTTTAAGTCTCGCGATAACATCTTCTGTAGGTTGGCTAAAGATATATCATTCAATCAGTTGAAGGAAAAGGCCGAGAGGAAGGTTTGCCAAGAGGGAGAGTGGCGTAAAGACATATTTCGTATAGGTTACCGCAAGTGTTGTTGTCGAGATGACGACACTCTCCGCTATGAAGCTATGGATATCTGGAGCGACAATGATGTTAGCGCAATGTTGGAACATCATCGTAATATTCTGTTGGGACGTCAACTCATTGAGCTGTTTATCGAAACAATACGCACTCCGGAAGAGGTTATTTATATTATGGAGCAGAGATTCGCCAAGAATCACTAGTTTCTTAGTTGTTTTTTAGTTGTTTCGTTGTCCTTTCTTTATGTTGTTTTTTTATCATTTTGATGTATTTCGTGTTTCATGTACGGTTACGCTTTATTATATTAAAATGGTTGTTTAATATAAACTGTACTGTAAACCGAAATATAAATAACGAAATATTTATTCATCACTAAATTAGTTTTGAGATTACAATTATTCATAAACGAAATAATAGTAAAAAACTACAAATGGGTAACAACAGAGTCACTCCCAGCATTACTCCCAGCATCCATCCCACCATCACTCCCAGAGTCACTCTTATCATAGTCGTCCAGGAATGCCCGGTAATCTGAATCAGTCGAGTCAGAACCGACATTGTCTTCTTGGGGCATAATCCTGGTGACATTGAACCGCCCCGTCTGAATAAAATGTCACCAATACGTCCACACTCTCAACACCCCCATACACTTGGCATATGGCATGCGTATCAATAAGGACGTTGCCAGAGCGAAAGTTGCTGACACCAAAAATATCAAGGCCAACATCGAAGCAAAAGCAAATGTCGCCAGACATTTCTAGTCTCCAAATCTCATTTGGAATGATAATCTTTCCATCATCTCGACCAACCAGGGTAATAAATCGGATCATACCTGCAACCGAACGTATCAAAACAACACAATCATCATCAGCTTTATTCGGTTGACCTCCACCGAATGTATTGGGTTCACCCTAGCCGAATGTATTCGGTTCACCTCAACCGAATGGGTTCGTTTTGCTTCGTCCCCAGAACCATTCGGTTGAGAGCAACCGAATCTGTCGCTGCCAACTCATAATCCAAAAATGCAGAAACAGAGACATAAAACAAGGAAAAAAACTCAAAGGAAAGTGAGGGAGGGAGTACCTGGTGTTGCGAAATTGAGATTGAACTTTCAAAATCAACGATTGAGAGGGAGTGGAGGGAGAGGGGGGCAGAGTAGTCTAGGGAGTGGGGGAGGGTTTCGGTTGTGGGGGTTTGGGTGAGTGTGAGAGGGGGTGTGAGGGAGGTAGAGGGAGAAATTGTGTTTTAGTGAAGGGTATTTTGGGAATAAAAGAGGTTAGGGGATGTGGGGTGAGTAGGGTGGGGTGTGGGATAAGCCAAGGCCAAAAAAAAGGCTCATGCTTTTCCTACACCCATGCTACTCATCAAACATCCCTTAACCCTGCGAAATGACCAAAAGGCCATTAATGAAACGGGAATTTTTCGCCGATTCAGTTACGGGCAACCAAATTTATTCTGTTACGGGCAACCGAAAGTGTTATTTTTGCCACACACCCCTTTTTTCCTGTTTTAGAGGCTTCGGCTGAGCCGAACCGAATAAATTCGGTTAGGGGAAACCGAATACGCCTTTTTTTTTCCGAAAAAATTTATTGAACTGCTCAGATTCCACCGACACTTTTAATCAACGGCTCACAACCAGTCAAACGTGTCAGGAAAAAGAGTGGATGATATTTCCTTTGGAAATTGTACCCCAACGAATAGAAAATAAACGGCCCAGATTTGTGATATAAAATTTTGATCAACGACTCATATTTCCCCACACCTATTATAAATTGGGCTTCACCTTTCCCTTCTACTTCATAAAAACCCTAACCCCTTCTCTGCTTCTTATTCTCCACCAACACACCTTCTCTGCTTCTTCACAAACACACTAACCCCACCCGTTGTAATGGAAGATCTTCGGCAATGGCAGTTATGCCCAATCCAGAGATCCCCAGACAAATATCTAACTGTTCTGCATCGCCCTGGAACGCTCGAGAACAGGGTCGGTGGTGTGGTTTTTAAGTCTCGCAACAACTACTTCTATAGGTTGGATAAAGATACAGCATTCAGTAAGTTGAAGGGAAAGGCGGAGCGGAAAGTACGCCAAGAGGGAGAGTGGCGTAAAGACATATTTCGTATACGTTACCGCAACGATACTGTAAACCAAAATATAATCAACCCAATATTTATTCATTACTAAATCAGATTTATCCAATTACAATTATTGATAAACGACATAAAAGTAAAAAACTACAAATGGGTAACAACAGATTCACTCCCAGCATCGCTCCTAGCATCCATCCCACCATCACTCCCAGAGTCACTCCCATCATAGTCATCCAGGAATGCCCGGTAATCTAAATCAGTCGAGTCAGAACCGACATTGTCTTCCTGGGGCATAATCCTGGTCATTCGAACAGCACAGTCCGAATATATGTTACAGAGACTTCCACACTCTCAACACCCCCATACGCTTGGCATATGGCATGCGTATCAATAAGGACGTTGTCATAGCAAAAGTTGCTGACACCAACAATATCAAGGCCAACATCGAAGCAAAAACAAAGTTGGCTAGACTCTTCTAGTCTCCAAATCTCATTTGGAATGGTAATCTTCCCATCTTCTCGACCAATCGCGGCAACGAATTGGATCATACCTGCAACCGAACGTATAAAAACAACACAATCAGCATTATTCGGTTGACCTCAACCGAATGGGTTCATTTTTCTTCGTTCCCAGAACCATTCGGTTGAGGGCAACCGAATCTGTCGCATGCGAACCAGAATTCAGAAAACGAAGAAACAGAAATTTAAAAGCATGAAAAATAACAGAGGAAAGTGAGGGAGGGAGTATCTGCTTGCGAAATTGAGGTTGGGACTTCGAAATCAACGATTGAGAGGGAGAGAGAGGCGGATTACTCTAGGGTTTTGGTTGGGGTGTGTTTGGGTGAGTGTGAGAGGGGGTGTGAGGGAGGGAGAGGGAGAAATATGTTTTTTTAGTTAAGGGTATTTTGGGGATTAAAGGGGTTACGGAGTGTGGGGTGAGTAGGGTGGGGTGTGGGATAAGCCACACCATGCCCAACCCATTGAACTCGACCCAGCCCACGTTCCTTTCTTCTTCCTCGACAACGTTTCTATGCTCCGATCAATTTTTTCTGTAACCACATTTCTGATATACGAATTGCAGAACAAGTGAAGAAGAAAAACGTCTTCGAGTGAGTGAGTGGAATTGAAGAAGAAAGAAGAATGTCTAGCAAGAAGAAACAGAAAGCTAAACACAGCGACAGTGAAGAAGACGACGACGTTTTCTACTACCGTTACTGCGCCGCTTCATCATCCACCATCACCACCACAACCACCACCTCCAATAACCAAACCCTAACTCAATCCCAATCCAAACCAAAGAACAAAGTAGGAGGCGCCGTCGTCGGAGGAGAACCCTTAGCTCCATCAAAATCAACCGTCTACGTTTCAAACATAGATTATTCCCTAACAAATTCCGATCTCCATACTCTCTTTTCAGCTTTCGGTAAAATCGCACGTGTAACAGTTCTCAAAGATCGTCACACGCGTCTCAGCAAAGGAGTCGCATTTATCCAATTCGTTTCCCGTCATGACGCTCGTCGTGCCGCCGATGAAATGCATCGTAAGATCCTTAACGGTCGAACCCTAACTGCTTCAATTGCCGCTGATAATGGCCGTGCTCCTGAGTTTATAAAGAAACGTGTTTATAATACTGAAACTGCTAGGTGTTTTGAGTGTGGGGACCATGGTCATCTTTCGTATGAATGTCCTAGGAATCAGTTGGGTCCACGTGCTCGGCCTCAGCCCAAGCATCCGCGTGGTGGTGGTGGTGGTGGTGGTGGTGGGGTTCGTCGGCCGAGGGGTGGGGAGGTGGAGGAGGGGGAAGAGGAGGAGGAGGAGGATGGTGGTGGAATTGGTGGGGAGAGGTTTGAGGAAGATAATTGGGCTTCTGTGGTTGATGATGAAGCTGATGAGAGATTGTTGGGGAGGAATGGGAATGATGAAAGTATTGATAAGAAGAGGAAGAAAGGGAAGAGAGTTGGTTACTTTAGTGATGAGAGTGATCATGATGACGACGATGATGATTGATCAATATTCAATGCTGAATGGTCATTTTTCTGAAGGTATGGTGTGATTGATGAGATTTTTATCTGTTGTTGGTGATTGGATCAATGTGTTTATTGTTTGAGCATGAATTCACGTAAATGTATTAGTAGTCATTAGTGTTAGTTATGGTGGTAGTGATTAGAGATAGTGGTTAGTTAGTGATGAACAATTGAACATTGTTGTGCTTGTCATATTTTAATTAGTTGATGAATGGTGATTGATGAGCTTCTTATTTTGTCGACTTAAGTTAGTGTTTGTTTTGTCAATAAAAGTGGTATCAAAATGTAACATTTTGTTTACCGTATGCTTTGTCTTGTTAGAGTTTTAATATGTACCAAACAAGGTTTTTAAATTGCGGTTGGGATACCCTGCAACCCTAGATATCGCGAAAAATTGCAGACTAAATACGAGTGTGAGAAATTGTAGACAAATACGAGAAATTGTAGGCAAATACAACTGATACAACTAGAGTTGTGGTGGCGATGCAGTTGCCTTTCAGCAGGAATTGCTGTAGCCGACTGCAATTTAAGACCATAATACCAAATTTATAACATAACTCTGATTTTATGTTCTGTTCTGTTCTAGCTTATATATCAAATACTATCTGAGCTAGCACTGTGTTATGTATCAAATAGACTACTACGTGGGTTAGCTTATGTATCATCTTTTGTGTGTTTATTTGACCTCTTTATTCGACCTTTGCTCCTTGATGTCTATTAAGCTTTTTTTATAGAGATTAATTGGTAGTTGGTCATATCAATTATTTAGTTTATGTTTATCAAGCTTCATTTAATATTTAGTAGCTGCTAGCTAGTGATTTAAAATAGTAGAAAATATAACGTAAAGTCATGTTATCAAGAATTAATTGGCCTGAAGTGCTAGCTAGTGATTTCATGTTCTGTTCTGTTCTTGTCAATGTTTATCATTCCTATTTCCCTTGCATCTCGTAACACTAGCTTCTTGGTTCTCCTTGAAGTAGTTGGACATCAGCAACACCAACAACAATCTTCCCTGCAATTTTGTTGTATTCGAGTGATTCAGGATAACAATTCCTGCATTAGCGATAAAGAGTGTGCTTTATTATTTTGGAATTGTTGCTTTCTGATAGGCTTATTGCCCTGGTAGGTATGGTTAGTTATACTAGTATTATAAGACCTAGCTTCTGATGAAAGGGTGAATTTGGCAGCAACTTCCTTTTCAAAGAAAGAGGATACATCTTTGAATGATTCAGGTTTGAGAAGTTAGTGCCTGAACCCTGACAGAATAAACGAGGCGGAGAATTAGGTAACTGGTTCATGAAGAAGAAATCATGCTAAGAAATCTAGCATGTTACTTTTTCGCTTGGTAGGTAGCAGTGGTAAACTGAGGTCCTTGAAGGTCTTCCCATATCTAAGCACAACAGTCGAATTGAAGGTTCTATATCAATATTAGAAGCTGCAACAGTGAGTATCCATGGAGCTGTATCACAATGGTTTTAGGACCAGGATTATCGTTTCTGGCTGAGCATACTACCATGACCCCCATTTGCTCTGCATGAAATGCTCAAATGGCTTAGATCATTCAAGAAGTCTGGTTGGAAGAGTGACTTAACTCCAATAGATTTGAGATAATATCCACTACATCCCTAATAGCATTATCAGTAACCTTTTGTATGGTGGCACCAGAGCAACCTAACCTTCTTCTGAGCATGTCTTATAAGCAGCAATCCTTGTAGAAGGTGAACCACCTCTAGCTGTTCCTTGTGCTAGACCATAGTAACTGGCATTTTTGACTTGGCCACCTGCTGCTGTTCCTTGCGTCCAACATAGTCTCTTGGGAAGCCCTTGGCCCCTTCAGTACTAGTCTGGTTACCAGAGTTTGGAGATCACAGTATCTTGTTCGTACCAGTTTTCTGCAGTAGTAAGAAGAATTAAAAAGTATCAAATATTAAATTTGCCATCTTGTCAATATCAAAATAATATTGAAATATTGTTTTAGTAGACATGAAATTTTTCTAAGAATTTATAAAAGAATGGATGATTACCTATTTCATGCTCATCAAGTGAACAACATCACTATCCAAATAGAAGTTTATTTAATCCATATATATGCTTCAGAAAATATTTGTAGCAACCCATGTGGTAGCATCACTATCCAAATAGGAATAAGTTCTATTTAAGATTATTTGTTAAAAAAGGGTTAGACAATATATGAAGAATTCTTCAGCTCTTGCATTTGAGGCAATGCTGATTTATTTGTTGAAGGAAGGAGAAGGCTTTTGTTGAAAGGGTAAAGTTTCCTATGCAGTTCACTATTGTTAATGTTGGCCTATGGAGATCGTTTGCTACTTACTATAAGAATATGGTATCAATGGAGCTCATAACCATTCTGCTCTATGGAATTTCCCAATTTTTGTAGCAGATCTTACTTAATGCAAAAGCTTTTGTTGTTGTTTTGCTGTTTCTCTCTTCACCTCTTTGTTACCTTCGTTTCATATTTGTTAGGAATTGGAAAACAAAAAGAAAAAAGGTGTTGCTAAACTTATTTGATTAATGTTATCCTTCATTTATTCCTTTATATCTTATTTTCAGGATTGAGCATCACCACCAGTAAGAGCTCTGCAATTTAAAGACCACCCTCAGATTCACTAAATTAAACATGGATGCACAATTGCACATTACCCTATGAAGGACTGGCATATCATTGTGTTCCTACTTAAACAAATGAAGGTATCAGTGGCCACTAGTACCTGGTTTCTCTTTCAATCAAAACCATGTGGGTTACAATCATAGTAGCTAGTTGAGGGCCACAATGAGTTGCCATTGCTTGCTTACTTGAAAATGTACTAAGTTCGACATTTGGAAACGGATTTATGAGAAGGATGTGTAATATAGTCACAGTGAGTTTAACATGAGATGAGACCACATAGTCTTTAGATCCATGGACTATCTATCAGAATGAGGGGTGCCGCCACCCAAAACTGAGAGTTTCGAGCTCGAGAGTCGGTTAAAGTTCATTTTCTGATAGTGTAAGGCCCAAAGAAAGTAGACTTAAATATGTTTGAGGTCCTGCAAATATAGTGTGTTTTGGTTTAGGTCTTTGCAATTTTTTTTATTATAAAAAACCCTTGCAAAATACATTGTTTTGATATAAGCCCTTTTGTTAACCCAACTCTACAAAAACACTGAGTTGTCATTTATTTATTTTTTCTAATTTATTTTTAATGTTGATTTGTAATGCCAAGTCATTATTTTTAATTTTAATTAATTTTTATTCTTCATCTTTCTCGATCTTCTTCATCTCTAACCTCTGGCCTTCAACCTCCATCACCACCTTCATTCTCTTCCTTTCTCTCTTCTTCATCTCTTCACCACCATACACCATAGATCTCACCATCAATAACATCTTCAAGACTAAAAAAAATGTATTCTAAAATCCCCAAAATCCGTAAATCCTTCAATCCCAAAATCCTTAAAGCAGATCTGAAGCAAAAATTGCACTCCCAATTTTGAGCAATCTTTTTAATGAAGACAGATGTGCTTGTTAATCTTTTGACAATGAACTCTCTCATTAGTTTTAAAACCAATATAAGTTAATAATCTTTTGACAATGAACTCTCTCATCGGTTTTAACACCACTTAGTTAATGCCAAATAATTAGGATTTTAAAAAAAAAGAAATAAATATAAAAGCAACGTAGGATTTCTGTTAGTCAACTGTGTTTTTTTGTAACGTTTGACTAACCAAATAGCCTATTTTAAAAAAGTTGATTTTGCAGAGACTTTTTAGAAAAAGTTTTTTTTGTAAGGCTTAAACTAAAACACGCTATATTTACATGGGCCTAAAATATATTTAATCCGAAAAAGTAATATGCATACATTGTAAAGGAAATTTCAAGATTTGCATTTGTCGGATATTTTCCTCACCTATAAAAGGAGACTTATGTCAACTTTTGGTTTTATTCTGGTAGACTAAAAGTCTCCTATTACTTGAAAGTCAAGGTCACTGAAAACTCACATGTGCCTCAAAAAAGTTGAGATTTACATGGGCCTAAAATATATTTAATCCGAAAAGTTGAGATCAAGGTCACTGTAATAGTACTTCAAAAAAGCAATTGTCGCTCACTTGAGATTCGAATAGGTTTCACGTTGAAACTATCTAAAAGCCCATTTGTACTAAAAATTTGCCTCAAACGTGCAATACTACTAACACAAAAAGTTGGATGACTTCCACAAAAAAAAAAGTTGGATGACTATTGCGACAGTTTAAGTGGTTAATGCAATTCAAATAAGTGGTTAATTATGTTCATTAATTAGTCAATACATATATTAGGTGTCGAAACTCATCAACCATCTACATAGCTTCATCTAATCTAATATCTATTTAATCAAATAAACCACACTTAAACTACCAATACTAATCTCTACCATTAATTGCTACCTGTTTTTTTACTTATTAAGAGAAAACCAAGATAAAGCTAAATTGGCTATTTAACGGGAAAAAAACTTAACCTATCTTCCCTCTCTTTACGTCCCTTCAATCATCACTTACATTGCATAGTACATAGACCTTCTTCCCTTCATCTCTCCCTCTCTCTCGATAGTCTCCCTTTCTCTTTCATCATTCATTACTCTCACTCCCTAGCCACACCCTATTTCAGAAAAATATTTTTTCTTCTTCTTCTTCAACTCCACCTCCTTCCATCTCCATTGCCACTACCTAATCTTCTCCTCCCAATCTCATTCTGCACTTTTATTTTTATTTTAGTTTGTTGAACCCTTTCTAAGCTTCTTCAACATATCTATTGAAACAGACTGTTTTAGTAACCAAAAGAAAGAAAAATTAAAGGCTAAAATGCTCTGGGGTCCCTTAACTTTATTTAAAGTAACGATTTAGTCCTTTATCTTTTTTTTTGTCCCAAATCAATCCTTTATGTTTTAGTTGTTTAACACACTTACCCTTTTCCGTTAGCCTCTGTTTAACTCTGTTAAAAAATGCTTATGTGGCCATTATATTGCTGATGTGTCCCAGTTTATGCTTATGTGACTTATAGCTGCTGCCACTATGAATATTCATCTCGTCACTATTTTCTTTCCTTCCCATGGTTAATCACCATAACCATTATCGCTGAAAACTCCAAAAACACGGCAACACAAGGCAGCTATGTATTCAGAAAAACCCATAAAAGGAACAAATAGGAACAAATCATTTTGTTGTTCATCGAGTTTTGATTAAATCATTTCTGAAAATGGAACTGAGAAACTCAGATCTGAAAACGGAAATGAGAAACCGAGATCTTTTCATTTTTAAATCATCTCCATCTCCATTTTCGTTATTGAATCGTTTTCGTTTTGACTTGTTTTGTGAAGCATTTTCGTTTTGACCCGCTTTGTGAATCGTTTTGACCCATTTTTGTTTCTAGATACGACGCGTTTCTAACCCGTGAGCAATTAATCATCTTCGTTTCAGATCTGTTTTGACCCGTGTTTTTTATTCATCTTCTTCGGCCCATTTTCGTTTTGAACCGTTTTCTTCTCACAGATTCGATTTTTGGGTTTTCTGGATTTGTTCAGATTCGATTTTTGGGTTGCTGCTGTTACTAGAAATGATTCTGGACCTGAAAAATAGATTTTAAGAGTGAGGTTTGTGTTGCTCTTGCTGTTCCAGATTTGTGTCTGCAACCATGAGTGAGGTTGAAGAAGAGAATGAATTTTCAGATTTTTAAATAAAATAAAATTAAAAATGACATGGATTAATATTGTATAAGTCACATAAGCATAAACTGGGACACATCAGCAATATAATGGCCACATAAGCATTTTTTAACAGAGTTAAACAGAGGCTAACGGAAAATGGTAAGTGTGTTAAAAAATTAAAACATAAAGGATTGATTTGGGACAAAAAAAAAATAAAGGACTAAATCGTTACTTTAAATAAAGTTAAGGGACCCCGGAGCATTTTACCCAAAATTAAATAAAACAAAAAGGTGGGGTAAGTATTAGACAACACAACAACACCCCCACCACGTTCTTTTTCTTTCTCTCTCTTTCAACTCACACCCATTTCTCGTTGCTTTCTTTTCTTTCTTCCGTAACAACAACCCCATCCCCATTCTTCTCCTCCAACACCAATTCCTCTCCCTCTACAATTGGATTTCTTTCTCCTCTCTTAACCATACTTCTTGTATAATCTAAGAATGCAAGCTTGAGAAGAATATTTTGAGTTGGAAGTGGAAATACTCTCTCTTGGAAATCTTTTTCTTTGGTGTTAATTGAGGTAAAATTCTACGATCTCTTGAATTAAGAGTTGATAATTAGTATAAATGAATAGTGGGAAATGGTATAGAGTTGTAGAAGGTGTAAATTTCATAGTTTATGGGATTCCTTAGAAACCCTAAGTTTAATAAATTGGGGGTTTTGACAAATTAGTGTTACTCAATTTGTTCCATGACTTTTAATAAGTTTCTAAATGTTTGAAATAATTGTATTGATGCTTAGATTCAGCGCAAGTTACGCCGTTGGTTCCTCTTGAAGGCAATGAAAGTGATTTTACTCATTCTTCAAAGTTGTGAGTAGCTAATTTACAATGTGGCAATTGTTATATATTTAATTTCTTTATGGGAGAAGCAAATAAATTTTCTTAAATAGATTTTATCTCCAAATATGAAAATATGAGTTGAAAAGTATTTTTAATTTGATGTATTTTGTTGTCGTCGTTGTTGTTGTTGGGTACCGTTAGAGATAATGCAGCCTATGAGTGAAATGCTCATAGCCCTTTTAGATTACCGTTTTGCCGTGGCGAAGAGATAATACGGCCCGTTTTGTCGTGACGAAGAGATAATACGACCTATGATTACCGTTTGTCACGACGAAGAGATAATGTGGTCTATGTGCACATAGTAAATAGATTATCTTGCTTGTAATATTTTTTATATGAGGCGTGTTGAATCTATTTGACGTTATGATTTCTATATATATATATATATGAAATGATATTGTTCTCCACGTGTCATTTTTGGTGCTATACAAAAATCGTATTTGATGGAAAACCACTCGTGCCATCTTTGCTTCTCCTTCATGTCCACTTTGTTTATTGTGCTCTCACTGAGTCTTTGTGACTCACTCTATCATTTTTTTTATTTTTTTCAAATCTGCAGATATCGGAGTAGATTGTCCTTGGGGTCTATTGTTCGACCCAAGACTTATTGCAATTTTAGGTAGGCCTCATCTTAAGCGATGATTATTGTTTTGATGACTTCAGTACGATGCAGCTATAGAAATAAGAGCTTTTGTGGCTAGAATGGTCTATGGTCAAATAGGAATTTTGTAAGATTATATAGCTGCTTCTTATTTTTGAACCATATTGACAATGTTGTAATTATATGATGAAGACTTTGGTTATTATATTCTGGATATAGAATTCATAATTGTGCAGGTTATTTTGTTTAGGAAATGTTTGAAAAACAGAGGAAACTCTGCTGAATTTTTTGTAGATATTAACGGTACAAGTGAGTTAGGCTTGCCAAGTTATGACGAGTTAGTCTTAGCTTGTGCGCCGGTGATGGACTAAGTGTGGGTCATGACATCTATTTTTTTTACTCTCTCAAATTTTCCACCCTAAATATGCTCACAATCAACCTCCTTCCTTCTCTTTCATTTCACTTCACGCTAAAACTCAAAAAATTGAAGTCAGCTCCTTCTTTTCTCTCTCCTTCCAGCTTTATCCAAAAAAAATCTTCCATGGAATGTGAGAGACATATGGTGAGGAGAGACGGTACGGTGAGGAGAGAAAGGGTGTGGTGGAGAGAGAATGAGCGAGAGTGAGGGAGAAGTGCTGCACATGGCGGCGGCAGCAGCGGACGCGACGAGAAACGGTGCGCGCGGGACTGGTGGTGGGGACGACACCCATAAAGGTAACACCTTTCTATTTGCTTCTGATTTCTCCTTCACATTTTGCTCAACATTTTTTTCTCTTCACATTTCTGTTTATGACCCAATCGATCCCTATATGTGTTTTCTTAACTCAAGTAATAGTGATTCAAATAGCATTGGTGTCAAAATTTTTACATGAACTGCCATAGCGTGTTCAAGTAAGACTTTGTTTTCATTGAATTGGTATTGTTTGCATAGAAGTTATATTGTCAATCTTGAGAACCCCGGTAGGCGAAACTGTATAAGGCAAACTATTTTTCCTCTTTCTATCTTGACACAATAGTCATTTTCTTATATAGTTATCAACCCAATATAATTCACATACTAATCTTAATACCAAACATATTATATATCACCATCTTCTATTTCCTTATGTTCTTTTCGATGCATTAATTTTGTTCCTCCAGCAAGCAAAATACTTGCTCATCATGTTTACCCTACACATCGTTAGTTAATTTAGACATTTGAATGGGTGCTAGCTTAGTGGTAAAGAGTTTAACATTCTATCCTTAAGGTACTGACCCCATAGGGACAGTTGTAAAATGGTCATTAGTGCCACTTTCATTAATAAAATTTTCTCTTCCTCAATTTTTTAAAAAAAAACTTAGACATTTGAATGTTTAATGTCTTTAGTTGACTATGTCATTTCTCCATTCAAGAGTTGTACTTTTTGCAGTTAAATTGTTTGTTTTTTTTACTAACTTTGATTTTTGTCCCAAAACAACAAAATTCTTACATTTTTTGTTGTTCTACCTCCGCTTTTAGAACACCGAGCCGACCTAAGTAGCGTTCGCTTGTGACACTTGGGGGGCGGCCGGGACATTAAAGTGTTGGAACAACATAAAAAAGCCATAAAATCGAATGTGATTAATCCAATTTTCAGGCATTCAAATCTACTTTCAGTTGAAACGTTGATCTCAACAGGCGATAAATTTAACTACTGTTGTTAGGTAGATATAAATATACAGTTGATTTCCATTTTCACAAAAAAAAAAAAATTTCCTTAACGTTATCCAAACATCTTTCCTTTTATACAGCTCTAGGGTCAAACCACCATGTAACAAACGGTCAAACAAACTTTTAAGCAGTATTTGTACAGGATATTATTATACGCAAACTATATGGTAATGGAATGTTAACATCATGCATTCCATAAAAAAAAGGGACCCGAGTGTGCACATGTGAATGATATATGGACATGCTTCACCTTTTATGCTATACTGTAGCAACTGACAGAATGCTATGGGATAAAAATGCCATCGATACCATACATGTAACACCATCTTCCATCAACAGTTGCCTCATATAGGATCGTATATCCCCAAAACCGTGATGTCCAACAGCAAAAATGTGAAGGTAAGAGGCAAACTACAAATGCCTTTTCGTGGTGGGGCCCAAGCGAAATGATGAAGGCCACATGTGGTGCTCTGACAATATCTCATTCTCTCTCATCCGCTCCTCTTCTTCTTCTCTCTCCCATCCGCTCCTAAACCCGCTACCTCTCTCTCATCCGCTCCTCTTCCTCTTCCTCTTCTTCCCTCTCATCTGATTCAACCTCTCAAAGCCCTTTCTTATCAACCTTCTTCTACACGGTAAAAATGAACGAGAGAGAGATTTCAGAACGCAGCCAGAAGAAGGATGGAGTCGGCTTAATTCATTCCAGAAGTGGTGGTCGCGGATCTGGGACGGCGACGGAGCTGCGGATATTCCGTGAAACAGAATAACTTCAAGATATTTCTATGAACAAGATTGGTGTAAAGGTGCTTCTATGAAATAGATTTGGGTAAGATTATTTTTGTCCCTATTTATTTGTTTATTTTGCTCTTAAAAATCTCTATGATAATCCCCTTTGATTTTTCCTTTCTGCTCTTATTTTTCTCCCTATTTGTTTTTTGTTACAGGCAAGGCACTGAACTTTAGAAAGCTAGGGTCTCAAGGGAAGCACCGACACAGCTCTCAAAATTAGCGGAGTCTCGAGTTAATACTGGGTATGTATCTCTTTGAAGTTTTATTGCGAAAATTTTGAAGTCATATAGTTGTTCCATTAATATTATTCATTTCATTTGCCGTTTCTGCTATGCTTCTTGGTTTATATCTTATGGTTGATAGGTTAATTTTAGTTTGTATGCAACTGATTGTGTTTGTCTTGTGGGTTGCATAATAATGCAGCTTTTATTAATATCTGGTGCCTCACTAGGGATGGCAATTGAGCCCATACCCATAGGGTACCCGCAAAAATTACCCGCAAATGGGCGGGTAATTACCCGCACACATGGGCGCGGGCTCGGGGATGGGCACTATGGTGCCCAGCCCGCTCTAGGCCCGCACCCGCATATATATATATATATATATATATATATATATATATATATAGTTACTATTATTACAATTCTAAGTATATCCAACTTTAAAAAATAAATCCAAGCTACTAATATTTTGAATGTTTTTTATTAACTAAATGCTAGCATGTGTAATATTTTAATTAGTATATACAAAAAATAATAACTTTTTAAACTAAACTATAATATTTTTAATGTTATTTATTAGTTTTTGTTGTTAAAGTGCGGATAATGGGCATGCCCATGGGCACTTGGTGCCCATAGGGTACGGGGACGGGCACTACAGTACCCTGCCCATACATGTGCGGGCTCGAGGACGGGCACTATAATACCCTGCCCATAGGGTACCCATTGCCATCCCTATGCCTCACCATGAGGAACTACCTTATACTATTTTCCAACATCAAGCATTGGGACTATGTGACAGGGTAAGTCCATTCAACACAGTCCAGATTAATTTATATTTGCTTAACCTATTCAATCCACTTTATAGGCCATATCAGTCTTTTTTTCATTTGGTTAAGTGTTTTACGTGATTCTCCTTTTTGGTATGATGAAAATATGAGAATTAAGATTCTTGTGATTCTTCTATGCAGTGCCTATATTTTTGAAGCTTTGTGATTGGTTCTGTGAGCTACATTTCATATGGACTCCTTTATTCATAAGGACTTTGTCACAGATACAAGAAAGTAATGGACATATACAAGCCTCTCCAACAAGTTTGCACGTGGGATGTCAACATTAAAGTTGAAGGGCCTCATTTAGTTAGAGAAGTCATGTTGCTTCTCCAACGTTTCTGTTGAACACTCACATGACGAACAAAGTGAACAACTAAGATTGTTTTTTGTTTTTTCTTTATAGTGAACAACTAGATTATTACAATCTATTGAGGTTATATTTTGCAGGCCGAATATATTCCCCATGAACCAAGGGAGCCTTTTCGGAGCCGATAAAGAAACTATAAATCAAGATGTTAGTAAGTTACTGGAATTTCATCAGGACATGTATTGTTATGTGTAGCTATATAACTGTTTTCGTTTGTCTTCAGCGTAGTTACCTATGTTTTAATTAATTTGGTATTAAAATATCTGAATTTGAGAGGTTCACCTTTGACTTTTGTATAACTTATTTGAGAAAAAAGAATATTAACTTCGAATGGTTATATGTCCAGATTTCTCTCATGCATTTTCTTTTGAAACAGTCTCTCAGACTCTTTTATGTTTGATAAAACCAAAAAACACTGTGGTCATCAATGATTTTATGGACAGAGGATCAAACAAGGGTGATCTTGAATTCTTTATTTGTCTCTGATGTGTGTAAATTGTAAAACATGTTGCTCAGATCTTAAAGGCTGCTAGGAAAAGTTACTTGCAGTAAGGTAGCCGATATTTGTCAACGGATGTTCAACAATTAGAAACAAACATTGATGTGAAGTATGACAAATTGCAATCAGTCCTTGCTCAACAATTTAAACAAGTGGTGTCTGCTGCAAGAGCTTCCTTGCAGCAGCTATCTTCAAGAAAGTCAATCATCTAGCAAGATATGGCATCCTTCAAGCAAAGGATTTGTTTCATAAATAAGAGTCCTAAAATTTGAATCAGGAACAAAGTTGCTACTGCTGCAAGAAATTTCAAGGAAGCTGCAAGAATAGATTCTGAGGCTAATTTACTATGTGTTTAAAAAGAGGGCATCCAGATGGATATGGATGCGGCCACTTCAAATCTTGAGAAGCTTGCGGAAGAAATCGAAAGCACCCTTAATAAATTACAGCAAATGGAGGGAGTGATCATATTCAATGGCTAGCTATGAGAAGCTACTTTGGAATGCTAATCTCCTCCTTTCAGGAGTCGAGGCAGCAGACTGTCAAGCTGAAAAACTTCAATCAACATACAATATCAAGGCAGAAGACATCACAAATTTAAGGAAAGGTTCCATTTCAATGGAACAATTAGCTGTCCAACATGTCATCTATTTAGTTGATTGTCTAAACAAGATTTTAGTGGATTTAGTGATAATCAAGATACTTAGTATGAGACTATCTATACGTGGGTGAGGTTCCAAATTTAAATTAGACCGTGGGTTCTAAGTTTTGAAATACACATTTACAATAGAAATAGAAATATCTGATGCCGAATGACCACTTAGTTCTGATAAGTTGGTACCAATGTTAGCTACTAACGTGTCTCGGTATTTATTTTCCTTATAATTATTTTCCTTATAATCGTCATAGATGCATACATGCTTTCTTTTGGTTCTCTCAGTTTCTAATTATATATGCTATAAAGATTTAGGGTTGCAACCTTCTAATTAGTATGTTGATAACCAAACTTCGTTAACAACTTTTATTTTAGGTTACCTTCTTGTATTTTAAGTAAATGATATCTATGGTCTCTCTAATTTCACTATTTGTTACATATATATTACGTATATGAATCATTTATTGTCGTCAATCATCCCCGTGCAGAGCACGGGTGAGAGTCTAGTTGTATATTATGTCGTCTTCAGTTATTGTTGGTATGAAATGAAACCAAGCAAATACTCCCTCTGGACCTAATTATAAGCAAAAATAACTACTTTCACACATATTGAGGATAGTGGTTTTGTGCATTTATTTTCCGTAAATTCATGGAAAAAACAAAAGGTTTACTAAATTATCCCTAATTAATAGTCATATTCTCACAATATTAATGAGCTACTTTAAGCGTAGTTGTGGAAAAATAGCATTAAATATGTGTCGGTTAGTTGAAATTTGCTTATATTTAAGTCCACCAAAACTAGACACTTTTTTGTTTATATTTAGGTCCGAAGGGAGTATGCTTCAAATTCAGCAAGTAAATTAACAAATGTGTGAGAGCATATCCAGAAACATACATCAAGCATAAAGAACACTGAAATATTCAATAACTTTTGCTGTTTACAGTATATAATGTATTCAAGTTGAAGACAAACTACAATCAACATATTTCATGTTACTCAGTTTCTAGTTTATTAGATTTATATATTAGCTACAATGCAAGGAAGACCCAGCATAGTTGTTCTTATGCACCAATAAGGTAACAACTAAGGTGGTGGAAACCAAAAAAAAATACAAAAGAGGATCTTCTGTGGAAGCTCTCAGACATAGGCAGGAGGAACAGCAGTTTCAGAAATATGTTTGAAATATTCATCACTCTGAATGAAAAGTCTCTTCTTCCTCTATTATAATGATTCTGTCATAACCTGAGCTAATTTTACACACATGTCCACTGCCATTGGCATAACAGAAACATTTTATTGCATCTGAATTGATGATCTTCCTTTCTTCCCCATGGGAACTAACCTGACCTCACACTGTTTGTTCAGCTTGTTCTTGTTTATCTGCCAGTTGGCTTCTAAGAAAGTCTAGAACTGATAGCCGCTACAGAAAAGGATAGAAACTGAAGTTAATTTCAGGGTCTGATATGAAAATGTAGCAGCATAAAACAAAACTGGATAACTAGAAGAGTTGTCACAATATACCAGAATAAGTTATGGTATCGCTAAGAAGTTACTTCTCCTGTTATAAAAACTACAGTACAACAAAGGGTTGTCGGTTCCAGTCATGACGGGGGGGATGGAGAACGCTAATGATCCTAACTAAAGTACACAAAACAAACTAGAAAAATTCTAAATAGTGCATTTCTTGTAAAGTATAATCTACTATTGTAAGATGTTATAAAAGGTAGAGATGTCAACTTTGGCCCAGCCCAGTTAGCCAGCCCGATGGCCCAATGTTCTAGGTTGGGCTTGCTGAATAGAGGCCCAGAAAAGAATCTGGCTATTTTGGCCCAGTCCAGTTGCTCCATGGACCAGACTGGGCACATTTTTTTATGCCTTTTAAACACATTTTGTGGTTTCCTTTGTTAAAAACACAGCCAGATAGACAAATGGGCTGGCCCAACCCACCCTTTTACGTTTTGGCTCAGTGGGCAAGGCCGGGCTGGGTGGCCCAGTTTGATAGGTGTATTAAAAGGTATAAGTAATGTTAACTCTTAATAACTTTTTGTAGAAGGTAAAGTTGAACAATTTATCCGTTGAATCAAGTTATATAATCTCGACAATTATGAACATAACATGTATATATGTATATAGTATGTATGCAAAATCTACCAAATATATATATATATATATATATATATATATATATATATATATATATATATATATATATATATATAAACTTACCCGTTGCTCAAGTCCACTGGCTTCAGATTTCAATGTCATTGATTCCAGCAAGTCTATGGCTTCTTGAAATCCATTACTAGCTGACTTTTCATCCCCGAGATTTCTGTCCACATCCGCAATTTTTGCAAGAGAAACTGCAAGGTCTAGAACCTAAACAGTTAAAAACAATTAGAAAGGTTAATTTCAAAATCAGCCACGCTTTCTGGTTAAAAGAAATCTTTTACTGTGGTAATTTGTCTGGGTGATCTAAACATTCAATTGACCTGACTAGTTAAGCGGAAATGTATTAACTTTTACATGGTTCAGTTGTTCCAAAGGAGAAACAAAATAAAACTGAAAAATATCTAGTTATCAAGAACTCGGAAGCTGAAACTCACAGTCCACTATGTTCTCACGGTTGAGACGGTGACTTGATCGGCATTTGTTTCAACAAAAACAAGGAGAAACCAAAATGAGTGTCTCACAACTCAACTAATATTTGTTTTCTTTTGTTTTTATCGAATCGACATTGATCAGGTCCCTGTCTTATCCGTAAGGAAAAGGAGAACCATGTTTTCTACTTCTAGAGGTTGGCGTCAGAGTCTACGATTTTTCAAGTACCGGTCCACCGTAAAACCCACCTCAAGAACTCATGTCCCGAGGAAACTACAAAAATTAAGAGTGTTTGGTTTTTGGAAAAATATTATATTTCTGTTTTATGTTTTTAAAAATAACTACAAAAATGCCACAGTATTTTCTCTTCGTTTTTTTGTTTGTTTTTAGAGATTTGAATTTGAACACGGAATGATAAAAACAATCATTATCTGTTTTTATAATTTATGTACAAGCATCAGGAAATATGAAACAAAGCAAACATCTAATTTTGCAAAACAGCTGACCATGAATGGTATAAATTTACATCTATGTAATATTTCACGAGTAAATAAACTAGTAAGCTAAAAGTTCATAACCAAGCAAGTCAGAAAACGACATTGCTAAATTTATTTCAGATATAGGTAGTTAGTACTTAGTAGTTAACCAACCTGGGATGGCACATTTGAATTGTTCTTGACAACATCACGACGAACATTTAGAGATCGCAAATAGTATGATCTCGCACCTTGAAGATCCCCATCATAATATTTAAGATCACCAATTTTATTGAGTGAAACAGAAAGCGTATGTGTAATCTGTAGGAAAACAAGTTCAGAGAAATAAATTGATAGAAAACAAATGAAACTCAAATTTGCAATTAATGATATTTCATATTTCACTACAGTGCCAAGAAAAACAAGATCTAATGAAATAACCTCCAAATCATCTTTTGGCAACTTTGACAGAAATTCAACACTTTCTTCAAAATAAGTAACTGCAGAACTGCCATCACCCATTGCTCGGCTGCAGAAAATTGATTTCAACATGAAAATCACAATCTGCCTCTAAAAAATGTAGTTCTTAAATTTACAAAAATCATATCAAGATTAAAGTGAGATACAAGAACAGCTAATGTGATTAGAGTTGTATAAATTCAGGGACTAGTTCATACACAAATATAATTAGGGAGAAATCTCAAGGGCTATCTTGCCTATTTCTAATCAGAGATGACTGGTTATTAAATCGTGAATCAGAAGACGTATTTTTGAAATTGTGAATTGAATCCTATTCTGAATCATAAGAAACACGATCAATAGAAACCTGGCATTCTGAAGTAAAAACAAGTGACGTATGTACAACACAGAAGCAGATATATCATCTGTGTAAATAATTCAAGATGCAAGTCATAAAATCAAAGTGACAAAAGAAAAGTGCATGGCTACACAAACTTGTCAAAAAAGAAAGGGGTTGATGACACAAGGTTCAGGGGCAAGTTGTGATTCATCAGAATGAATCAAGATTCATCAAAATGAATCGAGATTTATAATGGGCTTCATGTCGAAAATAGATACGCACAGAGACTCGTAATGATTGGGTTCAATTTGTTTCGAATCGAGATACTACCTCGCACGTATGTAAGATACTGATAACCATGGATTTGACTAACTGAATGCAAAAGCTACAGGGTTTCTTATTAAGTTGCCTTGATAAATAAACAGAAAGTCTTTTCCTTCTCCATGAAAGAACACAACACCCTCATTTTAGGGAATCCTAGAAAAGATAATAACAAAACAACAGCCTTAACTCAGATATTTGGCCTGACTTACAAGTTACAAAGATCATTTTCCAAAGATGAACTGGATACAGGCATACAGCACATAAATTTTCCAATCTCCAGTTCTCCACCAATTCTAAGCAATCTTTTTTGCTTCAGTCATTCTTTTGATTCAGTCTAGTTATACTCAGTGTTACTATTTGCATCAATATTTTGACTGTCACTTTGTATTTCAGACTATTCTGTTCTCAATCAATGCAATTCCTAACAGATACTCCCTCTGGTCCCTATTATAGGAAAATTTTGCAGTTTTCGGTTCATTGAACAACTGATGTATCCGGCTTATAATATAAGCCAAATACATAAGCTATTCAATGAACTTAAAACTGCAAAATTTTCTTATAATAGGGACCGGAGTAGTATATGATATGCTTGTTATATTATGTTCACTAAGCACCATCTAATCATGAAATTCAACGGCAATATCCTACAGGAACTAAAACCACATATGAGAAGATTGAGTGAACGAAAGAAGTATGCACAAACAGGAATGTAAGAGGAACAGATTGACTAACCAATTGATATGAACATCATATATCATATATGAAAAGAAAGAGAACAGTGAAACATACCAGCAGTCACCAAGCATACCCAAGACTGCTCCAAGTTGTGAACACAACTCCGAAGTGTTACCCACTTTTTCTATCTGACCACGGACGTCTTCTGCACAGAGGTTGAGTCTTGATTTGGCACTTTCTAAATTCTGAGCACGGAATGCCTGTTTTCGAATTGCATATGGCAAAATGCTCATTATCAAGTAGCAGAACAATGTATAAAATGAACTTATTAAAACAAAAAATCAGTAGCTTAAGCTTAAGTAGACCTATAGTCCTCTTCAACGATACTGTGTTCAAATAAAAACATTTTCGAAAACACTTAATCATATTTACCAACTCCACATGTATACAAAGTAATCATCATCTGCTAGTTGTCACATTGATTGCTGATGATAATAACAAATGACAAAAAATTCAAAGGATGTTTCTCCATTTAAGCCTTCATATACATGATTTTACATTTACATTTGATGAGGCAATACTTAGTTACTTACCCTCATGGCCTGTTGCACCAAGAATGAACCTCTTTCCAAAGACACGTCCTCATAAATGACAGGTTTATTCTCTGCAGCTTCATCTTCTTGTTCTTTGTCTAAATTAACAGACCTTTTAATCCTAGCATGACCTTCAATAAAGCGATCCACTACACCTTGAAGTTTGGCATCGGGCTCGATCTTCACAATATCAGCCCCACATAAGGGGCAGTCCTTAAATCGTGATACACATGCTCTAATATCAGATAAGTAGAATATCAGAAATGAACAAAAAAACATTGCAGGCAATATCGATTCGAGAAATAAACACGGGTCATGATACATACTTGCAGAAAAGATGAGAACAAGGTACACATTTGCTGGTATCAAATAGAAGTGCCTGGCATATCATACAGCTAAGAGGACCAATCTTAAATGTTTGTGAGTCATATCCAAGAGGGCATTTTGGTGAGGCACTAGCTGAATCGTTACCCTCTTTCTTCAACTTACTTTCAATCTCTACCAGATGTTTAGTTGAGTTTTCACCCGGTTTTCTACAAACAGTATTGTCATCAGGCCGAGCCGCTTTGACAAACGGGCAAACCGGTGTCATATTGATCCAAAACAACAAGAACCTGCCAAAACAACATCTTTGCATTCAGCTAACCCTTTTTCATCTTCTTATATAATTCTGCTAAGAACAACTTCCTAAATAAATAAATGCTTAAATGTGCAAGCAAAAACACACATAAAAAAGTGCATCAATCCTCTTTAATTAGACATGCATTAAGGTGATAATATAAGAAATCCTATCAATTTCCTACATGTAGAACAGAATAATTAAATTTTTTTTGCTGCGAATAAAATATTAATGGAATTTATCTCCACTAAAACAACCATACCCTGAATAAAATTACACACAAATTTTCCCTCTTTGTACACTTTTCAACTACCTGGCTATTCTAGAATCATCTATCTTTAACTGGGTACATTTAAATAAAACCAAGATTCAATTATTTTTTTCAAATAAAATTGGGAAATTTATAACAGAAGATGAGAATGTTACAAGATTAAGCGAGATGAAAGTCTAGGTTGAACAGAACGACGTCGTTGCAGGGGTACTTGTTGTTCTTCTTCTTTTACCTTTTTCGTTTAGTTTTTAGGGGAGAGAGAGAGAGAGAGAGAGAGTCGTGCGATGGTTCTGAGAAAATTGTGGATTGATGCGGTTGGTTGGAGTTCGAGGCTGTGCTTATCTTTTATATTTCGTTTTCAGTCCCTCGTTTACTGTCTATTTCACAACCAGCCACACAAATATAAAACGTCTAAAAATAATAAATGTTATACATCGTTGAAATTTAGTTACACTGCGCGCATGATGAGGAGTAGAGTAATTAAATAACAATATAATGTTAGAAATTTGTTTATTTTTTGAGTTGAGCTGATATTTACTATGGGTGTAATTTTTTTTACAGTGTCAAACAATCAAAATATTATGATATATTTAACTTATAAGGTAGTTGAGGTCGAGTCAATCATTTTTTCTGACTTATTATTTTGTGATTAGATGACATTGTAAAAAACTCGCACATCGTAGGTATATATAAATTAAATTCTTTCTTATTCTTTTAATAGTAAATATTTGAAATTTTCCGTTACTCCTCTAAAAAAAATGTTATTACTACCATTACAAGAAAATTGCGTATTATCGGTGGATTTTTTCTGTAGGTACGGTTCCGGCGGGTTTTTTCGCAGTAAATTTTCAGCGGATTTTTTAAATTACTGATGGATTTAAAAAATCTAAAAAAATCTGCCGTAAATTTTACTTGCGGATTTTTTTAAAAAAATCCGTCGGAAAAATTCAGAGGGAAAATAATCGGCCGGAACCGTCCGAAAATACTATAAATAAAACTTTCTCAAATATTCTCTCATTTCACTCTTTATTTCTTTCTCAGTCTTTCATTCTTATTCCCTTTTTACTTCTTCATTCTCATTCTCTCCTATATTATTACTTCTCATACTCTCCTTCATTTTTATTCATTCTTATTTCTCCATTCTTATTTTCTCCTATATTATTTCTTTTCATACTCTCTTTCATTCTCATTCGTTCCTACTTCTTCATTCTCATTCTCTCCTATATCTTTTTTTTTCTCATATACTTCATTTTCATTCTTTCTTACTTTTTATTAAATTAAATATTTGAAAATAAAATAAAATTATCTTTTCTAAAAAATAATATATTTTTAAAAAAAAATCCACTCTGCCAGAAATGTCGCTTTTCCAGCAGAATTTGTGCTTTTCCGGCGAATTTTTTCTGCCGAAAAAATGCTATTTTCTTGTAGTGTATGAACCCAAAAAACGCACATAAAAATATGAACATTCTGGCGTAAAAATTAAAATTGGTATGATATCATCAATACATAAAGTGAGTTTGATACGGAGGTTCATTGTTTGTGGCTAATGAACTCGATTTAAAGATATGTGTTCGGCTAATATTTGAGTTCATTTTCATGGTAACGTAATAGAGATATTGCCACATTTTACTTATCTTTGGAAACCTCTCGAGAGCATAGTTTAGTGATAAAACAAATAAGTTTTCTATGGATATCGTGAACATGGGGTTTAAACTCCCTGTTATAGCTAAATAGTCAAATTTCGAGTTTGAAATTAACTAAGTTGACACATCAACAAGCTGAAAGGTTCAAGGGTAACAATGTTTCGAAGTGTTAGATAGAACCCGAAGTTTCCTTTTGCAAGTGAATTTCATAGAGAAGACCTAAGGCATGCAAAAGATAGAAGAAGTTACGAGTTGGTTTCTAGGAGTTTTTGGAGCATTTGGACAGGTGGAATACATCGATCAAGCCAAGGTTGAAGTGGCGGCGTATCATTGCTAATCATTAGTTAGTTTTTTTAAACAATCAACCATAACAACATTTTAAATGTGACGTGGGGATGTGATAAAGAATAGGTCTGTGATGAATAGGAGAAGGAAGAGGAAGTCCCCATTTGATCCTTCACTACAAAAAATCGGTTATTAGCGAGGGATTTTGAATCCCTCGCTAATTAGCGAGGGATTTGAATCCCTCGCTAATTGAATCCCTCGCTAATGTCTGCCTCAAAATTTGTGCAAATTTCCAAATTCTGACTGACACGTGTCCCAATTTGAATGGTTTGTTTTTTTTATATATTTATTATTATATTTTTTGAAGCAATTTATTATTATATTACTAGGGGGAAAGAGGGTCCGTCTTTCATGTGTTGGTATGTTGGTGTGTTAGTGAGTGGTTTTATTTCTTTTTATTTCTTTTTTTACTTTTTTATTAGAATTAGAAATGTGTTAGTGAGTTAGTGGGTAGTTATCATTACAATAAGGGCATTTTGGTCAGAAAAATCTGACACCAAAATGACAGTTTATTTTAGAATTCCCTTTATTAATAGTTATAAATTAATGAAAATTATATTATATTATTACTTTTGTGGTTGTGGTGGTGGTGATGGAAGGTGGAGAGAAAGAGGAAAGAAATTCGTAGGTGGTGGTGGTGGTGGTGGTGTCGTGGGTGGTGATGCTCAATGGTTACCTTCAAAAATCAACACCATCTAAATTTTTCACCAGTTCCCAACAAAAGCAGCAATGAATGCCACTAAATGTTGCTTCAAAGGAACCTTTTTCGTACTCCGATCCCTCACACACCTACTTGCTTTTCCTTCTTCAGTTTCATTCCTTGAGTGCACTCCCAACCGCTAAATCTTCTTTCCACCCCATCCTCGTCGGCCGCACTTAGATTTTTAAATGTTTTATTTGAAAATTGTGAAAAACAAAAATGCAAGAGATGAATTTGATAAGACACATTACTTGTCTAAAATCAATGTCTTTAGCTACATATTTTTTATTTTTGACTTCTTGGAAGTGTAAAAAGGGGTGTTCTCTCCTATGATTGGATGTCGATTCGTAGCATCAATGATCAGAATTTGCGAGATCTGAATTTTTATGATAAGCTATTATCGTATCATCCTTACTATAGAATGTCATTTTACATATGTAGAGATCTCGTCCATTGCTACTACATTGTTGGAAATGACGACCCATGTCCTCAAATGATTCCATATAATGGATTGTTGTATGATTATTGTAACACAAAACATTTAATTTGCCTGAATTGAGAGTTTCATACACTCACAGTATACACAAAAATGTCAGAATAACTTAACAGTTAATTAGTTTGAGTTTGATTTGGTCTGAGTTTTAAATTTTAGAATTTCTTTTTGTTACTTAAAAGTATTGGAATATTAAAAAAGTGTATTTTTCACAATTAACATTTTGTTGCATGAATCTTGAGTCCAATCCTAACCAACCCGATCGATATCGAATCTGTTTGCTTAGGGCCATGAATAAACAAAAATTAAAATTCGAACCAACCTAAAGTGAGTAACTAAAATTGGTTTGGATCATCTTTCACTTTCCAATGTGCAATCTGAACCTTCAGTTTAAATTAAAGAAACTTTTATCTTTAGTGATTCACGCAATGTCACAGTCAAAGCACGCAACCTAATACTGACTGTTATACTCATGTGGTTTCATCTACACCGTTGGATGCTCAATGGTTACCTTCAAAAAATCAGCACCATCCAAAATTTTCACCAGTTCCCAACAAAAGCAAAAATCAATGCCACTAAATGCTGCTTCAAAGGCACCTTTTCCGTACTCCCTGACGCACTCACTTGCTTTTCCTGCTTCAATTTCATTCCTCGAGTGCACTCTCAACCGCTGGATCTTCTTTCCACCCCATCCTCGTCGACCGTGCTACGACTTTTAAATGTTTTATTTGGAAGTTGTGAAAAACAAAATGGAAGAGATGAACTTGATAAGACTCATTACTTGTCTAAAATCAATAAAAAATATTTAGAGCTTTCTCTTTCCTCAACTTAATAGGGAATGTATGCCACGTATCTTGTCTCATGCTTCTATAAAAATAAGGTCTCTCATTGTCTGACGTATCTCAGTCACAAACACAAATAAAACTTCTCATCTCTGTCAAGTATCAATACTATCTCTCTGTATCTCTCCATCTGCACCTTTCTCGCTCGCTCTCTCTCTCTCTCTCTCTCTCACACGCACACGCATACACATACACAACCATAACAACATTTTCAATGTGAAGTGGGGTGGTGGGAAACAATAGATCTGTGATGAATAGGAGAAGGAAGAGGAAGTCCCCATTTGATGATCCTCCTAATCAGATCCATACCAAAACATTGAAGAAACTATGTGGGATGAGCATTTCAAGAGTAATGTGTGTCTCATACACGTGGCGTGATATAATCCTTGAGACATGTCCAAGATGCCACAACCACAAATTTACTCGACTCATTTTTCCACTCATCCATCTTTTGACCCTTAATTTGTCTCAAGAGGTTATTGAGGCTCGTTGGGTCAAAAAATGTGTATACACAAAAGGAGCAATTTATCGGCTCTCCCGATTATGACATTTGAATAAGTTTATGGTTGATAGGCAAGAGACTATTGACGAACAAGCAGTGGATTTACCTCTCCCACATTGTTGTCTTTTAAAAAAATGTCATTGGGACATAAGTGTAAGATATGGAAATCTCTTTTGTTTTCATCTCTTTAGCTACATATTTTTTATTTTTGAACTTCTTGAAAGTGTCAAAAGGGGTGTTCTCTCTTACGATTGGATGAAGATTTGTAGCATCAATGATCAGAATTTGCGGGATCTGAGATTTTATGATAAGATATTATCGTATCATCCTTACTATGGAATGACATTTTTCATATGCAGAGTTCTCGTCCATTGCTAGTACATTGATGGAAATGACGACCCATGTCCTCAAATGATTTCATATAATTGATTGTTGTATGATTATTGTAACACACAACATTTAATTTACCTGAATTGAGAGTTTCATACATTCACAGTATACATAAAAAAGTCAAAATAGCTTAACAATTAATTATTAAGTTTGACTTAGTCTGATTTTTAAATTTTACATTTTTTTGTTATTTACAATTATTGGAATATTAAAAAAAGTGTAGTCATTTATTACTATTTTTAACAATTAACATTTTCAACAATTACTATTTTTAACAATAAACATTTTGTGGCATTTCTCTTGAGTCCAATCCGAACCAACCCGTTCAATATCGAATTTGTTTGGTTAGGGCCAGTGTTGTCCAACCCGGGCCGACTCGACCGGCCGGACCGATTGGATCGTGGCCCGGTACCCCACCCGGTTCGAGGCGCACAAGTAATTAGCTCGTGCTGACCTGGTCGGGTTGGTCATTGGCCTGGTGACTCGACCCGCGGGTCACACACAGTGCATGTATTTTTTTTGAAAAGCCATAAATGGGAGTCGTGGGGATCGAACCCATGACCACTAGTTGACATGTTGGATGCTTTACCACTACACCACCTGTAATTTTGAAGTAATAGCTTCCAAAACTGATTTATATATTGTTCTTTACTTGCAAATTTTAATTAACGTCTTACAATTCTTTATTGGCTTAAATATATGTTTTGCCCCTAAAAATATCACCATAATCCAGTTATACCCCTGTAAAAATAAAAACTTTAAAATTACCCTTGCAAATATAAATCGCTTACGGTTATGCCCCTCGGTCAGTTTCTCATCCAAAAAAATAATTTAAATAAGGTTTAAATATATGTTTTACCCCTGCAAATATCACCATAATCCAGTTATGCCCCTGCAAATATCACTATAATCCAGTTATGCCCTGTCAAAATCTTTAATTTTTCTATTATGCTGATATTTGCAAGGGCATAACTGGATTATGGTGATATTTGCAGGGGCAGAACATATATTTAAACCTTATTTAAATTATTTTTTTGGATGAGAAGCTGACCGAGGGGCATAACCGTAAGCGATTTATATTTGCAAGGGTAATTTTAAAGTTTTTATTTTTACAGGGGTATAACTAGATTATGGTGATATTTGCAAGGGCAGAATACATATTTAAGCCTTCTTTATTTGCAAAACAGATTTTTTAAACACTCCCTTATTGATATGAAGTTTACAAATCTGAAATATATACTAATATACTATACAAACCTATAAATACTTAAATAGTTTATTAAAAAATATATTTGTAATTCCTAATATGTTATATTAAAATTTATTTTAAAACTCATGTCTAAATGTGTATCTTAGACTATGAAATCAAAAATAAAATTAAAAATATTTTTTTGTGAATATGTGATGAGTGAATTTATATATATTATGTTTATTTTTATCAATTTTTAGTAGCGTCACGGGTCATGCGGGCCAACTAGTGACCCTTCGGTCCAACCATTGACCCAATGACCCAGTGATTTGACCAGGTCGATCATCGGGACGGTTTTAATAACATTGGTTAGGGCTTTGAAAAAACAAAATTTAAAATTCAAACCAACCCAAAGTGAGTAACTAAAATTGGCTTGGATCATCTTTCACTTTCCACGGTGCAATCTGAACTTTTAGTTCAAACTAAAGAACCTGCTATCTTTAGTGATTCACGTAATGTCACATTCAAAGCACCCAAACCAACACCGACCGTTACACATGTGATTTCATCTACACCGTTTGATGCTCAACGGTTACCTTCAAAAATCAACACCATCCAAATTTTTCACCAGTTCCCAACAAAACCAGCAATAAATGCCACTAAATGTTGCTTCAAAGAAACCTTTTTCATACTCCGATCCCTCACACACCTACTTGCTTTTCCTTCTTCAGTTTCATTCCTTGAGTGCACTCTCAGCCGCTAAATCTTCTTTCCACCCCATCCTCGTCGACCGCACTTAGATTTTTAAATGTTTTATTTGAAAATTGTGAAAAACAAAATGCAAGAGATGAATTTCATAAGACTCGTTACTTGTCTAAAATCAATGTCTTCAGCTACATATTTTTTATTTTTGACTTCTTGGAAGTGTAAAAAGGGGTGTTCTCTCCTATGATTGGATGTCGATTCGTAGTATCAATGATCAGAATTTGCGAGATCTGAATTTTTATGATAAGCTATTATCGTATCATCCTTACTATGGAATGTCATTTTACATATGTAGAGATCTCGTCCATTGCTACTACATTGGTGGAAATGACGACCCATGTCCTCAAATGATTCCATATAATGGATTGTTGTATGATTATTGTAACACAAAACATTTAATTTGCCTGAATTGAGAGTTTCATACACTCACAGTATACACAAAAATGTCAGAATAACTTAACAGTTAATTAGTTTGCGTTTGATTTGGTCTGAATTTTAAATTTTAGAATTTTTTTGTTAATTAAAAGTATTGGAATATTAAAAAAGTGTAGCTTTTTTTATTAATATTTTTCACAATTCACATTTTGTTGCATGAATCTTGAGTCCAATCCTAACCAACCCGATCGATATCGAATTTGTTTGCTTAGGGCCATGAAGAAACAAAATTTAAAATTCGAACCAACCTAAAGTGAGTAACTAAAATTGGTTTGGATCATTTTTCACTTTCCACTGTACAATCTGAACCTTCAGTTCAAATTAAAGAAACTTTTATCTTTAGTGATTCACGCAATGTCACAGTCAAAGCACGCAACCCAATACTGACTGTTATACTCATGTGGTTTCATCTACACCGTTGGATGCTCAATGGTTACCTTCAAAAAATCAGCACCATCCAAAATTTTCACCAGTTCCCAACAAAAGCAAAAATCAATGCCACTAAATGCTGCTTCAAAGGTACCTTTTCCGTATTCCCTGACACACTCACTTGCTTTTCCTGCTTCAGTTTCATTCCTCGAGTGCACTCTCAGCCGCTGGATCTTCTTTCCACCCCATCCTCATCGACCGTGCTACGACTTTTAAATGTTTTATTTGGAAGTTGTGAAAAACAAAATGGAGGAGATGAACTTGATAAGACTCATTAATAGGGCATGTATGCCACGTATCTTGTCTCATGCTTCTATAAAAACAAGGTCTCTCATTGTCTGAGGTATCTCAGTCACAAACACAAATAAAACTTCTCATCTGTGTCAAGTATCAATACTATCTGTCTGTCTCTCTCCATATGCATCTTTCTCGCTCTCTCTCTCTCTCTCTCACACACACACACACATTCACAAACATAACAACATTTTCAATGTGAAGTGGGGTGGTGGGAAACAGTAGATCTGTGATGAATAGGAGAAGGAAGATGAAGTCCCCATTTGATAATCCTCCTAATCAGATCCATACCAAAACATTGAAGAAACTATGTGGGATGAGCATTTCAAGAGAAATTTGTGTCTCATACACGTGGCGTGATATAATCCTTGAGACATGTCCAAGATGCCACAACCACAACTTTACTCGACTCATTTTTCCACTCATCCATCTTTTGACCCTTAATTTGTCTCAAGAGGTTATTGAGGCTCGTTGGGTCAAAAAATGTGTATACACAAAAGGAGCAATTTATCGGCTCTCCTGATTATGACATTTGAATAAGTTTATGGTTGATAAGCAAGAGACTATTGACGAACAAGCAGTGGATTTACCACTCCCACATTGTTGTCTTTTAAAAAAATGTCATTGGGACATAAGTGTAAGATATGGAAATCTCTTGTTTTTCATGTCTTTAGCTACATATTTTTTATTTTTGAACTTCTTGAAAGTGTCAAAAGGGGTGTTCTCTCCTACGATTGGATTAAGATTTGTAGCATCAAAGATCAGAATTTGCGGGATTTGAGATTTTATGATAAGATATTATTATATCATCTTTACTATGGAATGACATTTTTCATATGCAGAGTTCTCGTACATTGCTACTACATTGATGGAAATGACGACCCATGTCCTCAAATGATTCCATATAATTGATTGTTGTATGATTATTATATTCCACTATCATGCATGCTTGCTCTCATGTTTTTGATTGTATTCCACCATGTATTGTAAATTTGATTATGAATAAAATGCTAAGTTTCTTTTGGTAAAGAAAAGTTTCAAGATATAAATATACGTATATTTAAAAATAGTATGTAAATGATGACATATATTAGGAACCAATGGTGATATCCGAAGAAATTTTCCCAAATATGCTTTCCGAAAAAGTATTAACCAATTAGAATGATGACGATTAAAGAAAGAATATGATAAATTTTTTTACAACACACTATAGTACCTCCATGTTGATAACAAGGATTGGTCTCAGAAGTAACTGGGCTCGAATCTAACCCCAAAGTTTCAGATTCAAATTTTTGATGTGACAAAAATTCTGTTGGGATGAGAGAACCACAAAGATCGGTCAGGTTGGGTATAGACTTGCCCTGCCAGATTCCCTAACATAGATTAATCACCGGCAAAACCAGTGGATACTGCGCACTAATAACACGGTAAATACAAATTTGTACCTCCACGTTGGAGCTTCGTGACTGATCATGAGAATATTTCGGAATGTTTATTTATCCATTAGGAATTTATATTCCAAAACTCAAGTAATGGAGAATATTTCCATTCCATTCTAGAGACTCGACACAAACCCGGGGAGTGTGGTTGAGCGGTTGAGGCTCATCCTCCCTTAACCAAGTGTCGAGGATTCGATCCACGGTATGGAGCAGCTTTAAATCCTTGGGCCAGTTGTCCACCCTTCGAGGTGCTTCCAATCCAAGGAGGGGATTAGTCACTGCGTTCGGCAGTGGATACCCTGGTCTTGACCAAAAAAAGAGACTCCACACAAAACAAAGTTAATAAAGCGTCTTTGATAGCATACTAAGGGCATGTTCGGATGAGCTTATTTTTAAGCTTATTAAAAAAAATTATGGAGATAAATAAGTTTTTATGTTAATTTATAAGTTCTCACTAACAAAAACTATAACTCCATAAGTTGTTTTTCCATAAACTACCTTGACAAGCTTATGAATAATACATTAAAGCTTACTTATTTGCATAAGTTTTTTTTCATATGTAATCTCAAAAATAAGCTCATCCAAACAGGCCCTAAAACACACTCCTAAAATAATATTTAACAACATAACTTAATTGCAATTATTGTAGGAGTGAGCAAGGGATGGATTATACTTATCCCTTACCCGACCCTAAGTTTTTTGTTAAGTTTTCTTGCACTAATACTTCTTTATTACTGCGGGGATGCCTGGATGCAACTGATGGGGTGCAGGTATCAAATCCTTAGCCCAACCTGAAGGCCCAGTCCACTTACTCTTCTCTTGGGTTCAAAAATAAAAATGCGGAAGAGATCGGATCCTGTATCTTGGATACACGCGACCCGATTCTTGACCCACACTATATAAGTGAGACCCTAAAAATCTTCGTCACTTTTCAGATTTTTTCTCTCTCTTCTTCTTGAATCTTTCTTCTTCTCTCTCTTCGAAACCCAACAGCTCTGCTAGGGTTTCACTGTTCTCACCTCTTCTCCGGTGATGGAAGAGTTGAAACCTTGCTTTCTGCAGTCTATGATGATGCAAAACCTCAACGGTTTGTGCACTGAATCACTGGTTCTGAGACTTCGTCTTTCACGAATCTTCTTCTTTCTTGTAACTTGAAGATTGAAGGCTCAATCTTCACTAATCTTTGTTGATTCGTACTCAGGTATCTTCGTTTCACAAAAGCCCGTTGTTTCTTTGTTGATTTCACCCAAAACAACAAACCCTAATTTCTGCCTTTTTGATTTCAGGTACACAGGATCATGAAAACTTGATACGAGCCTCAAGAACGGTAATAGCACTAATTTCCTCTTGAATTAGTACCTTGATTGATTGTTTTCTTTAAACACAGAAGAAACCCTAATTTCTCTCTGTGTCCTTGTTCATGTACTGTGGCTTTGTGTTCTCTGATGAACACACATACACTCTCCAAAAGGAATTCCTCCCTGAGTCCTTAAGGTAATTTTCTCTACCCTCTCTTTTCTATCTTTTCTTCCTGTATTCCAGTCACTGAAACATTGACCACTCTCTGTTTTTCTCTTTGCGAGGAACCTTCAACCTCCTGTTGAAAATCTGGATCCTTACACACTCAGAACAAAGAAGAAGACTAAGGAAAGAAAATGAAGAAGAATACTCAGGGGTAAAATGGCTTGAAACAACTTGTAAAAACTTTATTATTTGTGTAAGTATATGTACAAAAATGTAATGAGCCATAGGGCCTTTTATTGAGTTTGTTGAGAGTTAGTTATAAGGCATAACTAACTTTCAACCTTCGTAACTGAATTCTTAGGCTAGAGAATCGGCTGTGCAACGGCTAGCTGGTTTGTTTCTAGCCGTTGCAAACACCTGAGGATGTTTTTTAGGATTTTCATTATAAATCCAGAAATAAAATTATAAGGTGATCACTCAAGTATGACTAAAACATAGAAGTGATAAATTAATTTTTTTTAGTGTTTTATCATGTACTAGTGCCATGACCCGTGCGATGCACGGGTATACACTATATTGTTAATAGTTTAATTAGTCATGAAATACTTTATGTACATAAGATATTTATAAACTTTTCAATTTTTATTGTAATTGTTATATTTGTAGGTTTTATTGAATAATTTAAATGGTTACCTGCACTATACACGGTGTATGGAACATATAAATTTATACTAATGTGTTATCTTTTGAAAACATTTATCATTTAAAAGTTATGAATAGTAATATGGCTTGAATTACTGTTAAATTCATATTCATTTTTTATTTTTTGTAAGCATGTAATTTTTATTAAATTGTTCATACAAAGTATTTTAAATATTAATATCGTATTTAATAGTAAAACAACCAATGCATATGTTTTAATTCTATAGTTCAATGACTAATAGATTTATGTGTACATATTAACATATTTTATGTAAAACAGTAATTTTCATTCAAAAAATGAAAAATAGCAATATCTATCTGATATATATTTGACTTATATTTAGTGATGGAAAATATGAAATCTCTTTTTAATTGTCTAACTATATTTTAAGATGTAAAAAATAGTGACAAAGTTAATTTTCTCGTGACTAATTTTGGTTACTAAATTTGATTTTTTTTTTACTAAAAAAAAAACTAAATTGGATACTTAAGTAGTATTTATAGCTTAAAAATCAATTTAGTACTATTTAGGAATATGATTGTTAGTCAAAGGAAGATGTTCTATTTAGGAATACTTAAATTGATATTTATTTATAACTTAAGATCAATTTAGTACTAAATAGTACTTAAATAGAACATATTTTTAACTTCACATTCCCGTGTGATTCAATAATCAATATTTTACATCTAAACCTCGGATTGAATAATAATCATGTACCTGTTCTTCCTTTGGAAGTTGCAAATGCTTGTTTCTCATTTTGATATGTTTGCCCGTCGTTGAACAAAGAGAAAAAAACTATTGTTGACTCTAAAACCTCAATCTGATGTTAGCTCAGAACAACATCAAAATAATAGTCAACATCAAGATAAACATTGATAACACTATCAAGATATACCTAAGAGTAAATGCTATGTGGCTACTGGACAATGTCATGTCCTAACTTAGTCTTGCAATAGCTCACTCTAACTCCAAGAATAAGCTCTAGCTTTGAAATAATGTGGTAAACTGTTTTACTACATCTTTCTTTTATATATAGTGTAGAAACATGAGAGTAATTAATTTTAATTTATTTATTTAATATATAGTCTTGCAATAGCAATTACATGGGAGTAATAAGTTTTAATGTGGTAAACTGTTTAACTACATCTTTCTTTTATATATAGTCTACCAATAGCTCATTATAACTCCAAGAATAAGCTCTAGCTCTGAAACTGATCTTGAAATCTAAAAGATCAGCTAAACCTATATGGAAGAATAGTAAGCATGTGTTACATAAATAATCCAAACAAAGGAAATAAAAGAATCGTTAATCAAAATTTAGACACTAATTTTGTCAAGGAAAAATGAAATCCAAACGTTACAAAATCAGATTAAGATCTATTGAAAAAATAAAAAGAAAATCACATCATCGGATCAATTTCGTTGCTCTTCTCTAACCCAAAAAAATAGCCCAAAAGGGTAATCTAATCACTGCCCGGGAGTTCTTTCTATCGATGGGTCTAGTAATTGACATGGCTTTGGGGTGAAGATAACATAAATCTTGTTGGAGAATAATGAACTATTTTTCCATATCTTCCCCTTACTTGCTCACTTACTTCTCTCGAGGTCTTGTACTCTTCATTTCTATAGTACAATCGTAGTACTTATTAATTAATGCATAAGTGTGAAAAAAACATCAAATTTAAAATCAGAATTATATTAACACACTCTAAAGAGTAAAAGAATTATTCTATCAAGGAACAAATTATATGCAAAATTATGAATATAGGCATAGTACAAAAGTCGTATTTAATCCTATTATAGACACGAATCTCTAATTCATAACAAACATTAGGACTATTGGGCATTGCACTTTGGCATGCTGCTAAAACTCAAAGATGGGTTACAAAAAGGGCTGGAACCATTTAATTCAACAAATAGGAATTACAAATCTATTGTCCATTGTGACAAATCATTCTATAAAACGCTTTCTATTATAGAATTATGTGATGGATTCTAATTGTAAGCGTTTTATTATTTTTTTATCAGCACTTGTAACCAAAAAAAAATTATTTGCATTTATTGTAGGTTAGAAGCTTGTGAAGGAAGGTAGCATTAGGTGAGAGGAGGGAACCGTATGTTACGCATTTTTTATTTTTTATTATAAGCATTAATAGCCCTTCAACTCCCAAAAAAACAAAAATTAACAGCCCTTCAAAATTGTTCCCATTACTTTGAAATCTTTCCTTTTTAAAAAGTTGGCACATTTACAGGTTGAATTCAAATTAATTCCACGTCATTAGTTACATTACCATTTATATACTGTTGCTTATGATGCAAAATTATTTTTATGTATTAATTGTTTGTTTTAAAAAAATTATTTATTGTAATTACATGTCATTTAATTACGTGGCAAGCTGATAAGTCCACTTAGGATTAATGAAATTAGGTGGACCAATAGAAATCAATGATATATTTGTTTCCTTTCCGAGTATATTCGTAAATGTATTATTAATAGATTCAAACTCAAAACATGACTTTTACAATATTACTTTACAACAATGTTTCTTCTTAAACTAATATAGATTTCAAATTTAACATTCTATTTATAAAAGTCTTATTATCAATAAGATAGAGTCACTAGTGCAGAAAAAGGATTCAAAGTCGGATGAATTAGACTTTTAAAGTCGGGTTCGCATCCGACTTCTATACGAGGGACTTTGTATGTCAGGAGATTTAAAGTCGGGTAAATGTCCGACTTAAAAAGTAATTTTTAAAGTCGGGTAACAAAAGCATCCGACTTTAAAAGTGTTGCTTTGTTTTAAAAAAGACTTTTTTTTGGTGCTTTTTACCTACGTATACAATTATTTTCAGCAAATTTACCTAGAATTTCAACTAGCAAGAGGAGCAATTCTTAGATTTTATAACTATAATTTATGTTAATGTACCAAACTAGAAAAACATGTACACAAATTCTAAAAATTCAAAGATGCCTAAAAACCTATAAAATATCACTTTGACTATTTTCTTCATTCTTTCTTTGCACACGCTCCTCAGCATACAACTTTAGAAAGAACCTCGCCCAAACTTGCCTAACGTGCTTCAATTCTTCAGTTGTGAACAAACGACTCATATTTGAATATCTACAACAATAAAAATTAAATAAGAACAGGTATTGAAAGAAAAAGAGCTTAAAAGTAATACATATAATTCTGTCACACCCATCATTCAGTGGATTACTAATAGAGTAGTTGGTAGTTTCCTAGCTACTTACTAGTTTTAATATACTGCTTTGTATTCTGCAGTAAGTCAGAAACTGACTAGCCTCTTGCTAGATCAGTTAATTAGTTAGTCTCCTTGTTCAGATTGACAAGGTGACTTGTGTATCTAAAACTTAGTCTCCTTGTTCAGATTGTGTACCTGTAACTAATTAACGCCACCGCTAGATGTTGTGCCGTTATTCGCTGTGCTATCTTCAATGCCTCTGCACATACAAGTATATGCTACCTGCAGTTGGAACAAACCCCACTAATGCTTTGGTCTTGCCTAGTGGATGTGGTCTGAGAACTCCTCCTTGATGTTAAGGTGGTAATCAAATTAACTTATTGTCTACACCCTCTTCCATCCCAATAACGACCCTCATTTCTATTACTCCTCAAAACAAGGAATAAATTTAATAACATCCTAATTAAATTGGGCTTAAAATAACACCTAATAAATTTAATAATACCCAACAACAGTGAATCTAACATGCTCAGTATTTCATGTTTCTCATCAAGCTCTATGTTTAGTATATCATCTAAATCTTATATATTCCTATCCTGCAAGAATCATGACTAAGAACATATGCACTTCCCTTCAGCTTTATACATAGTTCAAAATCGTGTACGATATTCAAAAGTTAGCCAGTAGATAACTTACTTATACTCACATGACTTCTGCATCTGAGATAATGGTATCAAATGCTCATGAAAGCTATGATGCAAACTGTTTTTCATGATACTGGCATGTCGACGTCCTTAACCCAAATGCTCGACAACAAGCTCAAATGTCGACTTCCTAAGTTCTCTTCTTACAAATTCCAGAATCTAAATAACCTGCAAAATCAATGGTTAATTATCAAAACAGTTTTATATTGGCGTAAGGTGATAAAGCAGTGTACAATATTCATGAATATAAAATCATCTCAATCAACCTTCTTCATGAAAACAATCAGTTCTATTGGATATACACAAGTTCATAAAAATAATTGAACACTAAAAACAGTAAAAATTTCCACATGGAGCTTCATCAGTAGCTCTAATGAAAAACAATTCTTAGCTGAATGTTGCAGAGTTAGTAAGCTATCTCTACGTAGCTCGGTTGCTATAAATACAAAAAAGCTGCCCTGTCCAACTATTGTAATATTACACTAACAGGTTGTACAAACTACAGCATCTTATAATGGTATTCGATACACATAATTTGTGGTTCAATTCCATGAATGTTGCAGAGTTAGTAAGCTATCTCTACGTAGCTCGGTTGCTATAAATACAAAAAAGCTGCCCTGTCCAACTATTGTAATATTACACTAACAGGTTGTACAAACTACAGCATCTTATAATGGTATTCGATACACATAATTTGTGGTTCAATTCCATGAATATTCACCATACCTTGACTAAGTGGCTGACTCCATGAATATCATAGAAAGCAATTCCAAGCCAACAATCACCAACAGGCAACAGCCTATGCCTTTGTCTATGCCTAGGTTTCTGCACTTGCAATAATACAAATTAAATAACTAAATTGATAATAAATAGTTTGCAAAGTTGTGATGTAATAAAATGGTAAATAGAAGGTGAAAATAATCATAGCGGGAAAGAAACTGGACAGGCATAACAACACAATAAATAAAGAAAACAACTGATGAAAATAGTTAAAAGCACATTAACTTTAACAGATAAAAACAATTGAAAAAAAAAAGTGAGAGCAGAGCAATTTACGGAATGAATACAAGTAACTCAGGATCAGCTCATTACTTTCCAAATGCTCCTGTTGAAGGCAAAGATTAGAGGATATCTATTAGATTGCAATTAGCAGATGCATTGAAACTTAAATTTTGATATTGAGCAATAGAATGAAGTGAATGTATTCTATTGCTAGATAATTATCAGAAAATCAATTTTCAGATAATTTGGCGTTATCCACAATCAATTTCGAAATTCCAAATAAAATTAACAAAATATGTAGAGCTCCCTTTTCTCAATCTTCAAATGAATAACACAAACACACTTGATGATTATTTAAGTTTGAGTTACAGTAAAAATTCCAACTAATGTCTAGGGATAGAAATGGACTTTAAGAAGCCGTTGAAGAAAATAAGAGTTAGGGTTCGAAGATGAAAAACGAATCAGTTACAGAGATTAAGCTTTAGGGTTCTAAAATGAAAAAGGAATTCCTAGAAGTTTGCAATGTTCGAGATCTTGATGCTTTGTAGGAACAGAAAAACAAGATCTATTAACTCTTGAGATCTTTTACCTTTGAAGAAAGAAGATGAAGATTGAGCGGGATGAGAGAAGATAGAGCAGATCAAGCTTCAGCGGCGATGCAACGGTGATGAGACGGCAAGCGGCGTAGTTGAGCAAGAGAAAACGAAGGAGCGGCAAAGTTGAGCAAGAGAAAACGAAGGAGGAAGACGAAGGCTCAACTTGAGCGAGAGAGAAGACGAAGGAGCTCGTGTGAAATAAAGTTACGACAAAAAATTTTACACTGAGTGTGGGAGTTTTTGTTTTTAGCGTGACAAAAGAAAAGAGTCTGTCAAAAAAAAGTAAAATATTCAACATTTAAGGTCGGATATAGTTACTGCCCGACTTAAAAAGATAAACATCAGATAATTTTTTCCATCTTAATTACAAGTTTGCCACCGTGTCTAATTTTTAAGTCGGATATTTGAGCGTCCGACTTTAAAAGTTTAATTCTTTTCCTGATTTTCCACTAGTGAGTTAAAAATTAGGGTGAAGAGTGAGTAAGGGATGAGTTGGGACGGGTTATACCTAACCCTAATCCGTTGCTAAATTTTGGTCGGGCTAATTATTTAGACCTTAACCCATTCTTATACCCGAACAAACCCGACGTTTTACAGGTTTAATGAGACAAAGATGAGACAAATCTTTTTCACCCCTAAATTCTTGTATGATTTAATTGCTTTTTTTTTTTGCCTAATTTTCGTTGACTTTTCAGTCCATCCCATTCCAATGATTAATATATATCGAATCATATTGGTAGGAATCAGAAATCTTGTTTGCACACGTATATATGAAGTGAGAAACTAGAAAAAGAGTAATTATTTTGACAAAAAAAAAGAGAAAAGAAACATTGAGAGAATAAGAGGTCAATTGCAATTGGCATCTATGATTTTCAAAGAGAGTAATTATTTTGGCTTTGAATGACCTCACACCATCACCCAAGTTGGCAAAGTGTGGAAACACATTACGATATATGGCTAAATGAGTTAGACATAGAGAGAACAAAAAACATTGGCTTTGGTATCTTGCCAATAGAAAACGGCTTGATGATGTAATAGTTGCTAACTCTCAACCTTGTATCTTTTGAAGAAATCAATGATCGATGCACTTCATCTATTCTTGGACCATATGGCGCTATATATATACATTTTTGGATATACTACTAATACTAGTGGGTTGATATGGTGATGTTTCCTTTTTGGACTTTATTATGAACCCCAAACCTTGATAAGGGTTGCTTGCTTGGATTTTATGTGCACCAATTTGAAGGTCTTTCAAAAAGTATTCAAAGGTTTGTAATTATGTCAATGTTCATGAATAACTCATTTATTTTGGTTTTTATATTTCAATTTCAATTTGCTCTATTCTAAGTGTGTATTGACGCAGCTTATATAAAATGATCATTTTAGAGGCCAATAAAAGTTCAAGTAAATAAAAAAATAGTGTTGACAATTGACATTGTTTTCGTTCCATTTTCTACTAAGTTAATTTAATGGAAGAAAATACTAATATTGGAACAAGTCCATCTACCCCATGCTTTTGAGAAGAGCGTGTCTACACTTTTGAAAGGCAAGAAGAATGAAAAAGCAGCCTAGGGAAAAGAGACTTCGATAAGCAACTAGGTCTATACGCAGAGATGAAAAATAAAGTGATTCAAAGCCTAACAAAAGTTTGTAGAAGCTCCGGGAAGAGTTTCATATCAAGGCGACATAAATGATGTGATGCTATTACTAGGATTTAGTCAAAAGGTGTCGATTGAGGATCGGGTGCTAAGAATACATATGTCTATAGCCTTGTATGTCTAAACTTGGTGGTGTATTTGTTTTGGTCTAGTTTTTCTAGCATATGATTGTTTTGTGCTCTTTGCAACCCTTTATAGAAGGTGGGTATAGAGTCCGCACATATGATGCTGAAACTAGATTTATCTCAATAAAATTATTTTTCTTATAAAAAAAAGGTTGGTCTTGGGGGGTTTTACCAACTTGATAGATTGTTTTTTTTTATAAGCAAATGTTAGTGGGGGTGGGGGAATGTTAGTTTCCGGGGATTGAATCCCGGACCTCCTTCTTGCAAGGTTGCAACTCCTTCATGTCCCTTAACTTGCCAACTTGATATATTGTATTTCGATTTAATTGTTTGGATGTGGAATATTTGTTATTTAGTTTGGTGTGTGCTCTCTCTTAGAGGCTGATAAGTTTGAGGGCTAGTTTTTTTTAGGTATGTGTTACTTTAGAGTTATGGTTTTCTCTTGGTTTTTTGAGGAGTTTCATCAAGTCTTAGGTGTGTTAAGTGAGATATTGGATTATAGATTGCATGTATTTTTCTCCTTGACTAGCTGTTAGTTAGACATATCAATAAATTCCTAATTATCAACGAAAAATATATTATTGAATTATTGGAGGTGGTAGGTGTGTTCGCTTTTTGGTAATGAGCACATTGTATAAATCCCACAAGTGATTAATTTGAGGGAGTGAGTAACACAGGTTAATTAACTATCTCATTTCATTGGTCGATTTTGGGATTAGTCACATATCTAGGGATGAAGCTTGTAAAGATGCGTCAGAGCATATATAGAGCATATATTGGTCGATTTTGGTATATTGTTTCCTAAATATACCTTTGATATGAAATCATCTGTAACTTGAGATCTTCTGTAGAGCTGGTCAAGGGACAGGTCGTCTGATGCTGTGATTGAGGTATCAAGTTGATCTGTATACTGATGAGGGCGTCGACCTGATGTTGATGAGGGCGATCGACCTGATGCTGGTGAGGGCGGTCGACCTGATTAACTGCTAGTCGTATCCAGAGCTCGGGTTGTACCTGCAATGACACTCCAACGCCCAAGTCAGTGGATAGAGTTTGGCAGAGTAACAGTAAGGGTCAAATACCTACCTGACAGGTGGGGTCAGTCCCCTATTTATAGAGTCAGTGAATCACAGGGAGTCGTCGGATCAGGCGTTGGTCAATCCCGACCGTCGAGATCTTATATGCTCTCTTGCTTGCTTTTGGACCGTTTTTGGCCAGCTCTTTGATGGGATTGGGCCTTTGGCCCACTCCAAAACATTAAACATCTAATAATCTTCGTGTTTTTAAATATACCTTCATTCATCGCACATTAAATCGGGGTGTAAAAGAATTTCGGTAATTATTGCTGTTGAAATGAGTTTTTTTTCTTTTAATTAGGACTAAAAAATACATCAAAGTTTTTCTTATTATAGAGATGAGAGGGAAGAAGTGTGCTTTATTTTCTATTAATATTCTAATTATTTAAATTGGCACAATGATTAAGTAAATTTTTGTAAGAAACAAAACTAGAATCGAATTCGATGAAAGAAGTTTTTTTTATTTCAATTGTATATTTATTGTGCAAGATTTTTTTTTAAGGCGCAATGGAATGCAAAGAGCAATGCATCCTATATCTCCAACTAGGTTAACACGTCAACCTCTACCAATCATTTGCGGCAGATCATGATGATATTATTAAGAGAAGGAAAAAATTACAAAGAAATGGAGGGTTTTAACCCATCGAGATGAGAAACTATTTTAATTTAGGCTTAAAGATATGTTTCGTCGCTACAAATATCTCAAAAAATTAGTTTCGTCTCTGTAATCTTTTTATTTAAAAAAGGTTTAAATATATGTTCAACCTCTGTAAATATTACCATAATTCATTTAGGCCCCTGTAAAAATAAAAACTTTAAAATGGTCCTTGCAAATATAAATCGTTTACGGTTAAGCCCCTCGGTCAACTTTCCATCAAAAAAAACTTTAAAATAAGGTTTAAATATATGTTCAGCCCCTGCAAATTTCACCATAATCCATTTAGGCCCCTGTAAAAAAATAATCAATGTCATGTGTAATCATCTCATTGGACCATTATGTCACGTCATCATCTCATGTCACCATGGACACATGGCACTGACATGTGCCACGTCCGCAACCAAAGTGGGGCACCTTTGTTACTAAAAGAAATAAATATTTTTGGGGGAACATGGGTGTTGAACTTGTGACCTCCCATTGATGGTATATCCAAATTACCACTTTGTTACTTGGTTAAGTTAGGCCATTTACAAGTATATGATCTATAATTTAATTAAAAAAGTAAAAAAACCAGATCATCTTCTAGATCTAGAAAACAAATGCAAACACAAATACTCCTTCGAAATTTAAAGATCCGTAATTCATTTTAAAGAAGAAGATGATTCCACGTTTTTCCTTCGAAATTCATCTACGTTTTTCATCAACATTTTCCATTTTAAACTAGATCCGTAATTCATCTATGAATCCATGTTTTTCCTTCGAAATCTGGCAGCAATGTTTGTCATTTTGAAGAAAACAATGAATCTATGTTTTTAGATTGAAGAAGATGACGAATCGTTGAACGAATTGGATGATTGAAACCAGATCTGTTATTCATGGGATGAACTGGAAGATGATTTATTTGTGTTTGTTTTCCATAATTCATCTATTTGTGTTTGTGTTTGTTTTCCAGATGTGGAAGATGATTTGTTTTTTTTTAATTAAATTATAGATTGTATATTTTTAAATGGCTTAACTTAACCAAGTAACAAAATTGGTTCAGTGGTAATGTGAAGGTACCATCAATGGGAGGTCAAGAGTTCAACACCCATATTCCCCCAAAATATTTATTTTTTAGTAACAAAGGTGCCCCAATTTGCCACACTAATGCCACGTGGCAGCCACCTATTGGTTGCTGATGTGGCACATGTCAGTGCCATGTGTCCATGGTGACATGGGATGATGATGTGGCATAATGACCCAATGAGATGATGACACGTGACATTGATTTTTTTTACAGGGGCCTAAATGGATTATGGTGATATTTGCAGGGACTGAACACATATTTAAACCTTATTTTAAAGTTCTTTTGGATGGAAAGATGACCGAGGGGCTTAACCGTAAACGATTTATATTTGCAAGGGCCATTTTAAAGTTTTTATTTTTACAGAGGCCTAAATGGATTATGGTGATATTTGCAGAGGCCGAACATGTATTTAAACCTTTAAAAAAAGCCCTTGCAAGTACCAAACGCTTCTAGTTTGGTGCCTGCTGTTAGTTTTTGGCTAATGCATTAGTGAACGGTGACGTGGATTTATTGTTGGTGATGTGAAATAACATGTGTGAAGCCACATGTGAGTAAATTACTGTGACTTGGCATAACATATAATTTTCACTCTCACTTTCATCCTCACATTCTAGGTTTTCTGCGAAGTGTGAAGTGAGAGTGAGAGCTCTGCGAAGAAGAAGACCATCACGAACTAAGGGAGCTGCAACAAAGTTTGATTCTGGGTGCGAAGTGAAAGAACGGTACGACGAGTTCCAAGACAAGGTCTCTTTTTCGAATAAGACAGGTTTGCACATGGTCTCTTCTTTTTTTTGTTATACTTTCTGTGTTGTAAATAGAAAAGTTTCGGGAAAGGGGACCACCATGTGAGTTAGGGACGAATATTGAATGTGTTGGTTGTAGTGTTGGTTCTTGGAGAGAATCTTTAATGCCTTTGAATGTTGACTTGTTGATTTGTTTAGGGTTAATGTCTATTGTGGGTCTGAATTTTTGTTTGAAATGTCTATTTTAGCCCTTTTGTAGTAGTTGTTGCTTAATGTCTATTTTGGGTCTATGATTTGTAACCTTTTGAAAAGTCTTCCTCCCATCTAACAACTTCTACTTTAGTTTCAAAATTTTCTTTCACTCCCAATCCTTGAATATGTCACGACATTTGCATTGACATAATGTTGTTGCTGCCTCTACATGTTTAGGGTTTTTTGGAATTGACTGTGAAACTTTCACTGTTATCACGGGAATTCTCTCAGCATCTAGTTGATCATCCCAGGCATACAACTTGCAGCTTGCACACAATCCCAGAAAAAAGCTTTGATTTAGAACAAAAAGGGTGTTACCAACATAAGCACAAAATAAACGAGAAAAGAATGACAAAAACCCTAAATCTTACTTACCCCCACCCCAATTAACACACTTCCAGTATCTCCTTTGTGGGTTTTCATATGAATTTGAGATCCATAATCGCATAACATCTCCACATCCATGAACCAGGAGTCACCCTTGCCTTGAAGTAGCATTCGAAGATGCGTTGCTGCTTGTTGCCATTGGAGAAGAAACAAAAACGAGGGGAGGAAAGAGGAACGAAAAAGATGATGATATAAGCCCTTTTTTCCCAAGTTGGCATCCCTATTGGCAGCCACGTCACCATTCACTAACGTTGTTAGCCAAAAACTAATAGCGGGGATCAAACTAGAAGTGTTTGGTATTTGTAAGAGTTTTTTTTAATTTTTTTTTTGCTGGGACGAAACTTGATTTTTGAGATATTTGCAAGGACGAAACATACCTTTAAGCCTTTAATTTATACCTAAACAAAAAGTTTATGTCATGAAGCCAAAACCTTGCATAAAAACTTATGCCAAAGCTATGAAAAATATTTTACTTAAGGGTGAGTTTAAAATGAACCTCTTAAAATGGTTCAAAGGCACACCTTTATAAAAAAAAATTGGTTCGGACCATTGCGGCCTACCCACAGAGTGTCCCAACGCTTTCAACGAAAGACTTATCTCCGCTCAAGCTTAGGATCAAATTTCGTAGTGGCCAACACCTTTACAATTTTTAGTAAAAAATAAAAATAGAAAACAAAAATAATATTTCATTAAAATTTACTAAAAATAAAAGGGCCCACCATTGGACCATGTCCATATCAGACAAGCCCTTTATTTAATACTTCAACTCTTTATAAAATTCTCTCAAGATCCGATGAAAGTGCTTTAGAGTATATTAAATGGCGAAAGACTCTAATTATATTTTGAAAAAAATTGAAAAGAAGAATTTCTCTGCAACTCAAAGTTCAATGATCTTGTTTTTTGGGACAAAAGTACCAAAATATGAATACATGTGGGATGAGATAAAGAGAGAGAATATGCGTATAGTACATTTATTATTTTAAATTAAGTTTAGTGTTAGATGCGTATAAAATATTTAATTTAAAATAAAAAATAAATATATTATGTACGTATTTCTTCTGTATCCTACACGTATTTGTATTTTGTGACATTTTGATACACTTTTTTGGTCCAAATAACATTGGTGCTAATTTTTATACTATCATTTTATCTTTTTTTAATCTTTCATTCCACTTGCACCATCAACTCATCAAGTCTAATGCAAATAAATGATTAGTACGCAATGTGTGTAAGTCTTGTAGACCACAAGTACCAATTTCTATTCCCTCTTATTAAAAAAAATCTTCATTTCTTTCGTATTTTTTTCTCACAAGCGTCAAATAAGACACACTTTAGAATAAAATAAAATGAATAGAAAAGAATATATATATATATATATATATATATATATATATATATATATATATGGGATAATTACACCAGAGATCCTTTAAGTTATTTAATTATAACAAGTTGGTCATTTAAGTTTTTTTCGTACCACTTAGGTTCTTTAAGTTATTTTATTGTAACAAGTTAGTCCTTTAAGTTTTTTTCGTACCACTTGGGTACTTTAGTTATTCAATTGTAACAAGTTAGTCATTTAAGTTATTTAATTGTAACTTTTAAACTCCAAATAACTTACATTTTTCAGCCCCAAATTGTTACAATTAAAAAACTTAGAGGATCTAAATGGTACAAAAAAATTTAAAGGACCAACTTGTTATAATAAAATAACTTGAATGACCTAAGTGGTATGAAAAAAACTTAAAAGACCAACTTGTTACAATTAAATAACTTAAAGGACCTCTGGTATAATTTAGCCTATATATATATATATATATATATATATATATATATATATATATATATTTCGTAGAAATAGAGAGAATGAAAAGTGGTGATTGAAGTGTTGGTGTGAAGTTGTGGAAGGAAAGAGAAGGAATGGTGATCTGAAATTCAATTAATTCAATTCAATGTTGTGCTTTTTCTTCGTTCGAATCCTTCTTCAACTCATTCACAAACTAAGGTCACCTTCCCATTTCCAATTTCCAATTTCCAATTACCCTAATGAAATCCCCTTTCTTATTTTTTTTTTTCTGTTTTAATTTTAGAATTTCTCATCACTGAATCTCAATTCCATTCTTCAATCAATTATCATTTACTTTCAGTTTGAAATTCTTTCTATTTTTAGTTTCATTAGCATCGTAGATTAGCATTTATAATCTCTCTGTGTGTGTAATTGTTGCAATAAATGCCAATATTTGATTGGGTCTTGTTAATTTAATTTTTGTAATTTTCAGGAATACAGTTTTCACTATTTCCTTCGGTTTTTAGCTCAAGTTTCAGCATCTCTACAAGCAGAAAAGTTCTTATTAATTGGGAATTTGAGTTAATATCTTTGGATCTTAAATTGAATACTATCACTTCCTTTTCAGGTATGTTTTTTGTAGTGTAGTGTCTATTAATTTGCTTTTATTTTGGTAGAATTTCGGAATTTGTTGATCTGGGATATGGTTTTCTGTGAACTTGGTGGCTTTTCAAGTCTACAATACTACAATTTGTTCTTTTGCTCGGGTTAATGTTGAACTTGTATAACTGTGCTATGTTGTAACTGTAGATTGTAGAAGCACTAAGAGCAGTTTGGATAAACATCTTATTTAAGTGCTTGTAGCATAAGCGCTTATAAGAGCTATAAGCTGTTTTCATGAGATATCTGGAAAGTTTTGGAAATTAGCTGAAAACAGTTTATGAACATGTCATGAGCTATTTTCATAAGGTCTCTCAAATAGTCTCACTAGTACTTATGAATTGTGCTTTCAATTATTAACTTAAAAGGATGGAGGTGCTTGCCTTCTATTGTGCTTTCAATTTTTTCTCTTTCCATTTATGAATTGTGGTAGCTCTTTTTTGTATTTGAGGCTCCTTGATAAAGGTCATTAATGGTTTTTTTGTTGTCTATATCATTAAATGTCATTCTGCTTGTGTCTTGGTGTCCGGTCCCCACACAAAAATAGGATCTAAAAAGGATAAAAAAAATTAACAAAAGAAATTCAGCAATCGGCACATCAGATTTAGGACATTTCTTACTTTTTTGTAAGGTTTAATTTTTTTTTTATTTTTTGCATTTATAACTGATTTAATTTGTGGTTCAAAAATGATTTGCAGACACTATTGTATAAAGGATGAGTCAAGTGACAAATGATGAGATTGAAGATGACGTGCTCAATGATCAGACTGGATCGCGGTTGAATGATGAGGGTAATGGTGGAAGTGTTGGTGGAGTTGCTCTGAAGAAGGGGCCATGGACATCTGCAGAAGATGCTATTTTAGTCGACTACGTCAGGAAGCATGGAGAAGGGAACTGGAATGCTGTTCAGAAGCAGTCAGGCTTGTCTCGATGTGGAAAAAGTTGCCGACTAAGATGGGCAAATCACTTAAGGCCAAATTTGAAGAAAGGGGCATTTACTGCAGAAGAGGAGCAATTGGTTGCTGAACTCCATGCCAAAATGGGAAACAAGTGGGCACGCATGGCAGCACATGTAAGCATACTGTGTCTTTGTCATTGCCTGGCATCTTTAGCTTTCTTGTCATTAATAATATGATACAAACGAACAATATCTATGCACCTCGCCGCCGTTTAACAACAAATATATGTATAAATGAATGAAACTGATTAACTGATTATCTAAATAATTTGCATATGGATGCTTGCATGCTTACATCCTACTACTTAGTACTTATTGTAAGGGTTGACGCTAATATGGTTTAATACAGTTGTTATTTGGTATGATTCAAAATTTAAAATAAAACATTCTGTGTAAACATCATTTAATACTGAAGCATTTTATGTGACAATTTTTACAAAACAGAGAGCCTTATAACATCTTTGTGGATTGTAAGTTTTGGAGAATTTAGTAATTGGTATAATTGCAGTGTTCCTGAAGACATTCATATCAGAGCAGCTATTCAATTTTTTTCCTGTATATAGATGACTGTTAGTTCTAAGTTGTACACTGAAATAGACTAACATAATTGCAAATTTGCTTAATCGTAAATTTGACTCCAGCTGGTTTATAAGGTGAGGAATGATCAAGCTTTGTAAACCGTACTTAGGTCATATTTCTAGGCCCTAAACCCAAATTTAAAACATGAGATTTTTTAATGATTGATTTCTTTTCCTTTTAGTTACCTGGTCGTACAGACAATGAAATAAAGAACTACTGGAACACCCGGATCAAGAGGCATCAACGGGCTCGCTTGCCACTATATCCTCCAGAAGTGTGTTCGCGAGCATTGAAAGAGAGTCAATTTGACCAAGGTACTGGTGGAATTAATGATGGTGATAGAGAGCATCATGATTTCTTACCAAAAAACAACTATGAAATGCATGATGCAATGTTTTACAATTTGAAGAAAAATCAGGGAATATTACCTACTGCGCCTGAGCATCCTAATATTTCCGCCAATAGAATTATGCTAAACAGTCTTGCTTCGCCTCCATATTGTAATCTTAAACCATCAACATTACCTAATCATAATCATTTTCAAGAGTCAACACTGTCTTTTCTTAGTTCAGGTGGAACGAGCGTGAATTGGTTTTATCCATTTGGCCATGTTCAGGATCATACTTCTGATAAGATTGCACAATCATTCGGATTGCATTCTCCCCTTGATCCTGGTCCCTCCTCTCATAACTCAATTAATTATCGCCATTCACTATCAAATGGCAATTCCATTACTTCTAAGCCGACTTTGAAGGCTGTGAAGTTGGAGCTCCCTTCACTCCAAAATCAAGAAACTGAATATGGTAGCTGGTGTAACATTCCCCCACCTCCAATGAATGAGTCTGTTTTCATTCAGCCTCCTCTTCCACATGGTGCACCAGAAACGGGTTGTTCTTCGCCACATAATAGTGGCTTGCTTGATGCGGTACTTTATCAGGCAAAGACCCGTACTTGTTCAAAGAACAATTTTTCTGACAAGAGTTCAAATTCATCTGCTGCAACTCCTGCTGACAGAGCTGAGAGTTCTGAACCGGAGGATTACACTGACCCTGCGTATCCCTTTGGTGCAACCTCAATTCTGAACGAATGTCATGCTGTTGGCAGTAGCACAACTGGAAACTCATGGAATAAATGGAAGCCTGCTCAGAACTTTAGAGGTTAGTACCTTTTAATGCTGTATGATGGAAAACATTCACAAATTTATGCACACTTCCACGAACATCTTCGGCACGATACAAAATTTCATAATTACTTAAATGATTTATTGCTGGACTACACGGTTCATTGTTTCATTTGCCAAATATATTCTTAAAATTTGAGGTAGATTCCTCCAATAACTTGTGTCTAGTTTGACAGTTGTAAGTTTGCAACAAATCTGTTGTTATTCTTAGCAAAATTTGTGATGCTAGAAATTTCTGCAGGCAACAATGTGAACTATGAGACTGTTGACCAAGTTTGTACCCCTAACAGTGAAAATCAAACTCTGTCTCTGTTGAATTTCACTTGGCCAGACATCCTGTTAGCTTCGGAATGGCTCGAGCAGTGTCATGGGCATGACAAGGACCAAACCTGCATGACTGAGGCTAGTGACGATTTAACAGACTATAAGAATGTCGCTCGTGGGACTTAATCTTCAAATACAGTGGGTTAACGTTAACCTTCATATGAAGAACTTCTCATCATACATTCATGTTATATTTTAAACATAGGTAATCAGTGTAATATCTCCAGTTAAGAGTCTTTAATGGGTGTGTCTTATCCCGTGCACGGGTCATACACCCGCGCCTCTCTCATTTAGATTTATATGTACTCTCATTAGGTGTTTGCATTTCTTGCATGCCAACTTGAAACTCTTAGGACAATGCACTTTTACAGGTATTTGAATAATATGTAGAATAACATTGCACTTGAAACTTTGGACAGCAAGTAGCTAAATGTATTCACAATATCTTGTATTTATTTGCTTATGTTTGCAGATTGTGCTGATATTTCTTATTTGGGTTTTTTTACCCCCCACCACCCCCTCTATACCCCACAAAATTTGATATTCCGAGAATACCCCTTCAAATTGATCGAGATTTTAAGATAAATCCGTTTTTAGTTTTTATCCAAAACGGATTTATCTTTAAATTAGATAAATCCGTTTTTAAGAATAAAAATTACCTAATTCTGTTTGTTTATATTTTTGTAAACCGGATTTACCTGAGCAACACATAATTCCGTTTTTGTAAATTTATAATAACGGATTTATCTATTATTAGATAAATCCGTTTTGAATCGATGCATGGAACTTGGTATTGTGGGAAAAATCAACCTTTTGTTTTTGCTATCTTTAGAGAATCCTGAATAGGAATGAATAATGGTCATAAGAATCTATAAAATATTAAACTATATCTTTGGATGTTTGAAGCTTTAAGCTGTTTAATTCTTAATCCATTCTATTTTGCTTTCTCTTTCCCTTTTCTACCAATAATATTTCCACTTTCACCATCTGATTCTGAAGAGTCCTGCATAAAATATTTTGACTTGGAATTGCCTGAAATGGAAAAAGTACGGCCTTTCTCCACAGTGCAGCAACTGCAACCTTCAACTATATGACTTAATGCTTTGACCACCTAATAGTAATAACAATAACATATTAAAAAAAAATAGAATGGATGATGATATTTCTTCTTATTAAATATGAAATATATAGTGTCATAGGAATATGATAAAATTTAAAAATTACTACCTCCTGTCCACTTTGTATCTGACTAGATACATCAGTTATTCAGTAAATCAAAAATTGCACCCTCTCTTATGAAGTGGATCGAGGTATTTTGAAAAATATGAAAGACATGAGGTGAAATTGTATGTGTGTCAAAACATAGTGGAAGTTTAGACTCACTGTGCTCATATCTAAACGTTTATGAGGATCTTTATTGAGACAATTTCCAGCTAGACGACTCATCCAAAGAAGTTGATGACAGTCATGGGAATCAATCCTTCCCCCTGTAAGATCTTGACAATTTCCTTGCCTTAGTAGTGGTCTAGCCTGCATAGAATTGAATAAATGCACTTTCTAAATTCATTGAATAAATGATGTATCTAATCTATAATATAGCAAGAAGCATATCAAACTTAGACCCCTCTGAATTGTCCAACTTCGAAAATTTGCGATTTTATTTTTGGGTCAATACTGTTTTAGTTTCTGTGATGTTTGGTTTATGTTCAATTAGTCTTTGTACTAAAAAGAACTAAAAAGATATTTGAGATTTAGGGGGACTAAAATGAGATAAAAATTGTATTGTCGAGATTAAAACAAAACAATGAAGACCAACTGTAGCATGTTTGTGGACATTGTGGACAAAAAAGATACCTTTTAAACTTTATGAACCAAAATCAAACATCAACATAAGTTATTGAACCAAAAATACAATTAACCTTTAACTTCTTATTTAAGAACTTGTAATTACATATATGGATAACCTTTATTTGTAATTTTTAATTCCTCCAAAGTACTTATCAAATAATTGAAGTTACCAAGTATAAGAGAAATGCAATAACAAGTATTGCATGTATTGCCAAAAAAAAGAAAGAAGAGATGGTTACAAGAATTTGGATTAGGTGTAGGTGGATTAGCATGCAGTCGGTAAGTTTGGGGCCGACTGATTAAGATCAGACAGTCCTAATTTTAAGCACAGTTTTTAACTTTTGCTTAATATAAAATTTCGAATTTGAAATCTAGACCGTCTGATCAATATCGGACAGCCCCAAGATATGCATGAAATTTAGAATCTTACCCATCCTACTAGACCTTTCTTTCCAAGTCGTTTATCTGTAGTCCTCATTCCAGTTATTAGTTCAACTAGCACCACCCCAAAAGAATACACATCTGTTTTATTTGTTACTTTACCAAATGCTGCATATTCTGGTGCCCAATATGCTAGATTTCCAGGACAGTCTATTGAGCATGACCATTCTTCACTTGCAATTTTAGCCAAACCAAAATCACCCAGCTGGTATAAAAATAAAAACAATTTATTTTTTGAACTTGACTAGGTACATATCTTGTGGCTGTAGAAGAAAGTTACAATGAATTATAAGATCTTGACCATCATTAATGTGTAGCACTTGGAGTAATTAGCTGTAAATATATAAGTCTAACACTTCTAGGGCTCTATCTCTATGGTATATGAATGCACATTATTACTTGTTGAAGTTATGGAAAAGGAATATAAGAATACTACTCTCTCTATACTTAATTACAAGACCCTTTTGGTCTTTTTACTTGTTCTTAAATATAAACTTTTTAATAAGAATATTTAGATACATTTGTTATTCTTTTTTCAAATATATCCCTTATTAATACTACTATGTTGTCTTAGTATATGAAAAGTTAACATTGAATGCTTCATACACAGGTAATTTAGTAATAATCATACCCATACCCAAATTATGTACATCTATACCGGCTTTTCTTAATATGCATAAAAAGAGTCGTAGGATCTTATAAAAGAAATATAATTAATTACTGATTAAGCTAAATATAAGCTAACTATTTTTTGTCCCAAGTAGATAGCTTAGATAGTGAGTTAGTGAACACCGAAGGTTAAAGTAGAAAATCCAGGGTTCGAATTTTGGAAACTAACAATTCCCTTTACCCCTAATTGATTAACCTCTAAAATTTGCCTATAAAAAATAGTTAATTGTTTAATTATATCAATTACATTAAGATTACCAATACTTCACAATCATGTGTAAGGAGAATGTTGTTTGGTTTAATGTCTCTGTGTATGATGTTGTTCTGATGCAGATATAGCAATCCTTTGGCAGCTCCATTAGCTACTTTCACTCTATCTTGCCAGCAAAGAGGTTTACGAGAGTGTTCTGCATCATAATAGTATTCAAATATAAATTTAGTTTCTCCTCACTGTAAATATCAAGAGATGCATTCCCCCATATTTTTTGTGGAATATAGTAAGTTTGGTTTTAACTTTTACGGTTTCTTTAAATATAGCGAGTTTTGATTTTATTCTATGTAAAAAAATCGTTTTTGTCCCTGCAATCTTTAAAACCATCGCTCTTAAAGTGTTTTTGTGTTTAAAAATGTTGATGTGGCTTTTTCTTTCGTAAATTTTCAATTTAGGCATGTCCACGTAAGAAAAAAGCCATATCACCTTTTTTAAACAAAATATTTTAGGAACTAAAAGTGATGGTTTTGAAAATTGCAGGAACTAAAACGAAAAAAAAATACTAGGGTCAAAATCAAAACTCGCTATATTTACAGAGACTAAAATGATATCTACTCTACTATAGGAAAACAAACCACCACCAAAATTACTAAAAAACCCATAACTAAAACATTGAACATAACATCATTTATAGGGTAAATTGGTAAGTGACTAAAAAGTTGGTATTTTTTTTTATCTTTTGTATTCCCAAAAGATACCAACTTTTTCAAAAAAACAAAAGTGTCTTAGAGAAAAACGAAAGGTGGAGAAAGAGAAAAGTATAATTGATAAGTGACAAATATTTGTCACTAATACCTAAAAAAAGATAAATAACTGTCATATATAAAAAAAACATGATAAATATTTGTCATTAATAATTATAATTTTAGAAAACTATTGTAAATCTACTATCTATCTTTTAACTAATAGCAACAAAGTACAAACTAGAACTACACGTGACAAATATTTGTCATAGATACCTAAGAAAATGATAAAAAACTGTCACTGATATATAAAAATACATGAGATAAATATTTTTTGTTGATAATTATAATTTTAGAAGACAACTGTAAATCTACTATCTATATCTTCTATTATCTACTAATCTACTAAAACTAATCAATTTAACGACTAGGAAAATTTCCAACATAACTTTTTACCCTCTTAGAAGAAAATGAGAAGACTTAATGACTATTCAAACTAATTGACAAATATTAAAAAACACGTGACAAATTTTTGTCATGAGTATTTAAAAAAGGACAAATAATTGTCACTGGTATACAAAAAAACACGAGAGCAATATTTGTCATTAATAATTATAATTTTTAAAGACTACTTACTATAAATCTACTCTCTATCCTACTATCAACACAAAAAAGCACGGGAAAAATATGGTGAAGGATAAAATTAATTTATTGTAAATCTTATTGACCACGGGAGTGATAACGAGAGAGGCAACGAGAGCGCCAACGGAAGCGCCAACTTGGGTGCATATTTTACCTTAAATCTTAATTTCCATTTTCTTCATTTTTACTCCATCTAAAATTTACTATTTACTATAGCATCGCCAACGAGAGACTGACAATGGGATCGGCAACGTGAGTGCTAACGAGAGGGCCAACGGGAGTGCAAACGGGAGTGCAACAGGGGCGCCAACGAGGGTGCATATTTTACCTAAAATCTCATTTTCCTTTCTCTTCGCTATTACTCCATTATTAATAATATTATAAGAAGATACCGTATTTTTTAAACTTTTTCAAACACAACTATTTTAATAAATTTGAAAATATAGCTTTTTATCAAATTTTTCCTTTTTCTTTTATTACATTTTGCAACTTTCAACGTATTTATAATTTCATAGCAAATTAGAACAAATACAGTATCACCCCGTGCGTATTCACGAGTAAAATACTAGTTTAGACCTAAATTTTATCATACCTGATAAATGTTGATCAAGTGAACCATTGCAAACATATTCATAAACAAGAAGCCTATGATTTCCTTCAGAACAAGATCCAACAAGCATAACTACATTCTCATGTCTTGCTTTACTTAATGCATCAACTTCAGACTTAAACTCCTTCTCTTCTTTATGGCTTGCATGCATACATTGTTTAACAGCAATTTTCTGTCCATGCAACTCTCCTTTGTAAACAGAACCAAATCCACCTTCTGACAAAAAGTTCTTTTGTGAAAAGCCTTGTGTGGCTGCATGTAACTCAGCATATGTAAAATCTCTCTTCCATTCAAATTTTGGTCTCTTGTTATAACACACAGAACAAACAGATTTTCCTAGTTGTTCAACCATTTGATGATGTTGTTTTTCTTGTTTAACTAGTATGTTTTGATGAGACATTCTTGTTTGACCTTTCTTTTGAGCATAGAGAATTAGAATGCTTTTTTGCTTTGCAATGTTCTCTCCATTTGAAGGGTTTTGTCTTCCTTGAAATTGGAGCCAAAAAAATTGACTTTTGTGGTTTGTACTTTGTAGGACATGATGTTGAGGTATTAGGGTTACAAGGAGTGTTTAGTAGATGAACAATTTAGGATGCAACTTCCTAGGGCTTGAAATTACATTTACCATTTTAAGTATTTGGATATAGCAATGCTAAATAGGACGAAGCAAAATGTATGAAAGCGAAAAAAAAACACGGAAATAAAGTTAAGAAGCACGGGAATGGATTAAGAAATACGGGCATTGCTTCTTCGTTTCGTACCAAGTTGCATTTTTCATTTTGATATTCTTTTCCAACCAAGATTGAATATACTTGATTTCTTTTAGTTCTCTTAAAAGTATGAGTTAACTATATTTTTAATACCTTAATTTATGTTAGATGTTCGTTTTTGGTCCTTAAAGTTTAAAAAATATATTTTCACCACCAATATTTTGAAATTTGCTATAATTGGTCTTCGCTAATTTCTTTTAGTCCCTGTAATATAATTTCTTTTATGTTTTCGTCTCGGTTATGCTCAATAGTCCCCATATGATAGGGATTAAAATGCGAAAAATTATATTAGAGGATCAGAGGAAAAAAAGTATTATAGGAGTTAAAATAGAATGAGGTTCATTGTAGTACTTTTCAAGACATTGAAGATGTAAAATAAACTTTTAAAACTTTAAGGACTAAAATTGAATATCAAAATAAACTGAGAGACCAAAAACATAACTAATCGTTAAATTATTTACACAATTTTATATATATATATATATATATATATATATATATATATATATATATTACTTAATATTGAAAGGGTTAGCGTTATAAATCTATTAAAACGTACAAAAGAACAAAACTCATGTGACTTTCTGAGCAAGAGCAAGGGAGTCTAGGTTCTATCTATTTGGATTAAAATATTCTATTTTAAAAAAGTTTAATAATTAAAGCAACGTTGTTGAAGACAATGATTGACAACTTCTATACAAGTTTGGGATATAATTAGAATAACATTGTTAAAGAGATTGTTACATTAGAGCAAGAGGGACCAAAACAATGGAGCTTTGAAATCACAATTTGTATGTTTGCATATATTTTAATAACATTGAGCATTGTTGTAGCAATTTGGTCGTATTCTAGTGTGTTTTGTTTCTCTCAAAAACATTTTAGGATGAATCCAATTATGTGTCCAAAATATCAATTTTGATAGCAACCTGCCTGAGAAATACTGAAATTGCACTGAAATTTGATGTTGCACAGTGGGAGGTCTCTACCTTTCACACCATTCCTACACTTAGAAATTTTTCTCTTGCACTCCCATGGCTCCAAGAGGCAGACCACGCGTGAAGAGTGTTGATGTGCCTGCACCCCAGCTTGAAGGCACTCCTGAGGGCGATGTCGCCACCCACGAAGATACCCCTGTTCAAGCTGCGCAAGAAGTTCCCCCGTCGGGGGGGTTCACCCACCGGATGTCAACCAACTGTTGGACCTTCTGGCCAACCACACTCAGACTATGTTGCTACAAGAGGCACGCCTTAGACAAATTGAGAGACGTGTGGCCTCTATGCCTGAGCAGCCTCCTCCTTTGTGGGGAACTCCCCCTGAAACGACTGTGGTATCGAGACCCCGTCGTTCCCCCCTCGGAGGCGTCATGTTCATCGTTCACCACCTAGGAGGAAACATGTGCATCGCTCCCCACCTCGACATAGGAGGCATCAGGAATCCGAATCACCAAGGGCGACTCCTTCGTCTTTGGATGGGACTTATCAGCCTGATGACATCCACTCCAAAGTGTCTTCACGTGACTCCTCTGATTCGCGTGACAGATCAAGAAGCAAGGCTAAGATTCACAAGAGTCATCGCAGAAGATCGCCATCGAGGAGATCTCCCGACAAGCACAGATACCAAGACTTTGACTTCCAAGATGTCTCACCTCACAATTCAAGGAGGTTTGCAAATGAAGGACCCTTCACTCGGAGGGTGGAGGAATGCCCGATTCCAAGGACTTTGGAAAAACTCCCAACACTCAAAATGTAAGATGGGACCGGAGATCCAGACCGGCACTTGGCTCACTTTTCACTCATGATACGCTATAGAGGCGCTCGAGAGCCTATTCATTGTAAGATCTTCCCTCTCACCCTCGAGGACACCACATTAGAGTGGTTCCAAGAGCTGAAGCCAAACTCCATCTCTTCATGGGGGCAACTGGCAAGACTATTCACGGCTCGTTTCACCGCCTCCCGACTGAAGCCAAAATCTGAGGAAGTGTTGAGGGCTGTCAGGCAGCGGGAGGGTGAAACACTTAGAGAATACATTGAGTGTTTCAATAAGGAAGCTTCATGTGTTCGGAATTTGGAAGATAAGCAAAGACTGTTTTGGATGAAAGACGGCCTCAGGCAAGGAAATCTTTTCGAAATTGATGTGGGAATCAACAAGCCAAGGGACTTGGCAGAATTTCTCCAGAAGTCTCAAAAGTACATGGATTATGAAGAAAACAAGATGGCTTACCGCGAGGCAGCCAAAAATGGTGATCATAAGGGTGATACAAGAGAAACTCGGCAGCGAAAGGACTCAAGAAAAGGACGTCGTGACGCAAGACCACGACGGTTTGCCGAACACACTTTGCTCAACCAATCTCGAGCCAAAATCCTGGTGGAATGTGCCAATGCTGAGTTTAAGAATGTTAAGAGGCCAGAGCCTTTAGTGCTGAAGGAAGGCCAAAATCCTTCAAGGAAATGGTGTCGATACCACCGGAGTGGAGGTCACGATACCAATGGCTGTCGAGCCCTGAAAGACCACATTGAGGAGATGATTCGGAAGGGTAAACTCTTGCAATATGTGAAAAAAGATGGAGAGCCCACTGACTCGCGCAAGAGGACCCGTTCACCTGAGCAAAGATCCAAGTCCCCTCGAAAGGGAAAGGCTGTAGCTAGTGAGGTGGTCAAAGCTGTCAGGGATAACGACATTGAATCCTCAGAGCGGGAGGACACTCGGAAATCAAAAGGAAGGCCTGTGGCTATGGTCATTCACGGGACCAACCCCCTTGACGATTGGGGATCAAACAAGTCAATGAAGAGAACTTGGAAGAAAGTCATGAATGTGGCATCAACATCAACCATCAAGGAAGGACCAGCTAGACCACCCATATCCTTCGATGATAAGGACTTGCTGGATGGGAGACCAAACAAACACATTCCATTGTTGATTTCGGCTATCATGGCAAATATTGAAGTAAAGAGAATCTTGGTTGACCAGGGGAGCTCGGTGGACATTATTTTTGAAGATTTGTTGCAAGTCCTGAATATCTCCCCCAAAGATATGACTCCTTACAGTGGAATAGACCTCACGGGATTCAATGGAGCAAAAACCAAGTCACTTGGGCATTTAGAGCTGATGGTCACCTATGGAGACCCCGATGGCGAGCAGCCGCTATTCAGAATTGTGAAGACAACTTCTTAGTCCTCCCGTGCAAATCTGTTTACCAATGCATTATCGGGAGGCCGACACTAGGCAGACTGGAGGCGGTAACATCAACGGTCCACCTAAAAATGAAGTTCTACAGTTTGGAAAACAAGGTCGTGACCCTTCAAGCTGACTTGGGCGCGGCGCGGAGATGTCTCTTCATGAGCTATAACGATGAAAATGAAATTGCTGAAGTGAAAAACCCAATCAAGAAGTCAGGGAAAGAGGCTGAGGTGAACTTGGCAGATTTGGATGCTAGATATGATCCTGATAGCGAGGAGGAGGAGGAGGATTCCGCCCTCGCTAAAGAGCTCAAAAAGCGCATGAAGAGACCTGAGCCAGATGGCGAATTCATCTCCATTCAATTGGGGAAAGACCCTGTTAAAACTGTCAAGATAGGCTCTGACCTCCCTGAGGACGTCAAAGAGCAACTCATTAAATACTTGAAGGAGAATGCTGATCTGTTTGCCTGGTCCGCAGCTGACATGCCAAGAATACCACCCGAGGTAGCATGCCACCACCTTGCTGTTAATCCCAACACGAAGTGGGTGGCTCAGAAAAGAAGAGTCCAAAGGGGAGAGAAGGCCGAAGCTGCTGCTAGGGCTGTCAAAGACCTTATAGAGGCAAACTTTGTAAAAGAAATTAAGTACACCACTTGGTTGTCCAATGTAGTCCTTGTTAAGAAATCTAATGGAAAATGGAGGATGTGTGTTGATTATACCGATCTTAATAAGGCATGTCCAAAAGATGCCTTCCCCGTTCCCCTTGTAGACAAATTAATTGATAGCGCCTCAGGTTTTCGTTTATTATCTTTTATGGACGCATACTCAGGATATAACCAAATCCCGATGTACCCACCTGATCAAGAGAAAACGGCGTTCATGACGGAGCAAGGAAATTATTGCTATCGCGTAATGCCTTTTGGGCTTAAGAATGCCGGGGCAACTTATCAAAGAATGATGAACAAAGTGTTTAAAAATCAAATCGGCCGAGTAATTGAAGTATATCTCGACGATATGGTAGTCATAAATGAAGTGTTCTCAGAATGACCCAGATCATCTTAAAGACATAAATGAAGTGTTCTCAGAAATTCGAAAGAACAATATGCGATTGAACCCAGAAAAGTGTACATTTGGGGTTCAAGCGGGGAAATTCCTCGGTTTCTATCTTACTGAGAGAGGTGTTGAGGCCAACCCTGACAAGTGTAGGGCTGTGACCGAAATGACTTTACCAACCACAAAGACAGAAATTGAAAAACTCACAGGCATGATTGCAGCGCTGTCCCATTTCAGCTCTCAAATCCCTACCGCTGTTTAAGCTTTTAAAGAAAGGTACGGTCTTTGAATGAACCGCCGAGCAGGAGCAGGTGTTAAGTCTTTTAAAGCAAATCCTCTCCGAACCACCTATCCTAACCCGACCGGAGGTTGGAGAGACCCTGTATTTGTACCTCGCTGTGGCCGACGAAGCACTGAGTGCGGTACTCGTCAGAGAAACCGACGCTGGCCAGAAGCCGGTGTATTTTGTAAGTAAGGCATTACAAGGACCCGAGTTGAGATACCAGAAGATGGAAAAGGTCGCTTTGGCCTTGGTAGTTGCAGCCCGGCGCCTCAGGCCATATTTCGTAGCACATCAGGTTGTGGTTAGAACCACCAGCCTATCAGACAAATACTTCATCATCCCGATCTGGCTGGAAGGATGATTAAATGGGCGGTGGAACTCTCGGAATTTGGAATCAAATATGAGACGAGACCAGCCATGAAGGCTCAGGTGTTAGCTGACTTTGGCGTCGAAATGACATCATCCCATGAAGATAATGTGGAAACATCATGGACCCTCCATGTGGATGGATCCTCGAACAGCAAAGGAAGTGGAGCGGGCTTGATACTTGAGAACTCTGAGGGACTAATGGTAGAAGTATCTCTCTCATTCTCGTTCTCCACGTAAAATAATCAAGCAGAATATGAAGCTTGCATAGCTGGCCTACAGTTGGCCAAAGACTTCGGAGCTACCCAAGTTGAACTTCACACAGATTCACTTTTAGTGGTCTCCCAGATAAATGCAGCATATGGTGCCTACGACCTGGTGCTACAGAAGTATCTAGCTAGAGTTCGCAAACTCTTAGGACTATTCAAGAAGGCAGAAGTGAAACATGTGCTCAGGGGAGAGAATACCAGAGCAGACATATTATCCAAATTGGCAAGTACTAGGGCACCAGGGAATCATAGGAGTGTTCTTCAAGAAACCTTGTCCAGTCCAAGCATCCTCATTGATAACGGTTCATCAACCTCGGTCCTCACAGTGGAAGCTAGTCAAAATTGATAACTCTGATCCTCCGATACATACTCGATGGGCATGAGCCCGCTGATGAAAAAGAAGCAGCATCCGTTAGAAGGCGGGCAGCATCATATTCAGTTATTGAAGGAACACTTTTTCGTAGAGGTTTTTCCATGCCTCTATTAAAATGTGTCGAAGGAGACGAAGCAGACTATGTCCTGGCGGAAATCCACGAGGGAATCTGCGGGGACGAGCCTTGGCGGCAAAAGCACTTAGAGTAGGTTATTACTGGCCTACCATGAATGAAGATTCGCAAAATTACGTCAAGAAATTGTAACAAATGTCAAAGGCACACTGATGTTCATATTGCATCTTCTTCCGATTTGAAGTACCTGAGTGCTCCTTGGCCATTTGCCTGGTGGGGGATCGACCTCTTAGGTCCTTTCCTCCCCGGCCCAGGTCAAGTGAAATACTTGATAGTTGGAGTGGACTACTTCACGAAATGGATTGAAGCCGAACCACTGGCCAGCATTACAGCAAAAAATTGTATTAAGTTCTTCAAGAAGAACATCATGACTAGGTTCGGCATACCAGAAGTAGTCATCACTGACAACGGCACACAATTCACAGACAAAGGGTTCAGACAACTCATGACGGAGCTTAATATCAAGCATCGCTTCACCTCAGTGGAGCACCCGCAAACCAACGGGCAAGCAGAGGCTGCTAACAGGGTCATCCTTCGAGGATTGCGAAGAAGACTTGACGAAGAAAAAGGGTGTTGGCATGAAGAGCTACCTTATGTGTTGTGGGCTTACAGAACCACCCCACACTCATCTACATCGGAGTCGCCATTCCGATTGGCTTACGGGACGGAGGCAGTCATACCTGTCGAGATTGGAGAGCTGAGTTAGAGGACCAAACACCCAAATCCCCCAGAAGCCAATGATCAAAAGTTCCGAGAGGAGTTTGACTTCGTGGATGAAGTAAGAAACCAAGCAGCATTGAAAGAAGCAGTAATCAAACAACGGATGGCCACGAGGTATAACACCAAAGTGGTGCGAAGAACCTTAGAGGTCGGTGACCTAGTCCTACGAAGAGCAGACGTGGGTTTGAAGAACGTATCCCAAGGAAAATTAGCCCCCAATTGGGAGGGACCTTACAAAATCATCGCGGAGACCGAAAAAGGAGCGTTCAAGTTAGAAACTTTGAGTAAAGAAACAATCCCTAGAACTTGGAATGCTGACAAACTAAGAAAGTTTATTGTATGAACAATAAGAAATCTGTATAATGACTTCAACCATTAATGTTAAAGTGCTCAAATGAATGAAATGTTATTTTTACAAATAGAAATGTGTTTGCAGTACTTATTATTATTTGCAGGATAAAAACCGAGTCCCAATCTTGAAGGCAAGGGACTAGCTAACGAAAAGCCTGACGGTGAAAAGAGGCCGCATGAGATCGACGCTACGATCATTTGAGCTATCCTATAAACCAAGGCGCGAGTAGACTTACTCGCCACGTGAAGCGACTTTGAACTTGTCGCAACCTCTGGTGGGCGAGTTAGAATCAGACCGGGTTCTGATAAACTGCCCCTAGAGTATACTTGATCACGAGATAACATAATGGTGAGCACTCGGATGAGCAAGGAAAAACATGCGTCCAATGCCATCCAAGACACCAATCAAGCATCAACCTCGATTCACACAAGTATATACAGGAAGTAAGCTGAAAAGATAAGCAATTCGAGAAAAATCGAGCTAAGAAAACATACGATTAGCAGGCATAAATATAGATAAGATAGTCACACTGGAGATGGCCGGGCCCATAGTCAGAGTACATAACCAAATATAAAGATGCAAAAGAAAACTACATTGTTGAAAGACTGGAAGACATAAAATCACGGGTAGATAACGTCGAAGCCACTCCCGCTAGTGTGATACTTGACAATTTTCCCATCCAAAGTGTCATGATCAAAGTTGCGATACTGGGTATCTAACTGAGCCTCCGGATACAGGCACTGGACATGACCCAATGCCTTAGCGTAGGCTTGGTGAGAGAAGTCCACCACCTGACCGGCAATCTGTTCCACTTTCTTCATGGCTTCATCTCTTGACTAACACCTTCCAATTCAGCATGAACTCCTTCAAGTTGAGTGTGGAGATCTTCCATCTTCCGCAGGCATGCATCCCTATCACAAAAAGCCCCATCCCTCTCCTCCTGATAGCGCCCCACGAGTTCTTGTGATCGATAAACGGACTCTATAACCTCTTGTAGCTCTCGGGTAAGTCTCTGATTCTCAGCAAGCAAACGATCCCGATCACCTGCAAGAAGAGGCGATCAAGAAACGATATGGCCAACAAATAAAATATCATAAATAAATAAGCATGTAAAGACTACCTGAACTGGAGCTACCTCCCCTTTCATCCTTCCATTTGGCGTGCATTCCTTGTCCGAGCTGAACTATGCGGATGGCAAATTCCCAAGGATTGTCGCAAACACGCTCACACTTCGCGTGAGAGAAGTTAATCACCTCTGAGTCAAGTCCAAGAGGACGACTAGGGGGAGGGGCAAGCCCATCAGGAGAAGGGCGCTCGACAGGGGAGCGACGTCAGGCAACACTTTTCTTACGCTTAGATGAGTGGCAACGACTCTCGGGAGTATTAGAAGCTCCTTCAATACAAACCTCCTTGTCTCGAACATCGACGGGAATCCTGGGAACTCCCGAGAGGTCTCTCCCAGCCTGACCGGGGGCACCAAGATGGATTAACTCGATAATTTCGAGAGGCGAACTCAATATCAGAATCGCTCCACTCAAGGTGAAACTTATCTCCAGCAATTGACCCCTGCTCATCCAGAAGATTCAGGCTATCAACCGCCTCTTGGCTCACTGGAACAACATAAAAATATCTATGTTTCCAATCATGCTGACTTTCTGCATAGATTTCAAAATAGGGCAAAGTTTGACGACCCCTCAAGCAAAGGAAATCTGATCGCCTGACACCATTTGAAAGCTCTAGATGCAGCTGCACCTCAAAGAGGGTGAAGAAGAGTTTTAAACTACGCATGCGTCCCAAAACCCGTAACACCAACTCAAAACACTTGATAAAGCACCGTGAGTTTGGATGCAATTGTGAAAGAGCTAGCCCGAGGAGCTTCAAAACGGAGAGTTGGAATGAAGTGAAGAATGGGGAAACCTTCATCTTTTGAATAACAGGGTGAAACATCATGAATTTTCGACCCGAGGGAATACAACAAACTCGGTCATCCGGACCGACCGCCTCCAACCGCCAGTGCTCCCCAAGCACATCCTCACAAAGACTTGAAGGTAAGCTCCTACCGGGAGTATAGAAACTCCTGGTGGATCGAACACTACGAGCGACCCAGTCATAGTTGATCCCATCAACCTTCACCACTTCCAACTCGAACCGACGCTCGTCATCCATGTCCTCATCGTCAGAAGAAGTAACGGGATAGCTAGGTACTACCCCTTCTACACGAGGTGTTATTTCCGACCGAGGAACTACGATAGTGGGACCAGGGTAGGCCGCGTTCACGCGAGCGGTCGACTTGGTTCTCCCCATCTCTCAGAACCTGCAGGAAAGGGGCGAAACAAGTGGTCGCGTGTCAGAAAATAACTTGTTATCAAACCCCCCTCCCGAGGTTGAAGGACAAGGCATAGAAGATAAAAATAACTAAGTTAAAAGGAATTACCTAGTTTGACGGGCAAGTAATGAAAAGATATCGATGAGAAGACGACCTCCTGAAGCACCGTTCGAAACCTGAAAATTAAAGTGCGAAAGAAATTCATGAGAATTAGAACTACCAAAAAGCCACGAGGCCCCAATATTTGAAATAAACTAAGTGTTAAAAATACATGCACGAAGCACAAAGGGGGCGTCGCACGAGCGCACGAAGACTAGCACCAACCCGGCACCCTGCCGGTTTATGGAAAGGAGCAGGAGGGCACGCGTGGGTATTTGGATCTCGGCGCCCTGCCGGTTTGGGCGACGCGCACGAGCACGCGAAGGAAGGCCCCATAACCCGGCACCCTGCCTGTTTGCAGGGGGGTGTACACGGGCTCCAAACCCGGCACCCTACCGGTTTGCGCCATAGGAGCGTGCAAAGCTCCATAACCCGGCACCCTGCCGGTTTTCCCCGTGAGGCGCGCAAGAACTCCACAACCCGGCACCCTGCCGGTTTGCGCCGTGGGGCGCACAGGAGCTTCACAACCCGGCACCCTGCAAGTTTGCGCTGTGGGGCGCCCAAGGGAGCCATAAGTCGGCACCCTGCCGGATTACGCGTGGGGGGTGCACCGGTGTCCAAGGTTTATCCCTATACGGTTCCATTCCAAAAATGGTTAGGGTGTGGTCTCAATGCAAGAAATTTTTATGAAAACAAATGCCATGAGGCAACAAATGCCATGAGGCATCAACAATCAAATGCCATGAGCTAACAAATGTCATGAAGCATGTAATGGTAACACACAATGATTGAAAAAGAAATAAGAGGATGAAGGAAGATACACATACCAAGGGAGAACCTCAAAGGAAATCTTGCGTGGTCCAAAAATCTTATCCACCCATCCAAAATCTTATCTCCACCCACACTCAAAATTCTACTCAAAGTTTTCTTTTTACTCTCTCTATGATGTGGTCCAAAGTGAGGAGCACACTTCCTCTATTTATAGTGGGTGAAAAAGTGAGGAGTTAAAAAATTAATTTTTTTTAACCATCCGAGAACAAAAGTCTGGATACGCGACTGCGACAAGGAAATGCTTCAATGCGATCGGACGGAACGGGTATCGCGACACGCAAACGGACTAATCAAAAGCGTCAAGCCAAGACCATCCTACGGAATAATCTCGGCTTGAGGGGAAACTGTTCTGGACTGGGTCACGAGGCCCATTCTGTTGGACTATATGATAACCTTAGAGGGGGGGTGAATAAGGTTATATGCTAAATATGACTTCTTTTGGATTTTCGAAAAATTAACAATGCTAGTTCAAATCGAATGCGGAAAATGGGATTTAAACTATATGCAACAACTTATGCAAACTATAACAATGACAGAAACAATTATAATTATAATTATAACGATAATCAAATCTGCACGTGATAATAGCAAGTGCGACGACAGTTAACAATTATAAAAGAAAACGCAAAGTAAAGATAAGGGATAGGAGTACACCGTGATTTTTACGAGGTTCGGGATAAAAGCCTTACGTCCTCGGCCTCCGGCTTTGCAACCTTCGGACTTGATAATAACCACTATATGAGAAGATACTTCTTCAACGTCTTACAAGCAAGCAACTTCGCTATAGCTACCACGCCAATCTCAATTTTCCCCAAATTGAGAACCCAAGCTCCCCGCTAAGGATTTCGCTACAATTCAATCTCCCGATTGAATTACCCAAGAAAACTTCCCAGGATTTCACAACAACCAATTATAGATGATTACAACTGAAAGCTAGGATCCAATCACTCAAACAATATAACACGATGTAATTGAGAGAGATGAGAGATTTTGAAACCCTAGATGAAGAACGTGAAGAAAATGGTTTGACGGTGAGAGTATACGTTCTTTTCTTTTTGATTCGTGTGTTGTGTTGTTGTTTGATCGTAAAAACCCTAAGTCCTATTTATATGGATTGTGAAAATATGACGGTTGAAACACTTTTTAACACAATTGTGATAAGTGAAGAATCGATTGATTGCTTAAAAGAAATAGGAGAGAAATCGATTTTCTTCTTTAAAAAACAAGTAATAAATCGATTGCTTGCTTCAAAAAGCAAGCTAACAATCGATTGCTTGCTTCCTAAGAGAAGCAAATAATCGATTCTTTGCTTAATGAGTGTGTCAAGAATCGATTCTTTTCTTTATAAACCAAGTCAATAATCGATTGTGTTCTTTGTAATAACAAGCCATCAATCGATTGTTTTCTTTTCAAAACAAACTCTTTCAAAACCAATTGATCATCAATCGATTGTTTTCTTTCCAAAATAAGTTCTTTTAAAAACAACCAAGTGTGAAATCGATTTATGACTTTAAAGGCAAGAGGGAAATCGATTCATTGCTTTAAAAAGCAAGGGGGAAATCGATTTTTGGCTTTAGAAACAAGAGGAAATCGACTTCTAGCTTATTGTACCAAATCAAGAATCGATTCTTTACTTCAAAAACAAATTCTTTTTAAAACACTAACTCATGAATCTATTTTCTTTAAAAAAACAACAATTCAAGACTCAAACTATTTCTTTAAAAACACTTTGTGCCTAACCTAATTAAACATGGTTTTATATAAAATATTTTTCCAAGACAGTTCAATTTTAAAAGATCATCTCTCAACTACAAAAGTTATAAAGCAGAAGCGACGGGATCTTACACGCGTCCTACGCAAAGCAATATAACACATAAGTCATGAACGCTTTAGTAGTTTCTCCTCCGAGCTTCTACACTTTAAGATATCATGTCAAGCGCTTTGGTTCATGCTCTGTGCTTTGGTTCATGCCCTGCGCTTTTGGTTCTTGCCCTGTGCTTTGGTTCAACCATAACCATTAGTAAACAGAGTGTAATTTGTTATCATACAAAACAAAGAGTGTTTGACTTTGGATCAACACATTCATCAATTGACATAGATTGGCCCAATCAGCTTGGTCCATATCCACTATCTGCAAGGCCCAATCTAACCTAGATATTTGAAGGGCTTAAATCAACTCACTCGATCCAACGACTCACAATGGGCACACTTCCCTACAAATACCAACTCATATTGCCATAATTAGGTACTCTCTCATTCCTTGCTAAATCACTCACCTACTCTCAATACTGACTTGGGCGTCGGAGTGGCTTCGCAAGTCCCCCTCCCGGGCGCTCGTTGATATCCAGCCATACCGCAAGAGACCACTGACGCAGTCCGCACAACACTGCTAGGTACAGAACAATAACATTCCAAAGTTAAGGAGCATCATATGAAACTTGAATAGTAGAAAGGTTTCCCATCCTGATCTCTTGGATTTAATTTTTAGCTAGACGTAACCCAACCCGATTCATGGGTTTTTTTTTGTCTAGAAGTCTTTGACCAGTTCTGGTGTTTGGGGGAAGAGGCTTAAACTAATACAAAGTTTGATTGTGACGTAAGTAAAATCTGGCCCCAATTTATTTTATCGTCGGAGAGTGAACTCAGGTAATAGCTGAATCGTCCCTTTAAATGAAGTGTGTTGCACTTAAGCTTGGAGTTAACACAATCCATGGGTGCTAAATATTGAAGAATTATATAAATTTTGAATATATTGCAAACCAGTTGTTAATACTTTAGTAAAGAATAAAGATAAACTTTTTGAAGGGTTTCATGGGATTGATTTCACAATTGATACTTTTCTTAGAAGCATGTGAGAGGCAACAATAAGTTTTTGGTTTCAACTATCTATTCAAGGAGTGCTCAATGCTTTCAACAAAAGATTAATCTTTTTCTGGTATTTTAAGCAAATCTCATATTGGTCAACATCAAGTTTTCATTGTGAGAATCACCGAATCAAACTTAGAAATACTAGGTCACCTTCATATCCCAAGTAGTTCAAACCACTAGGGCAATAGTGTTGGTTAGAGAAAGAAAGAAATAAGTTACAATCATCTCTTTTCAGGCACAATTACATATCCATAACCAATTGAATGAGTTCTATTATTTCACACATGTATCTGGAGGGAACTCTTGTACAGATAAGTTAGCTAATTATGGCTTTGTTAGTCATGATTTCAACTGGTGGGATTTGTTCCTTAGTTTTGTTTTAGAGGACTTTAACTAAAATAAGCTAGGTGTTTCGTTTTACTGCTTTCGATCTCTCTGCCAAGGATATTGATCAAGCCCCCCATTGGTTTTCCTTTGTACATATTCTTTTTTCTCTTTTTATTGAAAGGAGATGGAGTACTCTTTTTCCTTTTAGATGATTTTTCTCTAAAGAAAGTTTGCATCAAAATTTTTTAATGAGACTCATTTCCTACTTTGCCAAAAAAATATTATTTGCAAAAGAAACTATTAAAAATAATTATTATATAAAAAAGCTTACGAATAAATTATTATCCTTGTGATTGCATCTCATAGACTAGTTTTCTTTCTACATTCCTATTTTTTCGATTTTTATTAGTTTTTTAATGACACATTATTATATATATATATATATATATAATATTTACTTATAATTTATTTATAAATTTAAAATAAAAAATAATAAAATTTGCATTTATTTCAACAGGGTAACATATACTATCACAAAATAACCACTTCAACACTATAATTAAAGTAGGAAAAGTATTTTTTTAAGGACATAAACTGATATTCTCCTTTAAGCTCTTATCTGAGAAGAGTTGTGATCTGCATCCGTTGACTAGATTAATTCGCGGAATCAAAGAGATGGAAGCATGTTTTCCGAGAAGCAAACCAAGTGGCGGATATCCTGGCTAAGGAAGGTAGTTTTTTTAATGTTGACTGTAGAACTCATGATGTAATGCCCCACTCTATCAGTTTTGCTTTGCCTTATTTCCCATGTATATCTAAGAATTGAGCAACACCACTTGGGGTTTTGATATTACTGTATCCTTTTCCTTCTGTGCTTCATAATCACTACTTGATTCATCAGAAAACTTAAATGAGCTTGAGCCACTTGAAGTGATGCTCTGAATTGGAGGGGATGGTGGCTGTCTTACAGTCATCTGACTTATGCTATTGCATGCTGTGGATTCTGAAAGTTGACTTTGTAACTTACCTTCTCCTTCAAAGGATTCATGCATTTCATCTTCAGTTTCATCCATGTCTGATTCACTATAGAATGAATCTGATCTTGTAGGGGAGTAATCCCCGGTTACAATGTCACATGTGTTGCCTTCCGAAATGTCAGTCAAAGCATTAACAACCTGTAGCAATATTAAAAAAAATGAGAAAGTCACACTTCACAATCTGGTCATACTTTTTATAGAGTTGACCACGAATGTCATATGTAAGCTATGAAGCACCGACACAGACACGGACACGACATAGACGCGAACGCGCAGACACCAGTTTTAATTTGAAAAATACAAATAATTGAAGTGTCGGTGTTCGACATGATACGTGTCGGTGCTAACAGAGTACCATCCAAAATATATGATGGTAGGATCCAATAATGTAAGCTTACCGCAACCATATTTAGTCTCTTCATAGGGTCCCTACTTAGACATTTCTCTGCTAGTCGTACCATCCAAAACAGTTGATGGTAATCATGAGTGTCAATGATCCTTTCATCAATTAGATCTGGGTAGTTTCTCTCTCTTAAAAGGGGCCTTGCCTGCAAAAGAAAAATTGAATAGACAAATTAAGAAGGATATTCAGTATGTTTATCAGAATGTTGCAGTTAGAATTTATTTTATCCAGTGAAATTTCATGATATTATGATCGTTACCCATCCCACAAGACTTCTTCCTCCTAGTCTTTTGTCTGTAGTTCTCATTCCAGTTATAAGCTGTAGTAGAACCACTCCAAAAGAATATACATCTGTTCTACTTGACACTTTGCCATGTTCTGCATATTCTGGTGCCAAATACCCCCAAGTTCCAACAACTTCCGTTGAGTGTGTAAAGTCTAGATTGTGAGTTCTTGCTAGTCCAAAGTCTCCTATCTAATAAATTCATTAGTAAAGATAAGTATTAGTCTTGATGAAGTCCAACTTTCCTTTTGGAAATAACACAGTGAGGTAATAAAATATCTCACGACTATTGTGTGATTTTGTTATCTCATTTGCTCATGTACATGCAACAATACCAGTGAGGTTCTAATTCTCAAATATTCCATCATTATATAACAAATGCATGTTGTTATTAGTCTTGAGAATATCCTGCTAAGCAATCCTGGCTCATTCCATTGCAAATTTGAATAGTATGCCATTTTTTGATTAGCATCATGCACATGTGAATTATTATCAATGTTTATGGGTGAATTATATCATTAGGAATATATTCAAAAGTTGATGTATTACCAATGGTTGATGGTCATGCGTGACAAGGATATTGTTTGGTCTCACATCTCTGTGTATTATCTTATTATTATGCAAGTATAGCAACCCTTTGGCAGCTCCAATTGCTACCTTGATCCTATCTTTCCAAGAAAGAGGTGATCGAGAGTGTTCTGCATCAATTCAACATAATTCGTCTCTTATATGCTTCGTCGAGAAAAATATAAATAGAAACAAATCACTCAGTCAAAGCTTGTATGCTTACCTGATAGATGTTGGTCAAGTGAGCCATTGCAGACATATTCATAAACAAGAAGCCTATTACTTCCTTCTGAACATGATCCTAGCAGCATGACCACATTCTCATGTCTTGCTTTGCCAAGTACATTGACTTCAGACTTAAATTCCTTCTCTCCCTGGAAGCTTGCTCTTTTATGTTGCTTAACAGCAATTGTCATTCCATCCAGTTGTCCTTTGTAGACAGATCCAAACCCTCCTTCTGACAGAAAATTTTTAGCAGAAAATCCTTGTGTAGCAGTGTACAGATCTACGTAACTGAAGTCTCTCTTCGATCCAATTTTCGGTCGTCTGTTCTTGCAAACAGAACAAACTGGGATAGCAAATTCTTCCTCCTTATATGTTTCATTATTGCTTCTGTGCTTTTCCTGGTACTCAACTTGCTTCCCTTTTTTATTTACTTTTGTTTGGCTTGTTTCTTGATTCCCAGTAATATGAAATAGTGATTGGCTCCCTTGTGTTTGTTGTTCTATATGTGGAAAAGATTCCCCCACTTGGTATTTTTTTAGGCCGTAGTTTGAACTTCCGATGCCAGAAGTAGAGACGTCACTACTCCGATGACTAGAAGCTCCAGATGATGTCAACAGATCGCTAGATGAAGACCTCGACACTGCTTGATGTAACATTGGTCATCATCAGTTGTACTACTTATTCAAATGCAAAGATGAAGTTTAAGTAGTTCCACACAGCTTAATTAAATGGAGATTTTATTGAGGTTCAGTAGGCTATATGATGATATTTGTCATTTTGTTAATTAGTGAACATAGCAAAAGGATTCATGATAAAAATTTGGCATGATTGAATTCTCAGGAAGTTCTAATAAAAATTTGATACTAATAGAGTAGTTAGTTTACAGTTAGTTCTGTACAACTGTCAGTTTGTCAGTGACATCTGTCAGTAACTAACAGTTACTTACCATCATCATTCTGTTAATGTGAAAGGTATTCATAGAATTTGGGTTGAGGCTAACTCAACCCTACAAAACTGGAGAGAAATATAAATTTATACATAAGCAAATACTTACTCTGGAGTGAAATTACTTCCTCCTCGCTTCCTGGTATCATTTCTGCATAGCTTACATTTTCTTGCCTTTCAGCAAATCTGGTGGCTGTTAATTTTGGATCTTTGAGCTTTTCCAAGGAGTTATCACTTTTTATCCTATACATACCACAAGGAATTCGGTCCATGAAATACTTCTTATCTTTGTGGATTTGTCTGCTGGCAAAAAACTATAACTTTAGCACAATGTATGTAACCAACAAATAATCTTTAGTTAGTCAATGAATAATTTGGTATTGTAAGTTGTTAAATTTAACTAGTTTCTATGATTGGCAGAGAGAAATTCTCCTTGACAGAGACCTTAAAGGTGTGTTTGGATATAGTATTTATTTGGAGCAATTGAAATATTTTAGCTTAAAATTTAAGGTAAAATATTTCAATTCCTCCCAAAAATTACATTAGCCTCAAAAAATACTTCATTCAAACATAGGGTAAATGATTTGCATTATCAGTTGTGCTTGCTTGAGAGTGATCTCCTTCTATAATTGTATTGCATAGAACATTGACAGAAGTAACAAACATAAAACATTGTCATGAAGTATTCCTGTCAAGAAAGAGGTTATAATTATGATTGTAAATTATCATTATCAGCTTAGATTTGATTTTCTTGGTGCTTTTGCATAAGAGTTCTGAAAACATGATAGAAATTAAGGAACAAAATTCTGTATTGTTTTCTGAAAGTTAGAAACTGACCTATCAAGTATCAAACTTGTAGCCTGAAACTTTCTTGCAGCCTCAGAAATAATCTGTGTAGCAGGACCAACAAGCACTTCTATTTGGAATCCAATCTGAGAAATAACATTTACAAAATAATAATTTCATTAATCAGTTTTTTCAGTGACACTAGAGTAGTAATATTAGTCACATTCAAATATGGACTTGTTGAGTTCAACCCTTATCTTCTAGTCACATAAGGAAATTTGTAGCAATTCTATTATTTTGTAAAGTGCCTTTATAACTTTTTTTTTTAACTTCCCTTACTACTTTGCACTCATTGTCTTGTAAATTATGTTTTCTAAACTGTCCTATAGTTATAGCGATAGCAAGATAATTACCTTATTTATAGAATTAAAGCGTGTGTAATGATCATAAAAATAAAAGCATGTGTAACACTAGTCCTAAAGAAAATAAATCTAATGTGAAGTTTCCCAAAGTATGGATAACACCATTTTAGGCTTCCATAACCACCAAGAGCCGCCATAAACCACCATCCTTCACAAGTTGACCACGGCGGTCGTCAAGAAATCCGCCATGGCCAATATTTGACAACACTGATGGAGAACCCAGATAATTTTTATTTTGAACATAAATGAAGTTTTCCTATTTTTATTCTTTAGCTAAGTGCCTTTTTTGAGTTCTCTTTTCAAAAACCCTTTAGTCACTACTTTGCATTTACTTATTTAAAAACTAATGTTTCTAGACTGTCAATAATTAATCTCATGAAAGTGATAGCATTGTGATCTCTTTTATTTGGAAACCTAAAACATATCCAATATTAGAGAAGATAAATTTATAGGGATTTACATATAGCTATATGTTGAGTATGTATATAGATATGGATATGGATTAATGTGCTAACCTCATGCCTTTGACAGTGGTCAGAGAGCTTATTGATGCACTGGTTCATACGATAGTCATTCTTTGTCCTGGTATGGTTTTCTTGAATGATTCTCTTGTTTGTTGCAACAAATGAACTGGAATCAACTGATATCATGTAACCCACTAGAGAGAAAAAAAAAAAGAAAGAGTCAGTTATACCAATCACAATTGATGAGTGTAATGAAATGAAACTGCTTATTCAAATTATAACCCTTCTCTTTATGTAACCAATTCCATTTCTTTTGTGTTCCTCTCTTGTTATCAGCAATGTTTAAGAACCGAACCGGAGATAACATAGGCAAGACCTCCGAATTATGGTTCAATTGTTTTAAAGCCCTTGAACTGGTGAACCGGCCAGTCCGGTTCGATTCTTAACATTGGTTATCAGGTTAAGGGTAGAAAAAGTAGAAAAAGTAAATGAATCCTTACAACTCTTTCTTCCAAAGAAAGAAAACATACTAGGACTGCTAAACCAATCAAGAATAGCAACAATTATAAGCTGATCTCCAGCTTTAACTGATAATTTTTCTAGGGCCTTTCGGATACCCTTTAAGCTAACATCTCTTGATGCATCCTGGATCACCACTACCTTTTGAGCTTCTGTACTCATTCTCTACCTTGTTTAAAGACTCTCTCTTCAACTTTTCATCCAAATTTTCTCCCCCAAAAGACAAAACTGATATAAAGAGATTTTTATGTGAAACTGTACAAAATAAAATATATATGTTCTATTAGTTGCTCTCTAGTTTGAAACAAGAAATATTATTAGCTGAACTTAATTTGCATGCATACATTTATTTTTGTTTCTGATATATGATCTATCTATGAAGAAAAGCAGAAGCTACTACTAACAAAAAATCAAATGCTTGTAAACTTTGGCTAGTAAAATGGTTTAACATTATATATTGCAATTCTATTAAATATAAATGTTGGAGGAATGTTGAGATCAAACTCAACATTTATCAAAACTCTCCATATTTATTATTTCTCTGACATGCATTGATTCTTATATATGTCAAAAATTAGAAGGAAAAAAAGTAGTGATGAATTCCATTGGAGCATAAGAGATAGTTAGCAAAGGCATATTCGGAATATCCTTTCAAAGGTCCCTGAAGCTTTCTCCAATTAATGAGAAGCAGGGTGAATTTATTAGCCAATAATTTTGTAATTCTATATTATTTCTAATTCACCTTTTGGTTTCATTCATTCATGGACGAGACTTTTGTCAACATATTGCTATACTCACAAAGAGAGACAAAAAGAATTTAGGGAGTGTCGATGAAATCTAAGTTCTTTTAAGAAATGTAACTTTGTTTTTTAATTCAGCTGGTTATGTCTGAAGTGGAAACAAGTTGATACCTTGAATATCAAAAAAGCTGGACATGGAAACATCATTGGTCAGCAATGCATAGGATATATCAACGATCAATCCGGCATTCTATAATACTACCTCCGTCCCACTTTATATGCAGTTTAAGGTTATTGCACGCATATTAAGAAAAATGATTGGTAGTCTAGATTTTAGAAAAAGTTTTGTCTAAATTACCATTTAACCCTTTATCTCTCTACATAGATAAACGTGAATTATTTATTAAATGTAAAAAGTTGTAATAATTAATAAGGGCAATAGTGGAAAAATATGTTAGATGCTTTCTTGAAAATGTAAAACAACAATTAATTTGGGATAAATTCATTTTGCTAAAACAACTTATAAAATGAGACGGAGGTAGTATTATGTTGGAGTTGTTCTTAATTGATTTGCAACCTTGATAGGAACACCCATTTCGATTTCTCCTGAACAATATATATTATATAGCATATGATGTGATATGTATGAAAATAATAATATGCATGTCATGTGATATTTTCTTTTTCATGGGAAACATCATTGGATAAGATGTTGATACATTTAAACATCAGTTAAGAGTTTTTTTTCCATCTAGTTTGAGAGTTTTTTTTAGATAAGCAATCTACTTTGAAAGTTGATGCCCTTCGATGAATTTATGCTTTTTTTAGAAAGAAAAAGATCATAGAGAAATGAATTAAGATGAGAGAAAAAGCATTAGATAAGAGAGATAGATTAGTTTATTTATTTATTTTGACCTAAATCATTCTTTAGTTATAATATTCAGAACATCAATTGCAACAAGGGCCTTCTTCCATTATTAATTTTGATATTACTAGAGGTTTTAGATAGTTTTTTTCCTAGAGGTTTTCGACCCGCTCTGACGTCTGGGGAAAGGGTCTTGACTAAACTGGAGTTTAGCTGGGAGGTAATTAAAATTTAGTTTCAATTTGTTCCATCCTCAATGATCGAACTTGGCTACATGTGTGAATTGGAACAATGGTGTTGTGCTTGGTCAGTGGCAGATTTGGTATGCCGTAGGCAACAAGCAACAAGCAACAAGCAACAAAGCATGTAGCTTGGGAAAAACCAACTCCAGGTTATGCTAAATGCAATCTGGATGCATCTTTCAATCAAAATACTAATGTAGTAGGTGTTGGTTTGTGCTTGAGGAAAGATAAAAGGTGAATTCATGAAAGCCAAGACATCTTATTTTTTTTACCACTTTTAAGGAGTCATGAGAGTGAAACTTTTGGTTTGCTAGAGGCTATGAGGTGGACAGCATCTATTCTATTGGTATTGACAATATTTTTTTTGAATAAGATGCAAAGTGTGTAGTGGATAGCTTCTATTCTAGCAGAATTAATAATTCTGAATTCGGAGCTATTGTATCTCATTATAAGAACATTAGTAGCTCTAGTTTTTCTAACTCTAAGGTTAAGTTTTTTAGAAGGCAAATAAATGAGGTTGCTCACACTCTTAGTAGGGTGGTCTCAAATCCCTTGTTCTCATTGTCATAAGGTGCCCTACCAGTATTTTCAATTTGGCAGCGAATGAAATGCATTAGCTTTGTTTGAGTAAAAAAGTGCGAATAATATATAGGTGTACAAATAATATTTCTCTTATTTAAATTATGAATAATATATTTATAAATTAAAAGTTATATTAACTGAACAAAAGTATCTAATCTCTTTTCGCATTGGAATCTTACATGCAAGGAAAATGATGCTTTTTGAATAAACTCTGAATTAAGTCTATAAAGTATCACATACTCTCTCTCTCTCTCTCTCTCTCTCTCTCTCTCTCTCTCTCTCTCTCTCTCTCTCTCTCTCTCTCTCTCTCTCTCTCTCTCTCTCTCTCTCTCTCTCTCTCTCTCTCTCTCTCTCTCTCTCTCTCTCTCTCTCTCTCTCTCTCTCTCCCCCTCCCTCCCTCCCCGAAAGTTTATCATAGTGCATCAATTTTTTTGGTTACAAAAATATAGGATGAGGGATGGCGCCCAGTCCAGGGCAGAGAAGACCACCGGACTCTTTGAGCACTTACGAAGGTTATTACTTTTACCTCACTTCAAAGGGACTAGTGAAGATTTGAACTCAGTGCCTATTGAATACAAATCTTGTCATGCTCCACTAGGCCAATCCTTTGGGGGTGGGGGGTTGTAGTGCATCAATTTAGTCTTAAGAGACAAATTTTATGAACACAATTGATTAACAGGGATAAATTTTAGGGACTATTTAATAGGCTTTTATTGTTTACATGAAGATATATATTAATTGTTAAATTAAATCGTTTGACTACCCTGGACAAGGGTCCTAGATACACCATGGACAGGACAGTAGTGAACAAGTTTTTGTCTGATACATTGTTTTGTGACAAATGGACAGCATAAGCAAAAAAAAATTAAATTTTACTATAATTCCCTTCGTAATGTTTATAATGATTTTACATAATATACATTATAATATAATCTAAAATTATAAAGAAAAATGTGTGATGGAGAAGATAGAGAGAGAGATGAGGGAGAGAGGTCCTGGGATGAGAAGATATAAGAGAGGTGAAATGAGAGAAGTAAAGAGAGGGAGAGAGAAGAATGAGAGAGAGAGAGAGAGAAATTATCGAGTAGAAAATAAAAATAATATTTTAGTATTCTTTTAGAAGATGATCAGAAAGTTTTGTGCAACAGAAAGTTGTACTGTGATTTTGTGAGGTACAAGAATGGGTTGTTGTCGAGTCTCTTGCCACCACTTCAGTCTAGTACCATGAACAGTTTCCAAATCAAACAGAATAAACTGGAGTTGTCTAGTCCAGTCCCTTACAGTTTACCACATCAAACACACACTAAGTGTCGAAATTGGTAAGGTCCTGTTAGCTCCAAGTGTGCAACATAATGGACTCACTTATTTATACTTTTTAGGGTTTTTTTTTCATACTCCCTTCCTTATCACCCATACCCCCATATTCTATTTTGGACCAAAATGCCCCCAATATTTTTTAAAAAAAATGTTTTTTTTAAAAGTTTCCGAATTTACACATAAATTCGGAATGGGGGAATGAAAATTTCCGAATTTACGTGTAAATTCGGAATACATTTTTTTAAACTGTATTCCGAATTTATGTGTAAATCCGGAAAATTTTAAAAATGTATTCTGAATTTAGGGGTAAATTCGGAATTAAAAAAAATTAAATTTGTATTTCAAATTTAGGGATAATTCCGAATTTATAGGGTAAATTCGGAATTAAAAAAAAGGCTTAAATATGTTTTTTGTCCTTGCAAATATGCTTGTTTTTCAAATATACCCTTGCAAAATTATTTTTTTTAAAATATACCCTTGCAAAATGGCGTAGTTTTAAATATGCCATTCTGTTACTCTGTTGTTACAAAAATGCTGAGCGGACAATACCATGTCAGAATTTTTATTTCCCTATTTTTTTTATTGATGCTGATGTGTATTAAGTTAACCCTAAAATTAGATCCCCAATCTTCTTCTTCCTCCAATCTTCCCCTTTGAAACCCTAACACTTCCATCATCTTCTTCCTCAAAATCGTGACCACCAGAATCTTCAATGGAGGCCTCCAAGCGTCAAACTCAAGGTCTTCCTCGAATGCTCATCTATTCGCATATACTGTTCTCTTTCTTTCTCATATACTATTTTGGTTTTTTGTTGTTTGTATTCCTCCTAAAATTCTTGTTTTGATTTTTCCAGAATACATCACAACAAAGCTGTAATGTAGTTTGAATGTTGTAATTTGGATTTATGTTGTTTGAATGAGATTATGAATGTTGAATGTTTAAAATTTATGCACATAGATTGACATTGTGTAGATTCAAAGCAGCAAAATTTGGCATTCTGCAAGTTAAAAACTGATCTGCTGCAATAGATCTGTAACAGGGACTTATTTTAACCAAATTCGTATTTGCAGAGACCTTTTTAAAAAACATTCACATTTGCAGGGGCCATTTTAAAAAAAAAACGTAATATTCGTATAAGCCACTGTGTAACTCCGTTAGCCACATTAGCAGTTGCTAACAGAGGATTAACAGAAGAGCATTTTTAAAACCAAAAACAGATTGCAAGGTATATTTAAAAAAAATAATTTTGCAAGAGTATATTTGAAAACAAGCATATTTACAAGGGCATAAAACATATTTTAGCCTAAAAAAAAGTTTAATTTTTTTTATTAAAAAAATCAGTTTGTTTTAATTACAAGATCATGATTATTACAATAAATAACAGTAAATTATGAAACTCGCTAAATTACGATAACGATAACAAACGAAAGAACGAATACGACTCAAAAATTATGAAACTCGCTAAAATACGACTCAAAAATACGGCAACGTCAGCGCCAACGGGAGCACTAATGGAAGCTGCGACGGGAGCAGCGAGAGCATCGACGGAAGCGTCCAAAAGCAACAAAAGCGAGTTTCTTATATTATGGTTACCGTATTTTTGAGTCGTATTTGTTTTTTCGTTTGTTATTGTTATCGTAGTTTAGCGAGTTTCATAATTTACTGTTATTTATAGTAATAATCATGATTATTTAATTAAAAGAAACTGATTTTTTTTAAAAAAATTTACCACATAAATTCGGAATAATTCCGAATTTACCCCTAAATTCATAATTATTCTGAATTTACCCCTAAATTCGGAATACTTTTTTTTTTCCGAATTTACCACATAAATTCGGAAATTTCAAATTTAACATTCCGAATTTATGTATAAATCCAGAAAAATGTAAAAAAAAACGTTTTTTTATTTTAATTAGGGGCATTTTGGTCCAAATGGCAATTATAGGGGTATGAAAAAAAACACCTTATTTTTTATTGTTAGTACTTAATAAGAAATGAACCTCTTCAATAGTGTACCTCCAAAAAATTACTCATTGAATCCCATAAATACTTATACATCATCATATTTTCAACAAAATAAACTCACGTAATTCTCGATGGGGTGTTTATTTAGTATGATGTTAAATAAGAGAAATACCCACAAAACACTCACCGTTATAGATGCTCTTAGACGTAATTTCAACTTCTTTTTTTGATATTAAACGGGGGCTAAAAAACCCCAAAGACGAAGATCAGCAAATTACACGACGAGGGATAGACACACCCCCAATATCAGCGAGTACAATTGATCCCACACTTGGAGGGCAATGCTCAAAAATAATCAAAGTCTCCACTTGCCGACAAGCAATAGCAGCTAACTCGTCCGCACACCGGTTGGCTTCCCTATAGACATGAGAAAATTTAACCTCTCATGGAAGCTTCAACAACTTCCTAATCTCACGAATAATGCCTCCACCAAAAATATGGTCATCGTCTGAATCTTGGATCACCTGACAAGCAACTTTAGCATCTACCTGGACAATGATTTTTCTCAAATCTCTGGCCCAACACAGTCTAAGTCCCTCCAAAATACCCCACAACTCCACCACTAAAGCATTGCAAGTACCAATAAACTTGGAGAAACAAGTTTAATAGAAAAAGACATCGATGGATAATTAGATTATGGATAATGTCAACTTTGAATTGAAGCATCATTCTCTTACCTAAAGTTTTTTTTGTGAAGAAAATATAAACTAAGATTTGGTAAAAAAAAGGGAGAAGTGCAATTCTATTTTTGTTACAGGGAGGAGTATAACAAAATTAATATTCTTTTATTATTTATATAAAAAATATGTAATAAATATTAAAAAGTAAAACAGTAAGGTCTAGGGTTCGAATCGAGGCATGCAGCGCCACGGTATTAAATTTTTGAGGGAATCTTTGTTCTACTCGACTCGAGAAATTAATCTTCTCCAAAAAATACTTCATTAAAAAAAAGAAGTAAAACAGTGTTTTTTGGAAGTCCGCCGGAAGGAAATTCGGCAAGGCAGGGAGAATCACAGCTCTCTCATCCAATTCGTTCAAATTCAATTGCTTAGCAATATCACAACTTCCTCGTACACTGTCTCTATCTATAATCTAATTATCCATCAATGTCTTTTTCTGTTAAACTTGCGTCTCACTTCAATTCCACACTCTTCTCTCATCCCCACCAGGTACGCAAATTCCCACTCATTACTACTTGTTTGCTTCAATTCTCAATCACATCTCTCTCTTTTTCTGTTATTCAATTTCAAATTTACAATCTTTTCCATTTTCTGCTATCTGGGTATGTCTTAAATTTGTGTTACAGGGCTTCAATGGCTTCTCACAGAGAAAAAGTGGTACTGATAATACCCTTCTCATGCCATGTCACTTGGCTGAGCTTAACAGAAATACCCATTTGTGCTTCACCCTTCATACATGCCTTTGCTCAAGTAACATCAATCACAATGTAAGTAATATAATTGCTTTTTTTTTGCTTTCGACGATGACAAGTGCCATTTGAAACTCACACACAACTTTGTGTGGTCTTAGTCGGGTTCAAATCTAGGACATGATATCTAACCTAACAGTTTCAGTTTCGCCATTTGCCAGTGATGTAACTGTTTTTTGTATATATTGGAAACGTTTGGCCCATTCAAGCTCACGTTTTATGAACTTACCTTGGAAATTGGTTGCTTAATTAAATCTTAACTATGATTTTTTGGTACTGCTTATGATATTAATAAGGCAAAATTGCATATCTGGTTAATTATCTTAATTTAAAATTTCACTTTCGTCCGGTGTTGTCAATCGCGAATTGCAGAAAATAACAATTTGCTCAAATCCTGCTATCCTATAGCGCTATAGTGCCACTGTAGCCGCTATTTCACAGTATTGATGGGTCATGGGCATATCACTGATCGCAGACAATTGCAGTTTGTTCAAATTCCGCTACACCGTAGCGCTATAGTGCTGCTATAGCTGCTATTTGACAACATTGTTTTCGTCCGTCCTTTATCTTTTGTTTGTGTCAAACAAGTTCTATATCTTAATTTAAAATGACATTGTTGGACTAAATCTGATTTTCCATCTATATCTATTACACTAATGCGTGTGTAACTGTTACAACTTACATGCTTATGTGATTTATTTTGCAATTGGAGACATCTCATCAACTTCTTCACTAAATCATGATGCAGACTTGAAGATAAATTGACTAAATATACAATATTTCCTATTAAACTAATAGGGAAACTTTCATATGTATTACACAAAAGGATGATGGAGAAAAATAGCTTATTCTTCCAAATATTGATTGATGTTATTGTTGAATTAGGCAGTTTCATCACTAGAACTGTAATCACTGCCATGCCTATCATTGTGTATCATCTTTCCCTTTGTATGCTCATATTTTTACTGATTGAATTGTTGTATTTTTTCTTTCTCATTGGTCTAAGGTCAGGTACCTGAGCTATCAGATTCATGCAGCCATGAAGGTATGTGATTATACTATGTTCTAGAAGTATGCTGTAATTAGGATCTGTTTATTTGAACTGTTCCCACGAATTGTTCTCTCCAATTACTATATTAAATAAATAGAGGACATCAATGCGTGCTCAAATTATTTTGGGTCCAATTTTCAGTCATTCGCTTTTGAGTTTTGACCAATATTTAGAAATTGCACCATACTCTCAACAAAAAGTTTTGAATGTTCTATGATTCAATTCTTTCGGAGAAATTTCCATGTCATTAGAATTAAATTTTCATTTTGGCAATCTGATTGAATGTGCATAAAAGTGAAGTGTTAAATTATACTGATAAGAGGAGAAAAAGTCAGGACGATCATTACATTAATTTATGGATGTCAATATTGACAACAGCCAGATATTTTTAGGTTCTGAAGAAAGCAAAGAGAGTAAGAAAGGAAACTCGCTGTCAATTAATGAGTATGTACAACTTTCCTTGTAATATATTTTCGGCATTTACTAGAGACTTAAAATTTATATTAGTTGGTGATGATCTTCAGGGCCGTCTCAAACAATTTAGATGTCATGTTCAAATCTTAAAAATTGGGCCTCTAATTATACTTTTATCGAATGAGTCACCAAAAACTCAAACAAGTTTATTTAAATTGTAAATAACATCTCAACACAACTTCAAACTAATTTCATACGATTTTCTTTTCATATTGGAACTTTGCCATTGGAAAACAGGGATGGAAATTGGTAGAGTTGATATGCTCTTTCACAGTATTGCATGAGTAGTAGATTTCATTGTCAACATTCACTCTTTATGGTTTTGGGTTGACTTTCTCTCCAATCCATATCTTTCTTTCTCTTTGCCTCCCTTCCTCTTTTCTCATCTTTTGTATTTAAGTAATTATTTTAAATATGATGGGAATTATGTTTCTTGCTTCGATATTCGTTTAATATATCAGGATCATGAAGAAACTGAAGAGATATGGAGTTTCTGGAATCCTATCCTATGGGCTTTTGAACACTGCATACTATCTCACCACATTTCTTTTTGTGTGGTATGTGAACATTCTCTCACTGATCTTTTTCTAAATTATTTCCAAGTCACTGTACATAGGAATACACTTTATGTTTGTTAGGTTCTACATTGCTCCGGCACCAGGAAAAATGGGTTATCTTGCAGCCGCAGAAAGGTAAGAACTTAATACTGTTATCTTTTATGGTTAGTTCATATGATGTTTAATTTAACAACTTCACATTGATGTAGATTTCTCAAACTGATGGCAATGGTGTGGGCCGGAAGTCAAGTCACGAAGCTTATAAGAGCCGCGGGGTGAGTCGCCTGAACCCAGTTACATTGTTAACTGTGTAATGCATATAATTTTATTTATTTTTTGTTATTGTTAAATAGAGACGAAGAATAGAGACACGATATTGGTCACACAGTTCGGCCAATCTTTGCCTACGTCTGCGACTACAGAGCAGCTGTAGTTCCGTCTTATTAACTGTATATTGTATATTGAGTACAAGCACTAATGAGTTTAAATAGGCTACTCTATGTGTAAACCTAACGGGCCTGGTAAACGGGCCGAATACATATATAAATAAATCTACTATTTACAACATATCTCAACACTCCCCCCTCAAGCTTGAGCGTATAGATTGTAGGCATCCAGCTTGTCACATATGTAAGTTATCCTTGGTCCTCGAAGAGTTTTTGTGAAGATGTCTGCCAATTGATCATTAGAACCAACAAATGAAGTAGCAATGTCACCGGACACAATCTTCTCACGAACAAAATGACAATCAATTTCAATGTTCTTCTGAACTAGAATTCAGAACTTGTAGAACCAGACTTATTTTGGTCCTTTTCTGAACTAGAATTCCTCTTTGATGTTGACAAGAGAACCAAGTGCAGTAGAAAGATGATAAAATGATATAGTGATAGTACAGATCAGAAAAACGCAAAGACAGTAACAAAAAACACGTAATAACGGTTCACAAACCACAAAATAGAGAGATAGCACCTGAAATGGTGGGACCCACTGACAAAACGTTGTCAGAAACGATAGATCGGAGGAAGGCGAGCAGAACGGGACCAGAATCGCGTCGAACGGAGCTGTGGAAGGCGGCGCCTGGCCTGCACGCGCCGGCGAGACTGTCGGCACTATAAGCGCGCGTGATGGCGCGTGACGGCGGCGATGGAGGCGCGGTTTCACTGGTAAGCCGGTCTGACAGAGGCGGTTCTAATGGTATGACTTTCGCAGCACCTAGGGCCGTTGAGGGTGAACTACCAATGGGACAGGTAGGGTTTAAGCGTGACGGCTAGGGTTTAAGCGTGACGGCTAGGGTTTTTGAAATTTTCAGGCCTACAGATCATGGGTTGTTGATACCATGTTAAATAGAGACGAAGAATAGAGACACGATATTGGTCACGCAATTCGGCCAATCTTTGCATATGTCTGCGACTACAGAGCAGCTGTAGTTCCGTCTTATTAACTGTATATTGTATATTGAGTACAAGCACTAATGAGTTTAAATAGGCTACTCTATGTGTAAACCTAACGGGCCTGGTAAATGGGCCGAATACATATATAAATAAATCTACTATTTACAACATATCTCAACAGTTATGTTCCCTAACCCTAAAGTTTTTTATTGCTGATTAAAAAAAAGGTCTTTTTTTAATGCAGTTGGAAATATTGTTCCTTTATTATTCCTTCTCATTTTGTAACATTCTGATAAACTTTTGACTGTGAGGATGGCAGTTAGGGTTTGGCTTGTAAACTTTGTGTTGTGATCTCTACTATTTCATCTGCCTTGACCCGCACTTCACGTGTTCAGTCTTGAGCATGAAGGGGGTGTTGAGAGTCTCGCGTCGATTAGAGATATGGCCTAAGTATGCTTTTCAGGCTTGGGAAGTCCTTAAGTCGGTTTTGTGGGGTATAGTTAGGCTCTAAGCCCAAATTTTACAATGATATCATAGCCTATTCTAGATCTATTATTGGGCCAAGATATATGTTTTTTCACCCATCTTTGTCCACGCTTCAAATGTCTAGTCCTAAGCGTGAAGCCGTGAAGGGTATTGAGATCTTTGTTGTTCCACGTTTCAGATGTCCAATCATGAGCATGAGGGGACGCTGAGAGTCCCCATCATTGTTATGTATGTAATTTGCATATGTCATCATCACACGAAGCCCCTTGGTAATTTATTATACATCAAATTTTGAGATTAGTACAATGAAAACCATTTCAAACAATGTATTTATTACTTCTTATGCAGAGCACTGGCACTAGCACCTTTTGTTGACAGAGGATTATCCTGGTTTACTGAAAAGTTTAAGTTTCAATCACAAGGGAAGGTAACATACAATACCTTTCTTTCAAAGATAATCTTGTCATTTTTTGTTGTTTGTTCTCACCTGTCAGTTATTTAATTTGACAATCTCCAGGCTTTTATGGCAATAGTGGGATTCTGTTTTGGATTGGCCCTCATTGTATTTTTGGTCATCACACTACTTTGGGCCTGATGAAGTGAGTGCCATTTTGCCACCTACTTGAGTGACATCCAAATTTCTTCATCACCTGGAAATGTATAAACATTTATTATCCCATAATTTTACATATTACCATGTTTCACAAAGTTGCACTTCATTTTTGAATTTCATCATGTATGCGGATATGTTCCTGCCATCATTTTCATAAATGAGTGTATGTTGATTTGTGCCATCGCCCTTTTCCTATGATCGATCCTAGGATGAACTCAACAAGAACAGAAATCTCGTATAGAATAAAAATACAAATAAAACTCGATTGTTTATGATTTCTAGTACAAATATGAATCCTGAAAGGTTGTTTATGATTGAAAGGTTCTAGTACAAATATGAATCCTGAAAGGTGGGACATTTGTCCTTGGAACTATAGTTGTGTATTACATAGCTATCTATGTGTATTATATAATGGATTCAAGCTTGACACAAAAAGCAACATTGTACGAGGTAGTTGATGACAAATAACAACAATGATAATGTCAAATATAGCAGTGCAAATAACAACAATGATAATGTCAAGTACACTGCAATCATAAAATGCTTATTATTTATATCTGTAACAGACGATTATCACCAAAGTTAGTTTCAAATTTCAATATAGCAGCGCAAATTCTGTAACTTTTTTTAACATTATCTTTTCTAAGCTGTTGAATAACTTCGTGAAAGTAATAGTAAAATAACTTTTTATTTATTTATTTATTTTTATTTTGAATTTAGGGAATTAAAGCATGTGTGCAATATTAAAGAAAACGAAAATGGGTGTTTAAACTTTGACAAGGTCGATTTTTCATTGTTTTTGTCAAATCGGTACCAATCAAATCACTGTTGAGAACCGTGCAAAAGTAAAGGATTATAAGCTTATACTTACTTGGAGCGATGTTGGTTGCCATTGAAGTTTGGGGTAATTTTCAAGCACTTAACCACTCTAAACTACTTGAAGTGTTAGACCACCCTAGCTATCAAATTTAGAGCCGGTTTGTTTAAAATGAATCCGACCGCAAAGTATCTATCTAGGCTTGTATGCAAGTATTATCATACTTTTATTAGATATAGTTGTAAAAAAAAAAACAATAAAAAGAATCAAAAGTGGAGGGATTGAGTACCCCAATTCATTCAGCTAATGTCATACAAGGAATCAAAACCTACATCCAACATTATAATTTTAATAATCTTACAATATTGAGCTAAATGTATTCAAAATGAAATTTTAAAAGAAGAACAAAAGAGAAAAAGGATTAGCCTCTAAGAAACAAACTCAAGTGCTAATAGTTGCATCACTATGTCCTTCTAAACCTTCCACTAATCTCCTCTTAGCAGACTTACTTCTATAACACCAGACCTCAAAAGCCTCACTCAAGTCAGGATATCGAACTTCTCGATTTTCGATCCAATCAGCAAGAATGTCAGCTTGATCATTTGACGGCAATGTCAATACCAATGACACAATTGCTCCTTCAATAGCCTGCCACAAATCTTCTTCCACTTTGTAACAAAAACCAGTCTCCTCAATCGCTTTTGAATCAAGTAACGGCTTCATCTTCCGAGCGTACGGAAACCACGTCTTCAGCAATTGTACACGACTTTGTGACGAGATAATCACGCCGCCATAACCAACTGCTTCCAAAACCTTACATGTTACTTCTATCAGCTTTACTTTCAAGCCCCACATTACATTCTCAAGCTTCTTATCTTCAATGATAATCAAAATTTTACTAGAGATTGTAACCCAGTTAGAGACAAAAATCTTCATTAAATCCATCTTTGGAAGTACATTACACATCCATTCAAGATCGGATACCCTTCTCATTATCTTATCATCAGCGACTTCAAACTCGAGGGGAGGGTACGGCAACAAGGATGACAAGTCAGTTTCAAACAAATTCGTGATATTGTGAACACCGATTTTTATTACAGATTTTACTTCATCATCAGCTATAATGATTGTAATATGTTCATCTTCTCCAAGCATGTATTCAACTTGTTCTTGAGCTGAGATTCTCAGCTCGTCTCCAAATGGAAAACATGGTTCCTCAATAGATACCGCAAAGCGAATAGCTGAAACAAACATATCTTTTGTAGTGCTTAAATCATTCAGTGTTCTTGACATGGCTATTTAACTCGGTCTTAACACCACATTTAAATTGCAATGCCGCCCTTACTCATCTGGAAATGACCTTCAAGTTTATAACTCCTGTGATCTTTTCACAGCAAAGTGTAATTTCTACCAAGTAATGAAGACAAGACAATAGTTTTTTGAATCCCAGCAACACCAAAATTATGCTTATTGCAACATAATAGCTTTAAAGGGTGGCATGACCACAGCTTGAGTCTCTTGTCAATGTCAGACACATAATATGGACCATTGAAATCATCTTTAAGAAGCCAGTAGTCTTGTGCCCAAGTTTGCAAGGTTAGTTAACTGGAAATACAGAAAGAATCACGCTTCAGACAACAGAATAGTTTAAGCTAGTAAGCACGCACCAACATAGACACGGACACTGGACAGACACAAATACATGGGCACCGATAATAATTTGCAAGGTTAGATAACTGCAAAGACAATACAGTACAAAACACGCTTCAAACAAAAGAATATTTCAAGCTTCAAATAAATGTGGTGCAGAAAATTAAAGAACGCGCATAAATTCCAGTAGGGTACACACATCACACAACAAAGTTTTTCCAAAACACGAGAACACCCAGCAAGTTGACATAAAATTTCGTACATCGAGCTCCTGCAAAAAATAGCAGAATAGCTCATCTAAACTATGGAATCTAAGTATCTAACTAAACCAACACAATCATATTACATTGAAGTCCAGGAGAACATATCCACAGCCTCTTAGTGCTTGAAATTTGGATTCTTAGCAATTGAACATGCATTTCCGTAGCTTGAAACCGTTATATTCTTTCACTTGCATAATGCTAATAATGCATACCTTTTGTCAAACAGGAAATGGGTGCAAACAAGCAGAAATGAGCAGTATATCACATCACATTTTCAAAACAAAGCTTACTTTATGAGAAGAAAGGATCTAAAAGAAATATTAACTCAAATCACAAACTACATTTCAAAGCTAAAACCTCCAAAACATGTTTCAAGAATTCCAGTACCTTGGACCTTGTAAATTCAATCAAGTAGAAAGATGAACAACATCAGGAAAACCAGCATAAACCAAGGAATGCCAATTGCCAAATAAATGAATAAAATGTATAAATTCAACCCAGCAGAATAGACATCAACAGCACCAAAAGCAACACACACAATCAGAAGCACACAAAATATACCAAAAAAAAAAAGCTACTGTAATAAAATCAAATATTGAGGTTAAAAGGGTGTTTGTAATAACTAGCTCAAAAAGTGAAAATTAATTAACTTTAAACTCTTACTAAATCAAAATAAAAAACTCTATAATTACACGCAAGTCTAATCCAAAGATAATTTCATGACAAGGAAATTGTACCTTTCAATCTAAGATACAGATGGTGCTGAATTTGATGAAGTTCCAGTCTACCCACCTCACAAGCTTCTTTGAGGTCAAAGAAGGAAACCCCCGTATTACACGGCGTCGTTTTAAAAAAATCTTATCCCGATTAAAAAACATGAAGGATGGTTTTCTTTAAATGAAAAGCATTTTTTTTTTACAATGAAGAGCATTTTCCTTTTTAAATTAATTTGAGACAAACGGACCTCTCATTGATGTGGTAGCAATTTCTAAATGAGTTGTATTATTTGTACACTTAGCCTCTGTTTGTCAAACCAAATCCGTTAGCTTATAGCGGATTTGACTCGCGGATTTGACTAGCTTATAGCGGATGGAAAAAATTAGAAGTGTTTAGCAAGCAGTAGCGGATAGTGTTTCTGAGGTAGCTTATAGTGTTTTTTGAAACGCTACTTTAAGTAGCATTTGAGCTTATAGCTTATAGCGTTTCATCTTTTTAGACCTTTATACTCTTATTATTTTTATAATATTCCCTTTTTGTCCTCAACAATTAGTCATGCAGGTAGTTAGTTCAGTTTTTTTTAAGGGAGTGGCAAGTGCCACTTAAAAATCTCACGTACACAACTGTGAGGCTTCAAATTCAAACTCAGGACTTATATCTAGTTTAACAATTTTAGCATTTCAGTTGAACTAGGTCTTACAAATTGGTTAGTTCAGTTTTGTAAGCGAACACAACTATGTGGTTGGTCAAAAAAAAAATGTGGTTGGTTTAGCGCATATAGTTGGTTTGCATAGTTTGTGAATGTTGTAAGCTACAGGCAAATACCAAGTTATGTTCCTAGTGATAAAAAAAACAGGAAATAGACACTTGAAAATTTAAATATGTTTTTCGTCTCTGCAAATATACCTATTTTTTGAATAAGTCCTTGCAATTTTTTTTTTCAGTTATCTATTTTTGTCCTTACGTTAACTTCTCCATGAAAAAATGTTGATGTGTTAATTTTTTGTCCTGTTTGGAATATCCATGTCGTAATACTCCATTTCTTTTTATTTAAAAGGCTGACTTGGAACAAACACCTTACTTTTAAAAAAAAAAACATCTCACTTTCTTCTTCAACCTCGGACCCCAATCTCCATCACCTTTCCTTCAACCTCCAAATCAACGTTACTTTTTTTTTTTTTTTTTAAAAAAACATCTCAGTTTCTTCTTCAACCTCCAACCCCAATCTCCATCACCTTTCCTTCAACTTCCAAATCCACTATTGGAGAGTGAACATGAATTCAACGTTGCTGCACCCAAAACACCTCCCTTTCTTCTTCTTCAACATGAATTCACACAAAAAAATGACCAGCCCCAACACAATAAGTTGATAATTACTATGAAATTGAGATTGAGAAAACAACTCCGGTGAAGAAAGCCACGACGCCGGTTAAGAAAGCTCCTACGAAAATCAAATTACCATTCTTCTCGTCGTATTATCATAAATGAAATTAGATCTGGATTGTTTTTGGATTTTGATGTTTTCTTATGTTGAATTTAGATCTGGATCGTTTAAAAGGGAATGAATATGCGGTTGTTTATTATTTGGTTTTATGGAGATATTGTTTGTGGATTTCATCAGTGCAACATTTGGTATGAAATCCCTAAAATTTTCTTTTTGTACATTGTTTCTCCATTTGGTTCTGCAGTGCCTTTTTCAAGTACCCCTTTATCCTCTTCCACCTTAGGCTTCATTTTCCCTTTCCATTTCTTCTTCTCCTTCTTCGATTTTAGGGTTTTCTAGATTGGGGAATATTTCATGATGAAGATGAAGAACCAGTCCACATAAGCAACATTAAAATAAATAAGAAACAAGAAAATTAGGTGGCAAAGCCAAGTAGGATTTTTTTTGGACTGATAAGTATTTTTTTAACCGTAAAGTTAACATAATGACTAAAAAGGAAAACGTTGATATTTGCAAGAACTTACTTAAAAAAAATTTGCAGGGACTTATTTGAAAAACAGGTATATTTGCAGGGACGAAAAACATATTTAAGCCAAATCTAAATGCAGTTGAACACTGGAAAATTGTGATTAATAGTATTCCAATTTGTTGTTTATTGACTTCAATCTATGGTTTCCCCACCACTTATTAGCTGCATTTTAACCTGAATTAGATACTTTTTTAAGTGCACTAATCAAGTGTCGAACATTTGTCAGAAATTTTGGGTGCCCAAATATCGTTTATTTCAGAAATAGAGAAAGGAGTGTTATCATTAATTATAATTTTATGGGTGAAATTTATTTAAAAAATAATTTACGGTACTAATTGCATTGATTTTATTTAAAAAAAATTATTTATGGTACCAATTTTTTTTTGGGTTATTTTGATAATTTACATAAAGAAATAAATTTTTTTTACCTATAACTTTAATAATCAATTTTATATAAATCAATTGAATTTACAACAATTTAGTTTTCAGACAACTATTTAATTTATACGTTCAGAAACTTAATTTCCAGAGGTGGACCAAACTGTTCATGGAGTTCATCATCTATTCAACCAAGGTGTTCTAGAAACTGAGTTTTCGAAAACCACGATACCTATGATTTTGCAGCTCCGGTGTGTGGTGGTGGAGGCACGGTAGTTGTGAAGGGAAGAGATGGTGGGCGGTGGTGTTTCAGGTGGGTCGACAGTGGACTGTGATGGTGAGGCAGTAGAGGGTCGTTATGCTTTGAGAGGGGTGGGGTTACTTATATTTGGAGGTGAGGCGGTGGAGGGTCGTTATGCTTTGAGAGGGGTGGGGTTACTTATATTTGGGGGTGAGGTGGGGGAGGGGAGGGGGGAGGTGGTGCTGTTGCTGTAACAGTGGTGGCGACAGTGGAGATAGACAGAGGTCCGATGTTGGAGAGATGACAGAGGTTCGATGGAGATGGGTGTTGTAGATGATGAAGTGGGGTTGGGGGGAAGTAGAAAGGGATAGGGATTAGGGATTTGGCTAGTAAGGATAGTTTGAATATTTTAGGAGGTTTAATGAGTTTTTGGGTGTTAGGGGGAAAAAGTGGGGTGTGGGGTGTGGCATTCATTGTGAAAATTCTTTCAAATGTATGAGTCCCTCCCTCTCCCTCTCAGTCTCGCACATGAGTCCCTTCTGAAGAGAGTCAATAGAAGAAAGGAGATAATGTACATTAACATCCACCTTTGCAATCTATAGGACAAGATAAAATTTCAAAGGTGGTGTTACAATTTTGAGGGTTATATATACACGCTTCAGTTGGTAGCAAAAAGACGCAGAAACATTTCCATCAACCTTTAGTTATTTACATACATTGGCCTATAATATAGACACAAAATGAACTTCTTTGCTAAAAGTAACTACGTTACAGTGTTCACACTTGCGAGCTCTGGTTGAATTTGAGATTCAACCTGAACTTGGGAAACTTATTGAGGTTGAACAGATGAATACCCTTCAGTCTCAGAGCTCTCTCTCAGGTTGAATAGATGAATACCCTTCAGTCTCAGCTCTCAGGTTGAACAGACGTGATACTATTACTAATTGTGTCAAACTAGGTGCAGACACTTGAGAAATCTTCGGTGGCTCGAACTTGTTAATGTAGTAACTAAGTGATGGTCCAGAATACTCAACTGTCTGAACCTGAGGAGTATCCTTACCAACTTGTAGCATTATTGACGATGCAGCGGCAATTACGAACAGGGCAATTCCTGCAGCCATAGCTGCTGCGTTCTCAACTCCATCGGAAGAAGAACAGGCATTTCCTGAACTTATAGCACTTTCTGCCACATAAACTGCTGGCTGGAATGGTCAATTAGTGTTAGACAAACATCTAAACCCATAAAAATGTTAGCGCCTAGATGCTGAATGCCATTTGATTATTGTTTGTCTTGTCATTTCCTTGCCAATATACTGAAATCATGTTGCCTATTATTACTATCATCAGTTTAAAATCTGATTCACTGCTTTTTCTAAGCATAACAGGAACAAGATGAACTGAGCTAGTTCGATTTGTAAAGTATAGATAAATCTATGGCGAAAATGATTCTCAGCAGTAAAAAATTTATCAACAAGCGCTCAAGTAGTGAAGCCTCCTTGTTGGTGTCCAACACATGCATCATAGTCAAGTAATAGAAAGGACAACATGCATCATAAATTTTGCAGCAGCAACAATAACATAATACTCCTAAAAAAATATTGCATTAACAGAACCTACTAACAACTAACATTTACCAATAAAAATGAAAAAGTTACTGTACAGTAAAACTGGTAAAATGGTGAAAAGATGCTCACCTGATGTATGATGACGATGTGTTAATTGTACATCTTGCACAATTCCCTCAGCTCAAACAAATGATCACTCAAGTTGAATCCTCAGAGTTTGAAATCTGCAACAAGATCTTCCAAGGTAACATGTTCGCCCTTATGAAAAAAGTTATATTTAAATTGGAATCGCAATAAAACTCTTTCAAGCTGACACCAGAATTCTAAGATAGTTGCTTTCATTCTTTGATGCCTTCTGCAACAGGTGAAAAGAGCACTATCAGTTAAAATAAAAATTATTTAAATAAAATAAAAAGCTCATAAATAATGGCCAAGAAGAATTACCTCTGCAACTCATTTCCAACAGAACCTTCATCTTCAATGAAGTGATACACGACCCGAAGTTTGAACCAAACATCCTGAAAACTGAAGACAATCACTTCCATGCACCAAAGTCAATGGACTGAAGTGATATATGACCAATATACAAATCCCTCAAGTGCTGTTTACACAACCCTAGTCGTCGTTTATTTAAGCTTGGATGAATGCAAGTTGAAAACCCAGTTTTCCAGCTTGGAGACTTCTGCCTTTCCATTACATGAAGAGTATAGACTCTAGGTGCTGGAGCTGAGCATCCAATTACAAAACAATTACATGGTCTTGCTTCAGTTACAATTCTAGCCAAAGACAACAAACACAAACCGCTATACGCAATTCCATACATTAATGCCTCGTCATTGTCAAAAACTTGAGCATCCAATACTTCATTTGTCACCTCCTTCTCTGTGTCCTGTGTTGGTGGAAGCCTGCTGCTAAGTTCTTCATCAAACCGCTTTTCTATTTCCACTTCATGTATCCGATACTTTGCTGCTAAAGTACGAATGCATGATTTCCTAACCTGATCCGAAATCAAAATCTTTATCTCATTAAAGTTAGCACAATTCTCATACCATTTCAACCAGCGGCAAGCAATACCTGAAAACCAGTCAATGATTTCACTTGAATCATGCATGATAAGCAAATTAGCAGATCGTGCAAATCCATCCGATGTAGTCAATCCATATCTCACAAGACGCTTCTTTATTGCGTAGACAGGAGCAATAATCTCAGTTTTAGCCACCACCTTCTCTGTTGAGCTATCATTGTTTGGCAAAAGCTTGAGAATAGATTCTGCCTCAGCAGATATATACTTCTCCGTTTGTTTCATAAATTCATAAAAGGATTCTCTTAGCTCCTGCGGAAGAGCCGGTTCTGCAACAAACTTAGATAAGATAGTTTCTTCACTTTTCGCATTTTTCGCTTGAGCATCCAGCATCCATATCTTTAGCAAGTGCTTATACCAATGGTCAGTTTCCATCCCAGACTTTCGGAAACGGGAAACCCTGCTAAGGAGAGAACTACTATCAGCCAAATGTTTGATCTCTGACTCCTTCACTTTCTTCAAACCATGACCCAACCATTTCTTTCCTATTCTAACCGTCCCGTAATCCCACGCCTCAAGCTTCTGCAAAGCAAACATCTCAACTTTATCTTTCAACTTGTGAACTGCTTTCACAGCAGGACTCTCCTTAGCACTTCTCTTTATCAAGGTCCCCAAAAACCGAACACTGCAAGCCCCTTCATAAGGCAGCACATCAGTTCCATCCCCCACATCCAACATCATACAATCCTTCAAATAACTCTCAATCTCTGACTTAAAATCGACAGCTCGTTCCCTCAAACCAGAAACCGCAAAAAAAATCTCATCCATAAACCTACAACAGTAAACTTTAACACCAGAACTCTCCCCAACACCACCTTTATTATCACCCAACTGTCTCCGAAACCAACTCCGCAAGGCAGAGCTCGACCTATCTTTATCTCCATCTCCATCAACAAACTCAAACGCCTCGTATTTCATCGACAACCTATGAAACTCAGTGTCAAAGAGATCAAGATAAATATTCATCAAAATAGGAGACAAAATCCCTTCTTGTGGAAGACCATGTCCCTTAGGAAAACCTCCAAATTCAAGATTCAAAACTCTAGCATCAAACATACTTTGAATTAAACCAAACAAACAACAATCATCTATCTTATCATCCATTACTAAAAACAACTTATCCATCAATACAACATCAAAAAATTTCCTAACAACCAAAGTAAACCACCAATCAGGACTCACCACACCCTTACAAACATATTTCAACGCAGCGCCGCGTCCCCTCCCACTCCGACAACCATGCGAAATCTTCGAAAAATGCGGCTTGAAAATCACTTCCAAAACAATCCTCAAAGCTTCCTGAACAACTCTAAGCTTCAAATTAGGAAGCACTAAAGTCTCTCTCAATTCAATTTTCCTATTTCTAGTCGAAATTGAATAAGTATTACCGTTCACATCAAAATTACCATCACGAAGCCGTTTCGCCACATCGTCGAGGAAATGACCATCACCTTCGCTGTCGTCGTTGTCGCCGTCGTTGGCGGCGGTTACAGAATGAATATTGGAGTTAATTTTGATGCAATTGTAAGCATCACGGAGAGTATCAACGTCGGAAATAACGTTTCTGATTATGTTACGGAATTTACCGTCGTGGTTGCGTTGTGATTTGACCCGTTTTTTGATTCGGAGCTCCAGGAACCGTTTTAGTTCCATTCGGGTTTGGGGTTTTCGGTTATTGTTGTTGGATTCGGGAGAAGAAGACTCATTGATTAATGAAGCGAGTTCTGTTGCTAAAGTGGAATTTGAGAGAGAAAAAGTGAGTCTGAAGAAGTAGAGATTTTGAAGTGGTTTGAGGAAATTGGAAGTTGTAGTAACATTGAGCATGGTGTAGTGAATATAAATGGAACCAATGCAATGCAATGAAGAAGAGTAGAAAGAAGAAGCAAAACAGAATGAGCTTACAGTCGCACCGCTCGTCTCCGCCGCCGTCGCCGTCGTCGGGAAAAGGAGTGAGAACAAGCAACAACAGTGTATTGCTCCTCACTTCTCAAGTCAATTCTCCGTAAAGATAATTTTAATTTTTAATGACAAAATTAAAATTAAAGTTAAACGCTGATATGGGGTCAAATGTTTTTAAATTATTTGTCGTTCCCATAGTAAAAACATTTTAAAAACGTTGATATGCATGAACGATAAATTCTACGATAATGATAATTTTAATTTTAATTTTAAGAGACGAAAAATTCTACAATAAATTCTACGATAATTTTAATTTTTATCATAAATGTTTTTAAATTATTTGATGGCTTTGGATTTGCGGTTTAATAATGTTGGGGAGGTACCTAGCGTTTTTCTGGTCTTGAGAGTTTGGACTTTGGAGGTTTTGAGTTTAATGGTTTGAATGGTTCTGTTCCTGGTTATGTTGGGAAGTTTAGAGGGGTGTTTAGGGGTGTTTGTGTTAACTTGGAGATGGTCAGAATTTCCTCACCGGAGAATTCCCAAACTAGTTTGGTTCCTCACGTCAAGTATGAGAGAGACCGCAGAATAGAGAGGAGAAAGGGAGGAAGGAGGAAGATGAAGACAAATGTGTGTTGGCATTAGGGCTGGACAAACGGTCGGGTGTTACTGTTTCGGTTTGAAAATCGTCCATCCACAATAAACTGTGACTATAAGAACTTCAACCATCTCCAACTGTTTAGGCGACGGGTAACACGGGTGCGGTTCTTGTTGGAGAATCGTGAGAACTCTGAGAAGTTAATTCTCAGTTTGGTGGTGGCAGAATGTAACAGAATTAACAAACTGAAATTGGGGCAAAAATTGATTTCATTTCACTGTGTAATTACAAAATGGTTACAAGTGTATTTGTATATCACAATACAATTCATTAACTATGGTTAAGTGACAGTTACTAACTAACCATAGTCTAGACTCAATACACAACAAACTAATCACTCTAGTTAGTTGACTTATATTTAATACATTTGAATTACACTCACAATACACCCCCCTTAATTCAAATCAGATCTACAGCTTATGCATTCCAATCCTGGTCTTCATCTCTTCAAGCTTGCTAAGCTTCAAAGCCTTAGTAAGCATGTCAGCATATTGATCCTCTGTTTTGCAATGCTCAACAAGTCGTTTCCCCTTATTCACTTGATCACGAAGGAAGTGATACTTTATCTCTATATGCTTGTTGCGGCAATGAGCAATAGGATGCTTGGCTAAGTCTATGGCAGTACTTATTATCAATTTTCAGCCTCATAACATTAATTGCTGCACTTCACTTCAAGTTTATCTAGCAACATCCTCAGCTATTGTGCTTGACTAGCACCAAAAGCAGCAGAGATGTACTCTGCTTCACAACTTGATAGGGCTACCACGTTCTGCTTCTTTGAGCACCAAGATATTGGTGCTTTCCCATACATGACGATGTAGCTAGATATGCTTTTCCTGTCCTCTGTATCACCACTCCAGTCAGCATCTATATATCCTATTACTTCATCATCAACACTGTCATCTGCAGCAGGAAATAGGATACCGCTGTCTAATGTTCCTTTCAAATATCTAAGTATTCTTTTCACTGCCAATAGGTGAATCTTCTTTGGTTCCTCCATGTATCTACTCATCATTCCCACACTGTAAGTGATATCTGGCTTTGAATTACATAGGTATTTGAGTGATCCTATCAATTGTCTATACAGAGTAGCATCAACTGATTGATCAGCAGCATCAACTTGAGGTTTCCCATTTGGTTCAGCTGGTGTGGAGGCTTGATTGCAGTCTCACATTTTGAATCTCTTCAAGACATCAGTTGCATATTTCTTATGGTGTAGGAAAATTCCTTTCTTTGATGTCACAAACTCCATCCCAAGAAAGTATGATAGCTTTCCCAAGTCTGTCATCTCGAATTCCTCCATCATTTTCTTCTTGAATTCCATGATTTCTTGTTCACTGTCACCTGTGACAAGCAAATCATCTGCTTATAGACAGATTATTAGAGCACCAGCTGAGACACCGTTCTTCACATATACTCCATGCTCTGTGGAGCATTTCACAAAGTTTAATCTCAAGAAAAACCCATCTATTCTCTTGTTTTCTTGTTCCAAGCCCTTGGGGCTTGCTTCAAGCCATACAGAGCTTTGTGCAGTTTCATCACTCTATCTTCCATGCCTCTTCTTTCAAATCCCGGTGGTTTCTTGACAAACACCTCCTCCTCAAGTGGACCATTGAGGAAAGCAGATTTAACATCTAATTGGCTCAAAGTCCAATTTCTCTTGCTAGCTATGGTAACAATTAGTCTCACAGTTTCAATCCTAGCAACAGGAGCATATATCTCATTGAAGTCAAGGCCTGGTTTTTGCAAAAAACCTTTTGCAGCCATATTGTCAACGATATTTTAAAGAAATAATAGAAAAAAAGTCATCTCTCTAATTCGGATTTTTCAAAATATACTTTCTTTTTGCCACCATAATATACTTTCCGCCAGAATTCACCAACAGCCTCATCTCTCAGCTAAATTTGCTCTTTCTATTTCGGATTCTATTGGGCTAGAAAAGATCCTACAATGTCAAACTGATGGTAATCATGGTCTTTATTTGAAGGGTTAAATATTAAATTATTAAAAAATATTTAATTTGGTAATAAAATCACTGTTTATGTTTGTGTGTACATATTATTTTTAGGACAAGGGATGCTAACACTGCTATACTGGGAGAATTAGTTTGGGATGTTTACAGAGACACAAATAAGTTGTGTATACAATTGCTAAAAAACAAGTATGTGGGAAATAATTTTCTTTTAGATATTCCAAAAAAAGGGGATCGGTTATTCAGAATTCGATTATGAAGGCACGAGAGGCCTTAAGAGATGGCTATGACTATGAGTACATGTTGGGTGATAGCAGTTCTTTCTTTTGGTTTGACTTTTGATCTAATCAAGGAAAACTGAGTAATCATGTTCTTTTTGTAGATATCTATATTCGAATGTTTGTGTTAAAGATGTTATTCAAGATGGAGAATGGAATCTAGAGCAACTCTATACTCATCCAGGGGTGGCTCTCAGCATGAGCGAGAGGGGCTACCACCCAAGGCCCTATTTTGTTAAGGGTACCAAAAACTCTTTTACTTAGTTGTATATAGAAATATTTAAATAAAGATTTTATGTTATTAGAATTATAATTATATATTTGAAGAATTGGAAATCATTAGAGAGAGAGATTTTAACAACCGAGTCAAAATCAGAGTCAAAATCAAGTTATATAATATTGAATTCTTTAAAAACAATAATTGTCTTTGCAAATATATAGCATAATATTAACTATTCTTATTACAAAAAAAAATTCGAATCTGAAATTGTTGAAAACTTATTTGCAACCTATAATGTCGCAAATTAGATTAAGTAGTCCCGCTTTAGTTTCTGTTGAAAATAATTCTTAAAAAACTTTAATTAAGAACAAATTATTAATGCTCTTCAACAAAAATGCAATGAGAATATTATTCAAAATTTCAAATCACTACAAAGGGCGTAATTTTATTGGTTCGTCCATGATAACCAAAATCCTAGGATCGACGGTGGTGTCCTAAGGCAGCGAGAGAATAAGAATATGCAACTTAGTGTTGAGTTCCCTATGCCATAATAAGATTCTGGTAAATTATTTTTGACTTATGCTATACAAGTCACATTATGTCTCATTATGTCTTTATTTATTATTTACTTTAAAAACTAACACATCAGAATTGCATTTTTTTTTAAATAGAATTGAATGTTTCATGACAACAAGTAACAACTTTTAAACAAAAAACACGATAATGTTGCTTAATAGCAAACATGATTGTCACGTGATACTCATACATGATAACAAAGCCACTTTACCTTATAAAACATTATTCAGTCACCCATTTCCCCTCATTTACTTGCTTAGTATATTTTTTCCTTCTATTTTCACTAACTTTCATTCTATATTAAAATTAGTATGCGGCTCGTATATTGCAGATATATGAAATGTTATTTTCTATTTTATTGAGTAAAATTATTTTTGAATAACAATGATAAATAGTTAATTTGAAAAATAAAAATTTAAAAATATATATTTTTGTAGATTAAAATAAATATTTATATTTTTTATGAAATATATTTATAGAAAATAAAATAAGTTTGAATAAAGTGGATTAATGTTACCACATGGATATACACTAAAAAATTATTTCACATATTATTATGATATTTAATAATAGTAATAATAATAATAATAACCATTAAATTAAAGTATACATTTCGTTGTGTTTCATAATTAAAGCGTTTGTTGTTCGTCTGGCGCCTTCAAAATCTCAGGACTGTACCCATCTCTCTGATGATACTACTAAGCCAATGCCTCAATGTCTTCGCCGGTGGTCTCACATGGAAGGTACTTTGGACATAGTGTATGACTACTAATCATACTTTGAATGGAGGTGACTAAGAAATTTAAGTTTTTCTTCTAGTCAGCTTGTCATATACTCCATCTTATGTTGCTTGTTTTTATAGTTGAAACTTTCCACCACAATTCACCAACAACCTCATTTCTTAAATTTGCTTTTTCTAATTCGCGTAGCAAATATCATAGTCTTCATTTGAATGTTATATTTTCGAATAAAAGAGAAACTTGTACACATATATTTGTTTACCAAATTAAAAAACTAATAATGTAATGTGTTAAATTCAACGTAAGGCATAAAATAATATTTATTAAATTAAAGGGGAAAATTACCATATTGTTTGTCGTAAGAGAAAATAGAAAATGACTTAAAAATATACAAAAAGAAAATAGTATATCCAAGATGTATGTTAGTCGAATGATCTCCCTTCAAAATCAAGTTCTAATTGTTGAATGTTGTCGGGAGGCAACCTGATCAAGACAGCAAGACCTGAAGTAATCATTGAATATAGTTTCAGCAAGTCAGATAGAAACATAGTATAAGTAAATAGATTTAACTTAACTATTATACCTTAAAATAAGAATAAGCTATTAAAGAGAGAGAATAAAAGGATTATTTGTTATAAACATTGTTTTTTTTACCAAAATAAACATTATTGTTCAACTTTTAAAATGAACTCAATTAATCAATCTTATTTTATGATTACAGCAACTGCTTCAACTTTGTTTCAGTTTGACTATGATAAATTGCTGTAAACAAATATTATTTCTTTTGTGTGAGATTGAAAATAAATATGAGGACTTCAGCCCAACTAAGTAAACAAATTCCATGAATAAAAAAGAAAACACGAGGAGTTGTCGTGAGGAGTTTTGGTTTAAGAAAGTTTTAACGAGGTCTCTTGTTTCATGTACGGGTTGGAGTACGAGTACCTGTAGTCCCCTCAATATATGAGTCCACCAATATCATGTTTCCATATGTGAGTCTACCAAGATAGATTTTTTACTTTTTCCTGAAAAATGTTTGTAATATATATGACCAGGCTTACTTGTGCTTTTATAAAAGTTTTTTGTATTTAATCCATGTAATTTCTTAAATTATGTTTTCGTCCCTGCAAAATTCTCATTTTGTTTTTCGTCCCTGTATTAACTACCTAATTGTGGAATTAATCCCATTGAGTCCATATTTCAAGGACCGAAATCAAAATGATCTCTATTTTCAGGGACTAGAATCAAAGACAAACAACAATATAGGGACTAAAACAAAACAACAAGGATTAAAAGCAAAAATTATAAATTGTAGGAATGAAAAACAAAAACAAAAATATTTTTACTGGGACAAAAAGCAAAAACCTCTATATTTGTAGTGATGAAAAACATATCTAAACCATATGATTATGAATTTTACCTTCAATAACTTTATAGAGAGTAGACCACCATCTATCTGTAGGAACATGGTATCTAGTCAAAGTCTCTTCTATGTCTTCATCATGCTTTCCCTCTAGAACTTCTTGAAGTGTTATTACTGCATCCTTTGTTCTATTAAGGATGTCTTTATTGTCTTTAGTATTTGGACTTTGAAGGTGATGGTGTAAAGAAGAAAGGGTAGTAGTAATTGCAAACTGAGTAGCAGCAGCCCAATTGGTAGAAGCTAACCGTCTCATGTGACTTTCCAACTCCTTGTTACGTTCAGTTGAATTATTCTCTGTCCTTCCAAATACTAAGTTACATAAATACTCAGCATTTGCATGTCCAGTACTATGAACCATCTTGTAGAATGCAGTCTCTTCATTTTGTAAGAGTTTCTTAGGTAAATTGTATTCAAGAACCTGATAAACATACAAAAATATGAACTTAATATTGATACATCAACAATGACTTAAAATCACTAAGAGAAAATATATGTAAGTCTTTTTTTTAATTAAATTGGTAGCCATATATTGACTACTGATATTTTTGTGTTCTAGTAATGTAAATGTCTCTTTATTACTAAAATTATGTGTGTCAAGAAAAAATATATTTTAATTAATTTCGAAAGTGTCCTTCATGATGTTATAGAACCATGGTAATTGCATCATGTTGGAATTAAATAGAGTAAAGACCTTTTTTTAGTCTCTGACAACTTTTTTACTGGACAAATTGGTCCCTCACAATTTTTTATAACAAACTAGTCCCCGACATTTTTGAAATAGGAACAAATTGGTCCCCGTCCATCCAATGTCAGAGACTAATTTGTCCTAAAAAATTGTTGGAGACTAATTTGTCCGGTAAAAAATTATTAGGGACTAAAATTGGTCATTACTCAATTAAATGTTTGTAGTTCATGTTACTTGGACGTACCCGGCCAGCATCGAGCAACAGAATCCGATTGCAGTCAATAATTGTATTTAATCTGTGTGCAATGATGAGCATTGTGCAGGATTGGAATTCTTGTCTGATAGTTTTTTGTATAAGGGCATCTGTTCTAACATCTACAGCAGCAGTGGCTTCATCCAAAACAAGAACCTTTGATCTTCTTAGCAATGCTCTAGCTAGACTTAATAGTTGCCTCTGTCCAACACTGAAATTTTCCCCTCCTTCAGAAACCTTTATTCAGTGCAAAAAGTTACCTTGTTAATTGTTATTAAGATAATGAACAAAGTAATTTTGCCTAGAATCAGTTAGAGGCATTACTGATTATGGATGAGTAAAACTATACAATGATCTACATACCTGAGCATCTAGACCAAATGAATTTCTTCTTATTACATCCTTTAAGTGTGCCCTTTCCAATGCTTCCCATAAGTCAGCATCATTGTGTTCATTAAATGGATCAAGATTGAAACGAACAGTTCCTAAAAGAAATAATAATGCTTGTCAGAGAAGAAAATTTTTAGTGCAGTTAACAGATGATGTTTATTCACAGCCTCTATAGCACCGATTGAAGACATGTCCGGTGTCCAACACGTGTCGTCAGACACCGACACAGATACTGACACTTCAATTATTTCAATTTTTCCAATTATTACAGGTGACTAAGTGTCCGTGTCAATGTCGTGGTTGGTGTTTGTGTCTGTGTCGATGCTTCAATCACAACTAAATCTAAACATAAAACCCAAAATAATAATATTTCTCCAATCCTGTATTCTTATATGGCCAAGAAAGAGATCAACATATTATAACACCTTCTAGTGTGACAGTTTGCTGATGCAAGCAATTTTTCAAATTTTATTTCTTATTCACTCTCCATTAGCCTGCAGGCCTAAAAATGAACAATAATTCATTGTTTCCTATTGTGAGTTACATCCTAAGAAAATTCTATGCAACTTAATCACAATTTAAAATCGTGCTGATAATGGATTAAAATTAAGCTCAAGTTTGACTATATAAAGATGACATAAACAAGATTTCTAGTGAAGATGCATACCAGAGAAAAGAACTGGTGATTGCGGTATGATAGTAAGAACTCTTCGCAAATCTGCTAGTCCGAATGTAGAAATATCACATCCATCAATCATGATTCTTCCACTTTGTAGTTCCACAATTCGGAACAACGCATTTAACATGCTAGACTTTCCTGCACCAGTTCTTCCAACTACTCCTATCTTCTCAGTTGGAGGCACTGTAAATGATAATTCATGCAAGACCGGAGGAAGTTCAGGCCTATAACTCAAAACAACATTGTCAAACTCAATTGATCCGGATGTTGGCCATCCTGGTGGTGGACGGTTTGTTTCGATTATACCGGAAGACTCGGTTTCTAAATTTATGTATGTGCCAACGCGCTCAACAGAATTTAAACTGTTTTCAGCTCTACTTGCTTGTCTAAGGACACCACTTAAGAGACTTGTTATGTTCAATGTATAACTTAGAAGTAGTCCCATTGTAGATGCAATCATTGCAGGATTTTCAGCTCTTCCATTTTGTAAGACTGCAAATGTTGCTATTAACCAAATCATGAGTCCTCCTAATGATTCTAACCTTATTGTCAGCCAACGGTTTGAACTAATATTTACAAGAGTAAATCTGATGTTGTTATCCATGAATTTTCCGTTGATGTCTGCCATCCGGTCGTACGCTTTATAAGCACGAATGCTTGACAGACCGTTTAATGATTCTCCAAAATGCGCATAAACAGGCGATCTTGTAATCGAATCCAACCGTTTCACCTCTCTAGATGTGCTCTGTATGGCATGATTTTCATACAAAAAATCAGTTCCTCCAACCACAAGCACTTAGGGTGCGTTTGATCTACTAAAAAGCAAGGGACTGGACCGGACAACTCCAGTTGTACCCTGTTTGATTTGAAAATTGTTCAAGGTACTGGACAAAACTGGGGACAAGTGACTAGACAATAGTAAATTTTACATTTTTGTGCTTGTGTTGTCCATTTTTCACCAAACAGTGTACGGCAGAAAATGTTGTCTAGTACTATCCAGTCCACTATTGTACTGTCTAGTCCAGTACTTACATGTTTGCAAATCAAACGGACCCTTTATGTCAATAAGGGTGAGATATAGAACATACCTGGTAGTATATATAAGCTGCATAAAAGAATATCAGAAGTGGCATTACGGCCCACAGGGATATGGTGCTCATAGTGCCTATAAGAACAAATGTCGAAAGTAGTTGCCAGACTTGCCCCAGAAACGTATTCACCATATTAAAAACATTGGTATCGATATCTCCTGTGTCTTTTGCAAACCTATTAATGATTCGGCCAACGGGATTTGTTTGGAAGAATACCATTGGAGCTCGTAGAATTTTATCTAGCATTGCATCGTGCAATCTTTTGGCTGCGCGAAGACTTGAAATGATCAACCAATAAGAGTTTGCAAGTGTCACAGATACCTGAATGAAGCAAAGGAAAAATTCATTTCATTTCTAAAAAATTGAAGAAACCAAAGAAAGGTACTCAATAGTAAGTTAGATGATTGGTTGAAGGATGAATATTTTCTTGAACAATTCTAATTCCTTGCATTGCAAGGAAGGTAGAAGATGCTAAAGAGTAAGTAGAAAGTTAAATATTGCATTTTGGAAACAAGTGAGAGCTGAGAGGTATTAAATGTTGAATAGAAACTCATTGCAAAATGACCTGTCCAAATGAGAAAAGTGCATATATAAAGAGAAAATATCCTGCTTCTGAAGCTGAAGTGGTATCTTGAGATGTCCACACACTTAACCATGTGCTACTTGAAATTCTAAGAGCTTCTGTCAATGTGTAGCATCCAAAGAGTATAGAAACTACCCCTAGTCCTCCCAAAGCAGATTTGTACCTGTAATTTTGGATATTTAGTTACCGCTAACAAGCATAACCAAACTAGAAAAGAGAGTTTACATCCGAGTTAACTCGTTTTTGTGATATAAAATCGCAAATCATAAGAATTTAAAAAGTTAACTCTAGAGCTTAACAACCATATATGAGATAGTTGCTTCATGAAACCAAATTACAACAATTCCAAGGAAAAAAAATCATGTAATAAATTTCAAGGAAATCTCACCTCATTATAACTTTCCAGCTAACCACGCCGGTCTCCCTCTCTTCTTTCTTAACAAGTACTGATTTTCGCAATTTTCCCTTCTTCTCAAAGCTTGCATCATTTGGCAGCTCTACAATCGCCTCATTCTTCAAAGGTAAGTCATTAGCCTTGTCAAGACTATCTCTATCTTTGTTACTGTCTGCTTCTTGTTCCATTTTCCCTGCATTTTCCATTAGTTTCTGAAATAGATGTCCACTTTTTGACAACTCCTCAAATGTTCCTTGCTCCTTAATCATGCCTTCATTAACCAGAATAATTTTATCCACCTGAGGGAGAAAATGAAGCTGGTTGGTAACAAGAACCCTGGTCTTTCCTTGCAGCCCTTCCTTTATACAGTTCTTGAAAACCTAAAGGAAATTGAAAATCAGGTTATATGAACTATGATCATATATAATATCAATTTTTTAATGGTTAACAATTAATGGTGACATCTACAATTACAATACTTATTTTGCAGAAGAAAGGAATTCTGATAAACTACATGATGGCATCCCTTCAATTAATATCTCAATACTAAGAATCAGTTTGATTTGACTCTTGCTTATACGATGTTATGAAAATGTAACTATTATGAGTCAGTACTCAAGACAATCACAGTACCAAGATGCTATAACACTCGCACAAGCACTGGTGCTAAGACTGTTTCCTTGGGCACAGGCGCAGGAACATGGGGCAAGACACAGGCGCAGGCACGATAACTCTCTCGGGCACAGGCACGGACGTGATGCTCACCGAGACATGGGCGCAGGTGCCAAGAACCAGTTTGATCAAGAAATGCAGAATTTGTGTAAAAGCAAGAACACCACAAATGGTAACCCAGTTCCGTGTTAAACACACCTACATCTTGGGGTTTTAGCTCTTAAGGCTAAAACCACTATCATTTAACAATAGAAAATAACTACAAGGCTTTCTTGGTAGATAATTTTCTCTACCACTCACTTAATTCTCTATCTCTCAATAGTAATACAATGATATCTCTCAATTCTAATCTGACTTAGAACTTCTTTCATGCTATGCCATTCTAGCACCTAGTCAAGTCTTTATATAGATGGTACATAATACAAGTTAGTTATTTCCCGGGCCTAACTAACATCCTAACCAACTAACCAACTTACACTTGACTAACTAACAAGCTTCTAACTAACTAATAGGAATATAGGTTCACATATTACATATGATATTTAAAAATTACATCAATGAAGCATTTAATGGATGGAAACAATACATTAGCCTTTACCGGTGGTAATTATTATATCATAACAAAGACTAATGTTATCGAGATTGAAAAGAATGATACCTCTTGAGCAATATGAGCATCAAGAGCACTTAAAGGATCATCAAATATATATACATCTGAATTTGAGTATACAGCCCTGGCTAAAGAAACTCTTTGTTTTTGTCCACCACTAATATTGACTCCTCTTTCTCCAATCTCGGTAAAATCGTGCCCCTGAAAATATTTAAATGAGATAAATTATAAAAATTAGTAAAAAAGAACTTTCACATTAATTTATAAGCAGTAAAAAATATGAAAGTTTATAAATAATCTTACAGGTAAATAGTTGAGATCATGCTGTAGAGCAGTGTTGTCGATGGTCTTCCAATATCGTTCATAGTCGAATTTCGATCCAAATAATATATTTTCACGAACCTGAAATAAGAAGTGATTTAAATTGATAACTAGAAATATTTGTTCAAGTTAAATTTATTATGAAAAATTCACAAAGTTTAGAAGCATAAACAAGCTATAACTTACTGTAGCATTGTAAATCCATGAAATCTGAGGAACATAAGCAACAGTGCCTCTAATTGTAGCATTTCCATCTGTTACAGGAGGTATCTCTCCAAGCATTGCTGAAACAAGTGATGTTTTCCCTTCTCCAGTACCACCTATTATTGCAACTAAGCTGCCAATTGGTATTTCAACATTGATATTTGATAATGTGGGCTTCTCTGCCTGTGAATTGAATAGTTTTTTTACAGGTTAAGTGTGCACTACAAATATCAAGAATATAAATAAAATGAATCAAAACAAATGAAAGCTGAATTCCCCCCTTATTTCTAACAAGAAAAACTGAAATCAAGATGTTAGCTACTAGTAATGTGTTCTCTCTAACGTAGCTAGTAGTTGAAAAACAATTTAGATAGCTTTACCAAAATAATGGAAGTGCACACATATCAGTGAAAATTTGACCTTAACATCCCATGAGAAGTATCCATCCTTAATTGATATGGCTGGGAGTCCTGGTACAATGGGTGGATTTTGCTTTAAATTTCGCTCCTCAGCCGAGAACAGTTCCTCCAACCGTTGTAACGAGACATTCGCATTCGCTACCTATCAAACAAGACAATCAGTAGACAATAAGGAATGACATTTGCATTTGCACTAACTTAATGTGATAAGCGCCAAAACGAACCTGACTTAGTAAATTTGGAAGCATATTTAAAGGATAGCGCAAAACAGAAAAGAGAGATAGTGAGGTGAATGCTCTTGAAGGTGTCAATTCTCCACCAAGTAAAGTAAACATTCCAAAGGAAGTCACTGTCACGAGAACTGGGATGCTGTTCAGTATAAAAGTGTTTAGCTGCAAAATAAAGGAGAAATAGTTAGGAAGAATATGAGCTTTTTTCAGTCTAGGAGAATTTTATATGTCCTTGAAATTGTTTACACTCTGAATTATAAATTCGTGTCAGGGTTCGTACAGCATATAAAATCTGTGCTTTGCGGAACCATGATAGCTCATCATGTCTTATGCTTTGAATTCTAGATTGAAAGCTTGTTTCCCATGCATAACATCTGAATCATATTCAACATATCAGAAACACTGTTAAAACGCAATATGTACTTGAATATTGAAATTTGAAAGTAGACATTTCTTAATAATTCCATACTTTACTGTATCCATGGCAGACAGAATTTCATTCATGAGACCGACCCTTTTGTCTGTCTGTTGCAGTCCTTCCTTTGTCAGTTTTCGCATTTTGCTAATCACGAATGTCTGTTCTAGGTAACAATGAAAATGTTATTTTTTTATTTATTGGAAAGAAACCTACAAAATTAAAGAGATTATTTACTTTCTAAAATAGCGGTCACTAAATCGGTCGCTACTAGTTAGCAGCCGACCAGTGATATACCAACCGATTTATGGTGGTTGCAAACTCGATCTCTAAATGTTGTAGTGACTAATTTTTTCTATTTAGCAACTGAAAATTCGGTCACTTATTGACGTTTTCTTGTAGTGATATCAGTTTCAGCTTATACTACATTCTAAACTCGAGCAGATTTACATAGTGCTTCCAATCTTACTTTTAAGAGAGGACCAAACATTGAGTAATGGATTGCCATCACTGTTGAAAAGTCAAGTGTGAATGGTGAAGTCTCATATTGGTTAGAAATGGGGTAAAACAAGAAAATATAATCGATCAAATCCATATACTTATTGCCTTAAGTTTTAAGGTCAATTTGTGATGTTCAGTATGTAATTGCGGTTAGTCACTTAGTCCATTGATGTAAGTCTCCCTGCCGTTTTCCAACTCCATTATAACTATCCAATTAGCTAAATAGTCCATTGATGTAAATCTCCTTGCTTATCCCTTTGGACCTATTTATAATCAAAAAATCCAGTTTTAGGTTCATCAAATAACTGATGTATCTGGTATATAATATAGATCAGATACATCAGTTATTTGGTGAATCTAAAACTGTACTTTTTTTGCTTATAAATAGGTTCAGAGGGAGTATTTCATTGTAGTTTGTCACTCAGTGAGAGTGCTAAATAGTTGTTTCCATAAGTTTTTCAAATTTATTTGTGTTTACCATACAAGGATGTACATTTACTACACGCTTGCACTACAGCATATGCATAATCTTTACACTACCTTATAACTAATAAAGGTCGAGCAATAGATAAGGGTTCTCTCTGGGTCCTTTCCTCACTATATATTTGTTTTTCAAAAAGTAAAAACAACACACATAGGTGCACTTAGGCTATCAAAGAAGTGATAATACTTGCCTGTAGTGGGAGTATAAGAACTAGCATTAGTGATCCAATAAGTGAAGCAACACCTAGTTGCTGGTATAATAGAACCATAGCTATGGTGATGCGGAATGGTGATGACCACAGTCCATGAAGTTGTTGACATATTTGCTGAACATTGGAAAAGGAATACTAGCAATGAGATTTATATTGGAGGAACAGTTATGATTGAATATTTCTTATACAATTATGCAGATATCATAAGAAAGTAAATTTTGAATTTTACTAAGCTTGATAAGCATTATTAGCCAGATGTGAAAATGAACCTGTAATGCATTGGCATCTGTTGTTATCATATTCATAAGTTTGCCAGATGAGAACTTCTTTCGTTCTTCATGAGTTAGCCTCAATGATTTTCTGAATATAGCAGCCACCTATAATATAATTAGACATAGTCGCATCATATAAACTGTGTTACAAAAAATTAATTAGAAAAATCAGTTTACTTTGAGGCTCTTACCAATGTTGATCTAAGCCGAAAACCAACGCGCATAACATTCTGGAAATATTGTGCTTCACATAGAACACCAACCGACTGACAAGAATTTAAACACCTGTTAATTATTTTTTTCTTCTTTTTATTGAATGCTATTAGAAGTATAAAATAGTTATATTCAATAACTGAACACAACAATTTGTAAATCACAATTTACGAAGATTCTTTTGGCGAATTTCTCTTTGTACAACGCACAGGTATTCAATACTAGTTCATTTACACCTTGAACCTACATGATTGGCCAAAACCCGAGTTTATTTGACCAAAACTAATTAAATTATAAGAGATAGTAGCCATACCACTCCAAGAAATATGGAAAAGGCGTAGATGTAACCAATCCAAGAAGGATCTCCATTTTGCATTGACTGCACATTCAAAATAATAGTCATGAACTATAATATATCTACTAGTTCAATTCAAGCCATAAACATAACATACCTACAAAATTATTATTTAAAAATAGAAAAATTTGACAAATTTGATATTTAAATCACTGTTTATGTTTGGGGAGAAATAAACTTTATTTTCATTTTATTGTATTGGCTTTATCATAATATCATAGTGCACTTTTTATTTTCTAGCTTCACATTAATTCAATTTGACTTTGAGGAGAAATAAACTTGCATCTAAGAGATGGTTCAGCAACATAGGCCCCACAAACTGAGAAAGGTCATAGCCAATCTGCAAAAATCATTAAAATTTCCAAGTTCCATATGAGTCAGCACACATAAATTTTAATAATGTCATCAGATGCCTATTAAGGTACAGCTTTTCATAATTATATATGTATCGGTGTCGGTGTCCTATAGTTTTTGGAATTAGTGGTGTCGACGTATCCATGTCCATGTCAGAGTCCGTGCTTTATAGGAAGTAACTTGCAATGTGAAAATGTTTACTTATTCATTTGAGACAATGAAGTTAAAGATAACAAATTAAGAGTCTCACCTTAATTATGCCTCCCCACCAAAACCTAACCACATGTTTATGCCCAATCAAATAAAAAATGAGATAACAACATTAGGTCACCTTCAAGAGTCCTAATAAAATCTAACAATTAAGAGGGAAGCCAAAATATTATAAAAAACTGGCAATAGCCCAATATGCACCTTTTCCCTAGGCTACTGTTCAATGCTCTTAAAAGCCAAGGGTTAGAGCTTTGAAATTCTAACATCCAACACTTTTGGAACCTGTAGAAAGAAAAGGTACTCTAATAATTTAGATATACATGATATATGGATTTCATGCAGAACCATAAAATAATCAAGGAGAAAGAATGCATACTTTTCATTTAATCTCTCTGCTTGATCCCATTTGTCTAGCTTCCAAACATCCTTTTCAGTGATGGGTTTTCTGTAGCCTTGTTTCATGAGTGGAGTTATCCATCCAAAACTTAATCCTTCAGAGAATTCATAAAACAATACTAGTAAATAAGATTGCATGTATTGAAACCACTTAATTGCATAATAAAGGAAAATCGTAGAATTTGGGTTGGGACTAACTCAATCCTACAAAACCAACTTGTAGAGTGAGGGATGCCTCCAACTTATAAACTCTTTTTCACGCCATATCACATATGATGTGGGACTCTCAACACACCCATCTCACGCCCGGACTAGATAACTATAGTGACCTGAGTGGCCTGATAATGGGTGGCCCGACAGATTTTAGATAGGCTCTAATACCATCTTAGAATTGGAGTTAGACCAAACTCAACCCTACAAAACCGACTTGTAGAGTGAGGGATGCCTCCCACTTATAAGCTCTTTTTCAGGCCATATCACATCTGATGTGAGACTCTCAATTGAAAACAGCCAAAAGAACATAACTTGTGCTGCCACAGATTTATGTTAATCCTTTCCCTCTTCCCATAATCAGCAATGTAGACAATGATCACCAACAAAATTGGTCCTTTCCCTATTTAATGATGAGAAAATATATTTTGAATTCTTAAAGTTCTTACTAAACAGCAAACAAAGTTTATACATGCTCTTCCTTACAAAAACATTTGAAATTGTAAAGCAACATATTATTAACATATTCAGCTCTTGGTTTACTCACTAGAGAGTAGACTAGCACGCATCTCAGGGCAAACTTGATCTTCTCCACAAAGTGGTTCATATTCACCATTGTTAGCTACATCAGCTTCCAACGTTGTATAGCCAGAATATGGAACCAAATTAGGAACGTAAACCAAAAGTAAGGTACCAAACAACACCTACATCAGAAAAATTAGCCACAATAATAAGTTCATTGTAATGTATCTGAGTGACTCGATGACAAGCATCAATCAATGTTCATATTTTTCATGGCGGCTTAGCTAACAAACTTGTAAACACTAATCAATCGTTCATCCCAATCTGCATTAACTTGGAAGTTGTTACTTACAAACCAACCTACAAATTGTTTTCTAAATTCTAACCGAAGTAGGCAAATATACAAACACCATATCTGCAAAGATTTTAAAGTACAAATTGGGTTTATATAATATCTAGGTACATTGACCAAAATCCAAGTTGAACTGAGTCAAGTTTTTAAAAGTCTCTAAGGCCAAGGTAAATAAGCATTACTAACCTAGCCTTATAATTTTTCAATGAATCTATCACAGGTACAATGAAGACAATTTTTAGCTTCACTGAAAAAGTGGGAAATCATAAATGTACCTGGCAAGTGACAGTGCTAATATATAGAAGCAGGGAAGATCTGCAAAATTGAAATCAAAGCATGAGTAATTGAGTATGGTGCTGCCCATAGCATCAAGAATGGAGTATAATTTTCCTCATCTTTTTTGTCTTATAGAAACTTCCAAAATTTATTTCCATTTCAAGCCAGTGCTAAAGATGTATTATTGTTAAAAGAGTGTTTACTACTTAAATTCATCACAATCAAATAAATTGTTTAGGAGACAACACATAGCTACTAAAGCAACCATAGTTTATTTACTATATATTTTTTGGTAGGATCACAATGGGTAGAAAAGCTCTCCCTCAAGAGATTTAACACTGCTACATGCCCAAGGCTGGATTCGAACTTAAGACTTGGCTAAGCTAAGAGACCCTACCATTTCATCCAAGTGTTGTTGGGTATAGTTTATTTACTATATATGTTCTTACTTATAAAATGCAAAATAAGTAAGGAAAAATAGAATGCACTATTGATATAACAGTGAAGAGGAAAGGTATCTGACTTAGGGTCTAAATGAATTGACTTATTTGGAGTTTTTTAGTGGCATAAACTTGTGTTAGGCTGTTTATGAGAGCTTATGGAAACAGTTTATAATATTTTCTTAAGCTGTTTTGAGCTTATTTCCTTAAGCTCTCCAGAATAGCTTATGAAAGCAGCTTATAATTTATATGAAATTAGTTTGGCTTTATTTTGGGTTACATTTTAGAAATAGCTTATAAATAAGCGCTTATGCTATAAGCGCAAAGTAACTGCTTAATTAAGTTGTTTATCTAAACAGGAGATTTGAAAGTTAAAAGCTAACCTGCTGCAGTAATCTTTGACTGACAATAGAAGGTCAAGCATTACAATATCTCCCACCAAAACATAAATAACTCCAAACCGCACCATCCACCTAAATTGTCTTACATAAATCTTTGTTTCCAAGAGAATGAGAATTATCATTGACAACCAAGTAAGTGCTTCGATAATCAAATCTGTTATCTGCAACAACACATACATAAAGGGGTTCAAAATTGCAACATTCCACCATATTTCTCTATAACATTGCAGCATATATATATATATATATATATATATATATATATATAAAACACTGACCTCAAAAGGAGCAAAGCCAGTCTCCTCATTCAAGTTGAAGGCTGAATGTCCAGTTAACAATCTCAACAAAGGTTGAGCAGCACAATAAGCAGCCAAAATTGCAAGAATATAATTATAGTAATTTGATTTCAAACAAAGCTTTTGAGCTTTGGCATTGCAAGTAATAAGCCATATTCTATATAAGCACAATCCCATAAGAACCAAATTGGAAGTGGAAACAACAAGAGTGTTAATAGCACAAGGTGTATAAGACCCAAAAGCACTATCTAATACTTTAGCCCATATACTATTTGCTTCTGGTTTGCAATACCAAATCAATGGCTCAAAACCCATCTTTGCCTCACTTAGTTCACACAATGAAAGTTTCAAATATTTCACCACTGCTAATATTTCTACAGCAAATTAGATATATAGAAGGAAACCAAATAGTAGCTAAAGAGTAGTGGTATAATGATGATAGTAGTGCAATGCTAAGTGAGAGTTAGAAACAATAAGGAGAAAATTGAGAGAGGATCCAGTTTGAGTGCAGTCGAAACTGCATATAGTCATATAGTCAATAAGTTCGGAGCCGTCTGATCTTTGATTAGCCAGTCCATATTTCAAATTTGAGTTTTATATTGAGCAAATAGCAGAAACTGTCCTAAAATCTAGACTGTCCGATCTTGATCAGACGGCTACAAACTTGCTAACTGTGTGGTTGCATGGAGTACTATCAACTGCACCTAATCCAATTTCGAGGAGAGAGGATATGATTTTCTAATAATGAATAATAATAATTAGGGTGCTGACAATAACATCAAGACAAAATTGGAAAATAGAACTTAAGTATACTACATATGCATGTTTTACGGAATGTGAGTGAGTGGTGCATAGAACTTCTGTGAACAAGACAGAAAGTAACAATGGAAATTTGAACCAAAAAAATGAATGAGACAGAAAAAATAATATGATAACTTCATTGATAACGTCACGGCTTACGGATTGTAATCTTATAAAGATAATTAATTGAATTTGAGATAAAGATTCTTACATTTCATATATAATGATTTGGAAATATTTTATGAAGAAAAAACAGAGAAAATAAATATGTTGTTCAATAAATTGATGTGCTAGCTAGCTCAGTAACTAAATAATGATTGTCAATGTGCGGACCACCGCTTTGAGGTTTATAACGTCAATGGCCAGGGAAAAAAACTATCTGGGGGCAAAAAAAAAAATTATTTACCAAAATAATGCACTTTGTGGGTTATTTATCAAAGTGGGCAAATTTTTTTTATAGTTCAGAAGTCGCCCCCTCAGGGTGACTTTTGAACTGTTTTTTGCAATTTTTTTTAAAATGCAGTTCAGAAGTCGCCCCCCCAGGGTGACTTCTGAACTGTGTTTTGCAATTTTTTTTTTAAATACAGTTCAGAAGTCGCCCCCCCAGGGTGACTTCTGAACTGTGTTTTTTAAATCTTTCAATAATTATATATTAATATATAAATACCTAAATAAATTAAAAATAAATTTATAAAAATGATTATACCTATTTATAATTTAATTACGTTAATATTTAGGAAAAAAAAAATTAAGAGATTAAAAATTGGAACATAATATAATATAGAAAAAAGACTGAATTAAACAACAAAATTTTCAGAAATACAAGAATAGAAAATTAAAAACGAAACGAGAGGAAAACATGATCGAAACTACTTCCACGAAACATTTTCTGGTAGTGGCCATTGGACTGCTGGAGGGATAACCCGATGGATGATTTCATCGGTGGAAATAGTTGTTTCGACGCACAATTCGATAGGACTCCGAGTATGAGGTTGAAACATCTCATGCTGCTGAAACATCTGTCGAACGTGTTTGTCAGTCTTGATAGTCATTACGCACCACCGAATACGATTACCTTCGCCGATCCGAGGGCAGCGATAAACGATACGAGTGATCGTTTGCTCCTCACCCTCCAGCTGCGCCTTTTCCGTTAGCATTTCGTTCAGTTCGGCGAAGGTGATGTTGTTCTTAAGGCTGGAATAAATGGTGTTTGGACCACTAAAATACACACCATCTTCTTCCCTGTACATAACATGGGCCTGACAGTGAAGTGTACAGTAGTGGTTGACGACTGTTTCCGGTATGACTTGTTGTGGTGGGGGTGGTCGCAGAAGATGAATGATTTCTTTCGGAGTGCGTATTGTGTCTACGTACAGCTCCAAGAGACTACGTCCCATTGGAATGTTAGCATGACCTTCCATCATTGCGCGAACGTCGTCGTCGCTTTGGATCTCCATGACAGAATAACGGAATGTCCCGTCATCTCCACAATTGTACTTTCTGTAACGGATACGCTCCACGTCTTTACGCCACCCTCCCTCTGGCCGTATTTTTCTCTCAGCCTTCTCCTTGAGCTGGGCGAATGTGATGTCCTTATTCATCCTACACAAGATATGATTAGGACAACGAAAGACAACACCATGTTCATCGGTGGTTACAGTTCCACTGTGATAAAGTGCGGTTAGGAATTTATCATTTGAGTACTGGGTTGGGCACAACTGCCATTCCATTTCAGCGGGTTGGGCGACGGTGTTTGGGAAGAACCAGAGAAGAGAAGATTAATCAGAAATATAGGTTGAAGGTAAAGTGTTGGTGTGAATTTGAGTGTAATGTGAGAACGTATTTATAATAGGGGTGATCGTATGTAAGCCGTTGATTTTGGATGATCTTAACCATTGATTTTAGGGTTTAGTGTCGGAAAAATCCTGGCCGTTAAAGAGTGTCGGCAAAATCTAGGCCGTTAAAGAGTGTCGGCAAAATGTAGGCCGTTAAATAGTGTCGGCAAAATCTAGGCCATTAAAGAAATTAAGACCTATGCACTATGCACAATCCACACTTTAACAGTGCACTCTGCACAATGCACACTGTAATAGTGCACTCTGCACTATGCACTATGCACTATGCACTCTGCACAATGCACACTTTAATAGTGCACTATGCACAAAGCACTATTAAAGATAAAAGAGTAAATTATTGATCCAAATGTAATAAATGTCACATAAGATTAAACCCTTAAAATTAATAACTTAGTTAATATAAAATTACAATAATTGATAAATTAAACTAAAAAGACAGTACAGAAAAAAATTAACAAAGATGAGACCCAGTTCCACACTTTCGAGGTTGGGGGACACGCCGTGGACGTTGATGCCGATGTGGTGGTTGATGTTCTTCCTCAGTCCGGGCAGGCGGCGGCGGCTCTGGAAAATATTGGGGAACTGATGAAGAACTAGCACCGCCGGCCTGCTCTTGAATTTGACGAAGCAACGCCACAGATTGCGCAGAGCCGGGTTGGACCCCAAAGCACTCATAGAACATATCGGGGTCCCTTTCGGTGGTAGAATGTCGATATGTATCTTGAAAAGGAGTATGTTCTACTGACTGGTTGTATTGTTCGTAATATTGGAATGTTGGTGTGTGGGAGATAGAGTGGCGGTGAGGCACATCTTCTTGGTGTGTGGGAGATAGAGTGGCGGTGAGGCACATCTTCTTGGGTCCTCTGTTGAGTTGGTGGTGCACGTCGATGTCGATTACGGTTACGTTCTCGACGTTCGGTTTGAGTAGTTGGGGGAGCTGGCACGTCTTGTTCATCATCTTCATCCACATCACCAACATTTGCAAGACCACGTGGATCCCTTAGATGTTGGTCGGCTGAAATGTATGGCCTTGATTTTTTTAGAAACCAGCGCATGTATTTATCTAACTGCGTTGGTTTAGCAAAGCACGGTCGACCCACAACACATCGATTTTCTCTATCATTCCATAAATCAATTAACTGGCTGTGATATACAGCCCAATTAACATCAGTCTGTCCCTGCATGGTGATGTTGTGCATGTGGCTGATATCTATTGGTGCTGATGGTATGTCTTGGACGAGGCCAAATTGCAAGGTCACTCTATCCGCATGGTGCCATTCTACAATATGGAAACAGACCATAGCCGTGTTTGTAGTCCATATGCCTTGGTGCCGATATGCTATTTCTGGCAAATTGAATTCCCGATATGGCAACCACTCAAACTCTTCATGTGTCATGCGGTCTATTGTTGATCTGTACAAAACAAGGCTTTTTGGACACTTAGTGTGGCTAAGTGGCGTGCGAACCCATCTGGTAAAAAAAATTGTTAACGTAAAGAGGAAATATAATTGTTAGTATTCATAAGTTATGTCAAATTTTTACCTTTTTGCTAGTGGCCATTCATAAGGACGGTTGCAGTCTGGTGCTAGGAACGGCATGCGGTACCAGACCCAAGACTGTAACAAAAGAGTACATCCACCCATGGTGCGTGAGGAGCATGTAGCTGTCTTACACAACATTCTGTATAAGTTCGTTAGACATGCTGACCCCTAGCTGTAACTTGAAATTTCATCGAAGTTTTTCAATAGGGGTAGGTATTTTATGTTGACTCTGTTTGATGATTTGTCTGGGAGTATGTATCCCCCGATCAACTGCAATAGGTACGCCGTACAATATTGTCTTCGCACTTGGTTGGAAGCGCCCTCTGGAACATTATTAAATTCACGTTGTAGCCAAGTGAACTTAATTTGGTTGCCTACCATGCCATTTGCTGGGATAGGCTTACCCAAAAGTTGTTCGCATACTCGATCCCAATTTTTTTCACAACTTCCAGTAACGGCATTTCCATCAACGGGAAGTCCCAACTGCAACGCCACGTCTTCGAGAGTTATTGTGCACTCCCCTACTGGAAGATGAAAAGTGTGTGTTTCTGGTCTCCAGCGTTCGACCATTGCTGCCACCAAAGCTGGATTTATTTTGAATGCGCCAATTGAAGCAATGTCACGAAACCCAGCTCTTTCTATCAAAGGTAATATAGAGGCATCTGGTTCTGGAAGTTTGAAAGCGTGGTGAACTTCCATTGGGTCATCGTTGAGAAGCATGGAAATGTGAGGTTCTCTGTTTAGTAAGGAAGACATTCTTAGAGGAAGTGTTGTTGAAGAGTTATGGTGACTTGAATGTTTGAGTTATGTGGTTGTGTTGCTGCCTTTTGTTGTATATATTCTAGTCTAAGCATTATTGTCCTGGCCTTTAAGCAGTGAGGCACAATGCACATTGAACAATTCAAAAGTGTCGGTGCAATCCTGGCCTTTAAAAGTGTCAGTGCAATCCTGGCCTTTAAAAGTGTCGGTGCAATCCTGGCATTCGAAACAATGACTAAAAAAGGTTTTTCGTAAGTCTAAAAAATGAGTTTTTTACCATGTTTAGATCAATTTTAACCAATTTTGTTAAATTATTAAATTAAAAAAAAATGATATGACATTATAGTAGAGTTATAGAACTACGGTTTCATGTTTTGAATTAGTACTAGTGGACTTATAACCCACGTGTACAAGATGGGAAACAATGACTAAAAAAGGTTTTTCCTAAGTCTAAAAAATGAGTTTTTCACCATGTTTAGATCAATTTTAACCAATTTTGTTAAATTACTAAATTAAAAAAAATGATATGACATTATAGTAGAGTTATAGAACTACGGTTTCATGTTTTGAATTAGTACTAACGGACTTATAACCCACGTGTATAAGATTCGAAACATTGACTAAAAAAGGTTTTTCGTAAGTCTAAAAAATGAGTTTTTTACCATGTTTAGATCAATTTGAAGCAATTTTGTTAAATTACTAAATTAAAAAAAATGATATGACATTATAGTAGAGTTATAGAACTACGGTTTCATGTTTTGAATTAGTACTAACGGACTTATAACCCACGTGTACAAGATTCGAAAAATGACTAAAACCGGTTTTTCCTAAGTCTAAAAAATGAGTTTTTTTACCATGTTTAGATCGATTTGAAGCAATTTTGTTAAATTACTAAATTAAAAAAAATGATATGACATTATAGTAGAGTTATAGAACTACGGTTTCATGTTTTGAATTACTACTAACGGACTTATAACCCACGTGTACAAGATTCGAAACAATGACTAAAACCGGTTTTTCCTAAGTCTAAAAAATGAGTTTTCCTAAGCACTGGACACTGCACTCTGCACTAAGCAGTGAACAATGCACATTGAACAATTCAAAAGTGTCGGTGCAATCCTGGCCTTTAAAAGTGTCGGTGCAATCCTGGCCTTTAAAAGTCACGTGTGCAATCCTGGCCTTTAAAAGTGTCGGTGCAATCCTGGCCTTTAAAAGTGTCGGTGCAATCCTGGCCTTTAAAAGTCACGTGTGCAATCCTGGCCTTTAAAAGTGTCGGTGCAATCCTGGCCTTCAAAACCATCGGTGAAATCTAGACCATTCAAATTTCAATAAATAGGCCCTAAATCTCTCACCACTAAACACCCAACTGCCATAGTTTCTCCTACTACCAACTGAAACTCAAACACACCCTCCTACTCCCAACTTCGTCAATGGCTCCAACGAATGTTTTCATCACAGTCTTTTACAATGGTTATGTTGAAAAAACAAATACTGAGGGTATATTTTTTAGGTGTCATAACAACACCCTTGTCAAACTCAACTCTAATTCCAAACTAGCTCAAGTTAAACAAGCCATTGAAAAAATCTCTCCTGACCATTCAAAAATGGTTGCTAGTCTTACATATCGGTACCCCACAACTCTCAGTACTGGCCATACCTTTTATGGGGGATTCGAAATAAATTCCGACGATGATGTTGAACTTATGATAGAGCATTTCAAAGAAGATAGACACCTTGGTATATGTACACCAGAAATATACGCAGATTTGGTTGAGGCTCCTTCTAACTACACCCAGGTAAGTCACGGCCACTCTATTCCATCTTCATCACAACAAAACTTACGTTTTTCTCAACAAACAGAAATACCATACACTGACTTCATTCCACCTGTTTACCCTCAATTCAATCCTTCATCAACCCAAACTGACATGCATTACAGTCCTTCAACACCTCACCATCACTCTGCACCATCATCCTCAAACACACCCATTGACCTTAACACAAGCCACCCTCTACATACTCAAACTAATACCCCACCGTTTAGTATGTTTGTTGGTGTCCATAATGAAGACGTTGGGGACTATAGCGAAGATGAAGATGAAATTCTTCAGCGTGACGTCGATGAGGAACCAATTGAAGCTAACCCCAACATAGGTGTTGCATTCCGCGAGCCTGTACCACACTTTCAAAACGTCACAGCTGATAACCCAGAACCTTATGATGTAGAGTTTGGCCATTCCATGGACAGGAACCAACTCTTATCCAACGAAGACCCAAACGAACTCAAACTCAAAATGAAATTTCCCACAAAAGAAATAGCCCAACAATTCATCCAAACATATCACCTAAACCATTCAGTTGCATACAAAGTCTGTGAGTCTAAATCAGACACATGGACCGTTTGTTGTGTTCATGAAACCTGTTTGTGGAGGTGTGTAGTGAGAGTAGGAGCAAAAACTGGATATTGGGGGATTACACAGTTGACTCACCCACACACATGTACAACATCTACTATTTCCCAAGATCACCGCCAGATGACCTCCTCCCTCATGTGTACTCATATGCTTCCACTTGTAAGGAAGGACCCGACAATATTAGTGGCTGTGTTGATTACACACATCAAGGAGCGGTTCACGTACCAGAGTTCCTAGAGAAAGGCTTGGATTGCTAAACAAAAAGCAATCGAGCTTATCTTCGGTAATTGGGAGGACTCTTACAATGAAGTAACCAGGTGGCTACATGCTTTCTCTTACTATATTCCAGACACAGTTCACGACTGGCAGTACAAACCATTCTATGAGAATGGACAACTAGTTGCCGACAAAGGTGTATTCCACCGCATCTTTTGGAGTTTCGGCCCGTGCATTAAAGGCTTTCAATTTTGCAAACCAGTTGTCTCTGTTGATGGAACATGGTTGTACGGTAGGTACAAAGGGTATCTTCTTTTGGCAATCGCACAAGATGGAAGAAACAACACCTTCCCAATTGCATATGCAGTGGTCGAGGGTGAGACAAAGGAGGCTTGGTTTTTCTTCCTATCTCGTTTAAGACACTATGTGACACCACAGGAGGGTATTTGTTTGATATCAGATAGACACGAGTCTATCAAAAGTGCTGTTACGCAACTAAACACCAATTGGAAACACGTCTTCTGTGTTCGCCACATAGCACAAAACTTCATGAGACACTTCAAAAACACTCCTGCCAGGAAACATGTCATCAATATGGGTGAGTATTTTTAACAATTTTTTTAATTAATTAGTTTCAAATTTCCATTCCATACTTACCAACATCTTCTTTTTTTTCTTCAGCATATTCAATGACAGAAGAATCGGCCGAACACTACAAACAAAAAATTGGTCGGGAAGTAGGTCTTGAGGGGGTGGCTTGGGTTGAAGACATAACCGCAGAACAATTGTTGCAGTGGTGCGATGGAGGTTCCCGTTGGGGGCACATGACAACAAACCTTGCAGAGTGCATCAACAATGTTCTTAAGGGGGTGCGGAATCTCCCTATTCGTTCATTGATAGATGCAACATATTTTAGAATGAACGAGGTTTTCGTCAAAAGGGGAACACAGGCACAGGCAATGTTGACGTCCGGAACTATGTACTCTGAAAAATTGTTGGAAAATATTGCCGGGAACATAAATGTCTCAAAAACCCATAACGTCGCGGTTCACGATCGTGCCCAACAATTGTTCCGAGTTGAAGAACTTGTACGACCACAAAGTGGTAGACCTGCGCGAACATTCGTGGTGAACTTCAGAGCAAAAACGTGTGAGTGTGGGGAATTCCAGGCACTTCACTACCCTTGTTCACATGTCATCGCAGCATGCTCAAAATGCAATTACGACCACATGCAATTCGTGGATCCACCGTACACAATGGAGAATGTTTTCAATACTTACATTGTCGAGTTCCCACCCTTGCCAACTAAGACGTCATGGCCTTATTTCAATACTTTAGAACTAAAGCATGATCCCACTAACCGGAGAGATAAAAAGGGTCGTCCACAGTCTACCCGTATTCGTACAGAGATGGATCAAAGAGAAAGGGGTACACGCACCAGAAGATGCGGAATTTGTAGAAATGAGGGTCACAACAGAAACAACTGTCCTAACCGCAATTAATGTGTTGTAATATTTCGGATTACTCTTTTAAATAACTATTGTAATTTTCGGTTGGTCTTTTAAATAAATTATTGTGTTGTAATATTTCTTTCTGACCCTTCAATTAAATTAGGAAATTTGGATTACAATTATTAATTATCTAAATACTATTGTTTTATTTAAAATAAATTAATTTAATTTTTATCATTTTAATATACAATTATTGAAAAATTAAAAAAACACAGTTCAGAAGTCACCCTGGGGGGGGGGCGACTTCTGAACTGTATTTTAAAAAAATTTTGCGAAACACAGTTCAGAAGTCACCCTGGAGGGGGGCGACTTCTGAACTGCATTTTAAAAAAAATTTTGCCCACTTTTGGTAAATAACCCACAAAGTGCATTATTTTGGTAAATAATTTTTTTTTTTGCCCCCACATGGTTTTTTTCCCCAATGGCTATGCTACCCCCTAACTAACTATCGTCTTTTTATAACACCTATAAATATGGTTTTCTGTAATTTTATTTTGAAGAAATTTAAATTATAAATTGCAATATAGAAATTGAAGTAGTTAAAGAATGTTGGTGTAAAACAGTTTTACACAAACATCCTATGTGTCAGGAACTTCTTGTGGAGACTGGCAAAAGATATTCTCCCCAACAGATGTAGGCTTGAAAGGAAGGGTATTAGCCTTGATACTATTTGTTTCACTGATGACAGCTCTAGGTGGGGTCTCATTGCTAGGGACCACACCGGTCAAATGCTGACTGATACTACAAACCTACCTTGAGAACTCTGTTTCTTCTCCAACTGTGTCTGTGGCTGAAGCCCTTTGCCTTAGGTGGGCTCTGAATTGGGCAAAAGACCAGAATTGGGATTCTATCTAGGTTGAATGTGATGTTGAGATTGTGGTCAACTGCTGCTTTGGATCTTCAAACAACACCAGCATGTCTTCCATTATCCTGAACTGCAAACATTTTCTGAATGATAGGTTAAATGTTAGATTATCTTATGTCTCTAGGAAATGTAATGTAGAGCTGCTCACACCCTAGTGGGTATGGCAAAGATTTTAGGATCTATGCAATGACACGGGTCTGTCCCTGAACCATGCCACTCTGTAACTCTCACGGATGCCCGTGACTCCTGTTTTTCTCAATCAATAGTATGAGATGTCTTTCCCGTCAAAAAATAAACTAGTGCAAGTACCTATGGGAGAAATATTTTTTCCAGCGATAAAAAAGCATACTTGAACTTAAAAAATGGCAATTAAAACAACTTATATTTAAAGGTGAATTCTTCCATACCCATTCTATAATGGAGGGGTATCATACCTTCTTTACTTGTCCTAATTTAATTGGGTCATGTGTCACATGTGTTCCATATCACTTTTAAAATGTAATTTTTAAAATCTACCCAAATCTTTAGAGTAATTATGTTAGAGTCTAACTAAAAATCACACAAAAACCCTATTTATTTCAAAATCAATTTTTGTAACCCAGTAAAATCAAAGTATCAAACTGCCGTCTCTTTCAACCTCTCTTCTTCTTTCTCTCCCTCTTTTCTCTCTTTCAAAATCAATTTAATTGCTTTCTTCAGGGAGGATAAAATATCTTCCCTTTTATAAGAAATTTTCAAAGTCAAATGGGTGTCTGAAGCACAAAAAATATAGTAGTAATAATTTGTACGAGTAAGTTCTTTCATTCCAAGCACCTTTCATTTGGTTCCTGAATATGATATGTAAAAAAGATTCTAAACAAATAGCTATTTCTCGTCATAAACCCTATTGATGCCATATCTTAAGTTAGAAGTACCATTTTTCATCTGATGTATAATTGTTTAAGTAAAGTTCTTCTTCAACATGGTACAAAAGACTGTCAGACCATGTGATGCAAAGTTCAATGATTGTTGCCTCCATTTATTAATTAAATTAGCTTTTAAATCATGGTAGTGGTAGCTATAGGACCTGAAGTTTGAAACTTTTCCAACGACCTTCCTCATCTGCAACTGCTATGCTCTATGTTGGAGGCGCGGTGGTTGAACAGGAAATTGGAGACGTACACGGCTTGGCTCGGCGGCGGCGACGGCAAACCCTAATGAAAGAGACGAACAATTTTTTTTTTTGAAAGAGAGAAAAGAGGGAGAGAAAGAAGAAGAGAGAGAGGTTGAAACACGACAGTTTGATTTTTAATGGTTACAAAACTTAATTTTGAAAAAAATAGGGTTTTGGTGTGATTTGTATGAAACTTTAGTTTGGCTCTACCATAATTACTTTAAACATTTGGGCATATTTTGAAAAACACATCTTCAAAGTGATATGGAATACAATTGACACATGACCCAATCAAATTAAAACAAGTAAGGAAGGTATGATACCCCTCCATTATAGAATGGGTATGGGAGCAATCACCATATTTAAAATGTGAAATACTAAGTTAGTTGATGTAGGAGCAAAAAAATTGCAACCTTCTTTTAGTATTTCTGTTTGAGTTAAAGTTTACATAACTACGTTGTATTTCTGTTTGAGTTAAAGTTCGAAAATAATTGAATAATTTTTCAAAAATAAATAGAGAGACTTGTGAATCGATGTAATTGTATATAGACAGAGACTTGAGCAAAAGAGTGGAAATTTAAGAGTTGTATTTCTTTGGTTAATGGATGTATGTAGAATCTTGGAAATTTGAGACAATTAATATTCACTATCCTATATAATTGAATGGAAGTCATGCTCTCTCCTATAAATAGAGAGACTTGTGAAGAGATGAGACATATCCTTTCGGGTGATCATATGGAGATATGGGACACTCCCCATCCTTGTGCGATCATGTAGAGAGTTGAAGGGTCTCCAACTATGTCCAAGTGAGAGGAGGGTGTTGGCGATCACTTGTTGTGTGATATGTGAGTGTTATCATTCCTTGTAACTCTTAAGAGTGAGAATAAGTAGGGTGGTATACATATTAGGTTGAGTTACTAATGTTGTAATCTTGTGAATGAATAATATTGAGGTGTCGAACTACGTAAAATTCCTTTGTGCGTTCTTATTCCTTTATTCTCTTTGTGGTTTTCCTCTACAGTGGTATAAGAGCTAATGGTTTGGGGGTGACTGCCTCATAGTGATTGGTGTGACCATGTGAGTGGCTTAGACAATTATTGAAGCTCGACGAGTTTAGTGGTGGATACATATGGGATCCTTGTATTGAAAGTTTTTTTGTGATGTGGAGGTCAAACGGCATGTCCCGTTGGTTGTTGCTAATGGTGCTATAAATACGAGTGAAGTGTCACCATTTGATACTTGCAAAGGAACGTTCTATGGCGAGGAACACGTTCAAGTTTGTGGTTCAAAGTGAGATGGGACAATTAATATTCACTATGCTAATTTGTCCTAAAAAATTGCTGGTAACTAAATTGTTCAGTAAAAAAATTTATTGGGACTAAAATTTTCGGCCATCATCGAGCAACAGAATCCGATTGGAGTCAGTAATTGTATTTAATCTGTGTCCAATGATACAAGTTACATTATGTTTGTACCAAAAAAAATACAAGACACACTATGTGAGGCAATTATTTTTTACTTTAAAAACTACCCCATTAAAATTGCATGTTTGCATGCCAACTAGTAACTTTTAACCAGAAAACCAAAATAGTGTTGCTTGATAGCAAACACGACTATCTTGTGATACTCATATACTCATACATGATAACAAAATCACTCTACTTTATAAAACATTATTCAACCACATCTTCTCCCTTGTTAACTTGCTTAGCCTCTCTTCCTTCTTTTCTTCTATTCTCGCTACTTTCCGTTCTTTATTAAAATTAATGTGTGACTCGTGTGTATGTATATGAAATATTATTTTCTATTCTATCGAGAACAAATTATTTTTGAATAACATTGATAAGTCGTTACTTTGAAAGATAAAACACTAAAATAATATATTTTCATATATTGAAATATGTAAATAAATATTTAAATTTATGTTTATTTTTTTATAAATATATTTATAGAAAAATAAAATAAAATTGGCTAGACTTGATTAATGTTGCCACTTATACACTAACAAACTTCTTCAGTATTATGACATCTAATAATAACAGCACTATTACATTTTAGACTAAAGTATATTTTTGGTTTTTTTTCAAAAATCCAAACTTTTAGTTTTAATCGTTTAAAACCTAGACATTTAATCTCTATTTTATAATTATAACATCATTTTATTTGTTCGCCCAAGTCTAAAATCTCAGAACCGACCTCAATCATAACTATAAAATAGTTATATCAAAGACAAAAAAAAAATGTATACTCATTTACACTTTAAACCTACATGGTTTGTGTTTATAAGAAAAAATGGTTCATCCTTCACTGCCAGGGACGGATGGGGGCCTTTTCACCTCAAATCATAAATATCTTTACTTATAGATACTTATCATAATTTTCTTTAAATATGTTTTGAAGGTCCAAAAATATTTAACGAAGAAGCTTTGATGTCCAAAGGAAAATGAAGACTTGACATCGGCACCTCTGATTCCTTGCCTTGCCCGATGTCTCCCACCACCGGTTGCCCAGGAATCTTTTTCATGTGGTCAAGTTTTATTTATTAAAAATATAAAAAATACTCAGTTAGTTAGGCTACATTTAAGCTCCCTTTTCTGGTTGGAACTGTTAGGTTAATTAGTTTTAATTTTGTTTCTGATGATCGTATATAAATCTTATCTCAGCATTTTGTAAATTCTCAGTTCAATTAATCAATGAAAGTGTTCTTTCTCTTAATATGGTATAGTTAGAAATTAGGATTTCCGCAACCCCTTTCTCTAATTCGTCGTTCTCACCATTGATTCATCTCCATGTTCAATCAATCTTCCCATATGGCAGTTATTCTAGATCAGATGAACCCCTTCTTTCTCCATCACTCCGACAATCACGGACAGGCTCTTGCTACTCATGTGCTTGCCTCTAATGGTGAAAATTACAACTCATGGAAACGAGTGAGGATTTGGGCTCTTAGCTCCAAAAACAGATCCTCAACTCTATTTGCAAAGACTCGCGATAAACATCATTTACTCTTCCACTGCTGGTGATATCTTGCTTGATCTTGAAACTCGCTTCAAGCAACAAAATAGTCATGCTCCAACTTCGTCGTGAGTTTGTTTGTTGCACGCAAGGTCCTTCTTCCGTCAAGATGCTTCGTGAACAAGTTAGTGAGTTTGTTCCTCCAATTGTTGCAATTGCGGTGGCGCTCAACCTCTCATCACTCGTATTCAAACTGAATATGTCCTTACGTTCCTTATGGGGCTCAACGAGACCTATAGTTGCCAAATTCTCCTCATGAATCCTTTACCCACTATTGAGCAAGTCTCCGTTTTGTGCGGAAAAGAGTATGTGCAAGTATACACAATTACAACAAATAATAAAGAGTAAGTAAAGAACAATCCCACGAGGATTGTTGAGTTTACTTCTATATTTAAATTAGTAATTAGCTAGTGAGTACCACAAATAACAAGAACAAGTTGTCAACAAGTATTGTGAATAACATAAATATAAATAAACAAGTAAAGATAGATGATAAGTAGAAATTCTGAATGAGAGTAGTTGGAATGTCTTTCATTATGTAAATTCATAAAAATAGTTTAATGTTTTGTTTGACGCTATAACATTGGGTGCTGTAGAATTTGATGTGTGCCTTTCAGTCACAATCGTCAGGGTTTCGTTACAAGACTCTTATGTCTAAGTTCTAAATAAGTTCACCCTGTATATTAAGCTCCCACAGTATTCACCCTATGAACTATGCTTTCCTATATCTAGGTTTAAGCATGGGTTGTTCTAAGTGTCCTTAAAATAACCACTCACCCACATTAATCCTTGAGTTCGATTTATAGACCATGTCTGAACCTATAAATGTACTTATATTTAGCTGATCAATTCTAAAATAAGTTTTGGAAGAAGTTTCAAGGGTTAAAATACTAACATCAAACATTACATTAAAACTATTAAAATATCATTACATAACTACTAGCATCCAACTACAAGAGATTCAGCTCATGATGAGCAACAAACACAAGAAATAAGGCTTAAAGGAGATACCTAAAGCCATAAAACCGAAATCACAAAGAGAAGGAAAATACTCCAAATGATGACAGCCTCCGTTATGCTACAGCATCCCTCACAGAATCGCCTGGTGCTACAGCATCGCTCGCAGTACTGCAGATTTTCTACTTTTTATTATGAAAATGGAGCTTGAACGAAAATGAAGTGTAAAACCCTCTTCTCTTCAGACCAACAACTCTATGAAGAAGAAGAAGAAGGTTGAGACTTCTATATAAAGAAAATATCTTCTAAAATGGGTGACAAGCCATCCTACCAACTATTTTTATCCTCCATTACAAAATAGACAAGTGTCCCATAAAGTAAAAGGTAGGTGACTGCTGTAGGAAAAATTCTGCACAGTTCTGCACTGCTCTGTAGTGATTTGACACGCAGCAGAAGCTGCTTTTTCGTTTTCTCTCTCATCAGTTGCAGAACACAACGCTATAGCGTTTGACACTGCAGCATACTGAACAGACATGTTAAAAACACAATATGGGGCACCAAAGTGCCAAATACTCACTTAATCAGTTCCTAACCCTCTTTTACATTAAACAACAAATATTTACTCAATTAAACAACCATATTACTTAAGAAGTTGCATTAATTTAAGTAATAAAAACATAAATAACTCATATAAATATGAGTTATCACCCCGCCCTTGTCATTCAAGAAGAAACACAACGTGCTGTTGGAACCCTAGCTCTTCCTGCCACCACTCCTCTGGCTTGTGCAGTTCACACGTATGGTCCTCCTAATACTGCTAATTCATCCAAGAAAGATCGCTCTCTCTGTGGGCATTGTGAAATTCTTAGTCATGTAAAAGAAAAATGCTTCAAGATCCATGGTTATCCCCCTGGTCACAAGATGTCCAAGGCCACATCAAACAATGTTAAAGCTCCTTCTTCTTCCAACACAGGTTTGAGATCTGATTCGCGATTCCCAGGACCGAAGATCGATTCTCCTTGCGGACTTTTTTAATATCCTAAAGGTAAGATCTGGGAATCGAACCACATACCTAACACACATCATGAATTGATCAACACCACTACGCCATCTATGCTTTTGCCAATAGGTTGCAAATATTTTTTATATTACTTTCCATTTTAAAACAAATTATCCACCATTTTTTTTGGAGAAAAGCATTGTACCAATTTTTGGTACTCTCATTGGCCATTATATTGATTTGATAAAAGTACAATTAGGGGCCCAATTTTTAAGACTTGAACAGGGCCTCCAAATTGTTAGGGAAGGCCCTGCGTACATTCAGGCACAGATGGCTAATTCCCCAATCACTGATAGTGACAAACAGGTGAATTGTACATTGGTCTTTCTGTACTTGAAGCGTTACCTAGTTCATATGCAATTATTTGGCTAGTGGATTTTGGTGCATCCGCATAGATATATGTTGATTTCAATGTGTTTCATAACTACACATGCCTTACACACACTTTTGTCACTTTGCCTAATAAACAAAGAATTCAAGTTGTTGGTATAGGTTCTGTTTCTTTAAGTTCTTTCTTTACTATTACTAATGTGTTGCATATACCTACATTCAATGTCAACCTAATCTCAGTCGGTGCCCTTTTATCTACTCAAATGTTTGATGTTTTCTTTATTAACAACTCCTGTGTTATACAGGATCGTCCACACCAAAGGGTGACTGGAAGATGTGAGCTCATTAATGGTCTATTCCCTTTCAATGTTTGCCTACCTCCTCACACAGTACCCACCATTGATTTGCCACAATCTTGTAATAATGTTTGTTGTAATACCTTAGTTGCCTTAGACAATTCTGTTTCATGTAAACCCATTGATTACTTTCATAGTTCTTTTTCTTGTAATGATGTTTCCCTTTTTTACTAGATTTAGCTAGTTTGTGGCATGCTCGTATGGGCCATTTATCGGACTCTATTACATTCTCTTAGCAATAAAGTGCCTTTTTCTCACAATGCTAAATATACTTCTAATGAATGCACTGTATATCACCTTGCTAAACAAAGACATTTGCCTTTTCCTACACATCACCATGTTTCACCTTTTGTTTTTGATATTGTACAATGTGACACATGGGGCCCCTTTGCCAAGCAAACTCATGATGGCCATCACTATTTCCTCACTAGTGTGAATGATCACTCTAGGTTCACATGAGTTCACTTAATGAAACACAAGTATGATGCACCTCACTTAATAAGGCCTTTTTTTATCAATATGTAAAAAGCCATTTTGACACCACCATTAAAACCATTAGGACTGAAATGCTAGAGAGTTTGCACTAACATCTTTTTTGCAGAGCTTAGGGTCCACCCATCAGTTTTCTTGTCCCTACAGGCCACAACAAAAATGTTGTTGTTGAAAGAAAACATCAGCATTTGTTGAATGTGGCTCGTTCTATCATGTTCCAAGCAGCCATACCTCTTCAATATTGGGGTGAAAGTGTTTCTACTGCAACTTACCTAACTAATAGGACCCCCTCTCCTAATCTGGAAGATAAGTCCCCCTATATGAAATTATGTTCTCCAAGCTTCCTGATTACTCTCAGATTAGGGTATTTGGTTGCCTTAGCCATGCCTCCACTATTTTGGCTCACAGACACAAATTTAGCCCTAGGGCAATTCCTTGCATCTTCATGGGTTATCCTCAAGGTTACAAAGGGTATAAACTATTTGATTTGGAAAACAAAAAGTTCATTATCTCTAGAGACGTCACCTTTCAAGAATCCATCTTTCCCTTCAAACACTATGCTTCCTATGTATGGCCTTCCTGCTAGTTACTTTGACGCCACTACTCTTCCAAACCTCCCATCTATACCTTCACACCTTGACTATCCCTCTGACCCTCCCCCACATCAACCAACAGCATCAGAAAGTCCTTCTGCTATAGCAACAACAGAAACTTCTACTACACCAGCAACAAAAATTTCCCCTGCTACACCAGAAGAAGCCACTTCTTCTGCTACACCTGATACAAACACAACTTCTACATCAGAAACAACCATTATCCATGTTCATGCTCCTGCTTTTAGCACTTCTCCACCTCGTAGATCATCTAGAACTCACCATCCTCTTGCCTACTTAAATGACTACCACTGCAATATCACTTATCCCATCCAAAATAGCCTCTGTTATGATCATCTATCCACCAGTTATCATCACTTTTTCATGAAGCTTGCCACAGTTTATGAGCTAGAAAACTACCATCAGGATGTCAAATTTTCTGAACGGCGTGCTGCCATGGCTGCTGAGATAGCAGCCCTTAAAAAGACTATTGGATGCAGGTGGATATACCTGGTCAAATATAGAGAAGGTGGTAGCCTTGATAAACATAAAGCTCGTTTGGTTGCCAAAGGGTACACACAACCGGCTGGCATTGATTTTATTGAAACATTCTCACCTATGGCCAAATTTGCCACTGTTCGTATCCTCTTGGAAGTAGCAGCTCAAAGACACTGGTCCATGCTACAACTCGACATTAATAATTCTTTTCTCAACGGAGACCTTGATGAGGAGATCTATATGCGGCCAGCCAACTGTTGTGAAAAAAATATATGTGCAAGTATACACAGTCTAAACAAGTAATATAGAGATAAGAAGGTTGTCGTACCCACAGGGATTGAATTAGTTTTACTAAGTTTAAATTAATAGTAGAGTTAATGATAACAAAAATAAAATATAAAAATGAATGATGATTGTGGTGTGTGTATAGACAGATTGTAAATTAAAACAAGTAAATGTAAGTTGTGAATCAGTTGAGAAATATGGTTGGAATGCTTTTACTTAAGGAAGTTCACTTTGAATGTATAAAGTTATAATTGATGAATCTGCAACCATTGCACCTGCAATGGTTTACTGCTACAATCATTGCACCTGCAATGTCTTGCGGTTACAATGATTACACCTGCAATGGATGTAGTACTAACAGTTTTGTACTTTTCAGTACTTATCTTCAGGGCTTCATTACAAGTCTTATTTCTAAGCTCTAAATAAGTTCACCCTTGCCTAATCAAACTCCTACAGATCATCCCATGAACTATGCTATCCTATGTCTAGATCTTAGCATGGTTTTAACAAAGTTTCCTATTATTAAAACACTTATTCATGTTAGTTCTTGATTTCAAATCACAAACCATTTCTGAATTTATGACCCTACTTATTTTAAGGGATCAAGTTAAAATAAGTTTGAAAGAATTATCACGCAAGAACTAAATTACAAAAACATCAACATAACTTTATAACATTTCAAAGTTTATTACTAAGCTAAGGCATCCCAACCACAAAGGGTTCAGCTCATGCTTGACATAACTAGAAAGATACAAACAAGATTGCTCATGCTTATAACAAGAAAAACGCAAAGAGAATAAGAGGTAAGAGTAATTACACAAAAGAAGATTCTTTGCATTTCTTTTCTAGCAATGTGGTTGCTTACACTTCTTCACAAGAGTACCTCAACAATTTCACAAGATAAGATGAGTAGGAAGTATCACTATCTCACTTACTTGAAGCTTTGTTGAGTACTACAACTTACAAGAGAAATAAATCTACTTAAAACTAGAAACTAGAATATAAAATGTATTGTTGAATGATAAGAATTGAGTGTCCTTCTAATGGAGAAGAGGGTGGTATTTATAGGCTTCATGATCCATCTTCCTTGATCACCAAGTTGTTTCTCTCTCCTCTTGTCAAGTAAAAAGTGTGATAAGAACCCCCACCAAATATTAAGGGAGGTCCAATGGTGTAATCAATGTTATTAAAGCCGGACCGGTCATCGAGCCGGTCAAGACACTGGGTCACTGGTTCTTTGGTCGGGCCGGTGGGTCTTTGGTCGGACCGCATGAGCCGGTCTATATTAAATAAATTCAAAAATTATAATATATACTAAGAAAGTATTTGTATTTATCATTGTAATTAAGTAAAATGATAAAATATTTAAATTTAATAAGAAATAAAATATCCGCAAAATTATAAATATGTCATGATGACCGGCCCAACCGGCATGATGACCGGCTCAACCGGCATGATGACCGGCCCGATGACGTCATAGCCGGCCCAAATGCAGAACCGGACTAACATGCTGGCCGAGCCGGGTGGGGCACCGAACCCGGTCCGACCGGTCCGACCGGCCGGTCCGGTCCGGCTTTAATAACACTGGGTGTAATGACAAGTGGAAAGTGAGATTTTTCTCTTTGAGGCTAGATGCATGAACTTGGCGCCACCTTCAACAACTTGGCCAACTTGCGCTTGCCACTTGCATTTGCTGACATCATCAGGTTGTAGGAGCAATTTTGTGTTACTTGAGTTGATGCAGCTGCAATAGATGCAGGTGCAATGCTTGGGTATGATGCAGGTGCAATGCTCCTGTCTTCTGCTTTTAACAGCTTATTGCAGGTGCACCTGTTGCGGTCTCCATTGCAGCTACAATATTCAACAAACGCATCAAAAATACCACAAATTATGAAATTCAATTCTAATGAGTTCCAAAGCTAAATGATGCTGATTTCAACTATTATTCTTTATTTGGATTAACAAATTACTGAGTTCTTACAATAATTCAAGCTTAAGAAGTGTAAATAACTCTATATAAAATAGAGTTATCACCAACCAAGGGGGAGAACCTTGTTTGTAAATTGCGCAAGTCTTTATATGGTCTAAGGCAAGCCTCTCGCCAATGGTACACCAAGTTCTCAATTGTTGTTCTCCCCCATGGCTTCAAACAGAATTCAGCTGACACCTCCCTCTTCATCAAAGGTACTGGCTCCAGCCTAATTATCTTGTTGGTATATGTTGACGATATCTTGCTGGCTAGCCCAGATTCTGCTCTCCTTGACAACACAAGAAAATTTCTAGAGGACAACTTCAAACTGAGAATCATAGGTGATCTTAATTACTTTCTTGGCCTTGAGATGGCCCATTCCCCTCAAGGCATCTCTTTGTGCCAGAGAAAGTACACTCTACAGCTGCTTGATGATACTGGATTTCTAGGCGCCAAGCCCCTTCACAACCATATACATCCCAATATAATGCTAACTGACACCGATGGAGACCCCCTTTCGTATCCTTCTCAGTACCGAAGGCTCCTTGGGAGCTTGATCTACCTAACTATATCCAAGCCTGATGTAGCTTATGTTGTAAATAAGCTAAGCCAGGTCATGAACAAACCTCGAACACCCCACCTCCAAGCAATCCATCTCCTGCTGCAATACCTCAAAAAAAAACACCAGGACAAGGTCTTCTCTTTCCCACAACATCTTCCTTTCACATCACTGCCTTCTGTGATGCTGATTGAGGAAGTTGTACCACTTCCAGGCTTTCCACAACTGGTTTATGGGTCTTTTTAGGCTTAGCTCTCATTACCTGGAAATCAAAAAAACAGAACACGGTGGCAATATATGTCCAATATATGTTGTTTACGACCGCTTTTATAGGACCAATATATGTCCAAATCTTAATGGGGATGTAAGTGGGAGGGCCCATTATGCAATTATATTCACCCGTAACAACTCATAATAATGTGTAGGGTGAGCAAAGGACGGGTTGGGACGGGTTAAACTTGTCCCTTACCTGGCCATAACTTTTTATAGGGTCACTTTTCAGACCCTAACCCGTCCTTAGACCCGAACAAACCTGATGTTCTTAGGGTCAAAGTATAAGACCAAGTCTATTTAGGACGAAACTGGGTTGGCCTAGAGGACAATTGAAAGATAATTATAAGGTGATCACTCAAGTATATAGGACTAAAAGTTATAAATGATAAATTGATTTTTTTTAGTATTTTATCATGTATTCAAACTCACGACATAACTTTTATAAAACTTTACAATAATGTTCTATTTAAATTAACATAGATTTCAAATTAAATATTTTATTTATAAAAGTCTTATTCCTAATGTAACAGAGTTAAAACTTAGGGTAAGGAGTGAGTAAGGGACGGGTTCGAACGGGTTATATCTAACTCTAACCCGTTCCTAAGTTTTGATCGGGTCAATTCCTTAGACCCTAACCTGTCCTAGACCCGAACAAACCCGATGTTTTGCGGGTTTAATGGGACAAAGACGGGACGGGTCATGCTCACCCCTATGTGCCCATGTAATAATAGTTTTAGTTGCTCTCTATGTGTAATAATATACTCTTCGTGGCTTTTAAAAGATAAAAATAAAAAAATCCTTTTCCCCCATAAAAAATATAGATGTTGCCCCGCACATTACATTTAAATAAATATAAAAATTCATAAGAAATCAATGCACTACATGAAATTTGACGAAAATCAACGGACGCCTTTAACGATGATAAAAAACCGTAGGTATAGGTATCATATACCCACAGACGATTCACCAATCGTGTGTATAGGTTTGCTATACCTATGGATATCAAATTTTGTGACTATAGGTATTAGTGATGGACCCAATTCTGTGGGTATAGGCCTATTTTAATTTTCCTATCTAAAATGATTCCCACTAAAGCTTAAAATAATTCCCTTTTTTGTTAAGAAAAAATTCTCTTTATCCTATGTGGCCCTAAGTTCCTATCTCCCTGAAAATTTTTATCATCTAAACTATCCTTCTACGCAGAGAAGGGAGAAGAACAAAATAGAGGGGAAAAACGAAAAGCCACCTAAGAGAGAAGAACGCAGAGAAGGACATGCACGATCAAGACAAGAAGAAGACACGACAGCCACCACTCAACAAGGCTTCATCTCGAATCAACAAGGCTTCATCTCAAATCAACAAGGTTTCATCTCTCTCTCTCTCTCCCCCTCCCTCCCTCTCTCTCTCGACTGAGTTCAATCGCACGAGCCAATATTGTGCATTTAATGGCGATTCGGATTTAATGATTTCCCCTTTGTTTGATTTTCTGGTGTGTGTTATCTCATCAATTCCTCCGCGCTAGATTATTGAACGATTATGTTGAGGTCCTTCTTCTTCATCTTCTTTTTCTTTTCTTATTTTTGTGTTAAGATGGATATTTTTTTTCCTACAAAGCACAGAAAAAAAGAAAAAAGGAGAAGGCTAGGACACCCTAGCATCAACCGCGAGCAGGCTCTCGACCCCGGAGGGAGGAGAGCTCCAAAAACTAATACCCCTCAAATGCCTATTTGCATATTTCGCTAGGAAGTCCGCACAAGAGTTGGCTTCATGGGGAACATGATGAATCTCCAAACCTGGAAGCGTATCCATAAGGGACGTAATCTTCAACAAAATGGAGGCATAAGCGTGCACCATATGAAGATCCCGATCGAGGATGAGCTCAATAGCGTCACTACAGTCTGACTCACAAGTAGCAGTAGAGATTCCCAACTGGAGCAGAAGGGTCAAACCATGAAAGATAGCAAACAATTCTGACATAAGAGTGTCGCCTATCCCGTCCTTAGAAGAAAATCCTCCAATCCAATGCCCATATTCATTCCTGACAAGACCACCTGAGCCCATGTCATCACTTAGCGAGCAACTCCCATCAACAATGAGCTTGAAGGAACCGGGGTTGGGATGACACCACCTAATCCCAACACGAGGGGGAGAAGGAGTTGGGGAGTGGTACTGGTTGATGATATCCACATGCATGAGGTTAACATAGTGAATGACATGCTGAATCTTCCATGAGCGATCACCGAGCAAAAAGTTGTTCCTCCATCTCCACAGCCACCAACGAATCACGAGAAAAGGAAGAGACATATCACCCTGAAGCATATGCAGAATCCACGTAGTGAAAGTGTTAGCCTGAAATCCCTGCACATCCATGAAATGAAAATGCCGCCAAACCTGCACAGACAACAAACAGTCACGAAAACAGTGCATCAAGTCTTCACTCGCCCCAGTTGAACACCGAGTACAAATAGGTGAGTCAGCCATGTTGCAACGGTGCCTCAACTGGTTAGTGGGAAGAGCTTGGTGCATACAGAGCCAAACAAAATGTTGAAGCTTAGCAGGAGCCTTCAGCTTCCAAATCCAACGCCAGACATCATTCCCCACGACCTGTTACGGGAGGTGAGCCATTTATAAGCTGAAGAGGGTGTATACATGCCGTTACCTGTAGCTGACCAGATCCACTGGTCGTGGACATGAGGATTAAAAGTACTAGGGGGAAAGTGAGAGTCCACCAACAACTGAACAGAAGCAGGAATCATAGTCATGAATTTTTCCCAAGACCAAGATCCAGCTGTACACACATCCTTTATTCGTAATTGAGTATCTGAGATGTTGACAAAATCAACCAAGTGAGAAAGGGGGCCCTTACCAGTCCAATTAGAGTACCAGAATGAAGACTCTCCATCACCGAAACGGTATCTAAAACCTTCTTTTAAAGTCTCAACTGCTTTGAGAATACCTTTCCAGATTAGGGATGAATTACTACTCTTTTCAACATGCCATATAGAAGCATTCTGAAGGTATTTTTGACTCAAGAATCTAACCCACAGTTTATCAGTGTTATGAATAAGACTCCACACAAGTTTTCCTAGCAAAGCCAAATTGGAAGTTCTGGTTTCTCTAATAGCTAGGCCTCCATGTCTTTTAGGGGATGTAACTGTTTTCCACTTCACCATATTCCATTTCCTTTGAATACCATTTCCACCCCAAATAAAGCTTTTAGTAATCTTATCGACAGTGTCACAAACTTGCTTTGGAAGATGATGAAGTTGCATGGTGTAGATAGGCATGGCAGTAGTAACAGATTTGGCCAAGCAAGCTCTCCCAGCTTTGTTTAAGAGGTTGCCTTTCCAACCTGCTAGACGTCTGTGCATCTTCTCCAGGATATGAGTATAAGTATCTTTAGCAACCCTACCTTGAATCAGAGGAAATCCCAAGTAATGGCCTAAGTTAGCAACAAACCGGATGGAGGATATGTCTGTCAGTTGTCTTTTGACTCTATCTGGCACTCTCTTTGAGCACATAGCCTTGGACTTTATCAAGTTCACTTTCAACCCTGAAGCCAAGCAAAAATCATCAAGGGTTTCCATGACCACCTGAATTTGTTGAGCAGTAGCCTCACAAAAGAGCAACACGTCGTCGGCAAACAAAAGATGAGTCAAACCCGGACCATTTTTGGAAACATGGACGGGTTTCCAAGCCCCCAAGTCAACCTTAGTCTGAATAGACAAAGCATGCTTCTCCATACACATAACAAATAGATAAGGAAACAGGGGATCCCCTTGGCGAAGACCCCGTGAGGGTTTGAACTTATCTGTAGAAGCACCGTTCCAAAGAATAGAGAAATTACTAGCACGAACACAACTCATGATAAGGGAGACCGTAGCCGTGGGAAAACCAAAATCCTGCAAGGTTAGTTCGAGGAAATTCCAATCTAATCTATCATAAGCTTTCTCCAAATCAATTTTAAAAGCTAATGTACCTTTTTTAGAGCGAGATGTATGCATATAGTGGATCACCTCGTGAGCAAGAATAGCATTGTCAGTAGTTCCTCTACTTGGGATAAAACTACTCTGAAAAGGACCAATGAGCTCATCTAGGAAGGGCCGAATGCGGTTAACAAGCACCTTCGTGATGACTTTATAGATCACATTACAAAGACTTATGGGTCTGAAGTTCTTGAGATTAGTGGGGTTATTCTCCTTCGGGATAAGAACAAGAAAGGTCTCAGCAAGCTTATCATCAATGGTCCCACTCATGAAAACAGTCTTGACTAGGGACCACATATCATCACCAGTGAGATCCCAAAAGTGCTTAAAGAAGAGAGGTTGGAAACCATCTGGGCCAGGGGCTTTGTAAGAATGCATAGCAAAAAGGGCTTCCTTTACTTCCTCCTTAGCTACAGGTGCCAAAAGCATGTCCTTCCCCTTATCACTAAGGCAAGGTAAAATATTACTAAGGGGATAGTCTGGGGAAACAGAAATGTCAGCCTGGAAGAGATTATGATAGAAGTTAATGGCATGGGTCTGTAGGATGGCTTCATCGGTGCACCAAGACCCATCATCAAGGTGTAAACCTTGGATCTTGTTTCTTTTCCTCCTGATCACAGTTTGGGTATGAAAAAATTTATTGTTCCTGTCCCCAAACTTCACCCACTGCTCTCTGGATTTTTGGAACCAAAGGAGCTCCTCTTGTTTGAGAACATCCTGATAAGCTTTGTGGAGGGAAGCTTCTTTGAGCTGTAATCTAGCTGAGTCGATGTTCTCAAGACATTGTTGCACATATCTTAAGTCACTTTCCAGCTTTTTCTTCCTACGAAAGATATTCCCAAAAACCTCCTCATTAAAAGTTTTGGAGTCTTCATGAACCATATCGAGGCTAGTATGAATATGGTGATTGCCTTTCCCCCATGCGTTCCTAACCACTTCTGAGAAATCATCATGAGTAAGCCAAGCTGCTTGAAAACGGAAAGGTCGCAAACCTTTTGCTGGAATGAAGCCCCTAATCCTCAAAAGAAGGGGGCGGTGATCAGAGTGATATTTCATAAGGTTCTCAACATAGGCCTCTGGAAAAAGGGTGCGCCATTGAATGTCCCCAAGGGCTCTATCAAGTCTCTTAGATACTTTGGGAAGACCTGCTTCTTTTCTGTACCAGGTAAAGGAACTACCAGTAGCACCAAGATCAATTAACCTGCAATTCTCAACCATGTTAGCAAACTTGGAAGAACTAGTGATAGGGAACTCACCTCCTTTAACTTCCGAGGGAAGGAGGATCTCATTGAAGTCTCCCATGAGAAGCCAAGGATCAGTCAAGTGGCTTCGCAACTCTTGGAGATAAGGAGCTCTTTATTTCTATAAAGGGGGCTAGCATAAATAGCCGAGAAGTACCACGTACTAGTTCTAGCTTGTAAAGAAATAGTTACTGACTGAAAATAAATATCAACTACATGAACATCAAAGAAACAATCTCTAGATTTAAGAATCCAAATACCACCTGCATGACCAGAAGCTTCAGAAATAGCACAAGCATCATAAGCCAGGTTGGCCAAAAAATTAGCCACCCTATTGAAAGGACAATGGGTTTCCATAATCACAACAATAAGGGGTTGGTGTCTCCGAATGAGGACACGCGTATGTCTTTGACCCTCTCTATTAACGGCACCTCTAATATTCCAACAAAGAATATTTAAATTATTAAAATCAATAGAATCAGACAAGATAATAATTAATAATAAAATAAGGGATAGGAAAAGAACCGAGAGTCTAAGTTGTTTCCATGTCGAAAGAACCTTGGGCTAGTTCCACTGACTTGGGCTCCATATCAATGTGTGGTACAAGCATGGAATCTCCCTTGCTTGTTATTGGGCCTGACGTGGAGATGTGGAGCTGGCCCATTAATTTGACTCCAGTTTGGTCCGTAACAGCTGAATTATTCAGGTTTACATCTTCCATGTCATCAACAGACATGTATGTGGCTCCTTCCATGTGCCTCAAATTTGTGGTTGATTTAGCACTGTTACCAAGGGAGTAAATATTTGTCCCATTATTAACCTGCAATTTACCAGCTTTATTGCTTACCTCGGACTGACGTATCTGGACCTGTTTTGGGACAGGTGGTGTTGCGGATTTGACAATTTGAATCGGCCTATAGCTATTAGTTGAGCCTTCCATAATAATGAGTTGATTTGAAACGGCTGGATCCTTAATAGTAGTATGTTGACTATGTTCCTTTCTTTGTCTTTTTTTAAACCCTTTTTGCGACACATAGGTAGAGGTTCCTTCACCCAAATTGATTATTTCTTTCCCTTTTGTAGACCCCACAAATTTATTTGCTGCCAGGGACAAAGAAGAAAAACCATTAGTTGGATAAGAAAAACTCTTTTTACCTTGAGTTGTGTGCTTTCCAAAAGAATTAGTTTTGTTGACTATTTTTTTCCTATTTTGTACCACCAGCCACTCCCCATGTGTGGGTTCAATGGAATTAATATTGCCCTCATTATTGGTCTCATTATTGCTCTTGATATCATCCGAATTTGTGGAACAATTATTCCCACCATCAATGCTAGGAAAAGAGCCGTTGGTGTCAGTAACGGAAATTTTTGGTTGGCCCTCTCCGTTGTTGGTGGCAGAAACGGGTGGAGTAGGATTGGTGGTCGCCGGAGTAGGACAGATTCTGGCCAGATGACCATAGCAGCCGCATCCACTACATATGAGATGTAGTCCTTCGTAGGCAACCTTGTACCAAGAACCCCTAACACAAATTTTCCCGACTACTGGTTGGCTCAGATCAATCTCAACCCACACTCTTGCAAATCTATCTCTCTCCACAGTCAAAGTATGCTTATCGACCTTGACCGGAGTGCCAATAGCTGAAGCCATAGCCATTAAGATACTTTCATCATAGTACACCAAATTCATGCCAGGGAAACGGACCCACACCATAGTCTTTTCTATTTTTGCAGACGACGAGACAAAATCTGGGCTCCATTCTGAGACTGCCAAGTAATGATCAAAGATCATCCACGGACCTCCAGATATGACTTTCTCCCGATCGTCTGAAATATCAAACTTAACCATGTAGTAACCGTTGTCAACATCCATGAGGTCGAAGTCCCCGATGAGTTTCCACGTAGTTGAGAGTTTCAATTTCATAGTTTTATATCCTAATTTTTTGCCAAGCAATTTGATAACTAGAGCTTCCTTCCATGGGCCGCATAACTCATGGAAGATGTTATCATCAATATGTACCATCGGCAAAAGGCGATTGCCTCCTTCATGATCGATTTTCACCAAGCCTTGTGACACCAAGTCTGTTTTCTCCCTCGGCGGTGGAGCCTTTTTATTTCCTAGAAGTTTGTCCCGAAAGGATAGCTTAGGTTCATCACCTTGCTTACCATGCCATCCTCCATCAGGCGGATCATCCGGTGGTGGTGGAGGTGGTTGTGCCGAGAAGGTGAAGGTGCCATGGTTCAGAGCATTTTCCATCATGGTTTCACTTGTCCCCAGGCGTGTAAAGAGCTGCAAAATATTCTTAAGAATAAAAATTAAGATGGATATAATTGTATAAACCCCTGTTGTAATATAATTATGCTTTAGCTGATGATTTGTCAAGTGCGGTATCACGATGCCGGTGTTAATATATGAAAGGGATGTATCAGGTTCAGTGTTGAAATTTGAAGGCAAAGCATTAACATTTGTGAAAGTATTGAGCATGTGATTTCATAAGTGCATGTGATTTATAAGATTGTTGAGATATTTAAATATTGTTTCTTAAATCTCTATGCATTTAATAATTTAGTTTGCGTAAAAAAAAAGTAATACAGCAATGGGAACTTAAAAGTAAAGTGGTTCCAACAATAAGAAATGAGAAGTCAAGAAAATAAAGGCAAGGACTGCTAAATTTTGTTCAATATCATTTGCATTTGTGTTTATGGGTAGTATGGCATGTCCTTTCAATTTCAGGTGCATGCCCTTGTTTTAACTAAAAAAGTATGAGCAGTAAAAAGTTATAATATTTTTTTGATAAAGTATTTTAGGATCTCCATTTTGCATCGACACATTCAAGATAATAGTCCTAAACTATAATATATCTAGTTCAAGTCATAAACATACTTGAAAAAACGAAATAATTAACATAACTACAAAACTATTATTTAAAAATAGAAAAACTTGACAAATTTGATATTTAAATCATTCATTATGTTTGTATGTCCAGAATATTTTTAAAATAAAATTTCAGTTTTTTTCTTGACTGATTTTTCGTTTTATCTTATTTTATTATGATATATTTTTTATTTTATTTTAAATAATAGAATAATTATTACATGTATACTTAGAGGGAATTCGTATATATAATTGATATAGAATAACTACCTTTGAAAGATTGTTTTATCTTGGAGGTGACGGGGCTGAAGACTGCTGCACAACTAAAACTTATTTTTATGTCCGTGTTCTTTGTTGTAGCAATAGAAAGTATTATGATCTTCAAATAAATAAATAAATAAAGAAATTATCATAACGCACTAATCTACAATAATTGTCTTTTTTTTTTGTGGCGATCCTTCTCGCACACACTAATGACATTCTCATTAACCATACATTAAGAGTGTGATACTCACTCCACACTCTTGTTTTTTAATTCAATTTTTTGCATCTTTGTCTAAAAAAATCAATTTCCTACATAACAAAATAAATATCCGGGTAATGTATTTTTACGTTTCAATGAATTTTGACCTAATTGTCATTCTAAAGATTTGACCCAACATTTCTCATATTCTCTCTTCCGACTACCACTGAACAAGAGAGAGTGTTGGAGCTCGTTATTTCCCCAACACTCTCTCTGCCATTCTTTCTTCAAGCTCAACAGTAACCATTATCACACTTTTCTCATATATTTGCATATTTTGCTTCACTTTGAAGTTGACTATCCAAACTATTGCAATTGATCTTATTGTTGCAATTGACTATCCACACTTCCCTTTTGCCTCCTACCTTTTGGCTAAAGTTGATCAATTGGGTAATCTCACAAAAAAAAATTGATCGATTGGGTCCACCTAATAGATATTAATGTTTCTTTTATCAGGGACTTTAGAATTACATGTAATTTGTATGTTTTTAGCTTCTGTTTTGTTTTAATTGACTATTGTTTATTATAAACTTCAGATTTAGAAAATTTAAATGTTGATTTTTTTATCAAAAAGAAAGGAAAAAAAGGAAAAACAAAACAGAACGACGAACTAAAGCCTAACATGCTCTATCCCAGAGCATCGACTATAAGGAGGGGCGAAACAGCAGAAGGACAAAGAGACCACACATGATCTCCATAGTTCATATTAGCTCCAAACTTTGCTAACCTACCAACACACGAGTTGCCCTCATCACGAAGCGCGTGAACATAATTCAAATCCCAAACCTTAAGGAAAAAAGATTTGATGTAGGAAATAATGGAAGCATAGGGGTGAGTATCTTCAAGCTTACAAGCAATCAACGATAGGGAAGTTTCGGAGTCCAATTCACAAATACTATACCTACTATAACCATTGGACCAAGCTAAGTTCAATCCCTTGGAAATTGCATGGATCTCTACATTCAAGTTAGTAATGCCACAATTTCTCAAGAAACCAAGAAGCTAACCACATGTATGATCCCATAGTAATCCCCGTCGCCACTTCGGTCTGGGTTAGCAATGGAGCTTCCATCAACATTAAGTTTAATACAATTGCTAGTCGGAGGAAACTAACAAACCAATCTAGGAGCTAGAGTAGACACTCCAGCAGACGAAAATTGAATAGCATCATTATAAAATTGTTTAACTCAATTAAGAATCTTCCAAGTTGCCCATTTTCATCATTGAAAACTTCATTTCGAGCCATCCAAAGGAACCAACAACAACAGATAAAGATAATACTTTAGTCACTAATAGCATGATGTTTAAACCAAAGTCGAGCATAATCATTATTAACCTCGCTAACACTAGTGTTGAAAGACAATAACCTCCGAACACTTTGAGCTCTAGAGCAATCTCGCAACATGTGAATAATATCCTCTCTAGTAGCACCACAGAGATGACAACACCTATCTTACGAAAGATTGAAACAGTATCAACACTATGTTGACCCCACCAATGTTATCACTCGCTTCCGACCACTACTGAACCGATTAGGGGTCCACGTTTATACTTGACTCAATCGAGTGAACGTTTGGAGCATGACATAATCCCGAAGGTGAGTTTTTATCGCGTTTACTTTGAAGCGAAGCCACCTATCAAGATTCTAACATTGACCATACTAGAGAGATAAACTGAAAATGCTTTATTGATTTTTCATTGTGGATTACAGAATGTGTATATATACACTTCAATTGAACTCAGATTTGCATAACAGATTTACAAGCTCTCAACTAATTCAAAAACTGAACTAAACAAACTCTAACAGTATACTAGCAACACTTAACTAATTTGTTGATTGATAAATTGGTAAAGTTGGTTGAGCCACCTGCTCAACCGGTAACAAGTTAATCTGAGACTTTGTCATTATTTGATTGGTCCATTTGTTGAGGTGTCTTTAGTGTACTCTATTACTCCCCTGTCAAGATCAAGGAGGGATTGAACCTTGAGCTTGTGTCTGAGATTGTTGAAGGCAGAGGAACCAAGTGGCCATTGTTTTGGCTATGACTTTTTCCCTAACAAAATGAAGATCCATCTCAATGTGCTTTGTCCTTGAGTGAAGAATAGGGTTGTGAGCTAACAACACAGCTGATAAATTGTCGCACAGCAGAGTTGGAAGCTGGTGAGCCACCTGCAGTTCATCCAGTAATGATTGGATCCAGAGGAGCTCTGAAGTGCCTTGTGCCATACCTCTATATTCTGATTCAGCACTGGACCTAGCCACCAGAGTCTGTTTCTTGGCACTCCAAGAGATTAAATTTGGTCCCAAAAAGACACATAAGCCAGTGGTAGAGCGCCTGTCATCAATGTCACTCCCCCAATCACTATCACAATAAATTCTTAAGGAAAATTTGGTGTCAGGAGAGGCAGGTTGGAGATGCAGACCATGATATAAAGTACCACTGAGATATCTTAGCAGTCTTTTTACTGCAAGCCAGTGGGATTCAAGAGGACAGGACAAGAACTGACAAAGTTTGTTCACACTGAATGCTATTTCTGGGCGTGTTAAAGTGATGTATTGTAAGGCCCCTACTATTGATCTGTACTGATGTGGGTCTTTGAGGATGTCAGTGCCATGTTTGCTCAGTTTTAGATTTGCAAGCATAGGTGTGGGTACTCCATTGCAATCACTCATATTGGCTCTTTGAAGCAAATCTAAGATATATTTGGTTTGAGTCATGAGAAGAGAGCCAGTAGGAAGAGTTTTTACCTCTAGGCCAAGAAAATAATCTGGCTTGCCAAGTTCCTTAAGAGCAAATGTCTAATTAAGCTTGTAGATGAGATCATGGATGAGGGTTTTGGATGATCCTGTGATGATAATATCATCCACATAGACTAGTGCATAGAGAGTGACACCCTTTCTTGTATAAATGAATAAGGATCAGTCACATTTGCTTGTGTGAAAGCCAAAGCCTAGAAGAACACTGGTCAGCCTCTCATACCAGGCTCTTGGTGCCTGCTTGAGGCCATATAATGCTCTGTGAAGCCTGCAAACCTGAGTCTTGTCAGAGCCCTCAAAGCCAGGAGGTTGTCTCATGTAAATTTCTTCACTGAGATGCCCATTGATAAAGGCATTGTTGATGTCAATTTGTTGCATCTCCCATTTGTAAGTGAGAGCAAGAGTAAAAATAATTCGAATGGTGGCTGGTTTTACCACTGGGGAGAATGTCTCTTTGTAGTCTTTGCCATGAACTTGGTGAAATCCTTTAGCTACCAATCTTGCTTTGCACTTGTTTAGGCTGCCATTAGGGTTTTGTTTCACTCGGAACACCCACTTGCAGCCAATGGCCTGCGTCTGTGGTGGTAATGAAGTCAATGTCCAAGTCCCATTTTTGATTAAGGTATCATACTCTTGTTGCATTGCCTCATGCCAAGTAGGTTCATTGAGTGCCTGTTTCACTATTTTTGGTTCAGTCACAGCTAAAAGTACTTTGGGTTTAAGTTTGCCAGTTTTATATCTGGTGGCCATAGGGTGCTGAGATGTGGTGACAGGTGGTGGTGGCACTGAAACAGTGTTGGAGTTACTGGTGGGAGGAGTGTTTGTCACTGGTGGTGGTATTTGAGTAGGTACAGTTAGAGTAGGGGAGGGTGAGGTAATTTCTGTGCTAGGTGGTGATGGTTGTAGGATGATAACATAGTGAGAGTCAGTGAAGTCTTCTTGGCTAAAATTGGGAGTGGGAGGATTGTTTGGGAATAATTTGGTGTAGGGAAACTGTGTTTCATCAAAGAGTACATCTTTTGTAATGTATATTCTCCCATCTGGACTCAGACATTTGTAACCTTTGTGTTGTGGGGACAGTCCCAAGTTCACACATTCAGTGCTCCTGTTTTCTAATTTGTGCCTGTTATAAGGTCTCAAAAGAGGATAACAAGTGCAGCCAAATACCTTTAACAGAGTGTAATCAGGTTGTTTGTGATATAGTGTCTCATATGGTGAAATGAATTTAGGATGACTAGATGTGGGTAACCTATTGATGAGGTGAGTGGAAGTGGTGAAAGCATGATCCCAAAGTGAGGTGGGCAGAGAGGCATGTGACAACAAAGTGAGGCCCATCTCAACTATTTGTCTATGCTTTCTTTCAACTGTACCATTTTGATGTGAAGTGTGTGGGCATGTGAGTCTATGAATGATGCCCTTGGAGGTGAGTAACTCAGTGAAGGGTCTAAACTCCCCTCCAAAGTCAGTTTGAACAGCTTTAAGAGGAGTGTTGTGTTGTGTATCAATCAAAGCATAAAATTTAGTAAAAGCCAGCAGTGCATCAGACTTGTTTTTAAGGAAATATATCCATGTAAACTTAGTATATGCATCAACAAATGCTATGTAGTATCTATATCCAGACTTAGATGGTGAAGGGGAAGGCCCCCATAGATCAGAATGAATGAGTTCAAATGGTTTAGTATACTTAGTATGAGATGCTGGTGCATGAAGTCTATGTGATTTGCCAACACAACATGATTTACAAAGTGAAAGATCAGCTTTATTAGGCAAAGAAATTTGATACAATTTGAGGACAGAATTCACAGTATTTGTATTTGAATGCCCTAGCCTAGAGTGCCAAAGATTAAATTTCCTAAGTGCACCAGTTGTGCTATCAGTATTTGTATTTTCAACAGAGGCAGTATTTTGATTTGCAACAGAGATAGTGTTTACAACAGTAGAGGAATTACTCCTAGTTCTATTTAATGAGCTAATCTTAACTCTAGGCCTAATAGCAACACGAAATGGAAATTTCTTGAAGGAGTAGAGTCCATCTTGGCCTTTTACTCCTTTGAGCAGAACTTGTTTAGTTACCTGTGATTTTACAAGGCAATAATTTGTGTGAAATTCAAAGTATACTTTGTTATCTTTGGTGAATCTAGACACAGAAAGTAGGTTCTTTGAGATTGAAGGAACATGAAGCAATTTATTGAGTTTAAGAATGATAGATGGATTGAATGGTGATGCAAAACTAGCTGTACCAATTGCTTTGATTGGTACCTTGTGACCATTGCCCATAGAGACTTGTGTTGAGCCTCTATAGGGTGTGCTAGTGTCAAAATTGTGTATGTGAGGTGTTACGTGGTGTGACGCACCTGTGTCCTTGATCCAATCCTCTTCTAGGTTGGATGCAGGGATTTCTTCACCAGTTGCTGCATAATGAACATGAGCATCAGAGGATGAGCGTTGCGGGGACCTTTGGTCCTTGTGATTCCCTTCGCCTTTGCCCTGCTTCTGCTGAGAAGAGCTTGCCTCATTCTGACTTGTGAACGATTCATCAAATCTGTGCCAGCAATCAACTGCACCATGTCCGTATTTTCCACATAGCTGGCATGTTGGTCTAGACCCAGTGGTTGTTGGAGGAGAGGGAGCACTTGTTGTGCTGCGTCCACGGCCACGGCTTCGATTGTTGCGACCACGTCCACGGTAACCATTGAAATTACCACGAGAACCATAAGTGGCGTGTGCAAGATTTGCACTTACAACAGCAGTGGAGAGCTCTTGACGATGCGTTGCAAACTGAGCCTCTTGGACAAGAAGCAACGCTTCAATATCAGAAATTGAGGATGTATCGGATCTTCCGTAGATCATCATTACGAAGGGATTGTACTCCTCCGGCAATCCATCAAGAATTACATCAATTTTATCTTGATCAGATATGTTTTCGCCTATGGAAAGAAGTGAATCGGCTAATGTGTGAATACGCATCAAATATTCAGAGATGGTTCTTTCCCCTTTCTTTGTGTTTTTCAATTCCGATCTCAATTGGCGAATTTTAGCTTTGAGATGGGAATAATAGTGTTGGTGAATTCGATCCCAAACCTGGTGTGAGTGCTTGCACGTAAGAACACGAGGAAGGACAGCTTCTGAAAGTGTTGAAAGAAGCCATGTAAACAGCATTTGATCTTGGACCAACCATCTTTCATACTCTTCAGTGCATTTGTTGACCGCGCGATCTGTCTCTAACGCATACTGCTGCGGAATTTCTGGATTGACCAAGAAGCGATGGAGTTTGAAGGATGTAATGATGCCCTCAACTTGTTGATTCCAAAGAAGGAAGTTCTTGTCTTCCAACTTGATAGAAAGCTTTGGTGCAGATGTGAAGCCATGCGAAAGAAGATGATTCGTGGCGAAGACATTGTTAGTGATCTCTGTAGTGACGATTGCTTGTTTGGGCGAAGGATCCACCATTGACGAAGCTTGCGAGGTTGAAAACGGAAGCGATGAGAGGTCACAGATCTTGGGCGATTGATACCATACTAGAGAGATAAACTGAAAATGCTTTATTGATTTTTCATTGTGGATTACAGAATGTGTATATATACACTTCAATTGAACTCAGATTTGCATAACAGATTTACAAGCTCTCAACTAATTCAAAAACTGAACTAAACAAACTCTAACAGTATACTAGCAACACTTAACTAATTTGTTGATTGATAAATTGGTAAAGTTGGTTGAGCCACCTGCTCAACCGGTAACAAGTTAATCTGAGACTTTGTCATTATTTAATTGGTCCATTTGTTGAGGTGTCTTTAGTGTACTCTATTAGACCATATTCATTACCATAATGGTACAGCATATTTGATTGAGTATTTCATAATATGGACATACATATATGATATTCTTAGGAAAATGAAAATGAAAATATTTGGTAGTTTTCTTTAATTTTACTTTTGTTTGGTTCTTATCTCATCAGTTCATCACTGTATATACCTTTTTTTTCTTTTTCTTTCCTACACCCTCATTAGTTGTGTCAGAATTTTTCGGTTACGAAGGTTGGCTCAGTTGGTAAGGAGTTGACTCATTCCCCACAATGACGTGGGTTTAACTCTCGCTGTTGATGTCAGGACCTCTTTGGTAGGTGATCCGTAAATACCTCTATAAATGCTCAAAGAGCCGTGAGGCATAGTGAGCCCCGACAGCCCAACTTACCTAAACTTTCCACAAACAAACAAAAAAAACTTTTGCGTTTTGATCGGCCACAAATGACACATACACACACACACTTTGAACCTTCAAATAAACGGTGGCTTGAACTATATTAATGCTTACACATTATTCATTGGTACAAGAGTTGGCTTGAACTATATTAAAGCTTACAAAATTAATTTATATTAGTTGGACAAGTTAATTTGACAGAGAAAACATTAACGATATTATTTTGTTTTTTTGTTTTTTCAAATTTAGCGGGAATATTAATTGTGTGAAGAAAGAACAAAACAATAATTTTAAGGAGCGAAAAATATCAATTGTGTCGTTAATTGAGTACTAAAATATTAATTGAATAGTTGTATTAGTTTGTTGCAGATGTATTTGTAATTTTGATACACTCGGGACTATATTAATAACCCCTTACACTTTTGCCGGTACACATATTGATCACGTTCCAACAGATTCATTACCTGTTGGATCTCAGTCCTACTCTGACGTCGAGACGACAGTATCCTTGAACGACAATTGTATATTTGTTTGAGAGTGGTGTGGCTCCTTAGGCTTCATAGCTTTGATTTCATTATGGTCATCAGATTAGGCGGGATCAAATTCTTACTCATTCTATCCACCACTTCCTTCTCTTCCTTCGTGAATCTAGTAACGTACGGATAGCCTCCATCATAAGAATATAATGTGTGGTTATGTGTTTGACACATAACCCTCAATATTCATCCTCCAAGCTTCTTAATAAATTTACCTTTCAACCTATACTTACAGTGACATTTTCTAGTCCCGGTACCATCTAAATATTGTGCCTATACTTTTCAGTTTTTTCACCTTCATACAGAATTCTTCACTCGTTCGTTGTCGCATCTAGATATAACAATCACCATCCCAAGGGATTTGCCGACAGATCGAACCCAATCCAAAAGCTCGTCACGAGTAGCAAATAACTGGGGACAAAATTTCGATCAGTTACTTTCATTAAGAAAATAACTGCCAGTTAGTTACTAAAAAAATAATACTTAGTCCGTACCTTTTCAGTTATGAAAGAACTAGTAAAGTCCACAACCAATGTGTCATATGTGATGTCGTCCGCTCCTGATTTTGCACCATTGTTTTCCATTTTAAACTCTTCAATGAAAACAGAAACAATTACTGCACAAACAGTTCCTTATGACTGTTCAGCACTAATGAGCCGTACCGGTTCGACTCTAGGGCGACGTACAAGTATTTTTTAAGTAGGCACGGTTACACATCGCCGAACAAGTCCGGCAAATTATTGTCGTGTCTATATCTTCGCATAAACACTCCCAAATGACATCATTTAAAAGGTACGGTGTAGGTTGGTCAAACCCGTACTTTTAAGGGGGTCGAACAGTGTGCGATTTCAGAAATAAAAATAAAAAGACAAATGTAGAAACTATTTGCGACGAAAATGAAAAATGGTTGGTAGGGATGATACCTTATTATGGTTGGCAATGTTGAGAAGTTGGGTAGAAGGTTAATGATGAAGGTGAGGAGGATAGGGTTTGGAGTGGAGAGATGGGAGGTATGGTTGTTTGAAGGAAGTGTGTTGGAGTTGGAGGAGAAGAAGAGAGAATAAGGATAGGAGGAATCTTTTAGCATAATAGAGTTATTTTAGTAAATTCATAGGGGTGTGTGGTGAGTAGGAGAGAGTGGGAAAAGCATGGGCCAAATTAAACCCAAAATTTTAAGAAACCAACTCAACCTAATAATTTCTGTTTTCAAAATAAATAAATTTCAAAACTATAACTATCAACATATACATTGAAAGTTTGCTACCGGATTGATGCTCTAAGCAGAGAATATCTAGCCTCAACTCAAAAGATCCCCCTTCCACAACACGCAATCAAGCGCTTCTATCAAAAATAGTGTGTGGAGGCCTCCACCCTCTCACCACTAAACTGAACACAAATGCAGCTTTGAATCCAATAACAGGAAAAGGGGCAATAGGAATAGTATACAGAGATTCAGAAGGGGTTTTACTTACAGCGGTTAGCAAAAGGATCTATGCTCGTTCGCCTCTGGTAGCTGAAGCATTAGGGCTCCGTGAAGCAATGCTTCTCACAAAAAACCTAGCTTTGCCCTCAATTGAATCGAACAACCTCGTTCTTGTTGAAGCTGGCAGAAAGAACTGTGTTAGGGAAGAGATAAGAGGCATTGTTCAGGATATAATCAATCTCAGAGATAACTTCCAAAGTTGTGGTTTTACCTGGACCCCAAGATCTTCTAACTCTACCGCGCATATTGTTGCTGCTTTGGCCATGGAAGACAGACTTTCCAGTAACTAGGTTACTTTTCCTCCACCAGAGCTCAGCCACGAAATAACCAAAGACAGGATCACTGCTATCTCAAACCAATAGATGGAATCTCCTTGCATCGAGTTGAAGGGAAGATTGCGAGGTAGTTGCGAAGAATTAAAGGGGTGGAGTGGAGTGGAGTGGAGTAGGTGAGAGAGTTAAATTACCTTTGCTGAATTAGGGTTCTTTTGATTCCCTTTCATTATAAGCTGTTGGTTTTCTTATCCATTTTAGTGTAAGTCGTTGTGGACCCGGGTTGGACCATTTTAATTTTTGTGGGCTTGTTGATGCCATTGTTTTGGGCCGTTTCCCTCTTTGTTTTGCCTAGATGGGTTGATGTTGCATTAGTGGATGTAATGGTTTGGGCCTTGCCTTGTTTCAATGAATCATTCTTCCTTGACAAAAAAAACTAGAAAACTCAAACCTTTATATAAATTTCAAATAGAAAATAAAGTTAAAGTTTGACTTAAAAGTGTTATTAGTATGTTAGGATACCAACAAGGATTGTTGGTCTGAATGATAACTAAACTCAAATCTCACTCCAAGGTCTCGAATTTGAATCCTAGGTGTGACAAAAACTCTGTTGAAAAGGGAGAACCACATAGGCCGTCAAAGTTAGGTTTCCCGATGTAGATTAATCACCAGCAAAACAGGTGAATACTGCACACCAATAACACAACAACCAAATAAAGTATGCTAGGATAACAGATTTGATCAAAAAAAGTATGTTAGGACAACGGCTAGTGCTACACGCGTTGCATATTAAAAACAATAAAAATGAATGTTAAAATTAAAATTATATCAATCATGTTGAAATAAAATGTAGCATCATACTTCCTACAACTCTTTAGCTACTCACTGGACACCCCCCAAACACTATGAAAAGACAAAAATATCATCAATGAAACGTGCGCGTCTCTTTTTTTCTGGGATTACGAAGGTTCAGAACTATACTTTCGAACCAGTTCGAAATTATAGTTTCGTACCAAGCCACACCCCCATTTGCAAGTACGGTACTTTAGTACCGTATGGGTTCGGTACCAAAGTACCAAACTTACATCACTTTTTCGCACAACACATGCACGCTGCAAATCAATAGGATTTATGCAAACCATCACTTCAAAAGCAGCTTTGTGACATCATTTTGATTGTAAACCTTCGCAACATCAATAGGATTTACACAAACCAACACGCGCATATTGCAAATCAATAGGATTTACACTTTATGACAACATTTTGTTGTGTACAGCTTTATGACAACCTGCTGCATAATGAACAGTTGTTTTCTTGTTCTTATCCAACGCATTCTCATTTGAAGAACTTGCGCACACGTTAGAAGAACTTGCGTACATTATCTCCAAAGGAAATACAAAGCAGTTCAAGTTCGGTATTGAAGTACCATACCAAGCTAAAATGCAGTGTGGGGAGCATTGAGAGCATGTTTTACGTGAGGGTATTTTTGAAATATTCGAGAGTTAGGGTTGTCTAGTGAGTAGCTGAGAAGTTGTATGAAGTATGTGCCTAAAAGGTAACTATAATTGTATAACTAGGTGGGAAATATTAGCTAAGTTTGGGCAACTAAATACGAGCCAAATATAAAAGTATCAGCACCCAAACATCCAGAGAGGAAAATACCAGCCACCAGTAATCCCTGGCATCAAGAAATTGTTATCAACTTTTACCAACATTTACTCCCCATCCAATTCCACCACCTGAGGAAGTTGCATTTTTCCCATTGGTGCTACTCCATCAAGAATTCTCATTTTTAGATCCAGCATTACTGGCAACTGAGTCCCCAATTGCCTCCTGCTATATTTTACTTTCAAGACAAGAGATCAATCGTTTGCATACAGAGAGGAACCATTATTATCATATATAAAGATTTCACAAAATCCCACCATATAACACCAAGTAGAGAAACAATAAAACCCCACATGTGATTCTAAATACCTGAGTTAGCACAAATCGAGATATATCCGGCATAAATGCATAAACACCCCCAAAAACTATTGTTGAACAGAACATTAAAATTTAAACAAAAAGCAGCCTGCAAAAAATAAACCATCCAAAACCATACCCACCCCACATTTTCCCCATAAAAGCATCAAGTAGTATTACTTCAATTAGTGTTGGCTGGGCATTCTTCAATTAGCACTGGCTGGGCATTCTCTGGCGAAATGACCAGACTCTCCACACTTGTAACAGTTTCCACTGCTACCACCGAACCTCCCTCCACCTCCACCACCACTTTGGCTGCAGTCCCGGGCCATGTGACCCGACTCACCACACTTGAAGCATGCCCCACCACCACCACCTCTTCCACCACCTTGTCCTCCTCCACCCCTCCATCCACCTCCACTGTTGTCTTGATTGCTGCAGTCCCTAGCCATGTGACCAGACTCACCACATTTGTAGCATGCCCCACCACCTCTTCCCCCTCGTCCACCACCACCACTACCCTGACTGCACTCCCTAGCCATGTGACCTGATTCGCCACAGTTGTAGCATGACCCGCCACCTCTTCCACCTCCCCGTCCACCGTCACCGCCCCTCCCTCTACCCTCACTGGCCTGGCTGCAGTCCCTAGCCATGTGACCTGACTCACCACACTTGTAGCATGCCCCACCACCACCTCTACCACCTCTTCCGCCACGTCCACCACCGCCTCCGTAGCCACCACCTCCACCTTCTGCAATACCGCTTTCATCATTTGTACTATTTCCACCCCAACTCTTACCACCAGTCCCACCCCATCCACTGTCACTCCCACCACCCCAACTGCCTTTTGCTGTTTTACTTTCTTCATTTGTACTATTTCCACCCCAACTCTTACCACCAGCCCCTCCCCATCCACTGTCACTCCCACCACCCCAACCGCCTTTTTCTGTTTTACTTTCTTCATTTGTAGTATTCCCACCCCAACCACCAGTCCCTCCCAATCCACTGTCACTCCCACCACCCCAACCGCCTTTTTCTTTTTTACTTTCTTCATTTGTAGTATTCCCACCCAAACTCTTACCACCAGCCCCTCCCCATCCACTGTCACTCCCACCACCACCCCAACCGCCTTTTTCTGTTTTACTTTCTTCATTTGTAGTATTCCCACCCCAACTCTTACCACCAGTCCCTCCCAATCCACTGCCACTCCCACCACCCCAACCGCCTTTTGCTATTTTACTTTCTTCATTTGAAGTATTTCCACCCCAACTCTTACCGCCAGTCCCTCCCAATCCACTGTCACTCCCACCACCCCCCCAACCGCCTTTTTCTATTTTACTTTCTTCATTTGTAGTATTCCCACCCCAACTCTTACCACCAGTCCCTCCCAATCCACTGCCACTCCCACCACCCCAACCGCCTTTTGCTATTTTACTTTCTTCATTTGAAGTATTTCCACCCCAACTCTTACCGCCAGTCCCTCCCAATCCACTGTCACTCCCACCTCCAGTCCCTCCCCATCCACTGCCACTCCCACCACCCCAACCGCCTTTTTCTACTTTACTTTCTTCATTTGTACTATCTCCACCCCAGCTCTTACCGCCAGCCCCTCCCCATCCACTGTCGCTACCAGAAGTTGTTGCATTCTTCCCATTAACACTGTTCCATCCAGAATTATCATTGCCAGAACCAGCATTACTGGCAGCTGTTTGTCCCCAACCGCCTTTTGCTGTTTTACTTTCTTCATTTGAACTTTTTCCTCCCCAACTTTTACCACCAGTCCCTCCCCATCCACTCCCACCATCAGAGGGAGTTGCATTATTCTCTTGAGTGCCACTCCATCCAGAATTTTCATTTCCAGTTCCAGCATTGCTGGCAGCTTTGAGTTCCCCCCAACTGCCTTCTGCTTTGTTGCTTTCTTCATTTGTACTTTTTCCACCCCAACTCCCACCACCAGTCCCTCCCCATCCACTTCCACCATCATTAACATCACTGATACTATCATCACGAGAGTGAGAACTAGAACCGAATCCACGCCCACCGCCATCACGGCCACGACCACGACCACCACGAAACCCAGCTCCACGACCATTCCCAGTGTCATTGTAATCTGAAAAACATAGATTAGAACACATTACACAAACAAAAAAGGAGTACAAGTGTCAATACTGTATCTCCTAGGATATAATGTGTTCATGGAAACTAAAACTTTCCAATCTATCTAAAGTTGAATAATGTTTCTCACCTTCCAGGAATGTTTGAATGAGTAAATGATAACAAATATTTGACATGAATATGGTAAAAATGAGCCAGTGTAATGGAGAAAAACATTTTTTCCAGAGGAATAAACTGCACCAAACCCACTACTTCTGAAAAAGATGAAAGTTCTTTTATGTCAGAAACTAAATTGACATAACTGTTTAGCGCACACGCATGTGTATGCATTGCAATGAAATTTACAACTCTTAATAAGTCATTTTGGAAAAATAAGCATCATAGGAAGTTGCAAGTTGACCCACTATTGACCACCAAATTTGATACTCATGTTAAGCATTCATCAAATCTTTGAAAGATAAGCAATTACTATCACTGTATAGTCATTATGTAGACAGTTGATATGAAGCCTACTCACCACTTCCCTGGGTGCAGTCCCTAGCCATGTGACCCGACTCACCACATTTGTAGCATGCCCCACCACCACCTCTTCCGCCTCCACCACTCCAACCTCCACCTCCACCATTTTCCTGGCTGCAGTCCCTAGCCATGTGACCTGACTCACCACATTTGTAGCACGCCCCACCACCACCTATATTGATATACAACCAATATAGAATATATTATAAAATTTAATTTATGCCAGCCCATGCAATATCCAAACTCACATACAACAAATAAGTATTAAAGAAAGCAGATACTAGAACATAGTATTCCATTATGTAGACAGCTTATATGGAGCCTACTCACCACCGCCCTGGCTGCATTCCCTAGCCATGTGACCTGACTCGCCACATTTGTAGCAGGCACCACCTCCGCCACCTATATTAATATACAAGTAAGCAATATAGAATGACGAATATAACACAAACTTAATTTATGCCAGACAATACATTATGCAAATTCATGTACAACAAAAATGCATTAATTACGGCAAGACGTTGCTAACACACAGATTGAAGTTAAGTAGGAAGCTTATATGGAGCCTACTCACCAGCACTTTGGCTACATTCTCTAGCCATGTGACCCGATTCACCACATTTGTAGCACGCCCCACCACCACCACCACCACCACCTTCTTGGGTGCAATCCCTAGCCATATGACCCGACTCACCACATTTGTAGCATGCCCCACCACCACCACCTTCCTGGGTGCAATCCCTAGACATGTGACCCGATTCACCACATTTGTAGCACGCCCCACCACCACCTCTTCCGCCTCCTCGTCCACCAGTACCTCTTCCACCTCCTCGCCCACCAGCACCAGCACCTTCTTGACTGCAGTCCCTAGCCATATGACCCGTTTCACCACATTTGTAGCATGCCCCGCCACTGCCACCTATATTGATATACAAGTAAGCAATATAGAATATAATACAAAATTTAATTTATGTGTGTCCGTACAGTATCCAAACCCATGCACAACAAATATCTATTGATTAAGGCAAACAACAAATGTGAAGATATTTCCAGAGTTCGATTCTTCGATAGTTGTGAAAGACTTCGTTTATGTTTATTAGTGAAAAGGGAACTTGAACTCCAGATTCCAAATAACTAAAGCATTTATTAACAGTTTTAATTTTGTAGTGCTTTAAAAAAAAAGATGATGGATGCATGTGATGTGAGGCCATTACTGAAAGAAACCTGGAGTAAGAAACATCAAGTGCAACAGTTTGTGGTAATGAAAAATCTGAGCAGACATTTTCATTATCAAATGAATTTTAAAACTCATAGTCTCATACCTAAACCAGATAAATTTGACTGATTCCCCCAAAATAGAAAACTTGTTACAACATATGTTAAGTTAAAAGGGTCAAAACATGGAATACTGGATCAATAAATTGAGAGGTCATACTTTACCTTTTGATCCAACTGTTGCCTTGTCTTTTGCTCGTCCAACATTATCATTGATGTGATTTTGAAAATATGCCACAAGCTGCTCAACATTGTTGAATATTTGCTTCCTGAACTTGAATCCTTTTGGATGGATAGCAATATACTCGTGATGTGGATTTGTACCTCTAATGTAAGACAATATGAAAACGCCCGGATGCTCATATGAAATGCCAAAACCATATGGTATCCTGTTTGGATGTTCCTCCTTCTCAAGTTTTAATAGTTCGTCAACCTCAGCTTTTGAGCCCTTCTTAAATTTTCGGAAATTAATGAAAGCATTCAGATGAACTACCAATGGGTTGACATAGTTTTCAATAACCTATTGTCATAGGAGCAGAAATTATTGACTGAACAAGAGTGACTTTGCAAAGCATTGGCAAAAACACAATATAAATAAAAAAAGTACAAATCAAACATATTCGCAAGGTAATCAATTATCCAAGACCAATTTGAAATTAACTGCGCAAAATGATTTCAAAATCCGTCATAATCTAACACTTACTAACATGGGAATGTATTGGCATTTACTTATTTCCGGTGCAAAAATTGTTGTCTATAAATGATGAGTCAAATCATGATATCAAAAACAATAACCCCTGAATCCCCCGACCTTCATATTTATTGCTCCAGAGAATATAAACAAACACACCAATACTAAGAAAAGAATTTTCAAAGTAATAAATTGATATTGTCAGAATACTTGTATATACTAAGCCCAAGCCAACTAGCATCAATCTATATGCTCAAGCTTGAGGGGAAGGTGTTGGAATCGATGAAGCACCGACACAGACACAAACACCAGACACGACAGAGACACAAACACAAACACCAATTTTGATTTGAAAATACAAGTAATTGAAGTGCCGCGTCTTCAACCAAAAGTGTTGGGGCTTCATAGGTTGGGATACTTGTATAGTCTAGGCCCAAGCCCACTAGTATATGCAAATATTCTAACAGATATGTTTGAACCCTAACAACAAAGTAACATAAAAATGGGGAAGAATCATACAGGAGAAAGCCATCTGAAATCGGACATAAGAATACTGACCTCATCTATACTCTCAAATATTTCCTCTCCTACTTTTAACGTCTTTCCAAGTCCAGGCAAGCTTTTCATATCGTGACTCTTCCCACCTTCCAAAATGTCTTTGTGTACATAAAGTTCATTAAAAAGTTTAAGAGATATGGTCAAATAACATAGACCCTTTGAGCTTGGGTGGAAAATATATTCCCCAACAGCCTTATCTGCAAGGAACTATTCAATAAAGAAGAGATGAAATAAATATATCAATAATTTGACTGGAAATGGAAACTTAAATGAACAGAAACATTAAGCAACAAATAAATACCTCTTTTGCTTGATCTGCAGTTATATTCTGAAAATGCGGGTGAGAAATTGTTCTAGTAAGGAAACTTTTATTTGCAAGCACCTGTTTGTCTGTTGCCTCTTGTTGACTTGGCAAAATGATATCTCCTTGACAATAATAGGGATCCATGTCATGGAGACTTTGCTCCCCAACATTTTTCATTTCACTCGCTTTACATGTCAGATTGACCTGGCATCTGTTCTTATCAATGAGTTTGATCTTGCATGTAAGCACAACACCTTCACGCAACTTTTCTGTCAAAGATATATCCCCAATATCATCGGAAAAGTCCTCCCTAAAAAGTACCCCTGACACTCCAGAGTCAAGCATACAGAATGCCTGACGGGACAGTACACGACGAACTGTTGCTTGAACTCTTTCTCCTTCAACTAGTGCAGCCCCCGTTTCTCCAGTTATCATACAGAACTCATCATCTTGAGTTGGTTCCTTATAAGGGCTCCTGGGATCTTTAAAACCATGGAGTAGTTCCATCTTTATGTCACAAAGTGTAACCCTTCTGTACTCACTTTTTTCTACTTCCAGTCTATCTGCATATTCATTTAGATCAAAACTTTCTAGAAGTTTCGGATCATTTTGAATACATTCAATTGCATTCAGTTGGGTATCATCAGCATCGGCATAATGTCTGTGAATAACAGCTTTAGCTAATTCATCAGCAAGACTATATGACTCTGGATGAATTCTTGTACGATCAAGGATATTGCCAGCAGTGTCAACAAAATTTGGGTCATCGCAAGAAACTTTAAAAAATCCAACAGCATTGCAGAAAACCTTTTTTGTGTTCAATCCAAATTTAGCAAAGTCCCTGCGATTTCTCACATCCGCACCTCCGAGTAGTTCTCTATGCAAAATACCAGCTTTCCTGGGTCCAAGACCAGAAACAAACTGCAAAGGAGCCAAAAGCCAGTCATGTCTAATTGCCAAATTTACATCAATACCTACTTGGTTTGTAATATCTATCATGATCCATTCAATCATCTCCATCTTCTCGTCACTTGATAGGAATTTCTCTAGAGGGTTCAACTTCCAAGACACGACCTCTTTATTGACTCCACAAAGTGTTGCAACCATTACCAGCGGATTTAGAAGGTAGCGTCCAAGAGCCACAGCTCTCTTGACAATGCCTAAATAATTTCAAAAACAGGGGTACAATATTATATATTATATATTATTATAATTATCATGAAAAAAAAAGGCTTTCAAATATCAGGAAAGAGAATAGATGATAAAACGTGGAAATTGATGCAAAATAAATAAAAAAATTCAATGAATTACCATATTGTCTGGGAAGCTGGCTCATTGAAATCTCTGAATCTTCATAAAGACGAGGCAAGTCTTCATCACCCAATACAACTGCTGGTAGTCCATTCATCTCTTGACTGGCATCTTGAAAATTGTCCTCCGACATCATGGAAATAATCTGATTGACAGTTGAATAGAACTCGTTGAATCGCAATAAAAATACAAAAGAACTCATTGAATCAAGGTGTCTATCGTCTACAAACAAAATAAAGATACGCACTCATGTATTATATAAGCTCACTAGTCCCAGTAACACTAAGAGTCGAAGACAAATAACAAACTAGTATTTCTAATTCTAGATAGTCGAGCGTAGCGGACAACCCAAAATACGCTATAGCAGTATATTGGAAAGAAGAATGGCCACTATTTTGAAATGTCACATACAGTTATAGGACATATACTATATACATATAGATTCTCAAAAATGCTAAACAAATACTCAAAATCCATGGCATTCACCATAACGATAAAAAGTCATAGGTGTCTGAATAACACAGTAACAATAACATAAACCAAATACCAACAGATTTCAGGTTGAGGTTGAGAGGGTGTTGCCATGACTGAAACTGAAAGAGAGGGCATAGAGTGTTACAACGGGAATGAAATAAAATTGATACAGCCACGCTTAGATTACCTAAAGACATCGTGAGACAATAGAGGAAGAGGACATCTGAGAAGAGAGGTGGAGAGCAGAAGGCATAGAGAGGAGAACATAAAGCGGAAAGACGAGAGGAGGAAATAGCATGAGATATGTATAAGTAGGGAAGAGGGCGTGCGATTAACCATTACATAAAACCCTAGTTTTAATAATCCCTCTAACTTAGAATACCTTTAAGAAAAACCAATGTTTTAAATTTTAGATATTTCTGTAACTCCAAGGTTGTCTTCAACTTAGCGGCCACAACATGCCCCACTGCAGTCACGCGATGCTTCGCTGTTGCCTCTGCAGCAGTGAAACATGACAGCGGGCTGCCAAAATGCACCACTGCTATTACGCATAACAGCATTAACGTCATTTATTAACGAAATAGCCTGCCTGCTATTACAATGATACTAAATGTCCAATGAAGGAGAAAATTAACAAACTCTGATGTAAGAGACCGCAAAACACAAAAACAGTTATAACTTACAAAAGAATTATTCAGGTAAAGGAACCAATCCACAATTTCATGCTAATGCAAAATCTTTCTTAAAATAATATGCGTTTAAAATGTTACATTGAAAATTAATTAGCATGTATTATTCTTGTTTCAAAAGGAAAGAACTGTAAAAAGAGTTTCAGACACGGTGCTACATGAACTATTCAGGAAGGGTTGTGTTGTGCCTCCTTCCCCAAAGATACCTCAAGAATATCTGAATAGTAACGCCATATGACCTAAGACATTTAGGGAAAAAATCTCCTAGAAATTAACAGCAACACATTTATGACCCAAGACATTTAGGGAAAAACGTATTGTTGTGCTTTGATGTCTCATTAGGATTTGGGACCTACACAGTTTTTCTCTAATTGAGATGATCCGTTCAGGATGAGAAAACAGTTTAGCTCTACACATAAAAATCATAACTCTTGCAGGGTAAGTAAGGCAGAATAAAATTACTTAAAACAAATAAAATAGGCCCATCATGTAATAGCACAGGAGCATAATTTACCTCATTCATGTCCTCCTTCAACCTTATACAAGACGCATTAGCAGCTCCTACTACAATGACCTTTGGTCGATGAATTGTTAGGAACTTGAGGACACACTTCTGATCATTTTTCCTGCGCTGCTGGTCGTTGATATTCTGAGATCGTAGTGTCAGGGACCCAGCATGCATCACATCAACCAGTTCTCCTCTTGAGTCCAACATGACAAATGCAGTACCTGGCTTCCCATTTCCCCAACAACAAGCCACGACCCCCCGCTCTTGTGCATTTGCATTGTCATTGTTTAGATACGGTGCCACAGAGACTCTGTTCCACAACTGCATCCCATACTTCATTAATAACCAATTTTTAGCCTTAGCATTTAACAACGCTCGTGCTTCCTTCTCCATAGAAGGCAAAAGTAAATTTGTAATGGTATCCTGCAGGATTGATTTACGCTGCTCGTTCCAAAGTTGAGTAGATGCTCCTTCACTGTCTTTGAGATAAGCACTATTGCAGGTCATCATTAACTCATTTACGGCAGTATCGGGAAACTTTATTTCAACTTGAAGAAGTTTCTCTTCTTCAGCCTTCTGAATGAGAAGCCACTGGGAATCCTCAAACTTCAAAAGGGGTTTGTCCTTCAACCACTTAAAACCAGCAAATTCATGAAAGGAATCTATTGCTATACTTCCTTTCAATGTAGGGTTAGTAGATACTAAAGCCTTATCCATAAATAGGCTGCGGACATGTTTCCTGAAAGGTACTTCACAGCTTAACATCAATGCAGCCTGAAAAAAAAGTTATAAAGTAAGCTAAGATTATTTGGTATACTTGTGAAGGAACAATTAATTAACAGAATAAACAGAATACCATGTGCCTGGCGCCTTTAAGTACGGCTTCTGAAGATTGAAATGTTTCACACTTATATATTGAAGCCATCTCCTCCAGAGATTCCTCTGGGTCTTCTACACTGTCCATTCCCTAGAGTCCAAAAACTCTACAGTCATTTATCAATCAAAAAAGAAATGGAATTAGGAAAATATTAAGGCCAAAAAGAGCAAAGGCCAAAACATACCACGTTGTTAACAGTAACTAGAGAACTAAAGTTATCAGGATTGCCAAATTTTCTTGCAAGTGACGACAGCCCCGCCTTTCTGCAATCGGAATAGTATGACTTCATCTGAGGCCTTTTAAAACCGCTACTAAAGAACTCATCTGCTGGTGGAAAATACAAATTGAACTTCATATCAACATCATCAATCTCTTTCTCGTTTTCAGCCTTCTCGAGCATATCAATGATGGAGTCATAAATCTGCTTGCGGTAACTGGACTCCTCATCAACAAAAGATATTTGGCATTCTTCCTCAAAATGTTTGTTATAGTATCTCTTGAGCATGCTCTTTCGTTTCTGAAGAAGCAGCCACTTTTTGTCCAATTCCTTAATTATCCAGAGTGTCTACAAGCCATTTCATCATGTTTTATACTGTTATACATCAACTTCTTCCATTCACTTAATTAGCGATTTTAACTATTTATATTTCATCCTATTCAACACATAAATCCTCATAAATGAGAAAGGAGGCCTAATTTTTGTTTAATTCATATCATCCAACAATAAACACAATTTAGAAATACCTTGTGTTGATTCAGTTTAGGTTTGCTCTCACTGTCATTCAATAATGTGTCTTCTGACTCCTCCTCTTTAGGAACTTGCAGAAGACGAGGACATTGTTCCTTACGGTACATTGCAATAAATGGAATCTAAAACACACAAAATAAACATTAGAAAACTAAGAAGGAATTTTGATCAGCATATGACACAAAAAGTAATTTAAACGTGTAATCCTTACATCATATTTCTTTATATGATGCAATTCCAAGAACCTCACAATATCTTCCCTATTTACTGCATCAACTAGTCCGCAGGATTTGGCCTCACTGAACAATGGATGTATTTTGGACGTAATTTGGCTTAGCATCCAAGAACTTTCTTCTTCTATACTCATTCTGTCAACTGGAATAGATCCTACAATGTCTTCAATTATCTGTAGAAATAAGAGATAAATTAAATTGAAATCACAACATTATGATTGACCACTGATGTTAGTAATTAACAAACTTTGAAAGCATAACCTGCAGCCTCTCAGGTACGTCTGTATCAACTAAAGAGTTACCCTCTCCAGCTACGTACATATTTTTAGGATCATCAGACCCATTATGCTCTTCAGGCAAACCTGCCTTGCCAGATCCGTCTTTGGCTTTTTTTGAACGCAAAGACGATTGTTTTGTGTCTCTCACCTTTTTCTGCCTATAAATAGAAATAAAATCACATATTGAAGAGCTAAATACTAATCATTAGCAGTCTTAGTCACGAGTCGTGACATCAGAACAGCAAGGCAGTATAAAAAATATCAATATATAATTCACAAGCACTCATGTTAATCCCAATATAGTATACCTGAGAGAATCGCCCTTCCCATAGGAACCAACCTCTTCGTCCACGATAAAATCCCCCATATCATCTTCTGCGTCATTAGACTCATCTTCCGAAAAATCATCAAAAAGTGATCCTAGAAACCGTGGACTTTTAAATCAATTTACAGACAATAGTGAAGGAAAAGAACAGAGGAAAATTAAATGTAAATTAGGCAGAATTGTTCCAAAACTACTAGCTGAGTTGACATGTATAATAAGCTAAAACAGGGAAAGAAAACACGGGATAATAAAATGGCAAGCTGATACTGATCACCTTCATCATCAGAAGAGTGTCCCATCAGCTTAGTATTTCCACCGGTCTTTTTAAGCCTCTTGAATTTTCCACCACTCTAGGAAACAGAATGAAGAAACATGATAAATAATAAAAAACAACCTTTCTGGAGCTTAGAATTCACTGAAGCACTAGTTAAAAAGAAGCAAAAGCTAACCAATTTTTCCTGATTTATGTTATTGTTCTCACGAATTAACTCAAGATCATCATCGTCTAGAACAATGCCTTTTGACGATCTCCTGAAAATGGGTAGCAAAAACACAAAGTTTTGAGTCAGTACTACACAATGCAGATGTGTGAACTTGCATTAAAGTGCACGAAAACATAATAACTTTCTCTTTTTCTTCTTTAGCATTTCTTCATCACCCCCATCTTCATCTTCATCATTATCAACCAGAAACCCATCAACTTCAAATTCATCCAAGCCTACCTCTGCTTCACAAGTAAGAAAAAAATAAATCATCACAACTTGTTCGAGCACCATCCTCACTACTACTATCGGACATCTACACCACCTATAAATCATACATACTACCCAAGCCAGACACAAGACTACAGTATAATCAAAAATTATGAGACACTAGTCACAACACCACTATAATAATACATAAAATTAATCTGCAAAATTATTCTCTTGTTCAAACAATTAACACTTAATTTAACAACCTAAAACTGATTTATCATACTTTAAATATAACTCGCATCATTATATTTACACTTTCACTTAAATTTTACAAACATATAGTTCAAAGGTCAAAGTTCAAACATTATCACATTACTATTATTAATTAACAATAATTATTAACAATAAATACTAATAAATTAAAAAATTAACAGATTTTACAGAATGAACTCTTCACTGTTCTACTTTACAGTGAGTGAGTGAGTGTTCATGGCGTTACCATCATCCTCTTCTTCGAAACTAACAGATACTTTTCTTTTCCCTTTCCTTTGAGATGTCTCTGGAAAAAGAAGCCAAAAACAAGGAATCAAAACCGAGAAAAAAAATTAACAAAAAATACAATAACAAATGTAATGTGCGTAAAGAGAATCATGCAATGTGGTTGTTCACCTTGTTCTTCATCATTCGTAAGCGATTTTTTTCTTACTCTCGCCATTGTTTGCAACAATGAAAAACCCTAACCTCTCACCAAGGGTTTCAGAAAATGCAATGCAATGCGATGAAAAGACAAATTGAAGAAAAAAACAACGGTGAGAAAAAGAGAGAAAGAGAGAGAAAATGAGGAAATGAAGCTGAGAGAGAAAATTGATTTTAGAGAGAGAAAGAGAAAGAGGGGATGTAAAAGGAGCTATGGAGAATTTGCATGGGCGAACTCTTCTGAAAATGGAGATCATCAGAAGAGAGAGAAGGTCGCGATCGGAATTTATTTTTTTGTGTTTACCGAGCGTGCCATTGGCGATTCGGATGATTTACAAAAGTGCCACTGATGTGTTGTTTAATTGTGTGTTCGGTTATGATTTTGCCACGTCAGCGGTGGAGTTTACGTGGTGAGATCTGGGTTGGTTTGCATTTTGAAGTGGGGAAATAGGTGAGAGGGTTAAGAGAGTCATTTGGTTGAAAAAATTGGAGTTTAGTGAGGAGCTGGATTGTCTGCATTTTATTATATATTGTGTAATCACGCAGTCAAGTAAATCTACACCATTAAATCAAATCAAAGAATTCAGATAGCATTCTCAGCAAATCAAGGGTTTGAATCGTCTCTTGATTTAAATCCTAATCTTTCATCGTAAAATTGATAGAGACTTTAAAATATAGAAAATGAGAGTAAAAGAGTTTCTTAAGGGTTGAGATTTTTTTCCCCTCAAGAAAAAAGAGAGTAAAAGATCTTAAGGGTTAAGATTATCTATTTCCGCCAAATCAATCTCTACCAATCAAAAATGCTTGTTTACCTATTTTAGATGGGTTGAACTCTTCTTAATTTCTACGAATAGAGAACTCCATTAATAATTAATATAGTATTAGATGTATAAATACACACATTTCTTAAATAATATATATAGGTTATATTATAGTTTTAGTCCCCCTATTTTAAAAAATTCAGACATTTGGTCACCCTATTTTAAAAGTCAGACATTTAGTCCCTATATTTTTAAAAAATCAGACATTTAGTCGAAATGGGGATTTTTAATTTTTTTTTGTTGATTTGGAGGCATGTCCAATAAAATAAGCTGACGTGGCAGCTGATGTAGTTTGCACAAGTGTATGCCATGTCATTTAATGATCCAGGCAGCTGCCACGTCATTTAATGAGTGCCACATCAGTATTTTTTGTTTGGCAGAATTCCAACTCAGCAATAAAAATTGAAAAATCCCTTTTTGGACTAAATGTCTGGATTTGTGAAAATAGGGGGACTAAATGTCTGATTTTTAAAATAGGTGTCTGAATTTTTGAAAATAGGGGGACCAAACTATAATTTAGCCATATATATATATATATATATCTGTGTGTGTGTCTTAAATATTTATAAATTTTATGCACCTAATAGAATTATTTATTTCTACCAAGAGCACTTGGATGAGATGGTAGGAGTCTCTTTCAGCTTAACTAATGTCCTGGGTTTGAATCTAGCCTTCAGCATACTCAAGAGATTGGTCTGTGCAATTGCGTGCAGATGATACCCAAAAATTGAGAGAATCTCGGTTTATTTTACTTGTGCAATTGCGCGCAGATCACATCAATCAACTATCTTTGCAAGAAAATAATCAATCAACTATCTTTGTAATTGTAATCTTTGTATCTTTATTTTTATTTTTATTTTTATTTTTAAGAAAATAAAGGGTTGGTTAAATTACCAATTTACCCATTTAGTGTTTTGATTTTTGAGGACAAATATGTAAATTCATTATTATTTTATCTTTGTTTTTTTTGGGACCCACTTTCTTCCATCATCTCCTAAATTTTTTATCTCACATTTAAAACCCACTTTGTTACCCCTTCTCTCTCTCTCTCTCTCTCTCTCTCTCTCCACATTTCGCTTTTTTAATCTATCCAGAATCTATTTAATCAAAACACTAATCATCAACTTTTTTCAACTATTTATTTATCAACTATAGACTCTCTATTTAATCAACTCAACCACTACCAAAAATATCAAACTACTCATTTCTAAAATATTAGACATGAAAATATTTTTACCATTATAAATGGATTTTTCAAAAAAAAAAACTTTTTTATCTTTCTTTTGAGTTTTGTTAGGTAAACTGTAACACCCTAAATTTAAATTGTCATTAAAATCGAGTACGTGTTTCATATTTACAATATCAGAGGTGTACCGATAAACTTGGATTAGCTATCGGAATACAAAGCTTCCAATCGGCTCATAATCTACATAAATCCAAAACTTTAAAGATGGTACATATCCTAATAAAATATAAACATCCTATACTAGATCCTTCAAAAGGCATGTTAGAGTCTTCATGAGTCCATCATATGTCCTCGACTTGAAATACCGCTTCGACTTGCTTGCTCGACTAATCTGAAAACCACAACAAATAAACAGTGAGATTTAAGAAAATCTCAATGAGTCCCTCGTCGGTATAACACCTTTCCTCTTCCTATACCTATTGTATCTTTACTTCCCTATTATTCATCTAATTGGGACTTTACCTCCCAATAATTCATCTTTTCTATATTGAGACTTTACCTCTCAATGCTCCTCTAATTGGGACTTTACCTCCCAATGCTCCTCTAATTGGGACTTTACCTCCCAATGCTCCTCTTTCCTATATTGAGACTTTACCTCTCAATGTTCCTCTAATTGGGACTTTACCTCCCAATGCTCTTTTTATTGGGACTTTACCTCCCAATGCTCCTCTTTACATATCAATCAACATTCATATCATTCAATTTTTCACATAATCATTAATTCATTCCAATTAATAATCAAAGTTTAACCAAATTCATCAAACTCATACATACAAGTTATTATGAAATAATCAAGTAATTCCACAAGCAACTTATTGGCAGAATTTTCAGCAAACATACATCTACTTTGGTGATTTAATTAACATATCAAACAATATCGAAATCTAACAAACGACCACTCTTTAGAAAGCTTAGAATGTGTAGTTTATAAATATAATTTTTACTTATTTGTTTGTGCAGCCAAACAGTACAGTTTTCGGAAATAAGACTTAGGGGTACTGAGACAAGACTGCACTTTTTGTTCAACTTGCAATCCAGTTTTATCCATCAATTCTTAATGAAATTTAGTGAAACCAGTGCCTACTTTGTAAGAAATTCAGTCTAGTTTCCAATGGAGGAAAAACCAACCGCAAACGATATCTGTGCAGAGAGTTACAAACAAAATACCAAAGCTATACCCATACGGGTTGGAGGACAGCACTTCAGTTTTTCATCAAATAGTTTATATGCATGTCACTACATTACCGATTGATATTCCAGATACAAACTCAAACTCAACATAACATTCAATTGACTAATCATCAATCAATTTCATGAATTAAAGTGAGGAATTAACATGATTTCAGTTCTAATTAGCTAAAAGAAGAGGTGAAGAACTCACTTGATTAGTGTTCTTCCACTTAAACTCTCTAGGACAACTCTTTTAACTTTTCCCCAAAGCTTGAATCACCCTCAAATAGCTCCAATCTACCTTTTTCCATCTACACCAGCTGACCTTTGATGATCCCTAACCCTAAATCAGTTCTTGGACTTCATTTCTCACTTCAACTCCAACATGCAAGAATCAAAATAGAGGTGAACAAGGATGGTTCCCTATTTTCTGGTTTGGTGGTGATCTTCTACAATGCATGAATGTTGAGCTAGTAGAATGAAGTTGAGAGAAAAGAGAAATGTAATGGTGTTGATTCTGTTTTGGTGAGCAAACAAAGGAGAAGGTTTCCTCTCTCAACTCATCTTTCTCTCTCGGGTTGCTCTCTCTTTCTCACCCTCTCAACTTTCTATTTCTATGTTGCTGGGGAAGACAAGAATGAAGAGTAAAAACCCCTTCCCTCAATATTATTCAGCTGATGGGTTGTTAAAGAAATGGGCAAATGGGAGGGCTTCACTCATTTGGACTGACAGGGTACAAATAAAATTACTAACACCCCCCCTTCTCTACCTTACCCAAATAATTACTAACTCTCACAATTGGGAATTCAAATGAATAACACTTAAATCAATCAAGTATTTAAACATTCAATTTCATAAAAATAAGATCAAAATCTAGCAATCACCAAACATATCTAATATATTAAAGCAACAACCAACACACAATTCACACCAATTTCATAATTGTGCAATCAACTTCATAAAATTGTCATTCATATTTAATTAAATTACTCAAACATCAAAGTAATTAAAATAATTACTTTGGGGATGTTACATAAACATTACATGTTGATACAATTTCGTTATTTTTGATTTCTTACGGGTAGCTACAACACACCGTAGATATAATCATTTTTTATATTTCTTTTCATGAATGTCTTTATTTCTTAAATATTACATGTTGTTGCTATGATTTCACTATTATTAATTTTTTATGGTGGAACGTTACACATTGTCAGAATGATTATTTTATGTTATGCATTTATGTTTATCTAACTAAAATCATACTTAGACGAATTTGTGTGATAAATCAATAAGGGTTGTCAATTTTGGCCCCGACCAGTGGGCCGACTCAATTGGCCTGATTTTTTGGTTGGGCCGGGCTCTAAAAATAGAGGCCCAAAAACACGACTAAGTTTTTTTTGCCCTACTTGATTGACTGAATTGGGTTGGCCCGTGGGCTGGCCCGATTTCTTTTTGTCCTTGTTTTTTATTTTTTAAATATAGCTTGTAATTTTGTTTTGGCAAGTTCTGAACTCTTGAATTACTGAACCATATCTTAGTATGCACTCCTTAGACAATGACTAGATATTACTAGTAGTTCGTAACTTTTGGCTAGATTTTCTATTAGCGTTGGAGTGATTGATTTATTGATCGAGAGTAAATACTCAAATATAGTCTATGTAGATTTTGTAGTTTTTTATTTGGCTATAAGGCTCTCCATTGAATAACTTTCTTGTGATATCATGCTTCGCTTTAATAGTAGTTAATACAAATACCAAAATAATGCAGAGCTCAAATGAATTAGAAGTTTTTACTTCCTTGTGTTCCGGTTAGTGTAGCAGGAGAATATTAGGAAACTATATATCCATTAATTAATTGTCACTAGTTTGGAAAGAATGACTTGTGAAGTTCATTTGTTTTAGAGATGGATTAAATGTACAAACACCTACATTTCTTTCTACCTTTTGTGAAGGACTTTCTTTTTGGCATTGTGTTGTTGTTTATATAACAGGGTTTTCCTTTTTTTGTTTTATCATTCTGTATAGCTGGTTTTTTCTTCGTCTTTTTCTTTGATGTAATTGGATTGTTCCTAATTGTCTTAGTTGCATTTGTAATGCACTTCTCTTTTCAACGAAATTTCTTTTATTAAAAATGATTTTTATCTTCAATATTAGACACAGTGTGAGTTGATCATGCCGTGTATCTTTCTTAAATGTTGGCTCGATCTTTTGCGATAAATTACTAGTTTGTGGCACATTGGGCTGGGCAGGTGGCGCACGAGTTAATGTTGGGCCGGACTGGACCATTAAATATGCAGCCCATTAGGATATTGGGTTGGCTCGACCCAACTCGTATATGTTGTTTGGTCCCTTGGGCTAGGTCGGGCCGGGCAGATTGACAGCTCTACTTGTGGTGCCTAAACCTCCACTTTTGAAGCTTGGAACTAAACAGCTGCTACTACTTGTGTGCCCAATCAAATAGGTTACTTGTTTATTTCTTTTCTCACTAACTAACTTAACCAAATTGTGAATTTGTGAGATTAACATTAACAAATCATTGTGGGAACAATACTTTATTACTTGTCTTGGTTGTGTATACTTGCACATCAATTTTCATTACAAACTTTTAGCATTGTATTCTGGGACCGAAAGTGTTAATTTATGTGAATTGTTATTTGAGTTAGTTAGTTTAGTTGAGATACTTTCCCTTTTTTTGTGTTTGTTAGTTTAGTTGAGATACTTTAGCCCGAGATGGAAGCCTATTAAGGATTACACGCCATGCGAAAGCAACTACAGGGGGCGCTTGACTCGTCCACTATTTATCTAGAGAAAACCGCACTATGGGATTCCTGTTAACCGAATTGGGAATACTACTTAGTAGCATCTCATACGCTGACTTCACAAAATAGACACCATCGAAAGAGGCTTCCCAATACCATCTATCCTCAGAAGTGTAGACAAAATAGTCATCACACCAATGAAAAAGATATGACTCTTTTATTTATCCATCGAAAGTACTCGAGAAAGCAAATGGATTTAATAATGGTAAACAATTTGATACCCATTAAGTTTTGCTGGGTATAATACCTAACATCTAATTCTACAATCCATATTTTGTCGCTAAAGTCGTGGCTACCAACTCTTTTAGCGAGGGAATATGTTCGCTAATTTTCGTCGCTAATAGGCCTTTTTTTGTAGTGAAAGGATCCCCACAAAGAACACAACTAGTAGTAGGTGAATCAGTAATAACTTGCCTACGAAATGGGTTAGCCTGAGATGGAAGCCTATTAAGGAGTGCACACCATGTGAAAGCAACTAAGGGGCGCGCTCGACTCGTTCACTGTTTATCTAGAGCAAACCACACCATGAGATCCCTATTAACCGAATTGAGAATACTATTTAGTAGCATCTCATACGCTGACTTCACAGAATAGACGCCATCGGAAGAGGCCTCCCAGTACCATCTATCCTTAGAAGTGTAGACAAAATAATCATCGCACCAATGAAAAAGATACGACTCTTTTATTTATCGAAAGTACTCGAGAATACAAATGCATTAAATAATGGTAAACAATTTGATACCCATTAAGTTTTGTTTGGACTGGACTCCTTTTAATAGGATTATTATTTTTTCCTTTTGGTTGTAATGTTGTTTTACTCATGGGTTTTGGCTTAGTCCTCCCACGTCTTTTGTACTTTTCCTTTTTTATCAATAAATTGCAGGGGGTATTTTTCCTTCTTGATTTTTTTTCCTTAAGGAAGGTTTTGCATCAAAAGTTTTTAAAAACAAAAAAGCACAATGAACATTTAAAAACTTTACAAAATGTTTTGGTTTCTTCAAACACAGTTATATTATAGAAACAAAAAAATGTTGTTTCCCTAACGAGGATCACGAAGTTCTCGTGTTACACCTCTTTTTTAATTTTAATTGATTTTTCCGCGCTATTTTTTTTGAAAAGCCTCTAGTAACGATCTCGTGCATTTTTGCGACTCGAAATGCTACCTGATTTGGGACTCGTGATCCTCAAATTTTTTGGGCGAAGAATCGGAGCAAACGAAGTAAGTTGACCGAAAACCGTTTTTTTCCAATTAGCGCGCGGAGAAAGCATGTATACTATTACGGTGCATAACTTGACAGGTGCGATCATACCAGAACTAATGCACCGGATCCCATCAGAACTCCACAGTTAAGCGTACTAGTATCCGATGTGGACGTAACCCGACTCAGCCAGTATGACCCTAACTCACAGACCGTTCTGAATCGAGCTGCTCTGATACCATTAAATGAGACGACCCACGGCCTCATCATAGTAACCTTGACACTTAATTTCTTAATCTTAAAAATTAATAAATTAATAACTTAAGATCTAGATATAACCAACATGCATCACATAGATAAAAAAATACATAACTTTAAGAGGTTTTACAAAAATACGTGGTTATCCTAAAACCATTCAAACATATATCAGAGTTTTACAAAACAGCGGAAAAATAAGACAATAAAGCAAAGCCAGCTAAAAAGCTATCTTAACGGAACTCAAAGACTGACACACTGGCTAAACAAAACACATGTTTTCTCAGTGAGACACCTGACTCGTTCGTCATATTGCAGCGGCATCCTTGATGCCTTCCATGCTCGTCATGGAAGAGAAACCATCACCATCTGCTCCAATTGGCTCCTCAACTGGATCGAAGCGATACAACAAATAGGGCTAAGATACATTTATAAGTCAGAAAAATGGGAAGATAAGGTAAAGCTTAATTTAAACATGTCACAAGCACATCAATTCAAATTATTTCTTATCTTATATCCTTTATTGATATCTTATATTTATGACTCTATCTATGAGTATGTGTGAATATTATATGCTGACTCTGGCCATATCCTGATGCCACTAACGTTCTCACATCTGTGCAGAACGCCATCCGACTGTCACCACAGAGTTCGGATGTTATAAGTCTTTCCCTATCGAAAACAGATTAGAGTAATCTAATCCTATCATTACTCCACCTGGCCGGCATAAATATAAATATGTCCTACTAAGGACCCCCGACCCGATACTTGATGTGTCCCATATCACACGGCTGTGGACTTACAACACATATGCAATCTATATGGTTCTGTTTGATTACATCTTAACCAGTATGCCTTACTCATCTTGTAAATCAGTTCCTTGTACTATCTCTTGCGCTACAGTTAAGTATTCATTCCACTTTATATCTTTATGACTCTAGTTCACTATGCACACCTAGGTTCATTATGAAATCTTAACTTGATTACTATTGTGAAATAAAATCATGCTGCTTCTCAAATGTATCAATAAGCAATTTCAGCAATTCAACAAATAATCACATAAGTAGTTCATAACAATCAAAGAATCAGTCACAATGTCTCAAACAATCAATCAATCACTAAACCTATCAAATAAAAATATAAAAATTTCCTATGCGTTAACCGGTCATCGACGACCTAAACTTCACTTAACCTTAACTCCGACGAGTAGTCAAATGATCTTTAGGTATCGTTGACTCTTTAACTCTAGTAGAGCTTGGGTCACTCTACACATATTTAAATTAAAACTTTACGCTAACCGTCTTGACGAATATGATATCTTGCCCCCACCTGAAATATAGCACGAACGTAATACTTGCTCCGGTAACGCGAACACATGCTCGAACACTAACCCAAAGTTACGCACACAACTGTATAATTGGATGAGGCTTTATAGGGGTTTTGGGTGGGAGAAAATAGTGTAAGAGAATTTGGGTGAATGGCCGAAGGTTAAAGGAATGAAATAAAGGATGTTTTTTTTTGACAAGAAATAACGGATGTTGGCTACTTATTTTTGTACAATGATAGAAATGACTCAATGGTAGCCTTTTATAGTGGACTCCATCGGCTATGCTTATCTCATGCAAAGCATGAGGTGTTAATTACCTTCTTGGCGGCATGCAGAGGCGGAGGGGAGCCATGGTACCCACCAGAAAAAAAAAGTTTTTTTTTACTATACTCCTACCCATAATGGCGTCGTTTTGTGTTTAACCCTATTCCCAAACTTAGACGCGTGAAATCAGAATAGAAAGAAGCCAAAAAGCAACAACAGCCGCAACGCTTGAAATCAGAGTGGGCTATTCTTGAGGAAATCTAAATGCTTCCTTACCAGCCAAGTGTCATTCTTGATGAAACTACTAATTAGTCTTTCTTTCTTTAATTCTTGATGGATAATTGTTTTCCTTCAAAGAATGAAGATGATAAAAGATTTTGTTTTGTTTTTGCTGTGTGGGAGAGTCGGTTCCAACTTTCATTGATTAAAAAATTGATTAAAAAATATGTGGTCCAACATTGAAAGTCTTGATACCCACGTGTATTCTTTGAAAGTCTTGGACAATATGTGATCCAAGTCCAACAAGTCTGATGCAACATAGCACTTTTCATTCATTAAAAAAATTGATTTAAAAATGTTGGTTTCTATAAGTAGGATAAATTGATTTAAAAATGCTGCTAAAAATTGATTCTGATTATTGATAATTGATCTATGTATTCTTTAGGTGTAATACAATGTTTAAGCTTAACAAAATTGATGCATATTTCAAGAGGAAAGCTTCCAACAAAGATGAAAATTGTATAGCTTCAACATTTTGGGCAAGCTCCGCCACTATTATAATATTTTAGTTAGTAGTTACGGCACCCCCCAATATTTTGGGCAAGCTCCGCCACTGGTGGCATGCTCATATGAGTTCAAAAGGTGAGTCATCAAAGTAACCATCTACATGTCCTATTCTTGTGAAACCAACACATAATTTGTGGAAGGAGGAGGTGTTATTACATTGGGCTACTACTTCACAATGTTATATTTTTGCACTTCTACATTTTTGTCTTTATTTTTCTGCACATTTATTCTTCAGCCATTTATATTCCAGCAATTTATTCTCATGTCATTTAATCTTATTGCAATTTTTATTATGAATATGAGTGAGTAGTAACAAAGTCGTGCGTTATTGGGAGTAATCCAATGATAGGTCCCTAGTAATTCCCAAGACTATTCTCCACTCCAAATTGTTTTATATTTCAATCTAATTTTATTGTCCTTCAAATCTTATTTTAAACATCAAACGAAGAACTGAAAGATGGAGTATTGATGTTGGAATTATGAAATTAGACAAGAGAATCAAAACATGAGAATAATTTTGAAACTCTTGAGACGTTATAAAGGTGTTATGCGCTTATGCTTAACGGATTTTGGTGACAATTAACCATGAAAATAAGTTTGATTGTTAGTTCAAAATACGCTCTTGTACTCTGAAAGGAGACATTAGTTATATTTGTTGTCTTGTCTTTGAAATACATTACTCTTATAATTTGGTGAATGGTCTAAAGAATTATTTTGGTTCCTCATTGTTGTGATGAAACTATAGCCCGAGATTGTTTTTATTTCTGAATTTTATATCAAACAATCACTTCTTCTACAAATTAATCTTTCTTTTTAGCTGATCAACATCAACTATGATACAAATGATAAATGTCAAATGATTGAAGAAAAAAGAAACTCTTTTAGTTGATTTGGTTTAGGCTAGGCTTCACATCTTGACATTTAGAGGAATCTACATAGGTTGTTTTAAGAAATGTTATTTCTATAAGCTCTCAAACGAAAATCAACTTGACTTAATTTTATATCGTATTATAGATTATAGAAATAACTTAGATAAAATACATTTTTGTCCTTTAAGTTACTTTAAATTTTTTATTTGGTCCTTTAAGTTTTTTTTCCCAAATGTAATCCTCTATTAAATTCAAATTTGTTACACATAAATCCATCTAAGTTAATAGATGCTGACGTGTCTGTTATATGCTTATGTGGACAGGTAACAACTAGTATTACGTGACAAAAAAAGTTTGACTTGGATTTCTTTTTAAGTTAATAATAATCTAGTCATCATTTTCTTCTCCAACTTTTTCCCAAATCAAACCCTAAATCTCTTGATCCATAAGAAAGCTCTGAAATCACAACAACCATGATGTCATTTCATAGCAACACATTCCATTTTCATTCTCGCATCCCACGGTGTCATATTTCTGTTTCTAGGGTTTCACCATTGTTGTAGAGGTGAAGGTGTACTGTTAGCGACTCTGTTTCATTTTGACCCTATAAGTCCTCTTAGCTTGTATAAAGTTTTATTGTAGTTATTAACATGATTGGTCTATTTTTGTTGTTGTTTATTTACATAAGCTAAAGAAACAAAGATGTGCAGGTTCTCAATTGCTACGCAGGTTCTCAATTGCTACGCGTCAGGAGGCATTGTATCATGTTTCCAAACACACCATTATGAAAGATAATGTCTAAGGTAATCAAATTTTAACATCAAACCTTTTGCTTTAGATTTCAATGTCTTACCTAATTATCACATTCCACAAGTATTATTAATATATTAATTAAATAATAAATATATGTGTGTTTATACTAGGGATGAAACATGTAACCGAGGGTCAACTCAAACCTGTCCTAACTCAAAGATGGGTTATTACATTTTTTTTACAATAGTTGGGTTATTACTTGGAACTCATTTGTCCATTTTCTAATAGGAAACTATTGAGTTCAATAAAAATTTATTGGATTGAAACCAACTCGTGGGTTGGGAGGGATCATGCACACCCTATTGTATACAACGATTCAGGTAGAGCTTTTACTGCATTTTCATTTTTCATTACTCAATAGCTACTCTTTTTTTTTGGGCTGACACTTCGTACAACCCCCCTCTACTCAATAGACACCCCCCACCGTCCAATATACCGAAGATGCCCCTACCGTCCAAATTATTTTTTTATTTAAAAACTCTCCTCTCCTCTCCTCTCACACACCCCCTCTCTCCTCTACTCTGTCCACTCTCCTCGTCCCCACCTCCCTCAGGCGCAGGTATCACCATCATCCCTCCTCTTTTCTTCGTTTTTTCATGTTTTTTTTTTCTGTTTTTTTCGCATGGTTCAGACACGCAGAGGTCGAACCAGTTCGGAGCACCGTGTGCTGAACCTAGTTCAGACCACCGTGCGCCGAACCATTTCGGCAGGTCAGTTTCTGAACTCCACTGATTCTCCACTAATTCTCTTTGTTGTTTTGCAAATATGATCCGATTTGTTACCCTGATTGGTCGAGATGATGGGAAGATCACCATTCCAAATGAGATTTGGAGACTAGATATGCCTGGCGATATTTGCTTTTGCTTCGATGTTGGCGTGGATATTTACGGTGTCAGCAACTATCGCTATGGAAACGTCCTTATTGATACGCAAGCCATATCAGAAGCGTATGGGGGTGTTGAGACTGTGTACGTATTGGTGACATTTGTTCAGGCTAGGCTGTTCAATGTCACCAGGATTATGCCCGGGGTTGCCTCTGATGGGAGTGACTTGACTGATCCCGATTACCGGACATTCTTGGCCGGCTATGATGGGAGTGGTGGGAGTGACAGTGATACTGCAAGTGATGGTGGATCCGGCTCTGTTGTTATCGAGTTGTAATAAATATTTTGTAATGAATAAATCAAAATGATAAATAAATATTTTGTTATTTATATTTCTGTTTACAGTACAGTTAAATTAAACAACAATTTTAATATTATAAAACGTAACAGTAAGCGAAACACGAAATACATCAAAATGATAAAAAAACAGCATAACGAAAGGACAACGAAACAACTAAAAAACAACTAAGAAACTAGGGATTCTTGGCGAGTCCCTGCTCCATAATATAAATGACCTCCTCTGGAGTGCGCATTGTTTCGACGAACAGCTCAATGATTTGACGTCCCAATGGAACATTACGATGATGTTCCAACAATGCGCGAACATCATTGTCGCTCCGGATATCCATAGCTTCAAAGCGAAGAGTGTCGTCATCTAGACATACGCACTTGTGGTAACGTATACGAAATATGTCTTTGCGCCACTCTCTCTCTTGGCGAACTTTCCTCTCCGCCTTTTCCTTCAACTGGTTGAATGTTATATCTTTATCCAACCTACAGAAGATTGGATTTCGGGACTTAAAAAACACACCATCGGCCCTGTCGGTAACCGTTCCAGGGTGATGCAGGACGGTTAGGAACTTGTCGCTTGATCTCTGGGTTGGGCACAACTGCCATTCCGGAAGGTCTTCCATTACAGCGGGTGGGGGTTGGGATAGGGTGTTTGTGAAGAAGCAGAGAAGATAAATGGGTTGTGTGAAAATTAGTGAAGAGTGAAAGCCTATTTATAATCGGTGTGATCGAACGTGAGTCGTTGATTTAAAACGATCGGAACCGTTAAAATTGTGACCGTTGGGGCACAATTTACAATGTCGACAATTTCCAATGTTTGACTTGACCGTTGAATTTTTGACTAATTTTAAGCCGTTGATTATAATGGACGGTGGAATCTGAGCCGTTGATGTGGACGGTGGAGCCAGTTCGGTTGGCCATGCGCCGAACTGGTTCGGTTCGGTTATGGCAAATCCGAACCAGTTCGGCCAAGCGTGCGCCGAATCGTAGTTAATTTTAAAAAAAAATAGAAAACACAACTTTCATTAAGGGTAACTTTGTCTTTTCACACGTATATGGGGGTGTCTACTGAGTAGAGGGGGGTTTGTACGAAGTATGGGCCTTTTTTTTGTGACTAAAGAGGGCTAAAAGCCCAAGACAAACAAGGCCACAGGCCCAATCCATTTTTTTTCTTACTCGTGTTTTGGAATTGAGGGAAGGTTGACTTGTTCAACTACACAACAGAAATATAGGGTGAAATGGTGCTGCTAAGTAAACATTCATTCATACAACATCCTCAAAAATGAAATGTATCAATCCAATGTCAATATCAACTTCCTTGAACAAATACGTCGTTTGACTTGGCAAATGACTATGGAGGACTTGGTAAAAGAAGTGTAGACAAACAATGAGCATAACCAGAGGATTTGGATAATTTTATCAATCATATTTGTTGTATGGTCAAAACTTTTTCTCGACTTATGGAGTGTTTTGAAAATAATATCATTAAATAAATTATCCATTTAATACAAAACTTCAAATTATTTATGGAGTGTTTTGAAAATAATATCATTAAATAAGATGGTTAAATTTACTGTATATTTTAGACTGAAAATTTGAGATTTTAGTAACAAACAACAAAATAAGAAGTATATAAATAGTTAAACACATTAACCTAGCACCTTAAAATTTCAAGTTTTGTTTTTTGATGCCTCATTGTGATTGATAACCACAGGACAACAAATGTGAATGATAAAATTATCCAAATGTGGTTGAACTTTTACCAAGTCCATAAATATCCAAATTTGTTGTATGGTCACATAAATTTTAACAAATGTGATTTGGATAATTTTGTAAATCACATTTGTTGTATGGTCCATAAAAGAACTTTAATTTGTTGGATAATTTTTTTTTTTTTACGAAAGCAAATTCATATCATTTCACTATTAATAATGTTTGTAATACAAAGAGGATCAATATAATGAATTTGGGAGCTAGCATAAAGTCTTGATGCCCTTGCAAGAGTGTGGGCAACAATATTCGCTTGCCTCCGAATAAAACTAACCCTATAGCTTGGATATTGTGAAAGAAAAAAGTTACAATGAGAAATAATAGTTCCAAAATCTGAGTTGTTAGATGTTGCTTTGGTTACCGCCTTAACCACTGAGATACAATCCATCTCAATGGTTATTGACTCCAAGCCGAGATCCTTCAACCAGTTCAATGCATGCCATAATCCCATTGCTTCCGCTTCTTGAGGTTCCGGTACACCCTCAAACCACATTGTCTTCCCTTCCATAAAGCTACCATTCTCATCCCTTATACACATGCCTATGCCATACTTATTTTCTTGGTCAAAAATTGCAGCATCAATATTACATTTAAACATACCTGCATCCGGTTTCCTCCAAACAACAGATTCGGTACGACTGGAAACTGATTCGGTGTGGCTATGCAAAGGCCTCAACCTAGTTAATTCCCATTGTTGAAGATGGTCCTGCGCGAGTTGAATTGACACCATCGCATCCTTCATATTCCCCTCCCATAATTTATCATTTCTGCGCTTCCATATGGTCCCCAAAACAAGTGCAAATAATTTTTGTTTTTCCATTGAAAGTGAGTCCAATGTCTCAAAAAGCCATTCACGGAACTGATGATGTTGTTGTGAATTATGTTGGGCAGCAACATCAATTCTACTTGCTGCCCATAGTTGCGCCACCTGTGAGCATAGGACACACCTCCTCGTCACCATCATTACACATAGGACACACCTCCTCACATGGCACATGTCTTCTTCTAAGATTCCCTCTTGTCGGTAGACATCCACCGGCCACACGCCAAAGGAAAATTTTCATCCGTTGTGGAATTTTAAGTCTCCAAATTTGCATCCAATTACCCGGAATCCATAGATGAGAACTATCAATTAAATATTCCATTATCCCAAAATAAGCAGACTTTACCGAGTACACCCCATTGCGACTCCTCCACCAAACTAACTTATCCTCACCATTCAAATTATAAAGGGGCATTTTCTTGATGAGAGATGTTTCATGAGTATTGAAAATAGAATCAACCAAAACCTCATTCCACCCATCTCTAGTCTCTTTCCAAAGTTCTCTAACTTTCATATGTTCCATTCCCGCCACAACTGGAGATCGAATAAAAGCATCATTTCTACCTTTTAACCGAGGAGCACCCCAAACCGAAACATGGTTACCATCACCTAATTTCCAACGGGATCCCAAATTTACCACACAACCCGAGAAGAATAAATACTACGCCACATGTAGTTGGGATTATGGCCCAAGCGAGCCCCAATAAAGTCATTTCTACCTTTTGTTGGATCATTTTATCAATCACATTTGTTGTATGGTCATAACCACAGGACAAACAATAAAGAAAAAGTTCTATTAATATGTAGTATCTATCAATTCGAATATAAACAACAATTTCTTTTCTCAATTTCTTATATTAAATAAGTGTATTAAATGTGATTGATAAAACACTCCATAAGTCCTGTGATTGATAAATAATTTATGGATAACTTATGGAGTGTTTAAAATATTTTTTTTTTGGTTACACGTGTTTTGAAAATAATCATTAAATAAGATGGTTAAATTTACTGTATATTTTAGACTGAAAATTTGAGATTTTAGTAACAAATATTAGAAATATTGTACTTAATTTGTTAAGTAGTTAACAAAAGTTGTTAGTAGTTATAATTCGGTTAGAGTTAGTTTTATTAGTTACTAGTTTGTTATAGATTAGTTAGGTGAGATTGAATCTATATATAAGGTCAAACTCATTGTAATCAATTAACTTTTCTTCTTCAATAATGAAATTGTTTTCATTCCTTTTCCTTGAAGTCTCTCAAATGTTAATATGGTATCAAGAGCGATTATGTAGCTTCCGCATTCCTTTCTCCTCAATGATTCCTCCATCGCCTTCTCGCAAATTTCTTATTCTATTTTGCGATTCATGAACAATGGGCCTCATTGCGGTATATATCAAAAGAGATTTCTTAATTTTATCTTCATTTTATTTGTTTCTTATCCTCATTTTCTCGTTTATCGTTTATTCAATTTCATCTTTGGACCATTTGTTTTTCTGGTTCTTGACTTCGATTTCATCTCAGTTTCGTTCTTCAATTCTTGTTCGAAACTCCTCCTATTTCTGTTGCGATCTTTGGTTTTGCTCTTCAATTCATGTTCAAATCTCTATATTTTCGCAAATTCGTCTCTGTTAGGGTTTCGGTTAATCTTCCCCTGACAACTTTCTCCTTCCTCTCGCTTCTTTGAGAGTGTCTATATCTCGGCAATTTGCCTTCTCCAAATCGATTCTTGAAGTCTCTAAATTTCTTTCAACTCGATTTGCGATTCTTGCAGTTCAGTTTTGCGATTTCACTTCGATTCGCGTTTTGGTTCTTGAATCAGTGTGATTCTTGGATCGTTCTCTCTTGATCTTTGTTGTTGATGTGCGTTGCGTTCTTTCTTCATCACGTTTGTGTGTTCCGCATTTCCGCACATCGCGATTTTGGCGTTCTTTCACATCACCGTATTGCATTCCGCTTCATTGTCCTCTTTTCATTTTGATTTCCAATGATTGTGATCTGAAGCGGAGTTCCGATTTCATTTTTGATCGAGTTTTGATTTAGTTTTCGATCTTGAATGTTCTTAAATTTTGGCTTTTGCCGTTTGTCTTGGAGGATTTGTGATCTCCTCATTTTCGTTCTGGCATTTTTTTTAAACACTTGATGGTTTTCATTTTCTCTATGTCAGTTTTTGATTCTAAGCTCTTATTGCAATTGTTTTCTATTTCAATGTCTCAGATTCTTCTGTTTGTGAGTCATGGTGGCCAAAAAGGCCATTGAGTCATCTCAAAGAGTTTGATTGAGGAAGTTCATAAATGGGGTTGTTTGAAACAAACTAGTGTAAGTTTTCGGTATAAGATGGAGTTTGGTTCCGAACCTACAGAAAATAATTTGTTGATATCTGCACAGTTTTTTCATAAGGAACTTGCCATTAGAATTGCTAGAAGAGCTGGTGAACTTGAGAATCTACCTTATGGTTTGTCTCAAAAAAACCTGCTGTCATAAAAGTTAGGGATCAGTACATGGATTCTTTCTGTGATATTGGATCTTCACCTGAGATCAAGAATATGAGGGATGAAAAAGGGTACTGATATATGATCATGGAGTGTTCAGCAATTAAAGAAAGATGCCACAATCTTCATAGTTATGTATGGCCTTACAAGCATGTGTTTTGCTGGTGTTATGGTTCGATTAATTCTTTGTTTTGATTTCTACCAATCTATTTTTGATATCTCTCAATGTAATTTTCTTTTGATTTGTTGTAACTTTGTATTGTTCATTCCAAGCTAGAAGTATTGTGAATAACTTCTAGCTTGCGGGGGACTATTAGAAATATTGTACTTAGTTTGTTAAGTAGTTAACAAAAGTTGTTAGTAGTTATAATTCGGTTAGAGTTAGTTTTATTAGTTACTAGTTTGTTATAGATTAGTTAGGTGAGATTGGATCTATATATAAGGTCAAACTCATTGTAATCAATTAACTTTTCTTCTTCAATAATGAAATTGTTTTCATTCCTTTTCCTTGAAGTCTCTCAAATGTTAATAACAAACGACAAAATAAGAGGTATATAAATACTTAAACACATTAACCTAGCACCTTAAAATTTTGGAACAAATGTGGTCAAAATCTTTTTTGTCAAGACCAGGGTATCCACCGCCGAACGCAGTGACTAAATGTGGTCAAAATCTTTAGTTTAGTTACACAAAAAAAAATCAAATAAAGTAACCCAACAAACAAATTTTCTCTAATAAATTTGGACTTTCAACCTAGCCACACCTTGTTGACTTATCCAACCAAGCGACAACTCATCTGCCTTTATGCAATTTGTAATATGTAATATTTTGATATGAATGTGATATGCAAACTAAAATGAAGAACATATATTATTTTATTTTTGAATAAAGACCCATTTTGGTCCCCGGTGATTTTTTATAAGACAAATTAATCCCTAGTAGTTTTTTTAGGACAAATTACTCATTTAAAATAGGAACAAGTTAGTCCCCCGCCCTGGCCACCCATTTAATGTTAGAAACTAATTTGTCAAAAAAATTATCAAAGACCAATTTGTCTCGTAAAGGAAATTGTCATGGGCTAAAATAAGTATTTATTTTTTTATTTTTTTAATCAACGAGATTTCTGAAATTATCTCTATACGTTGATGTTGTCAAACTTTAAATTTAGCTGAGATCAGCTAAGGAGTGTTCAACTTTGATTTTCTTCAAGCAATTACACTGAGGAAGAAGCTTTATTTCTTAGCTGTGAGTTTCTTAACTACTCCAAAGAGTGTTAAGACTAGGCTTTGAATGATTTGATTACTCCAAAGCCGGACTAAAGAAAGACATAATGTAAAAAAATACAAAAATGCTTGAACATAGATTGTATTTTGATTGATTGTGTCTCTTTGAATATTTACAGGCAATGTATTTATAATTACATTAAAATTTAGTCTTTATTGACCACGATCACTAGCCTACAACTAACCACGATCCCAATTAATAGTTACTCAGCTAAAAATAACCCCACTTCTCTGTGATTTTAGGCTTTCCAACGTGCTCTTGACCATTGTCTTGCATAAATCTTCAATAAAAATTCAACACGGCATTACCCATGCTCGCTTTTAAATTAATTAAAAGTTCAACTGCTTCTTCAACTAACATATCCTCGGCTAAGCCTTCTTACTCAGCTAACCACTCATCGGCTATGCTTACAACTCGACTGCGCCCCTACTTGACTGAACACTTACCCTTTTTTTGGGTGGTAAGTAGCATATTATATTCATTCACTACAACTACAAGTTATATATATTGTCAAAAAATAATTTGTTGGAGAAGCACAAGTAATCATCCCATTGGGCACCCTACTTCAAATATTTGATTACAAAACAAAGTGTTGCTTTCTCCAGTTAGCATAATTTATATGCAATTGACTTCAACTTCAATGAGTCAATATCATCATTCTTGTGGTGTGAAGTTCAACTAGCTATAACATATAGCTATGAAAAATAATCACATTCATCTCATCACCAAATGATGATATCAACAAAACTCACCATCCTTAAATTTATTTACTTCCTCACCATTTTCACTACAAAAACAAGTGCACAATCACCAAACTATGTAGGTGATGATTGTCACAACTCAACAGAACAACCTCTTACAACAACATACAAAACAAATCTCAACAATGTTCTTTCACTTCTCTCTTCTGATGCAATCATAAGCAAAGGATACAATCACACAAGCATAGGAAAAAACAAAGTTGATGCAGCTTATGGTCTCTATGATTGTAGAGGTGATGTAACAGGATCATTTTGTCAATTCTGTGTATCAACAGCAGCTTCAGAAATTCTACAACGTTGTCCTAATCGACCTTCAGCTGTTGTATGGTACAATTTCTGCATTTTAAGATATTCAAACCATGATTTCTTTGGTAATTTGACTATAACACCCTCATGGCAAATTTTGGGGTCTAAAAATAGTACAAGTTTAGAAGAAGTTGATAATGCTGAGAATCATTTGAAGAATTTGATAAGAGAAGCTACTATTGAGACTAATAAATTGTATGCAATGGGTGAATTTGATTTGAATTCTGAGAAAAGGTATGGATTTGTGCAGTGTAGTAGAGATCTTACTAATAAACAGTGTAGTCAGTGTTTGGTGGCTATGTTAGATAAAGTTCCTAAATGTTGTGGAACAAAAAAGGGTTGGCAAGTTCTTGCTCCAAGTTGTCTTATAAAGTATGATGATTTCAAATTCTATCAGCTTGTTGATCAAACATCTTCTCCTTTACCTAATCTTCAAGGTAAATTGTTCTTTCACATTCTTTTTTGTTGCTAGTTACTATATTTGGTTTTCTTGATTCTCTCCATCTTCTCTCATTTTCTTTGTTTAGATTGTTTTTTTCGATTACAAAATTTTTAGAGTGAGGGAATGACGCATCAGTCCAACGCTGAGAAAACCTTCAGGCTCTTCGAGCTTTTACAAAGGGAGTTACATTTACTTCGCCCCAAGGGAATTAGTTATAATTTGAACTCGAGATCTCCCGGATAAAGATTCTGTCATCCATTAGACTAACCTCTCGAGGCTTAGAATGTTTACTTTATGATTTTATTATTACCAATTTTTATTAGTTATTAGTTATACTTATAGTTACCGAATTCTAACAAGAATCAAGGGTGTGTTTTCTTTGCCTAATATTCTAGGTACATCTAGTAGATTGTTTATTGACATTTTTTTGCAAGTTAATTACTATTTGGTTTTCCTTGTTCCTTCCATCTTATCCTTTCTTGGTCCAAATTGTTTACCATGATTTTAATATATTATTAGAATTTTTTTTATGTATTGTAACTGTCGATGGGTCATGAATTAGGTGGGATTATTTAGTATGTTGCCTTTGGTAGTTACAACCATTTAACTTTTGAAAAATATTGCTACTGCTATGTGTGTTTAGTTGGAGGCATTTATGTGTGCAAGAAAAACTTGCTCTTTCTTAATTTTATGGGTGAAAAAGACAGCTAGATTTTGTAAGATCGGAGACCATTCTTCCAAGTTCCACCAATGAATGACGAGTAAAACAATTAGTTTTTTCTCTCTTCAGTTTAGACAAAATGACAAATAAATACTATACATATTAACACAGTCACACTCAAATTTGAACCTAGGAGCCGACATCCCATGCTACTAAAATTGCCAATACACCGAGTAGTGGGGGACATATTTCAGTTGTTTTAACTTGGTTGTTTCTTCCCATCAAAACTATGTATAATCGAAAATATTTCTGATAACACCACGAAATTTTGAAACCTCCTAAATCATATAATTGAAAAGACTTAATTATACTTTTTGTCCCTATAAATATAGAGTTTCTTTTTTCATTCCTATAAATTTTTGTTTTTGTTTTTTCATCATTGTAATTTTCTAAATTTTGTTTTTCGTCCCTTCAATTTTTTTTGCTTTTCATCGCTGTAATAAATACATATTTTTTTGAAGGCAATTACAACAAAAAACAAGGCGAAATTGAAATTCATATTTCAATGACTAAAATCGAAATACCCAAAAGCACTTGGATGAGATGGTAGGGGGTCTCTTCCAGTTTAACCAATGTCCTGGATTCGAATCTAGTCTTGGGCATGCAGTAGTGTTACTACAACAAAAAAACAAGAAGTAAAAGCAAAAAATTATATTATAGAAAATGGAAAACTACATACATACTAGAATCTTTAACTAACACAATCTATGAGTTGAAATCATTTGCAAAGTAGATTCCAGGTTGATTAGGAGGACCAACATAAAATTCATCAATAGTAGGCCTTTGAAAGAGTGTATTTCTAGACTTCTTTATCATCCTTGGATAAATGTGCTTATGAAATGAATTTGATATATATATATATATATATATAGTTTTTTTTTGACCAAATATATATATATATATATAGTTGAAATGTTCATATTTGCTATTGTTGCACATGCAGGTAAGCGAGGAGGTTCAACTAAATCAAAAAAATTGATCATCATTATAATAACTGTGTTAGTGGTAGTGGCAGTAGCTCTACTAAGTTGCTGTATCTTCTACTTACGGAGGCGAAATCAGTCAAATAAAGGTAATTAACACTACTTATATAGCTGCTGAAAATTCTCTGAGCTCATTTGATATACTCACTCATGTAAACAAATTTCCTTAGCAGATGAATTTCTATCAGAAACCAATCTTACATCTTATCACGACCAAGCTCAAAGAGAGGATTCACTGCATGCAGACCTCCCCACAATCCCTTTAATTTGGATTCGAAAGAGTACTAATAACTTTTCAGAGTCATGTAAACTAGGGGAAGGTGGATTTGGACCTGTTTACAAGGTATCTTTAAATTGGATGTGCATCTATGTAGCACTGATACTTCCGGTTGAAGACGTGTCTGGTATCCAACACGTATCATAGACACAGACAGTCTGACACCGACACTTCAATTACTTGTATTTTTCAAATTAAAACCGATGTTAGTGTCAGTGTCTGTATTGGTGCTTCATATGCTATGTATATTTTTGCTTTGACCCTAAGTTGCCATAATTTTTGTTCTTATCTTTCTTTTCTATATTTCTTTCAGGGTAGTTTAGTAGATGGAACTGAAGTTGCAGTCAAAAGGCTTTCTAAAACATCTGGTCAAGGTTTAGAGGAGTTCAAGAATGAAGTAATCTTTATAGCTAAGTTACAACATAGAAACCTTGTGAGACTCTTGGGTTGCTGCATTGAGGAGAGAGAAAAGTTGCTTGTATATGAATACATGCCCAATTCTAGCCTTGACTCTCACCTATTTAGTATGTTTTAAATAGACTCAATGTCTTTACTTTTTCTATTTTCTTTTGAGTTACTCGCCAGTTTAGTCCTTGAAATTTCACAAAAGTTCAATTACATTAGTCACTGACATTTGCAAAAGTGTTTCAATTTTTGTGTCTAATAACCCTTTTTCCGTCGCATGTACATCAGATGACGAAAAACGAAAACAACTTGATTGGAAGTTAAGACTAAGCATCATCAATGGAATTGCGAAAGGACTTTTGTACCTTCATGAGGACTCTAGACTTAGAGTAATCCATAGAGATCTAAAAGCCAGCAATGTTCTTTTAGATGAAGAGATGAATCCAAAAATATCGGATTTTGGATTGGCGAGGGCATTTGAAAGAGGCCAGAGTGAGGAAAATACAAATAGAGTAATGGGTACCTAGTATGTGTTAATGACAACTCTTTCTTTCTATGATGTGATTAATTACAAAACTTTATTATATTGGCAATAAAGTATTTTGTTGATTAATGCAGTGGATATATGGCTCCAGAATATGCTATGGAAGGGTTCTATTCAGTTAAATCAGATGTTTTCAGCTTTGGAGTTCTTTTATTAGAAATAATTTGTGGGAAAAGGAATGGTGGATTTTATCTTTCAGAACATGGTCAAAGCCTTCTTCTATATGTGAGTTTTACCCCTCTTATACCATTAAGTAACTGATTTGGTGCCTGTTCGGATAGACTTAGGGCCCGTTTGGATCAACTTATTTGAGCTTATCTACTAGAAGAAGCACTTTGAGAGACTATTTGAGAGAGCTTATGAAAACAACTTGTGACATGTTCAGAAGCTGTTTTCAGCTTATTTCCATAAGCTCCACATGATAGCTTATCAAAGTAACTTATTATGACTTATAGAAAAGTAATTTAACCTTATTTTATTCTTTATTATATAAACAGCATATACATAAACACTTATATGATAAGCGCTTATGCATAAGTGCTTAACTAAGCTGTTTATCCAAACGGGCTCTTTTTCAGGCTTATCTACTGATATAAGCACTTTGAGACTGTTTGGGAGAGCTTAAAGAAATTGCTTATAATAACAAGTCCATAAGCTGTATTAAGCTAGAAGAGTTTATGAAAAAACTTACAGTTTATATCAAAACAATTCGATTTTATTTTATATTTTAAAAATGGCATATACACAAGCACTTACATCATAACTGCTTATATCATAACCGCTTAATTAAGTTGTTTATCTAAACATGACCATGATACTACAAAAAGATTTGTAGGCCTTTCAAATAGAGTTCTAAATATGCAATATCTGCATGCAGGGTTGGACACTTTGGTGTGAAGAAAAAAGTTTGGAACTATTAGATCCAACACTTAAAAACTCACACATAGCAAATGAAGTTATGAAGTGCATACACATTGGTTTGCTGTGTGTACAAGAAGAAGCAGTAGATAGACCAACCATGTCCACAGTTGTTGTCATGTTAGCAAGTGACACAATGACACTTCCCAATCCTAAGCATCCTGCATTTTCAGTTGGAAGAAAGAACAGAGAAGATGAATCAACATCCAAAAGTTTCAAAGATCCTTCTGTTAATGAAGTAACAATGTCAAATGTTTTACCTAGGTAATGTATATTGTAAATTGTGTATGATGACATTTAGTATAAGATGTATTTAATGTAGTTGATCTTTCCTATTTATGTATCCAAGCTATATAAATTGTTGTTTTTTTGTTGATAAAGTCAAGCTATTTATTATTATACTTATATATCACATAGTTTATTTATCACGTTCCTTGATTTTTAAAAGAATATATCTGAAGTCAACAGTTTATAGTTTTGCCAATTCAACTAGACCAACTTTTAAAATATTGGCAAAAAAATTGTATATCATTTTTCTAATAATGTTTAAGAATTGTTTTTATTTTCAATAAAAGACCAACCACTGTCTATGACTATAGTCTATAAGAAACTAGTTTTTTCTGTTTCTCAATAGTTTTAACGCTGCTGCATTCCCAGATTGGATTCGAACTCAGGACCTTGATTAAACTGGAAGAGGCTCAAACCATCTCATCCAAGCGCTCTTGGATTAAGCTGGACTAGTCAATCTAACCACTAACTAGCTGATTCAAATATTTCATTTTCAACGCAAAGTGTTGCATTCTTCAGTTAGCATAATTTATAGGCAATTGACTTTAGACTTAGTATATGTGAACTAATATCCTCATTCTTGGGTATAGAAGAATTCAAGTATCATGAACATTGCTATGACAATCAAAATAATCACCAAATGATAATGGCAACAAGACTCATCTTGAGAACAAAAAAACTAATTACCATCCTTAAATTTATTTGTTTCATCACCCTTTTCAACACAACAAGTGCACAATCACCAAACTATGTAGGTGATGACTGTAACAACTCAACAGAACAACCTCTTACAACAACATACAAAACAAATCTCAAAAAAGTCCTATCATGGGCATCCTCTGATTCTATCAGTAGCAAAGGATATAACCAAACCAACATAGGAAGCAACAAAGTTGATGTTGTCTATGGTCTCTATGATTGCAGAGGTGATGTAACAGGATCATTCTGCCAATTCTGTGTCTCTACGGCAACCTCAGAAATTCTTCAACGTTGTCCTAATAGATCCACAGCTGTGTTATGGTACAACTTCTGCAATCTAAGGTATTCAAACCATGATTTCTTTGGGAACCTCACGACAACACCATCATGGCAACTTTTGGGGTCTAGAAACATTACTAGTTTAGAAGAAGTTGAGAAAGCTGAGAGCAATATGAAGAGTTTGATAAGAGAAGCTACTATTGAGACCAACAAGTTGTATGCAATGGGCGGGTCTGAGAAAAGGTATGGATTGGTGCAGTGTAGTAGGGATCTTAGTAACAAGGGGTGTAGGCAGTGTTTGGAGGCTATGTTAGATAAAGTTCCTCAATGTTGTGGGACAAAGGTGGGATGGCAGGTTCTTGCTCCAAGTTGTCTTATAAAATATGATGATCATATGTTCTACCTTATTGATGATCAAGTATCTCCTCCTATGCCTAATCCAGGTACATGTAGTAGAGTGACTGTTAACTTTTTTGTGATTACATGCTTAAGGGGCTAGGTTATGTGAACCATGACATACCATGATGATTTTCTTTTTCAAGACATATTTGATTTTGTTTCTTCCTTCCACTTGCACCCTTCATTGCCATTCAAATGTGTCAAATGTAAATTTCACAGACAAGTCTGTCAGTCTTTATAAAAAGCACTACCTTTAAAGTACACATTGTATTTGAAATGAATTTCATATACAAGAGAAAAGAAATTTGACATGTTCATCTTTGCTATTGTTCCACATGCAGCGGCTGCGCAGGGAGGTAGAAACAAATCTAAAACATTGATCATCACTATAGTAAGCGTGTTCGTGGCACTAGCTCTACTAAGTTTCTGTATCTACCACTTATGGAAGCGGAATCATTCAAATGAAGGTAACTAATACTACTTACATAACTGCTGAAAAACTTTGAGCTCATTTCACATACTCACTCATGCCAAACAAGGCAAAATAGAAACTCACAATCTTTCTTATTAGAAGGACTATTATCAGAGACCACTCTTATATCTTATCATGACCATGCTCAAAAAGAGGATTCACTGAATTCAGACCTTCCCATAATCCCTTTACTTTGGATTCGACGGAGTACTAATAACTTTTCAGAGTTATGTAAATTAGGGGAAGGTGGATTTGGACCTGTTTATAAGGTATATTTGAATTGAATGTGCAAGCAAGCATGTGCATTTTTTTGATTTGATTCTAAGTTGCTTTTCTTTCAGGGTAATTTAGTAGATGGAACAGAAGTTGCAGTCAAAAGGCTCTCTAAAACATCTGGTCAAGGTTTAGAGGAGTTCAAGAATGAAGTAATCTTTATAGCTAAGTTGCAACATAGAAACCTTGTGAAACTCTTGGGTTGCTGCATTGAGGAAAATGAAAAGCTACTTGTATATGAATATATGCCCAATTCCAGCCTTGACTCTCACCTGTTTAGTATGTTTTATTAAACTTGATACCTTTACTTTCTTTTCAAGTTTCTTTTCTTTTTCATGTTTAAATATATTGTTCATATATATATATATATATTAAGCCTTTAAAGGTTAGCAACTAATCTATGAAGCACAGACACAAACACTTGACACGACACAGACGCAGGCACTGGTTTTAATTTGGAAAATACAAGTAATTGAAGTACCAGTGTCGGTGTCTGACACGATAGGTGTCGGACACTAGACACATCTTCAACCGGAAGTGTCGGTGATAACGCAACAAGGCTGGTACTGCATGTGGTAGAACGGAGTCTAGAGAAACAACTTAATTGCCAAAAGTTGAATTTCTAAGTGACAATTCCTTCTATGCCTTTCAGAGATGCACAAACCATGTGTATGATGATCAACAGAACCATACTTATCATTTGACAGTCTTCAAGATATGGATTGAATGATATTTCTTAAAATAACAAGATTTTTATGCACAATTTTGTTACTGGTTCTCTACTCCATATATTTTTGTGTAAAATGATCTCTTGTGTCACTTGCATGACAGATGAGGAAAAACAGAAGCATCTAGATTGGAAGTTAAGACTGAGCATTATTAATGGAATTGCAAAGGGACTTTTGTACCTTCATGAAGACTCCAGACTCAGAGTAATCCATAGAGATCTAAAAGCGAGCAATGTTCTTCTAGATCAAGAAATGAATCCAAAAATATCAGACTTTGGATTAGCAAGGGTATTTGAAAAAGGCCAGAGTCAGGAAAACACAAGAAGAGTTATGGGCACTTAGTATGTGTTACTAAAAAATTTCTTTTCTTTATATACTTAATTACAAAAATTGACATACTAATTATTATTCTGATGATTTTACAGTGGATATATGGCTCCAGAATATGCTATGGAAGGATTATATTCAGTGAAATCTGATGTTTTCAGCTTTGGAGTTCTTTTATTAGAAATAATTTGTGGGAAAAGGAATGGTGGATTCTATCTTTCAGAACATGGTCAAAGCCTTCTTCTATATGTAACCTTTACCCCCTTTGATATCATTAACCAATTGATTTGATATTACAAAAAGATATGCAAGTGTTTCAAGTATAGTTTTTAAATTTACATATCTGCATGCAGAGTTGGAAACTTTGGTGTGAAGGAAAAGGTTTGGAACTGTTAGATCCAATACTGAAAAAGACATATATAGCTAATGAAGTTATGAAATGCATACACATTGGTTTGTTGTGTGTACAAGAAGATGCAGTTGATAGACCAACCATGTCCACAGTTGTTGTCATGCTAGCAAGTGACACAATGGCACTTCCCAATCCTAAGCATCCTGCATTTTCAGTTGGAAGAAAGACTAGAGAAGATGAATCAACATCCAAAGGTCCCAAGGATCCTTCTGTTAATGAAGTAACAATGTCAAATGTTTTCCCTAGGTAGAGGATATTACTACAACATGGTACAATTTTTGCTTTGAAAATACCCATGTTGTATATTCTATTCATACTGTTAATTGCATGATGTTGCTTTCAAATTTTATCAATTCAGCCTCTTTTAGGATGATTCCTATATCATCACACTCTTTATATTTTGTGTTAACATTTCGGCTTAAAGGAATGACAAAAGTGGATGTATGATGTATCATGTCAGTTAACTAGTTTTCACCTTTTCAGAAAAATAAAACAACTTAAAAGTTCAAATTGATTTTGTAAAATATGGAACCTTAATTGTCGTGGAATCAAAGGAGTCAATATATAACTTCTATGCGTCGAAGAACCTTAACTGTCGTGATATATAATAGAGCCAACGAGGTCAATATATAATTGCTTCGCCAGAAAATTATTGTATCTTCAACTTCTGGACATTAACACTTAATCACTTTGCTTGTGTAAGGTAGCCTTAGATGACAATGTCGAGTTCCATGGGTACAGCCTCGTCACGATTGAACGAAAGTGATGTCATCGAGTTTGTTGTTTATTTGAAATTATGACAAGCCATAACTTCATTAAATACATGTTATAAGGAATGTCAAGGTACGAACATGCAAACTATTTTGTTGAAAATGGGAATCTATTTGTATCTTCATTAAATACATGTATAAAGAATGTCATCATAAACAATTTACAATATCAACTACCTAGGTAAAATATTTGATAATGTTACTTCATTTTTTGATGTTGATTCATCTTCCCTAATGTTTCTTCCAACTGAAAATGCGGGATGCTTAGGATCGGGAAGCGCTATCATGTCACTTGCTAGCATGACAACAACTGTGGACATGGCAGGTCTATCTACTGCATATTCTTGTACACACAACAAACCAATGTGTATGCATTTCACAACTTCATTGGCTATGTATGAATTTTTAAGTATTGGATCTAACAGTTCCAAACTCTTTCCTTCACACCAAAGTGTCCAACCCTACATGCAGATAATGCATATTTAGAAACTATACTTGAAACACCTGCATATGTTTTTTGTAATATCAAATCAATTGCTAAATGATATCAGAGGGCTTACATATAGAAGAAGGCTTTGACCATGTTCTGAAAGATAGAATCCACTATTCCTTTTCCCACAAATATCTAATAAAAGAACTCCAAAGCTAAAAACATCAGATTTCACTGAATATAACCCTTCCATAGCATATTCTGGAGCCATGTATCCACTTTATAAAATCATTAGAATAATAATTAGTATGTCAATGTAACAAGCTTTTGTAATTAAGTACATAATGAAAAGAAAGAGTTGTCGGTAACACATACTAGGTCCCCATAACTCTTCTTGTGTTTTCCTTATTCTGGCCCTTTTCAAATGCCCTTGCCAAACCAAAGTCTGATATTTTTGGATTCATCTCTTGATCTAGAAGAACATTGCTCGCTTTCAAGTCTCTATGGATTACTCTAAGTCTCGAGTCTTCATGAAGGTACAGAAGTCCCTTTGCAATTCCATTGATGATGCTCAATCTTAACTTCCAATCAAGTTGTTTTCGTTTTTCGTCATCTGAAGTCCACGTGACAGAAAAGGAGCAGAGAACATTTAATAAACTTGTGCATAATAATTGTAGTATTGAGTCTATTTAAAACATACTAAATAGGTGAGAGTCAAAGCTAGAATTGGGCATGTACTCATATACAAGCAGCTTTTCATTTTCCTCAATGCAGCATCCCAAGAGTTTCACAAGGTTCCTATGTTGCAACTTAGCTATAAATATTACTTCATTCTTGAACTCCTCTAAACCTTGACCAGATGTTTTAGACAGCCTTTTGACTGTTCCATCTACTAAATTAGCCTGAAAGAAATGTTGAGGAGAACAAAAGTATATGGCAACTTAGCATCAAAGCAAAAATATACATGCTAGCATATGAAGCATTGATCAAAGGCACAGACACCAGACACGCAGACAGCAGTTTTAATTTGAAAAATACAAGTAACTGAAGTGTCAGTGTCGATGTCAATGTCTGACACGTACGCGTCGGATCCCAGACACGTCTTCAACCGAAAGTGTTGGTGTAGAGATGCAAATCCAATTAAAAGATACCTTGTAAACAGGTCCAAATCCACCTTCTCCTAGTTTACATAACTCTGAAAAGTTATTAGTACTTTGTCGAATCCTAATTAAAGGGATTGTGGGAAGGTCTGCATTAAGTGAATCCTCTTTTTGAGCATGATCATGATAAGATGTAAGAGTGTTCTCTGATATAAGTCCAACTGTAAAGAAAACTTGTTGGCATGAGGGATGATGTGAAATATATCAAAGTGTTAATTACCTTTATTTGACCGATTCCGCCTCCATAAGTAGTAGATACAACAACTTAATAGAGCTAGTGCCACTGCTACCAACACAGTTACTATAGTGATGATCAATGTTTTTGATTTACTTGAACCTTCTTGCTTGGCTGCATGTGCAACAATAGAGAAGATGAAAATTTCAGGTGTCTTTTCTCATATATATATATATATATATATTAAATTCATTTTATACATATATATACAGGGATAAAGAAGGCTACCAATACACTATTTCTAAGGCCTGCTATTGATGAATTTTATGTTGGTCCACCTAAATAACTTGAAATCCACTTTCTATTTAGTTAGCTGACATGAAATTCATTCAATACTACTGTGTTAAAAAAAGTGCATTACTTATATTCCTTTCAAATGGTTCCAACTCATAGGTAGTGTTAGTTAAATATTCTAGTATGCATTTAGCTTTCCATTTTTCTAAATGCTTTAAAATCAGACAAAGAAAACATGGGTTTCCAATTGATTAATTCTTCAAAAAGTATGTAACAAGTTTTGCAAAGGCACTTTATTTTTGCCAAAAAATAATAGTAAATTTAGACTGCTAATTGCCAAAAGAAGAAAAAAAGTGGTGGAATAGCAGCAGGCTAAAGAAAGAGCAAGCATACTAATGTTTACACGTTATTCATTGGTAGAAGAATGGTCTCTAATCTTACAAATCTAGCTGTGTTTCTTCACCCATAAAAGAAAGGGCAAGCTTTTCTTGCACACATAAATACCTCCAAGTAGCAGTAGCAATATTTTTCCAAAGTTAAATGCATGTAACCTCCAAAAGGCAACGCACTAAATAATCTCGCCTAACTTATGACCTATGTGGCTATGTCGCACGAATACTTCATATGGAAGACGTGTCCGGTGTCCGACAGGTGTTGTGCCGGACACTGACACCAACATTTCAAACGTGTCGGACACTGACACCGACATTTCAATTACTTTCATTTTCTCAAATATTTATCGGTGTCTACGTGTTCGTGTCTGTGTCATGTATGGTATCTCTTTCTGTGTCGGTGCTCCATAGTTCATGACCCATGGCAGTTATAAAAAATATAAAATCATAAAAATAAACAATCTGAACCAAGAAAATCAAATATTATAACTTGCAACAAAATATGTGAATGATCAATATGCCAGATGTACCTTGAATATTAGGCAAAGGAGAAGATGTTTGATCAACAATCTGGTAGAACTTGAAATCATCATACTTTATAAGACAACTTGGAGCAAGAACCTGCCATCCCGCTTTTGTTCCACAACATTTAGGAACTTTATCTAACATAGCCTCCAAACACTGACTACACTGTTTTATAGTTAGGGCCCTACTACATTGCACAAACCCATACCTTTTCTCAGAACTCAAATTGAACTCACCCATTGCATACAACTTGTTGGTCTCAACAGTAGCTTCTCTTATCAAATTCTTCATATGATTCTCAGCTATCTCAACTTCTTCTGAACTAGTAATGTTCTTAGACCCCAAAATCTGCCATGATGGGGTTATGGCCATGTTTCCAAAGAAATCATTGTTGGAATACCTGAGAATGCAAAAGTTGTACCATACAACAGCTGAAGGTTTGTTCGGACAACGTTGAAGAATTTCTGAAGCTGCTGTAGAGACACAGAATTGGCAGAATGATCCTGTGAGATCACCTCTGCAATCATAGAGTCCATAGACAGCATCAACTGTGTTGGTTCCTATGCTGGTGTGATTATATCCTTTGCTTGTTATGGCATAGGAGAGCCATGAAAGGACTTTGTTGAGATTTGTTTTGTATGTTGTTGTAAGAGGTTGTTCTGTTGAGTTTTGACAATCATCACCTACATAGTTTGCTGATTGTCCACTTGTTGTGGTGAAAATGATGAGGAAACAAGTAAATCTAAGGATGGTGAGTTTTTTTGTCATCACCATTGGGTGATGAAATGATTGTGATCAATTGTCATTATAGCAATATGTTATAGCAAATTGAATTTCACACCCCAATAATTGATGATGATTTTGATTCTTTGATTCATAGAATTTGAAGTCAACTCTGCATATAATATATATATATTATGCTGACTGGAGACAGCAACATGTTGTTTTTAAATGAAATATTTGAAGAAGATTCCCAACAAATGAATCCTGTTTCTCCAGCAAATTATTAAAATATAAATAACTTGAATTGAATAAACATGCTATATATATATATATAATATGATAACAGACCAGAAAAGTTAAGCTGGAAGATGTAACTTATAAAATGTTCAGACTACTCATGCAAATCATGAAAACCAAAACACTCTACAACCTTCTGAAATTAGACTAGTCTAAATGTGCCAGTTTAAGCCTTCAAATATGCCAGTTTTATGCCAAAAAATTAGACTAGTCTAAATGTGTTAATCTTCAGTGCATGTTTATAATAAAGAAAACTTTACAAAAAAAATAAAAGCTTCACAAAAAAGAATTTGTTGTAGATGAATTTATTGTTTTTATACAGCCAAATGGCGTCACTTGATCCATGTAGCTGAACCTACTTGGTAGGCTTGGTTTTGTCTTAATATTAATTTTTTGTGATGAAAAAATTGCTCAGTGTTACTTCATTATATTTTTGCACTCCTCCACCAAGGTCCTAAATCTGCCACTAGCCCACTAATAGTGGCTAGGCACACCATTTAAAAAGTGATAGAATCTATAAAAAATATAGAGGTAAAAACCTAAATTACCCTATGACCATTGGTCTTCTTCATATTGAAAGTTTTGGTAAAAGAAAAAGTAAACAATCAATAGGGGTAATTTAGATAAATTAACTAAAAAATCTTTGAGTTGCTTATATTTAGTAGCATGAAAAAATAGATATTTTTTCTTATAAATGAAAATGGAGGGAGTGTTTTATAAGGTAACTCTCTTTAAGGTAACTCTCTTTACATGTAAAGAGAGTTACCTAAAAATGATACCTAAAAAATGATACGGCAAGGAAAGAGAGTTTAGTAATATGTAAATATCATATTCCTTGCCGTATCATTTTCACTCACTAATATCAAATATACAAATATAATTGTATAAGAATATGATTAACATCAGCACTTCTCTCTTTTTTTGTTTTTTTACTAAAAGTGGTCATCTTATAGTTTAATTGAATGACAACCGAGCATTGACAGTTTAATTCTCGAAGAAAGGATATAATTTGACTTTTCTTCAAAAAAAAATTAACAATTAAGATTTTATGAACCACATAATTATTATGTATCTAGGTACAACTAGGTACACACAAACATTATTTCTATAGTTAAACTTATAATTAATCTCTATGACCTCACTTGGTGAATATATTTTCAATGTCAAATCTAATAATATAAGCATTTGATCAACATCAAATCAATTATTAACAAGTTTACAAAGCATGGTTTACTTTTCTATAGGTTCAAATCTTGACCCAGATGTTTTCACACCATGAATAGTTTGGACACTTACTCTTTTGTCCTTTACAAATCACTTTTTCTTATTGACCTTTTCAATTTCACAATTTTCAGTCTTTCCTTACGCACCCCACCACATTTTCTGTCTTGCATGTCATTACTCTTCAAGTTATCTTATATTTTATTCATTTCAAATTTACTATTCTACATGGTCAGAAAATTCATGCTACAAGTATAGGCAGCCATCTTATGATTCTCTGAACTTAATCCTTGTTAAAAGTTTGACAAATTTGTTTATATATTTCTATATAATCAAGGTCTCTAAATCCTCACATAAACTATATTGATCAAGCAACATCAGAAAAAAAAAATGTTCCATCTATGGTTATTTATCATCAAATTGATATATCTTTTCTCCTTAATAGCCGGCCAGAACAATAGCAACCAACAACCACTTGATTATAGATATGCTTGTTTAGACCAATCTTCTGTTCCTCCCTCTAACACATACCAAATCAATCTCAACAATTTAATCTCTTCACTATCATCTGATTCTGCTACTAGTAATGGTTATGGTGAAAGAATTTCAGGCAATGATCAAAACAATAAGGTTTATGGACTTTACCTTTGTCGCGGCGACGTGAACACGAGCCTTTGTCACACATGTGTTCAAAACTCTAGCAGATTGATCAAACAACACTGTCCTAATAATTCGTCAGCAGTTTTATGGTACCCCTTTTGTCTTTTAAGGTACTCAAATCATAGTTTCTTTGGTAACCTTACATTAAGACCAAGGATTCCTATGTTTGATGCAACACAGAATTTTACAAGTGTCGGAGAATTTGATAGTGATGCTAGGATTTTAATGAATGGTTTGATACAAATGGGTTCGGCGAATTCTTTGATGTTTGGTACACATATGTTTAACATAAATGGTACACAAAGAAGGTATGGTTGGGTGCAGTGTAGTAGAGATATTACTAGTGAGGAATGTAGAACTTGTTTGAGTAATATGCTTGAGGATGTTGAAAATTGTTGTGAGGAGAAGAAAGTTTGGCGTGTCTTTTCTCCGAGTTGTATTCTTATGTATGAAACTCAACCGTTCTTTTTGAATGATACATTCGCTCTCGCGCCAGCGCCTCAGCAAGGTATGACATTTTTCGCCTTTGACTTTAGTTCATATTTGTACTATTATGTACCTAGAGACAATTTGCTAAGATCTTTAAGATGCAAAGAATGAATATCCATATTCCTAAATCTTGAAATTAGTTTTAAGAAATTGTACTTTTATGTTTTAACAAATAGTTTCAATCCGCTAGCTTATCCGCTATCAGCTATTCACTATTAGTTCATCTGCTATAAGCCGGTTTAGCCGCTACCCGCTATTTTTTTTTTTACCAAACAAAGCCTTTATCAAAGACCCTTCAGTATGCTTGTTTTAGTAATGTATTTGTTTGCATCTCCTATTTTAAGCTAAGAAGAAAAGAAACACAAAGTCCACAACAAATTATTTCATTTTCACTCAACATTTTTCACAAATGCAGCATGTTGTTCTGTCTTGTTAATGCAGCCAAAGAAAAGAGTGAAACGAGTTCACGGATTATAATAATAATCATTGCTGTAACTGGAACTGTGGTGGTAGCTTTATTGGCTTTCAGCACATATTACTTCTGGTGCTTGAAAAGGAAAAAAGGTAAACTCTAACTCTCAACAGTTAGTTATTTAAGCTAAAAGCTATCAGTTATTTTCTGTCTATATGTCTGATATTTCCATTTTTCAGAGAAAGAATCTATGCAAAGCCAAAGTCCAATGTTTTCTGAAGAACAAACTGACTATGAGGAGACTGGGAATCCTGACTTACCTATGATGCATCTAAGTACTATTCTAAAAAGTACTAATAATTTTTCTGATGGATATAAATTAGGAAAAGGTGGATTTGGCACTGTCTACAAGGTAATCAACTAAAATAACATACATAATACATGATAGTCCCTCTGCTCCTATGTATAAGAAGAAAAATGCAGTTTTAGGTTCATTGAATAACCGATTTATCTAGTCTATATTATAGATCAGATACATCAGTTATTTGTGAGAAGATTGTGTCAGGCGAGATTGCTACTTCATTTGTTGGTTCTAATGGTATATTGAATAATTGATGTATCTGGTTTATGGTATAAATCAGATACATCAGCTATTCAATGAACATAAAGCTGTATTTTTTTCTAATAAATAGGACCAAAGTGAGTACTTATTTGATTGATTTTTCTTTTGTTGTAAACATTCTTACTCGAAAATTTGAAAAATGTTTTAGGGTGTTTTAGAAGATGGAAGGCAAATTGCTGTTAAAAGGCTTTCAAAAATTTCTACTCAAGGTGTGGAGGAATTCAAGAATGAAGTAATATTGATTGCCAAATTGCAACATAGAAACCTTGTGAGACTATTGGCTTGTTGCCTTGAGCAAAATGAGAAGCTTCTTATCTATGAATATTTGCCTAATTCAAGCCTTAATTTCCATCTATTTGGTATGACATAGATTTGATTGAATATAACATAAAGTTTACTTTTATCTTCATTGTTTAAACTGATCATTCATCTTATTTTGAATATAACATAATGTATTAATGGATACTACCTTAATTTCTGTCAAATTCCTAAGAAATGCATTGCTTTTTATTTGGCCATCAGAAGATATTGTTGTAAATAGTGTATAGCATAATCACTGTAATTATTTATTTGGACTCATTTATCAGGCCTGTTAAGTTTAGAATAGTCTATTTAAATAGATTAACACTTGTACTCTATTTATACAATCGAAATATAATTCAGAAATATTTTTCCACAGATAAGATAAAGGGTGCACAGCTGGTTTGGAAACAACGATTAAACATTATTAACGGGATTGCTAAAGGGATTTTATATCTTCATGAGGACTCTAGACTAAGGGTTATTCATAGAGATCTAAAAGCTAGCAATATACTATTAGATCACGAAATGAATCCAAAAATCTCAGACTTTGGACTTGCAAGAGCATTTAGAGAAGACCAGGGGGAAGCAAATACAATTAGAGTTGTTGGAACTTAGTAAGTGTAAACCATTTTATTTTCTTTCAATTGTACAAGAATGCATACTTCCTCACTTGAATTATAAGAGCATGCATAACCACATAGCATCACATTTTAAATGCTAACCTACTTTATGTCAGTTCATAAGAAATGTGTAAAGTTTATGGTCTTAGAATTTGGGTTGGGCCTAACTCAACCCTACAAACTCAGCTTGTAGCGTGAGGGATGCCTCCCACTTTTAAACTCATTTTCCTGCCATATCACATCCTATGTGGGAATCTTAACACACCCCATCACACTCATGACTGGTTAACCTAGGATTGACTCTAATACCATCTAAGAATTAGGTTTGAGCTAACTCAACTCTACAAAACCGACTTGTAGAGTGAGAGATGCCTCCCACTTATAAACTCATTTTCATGTCATATCACATCCGATGCGAGACTCTTAACAAATGGAATAAAATTACTCATTTTTCCTATCTTCTCTCATTCCAATTAAAATATCACACCTCAATAAAAAAAAATGTCTTTTTGCTATGTTTTTCTTTTGTTGCTGAAAGAGCACTATTTTTATTGGAAGGACACAAAAAGTGACATGTAATTTCAATGAGTTGGGTAAATTTCACTGATATATTTACTTTGACCAGCGGATACATGGCTCCAGAATATGCTATGGAAGGCTTGTTCTCAGTAAAGTCAGATGTTTTTAGTTTTGGTGTTCTTTTGCTTGAAGTCATCAGTGGAAAAAAGAATGGAAAATTCTATCTTTCAGAATATGGTCAAAGCCTTCTTATATATGTAAGTTTCCTAACTTATGCTTCTAAACATTTCTCAAAAAATAATTGCTTATAAGTTTGTAGAACCGATACTTCCGGTTGAAGGCGTGTTTGGTGTACGACACATATTGTGTCGAACACCAACACTGACACTGTGTCGAACACCAACACTGACACTTCAATTACTTGTATTTTTCAAATCAAAATCAGTGGCTGCGTGTCTGTGCGTGTCCGGTGTCTGTGTCTGTGTCTGTGTCAGTGTTTCATAGCTTATAACCAAATCAAATGCATGTATTATTATAGGCATGGAACTTCTGGTGTGAAAGCAAAGGTTTGGAATTAATGGATCCAATGATAGAAAAGTCATGTGTAACTAGTGAGTTTCTGAAGTGTATGCACATTGGCCTATTGTGTGTACAAGAAGATGCAGCAGATAGACCTACAATGTCAAGTGTTGTTCATATGCTTGCAAGCGACACCATGACTCTTCCTAGCCCCATGCGCCCTGCATTTTCTGTTGGAAGGGCTGTCAATGAACGACGGTCTTCTTCAAATACTTTTACATCTGCCAATGAAATAACCGTGTCGGAAATGATGCCAAGATGATCAACAGAAATGGACATACTATTCTTTTTAGCCTTTTGTTTGTAGGATTCAGAAAAATTGTATGCACTTAGAAGCACAAAAAAATATGTTTAGCAAGATGACATGCATTTTTGGTGTGTAAATATGATTGAGTCTTTGAAAATATATCCCTTGGCATTTGTTATTACTTATGTTGTTTTGCAGACAACATTGTTACACAATTTCCGTATATTTTTGTTTGAAAACAAAACAAAAGAGAGAATATATGTTGGACTATGTCCTTTTCATATTTTTACCATTCATAAAGTAAGTGGTGTAATATGGGTACTATTAAATAGTCAGCAAACTATACTTATTTTGTTATAACTGTAACTATATCATAATAGTTTCATTGAAGGTGTCATGAATAAATGAGCTGAAAAGGTTGTTTGATTTAGAATCCAACAACTTGTAAGAAAATATTAGGCCTTCAATTATTTACTTTGGTTAAAAGGAACATAAAAACAGGTGAATTATTTACTTTGGACATGGATGGTATTTTGAGAGATAAGTTATAAGTTGATACTTTGGTTAGAAGGAACATAAAAACGTATGAGTGGTATTTTGAGAGATAAGTTGATACAATGAGGTATGGTTATCAGTATCTTACAATTCATATGATTTGTATTCCGATTCGATAAATCAAACAATATCAATACGTATCTATGTGTGAATCTCTTTTGCACCTGAATCTCATCATGAATCGGAATTTTTTTGAATCTTAGGATACGAATTTGCATTACTAAAATGCCTGCTCAAGTAATTTTTGGGGAAGTTTTTCTTAAATGGGTAATAAGCCAAAAGCAATCCTTCTAAATTCCTCAAGTCAGATTGACTAACAAACAACCCTAGCACACTATGTTTTTGGTTTGCACTCCCTCCTAAAAAAGCAATTTTTTAAAACTTTTTGCCTACATAGTGTACGCCCTCCCTTCTCCTCTACAGTTCTTTGTTTTTTGCTCTTCAATTTATGATTCGAATATATTGAATTGTTTTGAAGGACATATATGATATACTAGTTTGTACTTTTTAGCTTAGTTCTCTTTTTTTTTACTAACAAATGTCATAGTTTTATTGATCATGTATCTCACGATTCGAAAAAGGATACGATTCACGATTCAGAAAATAGGTATTCTGATTTGACAATACGTATCCTGATTTGATAACCATGCAATCCATCAGAGTTTATACATAGATTATGAATGTTTTATTTAAGTGTAGAAAGATATTAAAATGTAACATGTTTAATGTATATCTGATATGACATGCCGATAAGCTTGTCATCGCCAACAATCCGCGAGTTGGTTTCTGTCGTCAGATCCACATTGAAAAGGAGAATAATGTTTCTTTCTCTTCCTTGACATAAAAGATTATTTGAAGAAGACAAGGATGCAAACAACTGTCCTTCAAGACCAGCAAAAACATAAGTCATAAGTTCATAACAAAAACCTACAGATAGATTGTCCAAAACTCAATCAGTGTAGACACAAAAGTTTATCTGATCTTCCTAAACAGTATATTATGTGTTCAGTAATAATTTACATACAGAATTCTGAACCCTACAAAAGCTACGAAGAACAGCATGTCCATATCTGTTGATCATCTAGGATACACTTCAGACAAGGTTACTTCATTGACAGAGATTAAAGTGTTTGACAATCCCCGTTCAACAACAGCCCTTCCAACAGAAAATGCTGGACGCGTGGGACTAGGAAGAGTCACGGTGTTGCTTGCAAGCATATGAACAACACTCGACATTGTAGGTCTATCTGCTGCATCTTCTTGTACACACAATAGGCCAATGTGTAAACACTTCATAAATTCACTAGGTACACATGAATTTTCTATCAACGGATCCATAAACTCCAAACCTTTGCTTTCACACCAGAAGTTCCATGCCTATATTTATACACGTGCGTTTGATTTAGTTCTAAGCAATTTTTATTTTTTGGTAAAAACATTGAATATATAAGCATCAAGTAGGAAACTTACATATATGAGAAGGCTTTGGCCATGATCTGCAAGATAGAATTTGTTGTTCTTTTTTCCACTGATGATCTCTAGCAAAAGTACACCAAAGCTGAAAACATCTGACTTCACTGAAAACAAGCCTTCCATAGCATATTCTGGAGCCATATATCCGCTACTCAAAATATATGTATCAGTTAAATTTATCCAACTAGAAATGTAACTTCTTTTCTCTTTTTGTTTCCATCCAATAAAAACATAAAACCTTGGCGAAAGTGGGACTCAACCCTACAAAACCGTCTTGTAGAGTGATGAATGTCTACCACTTATAAACTCATTTTCAGACCATATCACATACGATGTGGGACTCTTAACATATATAAAATAGATAAATATTTAAGACTTAAAAATGTGAATGTGATAGATGCTATGTGGTTATGTATACTCATATAAACCATATTAAGAAGATTCGTTGTTGCTCAATTCAAGGAAAGCAAAAGTGGCTTATATATACTTACTAAGTTCCAACAACTCTATTAGTATTTGCTTGCCTCTGGTCTCCTCCAAATGCTCTTGCTAGTCCAAAGTCTGAGATTTTTGGATTCATTTCATGATCTAAAAGTATATTGCTAGCTTTCAAGTCTCTATGAATAACCCTGAGTCTTGAATCCTCATGAAGATACAAAATCCCTTTAGCTATCCCATTAATAATGCTTAATCTTTGTTTCCAATTCAACTGTGCACCCTTTTCCTTATCTAGCAGTAAAATATAAAGCAATGCAATTCTAGTAAATATGGCTGAAATAAAAAAAAATCCATAACAAATACATTATTCTGTATGGTTAGACACCAAATTCAAAAGCTAAACTTTGTGGAACCAATCATCTGTTTGAAGATATCTTCTTATTGTGTATATCACCATGATAGTCTGTAATCATCAATACAATATTTTATTACTACTTATCCTGATTATCATTTATTAGGAACAATCTGTATAAAACTATCAATGCTTGTACTTTCAGATAATTAAAACACCGTTCAGATTTTCTTCACTCTTCTCTTTCATGTTATGCATTAAGATGATGATTAATCAGTTCAAAAAAAAGTAATAGCCATTTTGGTTCCTCAAATTTTCAGAAAAGTTCAATTTTGTAACGATATTACTAATTAGTCTCTTACATTTCCAAATGTTATTCAGTTTAGTCCTTCAAATTATCGATTCCTATTTGGTCCCGGACTTTTACAACTTAATATCAATTAAGTCTCTAGCTTTTACAACTTCGTATCAGTTTGGTCCCTGATATATAGAAAAGTCAGGGACCTAATTGATATTAAGTTGTAAAAGTCGGGGACCAAATAGGAATCGATAATTTGAAGGACTAAACTGAAGAACATTTGGAAATGTAAGAGACTAATTAGTAATATCGTTAATGTTAAGGACTACACTGAACTCTTTTAAAATTTGAGGGACCAAATTGGCTATTAATTCGTTCAAAAAATGAAGAGAAAATTAACAAAGTGCAGAAGGTTCATTGTTTATGAGTTTTACCAAGTAGGTGGAAATCAAGGCTTGAATTGGGCAAGTATTCATAGATAAGAAGTTTTTCATTTTGCTCAATGCAGCAAGCCAAAAGTCTCACAAGGTTTCTATGCTGCAATTTGGCAATTAACATTACTTCATTCTTGAATTCCTTCACACCTTGAACTGAATTTTTTGAAAGCCTTTTAACAGCAATTAGGCTTCCATCTGTTAAAACACCCTAAAACATTTTGCAAATGTTCTAAGTAAGAATGCTGTAAGAGGAGAAATCCAACAAAGAAATATAAAGTTTAGTGTATGTTATCCAAATTTATTACCTTGTAGACAGTGCCAAATCCACCTTCTCCCAATTTATATTCGTTAGAAAAATTATTAGTACTTTTTAGAATAGTACTTAGAGGCATCATAGGTAGATCAGCATTCACACTCTTCTCATTATCACTATGATCTTGAGAAAACATTGGATTTAGGCCTTGCATAGCTTTTTTGTCTGAAAATATGCAATTATCAAACACATGCAAAAAATAATTGGATATGGATCTTCTGTTGGGCGCAGAATGGTGTTGTGCCAGCAAGGGCCGTCATTCTAGAGAGAGAATCTCTCTAGATCTGACGGCCCACACTGGCGCAACACCATTCTACGCAGATGATCTGCACATGAAATAATTGATAGCCCTAGTTTAAAGACCTCTTTGAGAGCTAAAGCTTACCTTTTCTTTGTTTCACGCGCCAAAAGTAGTGTGTGGCGAAAGCCAATAGAATCGTTCCACTTACACAAATGATTATTATTATAATCCATGACCTTGTGTCACTCTTTTCTTTGGCTGCATTAACAAGACAGAACAATGTACTGTATTTGTGAACAATCTTGGACTCTTGATGTTAAATGATAAGTTACCAAAAATGTTGTCGATAGAAAATATAGTCGTGCACAGGGCTGACCTAACGTCACATGGGGCCTTAAGCAATCATGTATGTTGTGACTGCAAATGTGGGGCAATTAGGTCTTTCGACAATGACCTGGAGCCTTTAGGAGGTAAGTAATGCAGAAAATTGCGCCTAATATTTGTAGAAAATATAAGTTGGTTGGATGAAGGTCTAGAGAAAGGGCGTTAATGGCCTCTTATTTAGATCGGCCCAAGTCGCGTAGTCACTAAATTTACAAAATTGGATTTTATTCAGTCTTTGATTTTGAGAGAAAGATGTAATGAAAGTAAAAGATGAATCCAACCGCCAAAATTTAGTGTCTACAAGTTCTTTTGACAGCAGGGAATCCAAATCCTACAAACCACCTATATTATTGGGTGAACATTAATTGTGTTAAAGTACAATTTATAAATATCATTTAGGATTTAGGGGTATGAATATTCGCTCTTTGCATCCTATAGATGCATGGTACAAATATGAACTGAAGTCAAAGATAAAGAAGAAATAGACACCAGACACGACACTGACACTAACGTGTAGACATCAACAACAATTTGAGAAAATGGAAAAGATTGAATGTAACCACATCACATGTGTCAATGTTGTGTCGGTGTTGACGTGTCAGATACAGAACACACCTAAATCTGAAGTGTATGTGCTATATAGAGAAAGCCATACCTCGCCGAGGCGCTGTCACATTAGGCAGCGGATCATTCAACAAGAATGGTTCAGCTTCATACATGATAACACAACTTGGAGAAACGACACGCCAAACGTTTATCTCCTCAAAATTTTTAACCACATCAAGCATATTGCTCAAACAAGTTCTACAATCCTCACTAGTAATATCCCTACTACATTGCACCCAACCATACCTTCTTTGAGTACCATTTATGTTAAACATATGTGTCCCAAACATTAAGGGTGTTTCTGAAGCCAATTCTATCAAACCATTCATCAATATCATAGCATCACTATCAAATCCTTTACCACTGCTAGTAAAATTCTTTGTTGCTTCAGACATAAAAATCCTTGGTCTTAATGTAAGTTTACCAAAGAAATTCTGATTTGAGTACCTTAGAAGACAAAAGGGGCTCCAAAAAATAGCTGATGCATTATTAGGGCATAGTTGTTTGATCATTCTGCTAGAATTTTGAACACATGTGTGACAAATTGTGGTATTAATCACATCACCACGACAAAAATAAAGACCATAAACCATGTTTTTGCTTCTGCCTGAAATTCTTTCACCAAAACCATTGCTGGTAACAGAATCAGATGATAATGAAGAGATCAAATTGTTGAGGTTGGTTTGGTATGTGATAGAGGGAGGAATAAATGATTTGTCTAAACAAGCATACCTAGAATCAAGTGACTGTGTATTGCTACTGTTATGGCCAGAAGCAAAGCAAAAAATGCACATCAATTTGATTGTATATAACCACAAATTGAGCATTCTTTGGCTGCTACCATTACCTTGTTTCATCATTACTTTATGTGAGGCTTGTGAGTTGTGACATAAAGGCCTTGATTTCATAGTTATGTTAAAGGAAGCGAATTCTCTGCGTTTTTTTGTCAACTTAGATGAAAGGGCAAATAAACGCCGTAGACACTATCACACGATGACAACGAGTTCGAACTCTATTTGAAATTTCACTAACTAGTGTTTAAACTGTAATTAGTTGGATTTAACTCATAGTTAGTGTTAGTTTTTAATAAACCCGGGTGCCGGGGTTTCATGTGGTTGAAATTACCAATTATGAATTATTTGCCTTTTTTTAAAAAGAGAGAAAGGAGATAAAAAATACTATCTCCATCTCATTTTGTTTGCAATTTAAGGTTTTGACATACTCCTTAAGAAAAATAATTAATAGTCTAGATTTTATAAATAATGGCGTATGATTTACCGTTTTGCTCTTTATATCTCCACATAGATGAATTGTGAATCATTTATTGAATTTGAAAACTCTCATAATAAAGAAAGGTATGAGTGGAAAAAATTATTAAATAAATGCTTCATTGAAATGTAAATCAACATTCGATTCGTGATAAATTGATTTTGGTAAAATAACAAACAAAATGAAACAGGTGGAGTAGGATATTTCAGCAAATAAATAGAACTATTTTTCAAAGGTTTAACATGAATGTAATCAGACACTTCTAGATAGTCATAGAACACACACTTCTTTTAACACCAAAGATAATAATACTCTTGTTAATACTAGTGTCGGGAGCGACGCACACGAGTGTATTTATTAAAAATAATTAGTATGCACCAATCGGGTACGAACCCAGGACTCCATAGTCTTTTTTTTATATAAACTGGATATCTTCTGCGTGCAAGTTTTGTGTGTGAGTTTCAAATGAGAGTTATCATTCCACACACAAATTTTCTAATTAATCAAATCTTTTTATAAATGGAAATGTATATTTAGTCAAATCTTTGAATGGACTCGTAATTACACCATTTATTTCTCCTAATTAATACTATTATGAATTAAATATATGAAAAGGTATAGTTAGAAATAAATTTTTATTAATTATGAAATATGATAAAATAATAAATGTTAATTATACGAAGATTTGACTAATTAATTCACTGTACACAATTGAGTCAAAAGAAAAAAATTCATTGTACACAATAGTTTTATGTAGTTAATGTAGTTTCATCTTATATCTTATGCGGCTTGTCACCGAGCGCGCCAAACTTCAGCCTTTTTTTTTTTTTTTTTTTCTATTCTTCCTTTTTTTTGTTTTGCTTTTTGTTTTTTTATTTATTTTTTTTCTTCTTTTATATTACTTCACTTTTTTTATCTTCTTCCTTTTTTCATTTACTTTTTTTTCCTTTTTTGTTTTTAAGCGCTTTTAGGGTGAGGGAACAAATCAAATTCCTCAGAACCATTAAATATGACTGTAGGATGTAGTATAAAAATTCATCAACGGTTGAGATTTAATACAAGTTGATTCAATCTTAACCACTCATAGCATTTTACACAATATCTTACGATCAATTTTAGTGGTTATCGATGACGGATTTAATTTGCTCCCTCAACCTAAAAGCACCCTTTGGTTTTTACTTCAGTTTTTTCTTCTTCCTTTTTTATATTTTAAGAGCTGCTTTACAGTCTCAAAAATTTTAAATGTTTAAATATGCAAATTTTTACATAAATAAATATTTACGTAAATATTTATTTACGTAAATATTTAAGTCTCAAAAATATTTATTTACGTAAACTTTAGTCACATTTACAATAGGTCCCTCAATCGTACTCTTTCAACTTTCTATAGGTGCTTCTATTTTATTTGTAATTTCCATCCAACACTACACGATACCACGTGTTTCACTTTCTATTTGTGTTTTCTTCTATGTTTTGGTCATTTCGTACCAACGGGTATTTAAACCATTCTTTAATTGGTGTTTATATTTTTATCTTTCTTTAAAATTCGAGTACAACATTGCTGCATTGACTCCTGTGGGAACTTCAGTCACATTTACAATACAACCTTCATGATCTTCTTTCAACGGGAACTTCAGTCGCATTTACAATAAAATCTCCAAAATCTTTTTCAATTTTGTATAACTACACCTATTTTATCATGGGTTTCCTTCAACCATGCTTGATATCCAGCGTGTTTCACTTTTTAATTGTGTTGTCTTTTTTTTCTTTCTAATTATGCGTTAATTTTTTTATTTACATTTGATGAATGTGGATTATGTTATTAAATTTTTTGAGACTTTTTCTTCTTATTTTATCAAAGGTTAATGTTCTTTTTAAAATTTATAATCTTTTGATTAAAATTTATATTTATAATTTAATTTTTATTCACAGTTATTAGATTTTATATTTTGCAGACTAACACCATTTGCCCAATGGCACAGGTTACCCTGGGGCCCGGTAGTCGATCCCGTGCTCCAGATTTTGATTCTCACAGTTGACAAACTCAGTGTTGACCAGTGCAAAATTTGTATTCAAGCACAATGAGATATTAGTATGATAGAATTTAGCCAACCCCGTGCGGGAATTGCCGCACTTTTTTTTTTAACTTTAGATTTTTCCTTTTTATTTTAATGTTTTCCATTTTTTTCCTTTTTAATATTTTAACGAGTACTCTAGGGTCTCGAAAAATTTTAGGTGTTTAAATATGCGAATTTTGTTTTTTAATTATCGAGTTGGTGAAAAAAAGATTTAATTTCATGACAAAATACATAAAATGATATGCTAAACAATGTGCTTTGGTATACTCGATGGTGAAAAAAATATATTTTTAACAAAATACGTAAAGTACGATGTTAACCCGTGTGTGTTGAGCCACTTTAGGATTCAGAAAAAAATTAGCTGTTCAAACACCCGAAGTTTTTTCCTCAATAACTGGTTTGGTAAAAAAAAAATAGCTTTGTGACAAAATAGGTAAAGTGTGATGCCAACATTGAATTTTGGGGTACTTTAGGGTCCAGAACAAATTTTATATGTTCAGATACGTGAAGTTTGTTCCTCAATAACCTGTTTGACGAAAAATAAAAAAAAATACGTGACAAAATACGTAAAATGTGATGCCAAACAATTTGTTGAGGTACTTTAGGATTCAAATTTTTTTACATGTTCGGATACACAAAGCTCATTCCTCAAAAACCCTTTTGGTGGAAAAAATTTGTGACAAAATATGTAGTGCGATACTAAATAGTGTTTCTATGTGCTTCTATTTTATTCAAATATGCGAACTTCTTTCTTCAAAAATAGTTTTAACTTTGTATATGTGCTTCTATTTTATTGGTGGTTTTAAATCAAACTCTGCATGATACCTATAGGTACGTGTTTCACTTTTTAATTATGTTGTCTTATTTTCTCTTTAATTATGTGTTAAATTTTTATATTTACATTTGATAAATATAGATAACGTTATTAAAGTTTTTTAAACTTTTTCTTCTAATTGTCTATGGATGTTCAATTTCAATGTATTTGTTATTATTAATATTCTTTACGTTTTTTTTCTTATTATCTGTGGATGTTGAATTTCAATGTCTTTGTTAATGTTTCTTTTTAATTTTATAATATTTTTATTTAATTTATAGTTTTTTAATTTAATTTTTTTTACTGGAATTTCGGCCACGTTTACAATAGATCCCCTCATCGCCCTCTTTCAACTTTCTATAGGTGATTCTATTTTATTTGTGGTTTTCATCTAACCCTGCACGATACCCGCGTGTTTCACTTTCTATTTGTGTTGTCTTCTTTATATCAAACGGTATTAAAAACATATTTTAACAGGTGTTTAAATTTTTATCTTCTTTCAACGGGAACTTCAGCCACATTTATAATACAACCTCCACCATCTTCTTTCAACTTTGTATAATTGCTCCTATTTTATCATGAGTTTTCATACAACCATGCATGATACCCACATGTTTTAGTTTTTAATTGTGTTGTCTTCTTTTCTTTCTTATTATGGGCTAAGTTTTTATATTTACATTTGATAAATATGGATTATGTTATTAAAAGTTTTAGACATTTTCTTCCCATTATCTATGGATGTTTAATTTCAACGTTTTTTGTCAATATTCTTTTTAAATTTTATAATCTTCTTATTTAATTTATAGCTATAATTTAATTTCAATCCACAATTATTTGACTATATATTTTACAAACCAACGTCATTGGTCCACTGGCATAAGCTACCCTGGGACACGGGGTCGACTTAGTGCTCCCGAGTTTGATTCCTGCAGTGGACAGAAAACTGTTGTCTTGAATGATTGGTTTATTAAAGAGGGTTTCCCCTTCCGGTTTTACTTTAATTTTGCTAACTAAAAATTAGTCAACCCCGTGCGTAGCACGGGTCAGGCGGCTAGTCCCACTTTATAGTTCCTGTCAAAAAAAATCATACTTTATAGAAAAAATTGTGAATTTTTGATGACGATTGATTTCGATCATTATTTTTTTTTTGACACATTGATTTCGATCATTATATTAGGGTTAACCAACAATAATAACGTGCACCAAAAAAAAAACCAACAATAATAACACCTTGGTCTAGTGGCGGATCTTTGACCCATGATCAGTGGTTGCAAAAATAATTTCCATTTTTTCAATATTATTGGTCAAAACTGTTTGCAATTTTCGTTTCAATATCACTAGTCTTTATGACCCGTGCGATGCACGGGTGGCGCTAGGGTGGATGAATAGAAGGTTTAACAATGATATTATGAAAATTTTAGTAGATATAGTCGGTCAGAAAAAAAAAGCTAGTAGATATTCAAAGTTTAGTATCATTGAATTGAATACCATTTTATCCCAAGTATCAATTTTAAATAGTTATGATTGGAAAGTTGGTGTGATGAAGGAAAACACGAAAGGGACGTGGCAGCACATACAGGCTTATTAAAAAACATATACCTTTGAAAAATTAACACATTCCATTATTTCATTTTCACTCCCCATTCATACACCAGATTATGTGTCCCTGAAAAGTTAAGGATAGACAGAAAATAATGAGTGGGAAATAAGGAAAAACCAAGTCTTACGAAAGAATACAAACATTAGACAAAACCTTCCATAAAAATAGATCCGTTTTTAAAGGATTTACTTCAGCTGCTTGACTTAATTCACATCAACCAAAGATACTTTATTTTTATGGCACTTGTTGTAAGAATGAATGGGTTCAGTTCAGACAATCAGTATTTTTCGTAAAACATAATAGTCACTGCATTTACCTCAATATGTGTAGGTATTGTATCACACCTCAAGTACCCTTCACAATATTAGTCCCATTAATGTTAAAATACCCCAAGGAACAATAGTGGTAGCTCAATTTTGTGGTTCGTATTTAAAATAAAGCAACTTGTGATTACTGTCATTATGCTAAATAAACAACAGAAGTTCCCCTTTTCTTTTAGTACCAATTGCACCATTAAACTATTTTACATGATACATGTGAGGCCCTTGGGCTGTTCTTGGTTACTCTTATTTTCTCACCTTTGTAAACGCCCACACAAAGCACACTTGAGTTCATCTCATGAAAAAAGACATGAGTTATCAAGGCTACATGGCCAAGTTCATAAGGCTTCGTGTCTATGAAACCAGATATCAATCCTATAGTTTGGTGTTGGTTTAATCGGTATATAGTACATATTAATTGTCAATCAATATTGATGATAAAAAGTGGTAAACAAACAGTAACAAAAGCCAAATATTAGATTGTGAAATGAACATTTAGAGAGGAAAAAAGTGTCCAGGTTGAATCATGCATACCATTGAGCATAAATTGCAAATCAAAACAATATTTTTCATGTGATGGATCGACCCATGAAGAACATGCAACCTAAGACATGGTTAAGGACCGTCAATCTTGCCAGGAATTTAAATGTCTACATTAACTTCATGAAAGAAAGATGAGAAAGGAAAAGACGGCGACGGTTCAACGGAGCATTGAAGCCATGCGTAGCCACTATCTCCGGTCGCAGCTTGTAGTCTCCATCTTCATCTTGGTCTTTTCTTGTCAGAGACCCCATCTCCAGCGACAATTTTGGCGACATACGAGGAAAGAAGAAAATGGAAAGATATTGGGAGGGAGAAGACGAAAGAAAGAGAGAGACAGAGTAACAGAGAGAGACCCTGTTGAACATATCCATAAGAAACCAACCTCCGTTCAACTCCTCTGTCGTGCACCGACTCCATGATCAGCTCCTCCACTCTTATACCCTCTTACACCCTCATTCTCTTTCTCCCTCCACCACCGTCTGATTGCTCACTCTTCCTTTGATGTCGTTGTTTCTCTTTCTCTCTCCCTCTTTCTCGCCATTCCAGTTTAAAATGCTGCAAGCACACCAAGTAGTTATTAAAAATGCTGAAACCAGATGTCACAAAATGGAGAAGAATATTAAAAATATAAACGGCAAATGAAGGAAAAAAATAAAATGAAGCAAAAGGTTATGTATAGGTAATAAAGAAAGATAACTGGAGAGACAAACACGTGTAGAAGATGGTGCATATTTATTTGTAGTGGAAAATGGTGGCATCAATATATGCAAAGGCATCTCAACATTGTTGGAAAAAAAACCTCAACAGTAGCTGCAGCTCCCGCGCGAAGTATGCCAACTCGCTTATTAAAGAGAGATATATTGAATCACTAACCAAATCCTACAAAAAACAAATTAAGAGTATAAACCTTAATTTTGTTTCCAAACTCAAGTAGTCACTAAAATTCGTGACATCGATCAAATTAATTTCTAAAGTTTATAAATAGTCCAATACAGAGACTAATGAAACAAATTTCTGAAAATTGTTGAGACTAATTTGCAATGTTATCAGAACCGGACCGGTCATCGAGCCGGTCAATGCACTGGGTCACTGGGTTTTTGGTCGGACCGCATGAGCCGGACACACTAAAAATAGACCTGATATGAATAAATTTGTACATAACAAAGCCATCAAAAAATTGTAATATATCTTAGTAATCTATAAAACAAATTCTCAACACAAAATTAACATAATTCTTCAAATTTACTATACAAGTTCAAATCCATAAGGACCATAAGTCCATAACCACATCGTAAGTACCTAATTAAATAAATAACCATGAAATAATAATGGTCTCAACATATCCAAAATCATAATTAGTACCTAATTACATATGCTTTACGTAAGATATATAATATATATCATGTTTGTAAGCTTATTAACAATATATGAAGCTGCCGCAGTGGTTAAGAGGTGCAGCACCACCTTTTGTTGCAGGGTTCGCTTCCCGCAAGAAGCCTTTTGTAACAAAAAACGTGAAAAATTAAATTAAAGGCAATTGAGCCGTTTATGAAAGCAATCCGGACCGGGAAGGGCACCGGTTCCCGGTCGGGCCGGTTCGACCGGACTAGGCGATCTGGTTCTGATAACACTGACGTATTTTGCCAACTTTAAAGACTACTTATTATTTTGTATACGTAAACGATCAAGTAGAAGAAAGAATCTAAGTTCATTCTTTATTTAACAGTCAAAGTTGATTGAAATGAAGGATCGAGATGCAAAATATTAAACTCAGGGATTAATTCAAAATAGTATAGAAAGTTCAGTGCTAATATTTTTTCAAAGTGTGCAGGAACAAACCTTGGAATGTACCTAGCTCCGCCCTTGCCCTGGGTCCGTCCCTGAATGTATGGTGAGAACTATATTAAAAAAAATATCGCTTTTTGATTGAACGATGATATTTTTGCGTTATTTATTATCAGTATGGGTACGAGTACTTGATGCCCAGAGGTATGAGGATAGACACTAAAGTTGTTTCCCATATCTGTGCAAGGTCGGGGCACATGCACTTTGGAACCATGTCCGTAGCGTAGATGTGTCAATTTTGGCCCAACTCAACAGGCTGACCCCATGACCTAGTGTTTTGGACTGGACTGAGCTCACTAAATATATGTCCAGAAAAGAATCAAGCCATTTTGACCCAGCCCAATAGGCCCATGGGGCCAGGTTGGGCCCATTTTTATACTTATTGAACATTTTTTGTTTCCTTTGTTAAAAAATTAGACTACACTAGGTCGCTGACCTAGTCTTTTGAGTTGGGCTACAATAAATAGTTAAATAAAGCTCAACGGGCATATGAGTTTGCCCAACCCAACCCATTTTTACATTTTGGCCAGGAGGCCAAGTTGGACGGGGCAACCCCTTTTGCACCTATTACATCCATCACTCCTCTCTCTTCTATCTCTATCTCTCTCAAAGGTTGCCAGCTTGTATCGATTTGACTAATAATTTTTTCCTATTCATATATGAGCATATCAATGGGATTTGGATTGGGGATTGAGTGTTTTTAGTTGTAGGTACCCTTAATGACTTAAACTTATTTTAGAGGGGAAATGATGAGAGAGCAAATTAGATAAAATGAGAGAAATCAAAATCACGCACATACTCAAATAACCAAGAAGAGAGAGAGACTCAAATCCATTTGTCTTCGTTATGCTACCATGATATCGGGTTGGTGCACCCATTGTGACCCAATTAATATATGTTTGCTTATCAAAAAAAAATGTATGAGTGTCTTTCCCGATAAAAAAAAACCACCAAATCCCCCGTATCAATAGTATCATGGTGCAAATTTGGATTCATTTCTTTACAGATATTTTTTGTTTGAAAATAAGTAACGAAGAACATCAACTCGGTACTTTCGGAATGAGTAAATCGTGAGAAACATCGCAGAAGAATGAGCTCTCAGCTCTTAACAGTAAACACTTCACCATTTCACAACACCAAAAAAACAACTTCTCTCTACCAAAGAATCTATATCCCTACACATGTCTATAAACACCCATCAGCTATCCTCTTAGAACTCATAACTTCAATGAAAGAGCTTCATCAAATTATTCCTCTCATAATCAAAAACGGTTTCTACAATGAACACTTATTTCAAACAAAGCTTGTAAGTTTGTTCTGCAAATATGGCAGTATCAATGAAGCACTTCGTGTCTTTGAACCTGTTGAGCATAAACTCGATGTTCTTTATCATACTATTCTCAAAGGGTATGCAAAAAACTCATCTTTAAGTGATGCTTTATCGTTTTACTATAGGATGCAGTGTGATGACGTTAAGCCAGTAGTTTATGATTTTACTTATTTGTTGCAATTGTGTGGTGAGAATTTGGACTTTAGAAGAGGTAGAGAGATTCATGGTCAGTTAATTGTTAATGGGTTTGAGTCCAACTTGTTTGCCATGACTTCTGTTGTGAATTTGTATGCCAAGTGTAGACAGATTAATGATGCTTATAAGATGTTCGAGAGAATGCCGCAAAAGGATTTGGTTTCTTGGAATACTGTGGTTGCGGGTTTTGCGCAGAATGGCTTTGCTAGGAGAGCTTTGCATTTGGTTTTGGAGATGCAGGAAGCTGGTCAAAAGCCTGATTCCATCACGTTGGTTAGTATTTTGCCTGCTGTGGCTGATATTAAGGGTTTGGGGATTGGCAGGTCTATTCATGGTTATGCTGTCAAATCAGGATTTGAATCTCAGGTCAACATTTCGACAGCGCTTCTGGATATGTACTTTAAGTGTGGATCGGTAAAGACTGCTAGGCTGGTTTTTGAGAAGATGAGTAGCAGGAATGTAGTTTCTTGGAATACCATGATTGATGGTCTTGCGCAAAATGGTGAACCTGAAGAGGCATTTGCTACTTTTCTGAAGATGTTGGATGAAAGAGTGGAACCTACAAATGTTAGTATGATGGGTGCTTTACATGCTTGTTCTAGTTTAGGTGATATTGAAAGAGGGAGATTTGTTCACAGATTATTGGTTCAGCTGAAACTTGATTCTAATGTGTCAGTTATGAACTCTTTGATATCCATGTATTCGAAGTGTAAGCGAGTTGATATTGCAGCCTCGATATTCGATAATTTGAAAGGAAAAACAAACGTCACATGGAATGCCATGATACTAGGTTATGCACAAAATGGGTGTGTAGGTGAAGCTTTGAATCTATTCTGTACAATGCAATCTCAAGACATTAAACCCGATTCATTTACGTTTGTGAGTGTAATTACCGCTCTAGCAGACTTATCGGTTACTCGCCAGGCGAAGTGGATTCATGGACTTGCAATAAGAACTTCTATGGAGAAGAATGTATTTGTTGCTACTGCTCTCGTTGACATGTACGCAAAATGCGGAGCCATCGAAACTGCGAGAAAGCTTTTTGACATGATGCCAGAGCGACACGTGATAACGTGGAATGCAATGATAGATGGATATGGTACACATGGACTTGGAAAAGCAGCTCTAGATCTCTTCAATGATATGCAGAAGGAAGCTATTAAGCCGAGTGAGATAACATTTCTGTCTGTTATTTCAGCTTGTAGTCATTCAGGTTTTGTGGAACAAGGACTCAACTACTTCAAAAGCATGAAAGAAGATTATGGATTGGAGCCTGCAATGGATCATTATGGTGCCATGGTTGATCTCCTTGGTCGTGCCGGTAAGCTAGATGATGCTTGGAATTTCATTCAAGAGATGCCTATCAAACCAGGGATTAATGTTTTAGGTGCAATGCTAGGTGCTTGCAAAATTCATAAAAACGTAGAATTAGGCGAAAAGGCTGCTGACAAATTATTTGAGTTAGACCCAGATGAAGGAGGGTATCATGTTTTGCTTGCAAACATGTATGCCTCAGCTTCAATGTGGGGCAAAGTTGCTAAAGTGAGAACAGCTATGGAGAAGAAAGGGCTCCAGAAAACTCCAGGCTGCAGTTTAGTTGAATTGAGAAATGAAGTTCATACGTTCTACTCGGGAAGTACGAATCATCCTCAATCGAAAAGAATCTACGCTTTTCTCGAGACTCTTGGAGATAAGATCAGGGCTGCTGGTTATGTGCCGGACACGAATTCAATTCACGATGTTGAAGAAGATGTGAAGGAGCAATTGTTTAGTAGCCATAGTGAGAGGCTTGCTATTGCATTTGGACTTTTGAATACAAGTCCTGGTACAACAATACACATTAGGAAGAATCTAAGAGTTTGTGGTGATTGCCATGATGCTACCAAGTACATTTCACTTGTTACAGGAAGGGAAATTATTGTTCGCGATTTACGCAGGTTCCATCATTTTAAGAATGGAAATTGTTCTTGTGGGGATTACTGGTGAATCTATAGATGATTTTACTTTGATCATGATTCCTCCTATGAATGAACTACTTGAAGTTTTTAACTATATTATTCAGTTGTATAAATTTTTGATGAAAATATGTAGTTTGATCTTGGAAGATGTTAGTTATATTGTTTTAATCCACAAAAGTTGTCTATTTAATTTGGTTATACAATTTGGCAAAGTTGTCAGCTTTGGGAAATTGGTGATGTAAGTCAACAGTCTATGTCTTTAGCAGGTTGAGATTTTGCACTTCAAAGTCTGTCCGAGTGACTACATGATTTCAAATTTTGATACACCCCGACAGTTTTAACCTATGCTAGAATTCTAAGCTTAGGTGAAGTTGATGACAATCTCTAGGGGCGGATCTAGAAAATTTCATCCTCATCTGGGAGTACAAGAAAATAAACTATTTTTAATAGTTCATAGAATAAAAATATTATAAATATTTACAAAATACATAATCACTTTCGTGTAAAAAAACTAAAAATGATATCCAAACTTCCACAAATTACAGTTATCCTTTGTGCATTTTCATATTCCGTCAGTACTATCAAAAATATCTCTCTGAATATATGTAACTAGATCATTGGATACACAATATTTTTCTAGTAACCACTAACATTTTAGAAAGATCGGTAAATCCATTTAACTTTGAAAATTGATCACCAAACCGACCATCTATGATAAAAGTTTCAAGTTGACTATCAAGCCTCATAAGCTCAACAAACGAAAACTTTGTTGGATAAAACTTAGCCAAAGGAAACTTCTTATCAAATGCAAAAAATGAATCTTTAGGATTTAAATTTACTACACAAAAAAGCAATGCATGTCCCATCGAGTTAGGATTAGTATTATAGCCTTTATCAATTTGGGATTACATATATCTCGCTTATATGAAACTTCATTTGTATTGTAAATTAAATATATTCTTCAGTAGTAAGTAATCGCTATTAAAAGTTGAAATTAGAAAAGTTAAGTTGTGTTGGGATCTTAGATACAGAAAAGTTGTTTGTTATCCAGATATTGTTGAATCGGTTCGGTAGTTAAGGTTCGAACCTGGTCGATATTGTTGAATGTCTGCTTTGTGTAATTTTTTCAGATATGGAATTCGTTGCTGTTATCCAACGAACTGACACTCACATCAATATTCCGCAGAATGTTTTTGAGCAGATAGGCAACACATTGCCTCAAAATCTTGTCCTACAAGCCGATAATGGGAATGTCTTTCCGGTTGTTCTCAACGTACCCGCAATATGGCAACTGATACACATGCTATCTGCACTGCATACGGGGGTGTGGACAGGGTTGATGTATCAATTACGTATACTCAGGATGGTCGTTTCAATGTTGTCAGAATATTGCACGAGGAAGAATATGCTGGTTCGGACTCAACTGATTCAAATTATCGGGAATTCTTTGCCAATTATGTCTCTGATGATGAAGTTAGTGACAATGAAGCAACAAAAGTCTCAATCAGTGGACCGTCATTTGGTGAAGATGACAACTGATGTCATGCTGTTTTATTTTAAGTTACAAACTGTTGTTATTTTATTTGGGATGTTTTAATTTAACGGATTAGCCGTCTCTTAAAATTATATTCTACCTTTATTTGAATAAAGATCTAGCAAAAACGAAACATTTAATCTCTATTTCAATTTGGAACATAAAGAAACAAGAACGACAAATGAACGACAACTAAAACGATAAAATAGCTCCAGGATACTATGTCCTATTGGAACATTAGCATGAGCTTCCATCATTGGGGGAATGTCATCGTTGCTCTGGATCTCCATAGCTGAATAACGGACAGTCCCGTCATCTCCACAACTGTACTTGCGGTAACGTAAACGACTTACGTCTTTACGCCACTCTCCCTCTTGGCGAACCTTCCTCTCTACCTTTTCCTTCAACTCCGTGAATGTTATATTCTTATTCAACCTACAGAAGATAGGATTGCGACAACGAAAATACACACCTTTGTACCTGTTGGTGACAGTTCCACGGTGATAAAGGACGGTTAGGAAGTTGTCACTTGAGTACTGGGTTGGGCACAACTGCCATTCCATTTCAGCGGGTGGGGTTAGAGTGTTTGTGAAGAAGCAGAGAAGATGAAGCGGATATATGGGTAGGGGGTTTGTGTGAAACTCAATGAAATGTGAAAACCTATTTATAATAGGTGTGATCGAAATCTGAGCTGTTGATTTTGAACGATCAGAACCGAGCACAATTTCCAAAGGAAATATTAGCCACTCATTTTTCTGACATGTTTGGTTGTTTTTTTCACTGATTTTAAGTCGTTGATGATAATGGACGGTGGTATCTGAGTCGTTGAAAAATTATAAAATATCTGTTGTATGTTATAGTGGTTTGGGACTTAAGTGTCGAACCAGTTCGGTTTGTAAGGTCCGAACTTGATAAAAACAATTTTAGGGGGTGTCTCTGAAGATACAACACTCAGTAGTGAACATCCGAACCGGTTCGGTTCGTAAGATCCGAACCATCGTAATCTCCGAAAAAAAGGGAAACACGCATTTCACTAAGGGCATTTTTGTCTTTTCGCTAGTTTAGGGGTGTCTACTAAATAGAGAGGGGTTGTATGAGGTATGGGCGAAAATAAACTAATGACTATCCAATTTCAATTTAAGAATTGTAATTGATTTTAGTTTGAGTACTACTTGCTGTAAATAATACGATACTACCGTGTGTATGCATGAGTATGTATTAAATTTAAGGAAAAAACTTAGGTACAATATCATAGGTGATTCCGTATTTTTTCAATGTATGGCAAGGCTACTGAAGTGGTGATTCCTGCAAAAAAGGACAAGCTTGGAAAAAGATTTGGATTTGTAAGGTTCAAGGATATTAGAGACATGGAGCTCTTTGCAACAAAGTTGGACAACATTATCATTGGTGCAACTAAAATGTACGTGAACATTCCTAGATTCTCAAGGGATAATCACCAACTCAAGGAGACACGAAAGGCGAATGGAAGAAGCGATGTGGCACATGCTAAGGCAAGGGAGGCTCGAGCAGAGAAAGAAGAAGATAAAAAGGGGAAAAGGGTGATGAACGACGAACAGCTTCGTTACGAAAACTCAGTCCGAGCAGACCAGAATAAAAACTATACGAGGGCCCAAGGTGATCATGAGATAAAAGAAAAGAAGCGCCACTACAATCAGAGAAAGGGAGGTAGGTGGAGACGTAAAAGTAGAGAACAAGATCATATGGGACTACTATGCTATGATGTCAGCGAAGAAGAAATTAATCGTTTTAAGAAAATGTTCGTGGGGTATGTCAGTCAACCGGGCTCGTCGTATATGATACAAGATTGGCTTAGCATGGAAGGAGTTTTCTCTCTAAAAGTCACCCCTCTTGGAGCAAATTCTGTACTGATGGAAGAAATGGAGGATGGTGCACTCAAAGTCCTTTTGAATGAGGGTGCAAGCTGGATGCAAGAATGGTTTGATGACATAAGGCAATGGCAACCTTTTGTGATGGATGCTGAAAGGCTGACTTGGGTAAGATGCCATGGGATACCTCCACATGCTTGGGGTGAGGGTATTTGCAAATTATTGGCTAACACCATTGGTAAGTATGTGAACATAGATGAGAATACAAGCAAGAAGACCTCTTTAGACATTGCCAGGTTCTTAATCAGGACAACCAATTATGATGTGATCAATAGAGTGATTCATGTCACTATTAATGGAGAAGTATTCCCTATAAAGCTAATAGAGGAATGGTGTGGGCCTTTAAGATGGCCACCTTCACTTAGCTTCCCGTCACCAAGCTTGGATAATGACTCAGATTGCTCGGAGAGTGATGATGACGGTGGTCCGCCACTATTCCCGCCGGTGGAGGAGGTGGCTGACGGTAGTGTGGAGGTAGTGGAGGAGACACCAAACCTCATTAATTGCGCAGCCTTGGAGATAGCAAATGATGTTGGAAATACAATTTTTTTAAACATAGAGGCGGCTGGAGGTGTTATGCCAGATGCACGCATGCATGAAGGGAAGGTGAATAATGATAATGTGGGGTGTTGGGAACCCAAAAGGCACGTGGAGAATGAGGTGGAGAGAGAGGGATGTATCTTGGTGGAAGATGAAGATACTGTAGCATTGAAGAGCAAAAAGGAGGTGCAAGAAACAAATGGTCAGCAAATTGAAGGACCCAACGCATCAAACTCTTTGGGCCACTCTTCTACCCCAAAACATGGCCCAACTCAACAAAAATCAGCTAAAGAAGTAAAAATAAAGAGGATTATAGTGAAAGGCCCAACTGACCCGGGTCCAAGTAATTGGCTAAACATGAGGCAAACCTCACCCACAAGTTCATCTATTGCGATAGGAGTAGTGAGAAATGAAATGGTGCTCACCGTTCACCATCATCCAATTCGCAAACGGCAACAACAAACGATTCTGGATCGTCACTCCCCAGCAACATGTTGTCTCATAATCACTCAGTATGCAGCAGAGACTCAAGAAGCACCCATTTCAGCGGAGGATCGGTGTTGTGCGATGCATCAATTGGAGATTCCGGAATCCAACGTTGCAACGAAAGGGTGTGGGTGGACCATCAGCTCCAAATTGCAAATAAAACTTGGAATTTCGCAAAAGCTCAACTTGGAGTATCAGGCAGTGAAAACGACATGGTGTATGTGAATGCTATTAGGGATATGGAAAACAGGGATCAAGCTGCTTTGAATCAGAGGGAGTCAAGCAAGGGTTCCCAATGAAGATTGTAACTCTGAACATTAGAGGGTGGGGGGGGGGGGGGGGGGCGCAGACAAACGCAGGCGCCTGAGGGAGTTTCTATCAACAGGTAATTTTGATTGTTGTTGTATACAAGAAACAAAACGATCCTTTTTATCTGAGCAAATGATTTGCAGTGTATGGGGTAAGGGAAAATGTGAATGGGTGGTCAAATTTTCTGGAGGATTAGCTGGAGGCTTGATTTGTATATGGAGGGAAGGATTATTTGAGGTTCAATTTTCTTTCTCGGGTGATAATTTCATTTGGGTTTGTGTTAATCAAGATGGGCACCTACTGTATCTTATTAACATCTACCCCCCATGTTGTATAGAAGGGAAGCGAGCAATGTGGAATGAATTGTTGAGTTTAAAGAATGACTTTGAGCATGGTGATTGGTGTGTTTGTGGAGACTTTAATGTTGGGGTATCTAGAAGGGAAAGAAGGGGAATATCGCTCAACTCCAATGCTACAGAAAGAAGGGAATTTGCCCAATTCATAGAAGCAATGGAGCTTATTGACTTACCTGCTCTTGGTAAATCCTTCTCATGGTTCAGTGCTGATGGACAGAGTATGAGCAGACTTGATAGGTTCTTACTCAGTGGAAATCTGATAAATAGGTGGAAGGTGAAAGCTCAATGGATCGGCAACAGAGATATTTCCGATCATTGCCCGGTGTGGCTAATCGGAGGTGAACAGAACTGGGGGCCTAAACCTTTTAAATTCAACAATTGTTGGCTCGAGCATGCAGAGTTCAAGAAGTTTGTGGGAGATAGTTGGAAGTCGGTACAGGTTGCAGACATTGGTTTAAAAGAAAAGCTGAAAAGGCTGAAAGAACAATTAAAGGTGTGGAACAAAGAAGTTTTCGGCATAGTGGATCTTAACATCGATAAGTTGGTCAAAGACCTCAATATGCTAGAAGAGATGGCAGCAAATGAAGGGGAGGTGAACATTGATCAAATCAGAACAATACAAAATGAATTCTGGCAGCAACTCAAATATAAGGAGAGTCTATTGGCCCAAAAGTCAAGAGCCAAATGGATTGCGGAAGGTGATGCAAACACTCGGTATTTTCGTGCGTGTATAAATGGTAATAGAAGAAGAAATCAGATTGTTAAACTAAAGAATGGGGAGGATTGGGTGGAAGATGTGGATGGCGTCAAATCACTGGTGAAATGTTTTTTTGAGAATAGATTCAAGGAAGAAAATTTCAGCAGGCCGATTCTTGATGGAATCCATTTTAAAAAAATAACTGAGGAGGATAACATTATGCTATCTTCCCCTTTACGGTTGAGGAGGTAAAGGAGATAGTAAAGGAATGTGACGGGAACAAAAGCCCAGGACCAGACGGGTTCAATCTAAATTTCTACAAGAATTGCTGGGATATTGTAGAAGGCGATGTTATGAATTTTTTAAATGAATTTCATGCCACCGGGAGAATCCCAAAAGCTATTTATGCATCTTTTGTGGCGTTGATCCCCAAGGTCTCTAATCCACAAGAGCTTAATGAATATCGCCCTATTTCTCTAATCGGGAGTCTATACAAAATTCTGGCCAAGTTATTAGCGGCCAGAATTAAAAGAGTGCTAGGAGGTGTTATCTCAGAATGTCAAAACGCCTTTCTTCCTGGAAGGATGATTCTGGATGGTGTAGTCATTGTTAATGAGCTGATCGATTATGCAAGGAGAGCTAAGAGAAGCTGCCTGGCAGTCAAGGTCGACTTCGAAAAGGCTTATGACTCGGTTAGTTGGCACTTCATTGATTATATGCTAGATAGATTGGGGTTCTGTGCTTTATGGCGTAAGTGGATGAGGGGCTGTTATATGGCCAGCTCTATATCAGTCTTGGTGAATGGGAGCCCGACTAGTGAGTTCACAGCACAAAAGGGGCTAAAACAAGGCGATCCCCTTGCCCCGTTTCTGTTTATTGTTGTTGCGGAGGGGCTGGCAGGGCTAATGAGAAAGGCTGAGGAGAGCCAAGAGTTTAGGGGATTTCATATTAACGATAGTTTGTCAATTTCTTTTCTCCAGTTTGCCGACGACACGATGATTTTCTGTGATGGGAAAGAGTCAAGCTTGTGGTGTATTAAAGCTGTTCTCAGGAGCTTTGAGATGGCGTCCGGACTTAAAATCAACTTTTCTAAAAGCAGTGTTATGGGGATAAATATGGAGGAGAGAGTTCTAAGAGGAGCCTCGGTTTTTCTAGCATGCCGTGTTGGCAATATTCCGTTCAAGTTCCTTGGAATCCCGGTAGGCGCAAATCCTAGAAGAACACAAACATGGGAACCGGTAGTCAAAGCAATGAGATCAAAATTATCTTCTTGGAGAAGCAAGCAACTGTCAATAGGAGGAAGGGTCACACTCATCAATTCGGTACTATCTAATCTACCTCTCTACTTCTTTTCATTTTATAAATCCCCAAAGAAGACAATAAACGAGTTAATCAAGCTGCAAAGACAATTTCTATGGGGAGGAAACGAAGAGCATAGAAAGATGGCGTGGATCAAATGGGAGACAATCTGTTTGCCTAAAAACAAGGGTGGATTGGGTGTTAAAAATCTAGAGATATTCAACATCGCGTTATTGTGTAAATGGAGATGGAGATGTTTGAATGGAAGTGACAGTTTGTGGTGTAGGGTGCTGTCCAGCAGATATGGAGATTTATGTCAGTGGCGAGTAAGCCTCCAATCTCAGTATAGACTCCGAAAATCGTCCATTTGGTGGAGAGACATTAATCAGCTGGGTGGGAATTAACAAGCGATCATTTCTGGTTTAATAGACTGTTTGATTTGCAGGTACGCAGAGGAGACAAAGCTCGAATTTGGCTTGATAGGTGGTGTGGTAATACACCATTCTCAGAACTTTTCCCAGCATTATTTGAGGCGTGTGCTGACAAAGAAGTCACGGTGCAACAGTGTGGGGAATGGTTGGAAGGCGCATGGTTATGGAATCGGTCGTGGGCATCTGATATGGAAGCTGCAGCAAAAGAAAATCTGATATATATATATGCAGAATATTCTTCAAGACAACAGATTACATAGCACTGATGATGACAAGTGGATATGGACAGCTGATAACAGAAGGAATTTCACTGTAAAATCTGTTTATATCTGGCTAACAGACTATGATTCAGGTGATCGACAGTTGCTAAACGAAGAGCAGATGGCGGCATGTATCAAAATATGGCGCAACAGCGTACCGACAAAGGCGGCGGTGTTAGCTTGGAGATTAATTATTAATCGATTACCGACTAGAGACGCTCTAATTAGAAGAGGAATGCTTGATCTAATACGCGAGGCCTGCCGTGTCTTCTGTTTTCAAGATGAAGAAAATGTAAACCACTTATTTTGTGGTTGCTACAAGACTGTGGAAGTATGGAGAGCTGTATGTTCATGGATGGATGTGCCTACTCCCAACGCACAGCAATCTGTGGAACACTTCAAGTCTTTTGGCCAGCATCTAAAGGGAAAGAAGTTGATGGGGCTGAAACATTTGATTTGGGTTGCCTCTGTTTGGGTGATTTGGTACACTAGAAATATGGTGATCTTTGATGGATCTGTAGCAAATGCATCATCAATTGTAAAGCATATTAAAACTCTATCTTGGGGGTGGTTTATATATAGGAAGGGTAGAAATACAAGGTTGAATTTTGTGGATTGGCTAAATTGCCCGGTGGGTTGTATGATGTCAGTATAATCAGGGTACTCTTTCCTCTCTGGGTTTTCTTCCCTTTGGGTTTTATCCTAGAGAGGTTTTAACGAGGCCCTCCCCCCATTGTATTTGTTGTGGAGAATTCCCAGCCTCCCTCTTTTTTAATAATACTGTTATTTATAAAAAAAAAAGGTGCAGGTGGTCCTGTACTTCAAAGGAAAAGTGAGAAAACTTCCACCAACCATTTGACACGTTTCAAATAAAATTTTAACTTTTAAATAAATGGTGTTTGTGTCTAGACCATTACAACCAGTATCTTTTAAATAAAATTTAACTTAATTTTCTTTCTTCTTAAAATGTTAGTAATTATATCTTTGTCAAAAAAAAAATGTTAATTATCTCAACGGGTTAATAGTCATTTTGGTCCCTGAAAGTGTACCTCGCTGTCAATTTGGTCCCTGAATCGAGAGAAATTGCAAAATAGTCCCTAAAAGTGTAATCTGTCAGTCACGTTAGTCCCTGCCGTTACTCACATAGTTAACTTCGTCAGCTAATGATTATGTGGCACGTTTAAAGCCACGTGTAATGCCACGTAATGAGGGACTAAAGTGACATTAAACATTTTTTTATTAAAATAATTGTTTTTTAAATTAACAAACAACAAAAGTGCCACGTTTAAAGGTTTTTTTAAAACCTTTTCAACTCTCTCAGATTTCCACTCTTTTCTCTCAGGGACCATAAACTTCAACACTCTTCTTCTCTCACCTTTTCAACTCTCACTGTTAAGGTACTCTACGCAATACCCTCTCAAATATGGCAAAAAATTCATAGTTTTTAACTTCAATGGTAACATATAAGTTTGTTTTGTGACATTTAAGGGAAGCTTAGTGTAAACCCTAATTTTTGTTCTACTGTTATTCTGATTCTAGGGTTAATGAAAATCACATTTGAACTATAGCTAATATTCCGATTCTACTATTATTTTTGTTAGTTTTAGCACTGATAATGGAGCTTTATTACTTGGTTTGATTCTGTTTATGTTTCAGCACTGATTCTATATTTAGGGAAAATTTGGGGCTTATTTTTGTTGATTATGTTGCCTTAATTTCGTTGATTCTACTGTTAATGGAGCCTTATTTTTGTTGATTCTGGGAATGAGCTTTTAATGTTATAATTTGGTTTGGTAATGAGCTTTATTTTATAATTTGGTTTGGTAATGAGCTTTTTATGTTATTGTAGAATGGTTGATGCTGAAATTCCAACACAATCACAAGCTGAAGTGAGACAAGATGATAGTGAGGGTGAGGCTGAAACATACTTAAGTGAGGATGATGAAACATACTTGGATGATGAGACACTACAATCGTTTATGGTTAAAAAAAGATTCATGGCACTCAGAGGAGTTGAATAAGCTGAATATGATGAGCAGTCAGACAATGATTCATGGCACTCAAAGGAGTTGAAGAGCCTAATTAGTACAGATGATGAGGATGATCGGAAGGCTGTTTTCCCAATATTTAATCCAAATTCAACCTTTGGTCAAGTTCACTTTGAGTTGGGGATGGAATTTGAAAACCTAGACGTGTTTAAGGATGCGGTTAGAGACTACACAATTAACTTAGCAAGGGAAATGAAATGGGTGAAGAATGATTCTGAAAGGGTTAGAGCCAGGTGTAAAGAAAAAGAGTGTGAATGGGAGATTTTTTGCTCTTGGAGCAAAAAATTTTAAATGTTTCCAAGTCAAAACTTTTGTTAGTGAACACTCATGCTCTAGAGTGTTCAAAAACAGTCAAGCAAAGAGAAAGTGGGTCCTAAGAAGCTTGAGGCAAAGATTAGGGAGTAGCCAACAATCACATGTGTACAAGCCTTTGATTACTTAAAGGCTGAATTTGGAGTGCAAATTAATAGAGTAATTAAATTAGATTGTAATTTTTACAGTTTTTTAGCCTCACTGTATTTACTTAACCATGATTAGTTTATTTCAGTTAGTTGACTAATGCTGAGTTAAGTTAGTTAGAGCAGTCAGTAAGATTAGTTAGATTAGTTTCATTTTCTAACTGCTTTCAGTTTTGCCATTGAGCTGATGCTCAATCTCTTGTATATAGCTAACCCATTTGTACAGATACAATTCAGATTTGATCAATGAATATTCTCATTTCGTTTCACTGTGTTCACCTCAATATGGTATCAGTTGAAAATCTCAAATTCCGCGTCACTCTGTTCATTCATCGTTGATCATTTTCTCTCTCAAATTCCGATTCGATTCTTCAATTCGCGTTTCGAATCTTCATCCAATCTGTGCTGTAATCGATTCCCCTCTGGAAATTTCACATTTCCGAGCTTCAATCGCTCGATTACCACGTTTCTTGGAACCCTAAAGAACCTGCGTCATTCACCTTATTGTGCTTCAATGGCGTCATCCACTGAGAATCAAGATAACGTTTCTGATCCTCTTTATCTTCATTCCAACGACCATCCAGGTTTGGTTCTTGTCACCCAAACCCTCACCGGAGACAACTACAACTCCTGGTACTGCTCGATGCGTTTCGCTCTCAAAGGCAAGAATAAATTTGGCTATGTTGACGGATCGTTTCCTTACCCAGACGATGCTGATGACAAGAAGAAGACGGCATGGAAACGAAATGATAATATAGTGTGTTCCTGACTCCTCAATGCAGTATCAAAGGACATTGTCACCTCCATCGTTTATGCAAATTCTGCCTCAGACATTTGGAACGATCTCAAGAATCGTTTCCAACAGGTAAACGGCCCTCGCATCTATCAATTGCGTAAGGAAATTAACAGTTTAGATCAAGGTAATCTCTCTGTTACTCAACATTACACTAAATTGAAGTCTCTTTGGGAAGAACTTCAAGAATTCAAGGCTGAAAATACCTGCAACTGTGGCGGTGTTAAGCCTCTCATTGAAGAAAATGAGCGCGAATATGTCATGTTATTCCTTATGGGACTCTCAGATGGTTTTTCCCATGTTCGTGGCCAAATTCTTGCTATGGATCCCATTCCCAAGATAGCAAAGGTATTCTCCCTTGTTCTCCAAGATGAGAAACATAGGGAAATCAGTGCTAAGACTGGTCCTACTTTGGAGGCTCAAATCGCTTTTGCTGTGAAAGCTTATCAAGCCAAGAATCACTCCAAACCTACCTCTACCAAGAAGGAACGTCCCCTATGCACTCATTGTGGGCTTCTTGGACACGTGGTTGACAAATGCTACAAAGTGCATGGATATCCACCTGGCTATGGAAAGAACAAGCCAACTACTACAGGTTCTGCTACTGTGAATCATGTATCTGCTGCTACAAACTCTTCTCAGAATGGTAATTTCACTCCAGATCAATGCAAGATGCTCATAGCACTCCTCTCCACTCAAATGACACAGGCTGCCACTCCTAGTTCTGAGGCATCTACTAGTGCTGAGACTTCAGGTAGTATATTCAATGTTTGCTTGAATCTTACATCTGCTAACTACTTGAAATTATCCCTTGCATATCATCTTTGGATCATTGATACTGGTGCCACTTGTCATATAGCATGCACACTGTCCAACTTCATCTCCATTAAACGTGTTCATGGATATTCCGTCACTTTGCCTAATGGTACAGTTGTACCAGTTCACTACATAGGCTCAGTTGCCCTAAGTCCTCATGTAATACTACACAATGTATTTTACATTCCTAGTTTCAATGTAAACCTTTTATCTGTAGGCTCTTTATTAACTACTTCAAATATCTCAATGTTCTTACAAGGGAATCAATATATGATGCAGGAACTCAAGCACATGAAGTTGATTGGGAGAGGTGAGCTTGTCAAGGGATTATACCTCTTCAAGGCTCATCAAACTCCTTCTCAAGTCCATGAAGTTTCCGTTCCTCAGTCACACACTCAAGAGACTGTCTTACCCTCTTGTAACCAGGTTTCTGCTATAGATACTTTCAAACTTTGGCATTCAAGATTAGGCCATTTGTCAAATAAATGTTTGATTTCACTCAGTAAGACTCTAGGTTTTTCTATTCCTCATTCAAATGTACATCACTCTTGTGATATTTGTCCTCTTTCTAAACAGAAAAGACTTTCATTTCCTTCTTTCAATCACATGTCTAATGCATCCTTTGACATCATACATTGTGACATTTGGGGCCCATATCATGCATCTACTTATGATAACAAACAATTTTTTCTTACATTAGTAGATGACTACTCTAGATTCACTTGGATATACATGCTATCTAATAAATCTGAAGCTCCTATGTACATCAAACAGTTTTTTGCATTGGTTGAAACACAGTTCCACACCACTATCAAAACCCTTAGAAGTGATAATGCTAAGGAGTTGGCTCTCACTGAGTTTTTAGCCACAAAGGGAACTTTACATCAATTCAGTTGTGTTGAGAGACCACAACAAAATTCAGTAGTTGAGAGAAAGCACCAACACCTTCTCAATGTCACTAGAGCCCTTTATTTTCAGTCTAGGACACCCATTTCCTTTTGGGGAGATTGTTTAAAGGCTGCCGTCTTTCTTATAAACAGAACACCCTCACCTCTGCTCAACCACAAAACCCCTTTTCATTTACTGTTCAACAAGGAACCTGACCTACATTCCCTTAGAACATTTGGTTGTTTAGCTTATGCCTCTACCCTTCCATCCAAAAGAGACAAACTCACCCCTAGAGCCATTCCCTCTGTTTTCTTAGGATATCCCATTGGCTATAAAGGCTACAGACTATATAACCTACAAACCAAAACCTTTTTCATCTCAAGAGATGTTGTCTTTCATGAATCAACATTCCCTTTTCACCATCTTCCTAAATTTGACCACACATTGGACTTATTTCCAGACTTTGTAATTCCCAAACCCCTGCCAGATATTGACTCAGACACAACTACCATTCCCGTAATTCTGCCACATGCTGCACCTGCCACAGAAAACACCCCTGTGCCCCCCACAATCCCACAATCCGTCACACCAGACCCAATACCAAATAACACACCAATTAGGAGATCTACTAGGGTACCTCACCCCCCCTCCTACCTCAACAACTATCACTGTAACAGTGTTTCTCATTATCCTATAAAAGACTATGTCTCTCATAACAAACTCTCAACCAATTATGCCAACTTCATTAACCAAATTTCATCCTACTATGAGCCTCAATACTATCACCAAGCAGCTAAGTTCCCAGAATGGCAACAAGCCATGAAGGCTGAACTTGATGCCATGGAACTCAACAACACTTGGACTCTTGTCCCTTTACCCAAAGACAAACGTACAATAGGGTGTAGATGGGTATATAAGGTTAAAACTAACCCAGATGGTTCCCTTGCCAAACACAAAGCCCGTTTAGTTGCTAAAGGGTACACCCAACAACTTGGAGTTGATTTTACTGCCACTTTTAGCCCTGTTGCTAAACTAACCACTGTTAGGGTTGTTTTAGCTCTAGCTGCAGTAAAAGGTTGGCATTTGTTACAATTAGATGTTAACAATGCTTTTCTAAATGGTGATTTGTTTGAAGAAGTTTACATGGATTTGCCTTTAGGTTATCACACTAAGGGGGAGCACCTTGTTTGTAAGCTAAACAAATCCATTTATGGTTTAAGACAGGCCTCCAGACAATGGTTCAGAAAGTTCACTGATGCACTCATTCAATGTGGATTCATTCAGTCTAAGAATGACTATAGTCTGTTCACTATTGGTTTTGGAACATCCTATGTGGCAATACTAGTCTATGTTGATGACATTATAGTAGCTAGTCCCTCTCCCACTAGGATTACTCAAGTACAACAGCAACTTGAAAAATTATTCAAGCTAAAAGTCCTAGGACAACTTAGATATTTTCTTGGTCTTGAGATAGCTCGTGCAACTGATGGGATTTCTCTTTCCCAAAGAAAGTATACTTTGTCTCTGTTACAGGATACTGGTTTTACAGATTGCAAGCCTGCTCATTTGCCAATGGATCCTAACCTCAAGCTAAGTGCCTCCTCTGGTGAGCCCTTATCTGACATCACTCAATACAGAAGGTTGATAGGTAGATTGCTCTATCTCACTATTTCTAGACCAGATATCTGCTTCACAGTTAATAAACTAAGCCAATTCATGGCTGCTCCAACTACAACACATTTGGATGCTGTCCACCATTTGTTGAGGTACCTTAAGAGTACACCAGGTACAGGACTGTTTTTCTCTGCTAGTTCTCCACTTCATCTCAGTGCATATGCTGACTCAGATTGGGGAAATTGTCCAGACACAAGAAAGAGCACTACTGGTTATTGTGTATTTCTGGGTAACTCATTGATTTCATGGAAATCTAAGAAGCAACAAGTTGTGTCTCGCTCCTCTGCTGAAGCAGAGTACAGATCACTTGCTAGTGTAGCAAGTGAGATCCAGTGGCTTACCTCATTACTCAAAGATTTTGAAATAATTCTCAGTTCGACCATGGTATTTTCTGACTCACAATCTGCTATTCACCTTGCTTCTAATCCAAGCTTTCATGAACGATCCAAACATATAGAGATTGATTGCCACTTCATTCGAGAAAAGGTACTTGCCAACACCATCAAGCTTGTTCATGTTCCTTCTGCACATCAACTGGCAGATATATTAACCAAGCCTATTGCTGCTCCATTATTTCACAATCTCATCTCCAAGTTAGGTCTTCACAACGTGTTCAGTCCAACTTGAGGGGGAGTAATAGAGTAATTAAATTAGATTGTAATTTTTACAGTTTTTTAGCCTCACTGTATTTACTTAACCATGATTAGTTTATTTCAGTTAGTTGACTAATGCTGAGTTAAGTTAGTTAGAGCAGTCAGTAAGATTAGTTAGATTAGTTTCATTTTCTAACTGCTTTCAGTTTTGCCATTGAGCTGATGCTCAATCTCTTGTATATAGCTAACCCATTTGTACAGATACAATTCAGATTTGATCAATGAATATTCTCATTTCGTTTCACTGTGTTCACCTCAATACAAATTGACGACACCAAGCTATTTAGATCATTGAAAGATGCAAGACAGTTGGTGGAAGGTGATGTTAAGCAACAATACGCAAAGATTTGGGATTATGCTCATGCCAACTCCTAGACTTCCTCCAAGCGGACTTGGTCAGAATCAAGATTGAAGGAATTTGAAAAAATTATGAAGTTGTAATAGCATTATTAGGATACCTTTTGAACCACTTATGCAATTATGCATTTATGCATGTGTTTTGAACATCATATGAAGTTGTAATAGCATTATTAGGATATATTTTGAACAAATTATGTATTGAAATATTCTGGTTAAGTTTGTGGTTTGAATTTCTGGTTTAAGTTTGTGGTTTGAATTTCTGCTAAAATTCTGGTTGCGCAGGGACTAAAATGATATATACGTATATGTTTCAGGGACTAAATTGACATTAAGTGAATGCTTTCAGGGACTAAAATGATATAAACGTATATGTTTCAGGGACTAAAACGACAGTTTCGCAGTCATTTTCTGGAACCAATTATGCAGTAGTGTTTTTTGACAGATTATGCAATTATGCAGCAGTGAATTCTCTGTTTTCTGCAACAAAATGAACATACTAACACAACAAAATAACATTCCATATATAGATTAACATTACATCACATTGATTAAAAGCATTCAGTAGACAACAAAATGAACATACTAAGACTCAAATTACATCATTAGACCCAATGTATATTCCTAATACTTTTGAATACATACAAACAACACCATTGACAACAATTGGATTAAGAATATTCCATAGACAATTGTTCTAAACATCTTCATTTCAATCCCCATACAATCAAGCTTTGAGTTAACTTGAGCCTTCCACATTGTCTTCTCTTCCTCTCTTCCATCTTCTCTTCCAAATTGTCTTCCTTGTTCCATGGAAAATGTCTCAAGTGAATCATCAGCTGCAAGTGCTTGAATCAATTGATCAACCCAAATAAAGTACCCACAATATCCAAGTTCATCCTGAAAAGCCCCAAATAGAAACCCTAAATCAGCAAATCAAAACCCCCAATGTGAAATCAAAACCCTAAATCAACAAATGTGAAATAGAAATACCTTATTAATTGAACAAGTGTAAAACGCCCTTCCTCTGTTAATATTTGTTCCAGCAACACGCCTAACAGCCCTTCTACCACAACCACAAAAAAGAACAACTTGTGATGAAGCTCTTGTTCGAGATGATGATGCATCGCTCCTCTGCGACATTGTTGATAGTAAGAGAGAACGAAATGGTGCAATTTTGGAGGCACAAACCAGATGATTAGAAGTGCAAAGATGGAGGAGGAAGAGAAGAGGGCAACGGTTCTGTTTGCAGAACGTTGAAGAAGAAGAAGAAGAGGATATGAGTGTGTGTTACTTTCATTTTGGTCCCTCACAACAATAAAAAAATTCAATTAACAATAAAAAAGGCCAAATAAGCAGATCCATGTGGCACTAAACGTGCCACATCAGCGAAAACTGACGGAGTTAACTATGTGAGTAACGGCAGGGACTAACGTGACTGACAGATTACACTTTCAGGGACTGTTTTGCAATTTCGCTCGATTCAGGGACTAAATTAGCGAGGTACACTTTCAGGGACCAAAATGACTATTAACCCTTATCTCAACAGTCACCAGGTGTTGCCTAGGTAATGGGACTGTCACGCTTTCTCTCACATTGCTGACTCATCTCATTTTTGCAACTTCCTTCGTCAAAGTCGCACGGACGGATATTCCGCACCTCCTTGGTTTCTGTGACACACCTCCTTCGGATCTCAAATCATACCATACACAATACATACACATACATATACCCATACCCATGCATATACATATACACGTCCCTTCTATTCTCTGATTTATACTTCTCAATTAGAATTTCTTCTTCTGATTCTTCTTCTTCTCAGAGTTCCCAAATCTTTGCACCCTAATTTTATGCAATGAGGAAGAAACTCGATACTCGTTTTCCTGCAGTAAGTGTTTTCTGCATTTTATTTATAAAAATTATATCTTTTCATATTTTTGTTGTGTTTGGCATCTGGGAAAATTTTCCCACTTTTATTGAACATTAGGGTTTCTGGGTGGGTCATTGGAGGTGAATTGGCTAGAATGATATGATAGTTGTGACTGTAATTTAGTATAATTCATTGGATTTCTTTGTTTGTCTTTAATAATTGAAGTTGATAGATAGGTTAATAAATATGTTTGAGATTTGAGTTTTAGATGTTTAGCTTGTTTAGGGTTCTGTGACTGGAGTTAGTGTCAAAATTAGTGAGGAATGCATTAGTTGAGATTGCTGTGGAGCTATATGGTGGGTGTATTTAGTCAGTGTTATCAAAAGCGGAGCATATTGGAATTTGAACAATCCACTATTGTCCGCAATCCGCAAATGGCGACTATGGTGGCAATATAGCGCTATGTCATAGCAGAATTTGAGCAAACTGCTGTTTTCCGCAATCAGCAATTGGTAACACTGTATTTAATGCTTTCTGTTGGTTTTGGATAATTGTGGTTATTCTATGTTTTTTAGTTTCTGTTTACATGGCATTGAACAAATGGCCAAGAAGATTTATCTAAATGGTCATGTCTGTCATAACACCCCCTGTAACCATGCAATTGCTGTTTGAAGCATCAATAATAATTCAATACTAAGAAGTTATATGATTTTTTTACCTTAGTTCCCAAGAAGATTCAAAAGACCCTTTTTAAATCATAGCCACTAGGAATGTGGAAATTGAAAATATAATTTAGACCCTTTTTAAATCATCTATTTAAGAAAAGTGATCTTTCAAAAGACTGCTTTGTCTGATGGAAACTTTAATTTGCAGGCTCGGATAAAGAAGATAATGCAAGCAGATGAGGATGTTGGAAAGATAGCACTTGCAGTTCCTGTTTTAGTTTGTGAGTCATTTTTACTTACTAGTTAGTTAACCCTTGGCCAGGGCCTTTTCTTTCATGTGTTGTTGACCTCACTCTTGAACTTTTGCAGCAAAAGCTCTGGAATTATTTTTGCAAGATCTTTGCGACCGCACTTATGAAATAACTCTTCAGAGAGGCGCAAAGACCATGAATGCATTGCATTTGTAAGTCATAAAATAAAATATTTTGATTTGTTTACTTTTCTTTAATATATCGCAAGTCTATTCTAATCACTGGTTAACATAAACTGCAGGAAAAATTGTGTCCAAAGCTATAATGAGTTTGACTTTTTGAGAGACATTGTTAGCCGGGTTCCTGACTACGGGAATGGGCATGGCCATGGACATTCTGATGCTGGGGCTGATGATCATGCCCTTTCAAAGAGAAGGTTTGCGTCTAGTAGCCTTAATCCCTGTCTTTAACCTGTCTAATTTATCTATGCAAATAAGCAATTAACTTAGTTAAGAATGCTACATTTCACTAGGAAAGCTGCTGGTGATGATTGCAATGACAGTGATGAAGAGGCTAAGAGGAGCAAGATGGTAATTTCACTCAATCAAAAAAAATCTTAGAAACTAGAAACTAATCTAAACTGGACTTTAATTTTGGACTTTTATAGTTTTGATCAATAACAGATTTGTTTGATTGCAGCAAGAGTTGGGCCACACTGGCAGCACTGGTAGGGGAAGAGGCCGTGGCCGAGGTAGAGGAAGAGGCCGTGGTCGAGGGGCACGAACCGCAGAAAGAGAGACCTCTCATCAGCATGTTGAATCTGAAACTTGCACCTCTATGCAGCAAAGTAGCAAAGACGTTCCTAATACAAGTATGGCAATAGATAATGGTTCAGAATCCAAGGAGAATATTGCGGTTCATGAGGAAAGTACGCAATCTTTCCGTAACATTGATCTGAATTGCAACTTAGACGAAAACGAGGACAAAAATAACACTACAATAGCTACTCAGGCCTCATTGCCTGAACCTGCTGCAACAGAGCTACAGCATGAAGAAATTCCAGGTTGGTCTCTTTCTGATGTGGACAAAATGGCCATTGACACTATACAACTTGCAAATCTTGGTAGTAGGCAAGAAGAGGAAGAGGAAGACTATGATGAGGAAGAGTAACACTTTAGGGTGGAAAGCTGATGATAACAGAAGAATAAGTACATACTAATGAGTGTCTATCTTCTAGTAATCATCAAAGCATATGTCACATGCTAAATTAATGATCCCTGATATGTCATTGTTCCTGTGTAGCAGATGTAGTTTTTTTTTCCTTTTCTTAACAGTAGTATTAGGCTTCATGCACTTTTAGGCTTTAAATAGATGTTGTTAGATGATATCAATCTTGCTAATACAGGGTCAAACCTCTTGGTAAAGCTTGGTTATCAGTTGATTTCATAATGACCAATTTGAAACACAAACGGAGACATAGAGGACCAACTTGAAACATGGAGGACCAATTTGAAACATAAATGGAAACTTAAAGGACTTAAATGAGAGAAAACGTACTTAAACGACGAATCCAAAATTTTAAATAAACTTTAAGAACCCCCCAAGCACAATTTTGTCATTAAGATACTTTTTCTCTCTTATTAACGAACATAAGTAGAGCAAATTATTTTGTCACGCAATATTTTAAATAACACAAACATTATGAAGACAAAAGAATGTCTTTTTTCCACCAAACTAACCAAGCTCAGAATCACTCTCTACAACCACGTCATTCAAATGCATATTTCTCAACATCCGCAATCCCAAGATAAGGCCCCAAAGCTCAGCCTCCAAAGCATTGCTATGATGTAATTTACACATAAAACCTCTAATAAAATTACCACTTGAATCCCTTACGAAACCCCCACAAGAAGATGAACCTTTAGTGAAAGACCGACAAATATTTAGTTTAAAGACACCTTGGTTTGAACACACCCAATAACTATTGTGAAACTTCATTTTCTGCATTGTATTTTCATTCTAGAAATCCTTCTCAATATGTTGCTTGTTGTAAGCTATTTGCTGGTCAAAAACTCGAGTATTACGACCTGTCCAAACAAACCATAACACCACACCAAATGTCGGCCGTCAATCCCAAGAATATCGCCAATGACTTTAGTAGCTAAATTCCATTTTAGCCAATCTTCATGACCAATACTGAAATTTTTTGCCCAATACGAATTATCCAAAGAAATAAATGGATTTCAAAAAATCTCGCATGTCACCACCATCCCTCATCATATGCATCAAAGACTCCGATATGTTAAGACATTGGAGACAAGTATCTACTTGACACAACCCATGATTGGCTTGCTCCAAGTTAGTAAGCAAGGAATGGTGTGCAATCTTTCAAAGATGACTTCGCATCCACTGCCAAATAAGCTCAAATAAATCTGCATCAGTACCATAATGCAAAGGGGAGTGAACCAGATCATAAATTATAGTGAAAAGTGATCGTCCATCTTAGATCTCCAATTTGTGGTATCCACAATGTCGTCACTAGGAGGTTTAGTCTAGAAAATCATTTGACAAATATTTGTAGGCATCATACTGTTTGGTACCTCGGTACCAGACAGTTTTAACATTAAGGTACCAGACGTGTATTTTTTGAACTGTATGATACACGTTTGGTACCAAAGTACTGAAACTTCCAGTACTAAATTATTAGACATATATCAAACAGTTTAAAAAATACACGTTTAATACTTTAGTATCGAAACCGTCAGGTACCAAGTGTTCAAAAAGAGTTTCTCTAAAAAATTTCAAATTTTTACACCACAAAGGGAAAGGAAGAAGGTTATTTAATTTTAGGGTTATTCTAGTAATTTCATTGAGTCCGCGGGAGGAGAGGGAAAAAATGGGCGGGCCCATGTTAACCCATCTATCACCTCAGCCCAATAAACAAGGCCCAAATCACCATTGACCTTCAATCTCAGTGCAGAGGTACACAAGGATAGGCGAGAACGAGAACATAACCGCCGAATTGGTTGCCGACGATCCAGGGTTTAACAATAATGGCAGAACCAGAAGCAACAGCCGCAGAAGTTCTTGAATCATTATCTGTAGCTGAATCATCATCCAATCCAAATCCAACAACTCAACAGTAAGTTTCTTCTACTGCACACCCTTGAATTTTCGATTTTCGATTTTCAATTTTGAATTTCCATTTTCTTTTGCTGTGTTAGGACTTTGAGTGCGGAACAGAAGTTTGAGATCGTGAGGAGTATTGGAGAAGAGTGTATTCAAGAAGATGAGCTTCTTAACCTCCTCGCCAAAAAACCAGAGCCTATTTGCTATGATGGTTTTGAACCTTCCGGAAGAATGCACATTGCTCAGGTCATAAATCTCTATACTAAAAATTAGAAATATTTTTGTTGTTTAATTGTTATGCAGTGACGACATAATAACTTTTTACACCGTCAACTAATCACAAACCACAATTCAGATGATTTTGTATGCTGTTGAGAGAAGATTCAACCATTTTTAATAACATGTCATATTGTGATTTGTTGATGGTGTAAAAAAACTTTGTGGTAGTAGTGTATATAAATTCAATCTTTATTACTATATGCTCCTAGTGTTTTTTGTTTTTTAAATTGTTGAATATTGATAATATTTACCTATATAGAAATAAAAAAGGGGGAGAACCAAGTCTAGATCGCGGGTAAATAGTTGGTGTGTGTTTCGCTAAAAGTGATTTTCGATGGACTTGATTTATTACAATTGAGTTTGAAGTGTATGCTTTGAATGTTTTTAACATTAAAAACAAATTTCATATAAAACGTGTGGCAAAATTTTCAACCTAATACCGAATATACTTATAATAAGTTTCCATTAAACTGAGGTTTGGAGGCAAAATCAATTTTTATAATCGAAGTGTATATTTTACTGAAATCGTGTTAGACAAGATGCAAAATAGGGGAAATCAATTTTGACAGTCTCCGCTGTGAAACCAAATTACATAGTTACATTCTTTTTACTTATTTATACAGGGTGTCATGAAAACTATTAATGTGAACAAGCTAACATCCGCTGGCTGCCGTGTCAAAATTTGGATTGCTGATTGGTTTGCTATGCTCAATAATAAAATGGGGGGAGATTTGAAGAAAATTGAGACCGTCGGCCGCTACTTAATTGAAATTTGGAAAGCTGTTGGGATGGATCTAGATGGAGGAAAAGTTGAGTTTTTGTGGTCGTCTAAAGAGATTAACGCCAGAGCTTATGAATATTGGCCTCTTGTGTTGGATATAGCTCAGAAGAACAACCTTAAAAGGATTATCAGGTTTCTTTTTTGATGGGAATGTTGATCCACTCAATGATGGATTTAGATTTGAAATGTTGTTTAATGTTTTGTCATTTCAAATTATAGGTGCAGTCAAATAATGGGACGAAGTGAACAAGATGAATTGACTGCTGCTCAAATATTCTATCCATGCATGCAGTGTGCTGACATTTTTTTTCTCAAGGTGGAGTTCACATTTTCCTTATATATTGATGCTTGCATTTATTATTTAACTTATATATATATATATATATATATATATATATATATATATATATATATATATATATATATATATATATATAGACACACACACACACACACACTCACATTGTTAGCTTGACATTTGTTAAAATCATTCTGAACTTATAGAATGGTGTCCTTATAGTTATACCAAGGATGTTGTTAGTCTGTTGTAGAGAACTATTTATATAAATAAACGGATGCATGATTGCTAAAATGGTAAGAGTAAAAATGACATTTAGAAATTATGATAGATGTTCACGCCCCGTAAGTGTTAATTCCATGAACTGACCACTGAATGATTTCTTCTCTTAAATCCTTGTGTTATTGGGTTTTTCTGTTCTAGTTTCTTATAGTTTATATATATGTTAATTAGCTGATATTGATTTTTATTTCTCATGTTTGAGCATCTAGAGGTTTTGCTGTTCATTATGTCCTAGCCTCATCCTCATCTATTGTTGTCAATTTTTTTGAAACATACTAGTGATAATGCATGAATCTTTTTATCTTAAAATAGGCCGACATCTGCCAACTGGGAATGGATCAGCGAAAAGTGAATGTACTTGCCAGGGAGTATTGTGATGATATTAAGAGGAAGAACAAACCTATCATCTTATCACACCGTATGCTCCAGATTTCCTCTCAGCTAGTGTATCAAAGTTTGGTATTGCTTGCTAATTTATTCTGGGGTGATTTTCAGACATGTTGCCTGGTCTACAGCAAGGACAAGAGAAGATGTCAAAGAGTGACCCGTTATCATCCATTTTTATGGAAGATGAGGAGGTAAGTTGTTAATAGGGCTATTAGATTTATCATTAAGGTAAAGTTCAATTGTCATATCTAGTTGCATTTTGTTTTTGAGCATGATGACAGGTAAACAAATATGTTTTTATTACGTGAAAAAATTAAACATATAAAAAGGGGTTTTGTCAGGAAAAAGTTTAGTATGATAGAAAAAAAAGAGTGGTTTTATGTGAAATTCTGGTTATTTATTTCTTCACAATAAATATCTTTTCCAGGAGTTTTTTTTTTTTAAATATTTGGTGACTGTTCAAACTTTGTATTTTGATATCATAGGCTGAAGTGAATGTGAAAATAAAAAAGGCTTACTGCCCGCCAAAGGTTGTAGAAGGAAATCCATGCTTGGAGTACATTAAATATCTCGTATTACCGTGGTTTAATGAGTTCACTGTGGAGCGTGGTGAAGATAATGGCGGGAATAAGTAAGATTTGCTATTTGCCCAGTTTGAACTTCATATTCTATTTATAGTAGTTGTTTCTTGAATCATTACGGTTGCGCTAACACTAGGCCTGTTTTCTATCTTTTCTTTTCTTGTGTTCAATCGTTTAATTGTTATTTGTTCATGCTTCCATTCAATCTAGGACGTTCAAAAACTTTGAAGAGTTGGTTGCTGATTATGAAAGTGGAGAGTTACATCCAGGTGACCTTAAACCAGCTTTGTCGAAGTCATTGAACAAAATTCTAGAGGTAATGTTTTCTGATTATTTTTATGTACTCCTCACTCTTAATTTTAAAAGCACAATGTCCACAGTATGTACTAGGTTGGCAGTGTTCTTACTTTGCATTGAAAAAATATTTTAGAACTGTTTTGGTATACATGTGCTTCAAATATGTCACATTCTGCATTCCTATAAACTTATTGGTTAGCCTACCTATGATGTGTTAGGTGTGCAAATTCATTGTGGTGGTTGTTAATTAATATATGATATATAGAGAGTAGGGTCCACTGGAGGAGAGCTAGGGAAAATGCAGAGGCTAATAGCTTCTGATGTGGATATTGAAGCGAGCTGTTATAACTTATAAACACGTAACCAACCAACTAATTACTCTTTTAGTCAGTAACTGATGTTACAGTTAGTTAACCAAAAGAATAAAAAGTGAAAGAGGAAAGGGACACAAAAAAAATAGCGGGAATTTGGTTGGGATCTGATCTTTCGAATATTCAGGAGTTCCATTCATTCTTTACATAGTTCTCTATTATTGATTCTGCACCCACCTTGGGCCCAGGTTCAGAATTCTGTTTTCATCAATAAATATTTTTTCTTCCAGCTGATTTGGGACCAGTTCTATCAATATATTTAAATTGTTTAATCCATTATGTTCTCCGAAAAGCAAAACTAGTATATCTACTCATAGTGTGCACATTTTTTTAGTTATTAATTAACTAGGATATATTCATGTTAACTAAGTTAGAGAAGCGAGAGTTAGATGCCTCATGCTTCGTATGCTCTGGACAATATTTTCTGACTATTCATTGTGTTCTATTAAAAGCAGTAGTGACGCTATAGGTTATATCATATATTTTTGTGAACTCAGGAGTAAAAGCTTTCTTTGATTTCTTTATTTCTGGTATATGGCACGAGCTAAATGATTGTTTCTTGGAATATGCAGCCTGTTAGGGAACACTTTAGAAAGGACAGCAATGCTAGAGAGCTACTAAGAAGGGTCAAGGTAAGCCTCGTTAGAATTAGCAAAATAGATCAAACATCATTTTGGGGCTGTGTATTTTTTTTGGTTACCATGTCATTGATGCGTAGTTTCCACCGGCTTTGCCGATGACTAATCTACGCCGGGGAACCTGGCTGGCCGGCGTAGATTAGTCATCGGCAAAGCCGATTGAAACTACGCACTAATGACATGGTAACCAAAAAAAATAGACAACCCCAAAATGATTTTTTTTTGGGGGTTGTGTATATATTTTCTATCAAAAGGGTCCAAGGTAAGCAGTTAGAATTAGCAAAATAGATCAAACAATCATTTTGGGGTTGTGTATTTTTTTTGGTTACCATATCATTGATGCGTAGTTTCCACCGGCTTTGCCGTTGACTAATTTACGCCAGGGAACCTGGCTGCCCGGCTTAGATTAGTCATCGGCAAAGTTGGTGGAAACTACGCATCAATGACATGGTAACCAAAAAAAAAAATACACAGCCCCAAAATGATTGTTTGATCTATTTTGCTAATTCTAACGAGGCTTTACAGACCCTTTTGATAGAAAATACATACACAACCCAAAAAAAAATCATTTTGGGGTTGTGTATGTATTTTCTATCAATATCAACAATATACACTAAGCTGAATTTGTCTTTGGTCTGCAGGCTTACAGAGTCACCAAGTAATCTGCTGGTTGAAGACTTCAGGGCTAATCTTATTATTCGCCAAACAGACATAAAATTTTCATCATCATTAAATCAACTTTTTGACATGTAAAATGTGATAGACGTTCTCTATAATACGAGAAATGCAATAATTTATTATGAGTTTCAAATATTGTGTTATTCATTTTTATGGTGTGTTGAGCCCAGCGGCATAGTGAATTTTGTCTAGAGAATCATTTAACTTTAGCAGAAATTATCAAATGCTTATTGTGATAGACTTTTTTTTGGCACACCTTGGTAGTTACCTATTTAAATTATTTAAGCACTGGTTTCTATAGGAGCATAGAATCTGAAGCATGATCTTTTTTTTGGAATGTAATGGGTTCAAGGCATGTTCTTGAGGTTAGAATCCATTAAGAATTGATTTGGTAACCTAGGATTAGTTTTTGTTTTGTCAAAGTATTGAACAGAAATCCACATAAGCTGAGTATTGACCTTTTGTTTGCTTAATGGAATAGTTAACAGCTTAGGCTTTATGTTATGATGATATTGTTATGGGGTGTTGAGCATGTTCATGGTAGAATTTAAGTAAGATCCTTTTAGTGTATGAACATGATTAATACGACAATTTGAGGATAGTATACCTCTGGGAATTCGATATCTTGATTGTAAAGCTCAAAGCACATGCTCTGAATATAAGTTATGATCTTATAGAGCTAGAAGCTACGTTAGGAGAATTGCACTACGATGACGATGATGTTAAAGGAGCCATGCGTCACTGTAACTGAGCTAAACAATTGAAAATAATATGTACTGGCTTATTTCATTAATCACATGAAAAGTTCAACTTCCACGTACATCAAGTGAATACTAGGTTGAGTAGTGCGAAAATAGAGAGGGAGTACAGAATGGTTTTCACCAAATACAACTCAATGACCTCAAAACAAGTCTACTCTCTCTCTCTCTCTCTCTCTCTCTCAATAAAATAAAAATCAAATTGAATGGCTAAAAAATGTTGATGCTTCACACAGTGGGAAATCCAATGCTGTGATTTTCAAAGTAAAACATGTACAGTTTTCAAAGAATAAAATGAACTTAGAAATAAATTAAATTTGAATATTTTGAATAGGAACTATGTATGTTTTAAAACAAATAATAGTGAATTTGTGAGCTCATAAATCAAATTGAATCCATGTGAAATTTTTTAGCAATTTTGTACAAATGGTTGGGAGTGGAGGGATGAAAGGAAAACAAGTCGAACATTACTATTTACTAGTTTCAAACTCACGTCTAAGTGTTTGCACAATTATTATTATTATTATTATTATTATTATTATTATTATTATGTATGTTGTTGTTGTTCTCTAAGACAATCATATTAACGTGAAAAACACAATACCCTTAGTTATATAAAAAAATATTTTACATAGAACAATGTTGCTGAATACGAATTTTTAACATATATTTTAGGCTAAAATACTCTCGGGGTCCCTTAACTTTACTTAAAGTAACAATTTAGTCCTTTATGTTTTTTTTGTCTCACATAAGTTCTTTATCTTTCAAATTTGTGGTACATAAATCCTTTTCTGTCAAAGACCGTCCAACTCCGTTAAAAAATGCATATGTGGCTTTTTTGCGGCTGATGTGTCACAATTTAGGCTTATGTGGCTTATGCAATGTTTATCCAACTCATTTCTAATTTAGTTTTATTTTAAAAAAACTAAAAATTATCATCTTCAACCTTACTCTTCTTCAACCTCCCTCTTCAAATCTAGAATCACTTCCAACAACCCAAACCCAACAACAAAACATCAATTTCGTTTCCAATTTCAACGCTTGATTTCGTTTCGTTTTTCAGTGAACTTTAACTCTCCTGATTTGTTGGGGATTTTTGTTTTTGAAGAAGATCCCACTTCAAAGTAACCAAGACTACCGGTGCTAGTCTAACCTATGCCATAGAAAGCACAGAATATACACGTAATAGAAAGCATTAAAATAAAGTAAGGATGGACCATTGACATGGATCTGGTAATTCCATTTCCAATTTTATTTCCAAGTTTTTTAGGTTTTATAGAATCCCCAATTTTGTATTTCTCAAATAGAATCAGATCTGGAAATGGTGGGTGTATCAGTAGTGTGGCTATGGAGGAAATGGAGGAGATGAAGATGAAGTAGAGGTGGTGAATGATGAAAGGAAATAAAATCGTCACCATGAATGATGAATGATGAAGAAGGTTGATGAATAATAAAGATGAAGACATTTGCAATTATTTTTAATTTCTGTTTTTAATTTTCAACAAAATTTAAACCAAAATGAGGTGGATAATATTTTAGTGAGCCATATAAGCACCTCTAATGGACACATCACCATTGTTAACGGAGTTGGATGGAGGTTGACGGAAAAAGATTTATATGCCAAAAAATTGAAAGATAAATGACTTATGTGGGACAAAAAAATATAAAAGACTAAATCGTTACTTTAAATAAAGTTAAGGGACCTTAGGAGCATTTTAGCCTATATTTTAATATTACAAAGTAAGGATGAAAGGAATCAATAGTAAGAGAGGTAGATAAAAAGAGTTTAATTTATATATACATCGTATAAGATTTTACAACCACAACCAATCATTAATTTATGGAATGTTTGGTTACCAATTGACTAATCGGTGGTTACCAATTAACTAATTTATTTTTAATAGTGTCAACCTACAATTGATAGATAATGTAAAACACATACATCTATTGTGCATATAAATTAAATCTTAAAAAAAATCATGAAACGATTAAAAAAAGGCTTAAATATGTTCTTCGTTCCTGCAAATATAACAATCTTTTAAATAAGCCTTGCAATTTCTTTTAAAGTTCTTGCAAAATAATATTTTTTTAAAATACTCTTATGTTAGTATCTCTATTAGTGAGATGCTGATGTGTCAAATCAATATGCAGATTTTATGTATGCATAGTAAAATGTGTTTTTTATTTAAATTAGTAAATCCGGGTTTGATAATAATGAGATTTCTTTTTGGCAAATAAAACAATAATAATAATAATAATACCCTTGTTCCGTTCCATTCTATTCCGTTCTGCTCTATTCCATTCCACTCTGTTAAGTTTAAAGTATCTAAACATACCAGAAAAAGAAGCAATACCAACCAAGGGCATTCCTGCTCCTGTTCCTATCTCATCAGAGAAAAACCAACCACTTTGCAATATCAATTAATTGGCGTCTCTTACAAAGAAATAGAAAGATGCCGAGCGCTCAACTTGAAGCATAAATATAAGTTTCGAGTTGGATTGGTTGCTGTACTTGATGAGGTTGAAGAATACATGGGTATAAACCCTTAATTTGGGAATTAATATGTTTATCCAAGGAAGAATTTTATTTAAAATAAATAAGAAAGATAAAAAATATGTAGCAGAACAAAGTATGATTATTTTTGACACATCATTATCTCACTAACGGAAAGACTAACATAAGGATATTTTTTTAAAAAAAATACTATTTTGCAAGAACTTTAAAAAAAAGCTTTTGCAGACTTATCTGAAAAATCATTATATTATCAGGAACGAAAAACATATTTAAACCTAAAAAACCTATGCTTAACTCTGTTGTGTTATTTCATAGGTAGGCGAGGTACAACTATATTTATCCTTCTAGGGATTAGTGAAGAAATGAGATAGCTAGTTATAGATCGAGTACATCTCCCCCCATAGCTAAACTGATACTCCCTCCGTTCCAAATCTTTTGATTTAAGTCCTTAAATTTGGTTCTAAAACTTTTGATGTTTTATAAACCCAATGCTATTTTAACTACTTCCTTCCAACTTTACCCTTAACAATTATGTTGTATTAATTATGAAGAATGCATTTACCAAAGCAAAGTTGTGGAGAACAAGATATTAAATGAGGGTATTTTAGACTAAATTTTACCTAATTAATGTTTTCTTATTCCATATGCATTTGCAAAACATCAAAAGATTTGGAACGGAGGGAGTATTATTTTTTAAATATTATTTTAATAACCTAGTCTATCTCCTGCTAAAAAAATCAGTTATCAAAGAGAATCCGCAATGGCCACTAATAGTCATTAGTCATTAATAACCTAGTCTATCTCTCCTGCTAGGTTAGAATCGTTTTTTACATGTAATACTTTTTTATCTTAACTAATGACTACTAGTGGAAAACCCATAACTAAGATGAAAATAGGCACTTGTCAAAAAAAAAATGGTTAAATATGTTTTTGTCCCCATTTTTATAGCAAGTTTTGTTTTTAGTCCCTTTTTTGGACACTTTTAGTCCCTACTTTATTTTCCGTCAGCACTTTTAGTGATGTGGCATTTTCCGTTAGCGCTTTTAGTCCCATGTAGGCAATGCCACGTCAGCACCGTTCGTTTTCACTAACGGCAGGGACTAAAAGTGCTAAAGAAAAATAAAGTAAGGACCAAAAGTGTTCAAAAAATTTTATAGGGACTAAAAACAAAACTCACTATAAAAGTAAGGACAAAAACACATTTAACCCTTAAAAAAAAAGCTAAAATGAAAATAGGCATGACCATAGTTTCTAAACAAGCATATAAACATTTCACAAACACACACTTGACCTAATAGATGGAAAATCAATTACTGCCACTGCTTTATGTTTTTACACAAAAATATTAACTCATTCGTACCAAATATAACCATCTTAAAGTTATTTTTAATTAATGTACAAAACTTACCCTTATAACTTTTATTTTCTAAACTTTCGTTTTTCCCTTATAGGAATTTAGGAATCATATTTCATTTTTTAAACTAATTTTAGACGGTTAGATGATTTCTCAAAAGGTGTGTATAGTCACCTTTTGCTTATATACGTAACTAATAAGCAATTACAAAAAAGTAGCAAAATACCCCAATTGACTTCTTTAAACTGGATTTGCAAACTTATGGGTTTTCCTGATGATCATTCTTTGCATGTGGCCTCCAAAACGTTTATAGGCAAAGCAGTGCTTTTGCAGAGATTTTTAACACCCCCTTGATCAAGATCGTGCTTTCTTCTTGAATCAAATCTCCCACACTTAGCCTAACAGGGGTGTGATGATAAAGGAGCAATGACCCTCTAAATATATATTTAGCTACCAAGGCAGGTGTAGGTGAGTTCAAGATAATGGATGACCTCAGCATAAGAAAGTAGTCGGGCATGTCACACGTGTGGATAGCGGATGACATTAGCGTAAGACAGTAGTCGCACACGTGTCTCTAGGGTAGTAGACAATGAAAGCGCAACGAAGTAGTAGAAATACTTGGATGGGAACTTACCCAACACTTCATCTTTAGGCATAGCTGATTAATACTTGGCTTTTTCTGGCATAACAACATTGATATGTTGTATTATGTACAAAAGGTTGAAAAAGAAGAGGTACCATCCTCGGATACAATTTAATAAATGGTTGGATAAGAAATTAAAAAACTGACATTATAAATTTTCTTAGATTAGTTATGTATGCAGGAATGAAGATACAATTTCTGTCCACTAAAACACATGAAACAATAAGATAATCAGGTTTGAGAAGAATACATAATAGATATAACAATCCAATGGGTCTTGACCTTTAATTTTAGAATGCTAAATAAACAATATTGTTGCATTAATTGCTTATGAAAGAGACCACTTTATTCCTTGAAATACAAATACATGCAGAGGGATCTTACATAATAATACACCATCAACTTAAATATTATAGTCCCATTATCAATAAATTTTAAAACTGATACTAGAAGTTTTCTTAAAACAGATATGTATGCACAAAAGTATAGTCATGATATCTTGATCCTACATTCTGACGAACGAGTACAAGGGGAATATGGTTGATGATCCAATGGAATTTTCCACATTTTTCTGGATCAACACTTTCAACTAATTCAGTTGGCATATCCACAAATATAAGGAATTGAAGATTTTGCAAGTGTTGGAGGTCTTGGGGCACCACCTTTAATTGAGGGTTGTTGTTAAATTTGAAATGTTCAAGACCAAGTAAAGCTCCTTTGTCTATAGTAATAGAAATTAGTCTATTTAGTCTAGTTAGATCTAGTTCCTTGAAACCCTTCTACTTGAAAATGCAAACATTCACCAACAAATGCATCATCCCACAAATTGAGCCTCAACAAATTTGGCAAATTCTTTAAGGAGTTTAAGGGATCACCTTCGAAGTTAGAGAAGCCAAGCCCTAGCTTCACAAGATACTTGAGTTTTGGAATCCAATTAGGCAACTTAGTTAGTCTATGATGAGTATCAAGTACAATAGTGAAAGAGAATAATAGAATCAATGGAACAGTAAATAAACTGGGAATATAATACTTGTATTATATGGAATTCAGTGAACAAATACAAGTGATAAAAGAGGAAAAATAGTACAGAGCATCAGAGTGATGCTGTATTCCCAATTCCCAGCCCAGCCAATAGGTAAAAAAACTAGCCTCCTCTACCCTCCGTCAGTCCCCCCCTTTATAGAATATTCTCTCTCCTTTGATGTGCTCTATCCCATTAGCCAATCCATAACTGCCACCTGTACAGTTTGTTATTTCCATCTTTTCCTCATCATTCCTCTTTCCCTCCACTTCTAACTGACTATGCTGCACACCCTTCTCTTCATTCCTTTTTTTTTTCTTTCCAATTCTACCCCTTCTAGAATAAACCTTCCCAAACCTATTAACTTGCCTTGAGTTGTTCAAGTCTAGGTACTCATCAATACTCCCCCCTTCAAGATTCACCTTGTCCTCAAGGTGAAGGTATCGAGATAATAACAGACTTAACGACCTTCCTTCTGGATCATAAAGCTGGAAATAAAGAGACCAAATTATGTAGGAAGCATAATAATTTCCACCAGGATCCCACTGCTTCAGGTGTATTGACTGGTAATCCCACTTCTTAATTCTGACATGGATTTTGGATTTGTCTCTCACCCCATCTTGCCTCCCCACCACCATTGTTCCTTTCCTCCCTCCCTTTCTTGTAATTTTTGCAACTCCCAGTTTCTGAAATATAGCAGCAGCTCCATGACTCAAAAGTAACTCTTCATATTGCATGCTGGGCAGCTCTCTATCTTCAATAGACTGAAGTCCCATGAATTCTTTTTTTTTCCTCAACCCTGAGAGGTTTGAATCAAGTAGTTGCAGCTGGTCATTCCTTTCTCTTCAACATTCTGATACTTGACTGCCTCAACTTTGTGTATAGATTTCACTTTCAATGTGTGACTCAAGGAAAGGAGTACAGAATCCATATGTCTACAATTTTCATTTCTTACACCCAATAACACTGTTGCAGTAGAGAGGTATTCAAATCTTTTAATAGCATATGTTGCCTTCCCCTTCCCAAAGCTCATAGAAGCACCACCATAGTAACCAACAAAGCTTATAATTGGCTGCAATTTTAGAAATAATAGCTGATGATATTGATACGTTCTAATTCCATCACATTCCATTGCACTAGTGTGAACACTCTCTTGTATGTCCTTATCTCTTTTAGTGCCACTTAGATTCCATCCATCTCTTATAAGGCCACCCGGATCCCACTTATGGACAAGTGGAGGTTCCACCATAATTGAAATATTTATTAATTGAATTGAACCATTGTTATAGTCCCCACCAAGATCCCATGGCTTGAGACATGTGGACCAAGCTATGCATAACAATGAACATCCTCCTAGGCTGAGTGTTCTGTTACCCTTACCCTTCTTTGCCACAAAATAGAGTATTAATGTACTTTCAATACCCACAGTCAATACCCAATGAAGCCTCCCCTTAAACCTCAAAACCATTGCACTCCTACCAGGGTCCCATATCTTGGAGGAGAATAATTGAGTTGTGCATGAAACATAGAAAATTCGTCCTGAATCGTATACTCTGTTCTGGGTGTTGTTTCTGACCCAAAAACGGAGTATAGTTGCAGCTGAAAAGTGTCTCTCCCTTGCGATTAAAAGTGACCCAATGATGTGGTGAGAAACTCCGTAAATTCTAAAAACCTAGACCAACTTCCCTTGTACTATATTGTCACCCCATTTCCTTTCCTTAAAATTATTGGCTTGACCCACGCAACCAAAAATTAAGTTTCCTTTCTTAGTAATAAGTACCTCTGTTTCTTGTCCCCAAAACAGAGGATGAGATGTGCTGTTAACATTGTTATCGCTCCTCTGTTCTCCATTGTTTACAACCATGGTCTTCTTTTCTGGGCCAATTTTCTTTTCTGTTTGTAACCTTTGTAACACCCACCCCATATTATTAGTAACTTGGGTAGGTGTAAGTAACAAGGGTTGGGTTGATTTAATAACAGGAACTGACTTAGAAATAAGGTTTTGGGTCAAAGTAATACCGAGTATTTGGGCCAGGGCCATTAGATTTGAAGTGAAATCCACTAGCCCTAATTCCCAATCAGCCACAGCCCTTTTCTCTCTCATTTCAGTGTCACGTACCTCAAACGTCCGAGAGAGAAATAGCTCCCCCAAATCACGAGAAAGCTGCAATTCGACCATGGCTGCTCCACAGTCCGGAGGCAGCGGCGACTCTGGCTCTGGTGGTTTCGGCGATGGCTTCTCCGGCGGCAGTTCTCTGTCACTACCTTCCCATCGCTCTTCCTCACTCCTGATGTTCCTTCCGGCCACCTTCACGACCCCCTCTCTGTCGCATATCTCAGTCACAAAAGAAAGTGTCCTTTCTCGCAGGCCACGATCTGGAGCTACCTTCTCCACAATTGTTCCCCCGTCTTGCGCCTCCTCCGGCGACACTTCCGGCGGCGGTTCTGCTGGTGGCAACTCTTCGTCACCGTCATCCCCTTTCACGGTCACCCTTCCACAACTACCACGATCATCACTCTTTTCAAATTTCACCTTTCCTTCCCAGTTGGTGCCTTCGTTATCAACCATTCCCTTTGCGAAGTGTGTCTTGGCTTTGTCAACATAATTTTTCTTCTCAGTATCTGATTTTGCAACAAGCAAGAGGTTTCCAACATTTCTTCTGATGCCATAACATCCCTCGTGCGTTATAGGTTTCACAATCCCTTTTGAGTTCTGTACTTCCAGATCTATCGAGATTTCTTCTACTTTTTCCAGAACTTCATCTCTTTCTAATTCCTGGAGTTTCAGATCTGCCTTCTTGATCTTACCTTGTTCTCTTTTGCGATTCTCCTCCTCAACTTTCTTCACTGATTCAACAACATCAGAAATCTGCAATTTCAGATTTCTCGGATTCTTTTCCTTCTTCTCCTCCACTTCCTCTGTTTCTCTCGTCACGATGGGTTTCTTCACAGTGGTTTGTTCCACCGTTTCACCACTCTCTTCACGAGGAGGAGGACGACGTGAACGTCCACAACGTCGCCGTGGATGCCGTTCCAACAATCGCCGGATCTCATCCATATGGTTACGCATTCCCTCCCTAAACTCATAAAGCCGATGCTCCAACGCATCCAACCTCCTATCCATAGCTGTAACTGTTGATCGCACCATCTTCACTTAGCATTCACAGGATGCAGAATCGAATCTGCTTTGATACCAATTGATGAGTATCAAGTACAATAGTGAAAGAGAATGATAGAATCAATGGAACAGTAAATAAACTGGGAATATAATACTTGTATTATATGGAATTCAGTGAACAAATACAAGTGATAAAAGAGGAAAAATAGTACAGAGCATCAGAGTGATGCTGTACTCCTAATTCCCAGCCCAGCCATGATGCTGTACTCCTAATTCCCAGCCCAGCCAATAGGTAAAAAAACTAGCCTCCTCTACCCTCCGTCAGTCCCCCCCTTTATAGAATATTCTCTCTCCTTTGATGTGCTCTATCCCATTAGCCAATCTATAACTGCCACCTGTACAGTTTGTTATTTCCATCTTTTCCTCATCATTCCTCTTTCCCTCCACTTCTAACTGACTATGTTGCACACCCTTCTCTTCATTCCTTTTTTTTTCTTTCCAATTCTACCCCTTCTAGAATAAACCTTCCACTACTAGAAAACACCAAATTAGCGTTCATTTCGTAGCGTCGGCCACGACGCGGACGCTAGTAGCGTCGGATTAGCGTCGGCGAAGCCCACGCTGAACAAAAATATGATTGTTGGCGCTAGGAGATGCAGATTAGCGTCGGCCTAGCCCACGGTAATTGATAAACTGGGTCGCTAAAAAATCAGAATATTAGCGTCGGATGGCCCACGCTAGTTTTAAAGGAATTTACTAAAAAGCCCTAACTCTCCCACTCTTTTTTCAGACTCTTCTACTCATTCCCTCCCTCTCAGTACTCTCGCGCCTCACTCTCAAAACCCTAAGTCTCCACTCTCTTTCTCTATCGCTACGTACATCCACAGAAGCGACGGCGCCGGAGAAGACGAAGAACACTGTCCTCGACGACAACACTTCAGTGGTATGTTATTCTTCTCTCCTTTGCAGATTGATCTCAGTTCTTGAAAATCTCACATTCCTAATTCCTTTTTCTTTTCCTCGGAGAGATCAAGAACCTATTTTTAAATTCATATGAAGAACCTAGTTTTATATTCCTAGTTCATGTTTAATCCTAATTTCAGTTCAAGATTTTCATGTTTTATTGGGATTTTCATGTTTCTGCGTGGTTTAGCTTTTCCTCATTCCATTTATTGTTTTGTTCATTAGCCTAGGGTTTTAATTGAAAGGTTGTTTATCATACCTATGTTTTTTTTGTTGGTAAATTTGGACAATTTTGTTTAGGTTAAGAAAAAGAGTTAGTATGATTGGAGTAATGGGAGCTAGCTCTTAATGTACTAATTATTCTTTCTTATTGTTGTTAGAATGAAGCATGTGTGCCAAATAATGTTGTTAGTTTCCTCTGGAATTTATGAATTAGGGTTTGTATTGTGTATGCTTCCATATGTTAGTATTGGAAAGGGGCTAAAACACTTTGTGCATCAGATTATTGAATCAAGCTGAGATTTTATCAGAAAATGGTATTCTTTTCCTCATTTCCTTTGGATTTTATTTTTCTTGTGGTTTTGGTTTGAGTGAATTTGAAGTCTACTTCCATTCCATTTCATTGACTTGAAAAGTTGAAAATTCCCTTTGTTGAAATGATTTTATTTTTCTTAGATAATGGGGTTGTGGTTTTCCTTTTATTGATGAAAATGGGGTTGTTGTTGTACTGTGTTGATGAACTCATTTGCTCCATAGCATATAAAATGGATTTGGGTCTTTCTTTTATCTTAGAACTGATAATGTGATTTTTTTTCTAGCATTGTAGTGCTTTTACTTTTTATCAATGTGCCTGTTTCTTATTGGTAGATGCTAGTGTAGGAGTTCAATTCTGTAGTGGATATCTTAGAACCCTATGATTGTCAGAATGATTTTATGTTGCTCTTAGTGTATAGTTGGAATGATAGGCTAGGCTATTAGTTTCCTGAATTTGTTTGTGTTTATGCTAATGATTATGTAGTGATCAGCAGGACCATGTACCAAATTCAGTTTTTGGTCCTCGTTAGGTGAAATTAATTTCTTTTATTCTAGAGCATGAGGATCACAGAATGGGAAAGATTACAATTTACTGGAACATTACTAGATAGTCTTCTTTTATTAAACTTGTTAATGAACACTCACATAAACAACCTCATAATAATTTAGAACAAGACCTCTTTAAGTTCAGCAGTAGAAAGCTACTTCTTTTTACATCCTTGTTTTGATCTTCTTCTAACACTATATGCTGCTACTATATGAGTATGATGAGTTAATGGGTTAGGGGGGTGTTCAACTAGGGGGGATAAGGGTAATTGTTGTGGTATCATTACTTTTTTCTAGATGTTGCTTTCTTTAGTTAACATGATTCAGGTTTTCTTTAGTTAACATGATCCAAACACGTTGAATGACAGCCAGACAATTTATGCATGTGATTTGATTTCAAATTTTTGTACATCAAGAAGGAACTTTCAATAAGGGTTTCCTATGGTTTTTTGTTTTCAAATGCTAGATCAGAGAGTTTTCCGTGTGGAATTTTGCTTTCCCTACATGTTCATTAGTATATATGTTTTCCTTATTAATAGTAATATTATGATAGCTGTAGGTGTGTGGTTGCTGCTGTTCTCCTTGCCCTCTCATTTTGATTTAGAGTCAAATTTGCCAGCTTCTTCGAGGTCGTTTTTCGTGAACGGTAACGTCTCTTTCTTTTCTTTGTTTTGTTTTGTTTTGTTTTTTCCTTTTCTTTCTTATTAGATATGTGATTCAAACATTGATGCATTCCTTTTCACATCTAATACAAAACACAACTCTACTCATTGTCATGTCATTAAAAAAATATGCCTCTTAGTTTTCAAGATCATTGCTCTTGTCATGTGCAGCCTCTATTTTTTCATCTCTTTTTCTAGGTAGAGATGTGAAATTCAGTTGCCAAATTGTTGGACTTATTCCTCTCAACCCCTTATTTTTGAATTCTTAATTAATGTGGATTCTGGAGATTAATACTTACACTTATTTTTCTTTGTTTTATTTTTTTCCTTTTCTTTCTTATTTATTGTTTGTTTGCCTTTTAGTTACAATTTAAGTGTTTGCCGTATAGAGAATGGATCGTACTTGGATGTACAATAGGGCAAATGCTAATAGGCACGGATTGAAAACAGAGTTTGTTCGTGATGTTAAAAACTTTGTGAAGAGGGCCTTAAAGCTACCCATTTGTATATCTGAGGGAGGGATTAGGTGTCCGTGTAGAAAATGCAAATGTATCAAGATATCTACGGCAATTAATGTTAGGCTTCACTTGTATCGGTATGGATTTCAACCAGACTATTGGATTTGGACTGAACACGGAGAAGTGAACCCCGGTGTTGATACAAGGGGTGGTTCGAATAGTAGCAGGCATGTGCATCATGACAACCAATTTAATTCAACGAATCAGATGGTGTTTAATGCTTTTAGGCCGTATGAGAACGAAGATGTCCCCCGTGAGGATGAGTTGCCAAACGAAGACGCAAAGCAGTTTTACGACAAGTTGATACTCGCCAACAAGCCCATCTACGAGGGGGCTACCCAGTCTATGTTGTCAATAGCTGTTCAACTTTTGGCAATAAGAACAAATTGGCATCTTCCACAAATAGGTATAGACTTTGTTGCTCATATGCTTAAAACTGTATGTCCAGTTCAGAATTGCTTGCCCAAGAACTATTACCAAGCAACACAATTGGTGTCTAAGTTAGGGCTGAAGGTTGAGAAGATTGATTGTTGCGAGAGGTTGTATGTTATATTACAAGGATGATAGCCAGTTATCTGAATGCAAAATTTGTCACTCTCCTAGGTTTATTCCTCGTAGGATTGGTATGGGAACTACAAAGATGTCCCCGTGAAGAGAATGTTCTATTTCCCTATCATTCCCAAATTACAAAGACTATATGCATCACCTGAGTCTGCAGCTGAAATGAGATGGCATCACGAGAACAAAATTAGTTCAAACGTCCTTCGCCATCCGTCCGATGGAAAAGCGTGGAAACACTTTGATGATATATATCCCGACTTTGCTAGTGACCCCAGAAATGTAAGGCTGGGTCTGTGTTCAGATGGATTTAATCCTTACATTCAAGCCTCTGCTTCTCCATACTCTTGTTGGCCGGTAATAGTTACCCCTTACAATCTTCCCCCTAAAATGTGCATGACCAAACCATACTTGTTTTTGACTTGTCTCATACCCGGACCTCATAACCCTAAAGTAAAGATTGATGTCTACTTGCAACCATTGATTGATGATCTGCAACGTCTGTGGTCCAATGGCATTTTGACCTATGATATATCCACAAAACAAAACTTCATCATGAAAGCGTGCTTGATGTGGACAATCAATGATTTTCCGGCCTATGGTATGTTATCTGGATGGGGAACACAAGGAAAGTTGGCATGCCCTCATTGTATGGAAGACACAAAAGCTTTCACATTGAAACATGGAAGGAAGAATTCATGGTTTGACTGCCATCGTCGGTTCTTGCCAGCTAATCACTCTTTTAGAAGAAGTAAAAGAAGATTTACCAAAAATAGGGATGAGAAAGACGGTCGACCTTACATTGCCACAGGGCAAGATGTATGGGACGTTGTAAGGGGTTTTCCAAAGGTGACCGAAATTGGTTGGAAAAAGAAATTTGATGGGTATGGAGTGGGTCATAATTGGACTAAACGAAGTATTTTTTTGGGATCTTCCTTATTGGAAGGATAACTTGTTAAGGCACAACCTTGATGTGATGCACATAGAGAAAAATTTCTTTGACAATATATTTAAGACGGTCATGAATATTAAAGGTCAAACAAAGGATAATGAAAAGGCAAGAAAAGATTTGTCTTTATTATGTTGTCGTGGGGACTTAGAGATGAAACCCTTATCTAACGGAAAGATGGGAAAGCCAAAGGCAAGTTACACTCTGACATCATCTGATGCCAAGTTGGTTTGTAAATGGCTTAAGGAACTTAGAATGCCTGATGGTTATGCTTCAAACCTTGCTAGGTGTGCTGATGTCGAAAAGGGTACAATGCATGGGATGAAGAGCCATGATTGTCATGTTTTCATGGAGTGTTTACTTCCAATTGCATTTCGTTCCTTGCCAAAATTTGTTTGGAGACCATTAACTGAGTTAAGTCTATTCTTCAAGGATCTGTGTTCCAATACGCTAAGGATGGATGACTTAGTTAAGTTGGATGAAAACATTCCAATTATCATATGCAAGTTAGAAAGGATTTTCCCACCGGGTTTCTTTGACTCAATGGAGCATCTTCCAATCCACCTCGCCAATGAAGCAATGCTAGGTGGTCCTGTACATTACCGGTGGATGTATCCATTTGAAAGGTAATTGTTGTGGTTGATTTTTTGAACGGTAACATGTTTATTATAACTTAATTAATAGACATGGAATGATTGAAATGTGCAGATGTATGGGAGTCTCAAAAGACGCCGTGACAAATAAGGCTACGGTTGAAGGTTCCATATGTGCTGACTATTTACAACTTCAGAGAACTTTTTATTGTTCTCATTATTTCAACTCATTCAATTTGTTGCCAACCACAAGTTTAAGTAATAATACTGGTTCGGAACATGATGACTTGCAACCTACACTGTCCATCCTACACAAGGGTGGTCGACCCAGTGGGAAGCCAAGAGAACATTATCTATCAGATAAGGAGTGGGAATCTGCTCATGTCCATGTCTTGATTAACTGTAACGAGATCAAACCATATCTTGAGTGAGTATCCTTCGTTACACATCAATTATGATCTTGGCACACATCATAACGTATATTGACTTATGAATTATGTGATTGATGTCAGCACTTTCTTGGAGAATCACTCAATCAATGAAGAAGACGCATCTGGACGTATACATGCAGAGTTTCCCACATGGCTAATGGAATATGTAGATGAGGAGGCAAATGGAGTTACAAACAAAGAGATAATAGCACTATCTCACGGTCCTTCATCAATGGCAATATCATGGAACATGTACTTTGTCAACGGGTACAAGTTTCATACTAAGGCCTGGAGTAATGGTAAAAAAACTGTTAATTGTGGGGTGCACGTAAAGGGTCTTACTGAAGGAGGAGAAAATGATTATTATGGCACAATCAACCATATATTTGAAGTAGATTACTTTGGTCTCAATGACAAGATTGCACTATTTTATTGTGAATGGTTTGACCCAACAAAAAATAGGGGCACAAAGGTTCATCCACATTATAAAATCGTGGATATTAAAATGGATAAACGTTATGGTCCTTACGATCCTTTTATCCTTGCGCAAAAAGCAACCCAAGTGTATTATGTCCCCTATCCCGAAATGTGTAGAGCTATGCGTGGATGGTGTGCGGCAATCACCACAAAACCAAGGGGTCATGTGGAGATTGACAACACAGAGGATGAAATACCATATCAGTCTGATGGGATGTCACCTGTTCTATCTATTGCAGAAATTGAATCAATATCTTGTTTACGTGACGCCTCACAAGTAGATGTGTTTGAAGAGATTTTTGATGATTCTCCTCACAATGATTGAGCGTGTATTTTATTATAGTTCTTTGTATTGAACATTATTAGAGCTTATTATATGTATTTTGTATTGCACTATCATGATTTAGACTAGTTGGTCTACTTACATTCAGAATTGTAATTAATAATAGCTTTTGAGGTAGACTATGTAACTATCAGCATTGAGTTTGAAAGATATATCTTTTATCCTTTTGTTGATTTTCATTGACCATTTTCTGTTTCACATGTTCTGTCACTTGTTTGAACGATATACCTTATTTCTATTTTTGTATTTTATAACGGTAACATGCATTTTGTATTTTATGACAACAGATGAATAACAAAGGTGGTCGTGGCCGTGGCAAAGGAGAAAAGCTGCATCCTTCCAGGGGTAAACCAAGGATGTTACCACCGCGCAAACTTGAGCAGCAGAATCTCTTGCTTCGCAATTTGATTAACACCAAGTCACTTAACCGATCATCTCCACCTCTATCCCAGCCTCCCGTGCCGACCCAGACAACGACACCTGCTGAGAAGGTAGCACCTGCTCACACACCATCACCCATTCATGCATCTACCCCCGAGGCATTTGTGTTTATGCCAACTCCAAGTATAAACATTCAAACCATGGGTGCCTCTTCACAACATGCCCCACATGAGGAAAGTGAGGACGAGGACGAAGCGGAGGATGAAGCTGTGCCCGTCCAAGAGGATGAAGTTGAAGACCATGACGAAGAGGAAAGTGAGGACGAGGACGAAGAGGATGAAGCTCAGGTAGGTGGAGGGTCATTTCCTCCTCACTTGCCAGAGAGAGATGGCGATGGTAAGATCAAGATATATCCTTACGGTAATGGGTAAGTTACAACATTCTACAACTTGTTTTAAAATATTCCTTTCAACAACTTTTTATTACTCTGCGGATGTGTTGGTTTTGATGCTTCATTCATCTTCCTTTTTATTACTTTGCAGACTCGTTCCTGGCAAGGATGTTGCAGATGCCATTAGGGTTGCCATTCAAACACAATTTCGATAGCCTATCCATGGTTGGAGTGCCACAACCAAAAAGATTCGAGATGGTTGGTTTGCTAGATTTGGGGTAAGTATGTATTTCTATAAAATAGTGCAATTAGTGCTTCCTTGAATTACTTGGACTCTGTACATTATTACTATAGAGTTGCCTTAGAATTTTTGAATTAATTTTTACTATGTGCAGTTTTATGTTCATTCTAATATTGTTTATGTATTCTAACCAGTAGCTTATATATGCTGAACCCATAGCAAATATGCTTATATATGTTGAACCAGTAGCTTCATTCATCTACAAGTTGTGTTATCTCATTCTTCTTTGGCCTTTTGATCTCATTCTTTAAATTGTATTGTAATGTGCAGAAAAAAGTGTCATGGGATCCTAGTCTTACAGGTATTGTCCGACACTTGTTCGAGCAAAAAGCAAAAAAAAAAGACTCAGTGACATGCTTACAAAGCAAAGAAAGAAAAATGTTCAGCCTAAATGGTTGGGATATAAAGCTTGGATTGGTCTTAAAGCATACTAGGTTAAATCAGAATTCCAGGACATTTCCAAGCAAAATAAGATTAATAGAGCATCAACAAAAGGTGGAGCGGTCCACACCTCAGGCCGCAAGGCTCACATTGATTTAGCACTTGAGCTAGTAAGTATTAAACTCAACAATTCTAAACAAAAGGAATAATTTATGCTTACTGTGATCTAGTTTTTAAAACACTTGGTCAAAACACATGTTTCAACATAAGTAATATAAGACCAATAAGTTAATCAACATGTATCAAAACTGGTTCCTAAGTTTCTACTACAGTAAAATCAGAATTTGGAACAAGAAACAACAACAATGCATCTACAATCCATATATGTACTGGTTTAATGTTTCTGGAACTGTTTTGATTAAAAAATACTTGTTAGAATATGAAAACTTGTTTGAATTGGTGTTGAGTATGTTAATGCTATTGAGTGAGTATGCTGAGTGTGAATTATGATTACTTCTTGATTTTATTTGTAGTGCAATGAGATGCAAAGAGATGTGCCACCGGATGAGTTATTTTTAAAAACCCACAAAAGAAAATCTGGTGCTTGGGTTGATCATCGAGCCGAAACTACCTATGTAAGTTATTGTCAACGTTTCTTGAATTTTTTGTTAACCTGGTGCTTGTATTTCTTATATATATGTTGTTGAACAGTGGCTGTCCTATGTGTTGATTTTGTTTTCCCCATTGTCACACACTATGAGAACATAACATTCTGTTTGGTTTATCTCCTATTTGGTTTTTTGCATTCTGTTTGGTTTCTCTCCTATTTGGTTTTTTGCATTCTGTTTGGATGAAGTGTCACAAGAAAGCGATTGATCTTGTTATCATTACTTTTTTTCTAGATGTTGCATGCCAAACACTTTGATGATGACTATGTTACCTATTTTGTAGTTTCTCTAGATGTTGGATGCCAAACACTTTGATGATGACCATGTTACCTATTTTGTAGTCTCACTAGATGTTGGATGCCAAACACTTTGATGATGACTATGTTACCTATTTTGTAGTCTCTTTAGATGTTGGAAGCACTTTAATCTGTTGTTCAGATTAGTTATGGTAATTTGTTGTTTCGGGATTAAGCATTTTGATTTGTTATAGTGTTTTTTAATGGTCCTTAGGTGAAAAGTAAATTAGTAAAAGGTGTGGAAAGCAAAGTAGTTCGTTGTTGTTCTTTTTTTAAAAGAAACCAATTATTAGCGTCGGCAAAACGGACGTTACGTATTTGTTGACTAATTCCTTTCGTTGACTTTAGCGTCGGCCTCATGGACGCTAATATTTGTTGACTTTTTTGTTTGTTGACTTTAGCGTTGGCTCCCTGAACGCTAATATTTGTTGACTTTTTCCATTGGTTGACTTTAGCGTCGGCTCCATGGACGCTAAAATTTGTTGACTTTTGTTGGTTGACTTTAGCGTCGGCTTGGCCTACGCTAATATTAAATAGTTGACTTTTCAGGGAGTTGACTATAGCGTCGGCCTTAGCATTAGTGTCGGGTTAGCGTGGGCTTAGCCGACGCAAACGTAGCGTCGGTCAAAATATGTGGGACGCTACATATTAGCTTCGACCGTTTTAGCGTCCACACGTGGCCGACGCTAAAACACTGTTAGCGTCCATTTCTAGCCTTTTAGCGTGGGCTTTTGGCCTACGCTAAAAGCTGTTTTTCTACTAGTGTTCCCAAACCTATTAACTTGCCTTGAGTTGTTCAAGTCTAGGTACTCATCAGTCTACCTTTCAAATTGAGCACTCTAAGATGTGGTGGAGCTGAAATATAGTCCAAGTCAAGGACTTCTTCTTGAGCTATAACAGTAATATTTAGAGATTCAAGTTTGTTCATCTCCGGTATTGCATCGCACAAGGCACTCCCATATTCCAAAAAGTAAAGCTTTTGCAAAGATTTCAAGCATCCAATACCCTTTTGCATTTGCACCCCAGTTGTGAAGTTCAACATTGAATAATGACCTTCATATTTTCTATAATAAACAGGAAGAAGTCGCAGCTTTGTGAGCTGGTTTATCTCCCTTGGTAACTCATTCACTTTTGTTTGCCTTAGATCTAATGTTTCCAAGTTCAATAGATTACCAATAGAACACCAAATACCTCTTTGTCATCCATATTTTTAAGACCCTTTGGAATATGCTCATTGTTGTCAGTGCAATACTTTTGTAACATAACTATCAGCAATTCCCTCACAGTGTAAGTCTGAGAAACTGTGATAAAAGAGCGGCAATCAAAGTGCTTTTTCACCTGCTGGTTATCAAAGACATGCTTAGCAAGGGTGGTAGGTGGTTTTTCATCTTTGATGTCTTTGAAGTCTTTCTTGACCCCACTCAGCAATGTCGCTTCTTCTTTCACAAGTTCATACAATTGTTCCAAAACAAACGGCACTGCAGTTTCTGCCATCTCATGCAAATTTTTGGCAATAACAAAATGTCCTTGTGCTTTGTTTTTCTGTTTATTTTTTCAGTACTATAGCTTTGATTAGTAGAAAGACGTTCACCAAATTTAAATCTACAAGCAACTGGTACTTTTTTCATTTGAGGGGGCCAACTGTTTCAATTTTTCCGACACTATTTTAATCATTATTATTACACAAGAAACTGCTACTACAGTACTATTTTTATGTTTTCAATTTGGCTGGCTCTATTTTAATTATTACTAATACACTGTCTGCAGAACAAATTGGTGGATTAATGTATATACAACTAGGTTACGATAATGAATGAAAAGTCTTCTTGGTCTTTAAAATATTATTTGCATAGATCTCGAAGACTTGGGGATATTTTATTATTTGGTACAGGCATCAAAGAAGCAACCAAGAAATAGTACTAGTTGTCTTATCTGTTTTTTGAAGTTTATGTCAAGGCTTAGTGCCCTAAACCTATGTTTATTTATTTTAGTCCTTTTGGTTTTAGTATTTCATATCTGCATCATTGTCTTACTTCTAAATTACCTCGAAGTCCTTAACAATTTCTTTTACATTACACAAGTACAGACAACTTATGACAATTTATAATGCATAATAGTTATAACATTAAACAATATAATTGGCTAGAATCCAGAAAAATATAATAAATTACAATCTATCTTATTTTATGTTTTTAAACTTGTACATCAAAAGAACAGATACACAAAATACAAGCAACTAACCAACAAAAACACGTGCCATGGCTTGAAGTCAACACTAGGGTGATGTTTAATAACAAGGAGGGAAAAAAACTTGTGTTAATAAACACAAGTTGCATCCTCCCAGATTACCACAAGGTTAGACTGAGTTGTTGAGTTTTTTAATTGATTAGTTTTAATGTTCTAATTACTGGTTTTTATAGAACATAGACTCCGAATCATGAGATGTGAAGCTTGACCTTTTGATGTTGTATAGGTGTTATATGATGATTGTGGATTTTAGTAGTTATACCATCTTATGTAATTATTTTATTGGATATGTAATGGGTTAAAGGCATGATGATTGGTTTTTGTTTTGTCAATTGTTGACCTTTTGTTTGGTTAATGGATTAGTTAACTGCTTACCCCATGAAAAACAAATATTGTGGGACCATCCCAACTACCTTGTCACTCCACTCATCGGCCAACATTAGTGGAGGATCTTGACTAAAAAGTTAGGGAGGGCCGTTAATGAAAGAGACATGAAAAGCCGCATTAATAGAGACACAGAAATGCAAATACAATTAAAATATATAAATAAAAATTAAAATTATTTATAGACAAATTAAATGACTGACTAGCGAGTACATATAGTCAGTCAGATTCTCCAACGTAGATTAGTTATTGGCAAAGTTGGTAGATACGATGCACCAATAGCATGGTAACCAAAAAAACTAAGAGAGTACATTGTAATTTTTATTTCACATAGAGACTTAATTGAAATTGTTTTTAAAAAATAATATTAAATTTACTTGTTCTTAATATTAAAATTCTAAATATATTTTTTCAAAAACTATCATCCATATATTCATAATATCTAATTCTAATATATTAAAATATGATTAAAATTTATACTTCAAAAGACATAAATATATATACCAAGAGTAATTTGGTCAAAAAAACCAAGAGCAAAAACATTAATAATCTATAAAAATACATATTTTACTTATATATTTATATTGTATATTACACTTTACACTTTAACAACAGTTGGTAATGAAACAGTGAAATAAGTGGCGCTTATAATATGCAAACAATTGGCGCTTATAATATGCAAAAAGACAAAACAGGAAGAAATATGCAAACAATTAGCGCTTATAATATGCAAAAAGACAAAACAAGAAAAAAAGAGCTCATTCTGGGTGTTGAACCCGGAAGCTTTCAACAAAAATTGCGTCGCTTAGTTGCTGCGCCAAACTATCCATTTGTTAAACATTTCGCAAAACATGTATGAATTTAGTAGTCTATGTATAACAAGGGTATACTAGTAATTTCACATATATTTTAGGGCGGGCCGTGGCCCTCCCCAGTTCTAAGGAAGATCCGCCTCTGGCCAACATTTACTCAACCTCTCTCTCTCTCTCTCTCTCTCTCTCTCTCTCTCTCTCTATATATATATATATATATATATATATATATATATAATTGTAATGAAGAGGAAAAAGTTAATAGAAAATAGATAAACCAAGAATCACGACCTTGCAAAAGAAACAAACCTAAATGAGGGTGACTATATATGTTCACTATCAAGTTCACATCAGTTAAGAATGTTACCATCAATACTAGCCATATAATAAGTCAGATCCAATATATATTAGATTCTTATATCCAAACAAATTCATCATATTCTAAATACCAGAATAGTCATTCATCAAAATCATGTTGCCTAGGCAATTTGTTATGCAAACTATTACAGAGAGACTATGAAGCCCGAATACGTGATATGATACGACACGATACGTGGATACGGAAAAATTTTGAAAATCAAGATACGATACGGCAGGGATACTTCAATAAAAAAATAAATCAAAATTTAAAAATATCAAACATAACTAAAGATACTTCACTTTACTAATTGACAATTGCTTATAATATTCAATAAATCACATTTACAAAAAATGTACTTCTGATCAAAATAAGTAAGCATAGTTAAATGTACTTTCCCCACCCATTTTAAATATATTCTTCCTCCTACGAACATGTCACAAAAGATATACGGTCTATTACCCAAGTTAGAATATAGGAAAAAACATCATAAGTCATATCCGAAAGAAGTTTAGGATTTATAGAATTGTCTACTATTCACTATTTAACATTAACTGTGTCATTCTCCTCACCTCCATTTCCATCGTCAAAAAATAGCATGGCTTCCAACTCTGGTTCATCAAGAGACATCTCAGGATACGTATCCCCAAAGTGTCTCTCAAGTATCCGGTAAGTATCTTGTGTTTTTTAATTTAAAAATAAATATAAATTCCAGGATACTCCCAGGATACGTACCCGGAAGTATCAGACAGGTATCGGTATCGGATACATATCCGACACGGGTACGTGGCCTATTTTGGAGTATTGGGGCTTCATAGCAGAGAGATAATTTTACAATATGATGTGCGAAAATGTTTAATTTCCAAATACCTAATTTAGAAACTGTTTAATTTAAGAGCAACAGATTTGGAAATTGATAATAGGGTTTTATTATGACCAAATGGGAAGAAGAGAACTCACTATTACCCGCCAACAAGCAACAGATGAAGAAGAACGAGGAGAAGAGCGGGTTGCACCGGTGGCGGTGCAAACAGGAGGAAATAGATGAGACAGTCCCGCGGTATGCTGTTGCAGAGGGGAGAGAGAGTCTGGCATAACAAAAGATGCTTTAAATAAATTCATGCCTTAATCTCAAAAAAAAATAAAAATTCATGCCTTAAATAAATTTTCCTACGGTGAAGTTACTACCAAAAGATGCTTTATCATGAATCCAAACAATTTCAATATTCTTGCATTAGGAAATATCAGTGCTTAAAAAAGACTATCCATTGCATTTACAGTAGTAAGTAAACTAGCTAGTGAATCCCTGGTGTCTTTTTTTGTTTGATTGCTATCATTTCCCATGAAATCCAATGCCTTGTAGTATTCGTTATTGACACAAATGCCACCTTCTTCAAACGGGAATGAAGTCAACTTTTGGTGAAGATTCACAAAAAGAGGCTTTTGTGGTACCAAAATTTTCTTCTTCATCTCGACAACACACAGTCTCCTTAACGTCATCGATTTGTGTTGCGCCTGTTAACAAATCAGTAGCAGCTTCTGGTTCAACTCTCTCTTGGGCAAGTTGGTCATCATCTGACAAGACAATTTACAATTAAGACTTTTTATTGTCGTTAACTGAACAATGCACCAAACGAGTAAATATAAAAGCAACGAACACCAAGGAAGATGGAATAGCAGAAATGAGCAAATAATGCTTCTTACCCCCAAGAAAAGCCTCGATTGTATTATAGTTGACACCAGATGGTTGAACAGAAAGATTTCCAACAGAGTCCTCATCTTGACGTTCATTCTCCCTATTATGCTTCCTCTCAAGTAATATATACTTATCTGATTTCCAGATACACTCTAATGTAACGTAATCACCACTAACTGGGTAGAACTCTCTAAATACCTGTTTCAGTGGGATGCACAAGAAGAGATGAATAACAAATAGACTAGCATGTAAATTATTATTTTGAGTCATACTCATGACTATGCATGAATATATACAGCACAGAATTGAGTGGTGCAACTATAGACTAACCTCTATTCCCTCATGAGTTATTTTTATTGATTGCTTTTTTTTGGACAGGGAAGACACCAAGTTGAACAAAGAAACAACATCAAATAGTATCTGTACAAGGAGGGAAAAAACAATCCGATCAAGATAAATACACAATCAAGGAGAGTTATAACATGTCTTAAGTAGCTTAAATTTTCTAAATTTACAATACCGAATAATATCACTTTACTTCCTAGTTAATTTACAAATAGCCTCGGCATCAGTGTCCCACATTAAACAATTTCAAATTTAACTATGATAAAACCTTGATTAAATTATAATGCATAAACATGGGAAACTTACTTGTTGAACCAAAACTCGAAGACGTGCTAGCAAAGCCATAAGTGTAAGAGAAAATCCCATAAAAAAGGATCGAGCGAACAATACAGATATCTCACTATTAAACAGTCAAGGAAGGAAATTTATATGGAAACTCTAAGAAAGGTTTAACATGCCCCATGCCATCATCAAGCTATGGCTAGTAAACTAAACAACGAGCATGTAGGATACATGAACATACCATTATAATATAAACCACATGATACAGATAGATCGCATGATACTAGCAAAAGGATACGTTGCAGCCTTCAGTATTGATTCAACCATCTGCATGGGAAAACAGAACATCGATTGGAATAAGAGAAGGGGTTATGGAAGCAATACAATGTTAAAAAAGTTGAGATTCAACCATGTTTTCTACAATAGGTTTAGAAACAGAATGATTTTAGTTTATTTGATTTAAAATGTAAAACAGTAAGACAATAGCGTAATAATATTTTAGCCACAACTTCACCTCTGCTAGTATTCGTGCAGCTCCCAAAAGACGCTCCAAAAAGTTATGCTTTTCATTGTTGCATTTTTTTCTTTTCAAGCTGTATGAAACAGTCAGTAGAACAATATTATTACTACCAACAAGACTAGAGCTAGACCTATATTATCATCACATATCAATGGAGGAATTTCAGCAGAAAAATATTTCAGAAGGCCATAACAAAATGATAGACAAGACAAGAAAGAGGTATGACTGCAATTTTTTTATTCGTGCAAGAGAGAGTGAGTCATTTCTCAAATAACTGTAGTTTTGTGTCATATTAATATTGCAACATCCATGTTCACATACTTCGTTCTTTAATCACAACACAACATGTAGTTTTGAATAATGGTTTATAGTATCACATCACTTTACATGAAAATTGATAGGCCTGTTAATAGTAGTTAGTTATAGTAGTTAGAGTTAGTTAATGTTTGTTATATTAGTTAGCAATTTGTTAGTTGGTTGAGTTGGTTAGGCATATAGCCTATAAATAGAGAAGAGGGATTAGGGAGGAGGGCATGTAATCATTTGTAAAGAATTGTAGCCTTATGGCACTATGGAGAGTCTAGAGCCTCTCGAACACTCTAGGGATACATTGTAATCATCCTAATTCGTTCAATAATACTAGTTGGTACCTATCAACTGGTATCAAAGCGAGTCCCGATCCGCGTGGAAATCCGTTGTGTGCAAGAAATTCGTTTCAACCACAATGAATTCCAGAATTGAAGAATTGGAACGAAGATTTCAAGAATTGGAGATCCGCAATCAGCGTCGCTTAGAAGAATCATTCGCCCGCATAGAGGAGATGTTCATTGCTGTGTGGCAACAACAGCAAACAGAATCGTCGAGCCAAGCAAAGCGGCTGCCAGTGGTGCTCACCGATGATAGCAATGGAATTCCCAAGTCGGGGAATTTCATTGACACGAAACAGACTCCTGATCAGCATAATCTTGTGGAGGACAGAATTGAAGAAACTGTTCTTGGAAAAGAAGAGTCTTCAAATCAGAATTCCAAGAAACAAGGCGCAACTACATCTTCATTGGGAAGCAAGAAATCAGAGGTGGAAACTGAATATTGCAAGGTCCAAATATGGTCTAAGCAGAATGTTGGTTTGGCACTTAAGATGAGAGGCATCACGGTAAGGTGGAGAAGAAGTCGAGGAACCAAAGATTCAAGAATCGCTTCCAAGAAAACTACACACCCGAAAGGAATGCGGAATTTCAGTGAAGAAATGGCTAGTTCGGAGTCCATGAGAGTTTCAACAGGTCTTGGGCCATCGTTGGTACAATCGGAGCCGAAACAGCTTGTTGTAATAGAACGAATCAAGGCTGAACCGTCACCACCAGAACCTCTTGGTGCATTGCCGGTGACCAGTGCTTGTGTACGCAAAATTGTTCGCAGAAAAGAAAGTGAGGAAGTGGGGAATGCGCCCCCACCGCCACCGGAACCACCAGACCAGAATGTGACTGGAGAAAGGAACAGAGAAGTGGACAAGAAGAGAAGATGGAAGGTTAGAGTTTCCTGGGCAACGCCGTCCACGTCCAGACCACCGGACGCCACCACGACCACCGGGGAGTGGCCACGCCGTCGACCGTTGCTGCTGGTGCAGGAGCGAGCGCGAAATGATAGATGCGAAGACGAGAGGAACGGCGCAAGGACGCCGCTGCGATCACCATACGAGTTGGGCCTCTTTCCGATCCTAATGGGCCAGGCCCAAATTACTTTGGGTAAAGTTAAAATGAGAAGTTCAGATTTTGCAACAAGTGACCCGACCCGAATCCATCTGAAACTCGACGATGCGAAGGCGCAAGGAGGTCGCGCTCCCTCGCCATCCCTCATGCGTGTTTTTCCCGGCGCCAATCTTCTATGGTTATCACCGCCATCCGAGCCCCCAGATCGAAGTGCCGCCATTGACGGAGAGGGGTGCGTGAAAATGAGTATGGAGGGGAGAGAAAAGGGGCTTGTCGTTGTCGACCGGAGCAATTCTCCAACCACCGTCGCTGCTGTCATGGCCACACAGAATCTCCAGGGCTTGCGGTTGTCGCCGTTGGGGAAGGAGGAAACGCTCAAGGTGCATGATTGGGTTAGATCGGAAATTGTTGTTGGTAATGGGCGTGATTCGTTGATCTTGTGTGCCTGGGATAGGTCTGATTGGTGTCTGAGTGTGATGGATCATGTTACTCACACAATGGATCATGTCTAAGTGAAGGTGCCCATTGTTCTAATAATTGGGGGGTGTCTCAAGAAAAGGGGGGTGCAGTAACTATACTGAGTTTAATTCTCTTTGAGCAAGACAGCCACTGTAATCTGTTTCAGCTATTATTTCAAGGAGCTAGCAAACAAATCAGGTTGCTGATGGAGATTTATAAGAGTTATAGTATTTGTATCTCAATCATGGTAGAGCCTCCACTTGTCTATAAGTGGGATCCAAGTGGCACTGCAAGAGATGAAGACACAAGGGAGGGTGCCACAAGTGCATTGGAATGCCATGGGAAGTCAAAACCTCAACACCAGCAGGTAATTTTAACATACCAACAAGAGGGAAGGTGGTTGAAAGCTGTAAGTGAAATTGAAGGTAAAAGTCCCCACCTATGTGCAAATAGTAGGACATGTACTGTTATTTGTACGTGGTGGCCATTTCCGCACTCTACTGAACATTGCAGCCATGTTTTAAAGCTGATGGACCTTAATTTCCTTGGTGGCCATTGGAAGATTGCTATGAGGTATCACCTTTCAACTCAACTAAAAGTCAGTGGAATAAATATTTGTACCTTGAGTGTTACTGTGGACCTGAAGCATCAAATCCATATTGATTATGGAAATTGGGGTCAAGCTCGAAGTGAGTTACAAGGGCAACTTGATCTACCCAGAATAGTTCTCGTTCAAAGCAGTATTAATTGTTTGGGTGAAGCATTAACATGTTGGGCTGGAATAAATGTTGAGTTGGTCCAAATGGAGAAGGGTAATGAAAAGCAAGGCCTGTTGTTTGTAATGACCAGATATCTCCACCAACAACCTATCCTCTCTTACAAATCTCACAATAAAATGTTGCAAGGAGAAATTTGTCTACGCATGCAGATCATTCTCCATGGTAAGAATACTTCGATAATCAATTTCATTGTGGGTTTGTGCAAATTTTGGAAGCAGTTGGTTGGGCTTGTCATGAAGTTTAGTGGGAGTTCCCTTGTCACCTTGGTGGGTCTCACACTTGATATTGAGAGTTTTAAATCTGGAAGGTTGTGTAGAGATGGGCTTCCCTGTGCAGGGATTCTAATCCTCTTGTTCCAGTATATTCTCCAAAAGATAAATTCGAGTGGGATTGCTCAAATTACAATCTCAATTCCTATTGGAATGCCGTGGTGCTTGGCTGAAAATTCGAGTGCAGCTAATGTGGCAGTACCTTTACCAGATCCTTCAAATGAGTTTGCTAGTTCCTCAACTTGTGGTTCAGTTATTGAAGTAAGAGGGTCTCCAAGTTGGGAAGCAGCCAACAATAACTTACCTCTCAAAGGCAGCATGTGTGGAGCGATGTGGCTGGTTTGTGAAGGTTGTTGGAAGGGGTCTTCCTCAATTTCTTGTTTGCTTAATTTCGTATATGATGGAGGAGAGATTTGGCCCTCTCACAATTGGGTACAGCTGCAATCCAATTTGAATGCTAGAGCTTGTGAAGTAATACTACTGGAAAGCACCACCACTACAATAATTGTGTTGTCAACAACGATTTTTTCTTTTGAATTTGTTGTGTATTGTTGTAATTTTCCCCTTCTTAGTCACCTTGAGGACAAGGTGAATGTCCGGGGGGGAGTATTGATAGGCCTGTTAATAGTAGTTAGTTATAGTAGTTAGAGTTAGTTAATGTTTGTTATATTAGTTAGCAATTTGTTAGTTGGTTGAGTTGGTTAGGCATATAGCCTATAAATAGAGAAGAGGGATTAGGGAGGAGGGCATGTAATCATTTGTAAAGAATTGTAGCCTTATGGCACTATGGAGAGTCTAGAGCCTCTCGAACACTCTAGGGATACATTGTAATCATCCTAATTCGTTCAATAATACTAGTTGGTACCTATCAAAAATTATAAATTGTCACATCACATTTTATTTTTTATGGAATCTTGTATAATGATTACATGAAACAGACAAGGAAAAAAGATACGCAATTCGAAACATATATATACAAACACATATATTTTCTACGCCATTTCCAACCTGAGGCACACATTTCCTCCTTTATTTAGTCATTAAGACGTGCTTATACTGGTTTTGAAACGGTGGTAAGAGATTAAAAATTTAAAATGCTTGAATACAAACAGGAAAGACAGTGCATATTATAAATACTCAATCATGTCACCTCATCAGTTATCTTGATTTAATAGCTGGATTGAATCTTTGCACATAATATTTAGAAAACTCCAAAAAAGCTGGAATAAATAAGATAAACATACCTCTCTAAAAGATGAACCTTCTGTTTTGGTCTATCTCCTTTGATAACATGGAAACACGATGTTACAAGCTCCTCCAAGTTTGCTAATTGCAGAAGCCTTATATCCCTTCTTACCTACCAATTATTGTACCACACAAAGCCCAGAATGACACTTGCATCCATGTAAAGTCAATTCTAAATACACATTTTCCATGCAAATGCAGTAACTCTTGACTTTTTAAAATTAAGGGAGACAAAAGACAAGAAATGAAAAACAGGGGAAAAAAGCTTTCACAAATTTTTCTAACACTAAGAAACTTCACATCATTGAACACTGACTTCAGAGAACCTAATATAGAGTGCATACTGCATACCTTCAAAAGACGCTGGAAATAAGAACAGTGGCGGTGCTGGTTCTTATTCTTGTATAACATTCTTTCAAAGATGCCAAACTCAGATTGGAGCTGAGGAAGCATAGATGTTATCCGTCCCTCAATTGTTTTAAATTCAGTACCCATTGAATCCTTGCAATTTTAATCCAACGGATGAACTGTGATCTAAAAACAAAACAAAAGAAAATGAACTTGATTCATGCATTGTTTCTTGTTAGTGCATTTAGGTGTTGAGAGCCATAATATGAGAGTTAAAATCTCAGCCACAAAGTAATTAGGTGTGTGCTTGAACCATTGAGAGTGCACTAGTTAATAGTTATGTTATGTGTAGTCTTTGTTTCTTGTTCTTTTGAATTTTTTTGTATATTTCAACAACATCCAGATGATATTCAGTGAATAAACTAGTAAAAGCTTTAAACTTAAACATAAGGGATATTGTTCACACAATCTCGAAGACTTGCAAAGAACAAAAACATAAAATAAGAAACAAAGAAAAAAATAAGCTTATTATTTTAAGGAGTGAAGTTTTGAAAGATGATAAACTGAAAGGACAATGCATAAACAAGAAATCTTCATCCTCTTCCCTCATCTTATTTCATGTTCTTCTCTTTGTTACATTTGCTCTTTTATTTCCTTCAAATATTAAGTTTTTATTTTATGAAACTTTGGTGAAATCAAATTTGAAACCTACTTATCCTATTTTTCTCATGAGCTGAGTTGGTTGGTTCTTCATAGTTGAGAGGAAGCCACCATTAGGAGGAGAGGGATATCAGTAAATTTGGAGTTGCCTTGGATTTTGGTTCCTTCACGTGTGATCCCCCTTATATCTTAAATTATTTTAGTTCTATTTTCATGGCAACAAGATGTAGTGGGCTTAGCTGCTAGTAATCTCCTGCCACTCACCCTTGTTGAATGAAAATCCGCTACATGCCCATCCCATACATGAAGGAGTATCTTTTATTTAGTCAGGTTTTAAACAAATTTTATGAATATTCGCAAGTATCCCAGATATCAACAAGAGGCCTAGGTAAGAGCCACTCGAGTGCAAAACATTTATGCCCAGCCCATACATGAAAGAGTATCTTTTATGGAGTAACATGATGTCATACAATGAACATTTATGGATGCATTCATTCACAACCATAGCATCATAACCAGGGAAGCTTTTCTTATTGACTCTTAAGTTTTTTGCTTGTCAGTTACCACCAGTATGGATTACATCCAGTTTTTTCAGGACTCAGATTTTCTTATTTCTGAATATGGTTCAAGAAAGCAAAATGACTATGGGCTGTTTAGATTAGCTTATTTTTGGGCTTACGAAAAACAACTTATAGAGATAAATAAGTTTTTATGTTAATTCAAAAGTTCTCATTACCAAAAGTTATATCTCTTTGAGTTGTTTTTTCATAAACTTCTAACACAAACTTAAGAATAATACAAAAAACACTTTTTATTTGCACAAGTTGTTTTCCATAAGCTCATCCAAACAAGCCCTAAACGAAAATGACTTCCCACCAGTTCCACTCTTTTCGTAATGTTTCCAAATTATTCAATAGAGAGATTCATAGTGTTCAAAATTTACAAATTCGTTTTGTCATCTTTGATTGCCAAACCAGATGAAAGAAAGAGGAGGTGAGAGAAAGAACATACCAGAAGTTTATCGGTGAAGACTACAGATGAAAGAAAGAGCAGAGACGGTGTTGAAAGTGGTGGTGATGCATTCGAGTGAGGGATTCTCTGCTTCCTGCGATTCGCGCCGTGCTGCAACTGTGTGGGGTTTATCTGCTTCGACAATTCGCGATTGATTTTGTGAGTAGAAACGAAGAGACGACGGGTCTCAGACCAGAGACGGCGGTAGCGGCTCCTTATGACACGCAAATCTCGTGCTGCTCCCTCTCTGGCCGTGAAATCAGAAAGGATTGCAAGCACAAATAAAAAATCTCACGATCAGCTGTTCTCTCTCTTTGGGGAACGGTATTTGACCATTATAGAAAAATAAAATTATAAAATTCGACTCAACAAAGGAATCAAAAATCGATGCCTATTGTTATGTACAAGTATGGTTTTTTTTTTGTCACAATGGTGTAAGTCGGTGGGCCGGAGCTAAGGGCATTTTTCGCTTGTTCGAACTCAGCATGCGCAATTACCATTTCTTTATGTGGTCATTGTGTCAGCCTCTTGAACCAAAAGTATGTTATTTTTTGACATACAAGTACGATTGTTTAAGATTTGCAAAATTAGGCATTGTCGTATGCTCAAAATGTTGTAGTCAAAATTGTTTTATTGTTAGGAAAGAGACTATATAAGTTATTCCTTGAAATTCTAAAATATGTCGAGCGATGTTATGTTACATATATAATACTAATACACAATCAACTTGAATATAATAATTTTGTCATCAAGATTTAAAAATTATACGAAAAGTGTTCGTGGAGTAGTTTTGTATGCATAAAACCTTAATTGTACTTGAACTCATGAAAGGCGAAATCATTCACGATATTAAGGGAACATTATTACATGATGAAATGAAAGAGAATCTTGATGTTTCAAACATTGGATAGAGTAGGAATGGGGCGCAATTCATAGTCATGAAATCTTGATCCTACTTTCTGACGAACGAGTACAAGGGGAATATGTTTGATAATCCAATGAAATTTTCCACATTTTTCTGGATCAATGCTTTCAACTAATTCAACAGGCATATCAGCAAATCCAAGGAATTGAAGGTTTTGCAAGTGTTGGAGATCTTGAGGCACCACCTTCAATTGAGGGTTGTTGTTAAATCTAAAGTGTTCAAGACCAAGTAAAGCTCCTTTGTCTATAGTAATAGAACTTAGTTTATTTAGTCTAGCTAGATCTAGTTCCTTCAGCTTTTGAAACCCTTCTACTTGAAAATGCAAACTTTCACCAATAAATGCATCATCCCATAAATTTAGCCTCAACAAATTTGGCAAATTCTTCAAAGAGTTTAGTGGATCACCATCAAAGTAAGATAAGCCAAGTCTTAGCTTCACAAGATACTTAAGTTTTGGAATCCAATCAGGTAACTTAGTTAGTCTGCCTTTCAAATTAAGCACTCTAAGATGTGTTGGAGCTGAAATAAAGTCCAAGTCAAGAACTTCTTCTTGAGCTATAGCAGTAATATTTAGAGATTCAAGTTTGTTCATCTCTTGTATTGCATCTCCCAAGGCATTCCCATATTCTCTCCGCATTCGCTTTATTCCTAGCTTCGTTAACTGTTTCAACATTTTGAGCTCTTGGATGAGGTCTACTCCACCATGATCTGCTTCTAGAAAGTAAAGGTTTTGCAAGCATTTCAAGCATCCAATACCCTTTTGCATCTGCACCCCAATTGTAAAGTTCAACAGTGTATGATTCCCTTCATATTTCCTATAATAAACAGGAAGAAGCCTTAGCTTGGTGAGCTTGTTTATCTCTTTTGGCAACACATTCACTTGAGTTTGCCTTAGATCCAGTGTTTCCAAGTTCACTAGCTTACCAATGGATTTAGGAAGAACCTTCACTTTGGTGTGACTCAAGTTTAAGTACCTTAGATGAAAAAGATTCTCCAAATTATCCGGAACATTGTTCAACAAAGAATTCTCAAAATCAAGTACTCTCACAAGCTTGAACTTGACAGATAAGCTACTTAAGAGATCCTCCGGAAATTCACCTTTGTCGAAAACAAAAATACCGCGAATTCCTGAGTTACTAGTACTACCATTGGTGTTTCTCAACAACATTTTGATGGAGTTAGCTGCTATAGAAAAGCGCCTAGTTATTCCAACTCTGACTTGTTCATGATCATCTTCATGCATTAAATGGCAAAAACTTAAATCTTTCATTTTCTTAATGATCACTTCGCGCAATAAATCATGAACCTGACAACTTTTGACTTTCCCATCAAAGCCAATTTTTGAAACTTGAATCAAACTTCTATGTATCAACTGTGTCATGTACTCTTCAGCAATTTCCTCTAAGGTTCTTCTCTCTTCATATTTAACAAACCCTTCAGCCATCCATTGCCGTGTAAGTCTCTTTCGATTAATGGTGTAGTCCTCAGGATAAATACCAAAATACAACATGCATGATTTCAAAATATAAGGCAAATCATCATAACTATAAGATAAAATCCTTGTCAAACTAGTTAAATGCGCATTACGCTCTAACTCGGTTCTAAGATTTTGAGTCACCTTTCTCCAATGAAACATGTTCTTTGCTTTTGTTGATAAAAGACCACCAATGGCCACAATTGCTAGCGGTAGCCCTCCACATTTTTGAACAATTTCATTTGACATATCCTCCAGCTCCTTTGGACACTCCTCTCTAGGTTCAGATCTGAATGACTTCTTGCAGAACAATTCCCAAGATTTTTTTGGAGACAAAGGTTGTAGGTTATGAACATGAACAGGAAAAGATTTCTTAAAATACTCAGCTACATGCATCATTCTTGTAGTCACAATGATTCTGCTTCCTCTGTTGTTATCAGTCATGGCATGTTCAATTTCATTACAGAATTCTTCTTTCCAAACATCATCAAAGAACACTAAATACCTCTTTGACTTAAGGTATTGCCTCACATTAGTAACCAATGTGTTGTCATCCATCTTTTTCAGACCCTTTGGAACAGGCTCATTGCAGTCCTTGCAAAACTTCTGTATCATATCTATCAGCAAGTCCCTCACAGTGTACGTCTGAGAAACTGTGACGAAAGAGCGACAATCAAAGTGCTTTTTCACCTGCTGATCATCAAAGACATGCTTAGCAAGGGTGGTTTTTCCAAGCCCCCCCATGCCTACGACAGAAATCAACATGCGTTCGCTAGTTCCCGCCACCAAGCAACTAACCAATTCATCTCTTGGCGACTCAAACCCCACAACTTGAGTCTCTTCAATGAAAAAGGAAGCCATTCGAGGGTCTCCAAATGTTGCTTGTGTCGACCCTCTGGAGCTTCCTGATCCATGTTTAGTATTCCCTTTGGAGCTTCCGGATCGACTTTCAGACTGAAACTCATACCTTGCACTTCTTTCTTTGATTTCATGAAGTGATAACTTGAGGCCTTGAATTTTAGTAGCAATCTGATGTCGTTTCTTCATGGTTTTGACCTTGTGAGAAATCTTTTGGAGTGAGCCAGAATTGTTGACCCTTTGAGCTAAATACATGATATACTCATCAATCACATCTTCTATGCAAAAAGATGCTTCTCTAAGTTGCTTCACCCAAGCTTTAACTCCTTCATTAGCTCCTTCATCTTCAGCCCTTGTATCTGCATCCTTAAGGAAGGCTTGAATGCTCACAAGTTCATCTTTGATGTCTTTGAAGTCTTTCTCTACACCTCTCAGCAAAGTTGCTTCTTCTTTCAAAATTTCGTACAGCTGCTCCAAAACAAAAGATACTGCAGTTTCTGCCATCACAAAAATGTTCTTGGCCTTGTTTTGGTGCTTATCTTTTTAGTACCATAACTTTGATTCGTGGAAAGACTTTCACTAATGTTAAATCCACAAGCAACAAGTGTTTTTCTTTTCAACTGTGGGGGCACAACTATTTCAATTTTTCTGGCACTATTTTAATCATTATTTACAAGAAACTGCTACTTGTACTATTTTATATTGTGTGGGGACAGTTATTTTCTATTTTGTCAGTTCTATTGTAACTATTATTAATACACTGTCTGCAGAACAAGTTGGTACAATAATGAATGAAAAGTCTTGGTCTTTTAAATATTCTTTCATTTCTTTGCATAGATCTTGAAGACTCGAGAATATATTATTATTTGGTACAAGCATCAAAGAAGCAACCAAGAAATCGCACTAGTTGTGTTATTTGTGTTTTTAAGTTTATATTTTTGTCACATCTGCATTATTGTTTTATCTGTATTAAACCTATCTTCACCAAAAAATATCTGTATAAAACCTATGTTTATTTTAGTCTTTTTGGTTTTGGCATTTCATATGCTCATCATGTCTTATCTCTGTATTACCTGTTAAAATCTTTAACAAATCATTCTATATTACAAGTACAGACAAGTTATAACAATTGATAACACAAAACATGAAACAATATAATTGGCTGCAACCTGAAAAAATATAGAAAACTACAATTTCTTATTTCTTAAACTGGTACAAAACAAGAACAGAACCACAAAATACAAAATATATGATCCAATAGCTAAAGCTATCAAACTGGACCGTCTAGCCAGCCTAGCCAATTGGGCAAAACATAAAAATAGACTGGGTTAAACTAGCCCAATTATTTACTGGGTTGTGTTTTTTGTAGCCCAACCCAAACACATTGGGCCAATATACAGGTCCGGCCTAATACAACTTTTAACAAAGAAAACCAAAAAAGTGTTCAAACAAACATGAAAAGCGAGCCTCGTCTGGCCCATGAATCAACTAGGCTAGGCCATAATGGCAGACTCTTTTTTATGCTTCCATTTAGCGAGCTCAACCCAGCCCAAAACACTAGGTCATCAAGCCAGCCTGTTGGTTTGGGCCAAAATTGACGCCTCTACCAACAACTCTGCAACGACTACACGGGTGAAACTGCATTCAATGCAAGTTTTCGCCTCAAAGATAGGTAAAACAGTGTTTGCTTTTGTGTTTACTTTCCTAATCACCTGATTTCAATGTGAATCTACAACTAGTAGCTTCTCTCTTAACAATGTGCTCAAATAATGACCACTGTGGTTCCAAACAGTACAATTGAGACCAATGCCCAAAGATCACACATAATATTGCCATTTTGTCATACAAATATCAATATGTAAAGTATACAATTATTAGCATTACAAACATGCGTTTAGGCAAAGCATCTATTTCCACATAAACTTTGATGGTAAGGACACTGTAAATATCCAAATACATTTTATTATGACAATATCAAGATACAACAATAAACTTCTTACTGAAGTAAAAAAGTTGATTACATCAAAAAGAGAAAAGAGGTGGACATCCAGAGAAGGGGAAGGAAAACCTAATGCTGCAGTAATAGACCCTTTTGTGTACTTAAAAAGCCAACAAAAACATGTGCCATGGCTTGAAGCCAACACTAGGGTGATGTTTAAAAACAAGGAGGGAAAAAACTTGTGTTAATTAACACAAGTTGCATCCTCCCAGATTACCACAATGAGCCATGAGTATTGAAAAGAGCTTCCCCATTCATCTCGTGAAAAAAGGATAAAGATGAGCTGCGAAAGAAAAAAGAGTAAACCCTCGTTTTGGTTCCTCAACTATTACCCTCTCTCCAACTTTGTACCTAAACTATTTAAATTAGTTAAAAAGTCCCTAACGTTTTCCTCCATCCATCAAATTAGTCTCTTTATTAATGTGGGTCACATTCACAGATGGACTAACTTAACTGGTTGGAGAAAATTTTAGGGACTCTTTAATCATTTAAAATAGTTTAGGGACTAAATTGGAGAGGGGGTGATAGTTGAGCCAATTTGAGGGTTTAGTCAAAAAAAAAAGAGTCTAGATATTTCACTCATTATTAACTAGAATTATAAAACCAACTTTATCTACATAGTGTGGTTGCTTTTCTTTTCTTCACTGGTCCCTTTTCACAAACAATATTGGTGAATCAGGATGACGACTCTTCAAGATTGGTTTTGAGGCATCAGTTGAGCCTGAGTTGAGCCTTATCTGTATATAAAGCTGACATCAGATGCTACAGAACAATGATATATTTTATATATTAATTAAGTACTAAAACACTATATCCTGAGATAACAAAAAATTATTTATGATGTAACATCCATGGAATGATAGAATCATAACTTGAAGAATATATTGGTAATCGCCAATCATCAAATTTTTAATTCAGTCTATTCATATCCATTAAATTTTCTCTCTGCTAATATTGCTGGTAATTTATATTTAGAGCACTACCATAATCAACCCTGATTCATGCAGAACACTTCTTTTTTTGTTTTCATTTCCTGCTTTTAATTTTAATTGAAAATATTCTCCTTGTTTTATCTTGTTTCCTGTTTTGAATGGTTTGTAAGGAAACAGTGAAAGCAAACCGAAAAAAATTGTTGTTTTCACTGTCTGAATAATCATTGAAAATAGGAAAGAGTGAAAACAAGGGACAGATTTGCAATTAAAAGTGAAAATATGGAATGAAAAGAAAATGTTTTCAGAAACTAAACATACCCTTAAACTTCTTAAAAGTCACAATCACAAACTACTATTTGCGACATCATAATTTAAGTGTAACCATTGCATTCACATATACTAAACATTTTAGTACTGCTTACTACATAACACACAACATCGCCCGATCCCTCACTTTCTATTCACTTTTTCTTTGTTTTACTTTTCTGATATGATAAATGACAAATATTTAACATTTGACAGTTCTGCAATTTTATGATTTAAATTGTTTTCATGTCTTTCTCCCTTAATAGAAGTAGCAAGAATAAAAACAATGATTCACATGACAAACCTCATATTGTTTGATTAATGATGCCAACAATGTAGCAACAACTTCGATAACAAATTTCTGTCCAACACAAGCACGTGTACCAGATCCAAAAGGAAGAAATGCTGCATTTTTATTTGGATCATTTAGTACAAACGAGCTGAATCCATTATTAGCTTCTTCAGAACCTGAAAAAGATATCACTATCTAAAGATTAGTAATAGATGAACAAACTTTCTCCTTTAACACCTATAGAAGAGAAGACTACAAAAATATTAATTACAAAACTAAGGGTACCAATACGGTAAAAATCCTGCCAGTAACGTATCAGAGCTCGTACCTGATCGATTTGTACCATTTGACAGAAATCGGTATGGATTAAAATCACTTGCACCATTCCCCCAATTGAAGTCATCTTCTTGTACCAATTGAACTGGAACAACCAGTACAGCTCCAGCAGGTATTCTTACACCAGTTGCAAAACTCAAGTCTGACACAGGGATGAACATTAACAAACAAGATATGAAAGTGCACTAATGAAGGATGAAAAATATAACCATAACCTTTGTCTGGAACATATAAATAGAAATATATGCAAAACTTAAAAGTGAAAGTAGAAATGTCTAAAAGCAATCCTGAAATACATTATAAGATGTTAAGAATGCATAACATAAATAAATATCCTAAATGATACATGTACATACATCGCACTGATTTGCAACAAATTACAACTATGGCACAACCTTCCTCTCAAACTAAGCCTATTAGATAATTTCTAGGAACTAGAACATTCAAACTTAATATCCATATTTTGGAATTAATTCCAGTGCATTAGTAAGGAATTGGGCCCATAAAACACATATCCTAGTCCACAGGATAATTTAGGGTGAGCTCGGAGCCATTCTCAGAATTTGGTTTTAAGAAGCAGTTTACACATAATATATACTGACATAATTGTCAAGACCAACAAAACAAAAGCAAGCATTTGGGACTATATGTTTCAACTTTCGAAAACACCTTTCAAAATAAAATAGCAAAAGAAGTTTGTATATTCTAATAGCTTTTCCTTTAACTGAAAATCAAAAATTGTTTCCATGTTTTCCAATGATATCAGAAACAAAAAATGTTTTGTGCTGTTCTCTAAGACGAAATTTTATTCAACCGTTTTTACAGCACATGCGAAGGTAACACTCCAGCCAAATTAGTTTTCCACCTTTTGTTTAGAAAAATATGAAGCTGTTTTGAATGACAGTTCAAACTCCTAGCAATTTTAAATTAAAGTCCAGTCAATTTGTCCTTAAACCTTCAGTTTAGTCAACTTTCCCAAGAACTTCTTGTATTTCTTTTCCAATAAAATTGGCTAAAGTTGGCTAAACAATCCACAGATAAGCATGGGTACAAAGTGCCCATAAGTAAACAAAAAATTGGCTATAGTTGGAAAACAGCTCGTTTTTTCTATACAAGAAGCTGAAGGAACCCATCTCTTAAATAAACTATTGCATCACACAACAAGCTATTTCATACTTGCTTCAGTGAATAGTAAGCAATAGCTCACCGTGTTTCAAAGAACACCGCTGCAGCATGGGACCGGTGGGGAGAAGCCGCGCAGATTCATAAAGTGTGGCCAAAAGCAAAGGCATCCTATAAACATCTTCATGCTGATATTTTGATGGGTTTTTCCCAACCATGCTAATCTCTGAATAAACCTGCAATAACATATGAAAAATAAGTAATGGGAAATGCCTTGCAAACACTAAGTTATATTCTAAATATATTAAGAAAAACACAGCATTCAATATCAAAAATGATACACAATGAATTCTACTTATGAACTGGAAACAGTGAAGATAGAATAAACAGATTGCAACCTTGTCCTGTATTTCCAGGTGCATAGCGAGATTAGTCAATACGTTGGCGATTAAGGCAGCCATAGTTTGACATCCATGAAACATCACACGCATGATATTCCCACAAGGTTCTTCCACAGCATTTTGCTGGTCGCTAACGTCACGAAAGAAATAGTAATTTTGGGACTCATCATCAGAACGGTATTGTGCACCATCTGCCGACTTCAGTTCTAGGTTGGAACTTTCACTATGAAGATTTTGATCAATATGGCCTAATATCTTGCAGTTATTTCTGCAAAGTTGAAGGATGTCTTGAGTTAAGCGTCGTAACTTTGTACATAAGCATCGATACCTCCAAAACGCTCGTTTCCAGAAAGGCGTAACATTATAAGCAGACCAAAAGCAAGCATCTTTAGCAATCTTCATAAGCAGTTCCTCATATATTGCAGCGTTTGGCCACGCCAAAAAGCCATCTCCAAAGAATGTTGTTCCCATTAAGGTGAAAGCCATATGCTGAGAAACCAACCTACAATCAATACTTTTCTCGACTCCGAGGTTTTCTATTTTATCTACGATAAAGTCTGCAACCTTCATAGGAAGTAGATCAGCACTCTTCAGTAATCTATCATTCAATTCTGTTCCCAATAATTCCCTTCTCTTTTGGACCTAAAGACATTGTAAATTAAGTCTATCATAAGCAAAGATACGAAAATGGTTAAAGACTATCATAAGCACAATAAATTACAAATAGGGACAGTAATATATAGATATATATATATATATAGGAATTTTTTGACAGTTAAGCACCTTTTCATAGGAAGGGGCAAAGAGGCTTGATTGTCCAAAGGCTAAATGAAATGCTTTTCCGGTGAAAGGCACCTTATCCTGAGCCTTTATAAGCATCTCCTGAATTAGCACTGGATCCTTAACTGAAACAAGAAGCTGAGTAGGACCTAACCATAGCTTAACAATTGGTCCATACTTCTCATGGGATTCTGACAACACTTCTGAACATCAAAATAGCGTGAATACACTTATTTTGAAAAATTGCATCTGACTATCATGTAACCAAAAATATGCCAATATATTATAAAATACCATCAAAGTCTCCATACTATCATGTAACATCAAAATACCGAAGTCTCCATACTATAATGTAACCTACAATTTTAATCATTCAAGACAACACGGATATTAAAGGGACACCATACATGGATAAATATTATACATAATGGTCAAATCTTACTTTCTTTGAACTCTTTTCCTCTGTTCACTATTACTCCCTTGGTCCCAAAATAAGTGTCGTCCTAGGATTTTTCCCACAAGAAAAGCTATTAATCGAACGAAAGATTGTAACAATTTTACAAAATTATCATTATTAAGGATTGAGTATTAACTATGTGGAGTATAATGACATTAGAGTGATGAACACAGTATTAAATCCAGCTCCTATTTCTCAAAAAGCAATGGAGGAACTCCTCTATCTTGAAAAGCAATCCATGAACATAACCATCTCAGATAAAAAAACAAAGCTAAAGGACACCGGAGGAGTTTAAAGCCGCGGGTCCACGATTCAAATCCCAGAAACTAGCATTCTCAACTAACTAATTAACCACTAACATTTGCCTATAAAAAAACAAAACAGGCATGAATTTCACAACATTCAACAAAACCCTTAATTGAAGAACAAATTTCGAAAACAAACAATAACAGAAGGTCAATATCAAAAACCAAAAAAGATCACAAATCACTTAACTAATTGTAAAGTCCATGTGAATAGCATAAACACAAAAGATTAAAAGAAAGAACAGATTCAGAAAATAATTAAAAAAGAAAAAGGAAAATATTCACCAGTAAAATTATCTTTGGAAAGGAGCTTGGAGTGGCCAAAGAAGGAAGGAGAAGGAAGTCCAGGAATGGCTCTAGCACGGTACCACAAATTGAAGATGTTAAAGAGTTTCCTAAGCAAAAGAGTAGTGATAACAATGAGAAAAAGCCATAGAAAGGCATTGAATTCTCTTGCGGCGAAATCTCTGAGAAGCTCCGAAGAAGTGTAATTACAAGTAGAAGAATATCTGAGTTTGGATTGAAGAAGAAGAAGACCATTGAAAGCGTTGGAAACAGAAGAAGCATCGGATACAGTTACACGTGATGGTGATGATGATGATGATGATTGGTTCATTTTTTCATCGATGATCAATCATCATCATAACATAACACGAGTTTTGGTATAGTAATCGATTTCAATGGTGAAACGCTGATAAGATACGAAACGACGTCGTCGTTTGTTGGACTCTGGCGGCGGTGTTACTGTTAGCTGTTAAGTTAAGTGACGTGACGGTTACGTAACAAAAGCTTTTAACAATTTTTACCATTCATAATTTATGCGGTTATTAAAAGATTTAATGGATATTCTATTGTTTAAAAATAAGAAAAATTACAAAAGTTTTTCCGCAGCCAGGATTCGAACCTGGTAATTTGTAGCGGTTGAATTTTCCAAGTGAGCTACTGCGGATGTTGTGATAAACTAACAAATAGATATGTACAAATTAAATAATCAAGAATGAAAGAAATAAAGAAATTAAACACTCTTCACACGCTTTTAGTAATTACCATAAATAGAGTGCTTTTAAGGTGGGGATCAAATTAAGTCTCTCACTAATGATTAATAATGAACCACTAAAATTGGTCATAGAATATAAGTATAAAACTTCATAAATGGTTGAGATTTAATACTAGTTTATTCAATCTTAACCACTCATATCATTTTACACGATATCCTGTCAATTTTAGTGGTTCACCAAAGAGGGACTTAGTTTGAACCGAACCAAACCAATAGAAAACCGCAAACCAAACTAAACCCAACCAAAAATCGCAAAAAACCGCTTTTTATTGGTTCTGTTCAGTTTTTATTATTACTGAACCGCGCAGTTTGGTTCAGTTCGCGATTTTGATTACAAAAACCAAATCAAACCGCAAATTCCTATATACAATATTGTTTTTTTATATGAATGAATATACAATGTATATAAAGTCTAATTTTTGATATGAATCTAATATCAATCAATTTTTTGTATGAATCTGATATGTAGCTTCAACTAAGCTCTAGTATTTTACCACCTCTCGCGCATGTCCAAATCAATTTTTCCTATTAAAATAATGGTTTGAAAATATGAGGGAACCTCATAAAGAATGTTTTTCTTCTTTTTCTGTTTATTTTTCTTGTTTGAAATTATATTTATTTTGTATGTAATTGTTTTGATGCTAAGTAGTAATTAAGTATACGCAACAACACAATCTTTTTCTTCTTTTGGCTGATTTATAGATTGTGTTTTTTCTCGTAAAAAATCAAACCAGTCCAAACTGTACCGGTTTGGTTTGGTTTTTTTTAGAAGCCAACCGAACCAAACCAAACCGCATCTATTTTAACCTCGTGGTTAGGTTCACTTTTTTGCTCAAAAGCGAACCAACTCGTACTGCGAACACCTCTATCTGGCAGTATAAATAATAATCCAAGTCATTTTTTTATTAGTTTTTGATTAAAGTAAAAATCCCCCTAAATTTGAGATGAACTAGGGTTTATCTTCTTCATCCATTAACAAGCTTCAAACCCAAAATTTTTAAACTGAGCTTCAACAGTGATTAATGTGTTGGTGAATGTGAGCTATGCTTCTGTGTTTTGTGATATCTCATCTCGGTGTGTTGCTTCCTACTTAATATTTTTTTTGGATGATTGAAAGTGTTTTTGAGGTTAAGTTTACCATTTGAGATGATTGGAAATTTTATGAGTGCGCATTTATGCTCTTTTTGCATTGGAAACCTCATCTGCCACCACTAAGACTCGTTTTAAGTTTTTAAACCATCAGCAGAGCCGATTCTAAGATTTTGAGGTCCCTGAGCAAACCTAAAAAAGGTTTTTTTTTTACCCCCACCATTTGACAAAATACCCCCACATAATATGAAAATCCTAAAATTCCCCTATGAAAATTGACTTAATCGGATTTACCGTTTTAAGAGGTAAATACGATTTTGTAAAATTAAGAAGCGTATAAACATAAATACGAACAGAAAAAAAAAGGCAATCGTATGTATCTACTGATTAGGTACATACGATTTGTTAATTATACAAAGCGTATGTACCTAGGACGCAGGTAGATATGATTTGTATGTTTAACAAGTTGTATGTACCTGTTGGTGGGGGGTACATCCGATTTGTTAAAATCAAAAGCGGATTTACCTTGTTTTATGGTACATCCGACTTACAAAAAAAATTAATTTTTTGAGAATATATATATATATATACACACACACACACACACACACACACACACACACACAATAATATGGATAAATAATTACAAAAAACGTGGTACAAAAATAAATACAACAAATGTCAGGCAGTCAACCATCAAAATCATCCGCTAAATCTACCACGGTGGGCGCATCAGTGGGAGGGGGCAAGACTGGAGCAAGGGCATGTCATAGGGCGAAGCGGCCTGTATACGGATCCAACCATGTAAGGGATTCGTGAGATACATTACGCTTCCATAAATGAGCAACCGGAGGCAACGGACAGGCAGGCGAAAGAGAAATATGCACCCAATGGTTACCCCTCACGTGTAGAATAGATATGATACTACGAGTCTTAGAAGAAGAATAAGCACCTCTCAAAGGAAGATAAGTAAAATTCATCCCCAAAGATAACTGAACTAGGGCCACATTATACTTGGTTGCTATAAAGTACCCCATCTCAGGCAAACTCAACCACTTATCCTCCTCCTGAATACCGTAGTGTTCAATGGTTAACGCTTGTCGAAGCTCCGCAAGTCTGTGCTCCCCAAATATGTCAGTATACAGTTGGTCTCTGTCTTTTGTTTCTTGAATTAATTCTTGCCTAATTAAAGGCCAGCTATCCTCACCAAGACCTTGACCAACAGCAAATGCTCGAAACCCACAATTACCATCAGACTCAACATCAATAATATTCTCAACATAAGAGTGTAAGTGTTGAGGAACCCACGGTAATAGAAGTTTTGTCCCCCCCTGCTGAGTTAATTTTCTATAAGCACTCTGAGATACCTTCAATTTTGAAGACGGCTTTGAGACATTAGGAGAAGGCCCTTTTATCGACTGAGATGATTTTTTGGAAGTCCCATATTCTTGTGTCATCTTCAACTTTTCATCCACATGCTCCCAACCAGAAGGATCACGCTTGACATCAAATAATTTCTTCTTTTTCTTCTTTGGTGCACCTTTAGTTTTTACTTTAAATGGTGGTGGAACCATAGAAGAAGTGGTAGGGAATGCAAGCTCATTAAGTTGTTTCTTGAAGACAAATCTCTCTTCCTCTGTCATACGATTAAATCTTGTCCAGATCATCTCCATTTGGTATGAAATATCACATGCATCAGATTGGTCTTGGAAAAATTTTTCATCTACAGAATCCAAATTCAACTGTTTCCATTGGTCGTCTACAACATCCAACGGAATAGAATAACCGGAGACATGATAGACACCTAGCTCACAAACACATGGAAGAAGATGTGTCTTTCGAAGAACGCAACCACAACGAGCTTTGTCATATCCAACTCCGGATGTAGTTTTTGAAAACTCTTTAACAATATGATCGAAAGCATTTAGAGAGACAAGACCGCGAAGTTTTTTAAAGAATGGAGTATTGTGTGCAACTTCAATACGGTTTATGCTCCGTTGGAAAGACCAGATGACTTTTTCAAAATGAAGATTAAGCATGACATGCACTGAATGAAAACATTTTGACAAGTCTCCTCCAGAAGTCCCCAAATGTCTCTTCAAAGTTCAATGGGCTGACTCGACTCTTAAATAATCACAACAATAAATATACGATAAAAATACTAAACACGTGTCAAAAAAATTTAAACAACGATAAAAATTACTAAACACGTGTCAAAAAAATTTAAACTAAGATAAAAATACTAAACACGTGTCAAAAAAATCTAAACTACGATAAAAACACTAAACACGTGTCAAAAAAAATTTAAACAACGATAAAAATACTAAACACGTGTCAAAAAATTTTAAAGTACGATAAAAATACTAAACACGTGTCAAAAAAATTTAAAGTACGATAAAAATACTAAACATGTGTCAAAAAAATTTAAACAACGATAAAAATACTAAACACGATAAATTTAAACTATAAGCCAAAATACCTGTTCGTGGTCTGATTACCGAAGTGTGGGATATGATTAGTCCATGCCAAGATAAATCTCTCCTTATGCGGTTTCAACCAAGTATCATGCACGAACTCTTTAATTTTTGCCTTGACATTTTTTGTCACGTGCCAAGAAAACAACAAATTCGTAGCAGAAGGAAACACACTAAGAATACCAGACATTAGACCTAGATCTCTGTCTGACAAGAATACCTGTGGTTGAAGCCCGTGCAAGTCGAATAATTCTTTTTGTTGCTGTAATGCCCAAGTAAAATGATTTCCGAGCTCATGTGCAATATAGGCAAAAGCAACCAAGAAAGTTAACTCTGTAGACGTCACCCCGACAATCTCCAATAAAGGTAGATTGTATTTGTTGGTCTTGTAGGTTGTGTCAAGAATAAGAACTTTGGGAAACAACCGGAATAATTTGATGGAAGTGGGATGCGCCCACATGATGTCACTGACCACATCAGAACCCTCAACCTTTCTGTTCCAGCATAAATAATTTTCAGATTCAATTAATCGCAGCAGCTCCTAAATGTCCGTTCTAGGACCCCTCCTAGAAGACCTATAGGCGTAACGCTGCCAATATATTTGAGGAAGAGAAGTGACGTTCCCCGGAAATTTTTTCTTCAAAGCAATCAGACTGTCTTTCTGGGCAACGTTCAAAGAAGTATGCTCATTAACCATAGCCTTCCGCGGCTTAGTCAAACGCCCAAAAGCTGTAGACCCGACTGGGGTAGTAAGCAACTGATGTGTGTGTAGACCACACCTAACCTTCACACGCCAACCCCCATCACGTATGGTACAAATAGCTCTCAATTTGAACGGACACATTCTTCTCTTCGACCCGATAACTCTAGAATTATTACAGAAATCCCCTTGCTTCTCGCAGTCAAAAATAATTTTATCTCTAGTCCCCCTTTTACCTCCATCTGTGTCAAATCTGACAATAATAACAACAACTCCGATACGTCTCCCAACCGCTTTCGCCCACTCAACAACATCCTCGCGTGTAGAAAATATCTACAAAGTACAAAATTGTTACATAGTTAATAAGTTAAATGTCTATCAAAATTAATTAAAAAATTAGTAATCAGACATACTGTCTCCGTCCTGAATGACTCTGTAGTATCTACCTCGAAAGAAACCAGCTGTGACTCTGACTGCGGGTCAATATCTGTTTGAAAAATAGAACAAAAAATAAGCATTAATAAAAAAAAAAAAAGCGGATTTACGTGCCCCATATGTACATCCGATTGGCAATCGGATACACCCCCACCTCCCAATACATACGATTCCTAAAAAATTAAAGTCGGATTTACGTAGGGGGTACGTAAATCCGATTTCCAATCGTATTTAGGTAAATACGCGCGGACAAAATTCCCCCTTTTGGGTTGTTTTTCGAGGTCAAATCGTATTTATCTAACTGTTGATAAATCCGATTTGACCGGTGGTTGGTTTATTTACTGCATATTTAATGCTAATCGAATTTACCTTCCATAATGGTAAATCCGATTAGAGATATTGTGGGCCCCAGCAGAGAATATCTCAAAAGTCAAATTTTGGGTGATTATGGCAAGGGTAATTTGGGGATTATAGGATTATGTGGGGGTATGGAGGGAGGTGGTGGGGGTATAAAAAAAAAACCCTAAAAAATGGTTCCTTAACCTTATAAATAATTTTTTTTCTTAGATTTTTTGTAGTGAAAATAATTTTTTTACACCAAAAAATATTGGGTTATGTTAAGAATCATTGCTAAGTCATTTATAATTAAGGTTATTTTAAGAATATGTTAACAGGAATCAAAGCAAGATTGTTTAATCTATCTTATGACGTAGTAAATTGTAAATTAAATAGGGTAAAATATGTTTTTAGTCTCTACAAAATTGGATTTTTTAAGTTTAGTCCCTACATTAACGAAATAGGTATTTTGGTCCTCATCTTATTTTGCCGTTTCCAATATTAGTCTTCGGCGTTAAATCACGCTGACGAGACTAACAAAATACTGAGTTGGCATTTCCAACATGGCACAATTAGATGATGTGTGATCCATGTGGTTATTTTATTTGACCAATTGGCTATTCTATTTCTTTTTAAATTTTTTGACAAAACTTTTCTATTTTATTTTATTTTTTTATTTTACTTTTTTTGTTCTTCTTCTTCTTCCTCGGAACACAGTAGAGATGGAGGAAAAAACCCATTTTTCCTCTAATTCGTTCCTCCTCTCTACACCATGGCCATCCCCAAAATCTCTCACACCTACACGAAATCGTTCCCTGAGTCTGATTGTTGCTTCGATTGCTCCGATTACAGCCTCTATCTCGCATTAGCAACAATGATTCGAAAGAGGAAAATATGGCAAAATCGAAGCTCAAAATCATACAAAAGGATCGGTTGAGGATGCAGAGAGAAAATCAGAAGGATGATTGTGGAGGTTGAGGCGAGATTCAGAGGTTGCAACATCTCTTCATCTCTCTCCATTTCCGATTTCCGATTTTTCTTCTTCCGTTTCCGACTTTTCTTCTTCCATTTTTTATTTTTATTTTTCATCTGGTCTCTGCCATCACCACTATCTCTCTGCTCCGATCTGCTTCCATGGTGTGGGGTTGTGGGGAGTTGGAAGAAGAAGGAAGAAGAACAATTTCTGGGTTGTTTTGTTTCTGGGTTTTGTGATAGCAGTAGAGGAAGGAGAAACATTTAAAAAAATTCAATAAAAATGTTTGGTAAAAAAAATAGAAAAGCCACAGGGATATAACACCTAATTTAACTGTGCCACATATATAAAAAAAGCCACATGTACATGACAAATCAGAAAAACGTTAGCCCAGTCAGCATTATTTAACGTCGAGGACTAATAATGAAAACGGAAAAATAAGTTAGGGACCAAAACACCTATTTAGTTAATGTAGGGACTAAACTTAGAATGACTCGATTTTGTAGAGACCAAAAACATATTTTACCCAATTAAATATAGAAATCCTTCTTTGAATGGTGCAACAATGAGAAAAGTAGTTAATTTTAGACTTAAATGCACTTTTAGTCCCCTAATTTTTCTTGAAGAAGAGTTTCCTAAGCAAAAAGATAGTGATAACAATGAGAAAAGGCCAAAGAAAGGCATAGAATTCTATTGTGGCGAAATCTCAAAGAAGCTTAGAAGAAGAAGTGTAGTTACAATAAGAAGAAACCAATAAGAGTTGGTCTAAGTGGTACTTGAACTTGGATTCCCATCCTAAGGTCTGGGATTCAAATCTTGAGTGTGACAAAAACTCTGTTGGGAGGGAAGAACCACACAAGGAAACTAGAGATTAGTCATTGGCAAAGCTGGTGGAAACTGCGCACCAAAACATGAATAAAAAAAAAACAATAAGATGAAGATCTGAGTTTAGAATGAAGAAGACCAATGAAAGTGGTGGGAACAGAAGAAGGATCGGTTACCGTTACACATGTTGATGATGATGAATGGTTCATTTTCTCATTGATCATCAATTATAACACAAAACGAGTTTTGGTGTAATCGACTTCAATGGTGAAACGCTGATAAGTGATAAGATACGAAATGACGATGTCGTTTGTTGGACTCCAGCAACGGTGTCGTACTGGTAAGTTAGGTGGCGTGACGGGCACGTAACAAAAGCTTTTAAGTTTTAAAAATACCGTTGCTATAAAAAATTGACAAAATTACAAAATAATTTTCCGCAGCCAGGATTCGAACCTGGTAATTCTCAAATTCTCAAATTGAATTTTCCAAGTGTGCTACTGCGGACGTTGGGATATACCGTCAAACAGAATTGTAGAAATTAAAATATCAAAATAGAATGAATAAAGAAATTAAACACTCTTCACCCCACTTTTAGTAGGGAACGTATCCGGTGAGAACTCTTGTTTATGGTGAAAAATGAGAACTAAGCATTATAACCGTCAGATTAAAATAAACAATTTAGATTACCTCCTTAATTATAAGATTTGTCTGGTTTATTCATTTTTAGTTAAAAATCACATAGGATCCTATAATTAACGAGGTAATATAAATCGTTAGTTCTAATCTAACTGTTATAATTAAGAGTTCTCATATCTCACTATGAACACTACTTCTCACCTGATACACTTCACTTTTAGTAATTACCATTAATAAATACTCCCTCCGTCCCAAAATATAACGCCCCTTTTTCATTTTTACTTGTCCCAAAATATAAGACTCCTTACAACTTTCTAGGTACATTTATTAATTTTTCCAAACATATCCTTATTAATAGTACTAAATTGTGTTGGTTTATGAAAAGTTAGCATTAAAAGTTAGGGTAATTTGGTAATAGTCATACAAAATTTTAACATATTAATCACACCAACAAGTTTTCTTAATAACTGCGAAAAGTGGAATGGGGCCATACATTTTGGGACGGATGGAGTATAAGGTAAATTCTGAGTGCTTCTAGGGTGAGTGAGCAAATCAAACGGTGAACAATTAATTAAATATAACCTTTGGATATATATAATACAGGTTGATTCAATTTTAACCACTCAAAACATTTTACACAATATCCTACAGTCAATTTTAATATTCACAGGTGAGAGATTTGATAAATTTGCTCTCTCACCCTATAAGCAGCAAATAATGAGATGCATATAGAGTGGATTATTTAAACAAAAGGCACTCATAGTGGATTCTACGGCTGTAGTACCTTTCTAAGCTTATTTAGATTTCAACAAGAGTTTTGATTGGAGCATTGAAGAGGAAACTCTCTTGTTGGCTATTTTGAGTAAAAACAGTGAAGAAGTATCAGGCAATGTTTCCAAAGGGAAACTGCATAACATTCAGATTCAAAGGGTGAGATGGAATAAGTGAAGTTGGATTTATGTTACAGAAGATATAGACAAAAAAAGTCCAGGTTTGTACAAATATTTTGAGAAATTTGTCTATCTGTGGAATTTCTTCATTGATGAACAACTTGGACCCACACCATGAATTAGATACTGAAATGGGATAGTTACCTAATGTAGTAGAATATCAGCAAGTGATAGTTGTTGGAATTGAAAGGAAAATATGAATGAAGGCATAATGAAACATTAGCCAAAGGAAGCATCATATTGAAACAACAACTGGTTCCTTGATTCTTGCATGTGTTAAGAGTATGCTGATAGCTTTGTCCTTAGCATGGTCTTTCTAAAGAGCAAGAATTTGTGACCATTCCAAAGAACAGTGAATGCACACACAACTATATGTAGAGAAAGATAGTACATTAGATGTATAAACTGCATATATACCATTAATTGATAACCAAAGTTTGTAAATAAGGTTGTTACCTTAAAAAAGTTTTATTATAAATTAGAAAGATAAGATGATTCATGTGAAACAAAAAGTCACTATTTGAAATTACTGTGACTTCTTCAAATCATCTTTTGTTTTGTTGAAATCTTTCTTAGAAACTGACAAGCTCTCCCTTACTGCAATTTGAGTTTTGAAGACAAAGTCACCATTCCAAAACTCATTAACCTATTATTCTTTCAAACCTGTACAGTCCACATTCGATGAAACTAGTAAATGATACTAACAATCTTGTCATAAAAACGAACTATAAACATAATAAAGAAAAATCATAAACTTTTCCAGGGGACAATGCATGAGCATGCACCATACTACATTGAAGTTACTGTCATACCCTAATTTTGTCCGCCTAGTTTCAAAACCCTAATTTTCAGCAAAAATAAATAATTTTGTGAGTGATGCATTATTTGAGAAAGGGTTTAGGGTATTTACCCAAGCATTCTAAGGTTTTCAAAATCATTTTTGAGAAATTAAACAATTTTGGGGCATTTAAAAGGGGCATTGTTTGGTCAATTTCAATTTAATAAATTTTTGCTAGTTGAAAATCCAATTAATTAATTTTTGGGAATTTATTTAATGAAATTGTATTATTTTGAACAAAAAATAAAAAAATAAAGAAAATCATTTTTCAAATTGTGCGCATATTTTATATGTGTAGTAAAAAAATCAAGTTCAAATTAATTCAAGAAAGCATTTCAAAAAATAGTACAAGGAATATTCCCAAAAATTATATGATAGGATTTTTGTTGGCAATTTTGGTCATCTCTCATTTTCAAAAATGGCATATTCTTCAAGATACCTTGTATATGGCTCAAAATGGTTAGATTTATGTATAATTATCTTGAAAGGAATAATCAAAATTGAGAGGATAATTGGAAGGTTCATGGATAGTACAATAGTACAATTGCCAACTTGCAAAACTTGGGCACCACTCTCATTGCTTGGCTGAATATCTACCCCTTCATTCCCCTCTCATTTTGCATTTTTTTGCCCCTCATCAAGGTGTGTTTCAATCCTCACCCTTAATTCAAAATTAAAATGCAATCCTAGAATGAGATGAGGTACACAATGACCTAAACGCCCCTAAACCTAATTGCACATTATATATACCCTCATATCCTCACCTCTCACAAGTTTTTGCACACAATTCACACTCAAAAACCTAGCCTCTCCTCTTCTCCCTTCTTGGCCGAATACCCCTCTTCATTCCCTCACCTCATTTCTTCACTTTTTCACTTCAAATCAACATTCTAGTCCTAAATCCTTCATCATCCTTGCATTCTCTTCAAAGATCCATCTTCAAATATCAAGAATCAAGCTCAAGATTGAAGATTAGAGGGTTGATTCAAGTGGTTTAGTGTTCATTCACCTTACTTCTTTCGCTATTCTAGCTTGGAGTTGAGGTATACTCTCAATCTTAGCATCATCAAAATTTTAGCACAAAAAATGTAGATCATCAATCTATTTTTGCATATCAAGCATTTCTTTGCATTTTAGTGCTCTATTTTATGTTGAAATGTTGATATAATTGTTGTTGTTGAATGAGAGATGTGTTTCAAGCATTTTGACAAACACTTTGGGAGGTTTGGATGCTTGAAATGCATCTCTCTCTTGGAATAAATTGTGTGTTTGTGCTATTTTCATTTTGTGCTTGCATTTTCATGAATAAAATTGTGATTTGGGCTTATGTTTCATTTCGCATATTGTAGAAAAATTAGAGTTTGTGTGATTTTAGTGCATTCCTTTGCTTAATCATATGAATCCTTGCCAAAAAGTTTGATCTATGTCATTTGCTTGCATGATTTTGTTGCTTTCAAAGAATAAAATGAGGTTTTAGCTCTATGTTGGTGTCGCATTTCATGAGATAATTAGGGTTTGTGCTTGTTTTTGTTGCTTGCTTTGAAAATCATGTTTGTGTTGATGATTTGGTAAGAGGATTTGACGCTTATGCACTTGTGCATATCCCAAGTGTTAAAGATTACCTAAAGGGATTCAACACCTTAATTGCATATGCTTGCTAAATAAAATGTCAAATTGATTTTTCATGGCTTGCTAATGATCTTACTTGAGGCAAATGCCCTTCCAACTTATTCCTTTCATGTGGTTGATTGTAGAAATATGCTAAATGTTGATGCCATCAAAATGATACCACATTGTTGCTTATGTCAAATGTTGATGTGAAATCCCTAGGATTTTGCAAGTGATTCATTAAATGTTTGAATTCACTTGTGCTTTGTAACTTCCTTGCCTACTCACATGTTGTGTCATAAATGCCTAGTTAGGTTCATTCACTTGCCTATTCATGCATCTTCAATAAGATGTTCAATTTAGGTTCATTCACTTGCCTATTCATGCATTTTGCAAAAATGTTCAATTTAGGTTCATCTTGCCTAGCATCTTCAATAAGATGTGCAATCTAGGTTCATTCTCTTGCCTATTCATGCATTTTTGCCAAAATGTTCAACTTGGGTTCATTCTTTGCCTATCTATGTATTGGACATGATATGTGTAGTCTAGGTTCATCTGTGCCTATTCATGCATTGTGTATTCAAATGTTGTAATGAGATGTTTTCAACATGAAAGGGTAAGTTACAAATTGTGTCTATGTTGTTGCTTGCTTGATAACATGATCTCAATGAATGTGCTATGCTTGCATCTATGAACTTTCTTGCATTAATTGTTTTCTTTTCTAAACAACTTGACGTGAAAATGGTTACTAGTTTAGATCATTGCATGAATTGTAGTTTAGCGATTTGCATTTTGGTTATTGACTTGGAACTTGATTGAAAATGTTCTACTAGTTTTCCAAAACTCTTTTCCAAAAATCAAACTGCTTTCAAACTTCTTTTCTAAACTATGTCTTTAACAAATTAAGACCAATTTCTTTTCCAAGCTTAAACCCTAAGTTCTTCATAAACAAAATCATTAGTGGCCACTCGAAGCCTTTGCTTGTTTGATCACTAATGAGGAGTTATTAGTGGTAGTCACTCGAAGCCTTTGCTTGTTTGATTATCATGAAAGCTCCCAAACCTTAAATACATGCGAACCCAATTCAATTCCAAAAACAACACGAGTCATTAGTGGTAATTGTCCTAAGCCTTTGCTAGATGATTATCACCAATGCTCGCCTCATTTGCAAAAAAGGATAGAAAAAAAAACGTTGTTACTTACAATCACTCGAAGCCATTGCTTGTTTGATTATCGGTTTCAACTTATTTTCTTTCGAGTTAGTAATGAAAACCACTCGAAGCCATTGCTTGCTTGGTATTAGTGAACACTCGAGTCTTATTTCAAAAAACACCTAAAAACTAAAAAGCTAAAAACAAAAGAGCCTTTTCAAAACAAGACTAGAACTACGTAGCTTTGAATTCCTCATCGCACCGGAGGATACGTAGGAGCGGGTTCACCTCCCGTCAAGCACCCTTCTAAAAAAATAATAATAACAAAAAGATTCTTCTTTCCCCAGTTTTCAAAAGCATTTTCTTAAATAAAAAAAGAAGAAAAGAAGTAGAACAAAGCGTTTCAAATCAACAGTCAAAAACCACACACTAAATTAAAGGTTCCCTTTCGGTAGAAAGGATGTGTGGGGTGCTAATACCTTCCCCACACATAACCGACCCCCGAACCTATATCTCTCGTTTTCAAAAGGCCAATCGCCTAAAAAGATTTTTCCAATGTTTTTTCTAAATTAAAATATTGGTGGCAGCTTCATTGTTTTTCCCGTTGTACGAAGAAGGATCCAAACCGGATTTTTCGGAGTGCATACAGTTACCCAGCCTATCCTTTTGATACAATAACACATTAATTCAAGAGAGACAGGGTTACACACAGAGAAGACCCATCTAATTTATTTAAAGGATGATTTTGGTTCCTTATTGGAATTGCAATATCCACAAGTTATCTAGTTTGTGATTACTACAGAAAAGTCAAAAGAAAAAGCCAACTTAGGAGCATCTTAACAACTCTAAAGCATAAAGGAAGATGTTGTGAATAAGAGTATTTTGTAATAAGTTAAAACCAGATAGATTTAGTGAAACAAAAACAGATGAGGCAAAAAGAAAACAATAGAAGAATATTTCTTTAACAAGTTGGATATTCATTTCACACGACGCGATAGGATTTTTTTACCTAAAACTAGAAAATAGCTATGAAACAAACGTGGAAGATGAAGAGAGCATAGAAAATAAAAACTAGACTGCTAAAATTAAAATTCTTCTTTATTTATTGGTTTCCCTAAATTGTCTTCAAGAGACTACATATATAGTGACCACTAGTGGATAATATCATAAAAGACCATATGGTTAAAAGCCTAATTAAAATAACAACAAAATGAAAGTCCAACTAATTTAAATTCAACATCTAATATATTTTAATTTAACTCTCTAACAAGATGTCAACTTTTGCTGATGGTGAGTTTTGAAGCAAAAAGTCAATCATTCCATCAAGTATGGATGAATATATTGGTCTCAATCCTGCTTTAATTATTTCTCGCAACTTGGCATTCTCTGTCCATGACTTTCCACCTGCTAGCTCCATCTTTACATTTTTGCGACGCAGCAAGGTAAATCTATATGAATCCCTATCCAGACTTAATTTGAGTGACTTAAATTTACACCATGAACTGAGTTTGAGCTTCAATATATCAGGAATTAACGAGAGAACCTAAACAATAAGGGTTGAGAGGGAATTAGTACCAATTTCATACAATGCTTTTTGACAAAATTTAGCAATCAAAGAAGTCAAGGTTGGTGGTACCTAAAGAGTTTTTGGACATACGGTTAATGATTCCATATTTGTCATCTCTATCAACCTGTTGAGTAGACACAAACGAGCCTCGAAAGAATAGTCAAAGTCATATAGTATCCTAATACCGACTTGTTTAATTGAAGAAAGATGGCTCCCGAAGAGTTTCCGAAAAAAAACAGTACTAAAATCCAAACTACAATCAAAGGTACACAGACTTGAGCAAATAGCTCTATACTCGAACAATAAAATATAGACAGACTGAGAAGCGTGGTATTTGATATGCAGAGGGTTTGTGGTACTGTGAAGTATAAGAGTATTCAACCTGTTAAAAGTGGAAAAGGGCTCGACGCAACCGCCATTTGTGCTGCAAAAGGAGAAACGGCGTAGTTTCAAGTAGGTTAATGCTGGAAAATTGAGAGAATTAGGAAATATTACTCTACTAGTTGGGATCCGATGTCTAGAGAGGTCAAAGACTGACATGAAAACAAGGAAGGTGGAAAGTGATTAATTCCACAAGAAAGACGTAAACGATTGACATCGTGTGAAATAGCGTATGTTACGGCGTATGTTACAATTCTTTCGAGTAGGTGAGGGTCGTCAGGACTACTACCATGTTTTTCAAAGGTGAGAGCATGCAGTGCGGCGGAGGAATCGCGAAGAGAGAAAATCTGAGTCATGAATTCGAATAAACCCTTGAAAGTCCTAAAGTCAGGAAAATTGAATGTAAGTGTATGAAGATACCTCCAGAGATGTCTCCATCTTGTTGATAACAAGCAAGTTCGAACGGCGTCTTTGGCGTTCAAAAACGACAGTATGTGAATCAAAACGCAATCCAACAAGTCGCTCAGCTATCTTTCTTGTCTTCGCTTTTACGCTTGTTGCGTTGATTCCTTCTTCTCCTCATAATCTCAAAAGCAAGATTGATTCTCAAACTTGAACAAAGTCGGGAGTTTCAATCAATTCAAAGGTGATTTACGCATTGAAAGAGTAGGAACCCTATTTTGATTGTGCGGTGTGTGTGAGCGGTGAATGAAACGCTTTGGATGTTTTATGTTTTAAAAAAAAAAACGCTTTGGATATTGATTATTTTGTTTTAGAGAAATTATTAAGAAAATTGTATAGATTTTTTTTGAGTAGAAAATTATATAGATTCTTTTTGAGTAGAAAATTATATGAATTTTGTCAAAAATAAAAAAGAAAACTATAAGGGCTCGTTTGGAAACTTGCGAATTTTATGTTTTAACTCGTTTTCTCCTGCAAGCCATAACTCAGGTTGTAGTTATCTGAATTCAGTGATCTCTCTGGTGTTGGAAAGCAAAGAGGTGGAGCTACAAATCTTATGTTACGCCAAAGCCATTATGCATTTTCGGTTTCTTTCTGAGTATGGATGGTCATTTTTGCTGACGAACAAAATAACACGTATTGTACTTTGATGCTCATGAAAAGCTAATAATTTTCTGAGTTTAGAATTTCAGCAAGGATCTTGGCGTTTGGTTTATTATGCTAATTTAGTTTTGGATTTTTTTTTATTTTCTTTCAAATCGTTAGAGTTAGCAATTTCGTTTTTCATGTTTTGATTGCTTTAATCACTCAAAAGTCAGATTCCACACTAATTCCAGGACGATAATTTTGGAGTAAGACATTAAAAGCATATATTCTCACCCATCGTATCTTCCATATTCACCATTTTTTCATTTAATGAAACGACCTCTTCATTATTCTTTCCCAAGCACAACTTGAAGAGCTTCTCCACTACATCATTTAATTGTTGTAGTGGGATAAGTTTATTTCTAATTCTAGTTATGTTCTGTTAGCATATTTTGATTTTGAAGAATATTTTGCAATCATGGATTGGAAATGAGGGTCTGAGCAATTCAGAATCATGTGAACTTATTTAATTAAAGGATGTTGCTGGTTCCTTATTGGAATTCAACTTATCTTCCTTAGCTTCCTAACATTATCTGATATGCCTTGGATATTAGCTTCTCTAACTACGGCTTAAAAGAAGAGAAATGATGTAATACTTCTCTGTCTCATTCATTCATGGAAATTTATACAAAAGTGCATCTAATCATGACCAATTATTGACATTCCAGATCAATGGCTCATATTGAAACCAAATCCAGTAAAGATCTAGCAAATAAAAGAATTAAAAGTAGCAGGCAGCAAGGCAAATGTCAAATTTTGCTGAGGGTCATTTTTGAAGCAAAAGTTCAATCATTCCATCAAGAGTGGATGAATATATTGGTTCCAATCCTGCTTTAATTGTTTCTCGCAACTTGACATTTTCGTTCCATGACTTGCCCCCTGCTAACTCCAACTTTATCCCTCTCCGAATCATCACAGAAAATCTATATGAATCAAACCTCAAATTTAGTTTGAGTGACTTCAAGTTACACAAGCAAGTGAGTTTGAGCTTCAATATATCGGGAACTAACGAGAGAGCCTACGCAACAACAGACGACATGCAAATTAGTAGCATCATAATGCAATGTTTTTGACAAAATTTAGCAATTAAAGAAGTCAAGGTTAGTGGTACCTGAAGAGTTCCTGGAGTTACGGTCAATGATTTGATACCAGTCATCTCTATCAACAAGTTTAGTAGACACAAAGGAGTCTCCACAAAAAACTTGATTTCATTTACATCAATACTGACTTGTTTAATAAAAGAAAGAGAGCTCTCAGAATTTCAAAAAAGGTTTACCATTAAAAGCAAAGGTACAAAGATTCGAAGCACATAGCTTAATATTCAAATAGTGTCCATAATCATAACCCAGATGTATAGATAGATTGAGAAGCGTGATACTTGATATGCATAGGGGGTTGTTGTGCATTCGGAACTATGCAGTCGTGAAGGATCAAAGTGTTCAACTTGTTAAAAGTGGAAAAGGGTTCGACGCGACGTCACTTCTGCCGCAGAAGGAGAAATGGTGTAATTTCAAGTCTGTTAATGCTGGCAAATTCATAGAATTTGGAAATATTACTAGGCGATACTTTGGGAAAATCCCAAGGTCTAGAGAGGTCAAAGACCGACATGAAACCAAGGAAGGCGAAAAGTGTTCAATATTATAAAAAAGACGTAAACAGTTGACATTGTGTGAAGCCGCGTATCTTACAATTTTGTTAAGTAGGTGAGGCTCCACGCTACCACTGCATTCGAAATCAAGAGCCTTTAGTGTCCTGGAGGCATCACGAAGAGAGAAAATCTGAGTCACGAATTTCGTGAAACCCTTGAAAGTCTTAAAGTGAGAGAAACTTAATGTAAGGGTGGGAAGACACCTCCAGAGATGCTTCCATCTCGTAGACAATAATAGGCAAGTTTGAACGGCGTCTTTGGCGTTCAAAAATGACAGTATGTGAAGCAAAAACGCAATCCAGCAAATCACTAAACGTGTCTTTCTTGTCTTTGCTTTGACGCTCGTTGTGGTGATCCCTTCTTCTCTTCATTATCTTAGAAGCAAGTTTCCGAAACTAAAACATTGAGGTGTGAAATGCTATCAGCGGTATGCAACCATTATTCTCCTTCCCTGCTGTGTTGAATGCTTCATGGTTATTCTCCCACATTATTTGGTTATTATGTGGGAATAAATAGCTTTCATATTCGAGAGCCATAAGAACGTGTCCAACGCCAGAATCCTAAAAAAAAGAAAAATTGAAAAGATAGGGTGATTTCAAACCCTTTGTTTACGGATCAGTGTGATCTTTTTTTTTTCTTTCTTATAATGAAATGTCTCTTGTGGTTTTTGTCAAAACACCATTGAAATGTCTATCATTCTATTCTATCTATCTATCTATCTATCTATATATATATATATATATATATATATATATATATATATATATATATATATATATATATATAGCATTTGACAATGCATTTTCATTAATGCATTGTCAAATGTCAATTTCTGGTTAAAAACATATTAATTACGTTTTCAAGGCCCCACATTTCATTAAGAATTTAATAGAAAATCAGAAAAATAAATAAATCTTATTTCAAATCTATGTATTTAAGAATAATCTCATTTATTAACACGTGTCAATTCCACAATCATTTAGCATTATATCGCTTATTTAGAAAACTTCTAATGCACTCTTACTCCTATTTTGAAAACTTCTAATGTACTCTTCACAATCATTTAGCACTAAATCTCTCTTTTTTAAAACTTCTAATGTGCTCTTTGATTCCTATTTTGAAAACTTCTAATGTACTCTTCAATTGGTATTTCTCCTATAAATTGCCCATTGTCAAGTTATACTGCAAATATCACTCTCCACCATACTCATAAAAATTATAGTATTACGTCATTTCTTTCCTTCCCAAATGAGGTTATTCCTATACCACCTGCATTATGTGTCATATTTCTTTCATTCCCAATTCTATATTTTAGCTTCTCCTCACAAAAAAATATTACTCTAATATTCGCTCTCAAACCATAACCACTATGCTTTTATTACACAAAATTGTGATTATACTATGTACATCATTGAGTTTCACTCCAAGTCTTGAAGAGGGAGTGCATTTCGAGTTGATTTTTAATTTATGCTTTTATAATTTTTGTTTATAAAAAATACAAATTATATAAACACATTATTATTCATTTTAATTAGCTATAATATTATCAAATAACAATTCAATTTGATAATTGGCTATGGTGGTTGCTGCAATATCTGAATTGAAATTTAGTAGGATGGGTGGAAATTGATAGATAGCAAAAATGTTAAGAGCAAGAACTAAAAAATATTTAGGATTGATATTGAGGAATCTCTGTTACAAGCACTATTTCGAAAGCTTCAACTTTCTTACTTAGTCTTGACTGAAGGTTCTGCAAAACAAGTTGTGCAAGTGGAGCAAGTAAGGGACGAGAGACTGAGAGGTAAAAGACCCTGAGATAGAAGCATATTATATTGATGTGGATGCACACACTTTGTAGTAGCATGACGATCATGAAACTTGGATTTCTTCTTTCTCACATCAATTCATGTTTGTTTTAGTTGTATTGAGTGTTATGTTTCAATTATACACGGGTAGTTGTAAATAGAAATTGGAAACTTGGATTATATCTATTTTATTGGAATGTCTTATATGCCTTGGGTTTTTTGAGTCATAAAGTTGTCTTTTTTATTGAAACGTCTTATAAAATTTTCTTTTGCCTTTCATAAAAGAAATATAGTATTTGAGTCATAATTTTGCTTCTGAAAACAATTAAGATATGATATCATAATGATTTAAGATTTAAGATTTGAGATTGGAATTATAATATATTTATATGGAAGATGAGTCATTTGATTAAATCCCAGTTAGCATTCTTATTTTGCTTATTTCATTTATTTAATATTGGTTATGAATGAGTTAAGGTGGATTTTTCTTAATATTACGTTTATGTATGAAATTTTTACTATTGTTTCACAAAAACAAATATTATTGTCTTATTTTTTTATTAAGTGATTATAAATATTCGATAAAGAGTTTGTTTGCGTATAAAACCCTAAAAATAATAAATTATAAAATTCACATTGCGAATGATTAAAAAGATTAAATTGAAGCAGGGCATTGATTTTTTTAAATTACTATTTACAAAAATCAGTAAATTTAATAAAATTCTTAAGAAAGTTTATAAAATCAACATGACTTATAATATGTTGGTGATAATTCTCTAAATTATCTAACTTTTCTATTCTATATGAAGGGAAAATTGTCATATTCTCTAGACTTATAGACTGCCTTTGTCATAATTTGATGTTAATTGGGCATGATTTATCTCTTAAAATACTTTGATGATCTTCCCAAAATTTAGTTGCAAATTTGAGCAAAATAATCATTAGTTTAATTATTTATATTTGTATGTGCAGGCCTTATTATTATTTAGCCAACCAATGGGAAGAAGGAATTGAGACAAAAAGATATTTAAAAAGAGAAATAAAGAAAATGGGCTTTTGAAGATGGAAAACATGAACTTACATAGGCCCATTGGCTAATGAGTCCAATTAATTGTCAAATTCCATTAGGTAAAGAAAAAGAGGGCTGATGTCTTGGAAAGAAAGAAAAGAGTGAAGGAGAATTAAAAAAAAAAAAAAAGAAGGAAACGTGAATTGAGGAGCAAGCCATAGGGTGAAAAAAAAGGGAATCTAATGATAATCAAAAAGATTTGAATGAATATAAAAGGAAGGAAAGGAGGCTGATGAACGGGAATTTTTTTTTGGAGAGAGCACGCATGAAGAAAGAGGAAAACAGTACCCTCGGTAAAATAGAGTTGTGACGGCTGGAAGCTTTTGGAGGAGAAAATGTGCAAACCTAGCACATCACCGTGAGCGAGATAGGAGAGGAACCAACGGAAGTTCGGATCATCTTCATCTTTTCATGGGGTTATTCTTATTCGTTTTTTCTCTTTTAATTGTTATATCTATTTCTATGTCTAGCTAAACTTCCCGTTGTTGGGGATGAGTAACAATTTATGAATCTTTTATGTTTTTGAATTAGACCTCTGTTATTTGAATGAATGTTATGATTTATGTTTTAATCTCCGTTCCTAACGCTTTCTAGGATTTGATCACTCTTAGGATGATTTACGATATGTGATTATGAATGGAAATTTGAATTACATATGCTTGAGAATTGAAATCGGTTTATCTCTAGTCTAGGAATAGTCATTGGTATTCAGAATCATAGGATAATTGTTGTTATTACTGCTTATTTCTCGTTAAGGTCATAACATAAGTTCAATAACATGTTTGATTCGTTAGATATAAGAGTGAAGTAAATTGAAGCTCGTCCCCAACGCTTTTTAATTCATACAAATTCACACGTGTTCTTGTTATTCTTAAATTAAAACTACAAAAAATATATTTATCGCTTTTCACTTTAATTTCTTTCAAACAAATCCAACTTAGTCCCTTTTTAATTTAGAAGTTAAATAATTAAATTGATAATTAACCGCAGTCCCTGAGTTCGACACTCGGTCTTTCCGTACTATCACTTGCAACGATCCGGTACACTTGCCGTGATCCCATCAAGTTTTTGGCGCCGTTGTCGGGGACTGCCAAATTTTTATTAGCTTAATTTTAAATTTTTTTAATTGAATTTTAATTTCTGTCATTTTATTTTATTTTTATCTCTTACTCACTTACTCTTGCTTTAACATTGTTTATGCGAGGCACTGCCTCAGCTGACCTTCTCTTTGATCCAGAAATTGAAAAGACAGCAAAGGCTAATCGAAAGGCTACAAGAGAAAGGAAACTCCAAGAAAAAGAAGCAGGAAGAGAAGTAGAGATTGTGTCTGAGATTCCTGTGATTGAAGATATGGCTGACCCACCAGTGAGATGCACTCTTGGAGACTATGGGAATCGTGACACAAACAGACAGAGGTTACCAATTGCTCATCAACCGGTAACCGTAAATAGGTTTGAGATCAATCCAGGACTGTTCCGTGAATTGAGGGAGATGCAATTTGGTGGAAGACCATGTGAAGATGCAAACAAGCATCTCACCAATTTTGCAACACAATGTGAAACAGTGAAAGTGGATGGTAATACTGATGAAGCTAAGAAACTGAGGCTTTTTCCATTCTCTCTAAAGGATGAAGCCAAAGAGTGGTTTGATTCGCAACCCGAAGGTAGCATCACTACATGGAATGATCTTGAAGACAAATTTCTTGAACAATTTTTCCCTCCTTCTATGTTCATTAAGAAGAGGGGGGAAATCAACAGTTTTGAGCAAAAAGAAGGTGAGTCGCTCTATGAGACTTACAAAAGATTCAAGATTACATTGAAGGCTTGCCCGAATCATGGTTTTGATGACCATCAGCAAATGCAAATCTGTTGTACTGGGTTGAGACCGAATGCTAGGATGATGCTTGATGCCTCAGCAGGTGGTTCTTTGAATTTCAAGACCGCGGTAGAAGCAAGACAAATACTTGAAGCTATGGTTTCTAATGATTACTTGGCAACTCATGATAGAGGAGGTACATCTAAAAGAGGTCTCTTTGACTTAGATGCTCAGACTGCCGGGTTGGCTCAACAGAAGATAATCACTCAACAATTGGAAGAACTGAAAAAGGGAATGGAAGCTCTAAAGTTGAATTCTCTGCAACACCATTCTGCTCAGGTAAATGTTGTGACAAGTTTGAAGTGTGATTACTGTGAAGGTCCACATTCTAATCAGGACTGTGAACTTCCCCTATCAGTCCAAGAGAAGATATTTTTTGTCAATAATAATCCACATTCCAACACCTACAATCCGGGGTGGAGGAATCATCCGAATTTCTCTTGGAAGGATCAAGGGCAAAGCCAAAATGCTCCTCAAAAGAAAGCAGATTGGGAGATAGCAGTTGAGGGACTAGCTGCACAAACTTCTTCATTCATGGAGGAAACAAGAGCAGATTTCAAAAGTCTACAAGCTAGTTCTAAAAATCAAGAGGCTTCCATAAGAAATCTAGAGACTCAAGTGGGCCAACTGGCCAAGCAAGTTGCACAAAGACCTTCAGGATCTCTTCCAAGTGATACTATTCCTAATCCAAGGGGTGGTGAAACAGTGAACGCTATAACCACACGAAGTGGCAAAACAATTGAAGTTGTAGCAAAGAAGAGTCCAGAAGAAGTGAATGAGCCTAGTGACAACGCTTCTGTGGGTGTTGATGAGAATTCTAATGTAAAAGAGAAGCCAAAGCTTCCAAAACTAATTATTAAGCTACCTCTTCCCCAAAGACTAAAGAAGGAGCAAAATGAAAAGCAGATTGCAGGTGTTGATGAACCTTCTAAGGTTCAAGTGGATAGTACTACCGTGCAAGAGACTTCTAAGCTTCCAAAGCCAATCATCAAGCTACCTTACCCTCAAAGATTGAAGAAGGAGCAAGATGAAAATCAATTTGGTAAGTTTTTAGATGTTTTCAAAAAGTTACAAATTAACATTCCTTTTGCAGAAGCTCTTGAACAGATGCCCAAATATGCCAAATTCATGAAAGATATCCTTTCAAAGAAGAGGAGGATCGTGGATGAGGAGAAGGTCATGCTCACCGAGGAGTGCAGTGCAATTTTGCAAAGGAAGCTTCCACAAAAACTCAAAGATCCCGGAAGCTTCTCTATTCCTTGCACTATTGGGGATAGAACTTTTGAGAAAGCATTGTGTGATCTTGGGGCGAGTATCAGTTTAATGCCACTCTCCATTTTCAAAAAGTTGGGGATTGGTCAGATAAAGACCACCATGATGACTTTGCATCTAGCTGATCGTTCAGTGAAGCATCCATATGGTGTAGTCGAAGATGTCCTTGTGAAAATTGACAAATTCATCTTTCCGGTGGATTTTGTGGTTCTTGACATGGAAGAAGACAATGACATCCCGTTGATTTTGGGTAGACCTTTCCTAGCTACCGCTAGAGCTGTAATTGATGTAGCAGATGGAACTTTGACATTGAAAGTCCAAGATGAAGTCGTGACTTTCAATGTGTTCAACGCCATGGACCGTAAGAAGGGAAATGAAAAGTGTTACTCCATTGGGGTGCTTGACCCCATAATTGAAAAAAGACTTCATGATCAAGCGCTCCACTTACCTCTTGAGAATTCACATGTTGTATCAAAAGATTTTGAAGAAGGGGTTGACACTAAGGAAAAAGAAGTTGTGGCTATGTCAGTGGATCCTCCGTTCTATTCCCTTCATGCAACTTTTAGGAAGAGGAAACTTAGCTTAAAAGAAAAGGTACCCAAAGAGCACTGAAGGAGGCACCTGAGAAGCAAATTCCTCCACCTGAGCCAAATTGAAGAATCACCTCAACGTCAAGCTAGTGACGTTAAAGAAGCGCTTCATGGGAGGCAACCCATGCGAGGGAGTGTTCTATCTCTTCTCTTTTTCACTTTATTTTACTTATTTTTTTTTTTGCAATGTCCTTTCTATTTAAGTCTCGTACTGTGTTTTGTTGAATTGCTGTTAGACTTGCCTGTGATGTGTGAGCAGTAACACCCCATAACAACCAATGAACTTTGTTGATTAATGACTTTGAGGGTTGTTGGGTGATTGAGTTTGAACACTTGTTTGCATTTGAATTTCTTACATATCACCATTTAATAAGTTAAGTTAGCATGTGCATGATGAACACTCAGCTGTCCAAAAAAATATATGATTCTCAGCAACTGAGCGTAGTAAAACAAAAAAAACATTGGGCATTCAGTTCATTACTTTGACTCTCTCACAGCCTGTGAGCATTAGAGCCTAAACACTTAATTTCTTGATTTGTGAGTGTCCGTGCATGTGTATTTCTTCAGAACTTGAACTTAGTTCTTGATTGCTTTTGCATCGCATATACACACACATACATGATTGAGGACTTCTGTTTTTTTGGTAGCTAGAGCCTTAAAATGCCTACCCTTAAATCTTGACCTTTGAGCAGCCCATTTGAGCCTTAAATCCTTTTTTCTGGTTACAAACCACATTACAAGCCATTAACTGAAAAACCAAGTGTCCCACTTGTTTGAAATTGAGGAATGTGTTGTAATTATGGATCCTTAGATATGAAATAAGTTTGGGGTTGCTTGAGGACAAGCAATTATTCTAAGTTTGGGGTGGGTATACCAAAAAATAGGTTGTAAAAAAAAATTGAAAAAAAAAGAGACAAGTACCAAAAATGTCAAGAAGAAAAAAAAAGAGAGAGAAAAAAATGAAAAAGGAAAAAAAAAGAGAAGCAAAAAAAAAAAAAACAAGAACACACCAAATATTTAGAAAAGATGACAAAGGACAACTTTTCCTTGTGGAGAATTTATTTTGAAGAAGTTTTGTGAGTAACAATAGGATCTAGAGTGAACAATGCATTTCTCAATTCCAAGCAAGAAAGCCTAGATTCCAAAATTTATCCACCCTGACCCATGCCCCATTACAACCCTCATAAAGTCCTCATGATATGTGTGGTATTTGTGTGTGATTGTTTGTCTTAGAACTTTGTTCAAGCCTATGGTAGGATATACGTGTATTGTGATTTGAGTGCATTACCCTATATACACTTAAGAGTGAATTTTGGTGAGCGTGTGAGGAGAGGGTTGATGTTGATGACTGGTTGCCCATGTTATTTTTTGGTTGCTTTAGCTTGGTTTCCTTGGTAGCAAGAGTTTTGGGCAGTTTGGTTTCTTGATTGCACAATGTTATGGAATGCTTGAATGATGGTGATTTGTGAAATTTCATTTGTTGAACTTGTGTTTTGATTCTAACCCAGTGCCCAATGTGTGTTGTTGCTTGAGGACAAACAAGAATTTAAGTTTGGGGTGTTGATAATTCTCTAAATTATCTAATTTTTCTATTCTATATGAAGGGAAAATTGTCATATTCTCTAGACTTATAGACTGCCTTTGTCATAATTTGATGTTAATTGGGCATGATTTATCTCTTAAAATACTTTGACGATCTTCCCAAAATTTAGTTGCAAATTTGAGCAAAATAATCATTAGTTTAATTATTTATATTTGTATGTGCAGGCCTTATTATTATTTAGCCAACCAATGGGAAGAAGAAATTGAGACAAAAAGATATTTAAAAAGAGAAATAAAGAAAATGGGCTTTTGAAGATGGAAAACATGAACTTACATAGGCCCATTGGCTAATGAGTCCAATTAATTGTCAAATTCCATTAGGTAAAGAAAAAGAGGGCTGATGTCTTGGAAAGAAAGAAAAGAGTGAAGGAGAATTAAAAAAAAAAAGAAAAGAAGGAAACTTGAATTGAGGAGCAAGCCATAGGGTGAAAAAAAAAAGGGAATCTAATGATAATCAAAAAGATTTGAATGAATATAAAAGGAAGGAAAGGAGGCTGATGAACGGGAATTTTTTTTGGAGAGAGCACGCATGAAGAAAGAGGAAAACAGTACCCTCGGTAAAATAGAGTTGTGACGGCTGGAAGCTTTTGGAGGAGAAAAAGTGCAAACCTAGCACATCACCGTGAGCGAGATAGGAGAGGAACCAACGGAAGTTCGGATCATCTTCATCTTTTCATGGGGTTATTCTTATTCGCTTTTTCTCTTTTAATTGTTATATCTATTTCTATGTCTAGCTAAACTTCCCGTTGTTGGGGATGAGTAACAATTTATGAATCTTTTATGTTTTTGAATTAGACCTCTGTTATTTGAATGAATGTTATGATTTATGTTTTAATCTCCGTTCCTAACGCTTTCTAGGATTTGATCACTCTTAGGATGATTTACGATATGTGATTATGAATGGAAATTTGAATTACATATGCTTGAGAATTGAAATCGGTTTATCTCTAGTCTAGGAATAGTCATTGGTATTCAAAATCATAGGATAATTGTTGTTATTACTGCTTATTTCTCATTAAGGTCACCTAAGGAATTAGGGATTTTCATTAGAAGTAAAGGTTCTCTTACCTAAGGAATTAGGATTAGAATAATTATAACAATTTAATCATAGCTCATAACATAAGTTCAATAACATGTTTGATTCGTTAGATATAAGAGTGAAGTAAATTGAAGCTCGTCCCCAACGCTTTTTAATTCATACAAATTCACACGTGTTCTTGTTATTCTTAAATTAAAACTACAAAAAATATATTTATCGCTTTTCACTTTAATTTCTTTCAAACAAATCCAACTTAGTCCCTTTTTAATTTAGAAGTTAAATAATTAAATTGATAATTAACCGCAGTCCCTGAGTTCGACACTCGGTCTTTCCGTACTATCACTTGCAACGATCCGGTACACTTGCCGTGATCCCATCAGTTGGTTTAGATGCTTCTCGATAATTGTAATCCAGAATAAACAAGAAGTTTAAGAAAATCTAGATAAAAAAGATTGGCAAAAAAAAGTTATGAATTAAGATAATTAAGATAATAAATATATGATTTAGTAATTATACAAAAAATCGGTATAAAAAAATTATGCAAGAAGACATTTTAATATCTACAAAATTGTTTATCAGTATTTAGATTATATATTGTAAAAAATAAATTAGGGGAGCAAATACTTTATATGAAATAGCATTAATTTTTAAAGTATGGATAAATATTTTGAAGAAATTACAATTTAGTATCAATTTTTTTTATAATGAATTTATATCTGAATATAATTTATATGTACTCCCATCCTTAAAAATGTTGACATCTGAATATAATTTGTATGATCAAGTAACCATGTAGTATCCGTTTTATTATTAAAACTTACTTTACTATTGAACCACTAATTTTGGTATTATTTTCATTTTTTTATAATAAAACAATAAATTTGATTTTTTTAGTAAAAAAAGTTATGTTTTTTTAAAAAATAATCTATTGTCCACAAAATTTCTTCCCCACGCATACTACGAAATACGAACCTATTGCATTTTTTTTGTTTTGACCATTGCTGGCTACACATGAAGTGTCCCAACGTTTTCAACGAAAGACTAATCTGCAATCGTGCTTAGGATCAAATTTCGCACTAGCTAAGATTGAATTTGTTTATTACGGGAATTGAACATGGGGAGCACACTGGGTCAACCCCGTGTCCTAGAGTAGATTAAGCCACTGGAACAACAGTGTTTACTATACACCGTGCCTTGCACAGACCTACATAGAATTTGTTTTTTGTTCTCACTTCTAATTATGAATAGGTTTTCTTATGTATAAACATTTATTTAAAAAACTACGATATTATCTTAAATCTAATTAGCAAGATTCTAATGTGATATTATTGTTATTGTAACTATTATTATTATTATTCAGAAGTATTGTTATGTGAAATCTTGACAACACGTGCACCATGAGCTACCCATGAAGTTTCTCATGCTCTCAATTGTTGACTTAGATGTAAATGACATAGACACTTTGATTAGAATGGAGGAGTCCGTCATTAAAAGTTCCAAATGGTGATGTAAGTGATTATTTTATCATCATCCGTGGCAATTGGAGATGTTTTATTTGGAACAGTAGTTCACATCCCCTATTCTTTTTGGTTCTTTCTCCAAGTACCAAAATATTAACATAGTTTTGTACTATTATCCACTTATATTTTGAAATTATATTCTCTCTAGTTGTGCGAAATGTAGAACAATGCATTATTATTGCTTTTTGAAAAACAAATTCTTATAAACATTTACGTATCACATATATTTATGCAAATATATCCATAATCTTCATTGTCTTTTTTTTGGGACTATCACTATAGAGTGAATATGAATTTATACATTAATGACATATTTTTATAAATAAGTAATAATGTATAGAGAGAAATACTTAAGCAAAGATTAATTAATTTTTCGAATTGTTTTATTTGTCAAACTTTTAATAATTAAACCAATTGAAATATAATTATTTTGTGATGTTGATACTGCATATATTGTTTTTTATATTTAGAATTTATTTTATCATTTCTATTTTTTATAAGCATTTTATCATTTCTATTTAGTATGAAGTTAAATTATTAATTAGTTTATGCTTTTTTTTTCTATTGAGAAAAAGTGAGATAGGAACACACAACCATTATATGAAGTTATATCATGCCCAGAAGTCTAACAAAATAAAGCGCATTTTCATCCCTTTCCTTCTAAGCATCATGGGATTGAGGGCTAAAGCCCTTAGGTGCCCAATAGATTCTGCATTACATATTTTTCAAAAAAATTATGTGCGTTTTGATAAAAGAAAGTATGTGCGTGCAAATGTAGTGGTTACATAGGATCTCATATAAATATTCATAAGATTGTCAATTTAGATCTAATAATATTGATAATCTTTTTAAAAGATGATATATACCCGTGCGAGCACGGGTCAATTATTCTAGTTTATAATACAATTGAGAATATTTTCAAATGACAATTAAAGTTCTTGATACATGTATATCGTCGTATGTGTACCACTAAAGTGGGTTGTGAGTTCATTTTGATTTTCAGATTCTTTTTGTTTGGTCCAATTTCTTTAAGGGTGGATTTTAAGTTGCACAAATTGAAGTTTTTGTGTATTGTGCCCAAGTATACTTTTACTTAGTGTAGCAAGTTACACTCTTTTGCATCAGGTTAACTTTTATTTATAACTTCCTCCCAAATATTTTAATAAACACCATTCAAACTCCAATATTCCATTTTCCAGAATCATGTGATATTATCGTTTGCTTTCTGCATTTGTTCTGTTTGTGTCAGCTTGTTTTCTCTTTTATTAATTGTATCTAGTCATTTTTTGTGTGCAGAACTTTGATCAAGAGCGTATAAAAAAACTAGCTTCCTCTTTAAAATATTTGGGTTTAAGTAAAGAGTAAAGACTTTTAGGAAAATCTTGTTTATGTATCATCAAGTTCAATTTCTTTTCTTTCTTCTTTATTACCACTGCCACTGCACCCTTTCAAGCTCAAAAATCAAAATCTAGTTTTATCACTATATGCGTTTCTGCATCTCAGTATTAACAAACAACTAACAAATCTGCATCTAAAAAAACATTTTTTTTTCAACACAAAATTGATACCATCACCATCAAAAAAGAAAATTGATACCACCAACCACACCAGTATTTCAAGCAGATCTAGGACTTGCACAATTAATAAACTTGAAGGGTTATGTTTGGTTATCTGTACATAGTTCGTTTAGTAGTACTTGATCCTCATCCTATTGAGTCAAAGAATAAGAAAATGGAAAAACAATACCACGAAACAAAATTAGCTACATCTCAATAAATTATAACTAACAAAAAAGTTGTTATTTTTTACCAAAAAGAAAAAGAAAAAACAGTGCAGATGACAAAATAAAGGAGACAAAGAGAAAAACACAATATTTGTTTTCTTAGTTTTGTAAACACAATATTTGACCAAAAAATCCATCCTGAACATGACGAAATTACCACCCTGCCCTCAATCATCCCTTCCTCTAAACGCCCTTTCTCCAACAACAACTCGTTCCTCTAGGAGTGAAAAAATGTTTATAGCACTCACAACGAAAATAAAAGGATCTATTTTGTGTATAAAGTTATATTAAATCAGATAAAACATATAAATGTGTATCCGATAATGAGCTCTTGGATCATAAAAATTCCTTCAAATTGTGTGAAGGCTCCACGTGTATCCACACCGAGACCAACCTTTGTTATCAACTTTTGATAAGTGGAACAAAGTATGAAGTGAAATAGTTGAGAGTAGAAGTGATCTTTACATCTTATGTAATGTAATGTGCCTATTTATAATCATAGGCTAATCATCACCAAACCAATCAAATAGAAAGAAAAAAAACTGATCAAATAGAAAGAAAAAAAAACTGATTTTTTCTTCCTTCTTTACTCACCATTTAATATACAATCGTTACTTTTGTTTCATGATTAAATAGTACACGTTACTATTTCATGATAATGACACGATGAAAACAAAATGTTACAAAGTAAATAACATTAAGTTTCCACCTTTTTCACATCAATATATCATATTGATTGCCAATTATATGACCATAAGTAACCGAAGATGGAAGAGCAAACAATTCACTCTATATATATTATTTTATTTTATTTTATTCTAAGTGCTAGCAAAGAACATAATAAAATTCCACTTAGAAAAATTCTATTCATTTGATTAAATAAATTCTATAATTTAATTATCAAATAATAATAAAATATTTTTTTAGCAAAGATTAAGACACTCGTTTGTGTGTGACCCCGTAGGTTCAATACTAAACCGATAGTAAGTTAATCAAATTAATTTACTAATCAAGGTAGGCATCTAGCAACACTCCTTAACATCCGGATAGTATGAAGTTGTAATAAAATATTTTACTTACAAGAACCACTAGAAGAATCATATAATATTTTTCTTCCATCCTTAGAGCTCTAAGTTAACTCTAGAGTATGGTATTCTTGTCAAACTCTAATAAGTTAACATATGACTTTAAGAAATTCATTTCTTCTATCATTTGATTTTCCTGTAGAGCTCAAACTCATTATCGAGAGTTGATGGATTCCATCTCGATTAATCATTAATTATACAAATATTTAATCGTATCCAATATTTATTCAACTAGCGCCCTAAGGCCTTAAGTGTCCCGGGTTCGATTCCCGCCTACGTCAAATAGGGTGTTGGCCAGCGAAATGATTAAGAGCCCCAAGTAGCGAGCGCAGATTAGTCCTTCGTCGACAGCGTTGGGACACTGCGTGGGTCGCCTGCGAGGGTCCGATACCAAAAAGCGCCCTAAGGCCTTAGGTGTCCGGAATTAAAATACAATAAACTATTTGTTAATTACTATGATAATCTCAGGTCAAAGAAAATAATTACATTTCTTCTTGAGAATTTTTCTATTAACAATTAAAGGTAATATAAACCATTAGAAATTCTCAATTGAGTCAGTTCAATGATCACATCAACATATGCATCATCTATATATGTATTTAATAAATGAGATCTATTAATCTTTATCCAATAAAGACATTTACATATATATTGATCTATCCGAATTATTGATATCCCATTCAAAATAATTCTATGATCAAGAACAATTTATTTAGATTAAAACTAATAAAAGACTTGCTTCTCAATATCATAATCTCCATCATGATAGCTAGTCTATAAGTTTAATCAAGGACATTATCAAATTAACTATTTAATTGATATGATAACCGATAAATAATACTTTATTATTTCAAAAAAATTGATAACATGAGAGATTGGATCTTGGGCACAACTAATTATTCTCCAACATCTCCATTTTCCCCTGCAGCGGATTCGCTTGGGCATACCGACAACAGTTCCCTTCCGCTTCCAAAGCTTCCGGAATGGTCTTAATTACAAGAATACCTTCCCAGTAACAGCACAACAGAAAGCCCCAAGAAACACAAAAAAGGGAAACGACACCGTAAACCTCATCTTCAGGATTCCAAAGGCCAGTAAAAGCAAGTCACACAAGGGAGTGAACAACGTTACAGAGGGTAGCTTGTTGAGATATGCGAGGGAAGGTGGAGAAGAGAAGATGGTGTTGGTTTCTAATAATACTTTAAATATATTAATTTATTTAAGGTTAAAGGATGAAAAGCAAATAAAAATTAAAAATCGTAAGAGAAGTGAATGACTGACATATCAGGTAGCCAACTTTAATCTTCACCATCAAAAATTTTGTCCTACAAATCAATGGGTTTTAGTACACTTGGGTAACATACACAAAAACAACAATTTGTGTAAATTAAAAGCCTCCTTCTTTAAGATTCTTTTTTATTGATTTCTTGAAAAGATGACGACAAATTTTTCGGATTATCCATACTTCCAGAGGAGGTATGCTCATATGAATATTATACGCCCCGTCAATGCATTCTTTTAAAAATTAGGCTTAAGTGCACTTTTGTTCCCCTATTTTATTTATTGTGCAATTTTGATCCTTTATTTTTTTTTAGGTAATTTTGGTCCCCCTATTTCACAAAATTGTGCAATGTTGACCAATTTGGAATTTCAAACTTTAAGATGATGCTTATGTGTTAATATTTTAATTGACACGGCAATTGACTAAGTTTTATTGGCATGTCGCTTCATTTCTTGTATAAAAAAACTAGCGGTATACCCGTGCGTACGCACGGGTACCGTTGTATGAATTGGCAAATTCAGAGATAAAGATTAGTAATTTGAAATTTACAATAGTATTAAAAAATGATAATTATATATGACAAATATAAATCCCGTGTTTTTTTATATATTAGCGACAATTATTTGTTTTTCTAGGTATCATTGACGAATATTTGACAGGTATTTTTTTTAATATTTATCAGTGTAGTCACTAAGTTTTCCTGTTTTTTTTACTAAGAGACTAAAAAGTTAGCATAGAATATTTGCTAGTAGTTAAAAGATAGTAGTATACCAAAAAAAAGAAAGTACATCAGTAATTTGAAAATTTACATAGTATTAAAAATTATAATTATCTATAACAAATATAAATCCCGTGATTTTTTATATAGCAGTAACAGTTATTTGTTTTTCTAGTTATCAATGACAAAAATTTGTCAGGTATTTTTTAAAAATTTATCAGTAGTCTGAATAGTCATTAAGTCTTCCCGTTTTTTACTAAGAGACTAAAAAGTTAGTTTAGAATTTTTGCTAGTGGTTAAAAGATAGTAGATCAGTAATTTGAAAATTATAATAGTATTCAAAAGTTATAATTATCTGTGTGAAATATAAATTTTGTGTTTTTTTATATATTAGCGGCAGTTGTTTGTTTTTCTAGGTATCAGTGACAAATATCTGTCATGTATTTTTTAATATTTATCAGTAGTCTGAATAGTCATAATTAAGTCTTTTCGTTTTTTACTAAGAGACTAAAAAGTTAGTTTAAAATTTCTTCTAGTGGTTAAAAGATAATAGATCAACAATTTGAAAATTACAATAGTATTCAAAAATTATAATTATCTATGACAAATATAACTCCCGTGTTTTTTAATATATCAGTGGCAGTAATTTGTATGTCTAGGTACCAGTGTTATGTATTTGTCAGGTATTTTTTTTAACAATTTTAAAATTACAATAGTATTCAAAATTATAATTATCTATGACAAATATAACTCCCGTGTTTTTTAATATATCAGTGGCAATAATTTGTATGTCTAGGTACCAGTGTTATATATTTGTCAGTTTTTTTTAATATTTATCAGCAGTTTGAATACTTGTTAAGTCTTCCCGTTTTTTACTAAGAGTCTAAAAAGTTGGTTTGTAATTTCTTCTAGTGGTTAAAAGGTAGTTGATTAGTAATTTGAAAATTACAATAGTATTCAAAAAGTATAATTATATATGAAAAATATAAATTTCGTGTCTTTTTATATATCAGTTACACTTATTTGTTTCTCTAGGTATCAATGGCAAATATTTGTCAATATTTTTTTTAAATATTTATCAGTAGTCTGAATTGTTATTAAGTCTTCCCATTTTTTTGACTAAGAGATTAAAAAGTTAGTTTAGAATTTTTGCTAGTGGTTAAAAGATTGTAGATTAGTAAATTGGAATTATAATATTATTCAAAATTTATAATTATCTATGACAGTTATTTGTTTTTGTATGTATTATTAGTTTTGAATTTTTCCTATTGATTAAAAAATAGATAATAAATTTTTAGTGATTACAAAATTACAAAATAGAAAATAGATTAAATAGTTATTTGTTTTCTCAATTTTTTTCATCTCTCTCTCTCTCTCCTTCCTTTCTTGTTAGAGCATTTTTTTCCCCTTTCATTTGTCTCTTTCTGCACCTCCTTTTTTTGTTAGGTAGCCTTTTTTTCTTTCATTTCTCTCTCTATGACATTGTTGCTCATCTCTTTGACAGGGAGCTTTTTTCTTTAATTTCTCTCTCTCTCTCTCATTCCTGCGCCTCTCTCTTTGTCAGCCAAGCAACTTTTTGTACTTTTTAGCAGTAAATTTACCTAGTTACCCATTAAGTAATGTTTAGATGAATATTTTAAAAATGGGTATTATAGTAAATTTGGCGGTGATTGTTTTGCTTAGAGTAAAGTAGATCTTTTATAAAAGTCAACTGAAGTCCTATAAATGAAATATCATGATTTCATACTTAGAAAAGTCAACAAATAAATGCAGATCTTGTTGTACAATAAAAAAGACAAAATAATCAACATGCGCCTAAAGAGTTTAACATTGCATAGACTATAGACTATATAGAACAATTTAATTCCAGCAAACAAGTCCATAAAGCATGAAATCATGAATAGAACACCAAATGGTTCAATAGTTAATCTAAAATACTCTAAAGTCTAAACTCCCAAATCTGAATCTTGTTTAAAAATCACATTTATGAGCATAAGAGAACCCGTAGGTTTAATAACAAAAAGTGTAAGAGCAATATTTTAACTAATATCAATAAACTTAACAACAATTAAGGTGGGACAAGTTTAATGTGGGACTTCCACTTTTGAAATATCACTAAAAGTCAATAAAAACACAACAACTAGACTCAGTGGCGGATGCAGAAAACTTGTTTTGTGGGGGCAAAAATGTGAACAATTATATATGTTTGTGTGTCCGGGCGCGCACATGCTATTAATTGAAAAACGCTAAATAGTTAACCCACAAATAAAAGACATAAATTAAACTTGGAAATCTTCTAATCAAACTGTATAGTTAACAAGGAGAAAAAAACTCGGGAATAATAAATATATAAAAAATAAATTATGGAAAAAAGCAAAGTTAGTATTTTTTTTTTGGATAGATGAATGGAAAACTGTCCAAATTACAACATTTCATCACAAGAGTTAAACTACTATAGTAGTTTATTGTGTAGAAAATATAATACAGTGAGATGAGAGTTTCACTAGTTTTTTGGTTTGCATGCATGGGCACAAAATTTTTGGAGAGGAGGGAGGGAAATCGATAAAAGATATTAGTCCTAGATGACTAGAATAAGAGAACAAAATGAAACCAAATGGTAGTTGGCAAAGCAAGAGAGCCACAAAGGTGGAGTTTGAGTTGATCATGGGGGCAACACCAGTTTTGCTATGGAGGCACAGAACAAAAGCTACTAAATATTTAACTTAAAAAAAATTATTTGGTGGGGGCAAGTGCCCCCATATAGTCCTATGTACATCCACCATTGACTAGACTTTACAATTTCAAGTCTACAACTGTGTAGTACCGACACTTCCAGTATCGTGTCGGATACCAACACTTCAATTACTTGTGTTTTTCAAAAAACTTAAAATAAAACCGGTGTTTAGATATCTGTGTCTGTGTCGGGTCTCGTGTCTGTGTCCGTATTTCATAGGTCTACAATGGTTACAATTTACAACTGCAAGCTCAGCAAACAAATAAGCAAGTTTCCCTTAAAATCTTCTCTTAATTAGTGGATGTTGCTGGGCAAAGAGAAAAACTACACCTAAATAAGACAACTAGACCATAAAAGATCCAGCAAATATCTAACATATTTAGCTGAAAAATACAACTAATCAAAATTTAAAATAACATTAAAACAAGAATTAAGGAAATTAATTTGTTTACGGTAGAAAAAACAGTTTAATTGATACTACGGTTGCTATAAAAAGAATTAAGGAAATTACAAAACAAAACTCCGCAGCCAGGATTCGAAACCGGTAATTCTGAAAGTGAATTTTCCATCTGTGCTACTGCGGAAGCTGTGACATATTGAACAGAAATATAGAAAATAAACATTCTTCAACAGCTTTTAGTAATTACCACAATTCGTCATCATTTATTTCGGAAGCATTCAATAAAAGTGACTTTTCAAAAAAATATCACATTGCTATCAAAAAAAATATATCGCATTTGTTTAGGAGCGCATATCGATTTACCTTGTGTCACATTTTCAAAAAAATAAAATAGTAGATGTAAAAAAAATGAAAAAATAAAGTATTAGTGCAAAACATTTACAACTTGTATTTGGAAATAATTGAAAAACAAACAAATAAATTTCATAAGTTCGATGCCAAATACATGTAAATTTATCAACAATGGTTGGTCCGAACGGTAACAAGACTTGGATCCCACCCAAAAATCTCGAGTTCAAATATTGGGTGTAGCAAAAACTCTGTTGGAAGGGCAGAACCATACAGATCGGCAAAACCGAATATACACGCCGCCATCTAGGTTCCCCGACATAAGTTAGTCACCGATAAAGTCGGTGGATACTCCGCACTAATAATACAGTAACAAGAAAAATACGTCTAAACTTAAAATTCTCATCTTTTTGATGTACTATTGGCTGGTATTTTGTTGAAGTTTCTACTTTGTAATGTTATTTCATTGTAATCTCTTTTTTCGGGCTAAGAAAAAGAACTCATCTTCTCTGCTTGGGTTTCGACATATGGTTACCTAGATGCCGCCGCTACTAGGTCTTGGTGGTGCTGCCGACGCCTATGTTCCTAGAAGCTTCTAGGTCTGGTGCTGCTTTCTAACAACTTCCTCTCCTCCCTCGATGCCAGCTTTCTCCCTCCATGGCTCCTCCTTCTTCTCAAGCCCTCTACTGTCACAGACTCGGTCACCAACTCTGCTCTCCTTACTCACTGACCACCAACATTTCGCCCGCCTTCTCATCCACTGGACCCCTCTTCTACCTTACCTCTGATTTGGTTTCAACTCGCCCGCTCGCAGTACCACCAGATCCGCCAGATCTTCCTTCTCCTACGATCCATCACCTCCATTCCCCCTATTACCATTGAAATCATACTCCTTTGCTCTCACCCTATTTTTCTTGACTCCTGAGTTCCAGATCTATAGCTTCCGGGGCCATTTGGCCTTCAAATACGGAGGAAGTCTGGACTTTCTGTCTTTCCTCCCACACCAACTTTGTGGGTCTCTTGTTATCTCTTTGGAGCCTATTATTTTGCTTGGTGATGGTGTCTGTTCTGTGGATGCTGTTTGGTTATTGAGGTTGTCGATGGAAGCTTGGTTAGGGTTTGGGAGGTTCTGACTGCTACTACTTTGGAGGGACTGTTTGATCTTTCCTTGAATTAGATTGGTAATCCTAAGTGGTTGGTCCATTGAGTCTTGTATTTGAGTTTTTATTGTCTTTAGTTAGTTATTCTGACTGTGCGTTTATGTGCTCCTTGTGGGTAATGTAATTTCTTAGGAGTTTTAGGCCCAATTGTTGCCTATGAGGGTTCCTATGATGCTTATTTGTGAGTTTCAACTTATATCATATGTAATGCTTTAGTGGTCTCTACCCGCTATCAGTGAACTATTGCGTTATGGACAAAAAAAAAGAGTTGAAATCTAAGGGGTGTATCTAATATGCACCTTACCCAAACATGGACCCCTTTACTAAACCTTGTACAAAAGTTTTATTAGCTAGCTAATTAAAAACCCTTTATTGAAAACAAACGAAAAAAAATACTTCATCTGATCTATATTATAAAAAAAAGGTACTTTTTCTTGATCTAAATTATAAGAAACAAGCATCAATATTTAGATGCATTAAATCATGAGATCCAAGGACCATTTTGAGGTGATGTGTTAGATGATGTTTCTGACCCTATGACTATTGATACAAAAGGACCAATTGCACAAGATGATAATTTCGAACTGGTTGTATCCAAAACCTAGAAGAAGAAATTTCGGCAAAAAAAGAAATTTGCCCAAAAAATTGTAGGTTATAATACTTGTTTTTGAGCAAATTATGTCTCTTTTACTTTTTGATATGACTCATGTAAATTATCCATTTAAACTTTTGCCTTTTAGTTTGTCTTCTTGATTTTTGGATTGTCTTAGGTTTTTCGTTGTAATAAGTTAGAGGCTATCTATTACCGATTTAATTACAAATTCTTTTCTTCTCAAGTGTATTGTTCTAGTCCTCATTGAACTCTCTTCTACTCTCATTCTTTTTTTATCTTTTTCTAATGAAAGCAGGAGAAGTACTATATTTCGTTCTTGATTTTTTTTTGCATCAGATGGTTTTACCCCTATTTAATTATGTGGGTCATTAAATGTGACATAATGTATAAACCACCATTTAATAAAAAATCATTTTTTTTGAAAGAGGGTAAACTATTAGCCTTATTAATTGAGAATGACTAGTGGTGTATATGTAGGGATTTCTTTTTTATAGTAACATAAATAATTTAAATATAGGGACCGAAGGGAGTAGTTGAAGAATTTCCAACCATGTCTTTGTGAGAGAAGGGTGCTGGTGATGATATGTTGTGTGATATGTGAGTATTATCATTTATTGTAACTCTTAGAGTGAAAGTATTGTAGGGTGATACACATATTGGTTTGAGTTACAAATTGTTGTAATCATGTTTGAGATATTGAATGAATTATGTTTATATGTTCCCGTGGACGTAGGTAAAAGGTGTCGAACCATGTTAAATATTTGCTTGCTCGATCTCCTTTATTCTTTGTTGTGTGTTTCTCTATATTTCATCAAAGATCCTTAAGTGCGTGGGTTAATTTGTTGACGTGTGCGGCTTTCTCCAATAGTATCAGAGCTAATGATTCGGAGGTGATCGCGTCACAACCATTGGTACAACGATTATCGTTTCAGACAAGTATTGAAGCTTAGTGAACAACGTTAAATATTTGTGTGATCTACTTTATTCTTTGTCGTCTGTTTCTTTATATTTCATCATAGATCATTGGGTTTCTAAGTTAATTCGTTGTGGGTTAGTTTGTATATGAAATGAAAAGCTACCCTCTATATAGGCATTTAACAAGAACAATGACAAAATATGAATCTAACCAAAAGATAACTAAATCTAATAAATGAGAACGTAATCAAGGATAATTATTAAAATTCAATTTGATTTAGCTAAACAAAAAAATTAAAGATAAGTTTACTAAAAAACTAAATAAACCATCCTTTTGTTATGAAAATTATTGGATTGGATGTACATTTCTCTTCTCCCATCATCTCATTTATTATTCTTGTATAGTGGTCTTTATGTTGACTACTCACTTGTATAGTGGTCTTTATATGGTGTGATGTGATGGTATGGTTTTCCTTTCCTTTAACCAATATAAGAATATATAAGAAACCTTTCATTTGGTATTTGTAAGAACCACGTTCTTGTTCTTTGACCAGTAGTCTAAATGCTCTCACTTTGGTTTTCAGTACACCACTTTAAACAACTCTTGATTTATAATGTGCTTCAGTATTTCCCCTCGGCTTCTTGGCTTCTTCTTAGAAATATGTAGCATCATTTTTATATTATCATTTTTCCCCATATGTTTTGTGTGCATGTTATCTTTTTATGAGAACCGAAAATTTTTGATCTTCTAATATGTTCAACATGTTTAGGAGTTAATGTTGTGCCAGGGCAGATGGTTGATTTTCAGTGAAGATTATGTAGTGATATCCATTTATGTTTAGTTTTTGGTTTTATTCATAATCTTATACTTGATCTAACTTGCTTAATTTCACACTTTCTTTATAGTACTAAATATGTCGAACCTTACCAAACTTGAATTTGAGGCTCTTGACATTTCGGGAAAGAATTACTTGCCTTGGGCTCTAGATGCTGAAATCCATTTGAATGCAGAAGGTCATGGAGACACTATTAATGAAGGAAATAAAACGTCTAATCAACAAAAGGCAAAAGCCATGATTTTCCTTTGCCACCATCTCCATGAGGACCTTAAAAATGAATACCTTACGGTAAAAGACCCACATGTACTTTGGAACAGTTTAAAAGAAAGATATGAACACCAAAAATCTATTATCCTCCCAAAAGCTCGTTATGAATGGATGCATTTGCGCTTACAAGATTTTAAAAGTGTAACTGCATATAATTCTGCGGTATTTAGAATCACTTCTCAATTGCAATTATGTGGAGAAAAAGTGACTGATGAAGACATGTTAGAAAAAACATTCTCCACTTTTCATGCATCCAATGTGCTCCTGCAGCAGCAATATCGAGAAAAAGGCTTTCAGAAATATTCTGACTTGATTTCTTGCCTTCTTGTGGCCGAGCAAAATAATGAACTTTTGATGAAAAATCATGAAGCTCGTCCCACTAGCACGACTCCATTCCCAAAAGTGAATGTTGCAAAACACGATCACTATGGGCAAACTCGTGGTCGTGGTCGTGGTCGTGGTCATGACTATGGTCGTGGTCACGGTCTTGATCGTAATCGCAGTGAAAATTACAAGAACACGTCTTTTCACTAGAAGTGGAAAAAAGTTAAAAAGAATGACAAAGGTGGTCAGAGTAGCAAAAATAATGAAAATATTTGCTACCGTTGTAGAGGCAAAGGTCATTGGAGCCGTACCTGTCGTACACCGAAACATCTTGTTGATATTCAATCATAAAGTTGTTATTATTTCTCATGCTTCTCTCTTATCATATTTCTTTTCTTTGGATAGAATGAGTATTGACAATAGCATCACTAATGGAGTCATGTGTCTCGTCGATAGCGGAACTACCCATACAATTTTAAAGGATGCAAAATATTTCTCTTATTTAGTAAAGAGAGAAACCGACGTTAGTACTATATCTAGCTCTTCAAAGATAATTGAAGGCTCCGGAAGAGCTAATATACTGTTATCCCGGGGAACAAATTTACGCATTGAGAATGCATTATATTCCCCTAAGTCTAGTAGAAATTTATTAAGTTTCAAAGAGATCCTTCTAAATGGATATCATATTGAAACAAGAGATGAAGAGGATATTGAATATCTCTATATAACAAGACAGACTTTGGAAAAAATAAGTGTAGTGGAAAAGCTGTCTGCCTTTTCCTCTGGTCTGTACTACACTTATATCAATGCAATTGAAGCACACGTTCTTGTAAACCAGAAGTTTACAAATCACAAAAAATTTGTTGTTTGGCATGACCGGCTAGGCCATCCCGGATTCATGATGATGCGAAAAATAATTAAAAACTCATGTGGACATGAATTGAAGAACCAGGAGATTCTTCAATCTAATAAGTTCTCATGCACTTCTTGTTCACAAGGGAAGTTGATAATCAGACCATCACCAACAAAAAATAGAAGTGAATCTCTTAACTTTTTAGAACGAATACATGGTGATATTTGTGGGCCAATACACCCACCATGTGGACCATTTAGATATTTTATTGTTTTAATTGATGCATCAACTAAATGGTCACATGTTTGTCTATTATCAACTCGCAACCAAGCATTTGCGAGATTGCTAGCTCAACTGATTCGAATAAGAGCTCACTTCCCCGATTATCCTGTCAAGAAATGTCTTGACAACGCTGCTGAGTTTTCATCTCAAGCATTTAATAAATATTGTGCCTCCATTGGAATTGATATTGAACATCCTGTACCACATGTTCATACACAGAATGGACTTGCAGAATCGTTTATTAAGCGTATAAAGTTAATTGCAAGACCACTTCTCATGAGATGCAAACTTCCCATTTCCGCTTGGGGACATGCAATTTTGCATGCTGCAACATTGATTCGCATCAGGCTAACAACTTATCACGACTCCTCCCCTCTACAGTTAGTTTTTGGTCAAGAACCTAATATTTCCATCTTAGAATTTTTGGATGTGCGGTGTATGTTCCAATTTCTCCACCACAACGCACTAAGATGGGTCCTCAAAGAAAGTTGGGAATATATGTTGGATATGAATCTCCATCTATTATAAATTATCTTGAACCAACAACAGGAGATTTATTTACAGCTCGATTTGCTGATTGTCATTTTGATGAATCAAATTTTCCAACATTAGGGGGAGAAAAAAGCAGCTGAAAAAGGAGATCAGTTGGAATGAATTATCACTGTCTCATCTTGATCCTCGAACAAAACAATGTGAACTTGAAGTTCAAGAGATAATTCATTTGCAAAGCTTAGCAAATCAATTACCAAATGCTTTCACTGATCCCAAAAATGTGACCAGATCATATATACCAGCTGCTAATTGTAACACCCCCCTTTTACTATTACAACTAAATAGACAATTATCAGAGTCACCTCGAAGGGCGCTACATTTTTCACCATTTAAAAAAAAAACACCATTTATTCCAAAAAAAAAATCTCCAAAATAATTTATATAAAAGAAATCACCAAGCAGCGGAAATATTAACCAGTTTAAACATCTCCAGAATTAACAATTAAAGACATCTCCAAAATTAATTAAAACAATTTCCAATAACTAAAATAATAGTTCAAAACGATAACTAACGACTCCCCGGTGCTACATATCAGAGCTGACACAGACCCAAACGAGAGAGGAGGCAAAACCTAGCAATTCCTCCACGAGCACTAGCGATCACCTGCAGCGTTGCCGCATGAGAGCAACATTCCAAGCAGAAGGGGTGAGTCTAACAGAGGTAATAAGCAGATGATAAAAATATGCTAGCATCAGGTAACTACAGCAACACAATACAATTACACCATATCACAGCACCAGATACCAAAGGAAAAATCCATTTGACAGTGAACCACCAAAATTATAACATTCATAGACAATGGGATGATATGCAACCCCTCCAGTAGGCATATGCATGCGGCACCGATCACCAAAATGAGCCACGACGGGCATATCACCAACAAACACCAGAGGCAGAGCCTATATCACCAAAACATGCATATGACAATGCGACACCATGATTATGCACCAACTCACCATAACAAGTATTTAAAATAAATACTATATCACCAGAATCAAAACAAATGATTTCACCAAAAATAGCACCAAGTTGTAGCATCACAGCTACCACTAAACTCTCCTGAGCATACCAGCACCGCACCTGAAATATTAACACCAGACGGCTCCACAACGCGGACATAACGCACGCACACCACGCACAAGACTGGCGCACAGCGCCTAGGCACATCTCACCTACTTCAGCGAATTAATTAAAATAGCAAACGACATCGGATTTCAACAAATAAATACTTGTTGGAAAGCCCTATGGGTCTGGTTATCATCCCTAAGTTCAGTTTTTGAAGGAGAGTGTCCAATAGGTACAGTTTTCGAAAAGCACACAGGCTAGTTGCAAAAGAGGACAGTTTCTGTCCTTCAAATTCAAGCAATTCCAAAGTGATCAAAACTCAATCAAATTGCATGAAACTTGTGCATAAACTGGGGAAAATTTTGTCTAGTTTTCAAAGAAATTGGATTCGTTCGAAAAGGAGTTCTTTTGAAAACGTGGTAACCAAAACACTGACCCTGTGTCCAGATTGTTTCCAGAATCTTACTCTAACTTGTGGAATTCATATCTCGAGCTACACAACTCTAAACGCACCCAAACCAGTGCCAAATTAACAAGCATTAAGTCTATTTTCCAGAAAAATAAACCACATAACTTTTCGGTCAATACAACGTTCCCAGTCCCCGAAATACCGAATCTATACCCAAATCGTTTCCAGAATTTTAACCTAACTTGTATCGCCTATAACTCGAGCTATACAACTCCGAATTTAACGAAACCAGTGCCAAAACGACCGGCGTTAAGTATATTTTCAAAAACAATCAACCTCATAATTTTTGGATCAACCAAAAAGCGCCAGTTTTAGAAAAACCGAACCTGTGTCCAAACACCAAACCCTAATGGCAACGACACCGCAACCACCACAACAAAAACGACAATTCGACAACGCGACAACAACAATCAACCACGCACAGCAACAACAAAAACACGAACAATAACAACACCATCATCGTGATACAACAATCACGCAACAACAAATAACGAAACAAATCACAATAACGTGCAATAATCATCAAAGCACCAATCTCAACGAAAACACGATATGCAACAACACGAACAATTCAACAAAACCCTAGACTACCCACACATAATTATCATCAACCCATTATCAAGGTTAAGCCCACCCTTACCTCGAATAACGTAAGCTCCAGAACACGACGAACGAGACACGAACAAAACCACAGCAACACGAACGATCTCCTTTTGAAATTCTTCGCGAAACCCTCCTCTTCTCTCCCTCTTTGCGCCGCGTGCTCTCTCTCTCACTCTCACTTTCGTTTTTCTTTTGCTTGCTGCGAATGATGGTTTGGCTTAAACCCCCAGGGTTTAAGTTGAGGGCTCAGTAAACACTGGGCTCTCTACGTCACCACCTCCTTTACTCGTTTCACCTCCTACGCATATAAAATATTAACCTTTTAATTTATCTATATCCCGCCTCCAAATTATTTTAATAATTCAATCAACTATTTTAATTAAATTATTTCCGGGGTGTTACACTAATGCTCCAATAAAAATAGATGTCCCTGTTGGACAATCTAATATTGCAAGTGAGTCTCAACCACGCCTAAAGCGTGGTAGACCAGTCGGTTCCAAAGATAAAAATCCTCGAACAAGAAAAGGAGCTAAAAAGAAAGATGGTCCAGAAGAGGATATAGAAACTCTTAATGAGTCTACAGACATAATTGACATTACAGTCCCAGAAGAGACTCATCAGGTACCTAAAATTCATGAAAATAAAGAGATCTCAATAAATTATGTCACTAATGGAATACAATGGAACCGACATGAAGTCAACGTTGATGATGCTTTTTCATATCATATAGCGCTAAATGTGATAAATGATAGTTAGGATCATGAACCAAAATCTATTAAAGATTGCAGACAAAGTGAGAATTGGCCAAAATGGAAAGATGCAATTGAAGCATAATTAAACTCGTTTTACAAGCGAAAAGTTTGTGGACCTATAGTCCGAACACTTGAGGGTGTCAAACCAGTTGGATACAAATGGGTCTTTGTGCGAAAACGGAATGAGAATGGTGAAATTGCAAGATACAAAGCTCGACTTGTTGCTCAAGGGTTTTCACAAAGACATGGAATTGATTTTGATGAAACATATTCCCCTGTAGTGGATGCAAGTACTTTTCGGTACTTAATTAGCCTTGTAGCACATGAAGGGCTTAATTTGCACATGATGGATGTTGTCACAGCCTATTTATATGGCTCACTTGATAGTGACATTTACATGAAGCTCCCTAAAGGGTTTAACTTGCCTGAGGCACATAGCCCTGGATCTCGAGAGGACTACTCCATCAAATTGAATAAGTCTCTATATGGGCTAAAACAATCTGGACGCATGTGGTATAATCGCCTCAGTGAATATTTGCTAAAGGAGGGATATACAAATGACCCAATTTGTCCATGTATTTTTATAAAAAGATCTGGAAAAGAATTTGCTATAATTGCTGCCTATGTTGATGACATAAACATTATTGGAACTTCTGAAGAGCTTCCAAAAGGTATAGATTGCTTAAAGAAAGAGTTTGAGATGAAGGATTTGGGAAAGACAAAGTTTTGTCTAGGACTACAAATTTAGCATTTGAAAAATGGAGTTTTTGTGCATCAAGAGGCTTATATAGCAAAAGTATTAAAACATTTCTACATGGACAAATCTCATCCGTTGTCTACTCCAATGGTTGTTAGATCACTAGATGTGGAGAAAGATCCATTTAGACCTCCTGAAGAGAGTGAAGAACCACTTGGGCCTGAAGTACCATATCTCAGTGCAATTGGGGCACTAATGTACCTTGCTAATTATACCACTACGCCAGAATTAGGAAAAATAGGCGCTACCTTAAGCAGTGTTTATTAAAAAGCGCTATTTAAGGTGAAACGGTCAAAGAAATAGGCAGCGCTTATTTGGAAAGCGCTGGTTATTGATAAAATGCGCAAGGCAAAAGGTAGCGCTTATATAGAAATCGTTGGGTATTCGTAAAAACACGCAAGGCAAAAGGCAGTGTTTATATGGAAGCGTTGGGTATTGGTAAAACACGCTAGGAAATGGGCAGCGTTTATGTGGAAGCGCTGGGTATTGGTATAGGCAATGGGCAGCGTTTATTTGGAAGCGCTGGGTATTGGTAAACCACGCTAGGCAATGGGCAGCGTTTATTTGACAAGCGCTGGGTATTGCTAAAAAGCGCTAGGCAAAGGGTAGCACTTCTAAAGAAAACGCTGCCCATTGCTATTGTTTTTATTTTTCGTTTTCCACGCATAACTCTCTTTCTCTCTTTCTTTCTCGCGCTCACTCTAGCTCTCACACTCTAGCTCACCATTTTTGTTCTCACTCTCACACTCTCACCATTTTTGTTGTCACTCTCACTCGTACGTGGCTCTCATTTTCGTTTCTCCAAAGCTCATTACTTCCCATTTTCGTTTCTCTTCCACACTTCTCATTTTCGCACACTCACACTCTTCCACACTTCTCCATTTTCGCAAAGGATTTCGGACATGGAAGTTCATTCCTTCCTCATTTTCGTTTCTCTTTCACTAAGGTTAGTAATATTACATGTTGTTCTAATTATTTTATGGCATTGGTACTTTAGGTTAGATGATTGAAAGTTGATGCTTGATGATTTGTTCTTTGAAATGGTGTTTCTAAACTTGAGGGGAAATGTAGTTGTAGTGTTTGTTGAAATGTCCAAATGAAATGCTTGTTAATTTAATTTGATGTAGGTGTAGCGTTTGTTGAAATGTCCAAATGAAATGCTTTTTAATTTAATGTTGCTCTAGGTTAATGAAATGCTTTGATGTTGCTCTAGGTTAATTTGATGTAGCTTAATGATTTTACTCCATTAAACTATAGGTTGTGATGATATTAATGAGTGAACTAGAAAAAGTCATAGAGAGAAAACTAGTGAAACAATCAAGACATTAAATATTCTTATTCAATTTCAATGAATGAACTAGTTAGAGGTATAGAAAGTATATATAATACAAGTGACTTAGGAATAATAGTGACTTATGAATGAATTAATTTCACAAAAATTGATTGTATGTTTGTCTTTATTAGGTATAGAAAGTATATATAATACAAGTGACTTATGTGATTGAGCTATTCTTTAAACCCCTATTTTAATATATATGGCTAATTAACTTAATGAATGTTTATGGAATTGAAAATACTTCCTTCGAGTTCGTGTTGGTTCGTGAGTTCATTATAGTTCGAGTTCGAGTTCGTTTCCTTCGTATCTAAGTGGTTCGAGAGTTCGCTTCATTTGCTAGTGTGTGGTTCGCATTCGTTGGAGTTCATCGTTGCTTCCACTTGTTCAGGTACTTTTGTTGTTTTCTTGTATTTATTATATGAAGAATGACAATATAGAAGACATCAAAGTCTTTGATTTCTTTAGTTTAAAATAGTTGAATGTATTAGCTTCAAAAAAATTGTTTTCTTTAGTTTGATTTCTTTGATTTCTTTTGTTTGTTTTGAACCATGATGATTTATTTCTTCATAGATATTGCATTGATATGTAGGCTTTGTTTTCTTGATACCCTATCAAATATAAGTTATGCAAACTCTTCTATTACTATTTTTTAGAAATAGATCACCTTTTTTTATATTATATATTTTATACTTGAACAAGAATATAAGTTATGCAAAGTTGTATATGTGTGGTGAATGAAACTAGCAAAGTAAAATCGAATAAGCCTAAATCTGCGAATAGTGCGTGATTATGTTTTATTGCAGGTCAGATGGCGGATCATAGTGATCATGACAGCAATCATGAGTGTGATGTTGAAAAGTATATCAGAAAGCAGGCTCCTCGGGGAATGACGGTCAAAAAAAATATCATCAATCGAGTAAATAAAGGAAAAGGAAAAGTACCAGTAAGTTACTAATTACTAATTAACTTATTAATTCAACACTTAGTTTTAATTGTTTGTTAACTAATTTACTAATGACATAATGTAAGTGGTGTGGAATATTAAGGGTCAGCCAATTGGGGATAATCGCGCAGATTTGGTTACCTTCCTCGGTAGTAAGGTAAAACAAATGATACCAATTTCAATCAGTACTTGGAGTGAGAAAAGTGCTGTTTTGAGGAAACACAAAGAGGAGTTTTGGTTAACAATACAGGTATATAATTTTACATCTCTTTTGTAATCTTATGTAATAAATTTGTAACCATATATATTTATATCATTTTCATTGAATATGTGTATGCAGAAATATTTTGATGTGGATGAGTCCCGAAAAGACTGGTGTATGAAGGAAGCTGGAAAGCTACATCGAAATTTCAGGGGTAGTCTAAAAAAAATGGTTGTTTGATAATAGTGGAAACCTCAGATGGAAGCCTCCAACGCCATATAGTGGATTTATTACGGAGGAGGATTGGGTTACATTTGTTAGGAGACGCACCGAAGATGAAGATTTCATGGTTAGTACTATAATATATTAAGTTATAACTTAAAATATAGTTGACAATTATATATTATACATTAATGTATACTTATGTCTCTAAATAGAAACTTTGCCAAGCGAATCGAGAGAGAGCTTCTGGTTGTGAGTACCCTTATAGAGGCGGTGCTAGTGGATATCAAGTTTTTGAAGAGAGATTGGTAAGACACAATAAGCTTGATTTCTCTTTGTTTAATAAATCTTTTGATTTATAATTTCTTAACATTTGGTAAATTTAAATATAGTTGGAGGAGAGTGGGAAAGATCCTACTAAAGAAAGCATCGAGCGACATTTTTTGTGGGTAGCAGCCAGACAAAAGGATGGGGAGGTTGTGGATCCCAAAACTAAGGAGGTGACCGACAGAATTGTAAGTATTTCCAAAATTCGAATATTGTTTTGAAACTTTTATGATCTATAAAATGTATAATAATTTTATTTATTATACTTTTGTTTGTGAATCAGGAAACCATATCAGAGTCTGTGTCATAGGGAGAGATCATTGATTGCTCTGAAAAGGAAATCCTTACTCGTGCCTTGGAAAAGGAAGAATAATACCCAGGTCGTACAAGGGGTTGTGGATTTGGCGTTAATCCATCCAACTACCTTAGATCAAAGAAGAGAATTTATGATGAGCATCATGATTGTAAACAAAGTAGAGAGTTGCGGGTATTGTATGAAGGTCTAAGGTCTGAACTTAGTCAAATCAAATTGCACTATGGGTTGGTTTCGCCTGCAGTACCATCCCCTGCCACAGATAGCGCACGAGATAGCTGCACCATTCCGTCAACTAAGGTATTAATTATTTTTTTTGACGATAAATAAGAAATTAATTATTAAACTCTCTTTCTTCTACGCAATGTATTTATTAATTTTTGTTTATAATTGATTTAGGACAACAATGAGTGTGAGTGTGAATTGTATATCTCAAACTCACACCAAATGGTTGCAATAGGCTTCACATGTGACCAATTGGGAACTTTGATGCACAATTTACCCATACCTCCAGATCATGTTAGAGTTAGAGTTGACTGTGCAATTGTAGGGGATGCACCATTGCCTGCTCCAATACCCACTATAGATTTACTAACTGTGCAAGATGCAGTTGGTACATTTGTGGCATGGCCAGCACACCTTATTGTTGTAAGTGACAATATATTTGTAACTAACTAATTCTTTTATTTTGTCATTTATTGTGTGCTAGCTAACGAATTATTTTATTTATATATAGGTACGCCAAAATGCAAAATCTAGGGGCAAAAGTGTTAGCAAGGCAATATCTACTAGCAAGAAAGTGTCTCGGTCCGGCCCTTCAACACAAGTTTCTTTGCCTGCCCCTCAAAAAGTGACTCGGCCCTCTCCTCCTCCAACATTGACTCAGCCCTCTCCTCCTCCAACAGTGACTCAGCCCGCCCCTCCTCGAAAAGTGACTCGGTCCTTCGTTGCTCCAAAAGTGACTCAGCCCGCCCCTCCTCCAAAAGTGGCTCGGCCCGCCCCTCCAAAAGTGACTCGGCCCGCCCCTCCAAAAGTGACTCAGCCTGCCCCTCCTTCAATAGTGTGTCAGCCCTCCGCCTCTTCCATTGATGATTCTAGGATTATTTTGTATACTGAAATGCATGCGCAATTCAAGATGGATGATGGAACCCCGCTTGTATTACAGATGGATGACAACATTTTTGGAAATCCCGATCAACTATTGATAATCCCAAAACAGGATATTAATTATTTATGTCAGATGAATTGGGCAACCAGTGTTTGTATTAGAGCATATATCAGGTACGTATGTAATTTATTATTTAACATCATTAAGTTTATTTTATTATATCGTTAATTTAATTTGTGTGTATATATATATATATACCTCTAATTGTAGGTGCTTGTATCATAACATTTTGGTCCCTTCGGAGTAGACACAGAGATATGTGTTCTTGTGTCCGGATAGTACACACCTCCGTAATGTCAGCGAGGATCTGTCTAATTATAACGACCTTGTGAAACAAAACAAGACAGATGTTACAAATTATATCACTCGACGCTTATTGGATGCTCAACATACAGGCGTCGATACCATGTTTTTGGCACCGTGTCTCGTAGGGTGAGAGATTTAATCTATTCTTATATAACATGCATTTTTTAAATACTAGTCAATTACTTATTCAAAGTTTTATTTTGTAGGGATCATTGGATTTTGCTTGTAATAAATCCTAAGACAGATACGGTGTACTACATTGATTCTGTGCATGGTCATTTCAACACCCACCCAGACTTGGTTGTGATATTTAATAGGTGTGTGTATTTCGATCACTCTACATATTTCTTTGTTTTAGTTGTTAACTATATGTATTTTTAATAATATAGTTATATCCAATTGTGTTCAGTTGTTTGAAGGAATATTAGAGATTGGAACAATGACAGACAAAATGGGTGCCAATAGAGATAAATTTGTAATCAATCTTATCATATATTTATTTACATTATTGTTGTCAAAAAAATGTATTAAATTAAATTTAACAATTAACTAATCTTTTGTTTTGTAGTGTCCGAAACAACCAAATAACAATGATTGTGGGTATTACGTAATGAGATTTATGAAGGAAATTATTACCCACAACCAAATGGTTATCCCCAGACAGGTATCTTTACAAAACTCTTTTTTATTTAGATTTAACCATATATTTCAATTCTAATTTTATTTAATTATATAATTTCAGTATTTTCCCGATTGTCGGTGGAAGACATACTCTCCTGCACAGATTGATGAGCTTAGAGGAGAGTGGTGCCATTATGTCTCGCAATTCTTTTGATTTTAGATAGATTGTAATTTTGTAAATTGTTAGAGTTTTATTTGGATACATGCATATGAATTGGTTCATGCATATGTAAGTTGCTAACTTGTTTTAATTTAGATACATATTGTAAGTAGCTTGCTAGTTTTGGATACATGCATATGAATTGGTTCATGCATATGAATTGGTTCATGCATATGTAAGTTGCTAACTTGTTTTAATTTAGATACATATTGTAAGTAGCTTGCTAGTTTTGGATACATATTGTTAGAGTGTTTGATTTGGATACATATTAATTTGTTAATATTGTAAGTTGCTAAGTTTTGGATACATATAATAACTTGTTAGCTAGTTTGTTTTGATTTGTGATCATATTGGTGCATTTGGAGATATAACTAGTTTATATATACATATGTTGTTAGTATATAATGGATTGGATTTGTATTAATTGGCTGTATATGACCAGGAAATTATCAAATGTAAAAAGGAAAATACAAAAAAAAACAGAAAAAAAAAGAAAAAAAAATTAAACAATGGGCAGCGCTTGGTGGGAGAAGCGCTGCTCATTCACCTAGTGCGTATAGCAATGGGCAGCGCTTGGTAAAGGGAAGCGCTGCCCATTGCTAAACGTGCTAGGTGAATGAGCAGCGCTTGGTGGGAGAAGCGCTGCTCATTCACCTAGCGCGTTTAGCAATGGGCAGCGCTTGGTAAAGGGAAGCGCTGCCCATTGCTAAACGTGCTAGGTGAATGAGCAACGCTTCTCCCTTCAAACGCTGCCTATGGCTATTAATGAGCAGCGCTTCTCAAACGCTGCCCATTTTTGGGGAGGAATCACCAGCGCCAAATTTAGCAGCGCTCAGAAACGCTGCCCATGGCTAAAAAAAAACGCTGCCCATCCCCAAATCTGTTGTAGTGTACGCATCCTGATATCTCATTTTCTGTTAATCTATTAGCAAGATATAGTTATTCACCTACACGAAGACATTGGAACGGGGTCAAACATATACTTCGTTACCTTAGGGGTACAATGAATATGGGGTTGTTTTATTCCAAAATACCCAAACTAGAATTAATAGGTTATGCAGATGCAGGTTATTTGTCAGATCCACATAATGGTAGATCACAAATAGGATACTTGTTTACTTGCGGTGGTACAACAATTTCATGGAGATCTGTAAAGCAGACCAAAACAGCAACATCATCAAATCATGCAGAACTTTTAGCACTACATGAAGCAAGTCGGGAATGCGTTTGGTTAAGATCTCTGATTCAACACATACAAGAGACTTGTGGTTTGTCTTCCGGAAGAATAGATGCAACAACAATCTATGAAGATAATACTGCATGCATTGCTCAGTTGAAAGAGGGTTACATTAAAGGAGATCGAACAAAACATATTTCTCCAAAATTCTTCTTCACTCATGATCTTCAGAAGAATGGTGATATAAGCATTCAACAAATTCGTTCATGTGATAATCTTGCAGACCTTTTCACAAAATCGCTCCCAAGCAAAGTTTTTGAACGACTGGTACAAAGACTGGTCTTCGCCGTCTCAAAAATGATTGTCCTGATGAGGGGGGAGAAATAAATAAATTTTGTAAAAGGATATTGTACTCTTTTTCCGTCACTAGATTTTTTCCCACTGGGTTTTTCTAGTAAGGTTTTAATGAGGCATATCCTCAATGGACATCCAAGGGGGGGTGTTATGAAAATTATTGGATTGGATGTCCATTTCTCTTCTCCCATCATCTCCTTTATTATTCTTGTATAGTGGTCTTTATGTTGACTACTCACTTGCCAATCCCCACTCTATAAATAGGGCTCACTCTCACATGTAAAGATACACTTGAAGAGAAATACAAAGACTTATATTTTCTCTCCACTCATTCTCTTGTTCTTGTTTTGATAAAGTCTTGCTTATTTTATAACACAGTTATCAGCACGAAGTTCTACCAAATTCAGAAAAATAACTATTCACCAGAAAGAACAGATTCAGAAAAATAACTAAAAACGAGAAACAAGAAAAAAGAAAAAAGAAACTATTCACCAGTAAAATTATCTTTGGAAAGGAGCTTGCAAGTGAAGATGTTAAAGAGTTTCCTGAGCAAAAGAATGGTGTAACAATGAGAAAAAGCCATAGAAAGGCATTGAATTCTCTTGTGGCGAAATCCCTGAGAAGCTCAGAAAAAGTGTAATTACAATAAGATGAAGGAAGATCTGAGTTTGAAGTGAAGAAGCATCAGGTTACAGTTACCATTCATAATTTATGCGGTAAATTAAAAAGATTTACTTGATATTCTGTTGTTATAAAAAAAATTGAGAAAATTAAAAAATAACTTTCCGCAGCCAGGATTCGAACCTGGTAATTCTGAAATTGAATTTTCCAAATGTGCTACTGCGGATGTTATGTTATACTAAGAAAAAGAAATGTAGAAATTATGTAATCAAGAATAAAAGAAATATAAAAATTAAATACTCCTTACCCGCTTTTAGTAATTACCATAAATAGGGTGCTTCCATGGTGAAGATCAAATTAAGAGCCTCTTTGGTACAACTGTTTTTTTTTATGAGAAAATCACCTTTTTAAATAAAAAATCATTTTTAGTGATCTTGATTGTGTTTATTTCATATTTTCTGAAAAATCATTCTCTTAAAAAAATCATTTTTATCCTTAAAATGATAATCTGTTTTGAGTAGCTTCTCATAAATATCATCTTTTAAAAAATGATTTTTTAACATAAGTGATTTTCAGTATGCTACACAAACACAACACAACATCTTATTTTCTTAACAATCTCTAAAATTTAATATTTAAATTATTTAACAATAAAATCACTTATTTTTTAATCTGTAACAAATGGACCCTAAGTCTCTCACCAATGAACCACTAAAATTGATCATAGAATATAGTATAAAACTTCATCAATTGTTCAGATTTAATACTAGTTGATTCAATCTTAACTACTCATCATTTTACACAATATCCTACGGTCAATTTTAATTGTTGATTAGAGAGGGACTTAGTTTGAACCCCCACCCTAGAAGTACTCACCATAAATAAATATAATCATAATTTCTTTATAATTCGGTCAAAAATTAATATTTTCTCATTAATTTTTCGAAGACATAATTACACCAAGAGTCCTTTAAATTATTTTTTTAACTAGTTGGTCTTTTATGATTTTTTTTCCCTACCAATTAGGTCTTTTAAATTACTTAACATCTTCGCCGTTGACCTTTTCGTTCAATTCTAGGTCTTTTATGTAGCAGCATAAATAATAATTCAAGTCATTATTTATTAAAATTAAAAACCCCCCAAATTTGAGATGAACTAGGGTTCATCTTCTTCATCCATTACCAAGCTTCAAACCTGGAATTTTTTTGAAACTTATAGCCTCAACACTGACTAATGTGTTTGGTGAATGTGAGCTATGCTTTTGTGTTGTGTGATATCTGATCTCGGTGTATTGCTTCCTGCTTGATATTTTTTTGGATGATTGAAAGTGTTTGAAGTTAAGTTTACGGTTTGAGATGCATTGGAAATTTATGAGATGCATTTATACTAATACGAAACCTCATCTGCCGCAACCAAGATTCATTTTAAGGTTTTAAACCTTAAGATCTATTTTTTCTTTCTATTTTCATTCTTTTTTGTTTTTTATTTGGTGCTGATTTATTAAATAAAAATGACATGGATAATATATTATGTATTAAAACTAGGCATTGGGTGTGCTCCAAACCGCTATTACACATTGTTAATACAAAGGAGGGCATTATGCCACCAAGCAACAACCGAGCAACCCGAATGACTACCCATTCCGTAAATAAATTATTGCCAAGAAGAACATTTAAGATGTAACACAATAGAATCTAAACTCGGTTCCTCCGGCAAGTAGCAAGCCAAATGATATATCTTGATTTTTGAACTTGTTTCCCGGTAAAAAATGAACCAAAGAATTGGAAATGATCCCCAATGCTATTGGTCGGGCTGAACTGTATACCAAGCCAAACACCCACCTTATGCCACACTTCTTTTGTTAACTCACAAGAACAAAATAAATGTGATACGCTCTCTTGATGCTGTCTACAAAAAACACAAATAGCATCCGCTTCAGAATGAATCACATGACGATGAAGCAACAACTCTCGCGTAGGAAGCGCATTAGAAAAAATCCTCCACCCGAACAAGTTGATCTTTGATGGAACGTGAGTATTCCACACAGCTGAAAGAATATCAGAAATAGATATCTCCGAAATTGATGCTGCATAATTTGGAATTTCAGAACCTGTAAATACTGCCTCGGAATTAAACTCGTAATTTCCAGCATTAACCGAATGAGGAGCAGAATCTGGTACAGCAGATACTGCTAATACCGAATCTGTTACAGTAACAATACCAACTGTTTCGACGGCTTCAGACACTACACCAGCAACTTCGGGGACTGTTATACAACTCTGCAATAGATGATTATAGCAAGATTTAACCGAATATTGTTTGGACGGTTCAAGAGTCCAAATCCAGCTAGACACCGAATCACGCACCGGAGCTATGTCTCGTAAAATGTCCAATAATATTCAACTCCTCCCTCTGATCTTGCGTATTACAAACGATATTCGAAAAAGCCCACTGCCACAAACCTCCTTCCCAAAAACCAGCTGCTGCTACCGTAAGGTCTTGATCCCTACAGCATGTAAATAAACCAGAAAAAACGCAACACACAGGCTGGTCTCCAATCCAATGATGCTTCCAAAAAAGAACATCCACTCCGTTCCCCAAACGTCTTCTAACACAATCATTGAACCAACCTATCTTAAGCACTTCATCCCCTATGCCAATGAGGTCACGCCACCATAAAGAATCACTCCTTGTTCCCCTCAACATGTCATTAGATAAAAAGGAAGACAAATTTCGATATCTATAATTCAGAATTCCTCTCCAAGAAGCGTTTTGATCCGCCAAAAACAGCCATTTCCACTTGGATAGAACAGAAATATTGAAAAGATGTAAATTCTTTGATCCACCAAAGATTACGAAGTCTTCTACATTCTATCTCATTTCTTCCTATTATATATCTAAGTTTTGGACCATATAATTGAAAGGATTGCAAATTATTTCTTAAACAAAAAATGGGGAGTGAATAGTTTGTATATTGAATAGAAAGCTACTCTATATATAGGCATTTAACAAGAACAATGACAAAACGATGCATCTAACCAAAAGATTCCTAAAACTAATAAAGGAGAATGTAATCAAGAATAATGATCAAAATGCAATTTGATTGAACTAAAAAAAATAATTAAGGATAAGATTACTAACAAACTAAATAAACCATCCCTTAAACTAATTGTAGTTATACAATTTGATTATTTTCAGAATCTCACACACTCCAAATTAAGAGTCCACCTTTGCGAGCTTGTTCATCACATCAGCAACTTGGCCTGTCTTCCACCAAGAACCAGTTCTCCATTTTTATCAAGATTCCTTATAAAATGAAACCATATATCTATGTGTTTACTCCTTCCATGAATAACAAGATTTGTTGATAATTTTATAGTAGATCTATTATCACACATTATCATTGTGCTTCCTTCTTGCTCATGGCGTACTTCCTTCAAAATTCTTATCATCCAGATAGCTTGGCAGACATATCGAGCTTCTACGGTGATATAAATTTCACCATTTCTCGTGTATATAGGATCATCTACATAACCACTGATGATAAGCATTCACCTTCCTTACACTCTTTTATATGATAGATATATGCTCCTGTTGACTTCTCTATAATCCTTCACTAAAGTAAAACTCAATGCAGCTAAACCTAGCTCGTGGTACTTGTTTTAGTCCATACACAGCCTTGTAAAGCTTATAAACCATATGCTGTTAGAACAATTTATTGGTGGGAATAATGCTGCAACTAAGAAAAACAACCAGACATAGAAAATCATTAGTAAAAGTTAATTGTTAATAACATGTAACATAAATAACAAGGAGAAGAAGAATTTATCATTGCACTAGACTCCAAGGCGTGTATGACACTAAGCTTTAGGTTCGATTCGCCCCCACCAATCACTCTAGATTGGATGCAATAGGATGACCAGCGAATCCCCTTCAGGATACAATGGAGTTCCTTGACATGGTCTGCACACCCACACCAAGCGTATCAATCAATGGTAGTTTACGGAATAAAGTCTCCGTACCAACTCTCGTGCACTAGAGTAGCAAAGAGATGATTTAGAATAATAAAAATGATGGAAGTTGTGTTGGAGAGAAGTTAAATTCGTGTGTTATTTTCTGCTTCCAGAATGTTTGTTGTTATATAACAATCCATCTCTTTTGTGAAAGTAAATAACTAAATCTATTGTTTCAGTTGAACGAAACAGATATATACTGTTAAAGTTCACAACCTTTCACAATCCAGTGCGACGGTTCAGTGGCAACCGTTCCTTTGTGTCGTTACCGGGTCGCGGGTTCGATTCCTTTGGGACACATCACGTTGTTTTTATTTTCGGGTTAGAAAATTAATAATAAAACTGTTTTCCAAAAAACTTTCATAGCAAGGAGTCGAACCCAGTCCCATAAAGTCAGAACAAAAACCAACGACCACTGCACCATCACTCTCCTTTTGACATCAAAATAGAGCCATATTTACTTGACCTTTAACACAGAATTATCCAACCATATATTTTGGAAATATCTCCAACAATCCCCCACCATTTCCAAAATATCCAAATCCATTATTCCGGAAATCTCATGTTTTCAGATGAAGGTATCTTGCGATTTGAACCATCACTTAGTAAGTTAAGTTTTCACTCATACCCGAATAGATTGGTAGACAAGCTTTGAACCAATTATTCATTAGAACAAGAGTGCATAACTCACACATGAAATCTCGGTACCATTGATTGAATTATAAAATGACACTTTTGTTTAGGCCTTGTGTCAGGTATCCTTTTCATGAGAATTTTAAGAGTCAAGCCCTTGAACTCTATGAAGCGGCCTCACTTCATTCTCATATAGGTAGACTATATCAGAAATGCACCCATAATTATGCACCTCAGCAAATATATGCTATATGTCCATTAAGAGGAAAACCTCATCCTACCACTTTATTCTTATGGTCCAAGTACGTTTACCCTTTGGGATGTATCTATTGTCAAGTACTTCAATTACTCTAATAGTGTACTTTCCTCATTGAACTCAAGACTTGATACTACTCAAGTGTGAGTTGGGATTCCACCATTGGTAATCAATTAGATATGGGCTTGTACCACATCCCTAATGACATCTTCAATACCTTTAACATTATATCCGAAGACATCATATCTTTGTCAACTCTTTCGTCAAAGAATTGCAAAACTTTTTCCAACTTCAATAAATCTTTGAATATTCAATCAATCACATAGCTATTACCTTTATATTTTATTAATAGTTTAAACTAACTATCACCATGACAGTTTTGTCATTCATTGTGTCATATACACAAACTTTATATCATTCTTCATTTGCTATTAAATATTTAATAACCACTTCAATTTGAAGTTCTACTCCACTTGAATATATTAAAGAAACCATACATTCAATGCATTAATTAAATATATAAAGCAACAACAACCATGATCATAAAAATTTGTCATAATCAACTTGAATTTCATAAAACGGGTCCAAACATGTGAGTCATACTTCCACATAAAAATAAGTCAAACACTTTAGAATTTATTTCTATTTTATGAAAAGGAAACATTTTCATATTAGATATCACATAACTAATACAAGTATCATAAATTCTAAGTGTCAAATTCCAATTTCATGTATATATATGTTCCATGGTAAAACAAAATAATAATCAAATAGAAAATAAACAATGAACCAAAATCATTAATTTTCTATCACTTTTCTCCATGAACATTTGTCAACTTACAATAATTTAAACCATACCCAGATTATTTTCATTATCAATATAGGCAAGAAATTAACAATTACTTTCATATTATCATGCACATATAGTACGAGATCATCACCTCTTAATTTATTAATTTCATACACGAACCAACAATATCATTAAACCACCCTTTAATTTGATATTTATGATAATTCATATGCACTATTTTATGGATTAAAATAAAACATCATGTAATCATATATCAAACAAAATTTTAAAAACGTAATTAACTTTGTCTTCACAATTTATCCACACATTGTTTAGAGTTCCACATTCATGAAAATTAGTTCTAAAACAGATTAATTTTTCCTTAGTTTTTAAACCATTTTCATGAATAAACTTGAATTTAGTTCATTTTTAGACAATCAAACATATCACGTATATTTATTTAGAGTAATTGTGTACCTTTCACCATGATCATAAATAAACAGATTTTAGTGATGTATAAGTGTTCATGTCTCCCAAATTGTAAGTAGAAAAACCTTCAATGTTGCAGTCATCATTTCAACACAAATGCAAAATCGAACCTAAAGATTGTTAGAACAATTTATTGGTGGGAATAATGCTGCAACTAAGAAAAACAACCAGACATAGAAAATCATTAGTAAAAGTTAATTGTTAATAACATGTAACATAAATAACAAGGAGAAGAAGAATTTATCATTGCACTAGACTCCAAGGCGTGTATGACACTAAGCTTTAGGTTCGATTCGCCCCCACCAATCACTCTAGATTGGATGCAATAGGATGACCAGCGAATCCCCTTCAGGATACAATGGAGTTCCTTGACATGGTCTGCACACCCACACCAAGCGTATCAATCAATGGTAGTTTACGGAATAAAGTCTCCGTACCAACTCTCGTGCACTAGAGTAGCAAAGAGATGATTTAGAATAATAAAAATGATGGAAGTTGTGTTGGAGAGAAGTTAAATTCGTGTGTTATTTTCTGCTTCCAGAATGTTTGTTGTTATATAACAATCCATCTCTTTTGTGAAAGTAAATAACTAAATCTATTGTTTCAGTTGAACGAAACAGATATATACTGTTAAAGTTCACAACCTTTCACAATCCAGTGCGACGGTTCAGTGGCAACCGTTCCTTTGTGTCGTTACCGGGTCGCGGGTTCGATTCCTTTGGGACACATCACGTTGTTTTTATTTTCGGGTTAGAAAATTAATAATAAAACTGTTTTCCAAAAAACTTTCATAGCAAGGAGTCGAACCCAGTCCCATAAAGTCAGAACAAAAACCAACGACCACTGCACCATCACTCTCCTTTTGACATCAAAATAGAGCCATATTTACTTGACCTTTAACACAGAATTATCCAACCATATATTTTGGAAATATCTCCAACATATGCTCTCACTTACTTTCTTCACACACCCCTTTGGTTGTTCAATTTACACATCATCACTCAACGTTCCATGAAAGAAGACCAATTTCACATTAAGTTGATAGATCTTCCAACCTCTTTCTGTAGCAAGAGCTAACACCATCCTGACAATGTCCATCCTAGCAACAAATGAAAAAACCTAGCTGTAGTCAACTTCATATCCTTGTGAATACAATTTTTGCTACTAGTTGCGCTTTGAGTTTCTTTATTGCACCGTGTTGATTTAAAATGGTTTTGTATATCCATTTGACTCCAATCTTCTTTGCACCTGTGATAATTCTATTAATTTCGCAGTTTGATTCTTCTCTATAGTTGTGATCTCAGTTTCCATGGCTTTCCTCTAATTAGAACATTTCACTCTCACAAACTCAACAAAAATCCTCATAGTCCATCTTGTGGGAGAAATTACCTAATTACAATTCAAGTGATATTAGTCAATTAGTTGGTTAGGTTAGTTGTCATATGGTAGTCAATAGTAAAAGATTTTATAGATAAAGCATACTCAAATGCTTTTGTCCTATAATAACCAGCTCTTATACAATGCACTAGTAAAGATTTCCTCACTTCTTTATGCAATTTGAAGTTGACATTTGAATATTTCAGAAGATTGCTTATACCCTTGCTTCTTGGTTAACTTTTGTATTGAGAATTTATTAATAATTAACAACTAAAGTGATGTTGGATTCTACTTTCTGATCTGATTTTGCTTCAACAATTTGATCAATGGATTTAGTAAAGGTTCCTTTATTTCCATCAACATTCTTTATAGGTAAAGGTTCCTGTGCTACTTTGTTTTCCACTTGCTCTTTGTGTTTTCCCCAAAGAACAGAGTATAAGCCTGTCACAACCAAGATTGCACCAATCACGCTGCACTCAAAACAAGCCAAAATTTCCAATTAGAAATTTCAAAAACATGCTTGATTGGGTCTATATTGTTAGTGACAAGGGATTTAACTGATTATTATTAGAAAACACATTTGAGGACAAAATTGACTAACAAAAGATTTTTAGGGATTAAACCGCTAACGAAATGCATATTCGAGGATGTTTTTGTAATTTTGATGCATTCAGGGTCAACAATGACAACGCTTCACTGATTCAGGGACCAAATTGACTATTTACCCTATATATTTGTAATTCAATAGAAAAATTTAATTTAATTTATATTAAACAATTTTAATATAATAGGAATTTTAATTTAATAACAATCGATTTTAAAAAAAGTATCTGATAGAATAATTATGTTTTTTTTACAAGAGAATAATTATTATAGTGTTAAAATCCTACATGATTCCTAGACATACTTACTTATTACATGTGTGAGCGACTAAGTGCAAATATTAAACAACTCTTCTACTTACCTTTTTTTTTTTTTTTGTAGATTGTGAAATATTTAGGTAATCTAACCGTTGAAAATCTCATGTTATTTTGATGACTATATATGTGCCAAAATTTATTTAGTTTGAATTTGTATATATACGGCCTAACTACCCTACTTCCTTGAATAAAAAAATGATATATTTTCATTATAATAAAATATTACTTAGTTTTAGACTTTGTAAGTTGACAAAATTCAATTAAATATGCATAGTATGCAAGTAGGAGAAGGGTGGCTTTGACAAAGAAATTAAAATGCTACCTTCCCAGAAAAATCTGCTCTTCAAGGAAAAAGGAACCCATGATGGCAACAATGATCATCATCAAAGGGCTAAATGAAGTTGCAAAAACAGGTCCTCTCTTCTTTATTACCAATCCTTGTATATAGTATGCTATACTTGATGCAACAATCCCCTAATACAATAATAATAATAATAATTAAAATCAAATCATTTTTAACCAAAAAGAAATATCAATTAGCCGTATTTATAATGTAATAGTACACTCTCCTCCGTTTTATATTATTTGTCGGTTTTTAGATGAATTTTTTTCTTTAAAGTTGTCGTTATGATAGTTTAAAGTTATATTAATTACTTGTTTTACAATACTATACTTTAAAAATTTATTAAGAAGTGAGAAATAAGTGTGATGGGTAATAAAAAATCAAGAGTATAGTAGAAAAAAGATTAATAATTTTACAAAAAACAACAAAATTTGTTGACTTCCTTGATTTGCGTAAAATACCCTTAAAAGACAAATTAAAATGAACGGGTGAAGAAATTAGTTCTATTTTTTTTCCGGTGAAAATGAAGTAATTAGTTCTTGTGCATGCATGCACAATAATAGTTTTTTTAGCAAGTGTACAATATTACTAAAAAAATACAGCTAATCAAAATTTAAAATAACGTTTAAACTAGTTTTTTTTACAAATAAAAATAGTTTTTTTGGTTACAAAAAGTTTAGGTGAGTTGGGCTTCGGGGGCTCACCAGGGTCAGGGCAAGTCTAAAGGCTTTTTTAGCGCTTACAGAGGTACTTACAAATCACCTGTTGTTACTTTTTAATTATTGTTTTAAAATATTCTCTCAAAACACTTAGGGTGTGTTTGGATTAGGAGAGAAAGAGGGAGGAGAGAGTGAGGGAAGAGAGAGTAAGGGAAGAAAGAGTGAGGGAAGAGAGAGTAAGGGAAGAAAGAGTGAGGGAAGAGAGAAAGAGCCCCTTTCTCTCCACTTTCTCTCCACTTGCGGAGAGATTATAAAAAGCACTAAACTAATCTTTCCTCCCTCTCTCTTTCCTAATTCTCTCCTTAACCAAACATCCTAAAATCACTCTTTCCTATTTCTCTCATTAACCAAACATCCCAAAGTCACTCTTTCTTCCCTAACTCTCTCTTCCCTCTTTCACCCCAAACAAACACACCCTTAATGTTTTAAAATATCATTAATTAGTTTTAAAATGGTTGTGCCCCTAGAGGGTCTTTTTATGCCAAAATTTCAAATAAGATTAAAATGTTTTTTTACAAATTAAAATAGTTTTTTTAAGGACCATGTTGTTGCTTTTTAATTATTGTTTTAAATATGCTCTCAAAAAAGGTTATTGTTTTAAAATGATTGTGCCCCTAGAGGGTGTCTTTATGCCAAGATTTATTAAGCTTTCAGTGAAATGAAAGAAGAAATTTAATTAAGAACTTATTAATATTAATTATTCTTACAGCATAAGCAGCAGCTAATAAATTCATATCCCAGCCAATTGTCCACACACAAGCCTTGTGTTCCATAACCAAAGTTGTAGCAAAAGCTAGAAGCGTCCCTACGAAGCATATAAGTGATGTGAGTGTTAGTTGATGATTCTTGTACGTTTCTATTGCTTTGGCCTGCCCAATAACATGAAACAAAATTATTGTAACTTAATTTATCATGTAATGTCAAGAAATTAGCACATTAAACACATTTTTGGAATCTAATATCCTTTGCGACGGTCACATAGTTACAGAAGTTGCAGAGTCATTGGATTTTAAATTCAAATATCACTACTAGAAAAAACTGAAATAATGACAAAAATTAGAGACAGATTGATAGCGTAACTGACCCTTAGAACATAACTATATAGTCAGATTAATTTTGCCATTTTCTATTCACTACTAGAAAAAGCTGATATGGCATCGGAAAAAACTAAATTGACGACTAAAATTAGCGTCGCTTACACATAGAGATGAAATTGGAGACAATTTTGATATTTTTCGTTGCTAAGTTTTCGCCGCTATTTCAATTTTTATAGTAGCAATCTCTAAATTTCCGTCGCTATTTCATATTTTTCTAGTAGTATCTAAGATTCAAGATCTAACAACTCTTCAGCAACTAAATAGATTAAATTTTCCATTTTGAGTCCACTGATAGCATAACTAAAACTTATATAGAGACAGAATTATAGATAGATTAATTTTGCTATTTTATGTCCACTACTAGAAAAAGTTGAAATAGTGACGAAAATACAGACAGAAAAATTAAATTGTCCTACATAATTAGCGTTGCTAACACTTAGAGACAATAATTAGAGACAAATTTTATCTTTTTTCGTCTCTAAGTTTCCATCGTTATTTCATTTTTTCATATGGCGGTTTCTAAATTTCCGTCGCTATTTCATCTTTTTCTAGTAGTAACTAAGATTCAAGATCTAACGATTCTGCAACGACCGCATGTGGATGATCAAAACAACATTCTCTCAAAGAAAAAGTTACAAAATAAATTGTCACAAGATCTTACTTGTAAAACAAAGAGGGATGCCCATGCAAGGGTGGCAATGATTAATAAGATAGAGCCCATAAGCCAATCCTTGCTTGAGGAACTTATTGTGGTATTTGTTGCATTGGTTTTACTATGAGGTGCATCTTTAGTCCACACCAACCCTACATGAGGGCCTTTATATAAGGTCATTAACATTGCTCCAGCCACTGTTAATATAGTTCCAATCACCTTTGCTTGGCATCTCAGCTTCTTTATGTTTACCTTTTCCATCCTATTTTTTCAAATAATCATCCATCCATCCATAAATAAAAATCAATAAGAAACCCTAAGAGAGAGAGAGATAGAAAAAAACAAATCCTTATTGTGCTAAAAAAGTCAAATATTCATGAACTTAAGTTCAAAACGAAAAATGAATCTGATCTCCAGTTTTAGCGATTCTAACACTTGGAGACATATTTCATGTTTCTGTCTCTATTTTTTTAATTTTATGATATTTCAACTTTTTCTAATAGTGTTACGTATAAGTTGATTTTAATTTACCGGCATAAAACCGCCAGTACAAAAGTCATTGCGGGAAGCATGTTGCTCATTGCACATGAGAAGGTGGGGGAAGTGAGTTTCAATCCAGCATAGTAGAAATTTTGATCTATCACAGGCCTGTTCAAAAAAGTCAAATGAAATACATGTTAGCAACTTTCTCTTTGATCTATATGTTCATACTACTCCGTTACAGAATATAAGCAAAAACTGGTCAACAGAAGCTGGGTATATCTAATAGAATATATTAATTAGTGAATTAATTAAACTATAGGCAACTAACCCAAACAAAGCCAGGAGGAAAATTTGTATGAAAATGCGAAATGTAATCTTTGGTTGAGCTTTCCTGGAAAAATGAAACAATTTGTTAGCATTAATTTGTTGCATTAATATACACAATGTATATAAATACAAACATTGCAAAACTCAAGATGCAGAATAATAATAATAATATAAGATATCAAAATTTAGTTGAATTTGCTATTAAAAACTTGAATTATACCCAAAAAAATTAGAGACAACAAATGAAAATGACCTCTAATTTTGATGTTTTTATTGCCAGAATTAGGGAAATTTTTTATCGATAATTCATTTTTATCAAGTAGTAAGAAAATATTTTAATTCCATAAAAAAAGAAAATATTTGAACATTATCTTGAATTTTTTATAATTGTATTTGATTGACAATATATATTCATGTAAGAGAATTAAAGTTTTCCAATTTAATTTTGTATAAGCAAAGTTTTCAATTGATAGACACTATATATATAGATGAACCTTTCAAAGATGATGGCAAATGGAGCAATGGCAATAGTAGCAAAGGCGTGGCGATAAACAACAAGGACATAATGACTCATGCCTCCATTGAGAGAAAGCTTGGTTATAATGTTCATACCTGCATAGCCAAATTGTAAAACAATCATGGCAATATATGGTTTAGAGTTTTCAATAAAATTTGCACAAGCTCTAAGCTTTTCATTGCCCATTTTTTTGGTTCCAAAATTGGAGAATGAGGATAGGCTTTATTTATGTTAAGAAGGGAGTAGATATCAAACATTAGAGAAGCAAAATTTTTTGGAATATTAGAGGAAGGTTTTTGTTGTCTTCCTAAGTAATACCATGGAGGCTCCTATTATTTATACTATATGGAATCAATTTTTTTTGGCACCATCTAAGAATCTATTATATTTCTATTTTTTTTTTCCATTTTAAAATTTCAACTGTTCTAAACCAACTGGTTGGCCTAGTGAAACATGACATAATTTGTATTCGGGAGTACTGAGTTCAAATCCCCACTAGTCTATTTGAGGTAAGGTAAATGCAATTCCCTTCGTAAGTTCTCAAAGAGCCTAGAGATTTTATCTACCTTAGACTGATGCGTCATCTCCTCATCACCCTAAAATATTTTTTATAAAAAAAATTCAATGATTCTCTCTATTTCTCTCTCTATTGGGGTGGGCCTACGAATCACTTTCATGGTGGCATGGTCTATGTATTGGCCGTATAATGTGATAGAAAATTAGGAAGGGGACACAATTATTAGTTAGTGGTTATAATAATAATGGAATCAAAATAGATGGATTTCTTCGGTTTGAAAAGACAGATGAAAATATTCTAAGCTTTGTTAATATTAACATTTGAAAAATAGAACCAACTTCATTCCCGAAACGTATATCTTCTTTAGAAAAATAATTTGATAATGTCACAGTGGTATAGCTCAATTGGTTGTATGGTTAGGAACATCTTTTGGTTGCTCCCAAGTTTGAACTCAGTATGTGGCACTTCGATTCCCCATTTTTCCTATATGTGGTCATTGTGCTAACCTTTTAAAAAAAAAAAAGAATAATTTGATAATGCATCAAATGGAATATGAACATTTTACTTTGATATAATTCCTTTCAAATTTTGAATAACTCTTTTTTTGAAGAGCAAACATGTTGATATATAGATATAGGAGTAGGAGTACAAGGGGTACTCGCCCAACAGAACAGAGTATTAGAGCATAGAAGAGAATGAGACAAAACAAAGCTATCTCCTAGATATACAATTAATAGGATCAACCGTCCATTCGTAAAATAAACAGGGTGTAATTGTTCCTCACATCCCAAATGACCCTTTTTGAATAATATGTACCTTTTTTGAATAATATGTACCTTTTTTATTCATTATTAATTTGTAAGTGGCTCCACACTCCTCTTTGCATTCTAAATAAGCTAACTAGTGTGAAAAGCCAGCTTTATAATTGATTCAAAAAGACACTGAGGCGGTAATTTTACAATAAAGTAGAAAATTTTAACGTTGATTGTTGATCGTGTATTAAACCGTTGAAAAACATACTTGATCCCTCCATATTCCACTACTAGAATAATTGACCCGTGCCAAGCACGGGTATATGCTATTGAAAATTGTTGTCAAATAACTTATATTTTGTAAGTTGGTAGCAAAATGCATGTAAAAGTAAATAGCGGTATTTTTGTCATTTGAAGACAATATTTAAACTATAAAAACTTTGTATTTATTTGTTATCTTTAAGCACAAAGGATATCATTTTGTGGTTATTAGAGTTCTTCATCGCATACTCTATCTTTGAATACGACGATGTTAATGAGCATATCCTGACATGGTCATATCCGGTCATATATTTGGTCAAGGAAATACACAACTTTCGAGTCTCCTACCTCTGGTCTCATGTCCCTTACTTGCTCCATTTGCACAACTTATTTTGTGGAACCTTCAGTCAAGACCGAGTAAGAGATTCGAAACTTGCAGAGTAGTGGTTGTAACAGATATTCCTCAATATCAACTCCCGGATGTTTTTGAGTTCTTCCCCTTTTGCATTTCTGCTCTGTATCATTTTTCACTCATCCTACTAACTTTTATGTCAGATATTGCAGCAACCACCATAGAGAATTATCAAATTCAAAATCCCCCTCTCGGATGTATTGATTTTCTGCAAGATAATTCTTTGGCTCATTGTCTTCAAATCAATATTAGCAACACCCATAAATCAATCATGCAATGCACCAGCCTTCCAATTTCATAAGTTTGTCACTAATTCCTTCCCAAAGTTTCAAAAGAGCATGTATGTAAATATCTTCTTGTTGATAACCAACTAAAATCAAGAGAAAATTATACGGTTGATAAAAAATGGATTTCGCTAAATTTTACAACAACCGAATTTAACAGCTGGTCATATAATATTTTCTTTCAGATACTATATGTGAAGAAGACATGATGAAAGAAAGCATATAATAACAATCGATAAATTAAGCTTCCATAAGTGAAAGAAGACATATTAAGCATTTTTTTTAAAAAGAATAGCAAGTGAGCACCAAAATGCATTATCTAAAGTAGCATTAGGAAAAGTAAAAATAAAAAATAAATACCTCATATCTCCATATTAATAAAAAACACAGTTGTATATTAGATCATAACTGACTAAATTTGAATCCCCTCTTAGTCACAATAAAAATATAGATGTGCTGTAACTATATATGCCAAACCCATATCCTGTGGGCATTAAGCTGACACAATATCAAATTAGCTGAGGACATGTGAAACCAAAAACATGACGACTTTAAAAAAAAATTATACCTCCAAATATCATCCATCTCATATTTGGAGTCTTCTCTTTCGAGGATAGACTGTTAAAATCCACCAAATGCATTCGTTAATGAATTTTTATTCAGTTTCAAAATCTTACATCACAAGAGCTCAAATTAATGAACTGTGAGCAATAAAGTTTGCAAGCTCAAAGAAAGTTGCATATACTTACTTGACAAAAGTCCTACAAAAATCAAAAAGTTCTGTAGCCATTAGCAGGGACGAAGCCAGGATTGAATAGTTGCGGGGGTGAACTACAAAAAATTAGGATTATATATATTTTTCATAGAACTTACTAATTTTGTTATTAGTCGAGAGAAAATAGATGTCGTAATTTTTGTCTTGATAAAATATTCTATTCTCAAGTTTAATGATCTATTTTTACAAATTTAATTTTTAGTAGCTAGAATTATTTAACCAAAATTAAAATCCATCCAATTAACTTTTGTGAAGAGATTGTTTTTGCTATAAAAATTTTAGATAAGAAAATGGCGCCTCATTCTAAAGCTGGAAATTTTTTCATGAAGAAATGCTATAAAGTCTGATTTTTTATTCACCATTATCTCTCTTTTTCACTCAAATTTAGAGATAAGAAATAATAAATTTATAAAAAAAATTAAAAAGGATTCATATGGACGAAAATGACAGAATCTATGAATATGACCATGTATTATTATTATTATTATATGCATTTTCCAATCTTGTCCAAATTTACTATTATACTATTTTTTTAGCATTACTATTATACTTTATATTGTTATATCAAGGTGAACAAAATTAGAACAGGGGTGGCTGGAGCCCCGGCAGCACATCAAGTAGCTCCGTCCCTGGCCATTAGAAACCTCCACTTATAATAAAGGCGGTTTGAATTCCTATCATAGTTATAGTAAACATCTAGGAAAGTTGGACAACATGCGAGTCAAGTCAGCAAAAGACTAAAAAACCAAATAAGGGAAAATAAAACCAACTGGATTGGGTAAATCATTCTTAAGCAAGACAATAAAATTAGAAGAGAACATTAAAACATGAATGAAGAACAATATATTCATTCATTCATACCAAAAAGTGTGCTCATGTAACCAATACAACAACCAGTATAGAACAAATAGAAAATTTAACCAATGCACCCATCACTGTAGAAGAAAATATAAGAAAAGCTACATGTAGATGGGAAAAGCAAGGTTATCAAAATCGGACCGGCCCAGGCGATCCAACCGTGAACCGGCTCCACATCCAGTCCAAGTAGCCCTAATTACAGGCAAGCCTAAAAACCGAATTTCAAACCGGGAAACTGGAGAGAAATCGTAGAAAACCGGCGATCAAGCGATTTCGACGGTTCAGAGGAAAAAAGTTTTTAACTGCATTAAAATTAAAAAATTAAAAACTATTAATAAGCGAAACGACAATCACCAGCGGATGTTACACCGTAAGTGTCTAATGACGCAATCAACCATTCAACTACACTCTCATGATCTACTTTTATAATTCCCACCTTCCACTTTTCTTGCAAAACTTTTTCGATGTGGGACTTAAGATATAGCTTGTTTCCTTTGTTTTTCTCCATCGTCTTCTTTGAAAAATGAAATCGACCACTATCTTATCACATCCAATCATGTTTATTGCCTATCTTACCCAACTCTAAAAAATGGGACGGGACCAATCATGTTAAATCACAGACTTTATCCTCTCAATCAGAGAGGCCTCTATTCCCCCAGTTCTATTATGAAATCCTATTTGTTTTTCTTTCTTAGCAAGGTAGTTTACTTGCTTACTTGTTAGAGTCAAGAAAGCAGACATTTTAGATTTTCACTTCAATCATAGGAAGCAGAGAGGCCAACAATACTCCAAATAAATGGGTGTAAAATTGAAAACAACTAAAAAAATAGATTCATAAATCGTAGAATATCCCTTAAAAATTAAAGAGAAAAAGAAAATATATGATTGATAATATTAGCAAGTCATAGTCAACTTTCCCTATCATTACCTTCTATTGCATATGTAAGAAGGCGGCAATAATATATGTGATTCAAAAAGAATCATTATTTGAAATGAAAATATTTAGCATTTGTCCTTATTTACATAGTCAAAAAATTATCAGCTGAAAAAATTAATTGGTATGCCAAAGTTAGGGATTTCTTGGATTGAATTCGTTTTTGTACTTGATTGAAAGTTGATTTTCTGATATTTCTAGCAGTTGGGGAATACAGATATTTTATAGGTGCAAATGGAAATAACCAGATTTGATTGTCATATATTTTTATATCAAAGCATAAAATGACTATTACTAAAATTTGTAAAATAACCATTACTATATTTTGAGTTTGGAAATAGGCTGATTTAATTTTGACATTTATTATTATATTTATTAGGAATAAATATATAACATTAATTAATATTAAAAGATTTATTGTAATTTTTTAAATGCAATTATTAAAATAAATCAAATGCTTAGGATATACCCCTCCCCTCTAACTACTAACACACTAATTTCTAACCACTCTGCCTATAAAAAAAATGCTTAGGATATAAATTAATTAATATTAAAAATAAATTTTTAAATGCTTAGGATATAAATTTATAAGAAATCAAAATATTAAAAGATATAACATTAATTGCATATGGAGCATTAATCACAAAAATTGCTAAAAAAACATTAATTACAAAAGGATATTAATTGCCAAAATGCTTAGGAGATGACATATGGAAGAGTAATAAATGAGATTTATTCTCAAATGTTATATATATATATATATATATAGATATATAGATAACTTGACATTTTAGCCAATTTTTTTTTGTCTCATACTACTTGACCATTTACAATATCAATGAAACGTTATTAATAATTTTTTCTCTCAATTGTTTATACCGTTGAGGCATTAATGTAGTTTTTCTTTTTTCAATACTTAATTATTAAGAGAAAGATGAAATAACGGGAGACATATTATGAAACTATGTAACAATTATCATGAAATCTGAACTATTGATTGATTCTCTTGTGCTACAACCTTAAACGTCAAATAAAATAGAAAATTGGTAGTATCCCTTTTTGGTTTTTCCTTACTTTTTTCTAAATTGGTCGGGAATTCTGACCAATTTAGTATGCACATTCTAACCAAAATGAAGTGAGATTGAAAATAGCCTAGAGAACACTTAACTCAGGGGAGAAGAACTCAACCATATATATATATATATATATATATATATATATATATATATATATAGATATTTGATCAAAAGAAACTGAAGCCCTATATTCTCCACCTACACTCCAAATATTCCTCCATCATATCGAAGAACACATAAGAATCCTCAAGCTCTCCCTAATTAGGGTTACTCACCACCTCTCTTCATACTTAGAAATCAAGACTTGTCTCCAACCCCTAACTTACCTAATAAGAGACATTAATGCTACTTACCTAGCAGACTAAGGTTTAGAAATCACAGATATTTATAAATCTCAAGTCATATTTGTGTCTCTTATTTTTAGAACTCTCCATCAAGGCTTTCCTTCTATTGATTGGCGTCTCTTATTTTTTTAAAAAAAAAAGTTACAAAAGTATACACTAACAGTGTAAAAAAGTTTTACATATATGGAGGTCCGGCCATAATTGATCATGTTACAAAGTTTTGCAAACATAGTTTTCTTTAAGCAAAAAAAGGGATCTGGAGTCTCGTTAAAACCTTTTGATACAAAACTTTTCCTAGAAAAAACTTCAAGAAATAAAAAAAGAGTACTCCCTATGAATTTTATTGATAAAAATGAAAAAGAGACAAAAATATTGGGAGATTAGGCCAACACCCATGAACAAAGACTAAATTATAACCAAATGGAAATAAAACTAATCCTACTAAAAGGAAACCAGTTCGGAGAATGTCTATAACGACATGCAAAAGCATCACTATAATGACTCTCGTCTCAACCAGGTTGGGACCAAAGTCATTAATAGTCATTTACATCACGCCAAAAACAAAATGCCAAAGGAAAATCCAGTCCATCAAACAATCAAAAAAGTACTATCCCAAGAAAGAAATCAGTAAAATCTCTAGCTACGCAAACCTAACTCATTGTTGGAAAATTCCTCAGCAATGAAGCTAGGAATTAGATCCCACCATACAAAACCACTTATACTAGTTCCATGACCAGCAAGCTTATCAGTGCAGACAATTCACTCTTAATAAATGTGAGTGGAAGCGAAGTTCATCTGTCTAGTCAAGTATAAATTAACAATTATTTATCTATTTCTTAGCTTCCAAGGAACTACGTACTTTGTAATTCATGAAAGTAGAAACCACTACCTGAAAAATTTATCCTGACACCATTCCCAAGTCTTCAAGTTGAACGCTCAGTTTTAGAGATACAAGACTTAAACCCAAGCCAAATAGAAAAGAAGACATGATAATTCATCAGCGTATTATTTTTATAGACTCTAGCTTTTCAAAGAAGTGCAAATGTAAGTTGGTAGAAATGAAATTCCACCCAAGCTTTAGCATACCAGCTTTATTAATTTGATAGATCGCAGACCCAAACCACCTTTCTAAAACAGTTTGCACACATTACCCCAAGAAACAGTAACAATCATTCTGATATTAATGTCACCTGACCAAACAAATTTTTTAATCTAGGTGTCAACAATATTGAGACGATTACCAGGCCAGTCATAAATATGAAAGCTGTAAACCAACATGCTCAGAATGATAAATTTTACAAGCTGAACTCTACGCATAATAGATAATAAAGAAACTTTCAAGGAGGATAATTTAATCTTTATTATATTTGTAATAGGTTATAAATGAATTTTTCAAGGCTTTTCTTTGAATAATATGACACTAAGATAATTAAAAGGAATACTACTCTTAAAAAACCCAAGTGAATTCAGGATTACAATGATACGAGAAAGGGAGATGCTACTAGTGTAAAATTTAGATTCCTTTTTACTAATGACTTGGCTTGAGACTTTCTTATAATAGGAAAAAATCCAACAAGCTAGATAAACTCTTTTTATTAGCTCTACAAAAAATTAATCATAATATAACTTGTATATAAAACATAACTTGGCATATGGAAACCTATGGGACCTACCATAAGCTAGAGCTTACCATCTTTAACAAGCTTAGAAATTACTCTACTAAAATAATATCTTCAGCCAAACAAAAGAGAAGAGGGGACACAGGATTACCTTATCTAACCCCTTATCTACCCCCTGCTGCAGCCAAAGGAACAACCAAAAGAGCCATTAACAGAGAAAGAAAACTTAGCTGAGTGAAGAATAATAATTTATACTTGAAACCAAAAGCAAGTATGACTTGAAGTAAAAATTTCCACTCTGTCATTTTTTAAAAGCTTTTGATGTCAATTTTCAAGGCTAATGGATGATCAAGGCTAATCCTCCATCCAAACATACCCTAAGGCTATGTTTGGCAAGTCTCATCCGCTAGCAGATAGCGAATTTGACTAGTGGGTTTGACTAGCGTAGGACGAATAGACGTGTTTGGTAAGCAATAGAATTTAGCATTTTTGGGAGCGTTTTTTGGTAACCTCTTGCGTTTTTTGAAATGTTACTTATAACGTATAGTGTTTCACTTTTTTTGTTGTTGTCATTTTACCCTGATTATGTTTCTTAAATTCCTTCTCTATCCATATTATAATAAAGTAAACAATTTTAAATCCATATTTTTCTGCATAGATTATCTTTACTATTTTTATCTTTTTTAGGAGTTTACCATTGTTATATGTCGATTATTATATTGCAATACTCAAATAATGGTATCTATGTAGTTAACTATTACACACACACACACTAAATGATACAATTTTTTATAAATAGGTAAATAAAAATATTAGAATAATAAAATAAAAAATTTATAATGTTAACTTCTAAATAACTTAATGTTAGTTTAATTACCATAAATTTATATCAATAAAAATTTATAAACGTGTTGTCATATTTTATATTGATTAATTAAATAAATTTAATCATTAATTAAGTATGTTTTTTTATGTCATTTTATATTTAACAGTTAGTTTAACCGCTAGTTTTATTAAATACATTTATTTTCTATTAGCTATCTTACTCGCTACATTTTATCAAACATAGCCTAAATATATCTCAAATATTTTATTTAAAATAATGGATTTCATTATATCTCTTAAATTGCATTAGTTTTTTTTCGGTACATCAATTTGCATTAGTTTTATCGAGTCACTATTAGAAAATTTGAATTAACAATGAAAGTAGGAGATAACAAAATGATTCCGGCCTCAAAATTTGGTGTCTTTAACAATTGGTGACAAGATTAGAGAAATATATTATTCTCAATTTTTCAACTATTTCAAATCGTTTGTTAAATCCGCCGCTAAACACTAGCGACCAGTAGTTTAGCGACTTTGCCAAATCAGTCATTAAATCGAACACGAACTATTTTAATGTTTGAATTAGTGACCGATTTGAGGATGGATTTGGAAAATCAGTTGCTAGATACCGATTTAGGCATCAATAGCGACCAATTTTTTGTCTCCAAATTGGTCATTAAATAGAGATCTATTTGGAGTGTCTAGTAGTGGTTTTTGTACTCATGAAATGTGCAAAATTATGTGACAATAATATATATATTTTGGTTTAGACACCTTCGACCCCGCTTCCGCTTCAATGCTTTATGTGGCGGAAGAGAGTCAAACATTTAACGGAATGAAGAGAGAGAAGCTATGCCTTCTCTCTAGATTTCCAACCTCTCCGCCCAACCCTAGGTTAAGTGGCGGCTTCTTTCTCCTCCACCATGGAGGTTCATCCCTTCTTCTTGAAGGTTCCCTACCCCTTCGAAATGAAGGTCCTCTCCTCCCTCACAGAGGTTCTGGTCCACCTCCTCCACCGCTGCTCCTCCACCACCGCTCCGTCAACGACTCCGTACCCCATTCTTACCTATCCACGAAAACCCCCCCACCGATCTGTCCACCTCTCCTCTCAATGATTGTCGCGAGCAGCCACCACCACCATAACCCAGATCGGCGTCAGATCGGCCAAGCTTTGGCGTGGCCTGATCCTGCTGTGAAACTCCGCCTGCCATCTCCTCCAGCTGCGCGCCCTCCGGTAGAGCCAACGCCATCACCGTCAACCAGAAAGTTCTTTGGGGGATTAGATTACTTTGTTAACCCCTTGACTGTTCGCCGCTCTGTGGCTGTCTCCGCTTCGCCGACCTCGGCGGCCGTCCGTCCACCTTCTAAGCCACCATGGCAGTGCTTGTGTTTGCCTATTTTGGTTCTTAATCATGTTTCTAGTTGTTTTGTATTTCCGCAGATTTCTATCTTTATGGTTAGTCTGGGGAGTGCACTCTATGTGTTTGAAAGAATGCCTCACAAAGACTCTGTTTTGTTGAACCTTCTGTTGAGTGTACTTTGGCGTTTCTCAGTGAATGTAGAGTCGACTCATGTGGCTGACAACTATTGCAAGGATCCTCCCAGCTATCATCCAACTTCTGAACTCGTGGAAAAATTGGTTAATCCTGAGACCAACAATAGTCGACTGGTGCTCGTTGAAGTCAAAAAAATTATCCGTAACTGGATTGGGACAAAGACTGTGGATTCTCAATTATGGATAGCCAGTGCCCGTGTGTGGAAGCTGCTGATAAATTGGTTGTTTGGTCATTGTAATTGGCTTGTATTTGTTCTCATGTTTCCTAAACAATTTATGTGTTACGTCCATAGTGCTTGGAGAGTCTCTCCTCTTAGTGAGTACCCTAGATTGTGGATGGGAAATATCCCAACTCAATTGTTGTTGTCTGCCTGTAATGTTGTTTCAATTATCTAATGAATGAATATTTACCTTTCAAAAAAAAGTTTACATATGAATTTTTATGAGTAATTATTAGAGTTAAATATGTTTGAAGTTATGAAAACAATTAATAAAAGTATAGTATTACTTATGTATTTAAGTTATTAAAAAAGTGAGAGAGGTATATTAGGATCCACGAGAAGCCAATAAACATTTAGACCAATACTTGGAAATTTTGAGTTGGCATACACAAATTATGAAAGCAAATAGAAAAATAAAGAAATAGTGTTGGTAACCTGTACTTGCTGATTGGCCAAAAATAGAAAGTGTTGTTGGCCATAAATATTTATTAGAGTACCATAGAGAGAGAGAGAGTGTGACTTTTAGTGCCTTTGATGAGACGTTGGTAAGCTTAGGGCGGCTGGAGAAGGAAAGATGGTGCCAAACGGAAAGTTGTGTGGAATCGAGCTTTTTTTATTGTGTTATTGGAGCACAGTATTCACCTATTTTATTCGTGACTAATTGGAGAACCTAGCTAACCACATGTATATTCTGATTTTGTCGGTTCGTGTGGTTCTTCCTTCCCAACAGGTTTTTACTACACTCAAAACTCAAACTCGAGACCTTGAAGTGAAAAAGAAATAAATAAGGAGAGAGAAATTAAAATAGAGAGTGGAGCAATGGGAGATTGAAAGAGGGGAGGGAAATAAGCATCAAAATGGACTTTTATTTGAGATGTGAAAGAAATTCCCTTCTCGCCAGGTTAATGATGATACATATGTGCATGTGTGAGATTAGTATTCATTGATATAGGGTTGGTCATGAGATTTTAGGTGTTATGGACGAACCAATAAAACAATGTCCTTATAACTATTTGCAATATATCATTCTCATTTCATTTTTGTTGCAAGATCCTTATTGATTTTAGTTTACAATTAATGTTCTTTAAAAAAATTATTTTTAAATGAACGTACTATTATGTAAAATAAAATCATAAATAAGATTTTAACAATTCAATTTAGAAAATACATTTGCTGGTTTAAATTCAGTTTAACCGTGGTACAACCTCTACCAAATTGTTATCTTTATCAATAAATTTTGATTACAGGAAAAAAAAAGTAATAAAAATAATTAATATTATACTATACGTGCGATATGCATGCATTAGAAAAACAGTAAAATCACAAACCCATTCTGTTTTTCATTTTTTTACTGAAATCTAATAACAAATGCAACTGACTATTATTAACTAAGAGTAATACACATTACAAATTCTCTTAAGTAGAAGTTAGTTACAAATTCTCTGACTATATTTATTTACTTTTGTCATTATGGATGCTTACTTTTTCTCTGATGTTTCCATATTATGTGATTCTTATCAAATGAGACATAGAAGACCGACTACAATAGATGAAGTGATCAACATATATTTACTTCATCTATTTGAAAATAAGAGACTAGATATTGTACCGTTGTTTAACTTCCAAGGTAGCTTCTTGTGATGAGTTAGAGGTACATTTTAAATTATTAAATAATTACTGCTCAAATTCAAGTGCTACTATAATTAACAAAACTCTTTTTCACTGATTTGGAAGGAAATGTGAGAAACATAGAAACTTTCACCAATATTGGTTCTGGCGGAATTTATGCGGATGAAGTTTTGACGAGACTGCATAACCTCAACATATCGACAGATATAGCTGTTAGACTAGCTCAAGATGCTGTTTTTGAAGCTGCTAGCAGTGACATATTTACTGGCGGGATGGTTTCTTCTGGTGAGTAATATCCAGCATAATACTTTCTGAATTTTATGTTTTTGAATAAAGCTATTTAATAACTAATAACTATCTAATGTGATTTTAGTCTTCCACCTCAAACCAACTGGATGCATCCGATTAGTGCCGGTTAATATCATTAGCAGCACTCCTCTTCTATTTGAAGACCCAATTCAAGCTGAAATTCCACACTTTCCGCGTTAGTCGAAGTCCCACACTCTCTTCATTACAACAAAAGGAAAGAAAAAGAGTGTGACTCTTCTCTTGGCCATGAATCACATGAGATTCTGACAACTCAGAACAAGAGTGTGACTCTTCTCGATCATTTCAATGTTTTACACATAGGAAAAGTGTTGACCCGGTAAGCCTGTTGAAATGAAACAAATAAAACTTCCATGAGATTTAGTTGACAATGTCATCCCAATATTAAGCTCGTGTGATTCAATTTCCTAATTATTTTTCGAAAACACAACTTATGATCACCAGTAAAAAATAATTTAAAATATAATAAAAACTGAATGTGTATCACTTTATAAAAATTGGGAGAAAAGATAAAAACATCTATCAAATAAAAATAAATACAAATATATAAATTCAGATATTATCTTCTTTAAGGAGAATTTGGCGTATTGTTTAATCAATGAAATAATAACTGTCGGATATCTGTGTTGAACTTTGTTAAAACGAACAATATAGATGATTCTCATTTGCTAGTGAATCTAGTGAAGAAAAACACCACAACATTAAACAGGGGTGAAGAAAAACTTTAAGATTGGAAATAATTTTAATTCTTCTTCCCTTTAAGAAAATAAGCCCATAGTTTTGAGTTGAAAAAATGGGGTTTTGTTTTGAAACAACGTATTAAGAGAATGGAGAGATGAGAGAAAAACAATTTTTTCGATGTTGAGGATTGTGAAAGAACTATGAAAGGTTAACCAAAGGAACTATTTTACTTTTATCAAAGATCCAATCCTACTATAAAAAAATCATTTCTTTATTTGAAATCAAAACTTTTTTCTATTTCTTAAAAAAAAAACTTACGGCTACTAAAAAAAATGTGGTGGTGATCTTCTTTAAAAAGGAACATTTGGTTTGTCATGAATCTCATCTCATGATCATAAAAGGCGGAACATATAGCAAGTAATATTTGGGTGAAGGAATAAAATATTAGCCCTTATTTCTTCCAAGATCTTCACATAACAAGATGCACGCGTCTGTCTTAAATTTTCCGCAAAATGCCAAAGCTGGGTTTCAAACCTAGCACATGGCTGTCATCAACCGGCACTACACCACTTACGGTTATGCGCGGAGAAGGTGTTAGCACCCTACGACATCCTTCCTAAGGAATGCTACCTTTTAACTAATTTGATGTCGATTCTACGGTTAAAACATCTCTAATAATTTTTAGTTTCTCAAATAAAATTTCACCGTAAAAAATAGCTTTAATTAAGTTTGCAACAACTAGAAACTAGGAAATCAAAGTTCCTTCCTTATCTATTCTCACAAGAGAACAGATGCGATTAGGCATTACATCATAAATTGTGCAAACCACTAGAGAGACTAGACAATATGTAGTTAACTGATCCGCCATCTGGTTCGCTTCTCTAGGAACGTGGCGCCATTGGATCACAGCTAATTGGCCTTGCGGTAATAATCTTTAGCGCTCTCTCTCTCTCTCTCTCTCTCTCTCTATCTATCTATCTATCTATCTATCTATCTATCTTGTTGAGGCAAAATCCCAGTTGAGTTTTGATAATTAACAAACTTCAAATGTGAGAAGCTTAATTTATCTGATTTCATATGCTACTAATGTTTCTTCTTGAGTGAAATGTAAGAACAGGATATGATAGCTACTCTCAAGAAGATAATCTACTTTTAAAAGCATAAATGTTGAAAAGACTTGAAGCAATGACAAGACAAAGAAGCCATAAGAATGTTGATAGAAATACAAAGAAAAACACCCTTGGAAGAGAAGAAAAAGGTCATTAGTTAAGAAGGGTTAACATGAGAAGACTCATCATGAGAAGAGTCAACAATAGAAGAGTCATGAGAAGAGTCAACATGAGAAGATTCACAAAGAAGTTGAGAAGCATCATGACAAAAATGGTCAAGATCAGAAGGGTCGTGATAAGAAGAGTCAAGTTGAGAATCATCATGAGAAGAGTCAAGTTGAGAAGCGTCGTGATAAGAAGAGTCAAGATCAGAAGGGTGATAAGAGTCAAGTTGAGAAGCATCAACTTGAGAACACTCAAAGTTGAGAAGATTCAAAGAAGAGAAGAGTCATGACAGCTGCAATGTGCTGTCTTCTCATGACAGCTGTAGTGTGCTGCAAAAAGTGCAGAGCAAGTTGTCTTCTGCAGAAAGTGTGCAGAAAGTGCAGAAACAGCTGTCCACCTTTCTCAACGGCTATATTTACTTGGGAAACCACTCCAACGACTCTAAATGATTAACCAATGGTTAATACACATATAATTCAGCCTCAATGGCTATAAATACCACTATGGATCATTGCTAAAGTTCTTTGTGAGAGAGAAATCAAATTCTTCCCATCCTTCTCAAGTAGAAAGTCTTCTCTCACCCATACTCAAGTCATGCTTTAATCTAGGGATTCTATTTTTTGACTATGTATTTCAGCTTGTTGTTTAGGATTCATTTGAATCTATCTTGTTTAAACCAAGCTCTTGTAATCCCACCAATAAACCCCAAACCGTACATTGTAAAACCTGTTAGAAATCTTCTCAAGTAGCATGTGTTGCTATAGGATTTGAGAAGTGTGTTAGAATCCACCTAATAGATCAGGAGGATTGTATTAGGTGTGAGAACAATATGTAGAGCTGTGTGAAGAAAACTACTACAAGAAACAATAGGTAGAGCTGTGTTAAGAAAACAACCATGAGAACTTTAAGCCTAGGTTGGTTGTAAAGTTGTAACTATTTGGAAAATAGTGGAAATACTCACGGGGTGTGAGGAGTGGATGTAGTCTAGGGTTTTGGGTGAACCACTATACATCATTGTGTTATTTACACACACCATGTCTAACAATACTTGTGAAGCTCTTTATGTTGTTTCAGGTTAATTTTTAAAAGGGTCACAATTCCAACCCCCCTTCCATGTGACACTCATTGACTTCATATCTATCTATCTCTATTCCCATTCTCTCTCACTTCATGTTTTAAACTCTTTCCCCCAAACATTTAAATCTTACTCCTCTCTTGTACTCTTATCTTTTTCAATTCCCACTCTCTCACAAACACACATATAAAATCAATTATATGTAATTATAATTTCAATAGTGTAAACTTTTTATTCAATTAGATATATGTGCTACTAAAAAATTGGGGCCCCAATAAATGGGGTTCTTGGCTGTTGTCCATCCCGCCGGTGCTCAAGATTACCATTGTATTGATACTAGGTATCAAACTAATTAGTTTAGCCCTTAAGTAGGGGTGGGAATAGGCCAGATTGATCGACAAGGGCCTACGGCCCAACCTATGTCAAGTCAGGCCAGACCAGACTTTTTTTTTTAAAATAGATAAGTTTCAGGCTTTTTTAAAAGCCTATTTACCTAAAATATAAGCCACTGAAAAGGCCTTTTAGGCCTACTGGGCTAGCCTATTTATTTAAGTAAAAATAGATAATATTTTAATTACTATTATTATTATATTAAATTTTGTACTTCGTGTTAAATGATAAATTTGCTAATATTTTAATTTAATTTAACATTTTGACATACAACAATTTTTAGCATATTTATAGTTATTATTATAAAATAGAATTTAAATTGGATGTCATATAAAATAAAACTTAATCTCACTGATCTATTGAGTCCTGTTTGGGGTGATTTTCTGTTTCCTTTTTAAATTTTCAAAAACCAAAACCAGTTTCTGTTTTGAGTTTTAAAATTTTCAGAAACTACAACCGGATTCAGTTTTGACTTAAGTGATTTTCAAAAATCAAAACTAGTTTAAAACATAAACATAAAAATAACTATTCAACATAAACTTATCTTAATCAAGTGATGGTCAAAGTGGTTGTTGACCGTGGCCGCAATGGTGGTCGCTAGTGGCCGGAGTGGTCAAACTTATCTTAATCAACTTATCTTAATCATAAAAATAACTATTCTTATTCTATTACAAAAGCGTACATCACTTAAAGAATGTAAACTTTTGTAAAAAAATTGTGAAATAGGCTTTTAAATAAGTTTTCAGTCCTTGCCAGACATTCACAAAGGCCGAACCAGGCTTAAAAGTTAAGCCATTGACAGGTCATAGACCAGGCTCAGGCCTAGCATTTTCAACACAAGTCAGGTTCAGGCCTTGTTAAGCCTAGATCGGCCCAGCCTATTGCCACCCCTACCTAGGCATGGCAACAAAACCCATACCCGTGGGGACCCGCCCAACCCCGCCCCGATTTGACGGGTTTTCCCCGCTTTGACTGGGTTCGGGTTTGGGTTTTCCTCGAAATTAAAATATGGGGACGGGGTGGAGAATGAGGACATAGGTCCCTGCCCCGAACTTGTCCCCGAACCCGCCCCGAATGTATGAAATTACATTATTACTCATATTAAATTAGAAACCCTTATAGAGCTAAGTCTAAATTGCTTTGTTACTGACTGTTGCGTCCCCTCAATTTTCAATGAACAATGATGTAATTTGTACTTGGTTATGTTGTTGTTTTAATAATTTTGATTATTGGTTAATTTAGAACATTGATATTTTGACTATATGTTGTCTTGCATTAGTTTTATGTTATTGTGTTAAATTTTGGGGTACGGAGTGGGTTTGGGGTGGGTTCAGTTGTGGGATAATTTGTGGGTTTGTGGCTAGTTTGTGTTTGGGACAAGTAATTTTTTTTATTTATTAAATTGATTTTACCACGGGGACGGGGATCCCCGAACCCAATGGGTATGGGGATGGGGATCAATAATTCATTCCCGTTGGGTTTGGGTAGGGGAACAGGGAACTATATGGGATTCGGGGATGGGGATGGGGAATGTAAAACCCATCCCCACCCCGCCCCATTGCCATGCCTACCCCTACCCTTAAACATAGTGTGTTGAGAGTGCGTTGTTTCTGTTAAATGTTGTATATAATTAATGTTTAATGCTGTGTGAGATGTTGTGGCATCAGATGTTGTTAGGAGTGTTATAGCTTGCTGTAACAGTTAGTACCATTGTTAAGCTGTTAGTCTTGACAGTTATTTCTGCTATGCTCTAGTCTGTTAGAGGAGTTATATTCAGTTGTATAAATAGCTCATTGGGCAGTGAAATAAATAACCACTTTTTAGAATGCAAATATTCCTATTTTCCATCGCACAACTGCCGAGACTTATCCCAACACAAGGCTGCTACATGTCCAAGGCTGGACTCGAACATATGACATTGATTAAGTTGGAAGAGACCCCTACTAACTCATCAAGTGTTCTTGGGTTGTGTGGACCCTAGTATAATGTGATAACAACTTAATGCGTTGAGAATGTGTTGATTCGAAATACATAAATGCACTCTATTCAAATTTTTAATGCCTCAAATAGCAATCATATCGGTTTTAACCCAATCATCAATTTACTAATTCGAAATAATCTTCCATCATCAATGCCATTCATTCATATTTTAAATGCCTTAATTACTGAACATAAATATAGTTAGTAATAATATAAAAAAATACGTAATACAGCCTGTTCCTGTTTCTGAGGTGTTCGCTTTTTTTTTTTTAATGTTGCTGATTTTTGTAAAAAATGGTTTATCAAGAGGTGATTACTTCCATACCCATCCATAGTTGGGTGGGTATGATACCTTCTAGGCAAAATGAGACAAAATTGGTTCAATATTTATTTTTATTTTAAATTATCAAAGATGAACTTTATATATAAGTTTTTCCTATGCAAGTCTAACTATGTAAGTTTTTCCTATAAAATTATTATCCGAACAACAAGTCTTTTGTGTTTTCAAAAACTAAAGATGTTTTTGGTGTTTTGTTAGAAAATCTCATCTTTTGCCCAGAGGAAGGGAATATTATGATGATATGAATTTTCAAAAAAGAAAATTTTTGCTAAAAACATTTGACATCTTTGATTTAGGAGAAATCCTTCTATCCCCAAGAGGTTGATAGTGAAACGATTAACGTTGTTTGCAAAGATGACAAATGAAGTGTTGTTCGCATAACAGTTCTATAAGTCTAACTTACATATGACAGAATTGACCGTGACATTTAACCAACCACAACAACCTTAGTCAATTCTCATGGAGATAGATGATTATGATCATCAAAATAATTTGATAAAAAATGAGGAACTAGTTGAATATCCAAAAAATTTGGATAAATTGAATAAATGGACTATTCCTACTGTGCCTTCAAAACAAATTTATAAGTTTGACATGTTCGATGTTATATCTCGTTTTGCTGTTAAGCAAATAGAACAAACTATCCAAGTTTTTGAGAATACTCAGACTATCAGACTTTTAAGTAAAAAAGATTTACTTCCTTTCAAAGATTACAATTTTATCCATATTGGATTAATTCAAATTGCTTTTAAGCCCTTAACTTTGTTAGGTTTAAATTCAAGTATTATGGCTTATGTTAGAGATGGAAGGTGTAAAGATTTTAAGCCTTCTCTAGCTGCTTTATTAGAGACCAGCCTGTGTCATGGACCAGTCTATTTTGATGTCTCTCCAAATTTAAGTTTATTCTTATCTGACAAAAATTTATCAGATGCGATAAAATTAACTATCCATACCAATGGTTATAATTTTAAACCGGGAAGTGAAATAATAGCAATATGCTATAGAATATATTATAAAGTTCTGAACACGCTTAACCCTAAGGCTAAGCAAATATCTTTTCCAGGGACCACAACCCTAGTCCAAACTAACTTATTAACCTCTAACGTAGCAACAAATAGGTTAATAAGATGGGATGAAATAGACTTCCCTACAACATGGTCTCTACCCCAGGAAGTAGACCCTGAACCTATCTTAAATAGAGAGGTAGACCAAATCATCCAGAATACTGAAGGAAACATAGAAATAAAGTTCAATTCTAAAAGGATTACTAGAATACCTAGAACCCTGTCTTCTAGACATTCTGTTAGTAATTTTTACACTACACCAAGTGAGCTTACTAGAAATCCTAGTGGCTCAAACAGAGCTTCTACTTCTCAAATAGGAGAAGAGATAGAATCTGTGGAACACATAAGAATTAGTGAGAATAAAATCCCACATGGTATTTATCAAAAAACCAATTCCCAGAGTAGGCAATCACCTACCCAGTCTGAAATGAGTTTTGGTATATGGTGGACATAAGCCCAGGAAGTGCTATGAGAGAGCTCATCAATGATGAGTTCCAACACGAAAGATATTTTCAATTTAGAAAATGGTATTTCAAAACCTTTTCTTCTCCTGAGTTGGATAATTTCAAAAATATTTATTATGAAGAGTTAGCTATAACTCAGAATTATATTCCTTTTGTTAAATGGTTTATAGCCTATTTTATTAATAAGATTAACCAAGAAATCCTTGTTTTACAATCAAATTCTTGGACAACTATTAATGGAGAGGAAATAGTTTCTCCTTTTCCTCCGAAACAAGCTATAACTCTTGGCAAAGATGCTGAAGCCAAAGCTCTTTTTACTCTTCAAAAGGTCGAGCACAATCAAGTCACTATTAGGGAATTAAACTCTATAATAAAATCCCAAAATTATACAAATACTTTCCTTTTATGTTTTGGAGAACAATTTATTTCCCTAGAAAAAGATTTATTGTCTTTGAAGGATTTGATGGAAAAACAAATTGCTCAACAAAAAATTATTATAGATCAACTGAGCAAAGAAAAATCTACAGAAGTCATCCCTGTTATAAAGGATGTTCCTCTAGTCCAGCCTCCTATTTCCGTAGAAGGTTTTAAAATGGACAACGATAGCACTGAATTCACATGTATCCTCGAACAAAAGTTGAAGGATTTACGTTTAAATGTTTTGTCCCAAAAAGATACTTCTGAAAATACTTCAGAAATTTCTGAAGATAGTGAAGAGATTGGTAATATTGACGAATTAACTAGGATGTTTAATGACCAAGACATCAACGGAGATGCTGGGATTAACCCCATCTATGAGAATAAGTCCTTAGAAAAATATTACTATAAAAGGCCCTCACCTCAAGATTTACTCTTTGAGGAGACTGAACCATATCAGAATTCATATTCTGGAAAATCCATCTATGAATGGAATATTGATGGTTTAAATGATAAACAAATTATAGACACTGTGCATAGAATGATTATGTATTCTACTGTCTGTAAACAACATGGTAATTCTGATAGCTCTATAGCTTCCTTTATATCCACTGGCTTTGTCGGCCAATTAAGAGGTTGGTGGGACCATTACCTAACTAATGTTCAAAAACAGGAAATTCTATCCCATAAGAAAGAAATTAAACTAGAAACTAGCAGTAGTATCAGTACTACAACCACAGGCGAAGAAGACGCCGTATATACTTTATGTCTTTCTATTCTACAACACTTCGTAGGAACCAATGTCCCAATAGGAGAAAAATTACAAACTCTCCTTCAGAACCTAAGATGTCCTTCCTTAACCCATTTTAGATGGTACAAGGATACTTTCTTGTCCAGAGTCTTTCAATTAAGAGACCCTGGTTCCATTCATTGGAAATCCAAATTTGTAGATGGATTACCTTATCTATTTGCTGAAAAGGTTCGGCAATACCTAAGAACCAAGAATGATGGCATAAACATAAATTATGCTGACCTAACTTATGGCCAAATCATTAGCAGCTGTATTAATGAAGGATTAGCCTTATGTAATGACATAAAGCTAAAGAACCAACTTAAGAAGCAAAAGCTTTCTGAAAAACACCAATTAGGTGAATTTTGTGAACAATTTGCTTTTGATTTAGATAAACCCCCAGGTTTAGATAAGAGGAAGCAGAAATAGGAAAGAATAAACCTTATAAAAATTATAAGGGTAAGACAAGGGATTTTTATAAAACCCCTAACAAAAAGAAAAACAGAAGAAGGTTTTCCAATAAAGAAAGACCTAGGGAAAAGACCTTCAAACACAAGGGAAAAAGAAAGCTAAAAGGCTTGATATAACCTGCCATAAATGTGGCAAAATTGGTCATTATGCCAACCAATGTTGGACCAAGAGAGCCCTTAACGAAATTAAAGACGAGCAGTTAAGAGCTCAATTAGAGAAAGTTTTATTGATTAATTCTGACTCAGAAACAGAATCCTCAAGTAAGGATATAGGAGTCATATATGAATCCTCAACCGAATTATCTTCCCCAGACAACAATGATTGTCAATGTAATGAATTAAATTACTGGAAGTCTATTGTCGACATGAACGGCTTGAATGTTCTCACTGCAGAACAAGATGAAGCCTTAAAGGCTTTAGAGACTATTTCAGATAATGATCTGAAAAGAAAAATGATCAATTTTCTAATAAAAGAAAATGTCAAAAAGGAATCTCCTTTAATCATAGAAGCACCTTATCAAATTAGTGAGGTGATGTCTAGATTTAGACAGTCCAATATTAAGGAAACACCTGTCTCTATGATAGACTTGAAAAGAGAAATAAATCTCTTAAAATCTGAAATTTCTCAGATTAAGAAAGATAATAATGTTTTGTATCAAAGGATAACCCTTTTAGAAAATCCAGAAAAAATAGAAGGAATTTCTTCTAGTGATAATAATTATTTGCCTCTTTTAGATAGAGTGACATCACAAAAATGGTTTGTCAAAGTTACTTTAATGATTAATAAAAATTTTATTTTGGAAAACGAAATTGTTCTTATAGATAGTGGAGCAGATCTAAATTGTATACAGGAAGGAATCATCCCTACTAAATACTTTACAAAAACATCTCAAGCCCTCACACAAGCTGGAGGCGACAAACTGCAAGTTAAATATAAACTTTCAAATGCCTATATTTCTAATCAAAATATTTGTTTACCAACATCTTTTATTTTAGTCAAAAATTTAACTCATAGAATTATACTAGGCACCCCTTTTTTGCATAATATTATGCCTATTATAAATGTTGATCAAAGTGGAATTACTACTATTATAGATAATAGAAAAATCGTTTTTAAATTCATTACTGATCCTCATGTCAGAATGTTAAATGAGGTAAAAGATATTCTCCTTAATAAGAAAAAACAATTATGCTTCCTTAAAGAAGAAGTAGACTTACTTAATATAAGTGAGCAACTCAATAAAGATAATATTAAGAAACAAATCAAGACTATTGAGCAACAATTTGTTGCAGATGTTTGCAATGATCTTCCTAATGCTTTCTGGAATAGAAAGCAACACATTATATGCTTACCCTATGAAGATGGCTTTATTGAAAGTCAAATCCCTACTAAAGCTAGGCCAGCTCAAATGAACAAGGAATACCTTGATTTGTGTAAAAAAGAGATTAGCTCTCTTCTAGAAAAAGGATTGATTAGAAATTCTAAATCACCTTGGAGCTGTACAACGTTCTATGTTAATAAAAACGCTGAGCAGGAACGAGGAGTTCCTAGACTAGTTATTAATTATAAGCCCCTTAATAAGGTACTAAAATGGATCAGGTATCCTATCCCTAATAAGAAGGATCTTTTAGACAGATTAAACGATGCTTTAATCTTTTCAAAATTTGACATGAAATCAGGTTATTGGCAAATCCAAATAAATGAAGCTGATAAATATAAAACAGCTTTTACTGTACCCTTTGGACATTTCGAATGGAATGTTCTCCCCTTTGGATTAAAAAACGCCCCTTCTGAATTTCAAAATATCATGAATGATATTTTTAATCCTTATTCTGAATTCATGATTGTTTACATAGATGATGTTTTAATCTTTTCTAAAGATATTGGCCAACACATAAAACATTTGAAGATTTTCAAAGGTTTGGTCAAACACAATGGTTTGGTTATTTCTGCCCCAAAAATGAAACTTTTTCAAACAAAAGTCAGATTTCTAGGTCATGAAATAGACCAAGGAACAATTACTCCTATCAGCAGAAGCATAGAATTTGCTTCTAAATTTCCCAATGTTATTTCCGAGAAAAAACAATTACAAAGATTTCTAGGAATTCTGAATTATATCTCGGACTATTATGAAAATTTATCACAAGATACAGCTATTTTGTATAATAGGCTTAGGAAAAATCCAGGACCTTGGACAGAGAAACACTCTCAGGCTATCCAAAGGATTAAGTCCAAAGTAAAATGTTTACCTTGTTTAAATTTAGCAAGTCCTAAATTTTTTAAGATTGTTGAAACAAATGCTTCAGATTTAGGATATGGTGGTATCCTAAAACAAGTAAATCCAGTAATTCAAAAGAGGATCGTGTAAGATTTATATCAGGAAAATGGAATCCAACCCAGTCGAAATACTCGACTATTAAAAAAGAAATGCTTTCCATTATAAAATGCATTTCAAAATTCCAAGATGATTTATTAAATCAGAAATTTTTACTCAAGATCGACTGCAGTTCTGCCAAATCAATTATCGAAAAAGATGTAAAAAATTTAGTGGCAAAACAAATCTTTGCCAGTTGGCAAGCACAATTGTCTGCTTTCGAATTTGATATACAATATATTAAAGGAGAAAATAATTCTCTTGCTGACTATTTGACACGTGAATTTTTGCAGGGAGAATAATAACCCTCCTAGGGAGAACCCTAGGGAAGATGGCAACCCCCAACAGGGGAAGAGGGCGCGGCTTCAATAGTCATGGCCGTGGTGGTCGCGGAGGCAACAATATGCTGCCTTACCAAGAAACAAATATTCCTCTAATAGGGGATTGGACTACAGTCCATTATAACAGAACTAGGAATATGCAGCAATTGCCTGCACCTCCAAGGAAAGAAGATATACCTTCTTCCTCATCAAGTAAGACAACGTCTTACAAAGAGGCGGCAGTCAATGACCCCCCTCAAGAAGTAGCAGAATATTTTGAAAACCCTGTTACTGAAGATATAATGTATATCGAAGATGAAGATGTCATTATGACTCCCAATGATGGGTGGTCAATTAAAACGAGATACCTCGAATCAAGAGGATATCCTGGTCTCTATGGTAAGACCAGACCAAATTTAGAAATATTATTGATAGTGACTGAATCAGTAACAATTACACATCATTATCAAAACAACAATCCAGACAGTTTTATAAACTTCAGCAAATGCCATGTCAATAAGATATTGTCACCCAGAGAATGGGGGTTAAATCCCAATGGAGAAAAGGCAATAAAAATTGCCGAAGGAAAATATGTATATTTTAACTATTGGGATTATATCCAGGCTTTTTCACTAGCCTTTTACTATCAAAACCCGAAGAACAAACATTCTTGGTTTTTTAGCATTAATCCAGAAATACTGGAGAAGCCTTTACCAAATTGGTTTTACAACTGGTGGATAAAATTTGGTCCTTCCTTAGAAATTCTACCAGAAAATATTCTGGACTTATATGATTCATGGTGCAATCATAGCCCTTTAATTCTGAAGAATGCTTCAAATTTAATAACAGGACAAGGTCCATGTTTATTTTATATCAAGTTCCGAATCCCGTGGATATGGAGATGGACTATTACCATAGCCCAAGATAAATCCAATATTCCTATCCTTAGAAGAAATTTCTTCTACAAATGGTGGACTAGAATGGCCACTGAAGACCTTCAATATATGGAAGCCAAAATTGAGACAGCCATAGCTGATGATCAGTGTAAGACAAAAGAACAGAGTTCTCAAGAATTTTCTATAGCTAATTTAAAAAATTACTTCCAAAAAATTCATCCTAATGAAACGGAAGAGCAAATTATGGTCAGGACTCTTGATCATATGAAGAGTCAGTTCTTTAAAACTTTTCAATTAAAAAATGAAGCAGTATCAATGAAAACCAGTTCATCGCAAAACTCAATGGACTCAGGTGCCTTTGATTGCCTAGCTGGGGAATCCCAAGCTGAGGAAGACCCTACCCCCGAAGACTTTTGGGACGCCATGATTCAATCAATGGCTCAGCAAAATAAAAAAGGTTGAGGACAATAAATCAATCGTCAGCCATGACGCCAAAAAACTAATAATGCGTATCCGGCCAGAAAAGGAATCTTTCCTTTAGTCAAAAGAAAGCAAAAATTTCTGCTTTTACTATTTTCTTTTTAATTTTTGTCGTTTGTCATTATGAATGTGCCTATGGGGCCCACAAAAGCGTACCCGGCATTGATAATGAGTTTTGTCGTCTTGTTTACCGGCTACCGGTTGTAACAGTAGCTTTTTACCGGCTTAAATAGTAAGCCTTTATTCTCTCTATATAAGGCATATTTGCCTCAGTTGTAACAACAAGCTCGAAATATATAAAATTTTAGTCTTTGTATTTTATGCTCTTTCCGGACAACTTCTTCTCCCCTTTTGACTTGACGATCCTCTTCCGCCGCGCTCTTGTCCGCTTCTGGTATATATATATATATATACACACACACACCATTTTCAAAATATGCCAATTTTGACGGAAACAATTCTTTTTTGTAACCAAAAAAAGAATCATTTTAATGATTATGATTTTTTTTTTGGTATCGGACCCTCGCGGGCGACCCACACAGTGTCCCAACGCTGTCAACGAATGACTAATCTGCGCTTGCTACTTGGAGCTCTTAATCATTTCGTTGGCCAACACCCTATTTGACGTAGGCGGGAATCGAACCCGGAAGCAAACCGGATCGACCCCCACCTCGTCCCAGCACGAGCGATTATGATTGAAATTAATACTAGTGCCTGTTTTATTAAAAAGAAAAAAGAAATTAGTATGCCTTTTATGTAAAGTTTTGTTTTAAGCAAAATTTTAATAGATGCAAATAATAAGGGTCTGACAATTATTCATGGAGATTTTTTATAGCATTGCAAATGGTACGTGGTCATGTTAATTATTTTTTTTTTACCAAAGGAAACTCATATCATTTCATTATAAATAGTATGCGTAATACAGGTTGGACTAAAATCATGAATGTGAGAGCTAGCATACAATTTGGATGCTCTAACAAGAGAGTGAGCAACCAAATTGGCTTGCCGTCTAATAAAGCTAATCCTATAGTTTGGGAATTGAGACAAAATGGTTTTACAACTAGAAAGGGTAACACCAACTTTATTATTGAGGGATAGATTATTATTGATGTCATTCACTACGGATTGACAATCCATCTCAATAACTACGAAAGCGAAATTCTTTGCTTTAAGAAAATGAAGAGCTTGAAGGAGACCCGTCGCTTCGGCTTCTTGAGGACTCGGTGACCCATGGAACCACATAGTCTTAGCACCTCTAAACGTGCCATTCTCATCTCGGATACAAATCCCTACACCAAACTTGTTTTCCTCTCCAAAAATTGCCGCATCGATGTTGCATTTCAGCATGCCAAAAACCGGTTTCTGCCACCTCTCGGTCTGAATTCTGCCTTCGCTTCTTGCTGCACTGATATGCTGCTGATCTGCTGCTGAAACACGGGCTGATTGCCACTGTTGCAACAGCTCTTTGGCGCGTTGGACAGCCACAGAAACAGGCTGCACAACCCCCTCCCATAGCTTCTCGTTCCGCCGTTTCCAAATAGCCCAAAACATCACTTTTGCAACGTGGTCATGTTAATTGGAACCATTTATATGGCTTAAATTTTTAAACTGAACAATTAAATTAATCGATTTGGATAGAATTGAATAATCGCTCAGCTAACTTATTTTCAGTTTACATCAACAAACATATATATATATATATATAATTATTATTCAAAAAATGCATATCTAATATAGTGAATTAATTAACAAACTATGAATATATAGTGAATCAAAAATTTTATTTATTTTTCTCAACCGCAAAATACAATTACAATCTACACCTAACTTGATCAGGGTCGTAGAACACGAATACTATTGCCGTGAAGTGGCGTTGGACAACATCCATACACGTGGTACAATATGATTACGATCGAAACTAGTGTTATAAAGAGAGTATTAAGAAAAGTGTTGCTAGCACTTCTTATCAACCGAATTTGAGGGTCCTAGAACGAATACTATTAGTGCGAGGTGGTGTTGGACAACATGCACACACGTGGTTCAAACAACATAGAAAAGCTTGTAATCCGCAATGATCTAGAGGATCTGTATTATCACAGTTAGTATCTCCTCTACAACGTGATCCAAGATTGCTTCCTGTTACTTTTTCCATGCACATATCTGCATACACAAACAACGTGAATAAGAACATGTATTTTTGTAATGCATGTGAAAGAGTTGAATTAAACATAAAGTTTGTAGCATGAAAAATCATAACATAATATAGAGCAAATTCACTCATTTGCATTATACCTGATGCGATGATGAAAAAAACTAATAACAAAGCCAGTTTGAGAGTAGAATTCTTTATGGTGTCCATTTTATTCATAGAATATATTCTTTAGAAGTTGCTCTTATATAGTGCAAAATGGTGAGACCATTTCCACCATTAACTATTTTGTTAATGATGCATTAATTGTGAATATGATATTGTATTAATTGAAAGATTTGTTTAACTGTGAATATGATATTGTATTAACTGAAAGATTTGTTATGTATAAAAAAAAAAGAGTAAAGATAATTGGCTATGACAGGGATTCAGAGCATTTTTACCACTCAGGACAAGATTAGTTGGAAGTATATTTCGAGAGAGGCTAATAGACCTGCTGATCGGCTAGCTAAGGATAGTCTTACTTGTGATGAAATTTGTTGTATTTTTGATGATATTCCTCCCTCTCTTAACAGTCTAGTTTTAGTTGATAAGAGAGGCTTGACAGTTCTTCTTTGATTAGTTGTTTAATTCTTAGGGCTTTATGCCCTTTGTTTTCACAAAAAAAAAAAAGACATAAAATATATAGAACTTCAAAACAAAATAAGAATATTGGTCTAGTCCCTCTTGAACTCTCTCGTGTCTTTTTTACTTTCTCTTTTCTAATAAAATCAAGAGAATCACATTTTTTTCTTCTTGATGTTTTTTTACATTAGAAGAAAATTTTAACGAGACTTCTTTCCTTTTATTTCTAAATAAATGGATTGAGGAAAAAAAGCAATGGTTCACGTTAATAATGTTGGAAACTATTCCCTACTAAGTATTTGAGTCTTTACCTTTTTAATTCCATGAAGAATTTCCATATAAAAAAAGAAACAAAACAGTGTTTGAGTTAATGTTTCAAAAAGGTCCCTTAAAACGGTAGAAGATTGAGGGAAATATGATTGTTCTGTTAATCTTTTTTTGTCATAAGGAGTAATGTTTGCTAGGATAAAAATGGGGAAAAGATCACTTTGTATCAATTTTAACCATAAAAAAACGTGAATCTCTAAAATCATGTATCACATAATCTTTTTTCAATTTTTTAAAATTTGTTGAGTCAAATCCATTGGATTTACTAATTTCAAGGGTTTAGAATTGGTGCTTACACATAGTGTCAATTGATTCTATCTCAAGTTTCTTTTAGAGTACAATTGAAGTTGTCTTGTCTGGTCCTTTGTTTTTAGCAAATCAAGCCTCACCTGAGTAATAAATATTTAACTTACTTATTAAAAGGTCTTTTAATAATGACGATTTTTTTTGAAAAACAACAATGATTATTTTATAAAAAAATATAAAATTACATAATTTAAAAATTACAAAAATAATAATACAGGAAAAACAAAAATTTACAAAATGATTTACAAATTACATAAAATAAGAAATACACAAATTTATAATCAAAATAGTTTGTAATCTAACCCAGGGGTTAAGTGTCGAGGGTTCGATCATCGTCTTATGTATGAAGCAGCTTTAAATCTCTGGGCCACCCTTCAAGGTGCCTCCAATCCAGTAAAGAGATTAGTCACTGCGTTCGGCGGTGGATACCCTAGTCTCGACCAAAAAAAATACTTTGTAATCAGGCGCAACAAATAATGCATAATAGGGCATAATCTTCACCCATTAGTGGCAACCCTCCTCCTTGAAACATCAACCCTAAATCTTAATTGCTTCCGACCACCACCGACAGTTGTCGTCCCGCCGTGATGTCCTTGCATGCACCATAACCCTCAAGTCGTCAGCTTCGTCGCCCTGCAGCGTCACCACCACCGTGTCTCATCCTGTTGCTGCAATGCCTTCCTCTACGAGTTTGTGGTGTTGCTCGTCGTACCCTACGGTGCCGCGCCCCTTGACCGCCAGAGTTACCCCACATGCGCGTCTCTTTCTCCCTCTATAAGCACATCTCCCCCTCCCATTGTGCCTTTCAAAAACCCTGTATTATTAGATGTGTAATTTCTGCCAACAGAGTTGATTGTTTCGTAAATTACCATAGAGGTACTTTTTTCCTATGAATTGCGATTAAAATGCATGTAAGTTTGTTGCATTTAATGACCTGTAGAGAGAGAAATTACCAAGGTCAAGTTTGCGATTAATTCTGGAAGCGTGAAATGAAGTAACCAGGCCAAACAAATATCAGTAAGAATACCATGATTTATTCCCTCCCCTAAACAAAAGCTTTCCTGAATGCAAAGTAGTGACAAAAAAAAAGAACTAAAACTCAACATTAGAAGGTGATTTATGAGTTATGACACCTTTTGACCTATGTCATGAGTTATGACACCCCAAGTAACACTTTTTTATCTACACCGACAAAATAAAAACAACTTCATGGCCTCACTCTCTCGAAAGATTGCACACTGATCTTTTTCTACAAACAACAAAGGCTTGAGTGAATTATTGACCTACATTACAAGTGATATAATACACAAAATCTCATCACATTTTTCCACATCCGTGTTTTAATACTTCTTTTTTATATAAATCGGATATCCTCTGCGCGCAACTGCAGAGACTAATCCCTCAAGCTGGGTGGGACCACAATGGGTGGCAAAGCTCTCTCTCAAGAGATTTAATACTGCTGCATGCTCAAGTCTGGATTCAAACCCAGGACCTTGGTTAAGCTGAAACAAACCCCTATATATCATCTCATCCAAGTGCTCTTGGGCTAATACAAAACAAAGAAAATGGCTCCAATCATATTTCTGAAGAAACATAAATTAGGTCTACATGCATTAAAACAAGTATAAGACACCGATTAATTATGTAATCAAGTTCAGAACCAACATCAATTAAAACTCAAACAACACTTGGTCAATCACTTAAATATCGACATGCACTTACACATGCGTTTGAAGAATATCAAATATCAAATATAAGACACCAATTATGTAATCAAGTTCAGAACAAACCCAACCCCACAAAACCAGCTTGTAAGGTGAAGGTTGTCTCTTCATTATAAACTCGCTTGAGATTTTATCACTAGTCGACGTGGGACTTGGGATTTTTCCCAATACACACAAGTCACACATTAACAAACTTGCATAGTGATCATAACTGCACAATGCATTCCTTCCGAAGAAGAATTCATATTACGCTCTAAAACCAAATCGTTTGTAAAAGGATTCACCTCAAAGATCCCAAACTTTAAGGACCAAAAACATCATAGTTATACTGTAAGGTTGACATAAGGCTACCACTCTCGTGAGGAAGGAGAATATCATTTTCCCTATTAAATAAACTTAAGACAAGTTCAAATCCGAACACAAGATTAACTCAATCAAGAGTAATGTTATTTAGCCAAAATATTTCAGCCAAAAATAGCCAAAAACCAAGTTACAACATCAATTAACCAAGTTTTGTAAGTTATTAACCAACCTACTTTTTCACAGTTTTTAGTCAATGGCCTAGAAAACTGTCAAAAAGTAAGTTGGTTAATAGCTTATAAAACTTGGTTAACCGGTGTTGTAACTTGGTTTTTGGCTATTTTTGGCTGGAACATTTTGACTAAATAACATTACTCACCAATCAATAAGGGCATGAGAAAACTCATGGAAGCCGGGATCTTTCCTGAAAAACATGGAAACTTTCCAAGAATGTTCAGATTTATCGAAAAACTCACAAACTCGGGCTAGCATAAGGTTTCCTCTATCACAAAGAAATGGAATACTAATAATGAAAAGGACATTGGAGTTTAGTGAGCAACAACAATCACAAAAGACATTGTATGTGGTAGGAACAAAAGGCTATATAGGATTTTGATTTAAATGAGAAGAACAACAAAAACAGATTTCTCAATTGAAACTGCTTGTTTATGAATCCTAGTTTGATCAAAAAAGTTAGAGAGTTGTGAACATAATAGAGTCACAGCCCTTGATCACATAATGCATTCAAATACAGATCCATAGGAATTAAGGAAATAATTAACGTGTGACGTGAATAGATATAATGGCAATGGTAGACACAGTTTGACCGCTATCACTGCCACAACTTTAGTCATGTTGATTTTTTAACCCTTTAATTGCTTCTTAATTGCAGGGGTGTGCACAACAGAATGGGTGGTGTGAATAGAAATTCACAGGCCCAACAACACACAACTGAACAGGCCCAACAATTGATACCCGGTTCAGTTTTATGAAAAAACCTTCTTTCTTCGGTTCCTTCTCTCTTCCTCTTCTTCTCACCGTTTCTTTTCTTCTTCTTTCTCTTCACTCAAAAACCAGAACCACCAAATTGCACCACAACTTCTCTGCATTTTTCACTCCGATTGCTGGCGTGAATCCTGCAACCAAAAGCCCCTTGGTTTTGATCTTCAATTTCAGCGAACAACAACCTTAATCCGATCTGTTTGGTCTGATGTTGATAGGATCGGTTGCAAGCTTCAATCAAAGGTAAACAATCGCTGTAACTCTTGATTTCTTCCTTTTATTTCTCGTTTTTTCTTTCTTTGAACACAATTCTAACGTTTGTGTTCCTCTGTCACTGAATGAGGTCTTCACACCCCTGGAGAATCTTCACCTTCTATGAAAATCTCGGCACACTTGCAAAGTATCAGGTATGTTCCTTGATTTTTCTCTTGTTTCTACACTTTCCTTCTCTGTTTCGTGATTAGCACAAGTATTCACCTATATTTATTTCCCTCTTTGCAAGGTACACCTTACCTTACTACTGAGGAGATTACACACAGAAAACTTGAAAGAAAAGAAAGCAGAAGGAAGAAGAGAATGCACAGAAACTTTGTAAAAAGTAAACTGAAAAACTGTTTGTATTGAATGTAAGTAAAAAATGTACATCAAATCTGTATTTATGCTTTCTCTGGTTGTGGCTGAAACTGACTGTTGATTTTCAGCCACAAATCTTAAACTGTTTGTTGAAACAACTATAGCAACTACTTGTAACTACCCTATTTAATATAAACCACAAAACTATAACTGTTTGAACTAAAACAGTTTTTTTAGTTATTGTTTTAGTTTTAGCTTATAAGCCCATTACCCTTCCTTAAGCTAAAACATAAAACTACATGAAACAGGACCCTTCCTTAAGTATAGGAAGGCAGAAACTAAGCAAAGGAAGAACTAAAACAGGACAACCCCTGTACAGTATTAGAAAAAGACTTTCCGGGACAAGCCCCCAGAATATAACTTTAAATCATTACCTTTAAGACTCAAAAGTAATGACACCTAGCTGCCTTCTTAGTTTGGTAAATACCTCACCCTTGAGCGCTTTAGTGAAGATATCGGCCACTTGCTCCTTAGTTGAGCAATAATCCAGCAGTAGCTTTCCTTTTGAGACTTGATCCCTAAGATAGTGGTATCTCGTCTCAATATGCTTTGTCTTTCCATGTGAAATAGGGTTCGTAGCTAAGTTAATAGCCGACTTGTTATCCATATAGAGCTTAGGTGCCTCTATTAGCTCTATGTTAAGTTCCTTTAGCAATGTTTCAAGCCAAGCTACTTGTGTGGCAGCATGGCAGGCAGATACGTATTCTGCCTCACATGAAGATAAAGCAACAATTGTTTGCTTCTTAGAACTCCATGAGATAGGTGCTCCTTGAAATAGAAATAGGTATCCGGAAGTGCTCCTATCAATCTTATCTCCACACCAATCCGAGTCGCAAAAACCTAGCAAAACAGATTTACCAATAGGAAAATTGTTAGGAAATAGTAAACCAAAATTTAAAGTACCCTTAATATATCTAAGGATCCTTTTAGTAGCATTTAGATGAATTTGTTTAGGAGAATTCATAAATCTGCTTGCCATTCCGGTGGCAAATAAGATATCCGGCCTACTATGGCATAGATATCTTAAAGAGCCAATTATTTGTCTATAATAGGTGAGGTCAGTGTCACTGCCCTCACTCTCCTCCTTTCTACTTAAGTTCCCCTCAGCAAGATTGGAGGCTGAGTTACAGTTTGCAAGATCAAACCTAGCCAAAACTTCCTTGGCATACTTCCTTTGGTGAAGTATGACCCCTTCCTCAACTCTTAGGAATTCTAAACCCAAAAAATAGGTTAGTTTCCCTAAGTCAGTCATCTCAAACTCATCCTTCATGGATAGTTTGAACTTCTCAAGTTCCTTGGAACAACTCCCTGTGAGCAACAAATCATCCACATAGAGGCACACAATCAAGAGGTAGGAGTGTATGTCACCTTTGATATACACACCATACTCTGATGTGCATCTAGTGAAACCATTCTCAATAAAAAATGCATCAATTCTTTCATTCCAGGCCCTTGGTACCTGCTTTAAACCATACAAAGCCTTGTGTAAGTGGTATACATAAGACTCCTTGCCTTTCTTAATGAACCCAGGAGGTTGTGCTATGTACACAGTTTCCTCTAATGGCCCATTTAAGAAAGCTGATTTCACATCCATGTGAGACAACTCCCATTTTCTGCTGCAAGCTAAGGCAGTGACCAATCTAATGGTTTCATGCCTAGCTACAGGAGAAAAAACTTCTGTATAGTCAATCCATTCCTTTTGTTGGAAGCCTCTTGCAACAAGCCTAGCCTTATACTTCACAACCTTTCCATTAGGATCCAACTTGACCTTGAACACCCATTTTACACTAATGGCTTTCTTGCCTTTAGGTAAAGTGGTTAAGGACCAAGTATTATTTTTCTCAATGGATTGCAATTCCTCAACCATTGCATTTTTCCATTCTTTCTTACTTAGAGCTTCTAAGTAATCAATTGGTTCTGAATCCGCAATCATTGCAAAGTGTATGATGTCACCATCATCATTCACTTCATCATCTTGAATCACATCATAGTCAACCAATCTCCTTGGAGGTTGCCTTAACCTTGCTTGCCTGGGTAGGGTCTCTTGTACAGGTTGCTCATGAACTGATTCACGTGAATCTGGTTCATTTTCAGGCTGTACAAGTTCCGCCTCAGGTAGTTCAGGCCCTCCAATTTCATTTTATTCATCACTTTCATAGTGATGACCAACCAAAGTATCTGTTGTTACTTCATCTAGGATAATAGGATCATTTGAACCCACTGGTTCACTTTTGTCCCAATCCCATTTCTCATCTTCAAGTATAGTCACATCTCTTGACACCTCTAACTTGCTAGTTATAGGATTAAACAACCTATAAGCACCAGTAGGGTGATATCCTACTAGTATCAAAGGCTTGCTTTTGTCCTCTAACTTCTTCCTCTTAGCATCCGGAATGTGACCATAACATAGAGACCCAAAGACCCTTAGGTGACTCACACTAGGCTTCTCCCCAGTCCACACCTCCTCAGGTACTTTGTCCTCTAACCATTTAGTGGGGCATCTATTGAGTAGATAAGTAGCAGTCATGACTGCCTCACCCCATAAATATTTAGGCACACTTTTCAATTTTATCATGCTCATTGCCATGTCTAAAACTGTCATGTTTCTTCTCTCTGCTACCCCATTGTGTTGTGAGGTATAGGGAGAAGTAACTTGATGAATCATACATTGTGTAGTACAATAGGTTTCAAAATCATTTGAGGTATACTCACCTCCACCATCAGATCTTAAAATTTTTAGAACCTGACCACTTTGCTTTTCTGCCATAACCTTGAATTCTTTGAACTTTGCTAAGGCTTCATCCTTAGTCTTAATTAGGTAGATCCACATCTTCCTTGAGAACTCATCAATGAATGACAGAAAGTATTTGTTTCCTCTATTTGAAATCACATCAAAAGGACCACAAATATCTGTGTAAACAACTTGAAGAAGATGTTTAGACCTTTGTGGTAATTCTGTCTTAAACATCTTCCTAGGTTGTTTACCAACCAAACATGTGGTACAAGTAGTCTTAGGTACTTCAATCTTAGGTAGTCCAACTACTAGATTTTTAGAACTTAGATTGCTTAGGCTTTTGTAGTTCAAATGCCCCAATCTTTTGTGCCAAATGGAACTATCAGAATCAGTGATGGCACTTAAGCATTCTGCTTGAGTAATGCTAATACTGGTTTTGAAGGTTCTATTCTTAGACAAAACAGATGTTAGGATCAGCCTATCTTTAGTGTCAAAAACTTTCAGTTTAAGGTCGTTCGTTACAATTGAAAACACTTTTTCAACTAATTACCCTAAACTGATTAAATTGCACCTAAGACCAGGAACATAGTATACTTCATGGATTACCACAACCTGGCCATCCTCTTTAGTGAAAACAATGTTTCCCATACCTGCTGCCTTTAAAGATTCATCACTAGCACATCTGATTGTTGTTCTTTTAGTTGGATCAAAGTCAACCAACCAGTCCTTGTTACCTGTAAGATGGTTAGAACAAGCAGAATCCAAATACCATAATTCTGTGATAGTATTACCATTACTATCAACTACAACCAAAGCAACATAGTCTAGGTTTTCCTTAATTCTAATACTAGATATAGTAGGTTCAGTTTTAGGTTCATCTAATTCATCCAATTCAGTAATCATACTAAAAGCAATAGGCTCATCAGAATCTGAGTCTTCCTTGGCCACATTGGCCTCAGGCTCAGAATCCTTAGACTTAGTAGTCTTCCTTGTTGGACATTCAGTTGCATAATGTCCAAAATTATCACGCCTATAACACTGAACTTTTGACTTATCTTTCTTTGAGTTATTTCTCTTAGAATTATCACCTTTAGGTTTAGGCTTACCTCCCTTACCCTTTGACCAATCTTTGGCTGGTTGTTTGTTGCCCTTCTTTCCTTTGGACTTGGCCGCAAACATAGCTTGATCTTCCTCCTCTCCTTCACCTTCTAGGAGACCAATTCTTACCTCCTTGGCTTCAAGTTTTGCTTGAAGCTCTTCAATCTTCAAGTCATCAACTTGAGTTGTTTCTTCTATGGTGTTAGTTACCACAAAGAACTTTTTTGTCATGCTTCTTAAGATCTTCTTGCACACCCATTTCTCCTCAAGTGTTTCACCAAGAAGTGCCATTTCATTAATAATTTTCTTCACTCTGATGAAGAAGTCAGTAACTGTTTCCCCTTGTTTCATTTTGAGACTTTCATATTGTGCCCTTAAGGCCTGCAGTTTCTCTTCCTTGATGGGAGCTGCGCCACAATAGTACTTGTCTAAGGCATCCCATGCCTGTTTAGAAGTGTCACACTTCCTAATTCTATCGAAATTCGCTTCATCACAACCCCTGTGAATTAGCATCAACGCTTTGAAATCCTTTTGTTCATTTTCGTTGAACAAATTTGTTTGGGCAACAATGGCATCTTCTGGAAGTGGTTCAAGACCATTCTTAAAACACCGTGACATCCAAGAACAGCTTTCATTTGTAATGCCCGTGTATCATAATTCTTCCCATTTAATTTGGGAACATGTGTGTCTAGATTTCCAGTAATTGACATCTTTTTCTTGTAAACACTTACACATACGGATTAGAACACAACTGTACAGTTTCACACTGTACAGGATTTTAAACGGTAAAAAGAAATTTATAGAAACTAAAGAAAACAAGAAGAGAATAGAAATATATCCCTAGGATTTTAAGCTCTAAGATACCACATTGATTTTTTAACCCTTTAATTGCTTCTTAATTGCAGGGGTGTGAACAACAGAATGGGTGGTGTGCATAACAATTCACAGGCCCAACAACACACAACTGAACAGGCCCAACAATTGATACCCGGTTCAGTTTTATGAAAAAACCTTCTTTCTTCGGTTCCTTCTCTCTTCCTCTTCTTCGTTCTTCCTCTTCTTCTCACCGTTTCTCTTCTTCTTCTTTCTCTTTGTCATACCCTAATTTTGTCCATTCTATTTTTAGCTTTAGTGTTGAGATCGTTTCCTAACTCACTCGAAGTTGCCTAATTCAATTAGGTGGATTTTTGATAAGTTAATCAATCGAGCCAAAACGCTTTTTATTTAATTAGACTTATTTGTACATTTGTGCCTAAGCTGGATTCATCTCTTTTGGGCCTATTTTTGAATGTTTGTGTAATTGGTGCCTATTTCTCTAATTGGGCCTCGTAACTTTTATTTGGTTCGGCCCATTTTGCTTTTGCTTTTATTTTTATTTTAATCAAAAATCCAAAAAATGATTTACAAAAGCACCAAAAATTAGAGTCAGATTTATTGCATTTTTTCTAGTAGTCCAAAGTCCAATATAATGTTGGCTAAATAAACCAAAAACAAATTACAAAAATGACAAAAAATAGAAAATAGGCAGTAGCTGCTTCTTTGGGCTTCCTGCTTCTTTGGGCTTCCCTTTATTCTTGCTCACCAAGCAAGTCCAATAACTAAGGAAAGGAAATCGGATTAGAATCAGAAAATTTAATTACCTAATCCTAAAAAGTCTCTATATAAGAAGAGTCGATTCAGACGGGGGGGCGCGTTCAGGAAGCCAGGTTGGTTCCCCTAATCTTTTCATCGTTTAGGTACTGTTGCTGTATATAATAATAGTAATAATAATACTAATAAGCCAATAAAAGATTAGGACATATTCAGTTTATGTTGTTGTTGATAACGTATAGGCCCTTGAGACAGAACTGAACCTCATGTAAATTACCTATAAACAAAATCTTTAGTTTTGTTTTGAATCAAAAGTTAGTGGTTAGGAGAAATCAAATTAAGGTATTAATAGGAATAGATTAGTAAAAGAAATCAGAATTAAAAGAGAATTAGGAGTAGAAGAGAATGTAAACAAAAATCAAACAGCGTTCATAACCACAAAAATAAACGGAATCATGAACCTCCCTCCGGCCACCGTACGCGGTGGTCGTCACGATTCCGGTGGTGGTAGTCGTCCCTTTGGTGCCTTCGCGTCGTCGTAGAGACCTCCCCCGTCTGTGTTCACGGCCGCCGTCACCGCCACAGCCCGTTGTGGTCATCTCCTCCGGCGAGTTTCACCGTCACCATCATTCCTTCCTCTCTCTTTCATCTTCGTTCTCCCTCTCTCTTTATGGTAGCCAGCGCCACCACCATGGCATCCCTCCGGCGACCTTTCTTCACGCGTCCATCCCCTCCACCTTCGTTTTCGTTTTCTCTCTCTTTCCATCTCGCAAATCTCTTTCTTTCCAGAACTCTCTCTGTGAAAATCTCACTCTCTCTCCACCCACAGTTTTCGCCCTCTCTCTTTCTCTCCCAAAATTTCGCATTTTCTCTCTCTTCTCTTGTGGTGTGAGGCGTTGAGGGTTGAAAGAATTGGAAATCAGGGTTTGATTGAAAACCCACGTTTCCTTTTACACCACTTCCCTATTTTGGTTTTTTTAATTTCAGAAACATCATATTACTAATAACACTACTCCTTTTAAGATATGCACCTCCCCACGCAAGCCTTTTTTTCAAACGCAGGCCAGTTCACAAAAAAAGGACTGGGGTCTGCTTTGCGCACCCCTCATTGTTAATAATACAACATCCAACAGCTAATTGCACCCCACTTTTACTGTTGCACTCTCTTTAGTTCTTTTTACTTTTTTCTTTACAAAAACCTATAAAAATAAACAAAATGCCCCTTTCCCTAAAAAACGAATAGGGGACTAAGTCGGCTGTATAGTCGGCCGGTTAGGGGATTAAGTCAGCTTTACATCAAACCATTTTTCAAACTCCCAAATACACATTTTCAAAATTAGGGGATTAAGTCGATTGTACAATCAGATTAGTCAGCTTTTTAGGACAAATGAATTGATCACTCAGGAGTCCTAAATTCCCTAATTAGAAAATATCAAACAAATAAATATTTTCAACCAAGAACTACGTAGTCTTTGATTCTCTACCAAGAGATACGTAGGAGCAGAGAGCGGGCCCACCTCTGTCAAGTGCACTAATAAAAAACATTTTTAGTCTTTCTTCTAAATAATCTTATTCTTAAGATTCAAAAATATCAAAGTCCTTTCTTTTAAAATTCTTTTAGCTAACAATAAAAAAAGGGTAAAATTAAATATTTTAAAAATTAACTTTCTCTCCTACAACTAATTACCAGGTAACCTTCCTTAGGAAGGATGCCGTGGGGTGCTAACACCTTCCCCATTCATAACCGACTCCTGAACGCAAATATGGTCTCAATGACCCTTATCCATTCCAAAAGGGATTTTCCAATATTTGCCCTTAAACTAAAATTTGGTGGCGGCTTCATCTTTCGAACTTCGAGGAATCCTCTCCCGGATTTTTCGGTCGCTACAGCTGGCGACTTCACTGGGGACATTTTAGAGAGTCAAGCTTAGTCTAATTAGTTGTTGGATTAGTTGTTAATTTAATGTCTATTTTTACCCTTCTTTTTTGTCTTTTATTTCTTATTACATGTGATATTTTATATGATGTGTAAACCCTAGGGTAGAAGACAATATTTTTGTATTTGTGTTTATTTGTATTGCAGCTTGGGGGGTATATCTATATTTTGCTCCTACACGCACTCCACTTTCACACAGCACACACGTGAGAAATAGTTCTATACCCGGACTGGAGCATAACCTAAGTTAGAACGAGACCGCGTAGTAATGGCCTTCTGGATGTTCGTCCAGCTTGGTGGTTACGAAGGTCTCACCTAGAGTTTGGTCCCTTTTGAGGGTGCTGTCGCTTCTGATAGCTTGCCTATTGTTGCGATTAGCATTCTTAACTGGGGTCATTAGCTCTAGGAACCTTATTTAGGACTCTGTAGATCTACCTTGGAAAGGTTCACTCAGTAGAAAAACCTTAGACCCATTTCTAAAGGAACCCTTCTAGGACACAAAGGAGCTTAATACTGTTGCATTCAAACAAACTCTGATACATTTTCTTCCCATTTTCATTAAAAAATCTAAAAATCACATTTTATTTTTGCAATCTTATCTCATGCATTCTTATTTTCCTTTTTCTTTGCATATCATAAAAAAAAATCTCATTTCACATGCATTCAATGATCGCCAGGGAATTATAAGTTTTTTTATAAGAGAGTTGGATACCAGTATAAAAAAAACGTGCATTTGAAAGTCAACCACCAAAATCATACTTTACTCTTCGAAAAAAAGTTTAGAATTCCCCGACGCGATGAATTAAACCATACATTCGCATTTCAAGCACACTCATCCATTCATGTACTAATGCATCTGGTTTCCCTTCTCCAAAAAAACAAAAACATTCAAAATCATTTCAAGTTTCATGCATTCTTTCCGCACATTTAAAAATCACTGCAAGTGCCATGCATTTTCATTTCATCAAATACCATAACATAAGCATCTCATTCATTCATAATCATTCACCAAATACCATCATCAAATAGTGTAAGCATCGCATCATTTACAACATCATTATTATTCTTTCACACATTTACAACATCACATCACAACATCACATAGTGGCGTTCGTGCATCATTTCACTCATGTAGTCATCCTAACTAAAAAAATAAACAAAAAAAAAACATGTTTCATTTATACATCATTACTCCAGTCATGCATAATTTAGAAATAATAAATATATAAACAAAAATAGTGTCATCATTGTTACATCATCCATCATCCAAAATATATATTTTAGTTAGTATTTTGCATATTGCATTGCCTCTAAAAAACAAAAAAATCATTTAGAATAGTTAGTCTTTTTAAGTGATCATTCCTCCATGCATTTGCATTTTCATCATGCCTATATATTATAATTTGTTCATTCTTGCATTACATTCCAAAAAAAACATGAGCGTACTTTTAGAAAAAAGTTGTGATGAGATGAGACGTTTTTGCGAAATAATTATTCTTCTTTGGAAAAGTTTAGCCTTACTCAATTGCAAACTCAAGGTGTTTCAAGGTGCTTAGTTTTCCAACTTATCACTATTAGCAGCTCGTTCACATTTTCTTCCACAAAGCATTGCATCTCATCCATCCCATGATAAATGATCGAAATGGTCCATCAAAAATTTCTATCATGTTTTAACTAATGTTAACTCTCTATGAATCATTTGTATAGTGAACTTGTGTGACTTGTGTTTTTACTCTTGTCTGAGTCAGTTAGTGTCTCCACCTTTATATCTTATCATCACCCACCATACATGTGTAATCCCACCCGACCGCCCATAAAGTACATACTCCCCACGTCAGTACCTAGTTGACTGTTTGGTTTATTCCCACCAATGAAATAACACTTTAGGTCCTCCATTCTGGGGCAAATTTGTGATCACTAAAAAACCTTGTCAACATTATATTCACTTGGTCCAAGTGCAAGTCATTTACAAAAAAATCAAAAAAGCCTGTTAGGTTGAAAACTCGCAAGAGCAACCTAAGCAAAAATTAGGGCATGAAAAGAAATAAAGAAAAAGAGCAAATATATAAAATAAATAAATTTTTGTCCTTGAGTTAAATTTTGAGAAAATAAGCAGTCATGATTTGAAATGAAGTTTGGACCATCTTTCCATATCAAAAAATCATTTGCTACCCAATTTGCGCCGAAAAACCAAAAATCTCTCAATCACCCTAGACAAGGTTCAATTCCACATCTAAAAATGGTGTATCACTTTTATCAGCTCACTCAGCTCAAAAAAAAGAGTAAGAAAATTCACAAAAAAAAGAAAGAAAATTCAAAAAAAAAGAAGATTGAAAAATCCTGATAAAAGAAAAAAGTAGAAATTGTGAGCTGATACATCTTACCATAAGAGATCCTTGTCTCAGTAAACCCTCAAACACATCATTGGACTTAATTATCCTTCCTTTCATAAACCCTCAAACACTTCATTGGGCCCAATTATCCCTACTTACATAAACCCTCAAACACCCATTTGCACCTAATTATCCTATCCTCCACAAATTCATAACCATCAACCACATTACAACCTCTTTCTTCCATAAACACCTAACCATCAGCCATACTACAAAACCCTGTCTTTCATAAACCCCTAACCATTGGCCGCATTATAACCCTAAAAAGTCCATTCCGATTAATGACCGATTGCATTCATTTTCTCGAAGTTTTAATTTTAAGACAATTAAGTTTATTTGTTTACAATATGTTTGCTCAAAAAAAATCAAAAAAAGAAGAAAGCTAAAAAAAATCAAAAAAAGGAGAAAGCAAAAAAAAATCAAAAAGCTTGCACTCCAAGATTCATCCAAGTTGCACCGATATTAAGACAAGGTTTAGTGATCACCAAGTGAAGTTTTCATCATACCAAAAAGTCAAGACTGTCATAGTCTTTGGAATTCCTCTTAAAGAGAGCCAAAAGTGTGTACTAGGACCATCACCTAGATTCAAAGTGGGGGCATTCCCTTCAGTGCTCCTTCCACTTAAGCTTTGGAAAATTTGTCCATTGTTCATCCCATTGATACACCACACCCAGTCTATATAGCCATTACCCTAGCTCTGCCAGATTTCACAACCTCACTCAGAGCAACCATTTGAAATACCATCCAAGGTGGGGCAGTTTTGTCACCCTTCACTCCATCTAAAATGAGGAAATTTTCCATACACCCATCTCATTTTCTTACTGTATTCACATCCATAAAACCACACCAGGGAAATTTCTCAACTCATTATCCTAAACAAAGCCTTTTACGATGTCACTCCAGTCGGGGTACCCTTGTCCTTGTGATAAGTGGGGCAACGCCAAATTCCATGGGTTGAGAACAAGACCTCTTGCCTTCCACCCTTCATTCCAAAGTCATTGAATTCCCAATTCATCATTTCCTCTACACCCCTAGTTATTGTCACCACTAGACAGGGGCAAGTTATTCGCTCATCGTCATAAAGCCTAAATTGGGGCAGTCCCACATTTCTTGAGTTTGGGGAGAACCTACCTTTCATGGCTTCAGCAATAGTCTTGTCATTCATCCCTTCACGCGCCACATTTGTCCTTACCCTAAGTCCCTAGAGCCTCTAGTTAACTGACTCATTCATCTATATTTGCACTACTATACACGTTTACTAAACAATGCTTCAAAGAGAGAGCACACAAGCTAATAATGTGATACTGAAAATCCACGTAGTTAACTTCGTGGACCTAAAATTCGATCATCATGGGTAATGGAAGAGAAAATAAGCGAGGCTGCAAATACAGTCATGCATTTTAGCACATCAGTGTCTGTAAATAACAACCTTGAGATTGCTGAAGTTTGGATCAAATCTAATTTTTCCAAGGAATGATCAATATTCACCTCTGAATCTCGCATCCAAAGTCTCGCATCTCATCATTACCAAAAAAAATGTTTCCACCTCCCAATCATTCATATCATATCATCGCACCATGCATTTATGCACCATAGTGTTTGCATGCAAGTATTACATTTGCATCATACTCACGTCTTCATTTCATGCAAAAAGTCAAAAAAAAAGGCGACAAAGAAAGAAAAAAGCAAAATCACCAAAAAGAGAGGAGAAAAAATCCCTCATCACATTCCATTCATCTTTTCACAGAAAAGAAATCAAATCATTTACATGTGCATACATTATATGCACGTCATAACATCAATTACTCTTTCAATCGACTTCAAGTGTCGATCTTTATATATTTTTTTCCTAAGTCAACACTACGAGTGTTGCACCCCATATCATATACTAGATCGAAGTGTTAGCGCAGAGTCTAGCATAGATCCTTCAGACCAAATCGACCCTTCAGTTCAGTTCGATTTAATACGTCAAAAGGACTGTTTCAGACTCTACCTTCAGATCATAATGTCGCCACTGAGCGCGGCGGATCCTTCAGACCCCAAGTGGTCCTTCAGATTAGTTGTGTCTGCCTAAGACATGGCGTAAATCCTTCGTGATCAACATATCAGTTCAGGATCTGATCTTGACACCCACGACCGCAATGACGTAGGTCACCCTCAGACTGTCTTACTAGTACCGTGTCTAGTAGCAGTCCATCAGACCATTTTTGGTCCATCAGGCCCAGGCAGCCCTTCAGACTAAATAGTCCTTCAGAGCCCTAGCACTCCTTCAGATCCCTAGTGGTCCTTCAGAGCCCCAGTGCTCCTTCTTTATTTTTCTGTCAACACGCCAAGTGTAAATCATTATCCCCTCTAACCGGACAAAATCGGTATTTGTTTTATCTTTAATTCTATTCCTACTATGAAATTTTGTAAGTCTTTCATCTTTTCTACGGAATATGAATAAATAGGGGCAGCTGTCATACCCCAATTTTGTCCGTTCTATTTTTAGCTTTAGTGTTGAGATCGTTTCCTAACTCACTCGAAGTTGCCTAATTCGATTAGGTGGATTTTTGATAAGTTAATCAATCGAGCCAAAACGCTTTTTATTTAAGACTTAAATATTTGATCCCCCTTGCAAATATCCCATTTTTCCATTTACCCCCTGTAAAAAAAAGTTTTAAAATCAACTTTGCAAATAATAAGTGTTTCTAGTTACCCCCTACAGGGGGGTAACCGTAAACTTTTTATATTTTGCAGGGGGGTAACAGTACATGATTTTTACCCATTATACACTACTTAATCTAACAGAGGGGGGTGACCGAAAATTGTTTATATTTGCAGGGGGGTAACCTTAAAAATATTTTTTACAGGGGGTAAATGGAAAAATGGGATATTTGCAGGGGGGATCAAATATATAAACCTTTATTTAATTAGACTTATTTGTACATTTGTGCCTAAGCTGGATTCATCTCTTTAGGGCCTATTTTTGAACGTTTGTGCAATTGGTGCCTATTTCTCTAATTGGGCCTCGTTGTAACTTTTATTTGGTTCGGCCCATTTCGCTTTTGCTTTTATTTTTATTTTAATCAAAAATCCAAAAAATGATTTACAAAATCACCAAAAATTAGAATCAGATTTATTGCATTTTTTCTAGTAGTCCAAAGTCCAATATAATGTTGGCAAAATAAACCAAAAACAAATGACAAAAAATAGAAAATAGGCAGTAGCTGCTTCTTTGGGCTTCTCTAGGCTTATGTTGTTGTTGATAACGTATAGGCCCTAGAGACAGAACTGAACCTGATATAAATTACCTATAAACAAAATCTTTAGTTTTGTTTTGAATCAAAAGTTGGTGGTTAGGAGAAATCAAATTAAGGTATTAATAGGAATAGATTAGGAAGAGAAATCAGAATTAAAAGAGAATTAGGAGTAGAAGGGAATGTAAACAAAAATCAAACAGCGTTCATAACCACAAAAATAAACGAAATCACGAACCTCCCTCCGGCCACCGTACGCGGTGGTCGTCATGATTCCGGTGCTGGTAGCCGTCCCTTTGGTGCCTTCGCGTCGTCGTAGAGACCTCCCCCGTCTGCGTTCACGGCCGCTGTCACCGCCACAGCCCGTTGTGGTCATCTCCTCCGGCGAGTTTCACCGTCACCATCATTCCTTCCTCTCTCTTTCGTCTTCGTTCTCCCTCTCTTTATGGTAGCCAGCGCCACCACCATGGCATCCCTCCGACGACCTTTCTTCACGCGTCCATCCCCTCCACCTTCGTTTTCATTTTCTCTCTCTTTCCATCTCGCAAATCTCTTTCTTTCCAGAACTCTCTCTGTGAAAATCTCACACTCTCTCTCTCCACCCACAGTTTTCTCCCTCTCTCTCTCTCCTTCTCTCCCAAAATTTAGCATTTTCTCTCTCTTCTCTTGTGGTGTGCGGCGCTGAGGGTTGAAAGAATTGGAAATCAGGCACTACAACAGAAAAAGGCTAACAGGGGCTTTTTTTTTATCCATTGAGGGCGCTTTCGAGCGCCCCTGAATCTGGCGCTTCTGATGCCAACCCCACAATCAGGAGCGCTCGTAAAAAGCGCCCCTGTTGGTCTTAGCGCCTCAGACCAACAGGGGCGCTTCTAAAAAGCGCCCTTGATTGCTTTTTTTTTAAAAAAAAAACATTTTTTTTCTGTTTCTGGTGTATCCTATAGTTTGCAGCACATCCCTACTCTCATTTTCATCAACCAACAACAACCAATATCAACTCAACAACCAATATGAACCAAATTTTAAATCAACACACTAAATTTTAAATCAACACACCAATTGATTTAACCAATACCAACTAATGCAATTTTTATTATCATAGTCAATCAACAGAATAACAAAACTTATAGAAAATCAAATGCATAAAAAGAAAAACTGGAAACCAATTAAATTTCATACCTTTGAGTTGGACTTCAAACTCCTATGAGCTTGTAACAACAATGAACACAAATGAGCACAAATCTAAAACCTACAATAGCAAAATCAGAAGACAAAAAACCTATGAGCATGAATGTTATATTGACTTTTTATCAAACAGGTAGCATGCAACCGAATATCTTAGCAAAACTATGCATCCTAGGCTTATATTCTCAACACCAATAGAGATAATAGAAGAAACCAGCACCAAGAATGAAGCAATAACTAACATAAACATCACGATTCAAAACTATTCAAAAATCATAAAGAGGGAAACGAATTTATTTACCTGGTTGATAAAGAGAGAGAATGTGATTTTGGTCAGTTCCCTTCTTCTCCAACAAGCTTACAACACACCAATGTTGTGTGAGAGTGAACCAAAGGGCGAGAGGGTTTGAGAGCTAGCGCGACGGTGGCTGTTCGTGAGGTTTGAGAGAGAAACAAGCAAGATGAAGATGCAAGCAACGAACAAGATGATGAGAGGGACAAAAATTATTGTAGGGTTCTTGAGTTGTTCTTCGTGAAGGTGAGAGGAAGATGAAATGCAAGCAAAGAAACCAGAGAACTGATGAAATGAAACGTAAACTAATTAAGTGTAAACACATACACCTTCAGGAGCGCTTTTTAATAGCGCCCCTAATGGCCTCCATGTATTGAGCATCAGGGGCGCTTTTTAAAAAAGCGCCCCTAAAGGGCCTCCGTGTTTTGAGCCTCACGGGCGGTTTGTGTTTTGAGCATCAGGGGCGCTTTTCAAAAAGCGCCCCTAAAGGGTCTCCGTGTTTTGAGCATCAGGGGCGCTTTTTAAAAAGCGCCCCTAAAGGACCTCCGTGTTTTGTGCATCAGAGGCGCTTTTTAAAAAGCGCCTCTAAAGGCCATCCGTGTTTTGGGCTTCAGGGGCGCTTCTTACAAAGCGCCCCTAATGGGTGCGCCCTTTTTTAACAATTCTGTTGTAGTGAGGGTTTGATTGAAAACCCACGTTTCCTTTTACACCACTTCCCTATTTTGGTTTTTTTAATTTCAAAAACATCATATTACTAATAACACTACACCTTTTAAGATATGCACCTCCCCACGCAGGCCAGTTCACAAAAAAGGACTGGGCTCTTCTTTGAGCACCCCTCATTGTTAATAATACAACATCCAACAGCTAATTGCACCCCACTTTTACTGTTGCACTCTCTTTAGTTCTTTTTAATTTTTTCTTTACAAAAACCTATAAAAATAAACAAAATGCCCCTTTCCCTAAAAAACGAATAGGGGACTAAGTCGACTGTACAGTCGGGTTAGCCAGTTTTTAGGACCATTAATGAACCGTTACGGATCAGGTCCTAAAATCCCTATTTAAAACAAACGATTTCAAGAATTAAAAAAATATACAAATACATCAAACCATTTTTCAAACTCCCAAAAACACATTTTCAAAAATAGGGGATTAAGTCGATTGTACAATCGGATTAGTCAGCTTTTTAGGACAAATGATTTGATCACTCAGGAGTCCTAAATTCCCTAATTAAAAAATATCAAACAAATAATTATTTTCTACCAAGAACTACGTAGCCTTTGATTCTCTACCAAGAGATACGTAGGAGCAGAGAGCGGGCCCACCTCTGTCAAGTGCACTAATAAAAAATATTTTTAGTCTTTCTTCTAAATAATCCTATTCTTAAAATTCAAAAATATCAAAGTCCTTTCTTTTAAATTTCTTTTAGCTAACAATAAAAAAAAGGGAAAAATTCAATATTTTAAAAGTTAACTTTCTCTCCTACAACTAATTAGCAGGTAACCTTCCTTAGGAAGGATGCCATGGGGTGCCAACACCTTCCCCATGCATAACCGACTCCCGAACCCAAATCTGGTCTCAAGGACCCTTATCCATTCCAAAAGGGATTTTCCAATATTTGCCCTTAAACTAAAATTTGGTGGCGGCTTCATCTTTCGAACTTCGAGGAATCCTCTCCTGGATTTTTCGGTCGCTACACTCTTCACTCAAAAACCAGAACCACCAAATTGCACCACGACTTCTCTACGTTTTTCACTCCGATTGCTCGCGTGAATTCTGCAACCAAAAGCCCCTTGGTTTTGATCTTCAATTTCAGCGAACAACAACCTTAATCCGATCTGTTTGGTCTGATGTTGATAGGATCAGTTGCAAGCTTCAATGAAAGGTAAACAATCGCTGTAACTCTTGATTTCTTCCTTTTATTTCTCGTTTTTTCTTTCTTTGAACACAATTCTAACGTTTGTGTTCCTCTGTCACTGAATGAGGTCTTCACGCCCCTGGAGAATTTTCACCTTCTATGAAAATCTCTGCACACTTGCAAAGTATCAGGTATGTTCCTTGATTTTTCTCTTGTTTCTACACTTTCCTTCTCTGTTTCGTGATTAGCACAAGTATTCACCTATACTTGTTTCTCTCTTTGCAAGGTACACCTTACCTTACTACTCAGGAGATTACACACAGAAAACTTGAAAGAAAAGAAAGCAGAAGGAAGAAGAGAATGCATAGAAACTTTGTAAAAATTAAACTGAAAAACTGTTTGTATTGAATGTAAGTAAAAAATGTACATCAAATCTGTATTTATGCATTCTCTGGTTGTGGCTGAAACTGACTGTTGATTTTTAGCCACAAATCTTAAACTGTTTGTTGAAACAACTATAGCAACTACTTGTAACTACCCTATTTAATATAAACCACAAAACTATAACTGTTCGAACTAAAACAGTTTTTTTAGTTATTGTTTTAGTTTTAGCTTATAAGCCCAATAAGTCAAGGGTACATCATATTAAAAGTGGTGAACATGACAAAGAAGTCGAAATACTTAAAAGACTCTTCAATTCTAGTAAAAATAAGGTCCATTCAATAAAAAAAAGGGAATCAAAATAGAACTAAAGTCTTAAGGAAGCTGAAATATGAATTTTGTTTAACTTGGGTCACGATGTAGGAGTGACTAAAGAGAAAATTAAAATACAAACGCAAAGCATCTTCTCATTAATTGAGAGAGTTCTTGAAACGAAACATGGGTCTCAAGAATGCCCACTGATTAGGAAGCAACTCTATTTTCTAATGTAGGGTTTTCAAAAAAGCTACTCCTTGATTGATGGCCTCTGAACCCTTCGTTGATGTAATGGTTGACCTATTCCGACGACTTATATAGCTGCTACATAGAATCCCTCGAACTATCATGAATGCCCATCTCTCCCTTCCACATCATTACTTGTAGCCCTCTGCTTTCGCTGCAAACTCTGATAAGGAGAAGACTGGGTATCCTATAGTTCAGAGTTTCTGAATTTTTCAGGGCTAAGGAAATCGATTGTCATTATTCTCAGTACCTTGTATGAAATATTAAGTTGATCAGGCTCAATGTTTCAGACAATATATTGAGAGGTTCTGACAACTAATTGTCAAAGTCCCTAACTGACTCAATCTATCTAATCTATTAACCGCGCGCGAAATTGTTAAGGCAAAATCCCTAAAACATGTTTTGATGAGAACAAATAGTTTTGAGAAGTTTCTTAAGCTTTCTGATTCATTAGTGATCTAATGAGTTCTCTTGAGTGATCTTATAGACTGGAATAAATAACTGCACCTCAAGAAGAACATGTGCTATGACACATCATAAGAAGTAGGATTGAGTCTTAGAAGATACTTGCTAAGGTTAAAGAGGTGCTCAGAAGCTAACAAGCAAAGAATTAACACTATGAGACCTAACATGATAAAAAGCAATACAAAGCAACATTTGGCAATCAATATATTCAAGTTGATATCTACTTAGAAAATACTATAGAAGACGTTGACTGTATCTCAAAAGCAATTGGGAAGACAATGCTCAGAAGGTTCTGAACAGACTTCAGAAGCATGAAAGGCTTCTCTCACCGGTCAAATTGCTACATCAACATTGGTTCTATGCTAAGAGGAATGTAGCCAAGTTATAGAAGCCATCGTTAGAAGCATTCATGTGTTGACGAGCTTAGAAGCTCTCAACGGTCAATTGGTGTAGCAGTGTATGGCGCCTGCAACAATGTACTTGTCTAGGCGCAAAAACAAATAACGACTATATTCTCTTTGCTCAAGCATTTCAACGGATGTATCAAGACATGGAGCCCTCAGAACTTTTTCAATGGAGACTATACAAAATTGGTCAAGACATCAAAAGCTTCTCAAAAGCTTCTAAGTGAGTCTACACTCTCTCTTAAACACACTCACTCCAAATCAACATATATTTAAGACTTTATTGAGTGTGTTCATAGCTTGTGTCGATGTTCAAATGTATTTTACTTAAGCTATTTAATTGTATCCCAGTTCAGAACCCAAACATATTTTCATATATATATATATATGTGTGTGTGTGTGTGTGTGTGTGTGTGTGTGTGTGTGTGTGTGTGAACCTCCTAAGCAATAAGCATAGGCTGCTATATTGTGAAGAAGAGGGCTAAGAAAGAGTTTCTTAAAAGTTTAAGTTGTTAGATTTCGAAAAAACAAGTGGGACAGTTGATAGAACTGTGCTAAGAAAACTATTAGGGATTAGCCATTGGTTGGCTTGTGTACTATTTGTGAAATAGTGGAAAATCTCACTGGGTATGAGAAGTGGGTGTAGCCCTGAGTTTGGGTGAACCACTATAATTCTATGTGTCTTCTTTACATGTTTTGTATATTGTTTTCTCACTAACTGCTTTCTAAACTAAACAAATTAAACAAATTCTTTAAGAGCAAAATTGTATCTTCTGAACAATACATATTTACAAAGGTCATCTATTCACTAAGTACTAAACTAGCTTCTAAAAAAATTTGAGTCTTGAAAAGAAATTTAAATGTGTCACAATTCAAACTCTCCTTTTTGTGACTTATATTTTACTTTAGAAACCTCTAAGTCCGACTTGGTCGAACTGCTCTGATACAAAAATGTAACATGTTAAATCTTAGACGTCATAAATTCTAATATATTACATTTTTCTAACTAGTAAGAGATGCACAACTTTAGGTTTGGACTAAAGTTTTCACATATAACCTTCACAGGAGTTCAACTTCGCCATCAGTTTTAAAACTTTCAAATCATGCACCATGAGAACTCCAATACATTGTTGTATTAAACGACTTATATCAGAATACATAAGTTAAACCAAACTTGGAAGTGACATATATCCTAATACAATACGAAAAATGTACAACAATGTTCAAGCAAGTCTATTAACGAAATTTCTCAACACATGAGATTAGCAACTAAAACGAGAACTTTCTCTTGAATGCCACCCGGACATCCATAACATGGGGTTCCCTTCCTTTGTCGTTATCTTCAACAGTTTCACCTGCTTATCTGAAAACCACAATAATACAAAGGATGAAATCATAATAATCTCAGTGAGTTTCTCAACGGTACCTCACTATACATATACTCACAGTATTTTGCTATACTTTGGTACCAATTTCATCTCCAATCCTTCACCAATCCAAAATACAATCTTAATAATCAGTCAAGAAAACAATCAAAAAACACAATACAATCCAAATATCATCAAACTTCATGAAAACACAAAATACCCATTTTGAGCTACTAGCTTCAAACCGGCAAAGGCTTGTGTTACTAAGCCTTTTGCTTAGTAACTATTACTAAATTCATTATAGCCATTAGATTCTCCATATTTTAAGAAAATTGAACCTAATGGATACTATGGTGTAAGGGTATTGTTGTCATAGCCTTTTTTGTTTTAATCAAATTAAATAATTAAAATAAATCAGCCATTAATGCAATCCCAATTTTTTAGGGACAGTTATAAATCTAACTTAGTCCAGCTTTTCTCTTTCACGCTTCTTTTGTTTTTTTTGACGTCTTCCTCTCTTCCACGTTCTTTCTCTCTTCCTCTCTTACACGTTTTTTTATTTTTTTTCACCATTGCTGCAAAAACGGTTACCATTGAAAAACGCCATTGAAGCACACTCTTGCATTACGCAATGTCTCATTATGCAGTTGACGCTATTGATTTTGTATTCACTATTATCTCTCTCTTTTTCCTCAAACGTAGAGGTAAGGATTAATAAACTAATAAAAAAAATTAAAATGAAAGGATTCATGTGGACGAAAATGAAAGAATGTATGAATGATGTCCAAGCGTTTTTTTTAGGCTAAATGATGAGCAAGTATTATTTTTATTATTATACTATTTTTTTAAGCATTATTATCATTACATTTATATTGTTATCAAGGTGAACACTACTAGAACAGGGGGTTGAAGCACCGGAATACTACAAATGCATACAAATTCGAAAAATAGTGTAGTGCAATAGTAACCATAGAAATAGTTTAGATTGGTTACTATTGTAGTAACCAAACTATTGAAAAGTTTGGTTAGTGGAATAATAACTAGGAGAATTACGTACTTTGATTAATGTTGAAATGATTCTTTCATCACGTCTATGTATTCATATTCCCATATAAACACGTCTATGTATTCATATTCCCACCATCATTTTCTTTTTATGTGTTCCAGTAACTTATATAAACACATTCCCAAATCACATGAACAATATAGTCATATGTTATGATATACAGCTAAATTGATAATTCAGAATTAACCAATAACCACACCCAGCCTATACGAAAGTAGCTAAAACATTATAAGCCAAGAACAAAATATATGACGAATCCTTTATGAAGAGCAATATCGGTTATTCTAAACAATAACTAGACAGTAACTTCACAATTTAGTTATGCACTTTATCCCTCTAACTTCACAATTTAGTTATGCACTTTATGAAGTGCATTGGTTAGTAACTAAATTGTTAATCTAACCACATGAATAAGGTATTTTGGTTAATCAATCACTAACCGCAATATTGAACAACGTTGGTTAGGTGTCGTTACCTACAAATTCGAAAAGCGCAAAACCAGAAAACCGTATATCCAAGAATCTTTTATCAGTTACATACAATATTTGAAGCACAAAAACTAACCTTTTTCAGATTACGAAGTGGTTAGAGACGACGGTTGCGACTTCGAACTCGTTTCGATTCCTGGTTGTGTTGTCGATCTCGTTTTTCAGCGTTTTCGGTGAAAAACACAAAAAAAAAGACAAAAATGCAAGATTAAAACACGATAATTGATATGTAAAAACCCCTAAATATGCTATAACAAGTTTCTGGGTAGAGGAAAAAACGAAAACGCAAAAACCCACCTTCACGGCCATTGTTTCTGGGTAGACAAACCTGCGTTTTCTGGTAATGAAACTTGTGTTTTCTTCTTCTGGGAAACGAAACCTGCGTTTTGTTCTTCTCTATCTCAAAACCTGCGTTTTCTTCTTCTGGGCAATTTCAACGCGTTGTGCGTTTTGTTCTTCTCTCTCTATTCAGGTTTCAATTTTAATTACTAATAATTACTAATAATTAAGGCCTAAAAATATGGAAGGAAAATAGGGATTGGGTAATCAATTTTTTTCTTCTTAATTTTAATCATGGATTTACCATCTTGCCCTTTAGTAAGAGTTACAAAACAAAATGTTTAGTAACATAAACTAGACTCCTTCAAACCCAATTGCAACATTGGATGGGTAGACATTTCAATCAACACAAAACCACATAATTTTAGGTACTATGGGCTCAAACACCCAAAGGTGTCTAAAACCCTAAATGAGAAGAAAATTAGGGGAAAGAAGAAACTCACAAGTTCAAAATGGAATCAACAAGTAAACAAACATTGTGAGTTTTCAAAACAAGCAACCAAACTCCTAAGAAACTCGAATCCTCACACCAACACCCAAAATCAGTTCTCCAGCTTCTATTGCAACATGCAAACCCCAAAATCAAACTTCTAGCTTCCACAAATGACATGCAACCCAAAATGTAGTAGCTCTAAGATGAAGATGAGGATGATGATAAGAATTTGGGTAATTCAATTAAACTCTTCACAAAACAGAACTTAGAGATGGTAATGGGGGTAAAGATAAAGTGGTTTTCTAAGACGAAATGTGGGTACTAAGTTCCATTGTCACAAAATTTGGGAGGTGGTGAAGAAATGGTTCCCAGCCCTCTCCTCTTCTCTTCTACCTCTGGAAGACTCTCCCTCTCTATCTTCCTTTCTTTTTAAAAATAACAACGTTTGAAATGCGGTGTGTCGGTTCAGCTTTCATTTTCTTAAAGGCCTATTTCCCCGCCCCACATTCTCACCCATACCGCCATTTTACGCAAACGGACCAAAATACCCCTAAAAAAACTTTAAAAAAGTATTCACACATATATCTGGAAATTAGTGAGTTTCTCTCCCTAAATTTTCCTGATTTATACGTATTTCTGGAAAAAAAATTGTAAATTCTCCGGAAATACGCATAAATTCGGAATGTAAATCCGGAAATTACATTCCGAATTTACGCGTATTTCTGGAAAATAATTTAAAAAAACCTTCCGAATTTACGCATAAATTCGGAAAATTCAATGAAATTTTTTCCAAATTTACATTGTAAATTCGGAAGGTTTTTGTTTTTTTTTAATATTTCGTTTTAACTCATTTTTTTTTGGTTTTTCAGTGGCAACTAGTCGAGGAGGAAACTTTGCGCCAGACGAGGCATCTGGACCTTTGCCACGAGATGATCCCGGTCCTAGGACGAGGGTCAGATTGGCTAGACAGGCCGGTCACGCTTCTGAGCGTCGGAGGCGTGTCCGACAGCGACAGGACCAAGAGCAGCCTGCTTAGCAGCCAGAGATACCGCTGCCAGACATACCACAGGCTGAGCAGTCAAACATACCGCTACCAGAGATACCACAGGCTGAGCAGCCAGATATACAGGAGCCTACTGAGCATCAGGCTGAGGCTGTTGCTGAGTGGCCTTTGTTGCACCGCTTAGTGGATCACTGCGTCTGTTGGCTACTGGTCGGGGAGGTAATAATAAGAACTTTATTTATTTTTTACCAAGAATTATTTAATTAGTTTAAATTATTTATTAATTACTTTTATTTTTTACAGGACCGAGGTACGTTGAAGGTTGCATCTCACGGAGGAAGATATCCACTATTCGACCTAAGGTGCACCACCATCATATTGCAGCATGATTGGAGCAGGCGAAGCTATTTCAGTTGGACGCCACACATCTCAACAACATCAACCAGGAGCTTGTATCTGCTTTTGTTGAGAAGTGGCATTCTAAGACTAGCTCCTTTCACATGCCTTTGGGGGAAATGACCATCACATTGGACGACGTGGCTGCGTTGCTCCACTTGCCGCTCACCAGCAATCATTTGGCTGAGCCTCTACATCTTTCACATCAGTGGCGTATCTAGGACCCCGGGTTAGGGTGTGCAAAAAATTTTAAAAACACACATTGCTATAAATATAATAAAAGAGGAAGAGAAGAAAGAAGAACTTACTCGAGAAGGAGGAAGCGCACGGAGAGAGAAAATTAGAAATGTATAATAGTGTACGTAATTGTGTGAATATGGTGTATTAGATAGGTGCAAAATCAGGAATTGTGATGCAAACAAATATTTTCTGAGTGCGCAAAATATTTTTTTAATAGGATACAAGTGCTAATAGTATTTTTTAATAGAAGTATTAGTACTAATACTATTTTTTCAGGGTGGTCGGTTGACCACCCTGAATTATAGCTAGATCCTCCCCTGTTTCACATGCAGAGGCCGTTCAGGCTGGGGTGGATTTTCTCGAAGTAGATGGGGCGACTTGCTGGACCGAGTTTAATTCCTGCAGGACTCCGACATGCAGATTCAGATTTTTAGAGGATGCCTACAGAGATAACATGCACCGGGGGCAATTTGATCATGCAGCACGGCGCTATATTCTACACTTGTTGGGGGAACCATCTTCTCCGACAAGAGTCACACGTACGTGCCTGCTAAGTGGATTGTTCTCATTTGCAATTTCGACACATGTGGCCAGTGGGCTTGGGGTCTAGCTGCTCTGGCATATATGTACGACCAGCTTAACTTGGCCGCTTATAGGGACACTAGGCAGATTGGCGGACACGCTTCTCTGCTACAGGTAATTAATAAATTAATTACTTTTATTCTTTTAATTGGTTTTATTGATATAATTAATTATTTATTCATTTAATTATTTTATTTCAGTGCTGGATTTATGAGTACTTCCCCACTGTCGTCCAGCGGAGGATGTTCCCTGATATTGGGCTTCCACGTTGCAGTAGGTGGAAGAACTTTAAGTGCGATGATCTGAAGCTTATAAATTTTCAGGAGCGGATCGATAACCTGCGGCTGGACTAGGTCATTCTGACGCCTTGGGAGGACCACAGACTGTACGTTCCATTCCATAGCATGGCACATTTCAGAGGTTGGCTGCTCTGGGGTGACATTGCTGTGATATATATGGCTGACCGGATCCGCTGGCAGTTTGGGCGCATCAAGCAGATCCCTCCTGCACCCATCTCAGGACCACGTCCATCAGTGATCTCCATTTTAGAGAGATTGTCGATGTATCCATCCCCAGCCCGGTATTTTTTTGTAGTAGCAGAGCCGCAGACGTGGCGGGTGAGTGCACCGATGACTATCTACCATGGTATCAGCGGGTGCCCATTCCACGACTGACTGCAGCTGAGGATGTACCAGAGCAGCATGTACCAGATCAGCAGGGCGCAGGCTGTAGCTGAGGATGTCGATCCATGGACCTATCAGGATGCGATGGATGCTGCCGCTGGACACATACTTGATGCTATGGGTTATGAGGGAGGCATTCCAGCCGATGTATATGACAGCCTTCATCAGGCTTTAGGACACTTAGACTTTTATCAGTAGATGTATTTATTTTGGTTTTCTTTTTGTATATGTACTTGTGGTTTATCGACTTTATTATATTACGGTTTTCTTTTTCCGTTTGTTATCGTTATCGTACTTTATTAAATTACTGTCGTTATCGTCTAATTTAAACTGATTTAAACTGATTTTTTAACTAATTTAAACTGATTTTTTTAATAAAAAAAATTACATTTCCGAATTTATGTGTAAATTCGGAATACATTGTTTTTATATATTCCGAATTTATACGTAAATTCGGAATGTATTTTAAAAAATTGCATTCCGAATTTACACATAGAGAGTATTTTGGTCCAAAATATAAAAATGGGGGTATTTTTGTCAAAAATGGGTATATTAGGCATCAGGGGCGCTTTTTAAAAGCGCCCCTGATGCCCAAAATACGGAGGGCCTTTAGGGGCGCTTTCTGAAAAGCGCCCCTGATGCCTAATATTCTAATATTACCGTTTCATACTCCCTCTCACTCTCAGTACTCGTCTATTTACCTCTTCTCTCAGTCTCTCTTACCTGAAACCCTCTTCACTCACACTCTCCCTCTTCTCTCCCTCTTCTTATTAGCTGACCAAAAAAAAAACTTATCACTCTCCACTCACTCAGTTAACCGTAAAATACAACACTAAGTCACCACTCACCAACACTAGCAACACGTGAAAACTGAAAATACCCGCTATCGTGCTCCGCCGCCGCCAGACGCCAAAACCGCACAGCACCAGCGCCACCGCCAGACGCCAGTCAACCACCACCACCCTCTGTCGTGCTCCGCCGCCGCCGCCGTCTCCACTTGTTCCGTCGTCGTCCCTGCTCTTTCTCAGTCAGTCATTCTCTACTTTCAATGTTAGATTTCCACAATGCTTCAATATTGATTCTGGGTTTTTTGATTCAATCCGTTTTACTAGCCCTTCTTCTATCTATTTTACTTTGTCATTTCGTTTTCATTGCTTCTTTGATTTCGTTTTCATTTTTTCAGTCAGTCAGTCAGTCAGTTTTACTTTTTCTTGATTCCTATTTTTAGGGTTTGTGTGATTTGGGAATTAGGAATTAAGAATTGGCAACTAATGTTGATGTTAGGAATTAGGAATTGGGAATTAGGAATTAGGAATTAGGAATTGGTCATGGTTCTGTTTGAAAGAAAATAAGCTGGCGTGAAGTAATGATAATTTGGCAACTAATGTGAATTTGGCAACTGATGAAACAAATAAATGATAATTTGGAAACTAATGATAATTTGTCATTATAATTTAATATACTATGTACACTTCTTATTAGGAATTTTGTTATAAAATGGTGTATGTCAACACTCAATAGCCAGCTAAAAGGATTCAAGAATGGATTCAAGAATATCATTGGATATTATATATGATATACTAGGGGGCCCTATTTTGAAAATAGTTGAATTATAGGATTTTCCTAAGGAGTGGGATTGATAATATAACACAGTGTTTAAGTGAAACTATAAAAGAACAAAGTGCAATGTCTTAGTTTCAAAAAATTGTACTTTGTGTGTTTTTCACCTTTAATATGTTTAAGTTCTCTTATCAGGAATTTATAATAAATTTCGGTCTAATATGATAGAAAATGGATGTCTGCCAATCGTCTGTCGAAAGAATATGTCGATGGAGTGAAATATTTTGTGAACTTTGCCGTTCGACGTTTAGGAACTTCTAGTAAGTTCAAGTGTCCTTGTTTAAGATGTTGTTACGCCAATCGAGTTACTACACTTGAGTTGGAAAGACATTTAAAGGCCAACGGAATCGATCAGAGTTACATTTGTTGGACAATGCATGGTGAGGAAAGAGGTGAACCTTCAAATATGGATAATAGTACTCAGAGATGTGATCCGGTTGATTATCCTGAAACACATACATTTGATGGCGACCAATTTGAAGAGATGACAAAGGCGGTTGAAGACGATCTTAATGCTTGTCCTCAAATGTTTGAGAAGTTGATAACCGATGCGGAGACACCGTTGTATGTGAGATGTACTGAATTCACAAAGTTATTGGCTGTGATAAAACTGTATAACTTGAAAACTTGCCACGGATGGACAGATAAGAGCTTTACGGAATTACTCACACTATTGAAAGATATGTTGCCGGAAGACAATGTGCTCCCTTCTAGGACGTATGATGCAAAACAAATGTTAGGCACCATTGGTTTGAACTATGAGAAGATACATGCTTGTCCGAATGATTGCATTTTATTTCGGAATGAACATGCGTTGTTAAAGTCCTGCCCTAAATGTAATGCATCGCGGTATAAGAAGAAAGAATCTGCTCTAGAAAAGGTATTGTGGTATTTTCCCATAATTCCTCGATTTAGGCGTATGTACCGTAGTTCGGAAGATGCAAAACAGTTGACTTGGCATGACGAAGAAAGGATTAAAGATGGTATGCTACGACACCCGACGGATTCTTCGCAGTGGAAAAAGATTGATATTGATTATCCCGATTTTGGGTATGACCCAAGAAACCTACGCCTTGCATTGTCTGCTGATGGATTTAACCCGCACGGTATTCAGAGTAGCTCCCACAGTACATGGCCTGTGATTTTGGCGATTTATAACTTACCTCCATGGCTTTGCATGAAACGCAAGTATATGATGTTGTCTTTGTTAATTTCTGGCCCCAAACAACCACGAAATCATTATTATTATTATTATTATTACTACTACTTTTTTTTTGGTATCGGACCCTCGCGGGCGACCCACGCAGTGTCCCAACGCTGTCAAAGAATGACTAATTTGCGCTCGCTACTTGGGGCTCTTAATCATTTCGTTGGCCAACACCCTATTTGACGTAGGCGGGAATCGAACCCGGGAGCAAACCGGATCGACCCCCACCATGTTATCATCATTATTATTATGATCATCATCATCATTATTATTATTATTATTATTATTATTATTATTATTATTACTACTACTATTATATGTTAATTTATTTGTATATATTTTAACTATAGGTATTTGTACCATGAGATTATGAGCACCATGGAACAAACAAAAAGATTTATATTCTTGTGCCCCCAACGTACTTTTCTACGCAACCTCCGCATTGATAAAGACATGTCAAAAGAAAAAGTTGGGGAATTGAAGGAAGCGGTTAAAGAAAACAAGGAAGCGGTAAAAGCATATATCAATAGTCGCTTGGCTTTGGCACGTGAAAGAATCTGTGATTGCTTGTTTTTGGCACCCATCAACTTAGGGTAAGAAATTTAATCTATCTATCTATCTATCTATATATATATATATATATATATAACGTGTTTTTGAAACATGTGTTATTTATTTGGTTATCCAATTTTTTTGTAGGATGCATCGGATATTGTTGGTAGTTGATCGTAGGAGAAATAGAATTTTCTATTTGGATTCATGTCACGGTCATTATAGCAACCACACCATGATGAGAGGAATGTTTGAAAGGTGTGTATTTAGATACATCGCATATTTCATCATATAAATTATATATATATATATATATATATATTTCGATTTATTAATATAGTTATATGTATGATGTTTCAGTTGTGTAGCAACTTATTGGGCATCGAATGAGGTCAGGACTAGAGGTGGGAACAATAAAACAAAATGGATAGTAATAAAGGTAAGTTTATAATCAATATTCTTATCCACGTAAATTTTGCTCGCATTTTAATAATTAATTGTTATTTTGATTTGTAGTGTCCGAGACAACCCAACAATGATGATTGCGGATATTATGTTATGAAGTTTATGAAGGACACAATCACTTACAATCAAATGGAAATTCCCCAAAATGTATGTAATTTTAATTTTTTATAGTTTGTTTTTTTGATAAGTATTTCCATATCTAGCATTTAACCACTTAGTTCTAAGTTTATTTTATTTTATTTTATTTTTGCAGTATTTTCCAGGACACGCGATTGGAGCTCATTTTCTGATGACCAACTTACTGAGATCAAAGGAGAGTGGTGTCGTCATGTTGCTAGTTTGATTAATGAAAATCGAAATTGAACTAATTTTGGTTAGCTTGTATTGGATGTCATATCATTTTTGTTGTCTATGTTGACATTCAGAATTTGATTAATGATTTATGTAATTTTTGTTGGTACTTTGTTGATATATATATATATATATATATATATATATATATATATATATATATATATATATATATATTAGATGGATTTATAGGTTTGTTAGTTGGAATTTGATTTTCAATTGGCTAGTTTGAAATTTGATTTGCAATTGGTCAGTTGATTTGAAATTTGGTAAATATAGATTGTTGTTGGTTGATGAAAATGAGAGTAGGGAAGTGCTGCCAAATATTGGATATACCAGAAACACGGAAAAAATATTTGAAAAAAAAAACATAGAATCAGGGGCGCTTTCTGCAAGCGCCCCTGTTGTTCTTAGAGTACTTGACAATCAGGGGGCGCTTTCAAAAAGCGCTCCTGTTGGTCAAGACCAACAGGGGTGCTTCTAATAGAAAGCGCCCCTAATTGTTAGTTGCGCGCTAAGACCATCAGGGGTGCTTCCTACAAGCGCTCCTGTTGCCTAACATTTAGGGGCGCTTCTTGCGCGCTCCTGTAGAGTGTTTGGCAACAGGAGCGCCAGATTTAGGGGCGCCCGAAAGTGCCCCAATGGATAAAAAAAAGCGCCCCTGATACCTTTTTCTGTTGTAGTGAGGATTTCTACTTTTAAATTGTGAGCGAAATTTAAGTTGAGGCTTTGAGATAATTATTTTAATACGATTATTATTATTTTATTATATATGTATATGTGGTACAAACGTGAAGTTTGATAAGATTTTATATATTTATTTATTTAAACCTTATTTACAAAATAGGTATGTTAAATATATATATATATATATATATATATAATTTTTTAATTTTAATATATATATATATATATTTATTATTTTATATATGTATATATACCAAAAAATAAATATGTTTGTTGTCCCATAAATTTTGGGGTTTTTGTGCGGTCGTACCTAATGCCGTAAGGTATTAGGTATTTGCATGAGTCTTCCAACGTCACATCTTCATCCAAAACCTTAAAGTATTAGTTATATAAGTCCTCTCTTTTATATTCCCTTCATTTAGTTCGTTCTTAGTACATGAATCACTAAGCTCACACTTGAATACTCAATGTGTGTATCGCAAAATGTTTCACCCGAACAAAGATTGTGCACACAAGCGCAATTTCAATAGAAGCAAAATAATATCCTCACGATTTTTAGATAAACTTTTCAAATCATATAAGCAAAATAATATTGTGTGAAAAAATAAAAGGAAGATAATATCATTTTCAAGATTTTCTAAGTAGGAGCACTCAGTCCCGAACTCATTTCGACGCAACCTTCATGTTTTTGGCACCTAGTGTATTATTTTCTACGGAAGAATTCAATCCAAGTAATATTTTCTATGAAAGAATTCAATTTAAATTTGATTAGTTGGTATATCTCATGGATAAATTGACGGACAAGTGTACCTAGCGATGTCAATTTTCCTACTCTCTAAACCACTAACCTTTTCTGACCTTAAGGTAAGAACATCCTTTACAAACTTGACTTTCATATGTAGACTTGCTTTCACATGTGAAATTCTATGAAGGTTCATGCATTCAAACCTTGTGATCATTTACCACACAATTTCCATACACTATAGAACCACTACCACTATTTCCTTCCAACTATATATAACAAGTTCATTGAACCACATTGCTCACAAAATCACATTGTCCTTCAACAACACTCCCAAAGCTAGCTAAATCCCTTTTATCACAATTTTTTCCATTTCACATAAAAACCATGGTCCAAGAGAAGAAGCTAGTTGACGAGGTATCTGGTTGGCTTAGAATCTATGACGACGGTTCAGTAGACCGGACATGGACTGGACCATCCGAGGTGAACTTCATGATCGAACCAGTTGCTCCCCATGACCAATTCATCGACGGAGTTGCCACCCGTGACGTGACCACCAAGACCATCCATGGTTCCAACCAATGCGTCCGACTCTACTTGCCGGAAAAAACATCCAAAGATAATAACAAGCTACCCATACTCTTCCACTTGCACGGTGGCGGGTTTTGCATTAGCGAACCGGACTGGTTCATGTACTACAGCATATACACCAGATTCGTCCAGTCCACCCAAGCTATTTGCGTCTCCCCATTCCTTCGTCGTGCACCAGAGCATCGCCTCCCTGCTACAGTTGATGATGCTTTCGCGACTCTCCAGTGGCTGCAATCGGTGGCCATGGGGAACGCAAACGATCCGTGGCTTGAGGAGCACAGTGACTTCAATCGGATTTTCCTCATAGGAGATAGCTCTGGAGGAAACCTAGTACATGAATTGGCTTCAAGAGCTGGTGCAGTCAACTTGAGTCCAGTTCGACTAGCGGGAGGGATTCCAATCCATCCTGGTTTTGTCCGGTCGAACCGGAGCCGATCCGAATTAGAAATGCCACAATCACCATTTTTAACATTGGATATGTTGGACAAGTTCTTAAGCCTGGCACTACCAATTGGGAGCAACAAAGACCATCCGATCACATGCCCAATGGGCTCAGCGGCGCCACCACTTGAGGAGCTGAAACTGCCGCCGTTTCTGCTGTGTGTGGCGGAGAAGGACCTGGTTAGGGATACAAATATGGAGTACTATGAGGCCATGAAAAAGGCTAATAAAGATGTGGAGCTTTATGTTAGTGAGGGAATGACACATAGTTTTTATCTCAACAAGATTGCTGTAGATTTGGATCCAACTGTTAGTGATCAGACAGTTGCTCTCATTGGTAGGGTCAAGGAATTCATTGACATGCATTAATGCATTAATATAATCGATGATATACTGCTCTCTCTCTCTCTCTCTTCAAATCCTTTGATGTTTTAGCAAATGACATTATTGGATAATATGGAGACCAAAATACCTCTATTTTATATTTTGTTCTCCACAATATTGCCTTGGTGGTATAACTATAATTATGTTAAATGAAAGTGGAGTTATCAATATTTAGTGAGATACTTATTTAGTATAGTGTGAATTTACCCTCTTAAAAATTCAGAAGTTCACGAATATTTAGAATAGTGTAAATTTACATTAATAAGTGATGAGATAATTAGTTTTGGCATTAGTATTTATTAAAGACTCAATTATAATTTTCAATATTGGACAAAATTTGAAGGCTAAAACATCAAAAGATTTGGGATAGAATGAGTGTAATGTTTTTTTTTTATGGATATAATGTTTTACTACTTTTTCTGTGTTGTGTATACCTAAATATGTGGTGTGTATCGATCAACACCAATTTCACATGTCCATTGAATCAAAAGCTAGACAAAAATGTTAGATAAAAGAGCAAAATCATCCACCTCTAAAGCATTAAAAGCACGACTCCTCTTGAAATGTCAACTCCATTAAGAACCCATTCTATCTCCCATGCCAGCAGTAGGATAATCATTCTGTAGAGAAATGTCGAACAAAGCAGGGAAACAAGTATAAAGCATTTCATTCAAAATAGTTTCAGAGATAGTTGCTTGAATATAATGATAAATATGAGAGCGTTCACATGTTAAGGCTACCCAATGGCTGACACACATATGACCTGGGGTAGGGGCGAAGCCAAGATTTTTATCCAATGGGTGTCGGAGATAAAATGTATGATTTATTAAAATAAATTTTAAGATGCACAAAATTAAGGGAAAATAAAATTTTGTACAATCTTTCCATTTGAAAGTTAAAAATATATGTTAAAATATTAATACAATGCTTACCTTCTGTTAACACCAAAAAATAATTAGGTCGTGGGGCCGAGGGCCGAAGAAAAAGGGAGAAGGGCTAGAGTGTTGGCAATCCATATGACTAGAAGCCCAAGAGATAATTGTTGATAGAGTGAACTCAGGAGAGGTCCTCGGGGCACACTACAAGACAAAACTCCCCGAGAAAGTGGTAAGCCCGAGGGCCAATAGGCTAACCCGAGGGAGAGTAAAGCCCCAGTCTATAGAGTGCCACGACCAGGGTGACTCGAGTGCCTAAGTTACTGCCAAGGGTGAAGAGCAACCGAATGACCAAGTGGCCGAGGTAAGGTAGGCTTGCTTGGAAGGCAAAACATAAGAGGCACGAAGATAGAACGTGGGAGTAGTTGAAGATCAAGCGAAGGAGTGAGGTCGTAAAAGACGGAGCGACGAGCATTTACCCCCCTAACTGTGGTAGTGGGATCGTGGGTAGTTACTCCGCCTCTTTAGGGATTAGGAGCAATTATATATATATATATATATATATATATATATATATATATATATATATATATATATATATATATATATAAAGCAATGAAACAATAAGAAAAGAAGGTAGATAAAAGTTTCCTTTAATCCATAACAAAAACATGTTAACGTATATAAGGTCTAATTCAATTGGTAAATGTTGAAATTGGTTGGTTGTATATTATGTCCCAAGTTCGAACGTAGGACCTCACAATTGTGTGTGAGTTTCTAATGGCACTTGTCACTTCGTCTACAAGCCAAAAAAACATGTTAACAAAATCAGATAAAAGGTTTCAACAAAAATCAAATGGAAGATTTAAAAAATAACAAAATAAGTATAACAGACCGTGAGATTTGCTTGTGGTGGGAGAGGGGGATTTTTTCTCCTTTTTTTCATAAGAGAATTATATTAAAGATGAGTACTAGGGGTACCTTGACAACAGAATTAAAACTGGCCAATGGGTTAGTCCACCATTGGGTTATAGAACAAATACAATTCCCACCTGCCTTACTTACAAACCAACCCCAAGATGTATGTTTAATACAATTAACAATAGAAGCAATATTGTTTATAGAGTCTCTAGCCAAATAGACCATATAATAGCAAACTAAGTCAAATATTTGAACTTCCTACAATATGTTTTCCAGTGATGGTTTCGCCAAACCACAAGAAATGTTGTAATCCTTGAAGCCCCACCTCTGGATGCTTTCCAATCAAATCAAAGACTTGCTGCCAAATTGTAAGAGAGAAGGGACAAGCAAAAAACAAATATTGTGTTGACTCACCCATAACAATGTTTCAAAGTTAAAGTGCCAACATATCGCTACCAATTTCAAAACCATCACTTTTAGTTCCTAAAGTATTTTTGATTTTTATTCAAAGTGATGTGACTTTTTTTATTATGTGGCCAGACTGACATAGAAAAAATAACTACATGCACTACTAAAAGTGATGGTTTCAGAATTGCAAGGACAAAAGCGATTTTTTTTTACACTGAGACTAAAATAAAATCAGCAAAAGTAAAATGGAATGACCAAACTTACAAATCAAAGATAGTTGGTGGGCAAAAATACAAGTAAACTATTATACTTTAGCCACCTCGTAAAATTTATGCTAACTCCACCACTATCTAGAAGTGTCCTCTTTTCCTAACTCAATGGGCATAACCCCCTCATCCTGTAGGGCGCCTAACATGCCTTTTGAGCCTAGTGCTTTCTTCATTGATCTCATCGTCATCTGAGCCTTGATCACTATCAGTTTAAGGGTTTTTTTTGTACCCCCACCCTTTGACACAATTAACCCAGCTCAGCAAAAAGATGCAATTACCTTTCACAAAATTTAAAAACCCAAACATACCCCAGCTCAAAAATTCACTCGGATTTATCTTTTAAAAGATAAATTCGTTTTTCGTTTTTTTTCGGGAAATCGGATTTATTTTTAAAAGATAAATCCGATTTCCGAAAAAAACAGAAAACAGATTTATCTTCTATTAGATAAATCCGCCTTGTGTATTTAAAATAACTGTTTTTTATTTAAATTTTTTTTAAAGAGGTTATAAAAACACTACTAAAAATCCGTTAAGGAGTCAAAACTAATCTAAAAATTATAAAAACACCACTAAAAATCTAGTAAAACCAAAATAAGGTCAGGCAAATTTTTTTGGATTTTTTGGAGATTATGAAAATTTAAAAAAATTAATAAAAAATAGTAAACGATGGAATTTGGGATTTTGAGCCCCTTTATCCTGAAAGAAGTCCCTGATTTTTTTCAGATTTAATGGCCGTTGTTTCATTACAATCTGAGTAGGTTGCCCGAAAACCGATTTTTTAGCCTAAATTATTCACCCGACGTACAACATCGTCACATGTTAACGAACTACACACAAAACAAAACCAAAAGACGGCCGATATTCATAGCTATTTTAGTTTTTTTTTAAAAATTAATTTTAATTTTGATTTCAAAGAGGATTTATCTACCCAATAGGTAAATCTGATTTTAAAAATAACAAAATAGATTTACCTATTGGGTAGATAAATCTGCTTTGTTATTTTTGCAAATCAGATTTACCTATTAGGTAAATAAATCCAATTTGCATTTTTGCAAATCGGATTTATCTACCCAATAGGTAAATCCGATTTGCAAAATAATAAAGCGGATTTAACCCCCACCTAAGGTAAATCTGCTTTGTTATTTTTGCAAATCAGATTTACCTATTGGGTAGATAAATCCGTTTTTGGGAAGCGGTATTTTCGGGTTTTAAAAATTATGTGGGGGTATATGGGATGAGGTGGGGGTATAAAAAAAACCCTCAGTTTAAACTATTCTTTTTATAAAAATTAAATATAGTTTTTTGAAATAAATATTTATAAATTTCAACTTAAACAACAGTCTTCATGTAAGTGAGAAATATTGAAAAGTGCTAGCAACACTCTTTATTACTCTATTTTCGACACTCTCTTTATGATTGGTTAAAATTCATGTGAGTCTCACTAAATTATTGTGTTCCATTTTCAAAATTGTGGAACGTACATAAATTATAACCAATTATGTTAGAGAGAATGTTAAAAAGACAGTGTCGCTAGCATTTCTCGAGAAAATATAATGTGTGTGTTGCAAAATGTTTCACACACAAAGATTGTGCACACAAGCAGCAATTTCAATAGTAGCAAAATAATATCCTCTCGATTATTAGATAAACTTTTCAAATCATATAAACAAAATAATTTTCAAGATTTTCTAAGAACTCTCTACTCAGTCCCAAACCCATTTCGGCGCAACTTCCATGTTTTTGGCGCCTACTGAATTCGCGAGAGGAAAAAGCATGGAAATTATTTTCTAAACGAATTCAATCTAATTAATATTTTTTATGGAAGAATTCAATTAAATTTGATTGGTTGGTATATCTCTTGAATTAACTTGACGGACAAGTGTACCTAGTGATGTCAATTTTCCTACTTTCTAACTTTCAGGTGAAGACATCCTTTACAAACTTGACTTTCATACGCAGACTTGCTTTCACAACTGAAATTCTATGAAACCTTCATGCAATCGACCCTTCTGATCATTTACCACTAAATTTCCACACACTTTCAAATCACTATCATTCTTTTATTTCTTTTCCTTCCAACTATATATATAACAAAGTTCATTGAACCACAATGCTCACACAATCACATTGTCCCTCAACAACACTTCAAAAGCTAGCTAAATCTCTTTTATCACAATTTTTTTTCATTAGACAAAAAAAAATGGTCCAAGAGAAGAAGTTAGTGGACGAGGTATCTGGTTGGCTTAGAATCTATGATGACGGTTCAGTAGACCGGACATGGACCGGACCACTCGAGGTGAATTTCATGATCGAACAGGTCCCTCCCCATGACCAATTCATCAATGGTGTTGCCATCCGCGACGTGACCACCACCACCACCATACATGGTTCCAGCCCACGTGTTCGACTTTACTTACCGAAGAAAACACCCAAAGATAATAACAAACTACCCATACTCATCCACTTGCACGGTGGCGGGTTTTGCATAAGCGAACCGGATATGTTCATGTACTACAGCATATACACTCAGTTCATCCAGTCCACCCAGACTATATGTGTTTCTCCATTCCTTCGTCGTGCACCAGAGCACCACCTCCCTGCTATAATTGATGATGCTTTCGCGGTGCTTCAGTGGCTACAATCTGTGGCCAAGGGAGACGTGAACGATCCGTGGCTTGAGGAGCACGGTGATTTCAATCGGGTTTTCCTCATAGGAGATAGCTCCGGAGGAAACCTAGTGCACGAATTGGCATCAAGAGCTGGTTCGGTCGACTTGAGTCCAGTCCGACTTGCAGGAGGAATTCCAATTCATCCCGGTTTCGTCCGGTCAAACCGGAGCCGGTCTGAATTAGAAATGCCACAATCACCGTTTTTAACATTGGACATGCTGGACAAGTTCTTGAGCTTGGCACTACCTACTGGGAGCAACAAAGACCATCCGATCACATGCCCGATGGGCTCCGCAGCGCCACCACTTGAGGGGCTGAAACTGCCACCGTTTCTTCTGTGCGTGGCTGAGAAGGATTTGGTTAGGGATACGCAGATGGAGTACTATGAAGCCATGAAAAAGGCTAATAAGGAAGTGGAGCTATTTGTTAGTGAAGGAATGACACATAGTTTTTATCTCAACACGATTGCTGTGGACTTGGAACCCTATGTTAATGCTCAAACGGTTGCTCTCATTGGTAGGGTCAAGGAATTCATTAACCTGCATTGATGCATTAATTACTGGAAGATATATTACTATAATGTTTTGTTATTTTGTGATTTACTGTATCGATCAATACCTAATAAGAGTGTTTTCTTTACTTTTATATTTGTCACTACATTACATGTTGTTAGATTTATTAAGTTTTTTTTGACAAAAAGTGAGATTTATAGGTTTTTTCCGACAAAAACTTGTGATTTATAAGTTGGTGGTAGTTTTTTTTTTTCCGATAAGTAAAAGATATTATGAGTTGGTGTATTTGGTTAGCGCGCAACAACCTCTTGTTTAGGGGGGAGGAAGTTAATAATAATTCTATTATCGCTCGTGTCAAATGTTTGTCTTGGAGCTCGTTTATTTATAGGGTGAGTAGTCGCTCTAATTATTCTGCTACCTCGTGGTGGAATAATACCATTTTATGAATGAACAATTTCCGATTTGTTGTTTGGGTTTGAGCGTCCCTAGTGCTACTTCAATGAATCATTGCTTATCGGAAAAAAAATTATGAATTCCATCTTGACAAAGAAATATGGAAAAGAGTACACCAAAGTACTTTGGAGAAGCTACACCAAAGCATAGCTGAAAGCACATACTTGCATCAATCAAAGCACTAGGAAACTACCACACCAACAGGACAGGGAAAAACTTCTAATGCAGCTCCTTGAGCGAGAACTCCCAAAAAAAAACTCCTCTCAGAAAGTAGTAGCTAGGTTGGTCACATCAATGTCAACGACCACGTCAACGTCAACAGGCATCGATGGGCTCTAAATCTGGCCTGTGATGGGAAGATGCAGTAGGTTGGTCACGTCGTCCAATGTAATTTTCATTTCACTAAATGGTAGGTGAAATGAATTAGTCTCTGGGTGCCACCTCTCCACAAACGCCAAAGTAAGATTGTGGTCGACGAGGGTATAAATGAATGTTGTAGGCTGGATAGACCAGAAGACTTCTTTATTCAAGTAGCTATTTGCTGAGGATGGCCAAAATGGACAATTTTCACTAATTTGGAGCCATGTGAAGGTACCTTCAAGGCTTCAGTTCTGCAAATACGTATAGAAACATATTAATAAAAACATAATATACTACTTTGGAGCCTAATAATGTGTATACTGTTCTTGAGCCTCAAATTCCATACGGTCCTCTGCCGCTCGATGATGACCGCCCTGTCCCTCATGTTTCCACTCATAAGAAGTGTCACCCCATACTCTCAAAGGAGTCTCCATGTCATCTAACTGTCAACTCTCATCGCGATCTTTAAAGGTGCGCTCGATTTTGCCATCTTTAACTCCAGTGTGCGACACTCCAATCAAATTAAAAACATCAATAAAACAAAATTAAGTCAAAAAATGAGAAATTTTTTAAAAAAAATTACAAAAATCATTCCAGATTTATCTAACGGCGGACATAGGTGTATTTCAGGGGGTTTCACTTGAACCTCCTGGAAAAATAAAACTAGCTGTTATATCTTAGAAAAAAAATTGCACACCCTAAAAAAGATGTTTTGCACCTAAGTCCCTAATTTTGCGCCACACTCAGACAATAATCTATTTTATTTTAAATATGCTGATTCTCTTAATAGTATTTAAATGTGAGAAATATCTTTTGCACCCAAGTCTCTAGTTTTGCATCAAAAAATTTGCACCCCCTTAGTGTCCTGGATTCGCCACTGGATTTATCTATAAAGATATTTCCATAATTTAATTTTTAAACTTGTACTCCGGATTTATTTAAATATATCCAGAATCTAACAATCAAATCCTTCATCATTTAATTACAACCTTGTCACTAAGTTTCAAAAGAGAGGCAGCTACATGATGCTACAAAATTTCTATTTCACAATAGACCAAACTAGACAGAAAAGCTCCTATTCCTATAGCCGCATCGTACCGAAGTCATTAAAATAATAGTTATCGCTTAAGATGAGACCTACCCAAAATGCAATAAGTCCTGGGTTGAACTGTAGATCCCAAAGACAATCTACTCTTATGTCTATAAATCTGGGAAAAAAATAAAGAATAATCGGGTGAGTCATAAAGACTCGGTGAGAGCATAATAAACAAAGTGGATAGGAAGGAGAAACCAAAATAGCACAAGTGGTTCCTAATCAAACACGATTGTTATACAACAAAAGAATTAAACATGGAAATCAATATCATCTTGTACATAGATATGTACAACAATCATAGGATTATACTTTTTCAACATATCTCATATCAAGGACGTGACAAGCAACACAAACTATCTACTATATGCACATAGACCACATTATCTCTTCGTCGTGGCAAACGGTAATCATAGGCCGTATTATCTCTTCGTCACGGCAAAACAGAAAGCAAAGGTTGTATTATCTTTTCGTCACGGCAAAACAGTAATTTAAAAAGGGCTATGAGCATTTCACTCATAGGCTGCATTCTCTCTTCATTGCAGCTAACGGTACATAGACTATGAGCGTTTGGCTCATAGCTGCATTAGCTCTTCGTTGCAATGCAGCTAACGGCATCAAACATCAACACCAACCATAAGAATTAAGACACATAAAATAGAAATAAAAATTTTGGTTATTATTTGCAAGCAAAAACTCATTTGAGAAAGTTTACTTGTTTCTCCCATAAAGAAAAGAGATAAAAAAATGCCACATTGTAGATTAGCTTCTCACAACTATGAAGAATGAGCTAAATCCCGCGAAGCCTGCACCAGTAAAAATAGACATACATACTAGGATCCATCAACCCAAGAACTTAAGATGTCTCCCGAAAGACCGTTCGATGGTTGAATAGCAAACTTAAAAGAATGATTACTCCACAAAATACCCACCTTCCTCTCAACAATAATATTTTTCCTCTTGGTTTCTTGAATACAAATGAAATCAAAATTACCGGATTTAATAAGAGATGCTAACTGGTGACGTTCACCTCGGTCGCCCCACCCGCAAATATTTAAGGATAACAAGTTCATGGAACAACATTGTTGTTCACCCTCTTGCTGCAATCTGCTTCATCTCTACTCTCCCCTTCCACAATCATATTGACAACTTTCATCAGGAAATTTACCCTCCACTCCCAATCTTTTCGCAGCATCCCAAACCTTTTGAGCAACACCTTACAAAGCCCAAAAAAAATTGTTACAAAAAGCTATCTGGTCTGGAAATGCAGATTCGAAGAAGCTAACGACAATTGCCTGGTCCAAAATCTGTTCTCCCACCCTCGAAGGAGGTTTGGGTGTGCGCTCTCTGCGTGCCATTAATGAGTCTGCTATGACTAAACTTACTTTTGACATGCTTTCCTCTAAGGGGCAATGGGCAAATTTTATTAGAGCTAGGTTTTATAAAAGAAACATTTCTGTCTCTTATCATGTGAGGTCTTCTCTTTGGCCTGCCCTGCATGCCAATATTCCTACTGTTATCTCGAACTCCACTTGGAATATTGGCGATGGTACTAATATTTATTTTTTGACTGACAAATGGCTTTCTAAGCCACTTTCTTTGGTTTTTAGTTTTCTTATGCAACTTCAACAGTTGTTGACGTCGAAGGTCAGTGATTACATCCATGACTTCCACTGGAATCTCCCTACGGAGCTTCATCTTTGGTACCCTTCCATTTATACAGAAATTATCAGCCTTCCTATTCCTCGCTTCGCGGTGGTTGGTACTCTAGCTTAGGACCATTCTTCTTCCGGTCTGTTATCTTCTAAAGAATCTTATGAGTTCCTCAATCCTAGATCTGTGGTTGTCTCTTGGGTAAACGAGATCTGGCGATCGTGTGTTCCTCCTACAAAATCTTTTCTTCTATGGAGAGCTGCCCATGATCGTCTGCCTACTGATGATAACCTCAAAAAGCGGGGTTGCATAGTGGTCTCTGTTTGTTGCCATTGTGGTAAGAATGAGGAAACTACTAACCATTTATTCCTTAGCTGCCCTTTTGCTCAAAAAATTTGGCAGTGGCTACAATCTTCTATCAACTGCTTTATTGATACTTCTAGTATTTTGTCTCTCCTCTCTGTTTTGAATGGATCTTGGAGTGATCAACTGTTGGATGTCTTAGCAGCTGCCATTATTCATGTTCTCTCCAGCATTTGGTTGAGCAGAAATAAATTACGCTTTGATAATAAAGTTGTTACTCTTCAACATATTCTTCAACAGATCAAGATCTCCACTTTTCTCTCGGGTTCCTCCTCGCATGGCCACATGTTCAACACTATGACAGAGTTTTCAATTCTAAATTTTTTTCGTGTCAGTGGGAATCCTAGGAGATCTCAAGATATTATTCAAGTCGATTGGAAAGCCCCCATCTGTGGTTGGTTCAAATGTAACACTGATGATGCCTCTAAAGGCTCTCCTGGCCCCTCTTCTTGTGGTGGAATTTTTTGTGATTATAGAGCCTCTATTGTTGGTTGTTTTGCATCTTTTTTGGACAATGGCACTGCCCTTGATTCTGAGCTTTTGGCAGCCATGACAGCTATTGAGATCGCTTTTGAAAAGGGGTGGCGTAAAATTTGGCTCGAATGCGATTCCTCTTCTGTTGTTGCTGCTTTTAAAAACCCTGACATTGTCCCTTGGAGACTTAGAAATCGTTGGGGAAACACCTTGGGTCTTTGTTCGCAAATGAACTTTATTGTCTCTCATATTTTTAGAGAAGGAAAAGGTTGCGCTGATAAATTAGCGGCTTATGGTCTAGCTAGTAGAACTTATACTTGGTGGAGTTTACCTCTGAGCTTCATCTTAGATGACTTTTGGCATAATAGGTGTTAGGATAATTAGTGAGGTAAACCATAGTTAAGTCATTTTGGTTAGTCTAAACCACACTAGTTAGGCCTAACAGTTTCTGTTACTAGTGTTAGTTAAGTCTGTTTCACGATGTAACAGTTTTAGCTCTATAAGAGCAAATTCTCATTGAATGCAAACATAAGTTTGAGCCATTTTCTTTGTACAATCTAACAATTGGTACCAGAGCTCCGAATTGGGGCCTGGCTTGAACAAAGCAAGATCAAAATTCTTCGAGTTTCAACAATGGCGACGACGACGAACGGCAACGGCGGTGAAAGTAACTTCATGCAGCCATTGATTCCGCGTATTGACAAACATTACGAGCACTGGAGTATGCTTATGGAGAATTTTCTAAGATCAAAAGAATACTGGCAATTGATTGAAGATGGAATCAACGAACTAGAAGAAGGGGTGGTGCTATCCGAAGCACAACGCAAGAAATTGGATGAATCTAAACTCAAAGATCTCAAGGCGAAGAACTATCTGTTTCAAGCAATTGACAGGATCACGCTTGAGTCAATTTCAAGAAAAGATACATCGAAGGATATCTAGGAGTCTCTGAAGAAGAAATTCCAAGGGAATGCGAGAGCCAAGAGATCAACACTCAACGCATTGAGGAAAGATTTCGAGTCTTTGGAATTGAAATCAAGCGAAACAATTGTTGATTACATTCCCAGAGTTATGCAGATGGCGAACAAGATGAAGATTAATGGTGAGAATCTTCAAGATGTGGTAATTGTTGAAAAAATTATTAGGTCCCTCACTGAGAAGTACAACTATGTTGTGTGTGCCATAGAAGAGTCAAAAGACACGGATCAGATGTCAATAGATGAACTTCAAAGTTCTCTAATTGTTCATGAACAGAAACTTCTCAGAACCAACAAAAACAACGGAGAAGAACAAGCTTTAAAGACTGCTACTCAAGAAAGAGGGAATGCGAATTCTAGTACAAGAGGCAGAGGCAGCTTCAGAGGAAGAGGCAGAGGAAGAGGTACGCAAAATAAAGAAACTGTGGAATGTTACAAGTGTAAAAAACTGGGACATTACAGGAATGAATGTCCAGATTGGGACAAAGAAGCAAACTATGTAGAAGAAGAAGATGAGGATACAATGTTGCTAATGGCCATAACAGGATCAGATTCTGCAGAAGAAGAAGAAGATGAGGATACAATGTTGCTAATGGCCACAATAGGACCAGATTCTGCAGAAGAAGAAGATGAGAATACAGTGCTGCTAGAAGAAGAAAGCAATGATGCAATGATGTTGATGACCACCTATGAATTACAAGAACAGAAAGAAGGAATATGGTACTTTGATTCTAATTACTCAAATCACATGATTCAAGATAATGACATAATGTTACTGATGGCAACAACAGATATGCAAAAGAAAAAGGAAGAGACATGGTATTTGGACTCTGGATGCTCAAACCACATGAGTGGAAATAAAAGGTGGTTCACTGATCTTGATGAGAGTTTTAAGAAAACTGTGAGACTTGGCAATGACACCAGAATTGAAGTTGCAGGGAAAGGCAGCATTAAAGTACAAGTGAATGGAGTGAATCACATAATAACTGAGGTCTATTATGTACCTGAACTCAAGAACAATCTCTTGAGTATAGGTCAACTCCAAGAGAAAGGTCTAGCAGTATTATTTAATGATAACAAGTGCAAGATATATCATAAGAAAAAGGGCCTAATTCTGGAATCAAATATGGAGAATAACAGGATGTTCAAGTTGATTACTGAGCCAATGAACAAAATGATCTGTAGTGAAACTAAATGCCTTCAATCAACCACTGAAGATGAGTCCTACACATGGCACTGCAGATATGGTCACTTAAGTCTCAAAGGATTGAAGGAGTTAAAGGGTAAAGACATGGTGAAGGGCCTGCCACAACTAGCAGAAAAAATGAAAGTATGTGAAGACTGCTTAAAAGGAAAGCAACACAAAGACACAATGCCAAAAGGGAGTCAATGGAGAGCTGCAGAAAGATTGGAGCTCATACATTCAGACATTTGTGGACCTATAACTCCTGCCTCCAATAGCAATAAAAGGTATTACTTGACCTTCATTGATGATTTCTCTAGAAAAACTTGGATTTACCTATTAGAAGAAAAATCTCAAGCTTTTTCTAAGTTTAAATGCTTTAAAAGTATGGTAGAAAATGAAACTGGTCTAAAAATAAAATGCATGAGAACTGATAGAGGAGGAGAATACAATTCTGCTGAGTTTGATAGTTATTGCATAGATCAAGGAATCAAAAGGCAATTAACAACAGCCTACAACCCACAGCAAAATGGGATGGCAGAAAGAAAAAATAGAACAATTATGAATATGGTAAGATCTATGCTGTGTGGAAAAGGAATGCCCAAGAGTATGTGGCCAGAGGCTGTGAATTGGACTGTGCATATATTGAACAGATCACCTACATCAACAGTGAAAGACAAGACACCAGAGGAGGCCTGGAGCAAATGTAAACCCTCTGTGGTACATCTAAAGGTATTTGGATGCATAGGTCATGTGCACATACCAGATGTAAAGAGAACTAAACTAGAAAACAAGAGCAACAAGTGTGTCTTCTTAGGCATCAGTGATGAGTCTAAGGGCTACAGACTGTATGATCCACAAGAAGGAAAAGTTGTCATTAGCAAAGATGTAGTTTTTGAAGAAAGTGAGTGCTGGGATTGGAGTAAGAGTCATGAGCATGAGGTTACTGCTGATCTAGAATGGGGAGATTCAGGATTTGAATCAAACAGTGATGAAGGAAATTGAAGATGAAGAAGCCCTTACAGAATTGAACACTGATGAAGAACAGGGTGAACAAAACAATGAAGATCACAATCAACCAACTGAGACAACAAATGAAATTGAGAATGTTAATGAAGGAAGAAATAGAAGACCATCTACTTGGCTTAGAGACTATGAAACTGGTGAGGGATTGTCAGAAGAAGAAATTGAACTAAACATGATCCAAAATGATCCTGATACCTATGAAGAAGCTGTGAAGAGCTCCAAGTGGAGACAAGCAATGGATGCTGAAATAGATTCAATTGTGAAAAATGAAACTTGGCAACTAACTGACTTACCAAAAGAAGCAAAAAGAATAGGAGTAAAGTGGATATATAAGACCAAATTGAATGAATTAGGCCAAGTAGACAAGTATAAAGCAAGATTGGTTGCCAAAGGATACTCTCAAAAACAAGGAATTGACTACACAAAGGTGTTTGCTCCTGTTAGCAGACTTGACACTATTAGAACTGTGATGGCTCTGGCTGCTCAGAAGGGTTGGACATTGTTCCAACTTGATGTCAAATCAGCCTTTCTCTATGGCACACTGACTGAGAATGTGTATGTGGATCAACCAAAAGGTTATGAGAAGAAAGGAAGTGAACACAAAGTCTACAAATTGAAGAAGGCTCTCTATGGATTGAAGCAAGCTCCAAGGGCCTGGTTCAGCAGAATTGAAGCTTACTTTCTTCAACAAGGATTTGAAGCAAGTAAGAATGAACAGACACTGTTCATGAAGCAGAGAACAGATGGTAAAATTCTAATTGTAAGTATATATGTAGATGATCTAATATATACTGGGAATGATACTGAAATGATGACTAGCTTCAAGGACTCCATGAAGCAAGAATTTAGCATGACAGACCTGGGAAAAATGAGATATTTCCTTGGAATTGAAGTGGTCCAAACTGATGAGGGCATAGGAATACGTCAAAGAAAATATGCAACAGAAATTCTGGAAAGGTTCAACATGTCTGGATGTAATCCAGTGAAGGTGCCAATGCAACATGGTTGCAAGCTTGTCAAAGATGAACTTGGAGAAAAAGTTGACAGCACTCACTACAAACAACTAGTTGGAAGTCTTATGTATATGACTTCCACTAGACCTGACATCATGTTTGCAGTTAGCATTATTAGCAGATTTATGAGTGCCCCTACTCAGTTACATTGGCAAGCATCCAAGAGAGTGTTGAGATATTTGCAAGGAACTCTCAATCTAGGAATTATGTACAAGAAGGGAGGGAACACTGAGCTAGTTGGCTATACGGATAGTGACTATGCTGGAGACTTAGAGGATAGAAAGAGCACATCTGGTTACATTTTTATGTTAAGTAATGGTGCAGTGGCTTGGATTTCAAGGAAGCAACCAATTGTAACCTTATCCTCCACTGAAGCAGAATTTGTAGCTGCTGGAGCAGCAGCTTGTCAAGCCATTTGGATGCAAAAAATTCTTAAAGACTTAGGATTCATGCACAATGTGAGCATCACTTTAATGTATGACAATACCTCAGCCATAAAACTCTCTAAAAATCCTATTTTGCATGGCAGGAGCAAACATATTGAGGTGAGATTTCACTACCTCAGGGACTTGGTCAAAGCTGGAGCTGTGGAATTGAAGCACTGTGGGACAAAGGATCAGCTTGCAGACTTGTTAACCAATCCAGTCAACAGAGAAAGTTTTTTAAAGCTCAAAAACCAGCTTGGAGTTTGTGAAATACCTATGACAGAATGATTGTGTTCATCTCAGGAAATTTGAGTCTGAATTGTTCTCTTGTCTGTAATTTTTCTGTTTTGTGAATTGTCTGTCATTCCTACCGATGAAAAGATATAAACTGATTTAGCAATTGTTGTATAGGAAATCAGTTTAAGAGAGGGTATGTTAGGATAATTAGTGAGGTAAACCATAGTTAAGTCATTTTGGTTAGTCTAAACCACACTAGTTAGGCCTAACAGTTTCTGTTACTAGTATTAGTTAAGTCTGTTTCACGATATAACAGTTTTAGCTCTATAAGAGCAAATTCTCATTGATGCAAACATAAGTTTGAGCCATTTTCTCTGTGTACAATCTAACAATAGGCAAGGTCTTGTTTTTTTCAAATTTAGATGATTTTTTCTCGGGGTTAGGTCTCCTTGGCTCTCTTCATCTATTCTGTAGTCTGTTTATCTTGCTTGTTTGTTTCCCTGACAAAGGTTTCGGCCTAATCCCCCCTTGGTCCTGCTTGTACTTCTTTTTGTTTTTTTTTATTTAAGATAGAGTGCTCTTTTTCCTTCTGATGATTTATCCCTAAGGAGGGTTTGCATCGGAAGGTTTTAACGAGACTCTTTAAATTTAAAAAAAAAAAAAACACTAGAAATTGACCCATCACATAACAGGAGTCTGATTTAGGATACTAAGCCAAAACTTAGTAACAAATACTAAAGGGATAGATTAGTAATTTCCCCACTCACACACTATTTATTTTAATATATATATAAAAGTAAATATACATATACATAAATAAATTAAAATAAATAGCACCACCACTACCGCCGGCTGGTCGCCGGAGAGCCATCGTGACCGCTGCCATCGACCGCCGGATCACCGCCGCGGGAACCACAGTCGGCCGCCAGAGCTCGGGCGACGGCCGCCACGCCGTCGCCGGAGCTCTGCCGGTGGCCACCGCCTGCAACCACCACATATATATTTATATATTTACATATAATATATATTTATGAATATAAAAAATTAATAAATAAAAATGTTTTTTTATTAATGGATGGTTAGTAGCCACTTAACCATTGTTATACAAAACTGTGGTTAGTGGCCACTAACCACAGTTGTGCATATCTGTGGTTAATGGCCACTAACCATTGCTACGCACATTTGTGGTTAGTGGCCTCTAACCACAGTTATGCATATATGTGGTTAGTAGCATCTAACCATTGTCATGCACTTTGTGGCTAGTGACATCTTATCATTGTGGTAATTACTCGCGGAACACATCCACTTCTTTCTATTTTCACGAAAATTTTTCTTGAAAAGCATCATTTTCCTTTGTAAAAATTGGTTAATGCCTGTTACGGCTGGTTTTGTACATTAACCACACATATGCACAACACTGATTAGTGGCCACTAGCCACAGAACTGCTCAAGACTGGTTAGTGGCCACTAACCACAGATAGTACAATTGTGGTTATTAGATGTTAGGTTGATAATGTGACTCTATTTATTAATAAAAACATTTTTATTTATTATTTTTTTATATTTATACATAATATATATTATATATAATATAAATATATATTTGGTGGTTGCAGGCGGTGGACGGCGGCGGAGCTCCGGCAGTGGATCTCCGGTGATCGGCGGCAGTCCTCGCGGCGGAGCTCAGGCGACTGACGGTGGTTGGTGGCGGCAGTCACAATGGCTCTCCGGCGACCGGCCAACGACGGTGGTGGTGCTATTTAGCGGTGGTGGTTTATATATCCAACAACACACTTATATAAAAAAAAAATACAACACCCGTATTTTAAAAATGGCAACAACACCCTTATTCATTATCAACCATTAGATCAAATTAGATTAATAAAAAATGGATCCAATGGCTATAATTAATTTAGTAAGAAAAACTAAGCAAATTGCTTAGTAACATAAACCAAAGCCACATAACAATGTCCCTGCGAAGAAAATTAAAGAGGAGTTAGGCTTGGTTTGAGGCACATTAATTTGGCTTAAATGCACTTTTGGTCCCCCTATTTTACTCATTGTGCAATTTTGATCCCTCTATTTTATTTTGGGCAATTTTGGTACCCCTATTTTACAAAGTTGTGTAATGTTGACCAAATTGGAATTTCAAACTCTAAGATGCTGATGCGTCAATATTTTAATTGACATGACAATTGACTGACCTTTATTGGCATGCCACTTCATTTCTTTAATAAAAAACATTTGCTTTAATTTTATATTTTATAAAATGTATATAAAAAATAATAGCATAATTTTTATATGGCTTAAGTAATTAAATAATTAAATTTTATAATTTACAAAGCCACGATCTTTCTTTCTTTCTTCCCAGAAATCCAATTATTCCACGTTTAACCCATGATGTATTTTAAATTGGAATCATCCCATAACAAGCGCAAGGTTCACTATAAATAAATATTTTATAAAATTAAAATAAATGCTTTTTAATAAAACAAATAAAGTGGCATGCCTACAAGTCTTTGTCAATTGTCGTGTCAATTAAAATATTAACACATCAGCAACATTTTAGAGTTTGAAATTCCAATTTTGTCAACATTGCATAATTTTGTAAATTAGGGGACCAAAATTGCCCAAAACAAAATAGGGGGATCAAAATTGCACAATGATTAAAATAAGGGGACCAAAAGTGCATTTAAGCCTATTAATTTCAGATTGACGCCCTCCAACCGAAGTCTCAGGAACAATCGCTAACTCACGAACCAGACTAGGATCAGAAGTGCACATTTTGGTATAATAAAAAATCTTTCACTTGGGTCAAGATGGAGAAAAAATAAAACAGCAATATTAATAATAAAGTCTTGTTTTCCTCAAAACAAAAAAAAAATAGAAGTCTTGTACTTTTAGTTGTGCCCATAGACTAACAGTAATGAACCATGGGAGAAAAACAATTAAACCAATGCGTAACATACAAAGCATCCCAAAAATGCATTTTTGTGAGTATGATATTCTATTTAAGATTAAAATTACCAGCAAATTATAGAAATCTTGCATCATGGGTCAACATATTTACTAGTTAATATTTTTTTTTGGTATACACTATTTAATATTTTTTATTTTATGTATCATTTGCTAAAACATAAAAATAAATAAATACATGAGACAGGCAAAGTATGAGTTAAACTTGCGGCAAAGTATGTCTACTTTTTTCTTATGGCTGTGAGAAGATTCTATACTCACGATTTTTACATATAAACTTTTCATGGCAAAAAGAAAATAATAGCCTTTCTAAGATCTTTTTCTTGTAAAAAAAAAGATCTTTTAAGAATAGTCAGTCTCGAACTCATTTCGGTGCAACCTCCATGTTTTTGGCTCCTAGTATGTAAAAAGAATCATTTTCTGTCCTTGCAAGATGAAAAAGCGTGGAAATTATTTTCTATGGAAAAAAAATTCAATCTAATTAGTATTTTCAATGGAAGAATTCAATTTAAAGTTGATTAGTTCTGTATCGGGGTGTCCGGAAACGCCGACCAGGGACCCCAAGGATCGAGGATAGCCTAAGAAAATCGAGAAGGGCTCCCCAAAAGTCGAAGTAGAAGACCTGGGAAGCACAAAAGGACATTCCAAGCAGTACAATTAGTACTATAGGGAACATATGTACCGCCAGGTGGACCTTGTACCACCAAGGCGCGACTAACTAGAAGACAAATGAGGGGGATGTGGTCGCCAACCATTGGTTCGTACCAGAGGTAGTTGCCATCCCACTACTCTGGTGTGTGATAGAGAACGAACATCGTTACCCTGTAGTATAGAGCACTGTAAGACCCCTTTGTTAGTAGTATAAATAGTGAATACTACTGTTGTATGCAGGGCCGACCCTGAGCCTAGGCCAGGGGTGCGACCGCCTAAGGCCCACGTTTGTAGGGGGCCCAAAAAAGGGGAGGGATTGGGTGCCTTTAGAGCGGGAAAGGCACCCGTACCTTTAGCAATTTGTGTCTATCTCTCTCCTCAAATATTTTCTCTCTCATTTTATACGATTTTCTCTATCATCTATTTCCCGTCAAAATAAACCTAAAGGTACCAAAGACACCTAATACTCAAGGCACCTAATCTTTTTCCCAAAAAAAAATTGTACCAAACCTAAACTATACGAGTTTAATAACAAAAAAAAGGAAAAAAAAAAGCCCAAAAAAAACCTAGTCCGACTATTTTTCTTCCCAAATATAAACTCACACGGAGAAAAGTCTCAGAACCGTCAAACTCCTTTAAACGTGAAAACATCTCTGCAAATAACTGTTGCCGCTTCATATGACTTTCCGAGAGAAGAGAAGTTTTTTGGTATTTTATAAAACTATTATTATGTATTAAGGCGTATTATGTTAAATGAAATAAGTTATTTTTTGTCTTCAATTGAAATATTTTCAAATTAAAAAATAGTTATATAAGTGAGCTCTTTCTTCACATTTTGCCTAGGACCCACAAAATGTCAGAAACAGACTGGTTGTATGAAGGATCTTTAGTTTCATATACTTGGAATGTCTTCTTTAATTAGATAATTTTCTTAAGGATTGTATCACCCAATTTTTTATTTCCTTTACACAAGTATCACCCCATTTTTATTTACAAGAACATTTGGTATAACTCTTATCACATTGGAGTGATGATGGAAGAATAAGTATAACATTAAATAATATTGGTGATTACTCTCATACTTATTGAGAGTTAGGTGGTTATGATACCTTCTAAGCAAAATTAGGCAAAATTAGTTCAATATTTAAAAAAGTGTCATTGAGTATTTTGCCTAATTTTGCCTAGAAGGTATCATACTCGTCTAACTCTTAATGGGTATGGTAGAATTTACCTTAAACTATATATATATATATATATATATATATATATATATATATATCACTCAATTAAGCTAATCTAAACTTTTTATAATTAAATTGATGGACATGGTATGGTGATGTCAATTTTCCTACCAATGATGATATTTAGCCAAAATTTTTCAGCCAAAAACTAAGTTACAACGCCAATTAACCAAATTTTATAGGCCATTAATCAACCTGTTTTTTCACAGTTTTCTAGGCCATTGACTAAAAACTATAAAAAAAACAGGTTAGTTAGTGGGCTATAAAACTTTATTAATTGATGTTGTAACTTGGTTTTTAACTATTTTTGGTTGAAATATTTTGGCTAAATAACATTACTCGTATCCTACTCTCTCACAAATTATTTCTGACTTTCAAGTGAAACACATCCTTTACGTACTTGCTTTTCACATGTAGACTTGCTTTTTCCCACGTGAAATTCTACGGAAGCTTCACATGCATTCGACCCTTGTGATCATTTACCACACAGTTTCCACAAACCACTACCAAACTTTCTCTTCCGACTATATATAACAAATTCATTGAACCACATTGCTCGCACAATCAAATTGTCTTTCAACAATACTCCCAATTGCTAGCTATATATTTCCATTTAACAAAAAACCATGGCCCATGAAAAGAAGATAGTAGACGAGGTATCCGGTTGGCTTAGAATCTATGACAATGGTTCAGTAGACCGAACATGGACCGGACCACCCGAGGTGAACTTCATGATCGAACCAGTCACTTCCCATGACCAGTTCATCAATGGAGTTGCTGTCCGCGATGTGACTACCACCACTACTCACGGTTCCAACCAGCGTGCCCGACTTTACCTACCAGAGAAAACACCCAAAGATAATAACAAACTACCCATACTCTTCCACTTGCACGGTGGTGGGTTTTGCATAAGCGAGCCAGATTGGTTGATGTACTACAACATATACACTCAGTTTGTCCGGTCCACTCGGACTATTTGCGTCTCCCCCTTCCTTCGCCGTGCACCGGAACACCGTCTCCCTGCTATAATTGATGATGCTTTCGCCGCGCTCCAGTGGCTACAATTAGTGGCTAGGGGAGACACGAACGACCCCTGGCTTGAGGAGCACGGTGACTTCGACCGGGTTTTCCTCATAGGAGATAGCGCCGGAGGAAACCTAGTACACGAACTGGCGTCAAGAGCTGGTTCAGTCGACTTAAGTCCGATTCAACTGGCAGGAGGAATCCCAATCCATCCGGGTTTTGTCCGGTCGACCAGGAGCCGATCCGAATTAGAAATGCCACAAACCCCGCTTTTAACATTGGATATGTCGGACAAGTTCTTAAGCTTAGCACTACCGATTGGAAGCAACAAGGACCATCCTATCACGTGCCCAATGGGCTCAGCGGCACCACCACTTGAAGGGCTGAAACTGCCTCCATTTCTATTGTGCGTGGCGGAGAAGGACCTGGTTAGGGATACACAGATGGAGTACTATGAGGCCATGAAAAAGGCTAACAAAGAAGTGGAACTCTTTGTTAGTGAGGGAATGACACATAGTTTTTATCTCAACAAGATTGCTGTGGATTTGGACCCCATTGTTAATGCTCAAACGGTTGCTCTGATTGGTAGGGTCAAGGACTTCATTGATAGGCATTAATTATTCAAATATATCTTGTTATTGTGTGTCTTCTTTTGATATTTTGTCATCGATATTTTGTCATCGATATTTTGTCTTCTTTTGATAAGAGTGTCTTCTTTTTTGTTGTTATGTGTTGTTGGTATTGCTACTTTTTCATGTATTGCACCACTTTTTCAATTTACTAAGCTTTTTTCAATTAAGTAATACTCCACTCGGATACGAATGTAATACTTAAATACTTAAAAGACTAAAATAATTAGGAAAAATGAAATGAATTTGTTGTCCATAGAATAAAGAATCCGTGAGAATGAATTTGAATTTGTTGACTTCATATAATATCTTTTAAAATTTAATTCACAGCTTTTTCTATTACTCCTAATTTTCCTATTTAGTTACTTATATATAATATTTTCTCTCCTAATAATAAATAAGGGTGTTGTAATTTTGTAAATAAGATTCAGCATTTAATACATTAAGAAATGGGCTAGTATTTCTTATAAATTGGAAGGAAAAGATACATTTTTATTTCTTATAAATTGGAAGAAAAAGATACATTTTTATTTCTTATATAGTCAAACATTGGTCATCGAGTCGTAGGTGGCACTACTAGAATTTTCGTCATTTCCTGCGGAATGTCCTGCGAATTTTCATTAAAAATTCGCAGGAAACGAGTTTCCTACTGATTAAGGTTCCCAGTTATTTTGTTCGTGGATAACTGTTTCCTGCGGATTTTTAAATCAGCAGGAATTCCTCAGGAAATTCCGCAGGATGTCTGAGGAAATTCTGCAGGAAGTTCCGCAGGAAACTACAAAATTTTTATTTTATCAAATCTGCATCAAATTTAGTATGCCACACTATTTCTTGCAACCCTGATGAAAAGTTTTTGAAGAACTGCATTTAAATCAACTAATATTAAACTAAAATTATAAGACCATATATTATAGGCTAAATACCACTTTTGGTCCTTTATCTTTGCTCCAAGTTTCATTTTAGTCCTTTATCTTTTTTTTGGTCCGCTTTGGTCCTTTATGTTTCATTTTCGTTTCATTTTGGTCCGTGCCGTCAGTTAAAGCTAACGGACGCCACGCTGGCAGTTAACTGCTGACGTGGCGTCTTAAATTCATTTAATGACGTGGCAAAAAATATATTATTTAATTGTAAATGAAATTACACATCAACATTAACCTTTTTTAATTGATAAAACTAAAACTAAAATAGAGAAACGCAGAACTCATCTCCTTCCTTGGAAACCCAAAAGTTTCTCCCATTTCTCAGATCTGAAATGGTAGGTTTTGGAGAGGAGAGAGAATGGTAGACAGAGAGAGAGAGATCACCCTTCTCCCATTTTTTGAGTTCCCATGTTTTTGTTCTTCTCTGGTAAGTGGTAACTAGGTTTCTAAAATGCGTTTTATTTAAAAAATGCCATCTATTGCAGGAAGTAGATTGTGGATATTGAGAGGGAAAAAAGAGATCCAGAGCCTTAGCCTTACAAACTGCTAAAATCTATTGCCAGCTTCTCGAGAAGGTCAAGAATGCTTTTGTGATAGAAGGCAGGGGATCAAATAGTGTTGTTTTTGAATTTCAGAAAATAATTTCAGAAAATCAATCCACCGAAGATATTATTGGGTTGAATCGCGGACTAGGTCGCTCTCTTTAAGACGTTTCGTGGCACTGCTCAAAATTGTGCAGGCAGACTATCAACCACGACGTCCCCAGAATAAAACAGCCCAGTCAAAACTGTTACGAAATATCACTGCACAGTGAAATTTCGCTCAAGAAATACACCTCAATATGGTTAAAAAACCACTCTGAATAGGGTTCGCAGACCACTCTTGGATATGGCTCGTAGGCCATTCTTTAAAGTAGAAGAGAAGAAAAATCGAGAGAGGAGAGAGAGCTTGAGGTATGATTTAACGTCAAGCGGTGTAAAGAGTCAAGTGAGGGAGGGGCCTATTTATAGGCTTCAAAACTGACTTGGTGCGCAAGTCTTAGAGGATAAGACCGGAGTGCTTGCGCTCCAAGCTATAATGGATAGGAACGGACGCGGATAAGAACGGCTCTGTTCAATGAATCTGTACGCAACGGTTAGTTCATCGTATCCGGACGGTTCAACGAATCTGGACACGCAACGCACCAAAAAATAAAATAATAATTAATTATTTTGACAAAAATATATTTACACCTCACAAGCCAAGCCCAAGCCCAAGCCCAAACCCGGCCCGGCTTGAGCCGAGCCCTCCAACCCAAGGTGTAAAGTCCACACTTATAAACACTCTTAAAGTGTTTATTCTATCCAATGTGGGACTTTTTCAATTCACAATTAACAAAGTTCCAACAATCCCCCACTTGAATTTAAAAAGAAGTTTCAGAAGTAGCGTCAAACACCTCCATAAGATTGTGCATAAGCAGAGGTGTCATACGACTTGAACCTTTGCGTAGCGGTTAAGATTTAGATTCAACAAGAGTGACTCGTAGTCTTGAACTCTATCTCTAATCGTCAAAACCACACACAACCTTTTCCTTAGGTGTATTCTCAAAAGCCCGTGCGTTTATGGCCCTGCACGTCTATCCCAGTTTAGTGAACGCTCTAGGAATTTCTGCCAACAATTCCATAGGAGGCGGCCCCACTTCCACATTCACAAAGGTGAGTCTATCAAGAGTACTCCTGTAGCTAGCTACTCCACTCCACATAGAGTATAGATCTCATTAATAGTTTCTATTATCTCAACCTTACATCGCTTCAGGAATCATGCTTCTTTACTTTTAATAGCATGTTCATCTCCTATCACTTCACAACTTGTTATTACCCATTGAACCTAATTCTTGGAATCTCCAGTCTTTTAGGTCGGGTTACCATCGTGAGTGACTCATGGTTCTAAAGGCAGTAGTCCCATCCTTTGAGATGTATTTTGGACTTTCTCTCTGGCTAATCCTTTCGTCAAAGGATCGGCTAAGTTCTGATCAGTGTGTACATGATCCACTCTCACAACTCCTTTTGAGAATAACTCTCTAACTGTGATGTGCTTACGACGTATTTGTCGTCTCTTACCGTTGTAATAACGATTCTCCATTTTTGCAATAGCCGCGGTACTATCGCAGTGGATCAACACAACTAGCATCGATTTTTCCCATAAGGGAATCTCTGCTAGCAGGCATCTTAACCAGCTAGCTTCTTCACTAGCTGTGGCTAGTGCTATCATTTCAGACTCCATAGTGGACTGAGCCAAAATGGTCTGTTTCTTTGATTTCCAGTAAACAACACCACCGGCTATACTAAATATATAGCCGCTAGTAGCTTTGGAATCATCAGATAGAGTATTCCAATCAGCATCATTGTACCCTTCAAGTACAGTTGGAAATCTCTGATAATGTAATCCATGATTCATGGTCCTTTTCAGGTATCTCATGACTCTTTCAATAGCGTGTCAATGCTCGATACTAGGTCGACTAGTAAACCTGCACAACAATCCCACAACATAGGCAATATCGGGTCTAGTACAATCAGTGGCATACCTAAAACTGCCAATGATGCTCGCATATTCCGTTTGTCTTACACTGTCACCAGTGTTCTTAAAGAGCTTGACACTCGGATCATATGGTGAACATGCAGGTTTACAATCAAAGTAATTGTATTTCTTTAAGATCTTCTCAATGTAATGAGATTGATCCAAAGAAATTCCCTTCTCGGACCTAGTGATCTTAATACCGAGGATTACACTTGCTTCTCCGAGGTCTTTCATATCAAAGTTATTGCACAACAATGATTTCACTTTATTTACAGCATGAATGTTTGACCTAAATATGAGTAGGTCGTCTACATAGAGACATATGATAGTGCAAATGTCATTCTCAGTTTTGTAATAAATGCATTTGTCACTTTCATTCACTTTAAACTCATTCGATATAATCAAATTATCAAACTTCTCATGCCATTGTTTGGGAGCTTGTTTGAGACCATAAAGAGACTTGTCCAACTTACAGACCTTGTGTTCTTGCCCATGGATCACAAAACCTTCAGGTTGCTCCATATAGATTTCTTCTTCTAAATCGCCATTTAAAAAGGCAATTTTACATCCATTTGGTGTACTTCTAAGTTATAAATAGCGGCCATCGAAATTAGTACCCTTATAGATGTAATTCTTGTAACAGGTGAATATGTGTCGAAGAAATCTATATTCTCTCTTTGTCTAAAACCTTTGGCTACAAGGCGAGCGTTGTACTTATCAACAGTGCCATCAGGTTTTAGTTTCTTTTTCAAGATCCATTTACAACCAATGGGATTGCAACCAGGAGGCAAATCCACTAAGTGCCATGTCTTGTTAGACTCTAGAGAATCCATGTCATCATTTATGGCTTCTTGCCACAAATCAGCATCCAATGACGACAGAGCTTCTTGAAGGCTAGTAGGATCCTCCTCTAATGTACAGACCGTATAGTCGGGTCCATAGTCTTTAGCAGCACGTGCTTTCTTACCTCTTTGAGGTTCTATTCCCCTTTCTACGTTGTTTTCAACACTCCTAAGCACAGAAACTTGAGCAGTTCCAGTGTCCCCTCTATTTCTTGATTTAAAAGGGAATCTACTTTCATAGAAGTCAACATCATTTGACTCTATGATCACTTTCGCATTAAGGTCATAAACCTGTATGTTTTGCTATTTACTGCATAACCAATGAATACACATTTGTAGGCTCTACTGGCGAGTTTAACTCTTTTTGGGATTATGACATAAGCCAAGTTATCCCAAATTCAAAAATAAGACAAGATGGGTTGTCTTTTCTTCAAGATCTCCGAAGGAAATTTTTTATTTCTTTAGATTCGGCGAATCTATTCATAACTTAACCAACAGCTTATAAAAATTTTCCACAACAGAGATCAAGTCCTAGAATTCAGCAAAATAGCAAATCAATAAAGATTTTATTTTTCTTTCTGCTTTACCATTCATTTCAAAAAAAATATGGTGCAGTCGTTTCATGTATAATTCCATTAAATTAATGAGAATCATACTCCGTTCCTTAATCGCTATAAAAACTCTTAAGCTTTCTACTTAATTGATTTTCAAAAATCTGTAATGGAAAACTTTGAATATGTCAAGCACTTCACTTTTATTTTTCCCAAAGTATACTACAATGTAGTCAAAACAATTATAAATAAAAGTGATAAACTATCGTTTTCCATTTCTGGTTAACGTTCTATCTTATTCGCATATATCTGAGTGAGTCAAAACTAATACTCAGATTTCCTTACTAATTTATGCGAAGTCTTGAAAATTCTTGCTTGACTTCAAAAATCACAATTTTTTTTCTTAAATCATTTGAAAAAAATAATAACTTTTGAAAAAATGCTATTTGGCTCTTATTAAAAGAATGCATTTGTTTACACGTCAAAGTCAACCACATTTAAAAATTATATAGTGTACAAAACTTCCGATAGACGAAGTAAACAATGCTTTAAAAAAATATCATTGTTTAAAATAAAGTTTTAACCAGAGCATCATTTTCTTATTTTCAGCAACCTGTATGTTCAAAACATACTCAATAACCATCCACCAATCTTCGCATTCACCAACAATGTTGATTTCAAAAATTATAGCAACAAATTGCTATTCAGTCAGGTTAGCTTGCGCGGCAGAGCTTGGCCTGTTCATACACTTGCGTGTCGTATGATCTGGTCTCTCGCAATTGAAACAATTAAATGGAGGAGCAGTGTCATTTCTAGGTGGGGGGTCCCATTCCAGTTGCTGTTCCTTTGAGCCTGATTACTGTTTTAATTTTTGAAAGGTTTTCTCAAAATTATATTGCAATCAATATTGCAATATATCGTAAAAGGTATAACTTCTCAAAAATAATGTTATTGCTAAAAAGCAATTCTATGATTTAAAATCATTAACCGTTAGCGTTAACCACTAACGGCAACAATATGAATTAAGAAAATTCATTCTTGTCGAGTAGGTTCCCAGGAAAGAGAGGTCGGTCACAACGGACACGCTTAAGTACCAAGTCTTTCTTAGCCAGAACTTTTCCCAGACAATATGAATTAAAATAATTCATTCTTTTAGAGATGATTATTCTCTTTCTGTAGAATTAAGAATAATATAGAGATAATCATTCTCTTTCTATAAGACCGTATAGAGAAAATTATTCTCTTTCCATCGATAAATAGTATAGAGAAAATTATTCTCTTTCCAATGATAATAAATTATATAGAGAAAACAATTCTCTTTCTATAGAGAAAATAATTCTCTTTCCATTAATAAGTTGTATAGAGAAAATAATTCTCTTTCTATTGGAATATTTCTTTAGCTATTTTATCTCTTCCTTTCTGATCAACTGTTTCAATGAGCACATGAATGTCATCTTTTAAATGTTGGCAACATTTTTCATATTTAATAAAAATTTATTTTCTTGCCATTGACATTCTTGAAAATGAAACGATTTGTTGAAGTTAGAAACAGCAGAATCAGAGCCAGTAATGTCTTCGGTAGTCATGGCTAAATTTCGAAACGTCTTAAAATTGTTGTTTTTGAGTTTCAGAAAATCAATCCACCGAAGATATTACTAGGTTGAGTCGCTGACTAGGTCGCTCTCTTTAAGACGTTTCGTGGTACTGCTCAAAATTGTGCAGGCAGACTATCAACCACGACGTCCCCAGGATAAAACAACCCAGTCAAAACTGTTACGAAATATCACTGCACAGTGAAATTTCGCTCAAGAAATACGGTTAAAAAACCACTCTGAATATGGTTCGCAGACTACTCTTGAATATGGCTCGTAGGCCATTCTTTAAAGTAGAAGAGAAGAAAAACCGAGAGAGGAGAGAGAGCTTGAGGTATGATTTAACGTCAAGCGGTATAAAGAGTCAAGTGAGGGAGCGGCCTATTTATAGGCTTCAAAACTGACTTGGTGCGCAAGTCTTAGAGGATAAGACCGGAGTGCTTGCGCTCCAAGCTATAACGGATAGGAACAGACGCGGATAAGAACGGCTCTGTTCAATGAATCTGTACGCAACGGTTAGTTCATCGTATCTGGACGGTTCAACGAATCTGGACACGCAACGCACCAAAAAATAAAATAATAATTAATTATTTTGACAAAAATATATTTACACCTCACAAGCCAAGCCCAAGCCCAAGCCCGGCCCGGCCAAGCCTCCCAAACGGCGGCGCGCACGCATGTGTGGTGAAGGTGTGCATGTTTTCCCATTTACCGAACTGGGTACCCATTAGACTTCAACCCAATGTGTAAAGTCCACAGTTATAAACACTCTTAAAGTGTTTATTCTATCAAATGTGGGACTTTTTCAATTCACAATTAACAAAGTTCCAACAAATAGCATGATTTGGGACTTTACATAATAATACTCATACACAATCTTGATTTCTTCAGGGTTTTATTTGGTTCGGATGGCGGTGGATTTAATTAGGAGGTGGATGAGAGGAGATGAGTTCTGCGTTTCTAGTTTTTTAATTTTAGTTTACAACAAACCCAGATTTAATATTTATTTGATTTTGATTTGATATCCCAAAATCCCAAACCCCCAATCTTTGTTCTTCTTTCTTCTTTTGTCACAAACCCAAACATTCACTCTTTACAACTTCAACAAACCCAGATGGGGAGTGAGTTTTTCGGATCTGAGATGGGGAGTGAGTTTTTGAATCTGAGATGAACATGCAAATGGAATTAACAAGAATTTCAAAGAAATGTTTACCTACTTAAAGATTCGTAACTGACAAGATGAAGAATAACAATAAAATTAGTCACTAAGAACAAAAAATTAGTCTGAGAATGCTACATATTATTACCTTGCAATTATTAAATTATTGGCTAAAGTAACAAGCCAGCGTGTATGAGTGACAACTGACAACCATAATTGAGATGTAGAACTTGAAACTATAGTAATGCCACACATCAGAATCTCACAACTCATCTCATTACCGAAAATCACTCAAAATCTCACACTCAACGCCAAAACGCAAAAGATCATCACATCAGTTTATGAAGTAGTGTTTATGAATAGAGAATAAGAACTTAGATCAGTTTATGAACTTATAGAAAGGAATTGATGCAGAGAAAATTCATTTCATTGAATAATGAATCTGTACATTAATGATTAGCTGCACATCAGCACAATACATAGATTAAACATAGATTGAAAAACATACAATATTAAACTACTTCTCCAGATTTTAGGAGAGGTACTTCAATGTTATATTTACATGCAGAAGTTGTAAGTTGCCCTTCAATGTTTCCTCTAATACCCAGAAATAGGCACTTCAATCTTAGAGATTGTAAGTTGCCCTTCAATGTTTCCTCTAATCCAGAATTAGTAAAAAAACATACAATCAAAGAGGTCCTATGATGCACCTTAAATTTCAATCCTAACTTAATAGTTATATAACTAAACTAAACATATTTAGTAAGTATATTTAATTGCACCAAGAAATCAAGTCAATTAATACTGACTTCTAACAATATCTGAAAGCTCAAACAATTGCATGCTAATTAAGATGAAGCATAAACATAAATACACATTCAAAACAAAACATAACAGAACACAATAAAACCAAATTATGATTTTCAATTCAGGAGGTGATATTCATCTAATCATCACATATATACAACATTAGACTAGGGGAATGCCCGTGCGTTGCACGGGTTGATATAATATTTTGAATTAATTTTTATTAATTTTTTACAAAATATATAAAATAAAAATATAAATGCTGAATATTTAAAATATAGTATAAATATGATTTAAATTTATGATATCAAATAAAAATTTTAGATGTATTCTTATATAGCGTGTGTTATGTAATATAGATAATTGTTAATAATTTTATGTGATTAACTATTTTAAAATATTATTTTATTAAATTTAAATGATTATAAAAGTTCATTTAATACCCCATGGTTTAAAAGTGTTTAGCCACAAAACGTAGAACAAACGAAAATCGTGAAATTATGTCATGTTGTTTTTACAAATAGGAAGAATTGTTTATCTTCTTTGTTCTTAATTCTTCGAAGCTCTCATTTCTACATTCTAGATGGTGTATAAGACTCGTGTGTGTAGTAGGGGTGTTCGCGGTGCGGTTTGGTTCGGTTTTGACCAAAAAAGTGCACCGAACCGCGAGGTAAAAATAGATGCGGTTTGGTTTGGTTCGGTGTGCTTCAAAAAAAAAAACCAAACCAAACCAAACCAAACCAAAGCGGTTTGGATTGGTTCGGTTTTGTTCGGTTTTTGACGAGACAAAACACAATTTATAAAAGACCGAATTCTGCTATTAATTAAAATTTATAACTGATAAACAAATACTTCAAATCAAAACTTTTGACTATAATGCTGCCAGCAACTAATTTATAACATAATTTATAACATATCAAAACTTTTCACCTGCCAGTAACTTAAATCAATACTTCAAATACTTCAAACTAATTTATAACATAATTTATAACATAAATTCTCCACACATAAAGTCTGCCAGTAACTAAAATCAACACATAAAGTCTTCAAAATAACTAATCAACATTCAACACAGTAACTAAAATCAATGAATCCTCAAAATGAATCCTCCACACATGAATCCTTCACATTTCATCCTCAAAATGAATCCTTCACATTTCCTTCTCACAGCATCAACTTCTCCACTCCTACAAAGCAATGCAATAAATAAAATCAGTAACTAAAATCAACAAATGATAAAGCAATTCAAAAACAACCGGATTCAAGTACATACCATATCATTTGATACATCTAATCATCATCTGATTCAATATCAGAAAGTCCTTCATTCAGTTGTGGGATCGGAGCAAGTTCTACAAATGTATCAAATATATTAACAAACATTAGACAAAAGAAATAATTGTAATTTCACAAAAACAAAATTTACAAACCAATTTTGTGCACAAATCAAATATATAATTGTATCAAATATATACCTTCTTCCAGCTTTTCCAAGTCTTCCAAGAGCTCTTCAATATCCACCGACAAAGGGGAGGATCTTAGCCAATTTTGTGCACAAATCAAAGCTTCAACAGTTTGTGGTGTAAGAGAGCTCCTATAAGAACTAAGAACTCTACCTCCAGTAGAGAAAGCGGACTCCGAAGCAACAGTAGATATGGGCATAGCCAATATATCTCTAGCCATAAGACCAAGAGTAGGGTATTTAGTAGAATTTACCTTCCACCAATTCAAGATGTCAAAATCTGGACATTTCTTCTCCCTAGGCTCCGTGAGATACATATCCACTTCATTTTTACTAAGAGTTTGATCTTTGTCCATGTCCTTCTCAAATTCATCATCAATTTGATCAGAAGATGTAACAACATCTGATATTTCCAATCCTTGTGTAGCAATTTCAGCTTGGCCTTCATTATAGAAATCCCTATAACTCTCAAACATTTTGTATAATGTTTCCTTTACGTTTTCACACAAAGAATCAGCAACCTCCTTCTCATATCCCTTATTCAAGCCCCACTTAATAAACTGAAACTTACGCCGAGGATCAAAAATCACAGCAACAAAGACCAACATATTCATCTTTGAGACGTCCCCCCAATACTTACTATATTTAGCCTTCATCTTTTCAGCCATTTTTGCAAGTAATGGATCACCAAGTCTCATCCAATTCTTGAATGCATCCAAAATAGTACAATGTTCAATGAAATATGCGGAAGATGTTACATAGGTTGAACCCGACACCTTGTTAGTGATTTCAAAAAACAATTTCAAAAATTTCACAAAACACTTGGCATTTTCCCAATCCTCTAATTTTGGTATACCACATTGCAACGTCGCATACTCAACACACTTCTCACCTAATCTCTTAAAGGCCTTTTGAAATATCAATGCACGTTCAAGCATAAGGTAGGTGGAGTTCCACCTAGTAGGAGAATCCAACTGAACTGTAGACTTGTCTTGTATCCTAACTTCCTTAATACATGTTTTAAACCTATCCAAACGACCAGCTGACTGACGAACATAACGAACTGCACTCCTAATTTTTATAATTGAAGAATGCATGTCCTTCAATCCATCATTGACAGTAAGGTTAAGAATATGCGCACAACACCTAACATGCAAATGTTCCCCTTTTAATGGATGTGAATTCCAATCCTCCATTCTACCTTTTAGGTAACTTATAGCAAGATCATTAGAACTAGCATTATCAACTGTGATGGTGAAAACCTTATCAATTATCCAACTCTCTAAACACTTCTCAATCTTTTTGCCAATTATCTCTCCCCTATGAGACGTAATCGGACAAAAATTAAGAATTCTTTTATGCAACTTCCAATCTTGATCAATGAAATGTGAAGTAAGAACCATATAATTAATATTTTGCACAGAAGTCCATGTATCAGTTGTTAGACTAACACTTTGATTTGTTTTAGTAAACATGCTTCTTAACTTATGTTTCTCACTTGTGTAAAGAGTCAAACAGTCCCTAGCAATTGTAATCCTTCCGGGAATCGGGAGTCTAGGTTGTGAAACACTCATAAAATGACGAAATCCTTCATTTTCAACAAACGAAAAAGGCAACTCATCTACAATTATCATTCTAGCTAAAGCTTCTCTACATGCATCAAGATCAAAATGGACACCAACAAGTGCACTACCATTTCCTTTTCCATCTTCTTTTTTCAATACACTAAGAGTGGTTTGAGTAGGATCACGCAAATTTTGGGGAAACTTCTTACATTGTTTCAATAAATGTTTTTTTAAAGTAGTGGTACCATTTATATGTGAATCACATGCATAAGATGCCCCACACCAATTACATTTAGCCCGTTTACCCGAAGCATCCTTTGTAAAATGATCCCAAACCCAAGATTTAGGCCTACAAGGTTTTCTTCGTTTACCTGGATCTCCACCATTAGGATCTTCATTTGCATCATTTGTAGGTGCTTCTCTGGTTTTTCTCTTCTTTTGAGGATTGGAACCTTCCACAGTTCGCAAATTAGTAGTTTGCGGTTCCGTTGTTGGCATGATTGAAGGGCTATTTTCAGCCTACAAATGACATAAAATAGAACATTAGATGAAGTAAGAATGACAATACATTCTAAATTACTATTCAGATTCATTAAATTGTGATATGGGAGCAATTACCTGATTTTCGATCACGGAAACATCAGGGGCAGCAACAGCGGCAGCAACAGAGTTCACTTCGGTATCAACGGTCTTGTCTAAAATTTAAAATAAAAGATAGACTCATCTCAGATAAAGCATACAGAAATGAAACAAGATTTTATATGTGCAGAAAACAACATTGTATATATGTGCAGTAATTAATACGAAATCAGTATCATACGCACACAAAATAAACGAAATCACGCGGAATCAGTAGCATAAGCACACGAGAACCGAACCGAACCGCTCGGTTCAGCAGAAAAAAAAACCGAACTAAACCAATTAAATGCCGTTTTTTGCGGTTTTCGGTTTGGTTTGGTTCGGTTTGCGGTGTGTCCATCGGTTTGGTTCGGTTTTGAACACCCCTAGTGTGTAGAGCTCATAGAATGAACACAATAGCCATATCTCAAACCAAACATTATATTTGGAGTGCATTAAATGATTTTTCAAGAATATCATTTTACATAGTGTTATAAGTAATTATAACTTTTCTTAATGTTTTCCCTTTAAATATAAAAAAAAAACTTAATAACTTATAAACTGTTATATTTTGTATATCTAATAGGAAAAGTAAAAAGTTTGTATTGGATGAGTATATTATTAACTTATAAATGATAATCAAAGTTAATTACTACAAACATAACAATAAATAAAATTACAACTACAAAATTTAAAGGTTTGGCTTTTGACATTCAAAAACTATGAAATGCTACTATCAAATGTGACTTTTCAAATATTCAAATGTTAGTCTATTTTGCAATAAAAATATTATTTTAGTTTTTATAATGAGTAAATATATTTTAATTAACACTATATCATTATTTTTCATATAATTGATTATTTTGGAAATTAAAAAATAGTAAAATATGAATAGAAATATTATATTAGGAATGGATGAAACTATTTCTTAAGAATATCACTTTGAATAAAAACTACTATTTTAGTTATTTTTTAATGAGTACAACTATTTTAATATATACTATATATCAATTTAAAGATATACTATATATTATAGAAATACTATTTTTTGTTAAAGATATAATTTAAATACGTATAATTAGAAAGAAAGGAAGAACAATTTTTATACAATTTATTTAGATATTAATTTTTAAACATACATAGAGAAAATGAAAATGAATTTAATATAATGTTGTTTAGTATTATATGATGTTTATAAATATTATAAGGACTATAAACATTGTTATGATATTAGTAGAAGGACAAAAAATTAAGGAACTTAGATTATTCACTATTTTCATATTACTGTTTTCGAATTACGATAGATTATTATTCACTTCTCACTTGCAAATCCAAATTAGGCAACACTTATGTTTTCTAATTTAGAGTAACTTGGATAGAATCTTGGTATTCTTATTTAATTAATTGTTTATTTATATTTATTCAGAATTTTCTAAATAACCATCACCTAAAAAATATGATATTTTATTTCTAAAAAAATAATTAAATAAAATGTGTAAATGAAAATAGTGCTCAATATATTTTGTTTACATATAAACCCAAAGCATGATTTTAAGAGTAAATATATTTTCATGCTAGAGAAATATCTCATTGAAAATAATAACCAATATTATTTATTTATAAATGTAAAAATATTGTTTAATGTGTGGAAGGTGGACACCAAATGTTATGTCTTTAGCACATGCTTTAACAAAATGATATTGAAGACATTTTTATTATTCGTATAGTCAGTTTAAAGACAAACAAAGACATTATCTATTAAGAGACCAAAAAGATATTCTTTTAGTTATAAACAAAAATTGATGAACATTTTCTTTTGGTGAAGAAATTGATGAACATTGAAGGAACATAAGAAAATCATTTAGACCTAGGGCATCATACAATATCAACAAAAGCTAAAATTAAACAATTTTCTAAATAACAATATTAAAATTTACATGTGATTTCTCAATGCTATAACTTTACAAAAAATGGTTGTCTCAGTTGCATCAATCACTAATTGATCCAAATTTATCTTCTTGCCTCTTTGTCTACTTCAAAGCTGTAAAGAATATGAAACTATTTACCCTTTTTTGTGTATTCTATCTCTTCTCACAAAACTTTCTCCATTCTTCTACTTCTTGTTTTTCATTATGAATTTTGTTGTGAAAACATCTCCCCTCATCATCCAAAATTGTCTCCTATAAATAGTTATTTCTTGCTATAATTTACTAAAACTCTTCCTATTCCACTCATATTCTAATAACTCTTGAGTTTATTGTCAATTTACGAAAAAATGTATATGAATGTGAAACCCTTCCCTTTCAATGCATAATTGTAACATAAAAAATGAATTTTAAAGGTCAACTATTTAGATTTTTACAAATTATAATAATAATATAACTTCTTCGTAAATAAAAGTAAAATTTCTTTATATTATATTATGTTATTAGTAAATATATTATTGTTGATTGTTATTATAATTTCAGTCTTTTCATTAGAAAATATCATTGATAACAATACAAAAACCTTTGAATTCAAAAAATCATAATAATCTAATTTATTTTCATTCGAATGAGTTTAGAGTTATTATATATATATATATATATATATATATATATGAGTTTATGTTAAATTACATAATAATAAAAAAATCGAGCCATAAATTTTAAAAAAGCATTTAGTTAAAATAATTTCAATTATAATATATAGGGCTTCACTATAATTTCTATAATTACTTTTATAGGTATAAGTATGATTATTATTCAATGAGATAAAAAGTTTACTTGTAACCTACAATTACATATCAGTTTTATTTTTTCAGTTTTTATGTACTTGTAAATATTTTTGTACCCAACAACCACCAACCATCTTATGAGGAAAACAAAGAGTCATTTTAACTCATCTTGATTTTTATTATTATTACTAAAATAGTTTAACAATTAAATAACTAAACTAATTCATTATAGTTAGTAATATATAATGTTTAATATTTTATTTTTAATTATTAATATAATATAAATTTAATATTTTATATATATATATATATATATATATATATATATATATATATATATAGGCTTTGGAACTAAAGTTGTTTAAATTTTCATATTTAATTTTGTCTCTTACAGAAATAACATCTTCGTATTTTTGTTAATGAATAAAAAAATCAGAAAAATTAGAATTTAAGGTTACATATTTATAAAAGATGAAGCCTCCTTTACATTTCGTTATATTCAACTATTTTAAATAAAAATGCATATGTTGTGTTAAACTCATCTAAACTCTTATAATTAGTAGATATTTCGATTAAACTATGATAGCTTTGTTAAAAAAATATATAGTCTAAAATGTTATATTGAGATTTATCTATGGGTAAATGTTTTGAAAATAAAAAACAATAAAAGGAAAAACTTCACCTCATGAATTGTAGAGAAACAAAAGAAACAATAAATAAAAATAATTGAGGATGAATGATAATAATAATAATAATAATAATAATAATAATAATAATAATAATAATAATAACAACAACAACAATAATAGAATTAATGAGAAGCATTATGGAGCTTCCATCAAAAATTAATTTTCCACTAAATCATCATTTAATAATTTAGTGTGTAATTATATGTTTTAATAAAGTCTTCTATTTAAATTAAAAATATATATTATTTTGAACAAAAATGATGTGGAACATTGTGGAGGCTCTAAAAAAAGCTTCATTTAGTAATTTATATAGATTTTCGAATCCAAGTTAATAACAAACAGATGATGAAATTAGAAAAGTAAGAAGAATCATTGGTGCGTTAGGGTTCCAAAACGCAAAAACGCAAAAGATAAGCACAATTTGAGCATACAATCAATATACAAGCACTAAAATCACTCAAAATGTTGAAGAAAAAAGGTTAGGGTTCCAATTAGGTTGCCTTCAGAGAAGATGAAACTTAGAAGATGGTCAACTGAGAAGACGAAACGGAAAGTATCGCAAAAAGAGAAGTTCGATTGTTGATTTCTGGAGGTTCGATTTCTGAGAATTGAACGAGGTGAGTGAGATTTCTGATTGAACGAGAAATTAAGAGTGAGAGAGAACGATGGCTTTCTCTGTTGAAGATGAGTGAACGATGGCTTTCTCTGTTGATATCGTTTTTCTATTTTACTCTCTACAATTTTTTTATAAAACAAAAAAGATTTAAAAAAAAATAACAAATTATTTTTAGATGTTTTAAAAAGTGTTGCACCATTTAATAACAGAAACGAGGTGTTGGTCCAGTGGTCAAAAGATTTGCCCTTTTGCCTAGGGTCACGGATTCGATTCCCATCAAGCACCATTCATTTTATAGTTCTCGTTATAAAAAAAGGAATGTCAGATATTTCCTGCGAACTTTGGTTCTTAGGAAAATCCGCAGGAAAATCAAAATTTACCTGCGAACTTACCTGCCATCCCCAATGTGCAGCAAACATCCTGCATATTTTAAAAATTGGCAGGAAAATTCTCAGAAATTACCTGCGAAAAATTTCCGCAGGTAATGCCGAGATTTCTAATAGTGTGAGTAGACTTCCACAGTTCTAATTGTGTCTTATTCTTTATATTTCAAAGCATGTATGGGCATGCTTTGATTTTGCATTTTAAAAGACTTCAACTATGGTTTAATCATACAACTATTCATAAAAAGAAAAGCAGATCTAATAGTCTATAACCACTCATCTCATCTCATGTATACTAGTGCGGTGACCCGTGCGATGCACGGGGCCAAAGCTTTAGTGACTACATAAGCATTATAATACCAAAATTAGCTTAATAGTAATTAAAGACAAATTCTAACCGTTAAAATGTGTTTAGGAGATTCAAAAGGATAAAAACAAAAGAAAAAGCGACAACAATAGTAAAAATGTTAATTATTACATAATAATTGGGTTATCAGGAGTTAAGCCTTTAAACTTAAATAAGTCAATTGAGCTTCTGTATTCCGAGGTGTCCCATACAAACCATAGGTTGGTAGGATACTATCTGTAATGCCAAAACAGGTATATCATTATAAGATGGGAAATTTAATAAAAAAAACCATAGGAAAAAAATGTATTCACGGCTAAAGAGAAAGACAAAAATACTCTGAAACCTTAAATAAGGATTCAAGAGTCATAAACATATATCTTATAAGATATGTAAATTAAAATTCAAAGTTCCAAAATGCATACAGACCGAAACAGCCAAATATAAAGTCTTAAACATTAAGGATCCAATCATCTAAAATAATTAGAATCTAATCATCTAAATTGATTATGATTGGATTGTTAGCATTTCTTCACCCGCATTTCCACCATTAACATGTTGAGAAAGATACTGAATTTGAATGAATACAACCTCGTGATACGTAGGTCATCTCAAAAAAGAGCATAAGTCTTAAGCAAAAATAGATTCATTGTGGCAATGGTGTTGGTCTTTAAGAATGGTTGCCCAACCCTATTAACATGAAGAGTAGCTTTGAAGGTAGAACCAGAAATTGTTTCCAAAATGATTGTTGCAGGAAGTCGATGCTGATAGTTATTGTAAAAACTTTTGGAAATTTTGATGATCTTCTGTTTAAAGAAAAAAATAAAAGATCAAATTAATAGTCAAGTGATAGATGTAAAAATAACAAAAGAAAAGTTAACCCACACCATAGTATCTAATGGCAACTTTGAATTGTCTATCACCCATCTATTCAATGATGTTCAGCAAAGTGAGTTTAATTATTGATGTTTGTTGCAACCCGAAAAATCCTTTGGAGGGATTTCTCTTCGCACAATATGAATTGGAGTCGCCACCAATATTTTTTTAGAGGTAAAACATTGAAAAAAACCTTTCTTGAAAGACAATGGTCCTTGGAACCACGAGATTTGAGTTCGGGGGTCGGTTATGCATGGGGAAGGTACGAGCACCCCACACATCCTTTCTACTGAAAGGGAACCTCGATTTGACGTGTGATTTAAAAGGTTGATTTAAGAAATGCTTTGTTTTTATCTCTCTTTATCTCTCCTTACTTTATGCAAAAACTTAAGGAAAATTTAATCTTTTGCGCTTGACGGGAGGGCACCGTGCCTACGTATCCTGGGGAGGGAATCAAAGCAACGTAGTTCTTGTTTTCGAAAATTGTTTTGTTTTTAGAAATTGTCTTGTTTTGGAAAAGGGTTTGTTTTTTTGAAAAGAAAATGGTTTTCATTTGTCGTGCTTGACGGGAATGTGACCCGCTCCTACGTATCTCCCAGTGCGATGGAGAATTCAAAGCTTACGTAGTTTTCGGTTGTCGAGAAAAGGTTTTTATTTTTTTAGTTGTTTAATTGTGAAAATTGAATGCTCACTGTGATCAAACAACAAAGGTTTCGAGTGATCACCACTAGCATCCCATTATTGACGATCGTGCAAGCAAAGGCTTCGCATTATCCTCAACAAAGTTTTTAATTTGTGAAATGAGAGTTCTTTTGAAAAATGAGTGTTCATGATAATCAATTGAGCAAAGACTCCAAGTGATCACCACTAGCACCCCATTGTTGACAATCGTGCAAGCAAAGGCTTCGTATTATCCTCAACAAAGTTTGATTTGTGAAAAATAGTTTGGAATTGTTTTGAGAAGAAGTGAAGTTGTTTATCAATGATTATGTAAATGCAAAAAAATGTTTTGAAGTTGGAACGTTACTAACGAGTAACAAGTTGTTTTTTGTATGCAACATGGTTTTGAAGTTTTGGAGAGTTACTAACGAGTAACAATTGGTGGAAATCAAAACAAGCAAATTGTGAACACCAATTCAACATTTTAATGCACCACAAGCACATAAACAAGTATATCAAGCATGGAGTACCAAGCTTCAATTCAAGAATGCATGAGTAGGCAAGGATGCAAGAATAGGTAAGAATACATGAATATGCAAAATGCATGTGCATCAAGGTTAAATGAACCTATCTTTTGCCAACTTAGCATAACCCAAGATCATTTGTGGACCATAAATGAACCAAAACCCAAATTCATCTTCTCAAATCACAAACTTCACAATTAACAACATAGGTTTGAATATTTGCAAGTTTAAACAAGTAATTTAACAAAATCAATTCATAAACCTTAGTATGCGAACCTTTTAGCCCGAAGAAATCAAGATACACATCTTGCAACCATTCCTTTAAGCGACCCAAATTCACAATCAAGGTTCATTTCCAAGCAATTGTACGATTGAACCTCAAAAGGAATCAAATCAAATATTAAAACCTAATTATTGAACATATGCGAACCAAATAGCCGAAGGAAATCAAGATTTACATCTTGTAACCATTCCTTTTGGTACAAAAGCTCACAATCATGGTTCATATTCAAATAATTATAAGATTAAGCCAACAAACACCCAAAAATCAACATCAAACCAAATTATCTCAAAATATGCGAAATACATACATGGCCAATCATCAATTTATTTCAACAAGTCAACCAAATCAAGCAAGCGAATGACATAACCAAAACATAGATACATTTATTCACAAGATTCAACCATGAGAACCAGCAAAAATCATAAAACATATTTATTTGAAGCATGCGAAATTATTATCAAAGCAAATAACATTTTATTTCAATTAAAACAACAAAATCATGCATATAACCCCAAAATCAAAGCATCAAAGCAAAGATTCATGAGATTAACATATGTACAAGCATAAAAATGAAGTTAAAATGAAGTTAAAAGAGAGGATCTACATTTTTGGAAGTGGAAATCTCACAAATATGCAAGAAATGATGACTTTATGCAAGGATTTACAAGAGAAGGGGTCTAGGAATCACATACCTTAAGATGAGCTCCAAATAAACACAATAGATGAAGAAACAATTAACCAAATCAACTTATCTTCAAGCTTGGTCTTCAATCTCCAAAAAATGACCCTTGATCTTGAACTTTTGTGTGATTTTATGAAGGATTGATGGTTGAAAATTAGTGTTTAGGCTTGGAAGATGGATTGAATGTGTGTGGGTAGATGAGATATGAAGAAGTGAGTTAGAGAGAAGGGAGAGGGGGTGGCGCATAAGTGGAGAGAAGGTGAGGAGGGAGTTGTGCGCTAGGGTTTATGAGTGAATGGTGAGGCCAAAAGCCTTTTTCTTCTTTGTGAGGTGAGGTTAATAGGGTATATATAGAAAGCAATTAGGTTTAAGGGTAGTTAGGTCATTGTGCATCTCATCTCACCCTGGGATTGCATCTAAAATTTGAATGGAGGGTGAGGATTGACTCACACATGGATTGAGGTCAAAAAATAAAAATATGAGAGGGAATGAGAGGGATAGGCGACACACATTGGGAAGGGTCCTTGGTGACCAAGTTTTGCAAGTTGGCAATTGTACTATTGTACTATTATGAGACCATTCCCTTTTCCTTTTATTTTTGATTATTCTTTTCAAGATAATTGTACAAAAATACACCACTTTGAGCCACATACAAGGTATTTTGAGGAATATGCCATTTTATGTGATCACCATGACCAAAAAATGTCATAAAAATCACATCTTGGAACTTTTTGTAGAATATTCCCTATTGATCCTTTTTGAAATTTTGTGCACAATGTATGCATGCATGCGCATACATACATACATGTCCAAAAATGTTTTGCCTCAAATAAATTTCTCTAAAATTGCACAATGATTCTTGATGAGAAATTATCTTATTTTTGACAATGACCAAAATACCCTTTTGCCCTAAAAACCTTGTTTTTAACAACAAATGCATTTCCACTCTAACAATGAATTTAAAAGCCCTAGAATGACTTTTAAAACCCAAAAATGCATGCACAATGCTCTTCACTCTTCAAAATAAAACCACACTTCTCAATTTATTTATTTTTGCGGAAAATTAGGGTTTTAAACCTAGGCGGACAAAATTAGGGTATGACAGCTGCCGCCCCTCTTTATTTGGATTTTACCAAGGAATATGAATTGGCCGAAACATATTCCGAGGCAAAATAGAAATAAAGAATTCAGAAATAATACTAATTTTGTCTACTTAGAGAAACCCGAATTTTCCTTTTCTTTTTTCTCTTTTTTTTTGTTTCCTTTCTTTGATCTCTCTTCTTTTGAGAGAGAGAGAGAGTCAACACTTGTCGCGTCGACGAGAAAGCAGTAAATTGCGTAAAGCAGTAAATGAAAGCAGTAAATGGGAAGTGCCGTAAATTGGGGAATTCGGAGGTTGCCTAAAACCTTTTAACGGACTCTCGTCGAGTCCGAGCTCTGAGGGTGGCCTTTTCGAGCGGCCGATCAATATCAGGTCCGGAACTGATATGATCAATGGATCTACGCTATGCCTTAGGTTGACACAATTAATCCGATGGACTTAACGAAGTCTGTAGGATCTGCCGCGCGCTCGTACGCGACGTTGTGATCTGTGGAAGGAGTTCACTAACTCTGTGGGAGTTTACTAACTCTGTGCTGATGGAGTTCACTAACTCGGTGCCATGATGATTTTCTGAAAATGAGATTTCGGGGACCCATTGGTCCAAAGTAACTGGCTTTTTGAAAATTTTGGGGCCTAACGAGTCCAAAGCAACTGAGTTTCTTTTTGAAAATTGGGAAGCTTTGAATGATGCATGGAATGCAGGCTCTTGATGCTGGGATGCACATGGATGCAATGATTGATTTGGTGAGAGGTTTTTTCTGTTTGATTTTCTTTTTTCTTTTTCTTTTCTTCTGTTTCTTTTTCTTCTGTTTCTTTTTCTTCTGTATCCTTTCGCCCTTCTGGGATGCGAATATGAAAGTATAATGCTCTACTGTTTGACGACATGGATGATATAGGAATGATGAATGATATGAAAATGTTTTTTTTTTGTGGTTAAATCAATCCGCGGGACTTGTGGCACTTGACATGAAGACCGTTCCAGGATGGTGATAACGCAAGGGTTGCGCGCTGGTTTGCAATGATCTTGTTATTTTTAAGGTGGCAGTGCATGTGACTGTTTTTTTTGCAACTTTACCCATTTTGGGAAACCATTTTTCCTTTTGTGATTTTCAAAGATTTCGTAATAATCTGTAATGCTCTGAATGTATGCACATGTTTTGCAATTCAATTTCATCAATCATAAAATCATTATTTTGAAAGAAACTGAATAAATGAAAGTAAAGACACGAAAAGCACACATATGAAAGAAAAGTTGGACTTTTACTGATATGGAAACTGGTCGTGCAGAAAGTCACGCCAGTTGAAAGTACAATTGCAATCTTTATTCTAAACTGATAAAATACAAGAAAAAGGAACAGATCCTGTGATTCTATCCTTGAAGTAACGGTGCCCACCGTTCATACTTGTGACCTTGATCAACCCCTTATCCAAATCTTCGGGAGTGCTAGTTGCCTTTCTTTTTTCAAGTCCAAGTTTTCTGACCCTAATTTTTGCCTGGATCGCCCTTTGCGGGTTTTCAATCCACCGGATCGCTCTGATTTTGCCTAGGCCGCCCTTTGCGGGTTTTCGACCTAGCGAGCTAAACTTTACTTGGCTCATCTTTCTCTTTTTCTGTCTATTTCTTTAGGCATAGTACTTCTTTACCACATCTGAGTTCACTGGATTTGGGTTTCATCTCCATCCATGTTTGCAAGAATTAATGCCCCTCCGGAGAATGCCTTCTTCACCACATAAGGTCCTTCGTATTTGGGAGCCCATTTGCCACGGGGATCCGTCTGGATTGGCAAGATCTGTTTGAGCACGAGGTCTCCTTCTTGGAATTCCCGAGGACGGATTTTCTTGTCAAAAGCCCTCATCATCCTCTGTTGGTACAGCTGACCATGGCACAAGGCGGCTACTCGCTTCTCTTCAATGAGATTCAATTGGTCAAAACGAGCCTGAACCCACTCTGCTTCTTCTAATTTGGTCTCCATCAATACCCGCAGCGAGGGTATTTCAACCTCAATGGGGAGAACAGCTTCTGACCCATAAACCAACGAGTAAGGGGTTGCCCCTGTAGATGTACGCACCGAGGTTCTGTACCCATGCAAGGCGAAGGGGAGCATCTCATGCCAGTCCTTGTAAGTTACTACCATTTTCTGTACTATCCTCTTAATATTCGTATTGGCTGTCTCAACTGCCCCATTCATCTTCGGGCGGTAGGGAGAAGAGTTGTGATGTTGGATTTTGAAGTCCTTGCATAAGTCTCTCATCACCTTGCTGTTCAAATTACTGCCGTTGTCGGTGATGATTTTGTTCGGAAGGCCGTAGCAGCAAACCAAATCTTTCTTGATGAACTTAGCAATCACTGAACTTGTTACATTGGGATAAGAAGCAGCCTCTACCCACTTGGTGAAGTAGTCAATAGCAACCAGGATGAAACGATGACCATTTGAAGCTTTGGGTTCAATAGGACCAATGATGTCCATGCCCCACATTGAGAAAGGCCAAGGTGCACTTAGGACATTCAGAGAGGTTGGTGGTACATGGATGTGATCTGCATAAATTTGACATTTATGGCACTTTCTTGCAAAGCTATAACAGTCAGATTCCATTTGCAGCCAATAGTAACCTGTTCTCAGGATCTTTCTAGCCATTGTGTGCCCACTGGAATGAATTCCAAATGAGCCCTCATGAACATCTTGCATGATCTTTATTGATTCCTCCCTTGTTACACATCTGAGGAGAACCAAGTCATGGTTTCTCTTGTAAAGGACGTCTCCACTCAAGAAGAAACCCATTGACAGCCTCCTGAGTGTTCTCTTATCATTTTCTGAAGCGCCGGGGGGATATTCTCTGCTGGTGATATACTGTTTGATGTCATGGTACCAAGGTTTACTGCCTGATTCCTCTTCAACTGCCATGCAATGGTAATAAGCAGGTAGACCCCGGTGTTGGACTCTGACACACGTCAAGTTCCTGTCACAGTTGACGTTGAACATGGAAGACAAAGTGGCCAAGGCATCGGCCAGTTGATTCTCATTGCGAGGTATGTGCTGGAAGGTGATCTCTTCAAAGGGCTTGATTAGCTCTTGAATGTAGTCACGGTAAAGGATCAAATCAGGGTTTCTTGCTTCCCAATCACCTTTTACTTGGTGAACAACTAGAGCTGAATCCCCGGATACGTCGAGCCTTTTGACTTTCCAATCGAGGGTCGCTTGTATGCCTAAGATGCACGCCTCATACTCTGCAATATTATTTGTGACGTAGAAACTCAGCCTTGCCGTGAATGGTATGAAACGATTGTCCGGGGAGATCAACACTGCTCCGACCCCGTGCCCCCACATGTTAGAGGCACCATCAAACAGTACTCTCCACCTTTCATCATCTTGGGATTTTCCTTCGTCGAACAATGCCATGATGTCTTCATCTGGGAATTCACATTGCATGGACTGGTAATCCTCAGCCGGTTGATGTGCCAGATACTCTGCCAATGTGCTGCCTTTAACCGCCTTTTGGGTGACATGCTGGAGGTCATACTCTGATAAAAGCATTTGCCAACGAGCAATTCTACCTGTGAGCGCAGGTTTCTCAAATATGTACTTGATTGGATCCATCTTAGACACCAACCAGGTAGTGTGACTCAACATGTACTGTCTCAATCGATGCGCTGCCCAGGCAAGGGCACAACAAGTCTTCTCCAACGGTGAATACCTGGTCTCGCAATCGGTGAATTTCTTGCTCAGGTAGGAGATTGCATGTTCTTTCTTCCCCGACTCATCGTGTTGCCCCAGTACACAACCCATGGAATCGTCCAACACTGTAAGGTACAGAATAAGAGGCCTGCCGGACACAGGTGGCATTAGGACTGGCGGATTCTGAAGATACACCTTGATTTTCTCGAAGGCTTCTTGACATTGATCATTCCACTTCAACTCTTGGTTTTTGCACAACAGTTTGAAAATCGGCTCGCAGGTAGCGGTCAACTGGAAGATGAATCGGGAAATGTAATTCAGCCTTCCAAGAAAACCACGAACTTCTTTCTCTGTTTTTGGCGCCGGCATCTCGAGGATAGCACGCACTTTGTCCGGGTCTACCTCAATTCCCTTCTAGCTAACAATGAAGCCCAACAATTTTCCTGACCTCACTCCGAATGTGCACTTGGCGGGATTCAGCCTGAGTTTGTACTTTCTGAGGCGCTCGAAAAGCTTCTGCAGGTTAACAACATGCTCTTCATCGGTCCTTGATTTGGCGATCATATCGTCCACATAAACTTCAATCTCTTTATGCATCATGTCGTGGAACAGAGTCACCATTGCTCTTTGATAAGTTGCCCCGGCATTCTTCAATCCGAAAGGCATGACCTTATAGCAGAAAGTTCCCCAAAGGGTTATGAAGGTGGTTTTCTCCATATCCTCTGGAGCCATCTTGATCTGGTTGTAACCTGAATATCCGTCCATGAAGGAGAACATTGAGTGTTGCGCTGTGCTATCCACCAGAACATCGATGTGAGGTAGAGGGAAATCATCTTTAGGACTTGCTCGGTTCAAATCACGGTAATCGACACACATCCGGACCCTTCCGTCTTTCTTGGGAACCGGGACGATGTTGGCTACCCACTCAGGATATTTTGCCACTGCTAAGAACCCTGCGTCAAACTGTTTCTTGACCTCATCCCTGATTTTCAAGGACATCTCTGGCCTCATTCGCCTCAATTTCTGTTTTACCGGAGGATACTCTGGTTTTACCGGCAATCTGTGCTCAACAATATCTGTATTCAATCCCGGCATGTCTTGGTAAGTCCATGCGAAAATGTCAACATAGTCAAACAGGAGCTGAATCAACTTCTTACGTTCACAATTCCCCATCGCGGTACCAACCTTGATCTCTTTTCTATCTTCCTCAGTACCCAAATTAACCATTTCTGTGGGCTCCCCATGGGGCTTGATGACCTTTTCTTCTTGTTCTACCATTCTCATAATTTCTGGAGGAGTATCCCAACCATCCTCAACATCTTCCTCGGTTTGGTTAACCGGGTAATCAAAGTCACAGTATGAGTTATGGGCATTATTACTTTCAAGAATTGTATTCGATCTGCATTAAAATGGAGTGGCGAATAAAAATAAAGAAAAGACACGCAAATGAGAGATGAAGAAAGAGAATTTTATTGAAAATTCCAAAATAACATTTTATTCATTGATGAAGTTTGACGAAAACATGCATGCCCGAATGAAATATCCCAAGGCCTTGGGCAGAGCCGAGGAATTTTGCATTACAAAGAAAAATTACTTTAAATTGAAAATCACAGGGAAATCTAGGGCCTCCCAGTTCTGGAGCTTTTCTTTCGCAGAATAACGGCGCACTAAGCCGACAGCACCGTCACCCGAGCCTGAATCTTCTTCAATCACATTGACCTGGTCAGGGTTCAGCATGCCTACACTTCGGAAGTTGTTCCTAAGATCACCGACGACCATCCCTCCCTGGTTAGGGGTCCTTCCTCTGAGCTTTGCCAACCATTTCTCTCTTCTATCAGCTGCTAGCCTCTCTCGGTCTGCAGGGCTTGGGATGTACCCAATACCGAACCTTTCAGTATTCCCTTTCAGCAGGACGGGTGCTACAATTCCTTGAGCAGCTTTTCCCAGGCCTTTTCCAACCTGATACCCATATCCTAGCATCACCTTTGCAACCATCATGTCCGCCTTGGACCACGTAGGCTTCAATAGGGGAGGCTCACTCCCAACAAAGATAGCATTTGAGATCTCCAATCCCTGGAAGGCAGTCTCAAAGACTCCTCTACTGCTTCAACGTAATATTCTGGTAGTGATCGGTTTATCATCATCTCCTCCTCCCCGAAGATTACTATCAACTTGCCCTCGGCCACAAACTTGAGTTTCTGATGGAGCGAAGATGGCACTGCCCCAGCGGCATGTATCCAAGGTCGTCTTAGCAGACAGCTATAAGAGGAAGCTATATCCATGACTTGGAATGTGACATAGAACACTTCAGGACCCACCTGCAAAGGCACCTCTACTTCTCCAAAAACTTCTTTCACAGACCCATCAAATGCTCTAACCAAGGTGGAGCTAGGCTTCAGATATGAGCAATCCACATCCAACTTATCCATTGTGGACTTGGGCAACACATTCAATGACGAGCCATTGTCGATGAGCACTCTGGCCAGCATGTAGTCCCCACACTTGACAGAGATGTGAAGGGCTTGATTGTGATTCTTCCCCGCCGGAGGTAGCTCAGCGTCTGTGAAGGTCAAGTAGTTGGATGCCACTATGTTCCCAACAATACCATCAACCTGGTTGACCGTAATGTCATGGGGTACGTGTGCTTCATTCAGGACTTTCAACAGTGCAGCTCGGTGTGCCTCGGAACTAAGCAACAACGAAAGCATTGAGATTTTGGCCGGGGTTTGATTTAACTGGTCCACCACCCGGTATTCACTTTGTCTCATTACTTTCAGAAATTCCTGAGCTTCTTTGTCTGATACTTCTCTAACTTCCACAGTTTCCTTATCTTTTCCCTTACGGGCCCTTTCTTCAGCTTCCCTTGATTGTTCCTTTCTAAGATTTTCAAGAAGATACATCCTTCCACTCCTTGTAATTCCACTACTCCCAGCAATGTTTGTTATATCCAACACGCCCTGAGGGACCTCTGCTTGCATTTGCACGTTGCAGCTCCAGGGAATAACCCTAGTCTCTCTACTAGGGGTAGCAGCAGGTACCGGAATAACAACAGTCAGAGGTCTTGCCACAACCGAGCTTGAATTCAGACTGCAAGGGATTTCAACCGGTCTCCTGAAACCTCTGTTGTTTGATTGCAGAGTAGATACACTTTCTTCCTTTTCCTGAACCCCAACCTGGACCAGGTGTCTGTCTAACAGCTCTTGGAGGATTTTGAAGCTCTCACAGGCCCCAACACAATAAGGGTGATTGCAGATGTCTCTTCTGGCACACCCTTCTTCGATGATACCACAACGGCATAGTGCAGCATGAATGATACTCAGGGGTGTACGAATGCACTCCACCTTCCTAATTAAGTGCTGACCACCCTGATCATTAATGGCATTTGCAGTGGGCCCACCATGCCCCGGCAACGGGTTGGTGGTTACATTAGGTTGCTGAAATGATATACTCTTTGCATCAAGCAGGTCTTGCACAACGTACTTGAACGCCTTACAATCCTCCACCACATGACCTACTGCCCCAGAATGAAAGGCACAGGTAGCATTTGCATTATACCCTCTGGGATAGGGAGGCTGATATGGTTCTGACGAGTGCTGATTAACTTGTTGGCAATGAGATAATTGAACAAATCCGTGTACGACATGGGGATAGGTTCAAAGACAACAGCCTTTTTTTCATTGTAGTTTCTGTACTGATTGTTGGACTGGAATGGCTGAGCAGGCGGCGTCTGAGCAGGAACTGGAATGGCTTGTGGGGGATTGTTGTGTGATGGACCGCTAGCTCCGCTGATTGCATTAGTTTCTCCCGCCTTCTTCTTGTGGGTACCAGAAAATGGCTTTTTCTGATGGGAAGGAGGTGTTGGGCCATGGGCTATTCTTCCGCTGCGCATGCCGTTCTCCACTCTTTCTCCAATGACAACCATCTCAGAGAAATTCGAAGCCACGCTGCCGACCAAACGATCATAGAACACTGGGGGAAGAGTTTCCATGAACATATGGACCATCTCTTTATCAAGCAGGGAGGGTTTTACTTGTGCAGCGAGGTTCCTCCACCTCTGGGCGTATTCCTTGAATGTCTCATTATCCTTCTTAGACATACATTGCAGATGGGTCCTATCCGGGGCTAAATCACTGTTGTACTGGTATTGACGGATAAAGGCATCCGCCAGATCCTTCCAACAACGGATATTAGTTGGCTCCAATTGCATATACCATTCAAGGGGAGCTTCAGCTAAGCTTTCCTGAAAGCAATGTATCATCAGGTTATCATCACGGGCGTGGGCAGTCATCTTCCGGCAATACATCGTCACATGGCTGCACGGGCAGGTTGCTCCTTTGTACTTGTCGAAAAATGGTGCTTTGAACTTGGGTGGCAGGACTAGATTAGGGACCAAGCATAACTCATGGGCGTTCCTAGCCTGGGAACCTGTTCCTTCAACAGCTCTCAATCTTTCTTCTAACATCTGGTACTGACTTCTAGCTTCATCAGGGTAATTCGGCGGAAAACCACTCACACCGTAGTGAAGATTATTCATCGACACCACAGCTGGGGTCACGTGTGGGTCACGTGAGTGAGCGATAATCTGAGGAATTGGACCCTGAACTTGTGGATGGATTGTTGCTGGAGAATTGAAGCCAACCGGAGTTCCCGGGGTAATAGCAGGAGTAGGAATCTGAATTTGAACCTGAGGTGTCCCCGTTCCAACTTCATTCACAGCTGATTCAGGCTGGGCCTGTCTTGTGGTTCCCAAAGGACCACTTTCTGGGTTTGCACCGGCAGCAGGGGGTGTGTACCCTAATGGAAGACCATAAGGAGGCCATCGCACGTTCTGGAGAGCCTGAGAGACTCTAGGTTCAAGAGGAGGATCCACTCCTGCGGCAGCAGCACCTTCAGTTATGGCAGCATCCCTTAAGGCACTTAACACTCTTATGACCTCTGCCATTTGAGCTCTTATAACTTCCATCTCAGCCCTGATTGCTCGATTCTCTTGATTCTGATCATGCTGACCCTGACCATTTGGATTCGGACCTTCTGGAACTGCATCATTCTGGATTGGTTGATGATTGCCCAGATTCGCGTTGTCTTGATTGTTGGCCATATTTCTTGCCTGTGATCGCGTCCAATACCGATGATTAACCAGCTTGTCTTACTTCTGTGGACGGAACATTTTTTTTTATGAACACAAAGACAAATGATGCAAATGCAATGCAATATGCATGTTATTATGTTTATTGCCGGGAATCGCGGTGCAACTCGTCTTGTCATAGGTGTTAAGGTTCAGGTGTTTTTAGGATTGCAACAAAGTTGGAAGCAACAAGGCAAAACAAACGTACTTCAATTAAATGGAATGCGAAGGAGTATCACAAATAGAAAGCAAATCAAAGTACAATATTCCTTAAGAGTGCAATACAATGATTTTAAACAAAGTACTATTTTCCAAAGAAAGTTACAACTTCTTAAAGAAAATTACAATTTCCTAAGGGTCGCTACAATACTCTAAAGGGAACTTTAAAGGCATATGGCTTTCAACTCCTCGCTCCTTTTCCTCTTCTTGCTCTCAGCTGCCCCCCGGGCTTTCTCCAGGAGTTCTTCTGTGAGAATCTTGCAGTACTCAACAAACTCACACACCTTGACAGGGGTGTTGAAAGGATTCATTTCTGCATCCGCCTCTCTTAGCTTCTTGGGAATGTCTCTCACAGCCTGATTAGCTAACCAAACTAACTTGGAGAACTTGTCTTTCCAATGTAAGCCTTCCTTTTTCAATTCCTCAAAGACTTGTTGACTTTTTACCTTACTGAGCAATTCCGCAAATTGACTCTCCCAATAGTCACTCTTCTCCCTTAGCCGGAGGTAAGACCCTTCCAAGTACTGCACATGATTGGCCAAGCTTTCCGACTTCCCTTGTTCCCTTCTTAGTGCTTGCTGATAATCCCTCAGGATCCCTTCAATAGATTCCCGATCTTGCTTGACACTCTTTAATTGATCTTCCAATTCAAGCTTCATTATTCGAGAGTCTTTTCTTGACTTAACTAGTGCGTGCCTGACTGCTTGCTCTTCTTTCCATGTATCCTCATATAGCCTCTTCCATTTAATTGCTTCCGCTACAGCCTCATTCATCTTGGTAGTGCACCTCTTCACTTCCTCTTTGGCACCCTTCAAGTGCTTTTGCATTTCCCTCTTGCTTTTCCCCTCTATTTCAAGTTTTCTATTGACTTCCTCAATAGCTGCAGCTTGGAAAGCATTTTCAATTTCTAGCTTTTTCTTGTCTTGCATCATCTTTCTCAATCTATCTTGCAGAGCCCTTTTCTCTTCTCCCACCTTTGACATGGCCAACCTAACCTCTTCCAGTTCTTCAATGGTAGGAATGTGAGGTTCTTGTATCTTTTCCTCAGGCAGTGGTACTCCTTGGTTGGATGACCGAGTTTCACTAATCCTCCCTTCAAGCCATTGAGAAAAAGAGATAGCAGTGGTCCTCCTGGTTAACTCTTCTCTGTCCTTCCGCACTACGGTTTCCCAAGCTTGCAGGACTCGCCGAAGTAGACTCTCGTCTTTAGGGATCCCCGCGTGGAGGTAAAAACGAAACAGCATAGCTTCGGAGGGTGAATCCCGCATAGGGTATCCGAGCTGTCGCAAGGTCAAAGAGGGGTTATAGTTTATGCATCCTTGGGTTCCCATGAGAGGAACGTTCTGAAAACTCCCACACCGAAATACCACTGAAGGCCTGTCTACACAACATTTAGGTGAGAACCAACGAATCTGGAGAGCATCTTGGTTCTTGAAAGCATGCACCCACTCTTGAGAGTTCATAGTCTTCGGATTACAACCCAAGGCATAGGAAAGCAAATCCTTCACATCACTTTTGTTGGTACACACATGACTGATCAACCAAGCATATAACACAGGGAAGGAGCAACACATCTTATTCTTTTGGAATTCATGGTGACGAGTGAAGGCACGGTATGTCTCTGCGAGGATTGCGGGAACCAGGTTGATAGGATTTTTTGCACATTTGAAGGCGAGGAAGACACCGATTGCAGTTTCACTCACATGCCTCTCTATCTGAGGGAAGAGCACAATGTCGAAGATGGTCAGAGCTAGCACTTGCTTGAAAGAATTCCAATCATCAGACACTACATAGCTGGTCATCAAACTCTCAAAGTATTCTTGAGGAAACCCAAATACCTTATTACGTTCTATCTTATGGGCCCGCACTTTCTCAGCACTGATTTGCAACAAGGCAGCAAGCTTTTCATCAGAATAATACTCCCCTTGGTATTGATAAGGCTTAAACTTGGATCGATCAAAGCCCAAAATCCTATCATACTCTTCTAGGGTAGGCGCCATTTGGAAATTCTTAAAAATGAAACAGCGAATCTCCGAGTCATAGAACCGACACAGGGCAGCAATGGCACTCTCTTGCACTTCTAGTTGTAGCAGCTTGCGAATGTTCCCATAGGTTTTGTCAAAAGACCTGACCTCAATAGGACCTAGGAGGGATGCATACTCTTTCAGACTAGCCATATCAATCTCTTTCACAACAGGAAGCCTTGAATTGAAAACGGTTTTGCCTTTTGATTCCATTCCGTTTCTTACACACCTATGACAAGACTTTGTGTTACGTTGCGATCTCCGGCAAACAACTTTAATGCATGGAGGATGCAAAGAATGGAGGTTTTTTTTTCAAAATTTTTGTTAGATGCGAATGCAATGATGATGATGATGCAAAATGACGCAGATGTGATGATTATGACCTTTTATTTACATAGAAAAGAGAGAAGAAAATGATGTTTATTGGTGGCGGTTCGAAACATTTTTGAAAATACCCGCTATATGCCACCTCATATAGGTGTTTATGAGGGAAAAAGGAAATTACTTTCTACATTTTTGGTAAAAGAGTTTCGAAAGAGGATGCCTAAGCTAATGCAACACACAATTTGCGTGCCCCCGTGTCCTACAAATGGGTAAAGATCGTAGGCTCTAAAGTCAACGACAAGGGTAATCCTCCCATGTGGGTTCTGGTCACTGCCTCACAATGGCAACCAAGAGCTAAAGTCTCTCTCATGAATACACCCACAATCGTAGAGAGCTACCGATTGTGAGGTATCATGAAGAAAGCGCACTCTTGGGCGAAACTTTCATGAGAGCCAGACAGACAACGGTCTACGAATGGCAGTCACTACTCTTTTCCACTCTCCTAGGGTTCTTTGCAGACCTTGGGTTTTAGGCCCCACTCAATGCTCACAAATATAAGGTGTGCAGTGTGTGATAAGGACACAACACCTAAAAATCTACCCAAACCCCACCTGCAAAGGGAAACCAAAACAGTCCAGACAATATCAAGCAACAACATGTCGTCTACCCTAGGGTTCAATATCATTTCAACATAAGTATACTAACCTAGGGTTCCCACAACAATCGCAAGCATTGCTTACCTTAAGAAAGGGAGCCTAGAGGAGGGGACATAATAGGATTAGGGGAAATGCATGAGCTTACCTCAAGAAAGGGAGCAAAGAAGAGGGGAACATGCTAGGATTGGGGAAATGTATGAGAAAAGCATATAAACGACGAAAGTAAGAGGAGAAGAAGAAGAAACTACTCTTATTTTACTCAAGAAGCAAATATAGAAGAGGAAGAAGGCTAACACACAATGCACGCAAGCACAACATCACAAGAATGCACACGACAATTCTAAAAATAATGCAGGCATGTTTTTAAAGGCAAAGGAAAGAAAGAAGAAAGGGAAAGGAGGAGAGATATAACAAAGCATTCAAATCAACGAAATAAATCACATGTCGAATCGATTGGCTCGACCCACTAAAGAAAGGTCCCCAGTGGAGTCGCCAGCTGTTGCACCCCGAAAAATCCATTAGAGGGATTTCTCTTCGCACAACATGAATTGGAGTCGCCACCAATATTTTTTTAGAGGTAAAACATTGAAAAAAACCTTTCTTGAAAGACAATGGTCCTTGGAACCACGAGATTGGAGATGTCTTTAATTGTTAATTCTGGAGATGTTTAAACTGGTTAATATTTCCGCTGCTTGGTGATTTCTTTTATATAAATTATTTTGGAGATTTTTTTTTGGAATAAATGGTGTTTTTTTTTAAAATGGTGAAAAATGTAGCGCCCTTCGAGGTGACTCTGATAATTGTCTATTTAGTTGTAATAGTAAAAGGGGGGTGTTACATTAGTGGTATCAGAGCAGTTCGGTCTGTCCGGCCAAGTTGTCGAGTCGTCGAGTCGAGTAACACTTGAGTAATTGTTACTCGTTTCGGATTATAGTTTCTGTTGCAGTGTTAGGTTGAGATGGCAGGACAGAACGATGCTGCACTCGCTGCTGCTTTGCAGGCTGTGGCTCAAGCTGTGGAGAATAACCCAGGTGCTGTGGAGAATAACCCAGGTGTGTCCAGAATCGCTAAATTGCCAAACACCAAACCCTAACGGCAACGACACCGCAACCACCACAACAAAAACGACAATTCGACAACGCGACAACAACAATCAACCACGCACAGCAACAACAGAAACACGAACAATAACAACACCATCATCGTGATACAACAATCACGCAACAACAAATAACGAAACAAATCACAATAACGTGCAACAATCATCAAAGCACCAATCTCAACGAAAACACGATATGCAACAACACGAACAATTCAACAAAGCCCTAGACTACCCACACATAATTATCATCAACCCATTATCAAGGTTAAGCCCACCCTTACCTCAACTATGGTGGCGCAAACTCCCTCCTAGTCTCGTTCCTCGATCTCCGAATACGGCGACTCCCCCAAACTGCAGCTTCAGTGCGAAGCCAATATCTCTCTCCGCAGCACCTGGGTTATTCTCCACAGCTTGAGCCACAGCCTGCAAGGCAGCAGCGAGTGCAGCATCGTTCCGTCCTGCCATCTCAACCTAACACTAGCTACAGAAACTATAATCAGAAACGAGTAACAATTACTCAAGTGTTACTCGACTCGACGACTCGACAACTTGGCCGGACAGACCGAACTGCTCTGATACCACTAATGTAACGCCCCCCTTTTACTATTACAATTAAATAGACAATTATCAGAGTCACCTCGAAGGGCGCTACATTTTTCACCATTTTTTAAAAAAAAAAAAGGAAAATCTCCAAAATAATTTATATAAAAGAAATCACCAAGCAGCGGAAATATTAACCAGTTTAAACATCTCCAGAATTAACAATTAAAGACATCTCCAAAATAAATTAAAACAATTTCCAATAACTAAAATAATAGTTCAAAACGATAACTAACGACTCCCCGGTGCTACATATCAGAGCTGACACAGACCCAAACGAGAGAGGAAGCAAAACCTAGCAATTCCTCCACGAGCACTAGCGATCACCTGCAGCGTTGCCGCATGAGAGCAACATTCCAAGCAGAAGGGGTGAGTCTAACAGAGCTAATAAGCAGATGATAACAATATGCTAGCATCAGGTAACTACAGCAACACAATACAATTACACCATATCACAGCACCAGATACCAAAGGAAAAATCCATTTGACAGTGAACCACCAAAATTATAACATTCATAGACAATGGGATGATATGCAACCCCTCCAGTGGGCATATGCATGCGGTACCGATCACCAAAATGAGCCACGACGGGCATATCACCAATAAACACCAGAGGCAGAGCCTATATCACCAAAACATGCATATGACAATGCGACACCATGATTATGCACCAACTCACCATAACAAGTATTTAAAATAAATACTATATCACCAGAATCAAAACAAATGATTTCACCAAAATTAGCACCAAGTTGTAGCATCACAGCTACCACTAAACTCTCCTGAGCATACCAGCACCGCACCTGAAATATTAACACCAGACGGCTCCACAACGCGGACAGAACGCACGCACACCACGCACAAGACTGGCGCACAGCGCCTAGGCACATCGCACCTACTTCAGCGAATTAATTAAAATAGCAAACGACATCGGATTTCAACAAATAAATACTTGTTGGAAAGCCCTATGGGTCTGGTTATCATCCCTAAGTTCAGTTTTTGAAGGAGAGTGTCCAATAGGTACAGTTTTCGAAAAGCACACAGGCTAGTTGCAAAAGAGGACAGTTTCTGTCCTTCAAATTCAAGCAATTCCAAAGTGACCAAAACTCAATAAAATTGCATGAAACTTGTGCATAAACTGGGGAAAATTTTGTCTAGTTTTCAAAGAAATTGGATTCGTTCGAAAAGGAGTTCTTTTGAAAACGTGGTAACCAAAACACTGACTCTGTGTCCAGATTGTTTCAAGAATCTTACTCTAACTTGTGGAATTCATATCTCGAGCTACACAACTCTAAACGCAACCAAACCAGTGCCAAATTAACAAGCATTAAGTCTATTTTCCAGAAAAATAAACCACATAATTTTTCGGTCAATACAACGTTCCCAGTCACCGAAATACCGAATCTATACCCAAATCGTTTCCAGAATTTTAACCTAACTTGTATCGCCTATAACTCGAGCTACACAACTCCGAATTTAACGAAACCAGTGCCAAAACGACCGGCGTTAAGTCTATTTTCAAAAACAATTAACCTCATAATTTTTGGATCAACCAAACAGCGCCAGTTTTAGAAAAACCGAACCTGTGTCCAGAATCGCTAAATTGCCAAACACCAAACCCTAACGGCAACGACACCGCAACCACCACAACAAAAACGACAATTCGACAACGCGACAACAACAATCAACCACGCACAGCAACAACAGAAACACGAACAATAACAACACCATCATCGTGATACAACAATCACGCAACAACAAATAACGAAACAAATCACAATAACGTGCAACAATCATCAAAGCACCAATCTCAACGAAAACACGATATGCAACAACACGAACAATTCAACAAAGCCCTAGACTACCCACACATAATTATCATCAACCCATTATCAAGGTTAAGCCCACCCTTACCTCAACTATGGTGGCGCAAACTCCCTCCTAGTCTCGTTCCTCGATCTCCGAATACGGCGACTCCCCCAAACTGCAGCTTCAGTGCGAAGCCAATATCTCTCTCCTCAGAACTCTTTTCAAAGATCCGAACGGTGAAAGTGTAGAACTATATCTCACGAACCTGCTTCCCAAAAACGAAGACGATCCAACGGTTAACGAAACCGGAATCACAATTTTACGGTGACAGGTTTGAGAAAAACGGGAATTGTTTTCTCTCTTCTTTTCTCTCTCTTTGGTGGCTGCTCTAATCCGAAATTCCTCTCTCTCTCAACCCTAAATTAATCCTCTCCACTTATAATAAGTGAGAAACATAATGGGCTAAATTATTTGGGACTTTATCCACATAGGAAGGGAGCCCAATGCTATTTTTAACTAGCCCACAAAACGTGATTATCATCTAACTCGTTTTCAACATAGCTACTACGCCCATAATTTCAATTCTTACAATCATCCTACGGCAATCCAACTTCGAAATAATTTGATTAAATTTTAGGGCGTTACAACTCTCCCCTACTTAGAATATTTTCGTCCTCGAAAATTTACCTGATTCGAACAACTCGGGATAGGACTCCCGCAACTTGCTCTCCAACTCCCATGTCATGCCTTCACCAGTAGCTCCTAACCAGACCACTTTCACCAGGTTTATCTCTTTGCCACGTAAAGTCTTCACTTCACGATCTTCAATTCGCACAGGCATTGTCTCCACAGTGAGATTATCCCGCACATGCACATCATCCATCGGAATCACATGGGACGGATCCGAAATATACTTCCGAAGTTGCGACACATGAAATACATCGTGCAAATTCGAAAGATTAGGCGGCAAGGCCACCCTATAAGCAACATTACCAATTCTCTCAGTGATCTGATACGGTTCAATGAAACGAGGAGTCAACTTCTTTGTCTTCAATGCACGCCCAACACCAGCCATAGGCGTGACTCTCAAAAACACATGATCACCAGCTTGGAATTCTAAATCCTTCCTTCTCTTATCATGATAGCTCTTCTGTCTACTCTGCGACGCTTTCATTTTCTCACGGATCAATTTCACCTTTTCAGTAGTCTCTCGAACAACCTCGGGTCCGAGAACAATACTCTCCCCAGATTCATGCCAACACAACGGAGTCCTACATCTCCGACCATACAATGCCTCGAACGGTGCCATCCCGATGCTAGAATGGTAACTATTGTTGTAAGTAAACTCGATCAACGGAAGGTGAGTATCCCACGCACCTCCCTGCTCAAGAACACAAGATCTCAACAAGTCTTCCAACGACTGAATGGTCCTCTCTGTCTGTCCATCAGTTTGAGGATGATAAGCTGAACTCAACCTCAATTTAGAACCCAACGCTTCTTGCAAACTCTTCCAGAAATCAGAAGTGAACCTAGGATCTCTGTCAGACACAATGCACAAAGGAACACCATGCAACTTCACAATCACCTGAATATAAATCTCTGCCAATCTCGACACCGGATACGTGATATTGATAGGAATAAAATGAGCAGACTTCGTCAATCTATCCACAATCACCCAAATCGAATCGTGCCCCCTCACAGTATTAGGTAACCCTATCACGAAATCCATAGAAATACTATCCCACTTCCATTCCGGAATCTCCAACGGTTGCATCAACCCAGCAGGCTTCTGATGCTCAACCTTCGATTTCTGACAAGTCAAGCAGGAATACACAAACTGCGCCACATCACGCTTCATACCAGGCCACCAAAACATCTTCTTCAGATCCTGATACATCTTTGTAGCTCCCGGATGGATACTCAACTTACTCCTATGACCTTCTTCTAAAATTGCTCTTTTCATCTCCTCATCATCAGGAATGCAGATTCTCCCACGGTACTTCAATACATTCTGCGCATCCAACTCAAAGTCTTTATTCTCGGATTGATCAATCCCAACCATCAGGTCAACTAATTTAACATCTAACTTCTGAGCTTCTCGAATGCTAGCCATGAATTCATTATCAATCTTCAACATCCCCAATCTGACACTCTGAGGCGTCACTTCACAAACCAAACTCATATCCCTGAACTGCTCAATTAATTCGAGTTCTCTAACCATCATTGCTGACATATGCAACGTCTTTCGACTTAAAGCGTCAGCTACCACATTAGCCTTTCCCGGATGATAGTTCAAGCTAAAGTCATAGTCTTTCAGCAACTCCAACCATCTGCGCTGTCTCATATTCAACTCTTTCTGATCAAACAGATACTGCAAACCCTTATGATCACTGAACACCTCAAACCTCGAACCATACAGATAATGTCTCCAAATTTTCAACGCGAACACAACTGCAGCAAGTTCTAAATCATGGGTAGGGTAGTTCTTCTCATGAGTCCTCAACTGTCTCGACGCATAGGCAACTACCTTACCATTCTGCATAAGCACACCTCCCAACCCCATCTTGGAAGCATCACAATACACCACAAACGACTCTTCCGGATTAGGCAACGTCAGAACAGGAGACGTCGTCAACCTCTTCTTCAATTCTTTGAAGCTCTCTTCACAACAGTCATCCCAGATGAAAGCTTTACCCTTGCAAGTCAACTGAGTCAACGGAAGTGCCAACTTCGAAAATCCTTCTATAAACCTCCTATAGTAACCTGCCAGACCCAGAAAACTTCTAATCTCAGTAACTGACTTCGGAGACTCCCATTGTAACACGGCATCAACCTTAGACGGATCCACGGCAGTTCCATTCCCCGAAATAACATGACCCAGAAAGCTAACCTCTTTCAACCAAAACTCACACTTAGACAGCTTCGCATATAATTTCCTGTCCCTCAGAATTTCCAATACCAATCTCAGATGTTCTGCATGCTCCTCTTCTGACTTAGAATAAATTAGGATGTCGTCAATGAATACCACCACAAACCGATCCAGATACTCACGAAAGATACGATTCATGTACTCCATGAACACTCCCGGGGCATTAGTCACACCGAAAGGCATCACGGAATACTCATAATGCCCATAACGGGTTCTGAAAGCTGTCTTCTGAATGTCTTCGTCTTTCACCTTGATCTGATGATAACCCGATCTCAAATCTATTTTACTGAACACCTGAGCACCCACCAACTGATCCATTAAGTCATCAATCCTCGGAAGCGGATACTTGTTCTTAATAGTCACCTTATTCAGCTGCCGATAGTCTACGCACAACCTCATACTACCATCTTTCTTTTTCACCAACAACACTGGAGCTCCCCACGGCGACACACTTGGCCTCACAAATTTCTTTTTAAGCAGATCCTCGAGTTGCTTCTTCAGTTCTGACAATTCAGATGCAGACATTCTATACGGTGCCATAGACACAGGTTTAGTATCAGGTACCAGATCAATAGCAAACTCAACCTCTTTCTTCCCACGGACATCTTCAGGATAATACTTTCTCAGAAATTCTCTGCTGAACACAGCCCAAGTGACCTCTTAATTCACAGTCGCCAACCTCTGCCTCACCTCCAACCACCAGTCATCAGCCTCCTCTGCCAGCATATGAGTACCATACCTGACTTTCTGCGCCTCAGAGCAATCCATAACACGAAAGATTCTCTCCATCTCTTTCAGCCACGCCAAAGCACCATCAGGGTTATACTTGCCCTTAAAGGTAGGAGGATTCTCCCTCTGAAACGTAGCCAAACTGCGCGACCCAGCATCACCAGCAGCACCTGGGTTATTCTCCACAGCTTGAGCCACAGCCTGCAAGGCAGCAGCGAGTGCAGCATCGTTCCGTCCTGCCATCTCAACCTAACACTAGCTACAGAAACTATAATCAAAAACGAGTAACAATTACTCAAGTGTTACTCGACTCGACGACTCGACAACTTGGCCGGACAGACCGAACTGCTCTGATACCACTAATGTAACGCCCCCCTTTTACTATTACAATTAAATAGACAATTATCAGAGTCACCTCGAAGGGCGCTACATTTTTCACCATTTTTAAAAAAAAAAGAGGAAAATCTCCAAAATAATTTATATAAAAGAAATCACCAAGCAGCGGAAATATTAACCAGTTTAAACATCTCCAGAATTAACAATTAAAGACATCTCCAAAATAAATTAAAACAATTTCCAATAACTAAAATAATAGTTCCAAACGATAACTAACGACTCCCCGGTGCTACATATCAGAGCTGACACAGACCCAAACGAGAGAGGAAGCAAAACCTAGCAATTCCTCCACGAGCACTAGCGATCACCTGCAGCGTTGCCGCATGAGAGCAACATTCCAAGCAGAAGGGGTGAGTCTAACAGAGCTAATAAGCAGATGATAACAATATGCTAGCATCAGGTAACTACAGCAACACAATACAATTACACCATATCACAGCACCAGATACCAAAGGAAAAATCCATTTGACAGTGAACCACCAAAATTATAACATTCATAGACAATGGGATGATATGCAACCCCTCCAGTGGGCATATGCATGCGGTACCGATCACCAAAATGAGCCACGACGGGCATATCACCAATAAACACCAGAGGCAGAGCCTATATCACCAAAACATGCATATGACAATGCGACACCATGATTATGCACCAACTCACCATAACAAGTATTTAAAATAAATACTATATCACCAGAATCAAAACAAATGATTTCACCAAAATTAGCACCAAGTTGTAGCATCACAGCTACCACTAAACTCTCCTGAGCATACCAGCACCGCACCTGAAATATTAACACCAGACGGCTCCACAACGCGGACAGAACGCACGCACACCACGCACAAGACTGGCGCACAGCGCCTAGGCACATCGCACCTACTTCAGCGAATTAATTAAAATAGCAAACGACATCGGATTTCAACAAATAAATACTTGTTGGAAAGCCCTATGGGTCTGGTTATCATCCCTAAGTTCAGTTTTTGAAGGAGAGTGTCCAATAGGTACAGTTTTCGAAAAGCACACAGGCTAGTTGCAAAAGAGGACAGTTTCTGTCCTTCAAATTCAAGCAATTCCAAAGTGACCAAAACTCAATAAAATTGCATGAAACTTGTGCATAAACTGGGGAAAATTTTGTCTAGTTTTCAAAGAAATTGGATTCGTTCGAAAAGGAGTTCTTTTGAAAACGTGGTAACCAAAACACTGACTCTGTGTCCAGATTGTTTCAAGAATCTTACTCTAACTTGTGGAATTCATATCTCGAGCTACACAACTCTAAACGCAACCAAACCAGTGCCAAATTAACAAGCATTAAGTCTATTTTCCAGAAAAATAAACCACATAATTTTTCGGTCAATACAACGTTCCCAGTCACCGAAATACCGAATCTATACCCAAATCGTTTCCAGAATTTTAACCTAACTTGTATCGCCTATAACTCGAGCTACACAACTCCGAATTTAACGAAACCAGTGCCAAAACGACCGGCGTTAAGTCTATTTTCAAAAACAATTAACCTCATAATTTTTGGATCAACCAAACAGCGCCAGTTTTAGAAAAACCGAACCTGTGTCCAGAATCGCTAAATTGCCAAACACCAAACCCTAACGGCAACGACACCGCAACCACCACAACAAAAACGACAATTCGACAACGCGACAACAACAATCAACCACGCACAGCAACAACAGAAACACGAACAATAACAACACCATCATCGTGATACAACAATCACGCAACAACAAATAACGAAACAAATCACAATAACGTGCAACAATCATCAAAGCACCAATCTCAACGAAAACACGATATGCAACAACACGAACAATTCAACAAAGCCCTAGACTACCCACACATAATTATCATCAACCCATTATCAAGGTTAAGCCCACCCTTACCTCAACTATGGTGGCGCAAACTCCCTCCTAGTCTCGTTCCTCGATCTCCGAATACGGCGACTCCCCCAAACTGCAGCTTCAGTGCGAAGCCAATATCTCTCTCCTCAGAACTCTTTCCGAAGATCCGAACGGTGAAAGTGTAGAACTATATCTCACGAACCTGCTTCCCAAAAACGAAGACGATCCACGGTTAACGAAACCGGAATCACAATTTTACGGTGACAGGTTTGAGAAAAACGGGAATTGTTTTCTCTCTTCTTTTCTCTCTCTTTGGTGGCTGCTCTAATCCGAAATTCCTCTCTCTCTCAACCCTAAATTAATCCTCTCCACTTATAATAAGTGAGAAACATAATGGGCTAAATTATTTGGGACTTTATCCACATAGGAAGGGAGCCCAATGCTATTTTTAACTAGCCCACAAAACGTGATTATCATCTAACTCGTTTTCAACATAGCTACTACGCCCATAATTTCAATTCTTACAATCATCCTACGGCAATCCAACTTCGAAATAATTTGATTAAATTTTAGGGCGTGACAACTCTCCCCTACTTAGAATATTTTCGTCCTCGAAAATTTACCTGATTCGAACAACTCGGGATAGGACTCCCGCAACTTGCTCTCCAACTCCCATGTCATGCCTTCACCAGTAGCTCCTAACCAGACCACTTTCACCAGGTTTATCTCTTTGCCACGTAAAGTCTTCACTTCACGATCTTCAATTCGCACAGGCATTGTCTCCACAGTGAGATTATCCCGCACATGCACATCATCCATCGGAATCACATGGGACGGATCCGAAATATACTTCCGAAGTTGCGACACATGAAATACATCGTGCAAATTCGAAAGATTAGGCGGCAAGGCCACCCTATAAGCAACATTACCAATTCTCTCAGTGATCTGATACGGTTCAATGAAACGAGGAGTCAACTTCTTTGTCTTCAATGCACGCCCAACACCAGCCATAGGCGTGACTCTCAAAAACACATGATCACCAGCTTGGAATTCTAAATCCTTCCTTCTCTTATCATGATAGCTCTTCTGTCTACTCTGCGACGCTTTCATTTTCTCACGGATCAATTTCACCTTTTCAGTAGTCTCTCGAACAACCTCGGGTCCAAGAACAATACTCTCCCCAGATTCATGCCAACACAACGGAGTCCTACATCTCCGACCATACAATGCCTCGAACGGTGCCATCCCGATGCTAGAATGGTAACTATTGTTGTAAGTAAACTCGATCAACGGAAGGTGAGTATCCCACGCACCTCCCTGCTCAAGAACACAAGATCTCAACAAGTCTTCCAACGACTGAATGGTCCTCTCTGTCTGTCCATCAGTTTGAGGATGATAAGCTGAACTCAACCTCAATTTCGAACCCAACGCTTCTTGCAAACTCTTCCAGAAATCAGAAGTGAACCTAGGATCTCTGTCAGACACAATGCACAAAGGAACACCATGCAACTTCACAATCACCTGAATATAAATCTCTGCCAATCTCGACACCGGATACGTGATATTGATAGGAATAAAATGAGCAGACTTCGTCAATCTATCCACAATCACCCAAATCGAATCGTGCCCCCTCACAGTATTAGGTAACCCTATCACGAAATCCATAGAAATACTATCCCACTTCCATTCCGGAATCTCCAACGGTTGCATCAACCCAGCAGGCTTCTGATGCTCAACCTTCGATTTCTGACAAGTCAAGCAGGAATACACAAACTGCGCCACATCACGCTTCATACCAGGCCACCAAAACATCTTCTTCAGATCCTGATACATCTTTGTAGCTCCCGGATGGATACTCAACTTACTCCTATGACCTTCTTCTAAAATTGCTCTTTTCATCTCCTCATCATCAGGAATGCAGATTCTCCCACGGTACTTCAATACATTCTGCGCATCCAACTCAAAGTCTTTATTCTCGGATTGATCAATCCCAACCATCAGGTCAACTAATTTAACATCTAACTTCTGAGCTTCTCGAATGCTAGCCATGAATTCATTATCAATCTTCAACATCCCCAATCTGACACTCTGAGGCGTCACTTCACAAACCAAACTCATATCCCTGAACTGCTCAATTAATTCGAGTTCTCTAACCATCATTGCTGACATATGCAACGTCTTTCGACTTAAAGCGTCAGCTACCACATTAGCCTTTCCCGGATGATAGTTCAAGCTAAAGTCATAGTCTTTCAGCAACTCCAACCATCTGCGCTGTCTCATATTCAACTCTTTCTGATCAAACAGATACTGCAAACCCTTATGATCACTGAACACCTCAAACCTCGAACCATACAGATAATGTCTCCAAATTTTCAACGCGAACACAACTGCAGCAAGTTCTAAATCATGGGTAGGGTAGTTCTTCTCATGAGTCCTCAACTGTCTCGACGCATAGGCAACTACCTTACCATTCTGCATAAGCACACCTCCCAACCCCATCTTGGAAGCATCACAATACACCACAAACGACTCTTCCGGATTAGGCAACGTCAGAACAGGAGACGTCGTCAACCTCTTCTTCAATTCTTTGAAGCTCTCTTCACAACAGTCATCCCAGATGAAAGCTTTACCCTTGCAAGTCAACTGAGTCAACGGAAGTGCCAACTTCGAAAATCCTTCTATAAACCTCCTATAGTAACCTGCCAGACCCAGAAAACTTCTAATCTCAGTAACTGACTTCGGAGACTCCCATTGTAACACGGCATCAACCTTAGACGGATCCACGGCAGTTCCATTCCCCGAAATAACATGACCCAGAAAGCTAACCTCTTTCAACCAAAACTCACACTTAGACAGCTTCGCATATAATTTCCTGTCCCTCAGAATTTCCAATACCAATCTCAGATGTTCTGCATGCTCCTCTTCTGACTTAGAATAAATTAGGATGTCGTCAATGAATACCACCACAAACCGATCCAGATACTCACGAAAGATACGATTCATGTACTCCATGAACACTCCCGGGGCATTAGTCACACCGAAAGGCATCACGGAATACTCATAATGCCCATAACGGGTTCTGAAAGCTGTCTTCTGAATGTCTTCGTCTTTCACCTTGATCTGATGATAACCCGATCTCAAATCTATTTTACTGAACACCTGAGCACCCACCAACTGATCCATTAAGTCATCAATCCTCGGAAGCGGATACTTGTTCTTAATAGTCACCTTATTCAGCTGCCGATAGTCTACGCACAACCTCATACTACCATCTTTCTTTTTCACCAACAACACTGGAGCTCCCCACGGCGACACACTTGGCCTCACAAATTTCTTTTTAAGCAGATCCTCGAGTTGCTTCTTCAGTTCTGACAATTCAGATGCAGACATTCTATACGGTGCCATAGACACAGGTTTAGTATCAGGTACCAGATCAATAGCAAACTCAACCTCTTTCTTCCCACGGACATCTTCAGGATAATACTTTCTCAGAAATTCTCTGCTGAACACAGCCCAAGTGACCTCTTAATTCACAGTTGCCAACCTCTGCCTCACCTCCAACCACCAGTCATCAGCCTCCTCTGCCAGCATATGAGTACCATACCTGACTTTCTGCGCCTCAGAGCAATCCATAACACGAAAGATTCTCTCCATCTCTTTCAGCCACGCCAAAGCACCATCAGGGTTATACTTGCCCTTAAAGGTAGGAGGATTCTCCCTCTGAAACGTAGCCAAACTGCGCGACCCAGCATCACCAGCAGCACCTGGGTTATTCTCCACAGCTTGAGCCACAGCCTGCAAGGCAGCAGCGAGTGCAGCATCGTTCCGTCCTGCCATCTCAACCTAACACTAGCTACAGAAACTATAATCAAAAACGAGTAACAATTACTCAAGTGTTACTCGACTCGACGACTCGACAACTTGGCCGGACAGACCGAACTGCTCTGATACCACTAATGTAACGCCCCCCTTTTACTATTACAATTAAATAGACAATTATCAGAGTCACCTCGAAGGGCGCTACATTTTTCACCATTTTTTTTAAAAAAAAAGGAAAATCTCCAAAATAATTTATATAAAAGAAATCACCAAGCAGCGGAAATATTAACCAGTTTAAACATCTCCAGAATTAACAATTAAAGACATCTCCAAAATAAATTAAAACAATTTCCAATAACTAAAATAATAGTTCAAAACGATAACTAACGACTCCCCGGTGCTACATATCAGAGCTGACACAGACCCAAACGAGAGAGGAAGCAAAACCTAGCAATTCCTCCACGAGCACTAGCGATCACCTGCAGCGTTGCCGCATGAGAGCAACATTCCAAGCAGAAGGGGTGAGTCTAACAGAGCTAATAAGCAGATGATAACAATATGCTAGCATCAGGTAACTACAGCAACACAATACAATTACACCATATCACAGCACCAGATACCAAAGGAAAAATCCATTTGACAGTGAACCACCAAAATTATAACATTCATAGACAATGGGATGATATGCAACCCCTCCAGTGGGCATATGCATGCGGTACCGATCACCAAAATGAGCCACGACGGGCATATCACCAATAAACACCAGAGGCAGAGCCTATATCACCAAAACATGCATATGACAATGCGACACCATGATTATGCACCAACTCACCATAACAAGTATTTAAAATAAATACTATATCACCAGAATCAAAACAAATGATTTCACCAAAATTAGCACCAAGTTGTAGCATCACAGCTACCACTAAACTCTCCTGAGCATACCAGCACCGCACCTGAAATATTAACACCAGACGGCTCCACAACGCGGACAGAACGCACGCACACCACGCACAAGACTGGCGCACGGCGCCTAGGCACATCGCACCTACTTCAGCGAATTAATTAAAATAGCAAACGACATCGGATTTCAACAAATAAATACTTGTTGGAAAGCCCTATGGGTCTGGTTATCATCCCTAAGTTCAGTTTTTGAAGGAGAGTGTCCAATAGGTACAGTTTTCGAAAAGCACACAGGCTAGTTGCAAAAGAGGACAGTTTCTGTCCTTCAAATTCAAGCAATTCCAAAGTGACCAAAACTCAATCAAATTGCATGAAACTTGTGCATAAACTGGGGCAAATTTTGTCTAGTTTTCAAAGAAATTGGATTCGTTCGAAAAGGAGTTCTTTTGAAAACGTGGTAACCAAAACACTGACTCTGTGTCCAGATTGTTTCCAGAATCTTACTCTAACTTGTGGAATTCATATCTCGAGCTACACAACTCTAAACGCAACCAAACCAGTGCCAAATTAACAAACATTAAGTCTATTTTCCAGAAAAATAAACCACATAATTTTCCGGTCAATACAACGTTCCCAGTCACCGAAATACCGAATCTATACCCAAACCGTTTCCAGAATTTTAACCTAACTTGTATCGCCTATAACTCGAGCTATACAACTCCGAATTTACCGAACCCAGTGCCAAAACGACCGGCGTTAAGTCTATTTTCAAAAACAATCAACCTCATAATTTTTGGATCAACCAAACAGCGCCAGTTTTAGAAAAACCGAACCTGTGTCCAGAATCGCTAAATTGCCAAACACCAAACCCTAACGGCAACGATACCGCAACCACCACAACAAAAACGACAATTCGACAACGCGACAACAACAATCAACCACGCACAGCAACAACAAAAACACGAACAATAACAACACCATCATCGTGATACAACAATCACGCAACAACAAATAACGAAACAAATCACAATAACGTGCAATAATCATCAAAACACCAATCTCAACGAAAACACGATATGCAATAACACGAACAATTCAACAAAACCCTAGACTACCCACACATAATTACCATCAACCCATTATCAAGGTTAAGCCCACCCTTACCTCAACTATGGTGGCGCAAACTCCCTCCTAGTCTCGTTCCTCGATCTCCGAATACGGCGACTCCCCCAAACTGCAGCTTCAGTGCGAAGCCAATATCTCTCTCCTCAGAACTCGTTTCGAAGATCCGAACGGTGAAAGTGTAGAACTATATATCACGAACCTGCTGCCCAAAACCGAAGACGATCCAACGGTTAACGAAACCGGAATCGTAATTTTACAATGACAGGTTTGAGAAAAACGGGAATTGTTTTCTCTCTTCTTTTCTCTCTCTTTGGTGGCTGCTCTAATCCGAAATTCCTCTCTCTCTCAACCCTAAATTAATCCTCTCCACTTATAATAAGTGAGAAACATAATGGGCTAAATTATTTGGGACTTTATCCACATAGGAAGGGAGCCCAATGCTATTTTTAACTAGCCCACAACACGTGATTATCATCTAACTCGTTTTCAACATAACTACTACGCCCATAATTTCAATTCTTACAATCATTCTACGGCAATCCAACTTCGAAATAATTTGATTAAATTTTAGGGCGTTACAACTCTCCCCCACTTAGAATATTTTCGTCCTCGAAAATTTACCTGATTCGAACAACTCGGGATAGGACTCCCGCATCTTGCTCTCCAACTCCCATGTCATGCCTTAACCAGCAGCTCCTAACCAGACCACTTTCACCAGGTTTATCTCTTTGCCACGTAAAGTCTTCACTTCACGATCTTCAATTCGCACAGGCATTGTCTCCACAGTGAGATTATCCCGCACATGCACATCATCCATCGGAATCACATGGGACGGATCCGAAATATACTTCCGAAGTTGCGACACATGAAATACATCGTGCAAATTCGAAAGATTAGGCGGCAAGGCCACCCTATAAGCAACATTACCAATTCTCTCAGTGATCTGATACGGTCCAATGAAACGAGGAGTCAACTTCTTTGTCTTCAATGCACGCCCAACACCAGCCATAGGCGTGACTCTCAAAAACACATGATCACCAGCTTGGAATTCTAAATCCTTCCTTCTCTTATCATGATAGCTCTTCTGTCTACTCTGCGACGCTTTCATTTTCTCACGGATCAATTTCACCTTTTCAGTAGTCTCTCGAACAACCTCGGGTCCAAGAACAATACTCTCCCCAGATTCATGCCAACACAACGGAGTCCTACATCTCCGACCATACAATGCCTCGAACGGTGCCATCCCGATGCTAGAATGGTAACTATTGTTGTAAGTAAACTCAATCAACAGAAGGTGAGTATCCCACGCACCTCCCTGCTCAAGAACACAAGATCTCAACAAGTCTTCCAACGACTGAATGGTCCTCTCTGTCTGTCCATCAGTTTGAGGATGATAAGCTGAACTCAACCTCAATTTAGAACCCAACGCTTCTTGCAAACTCTTCCAGAAATCAGAAGTGAACCTAGGATCTCTGTCAGACACAATGCACAAAGGAACACCATGCAACTTCACAATCACCTGAATATAAATCTCTGCCAATCTCGACACCGGATACGTGATATTGATAGGAATAAAATGAGCAGACTTCGTCAATCTATCCACAATCACCCAAATCGAATCGTGCCCCCTCACAGTATTAGGTAACCCTATCACGAAATCCATAGAAATACTATCCCACTTCCATTCCGGAATCTCCAACGGTTGCATCAACCCAGCAGGCTTCTGATGCTCAACCTTCGATTTCTGACAAGTCAAGCAGGAATACACAAACTGCGCCACATCACGCTTCATACCAGGCCACCAAAACATCTTCTTCAGATCCTGATACATCTTTGTAGCTCCCGGATGGATACTCAACTTACTCCTATGACCTTCTTCTAAAATTGCTCTTTTCATCTCCTCATCATCAGGAATGCAGATTCTCCCACGGTACTTCAATACATTCTGCGCATCCAACTCAAAGTCTTTATTCTCGGATTGATCAATCCCAACCATCAGGTCAACTAATTTAACATCTAACTTCTGAGCTTCTCGAATGCTAGCCATGAATTCATTATCAATCTTCAACATCCCCAATCTGACACTCTGAGGCGTCACTTCACAAACCAAACTCATATCCCTGAACTGCTCAATTAATTCGAGTTCTCTAACCATCATTGCTGACATATGCAACGTCTTTCGACTTAAAGCGTCAGCTACCACATTAGCCTTTCCCGGATGATAGTTCAAGCTAAAGTCATAGTCTTTCAGCAACTCCAACCATCTGCGCTGTCTCATATTCAACTCTTTCTGATCAAACAGATACTGCAAACCCTTATGATCACTGAACACCTCAAACCTCGAACCATACAGATAATGTCTCCAAATTTTCAACGCGAACACAACTGCAGCAAGTTCTAAATCATGGGTAGGGTAGTTCTTCTCATGAGTCCTCAACTGTCTCGACGCATAGGCAACTACCTTACCATTCTGCATAAGCACACCTCCCAACCCCATCTTGGAAGCATCACAATACACCACAAACGACTCTTCCGGATTAGGCAACGTCAGAACAGGAGACGTCGTCAACCTCTTCTTCAATTCTTTGAAGCTCTCTTCACAACAGTCATCCCAGATGAAAGCTTTACCCTTGCAAGTCAACTGAGTCAACGGAAGTGCCAACTTCGAAAATCCTTCTATAAACCTCCTATAGTAACCTGCCAGACCCAGAAAACTTCTAATCTCAGTAACTGACTTCGGAGACTCCCATTGTAACACGGCATCAACCTTAGACGGATCCACGGCAGTTCCATTCCCCGAAATAACATGACCCAGAAAGCTAACCTCTTTCAACCAAAACTCACACTTAGACAGCTTCGCATATAATTTCCTGTCCCTCAGAATTTCCAATACCAATCTCAGATGTTCTGCATGCTCCTCTTCTGACTTAGAATAAATTAGGATGTCGTCAATGAATACCACCACAAACCGATCCAGATACTCACGAAAGATACGATTCATGTACTCCATGAACACTCCCGGGGCATTAGTCACACCGAAAGGCATCACGGAATACTCATAATGCCCATAACGGGTTCTGAAAGCTGTCTTCTGAATGTCTTCGTCTTTCACCTTGATCTGATGATAACCCGATCTCAAATCTATTTTACTGAACACCTGAGCACCCACCAACTGATCCATTAAGTCATCAATCCTTGGAAGCGGATACTTGTTCTTAATAGTCACCTTATTCAGCTGCCGATAGTCTACGCACAACCTCATACTACCATCTTTCTTTTTCACCAACAACACTGGAGCTCCCCACGGCAACACACTTGGCCTCACAAATTTCTTTTTAAGCAGATCCTCGAGTTGCTTCTTCAGTTCTGACAATTCAGATGCAGACATTCTATACGGTGCCATAGACACAGGTTTAGTATCAGGTACCAGATCAATAGCAAACTCAACCTCTTTCTTCCCACGGACATCTTCAGGATAATACTTTCTCAGAAATTCTCTGCTGAACACAGCCCAAGTGACCTCTTAATTCACAGTCGCCAACCTCTGCCTCACCTCCAACCACCAGTCATCAGCCTCCTCTGCCAGCATATGAGTACCATACCTGACTTTCTGCGCCTCAGAGCAATCCATAACACGAAAGATTCTCTCCATCTCTTTCAGCCACGCCAAAGCACCATCAGGGTTATACTTGCCCTTAAAGGTAGGAGGATTCTCCCTCTGAAACGTAGCCAAACTGCGCGACCCAGCATCACCAGCAGCACCTGGGTTATTCTCCACAGCTTGAGCCACAGCCTGCAAGGCAGCAGCGAGTGCAGCATCGTTCCGTCCTGCCATCTCAACCTAACACTAGCTACAGAAACTATAATCAGAAACGAGTAACAATTACTCAAGTGTTACTCGACTCGACGACTCGACAACTTGGCCGGACAGACCGAACTGCTCTGATACCACTAATGTAACGCCCCCCTTTTACTATTACAATTAAATAGACAATTATCAGAGTCACCTCGAAGGGCGCTACATTTTTCACCATTTTTTTAAAAAAAAAAAGGAAAATCTCCAAAATAATTTATATAAAAGAAATCACCAAGCAGCGGAAATATTAACCAGTTTAAACATCTCCAGAATCAACAATTAAAGACATCTCCAAAATAAATTAAAACAATTTCCAATAACTAAAATAATAGTTCAAAACGATAACTAACGACTCCCCGGTGCTACATATCAGAGCTGACACAGACCCAAACGAGAGAGGAAGCAAAACCTAGCAATTCCTCCACGAGCACTAGCGATCACCTGCAGCGTTGCCGCATGAGAGCAACATTCCAAGCAGAAGGGGTGAGTCTAACAGAGCTAATAAGCAGATGATAACAATATGCTAGCATCAGGTAACTACAGCAACACAATACAATTACACCATATCACAGCACCAGATACCAAAGGAAAAATCCATTTGACAGTGAACCACCAAAATTATAACATTCATAGACAATGGGATGATATGCAACCCCTCCAGTGGGCATATGCATGCGGTACCGATCACCAAAATGAGCCACGACGGGCATATCACCAATAAACACCAGAGGCAGAGCCTATATCACCAAAACATGCATATGACAATGCGACACCATGATTATGCACCAACTCACCATAACAAGTATTTAAAATAAATACTATATCACCAGAATCAAAACAAATGATTTCACCAAAATTAGCACCAAGTTGTAGCATCACAGCTACCACTAAACTCTCCTGAGCATACCAGCACCGCACCTGAAATATTAACACCAGACGGCTCCACAACGCGGACAGAACGCACGCACACCACGCACAAGACTGGCGCACAGCGCCTAGGCACATCGCACCTACTTCAGCGAATTAATTAAAATAGCAAACGACATCGGATTTCAACAAATAAATACTTGTTGGAAAGCCCTATGGGTCTGGTTATCATCCCTAAGTTCAGTTTTTGAAGGAGAGTGTCCAATAGGTACAGTTTTCGAAAAGCACACAGGCTAGTTGCAAAAGAGGACAGTTTCTGTCCTTCAAATTCAAGCAATTCCAAAGTGACCAAAACTCAATCAAATTGCATGAAACTTGTGCATAAACTGGGGCAAATTTTGTCTAGTTTTCAAAGAAATTGGATTCGTTCGAAAAGGAGTTCTTTTGAAAACGTGGTAACCAAAACACTGACTCTGTGTCCAGATTGTTTCCAGAATCTTACTCTAACTTGTGGAATTCATATCTCGAGCTACACAACTCTAAACGCAACCAAACTAGTGCCAAATTAACAAGCATTAAGTATATTTTCCAGAAAAATAAACCACATAATTTTTCGGTCAATACAACGTTCCCAGTCACCGAAATACCGAATCTATACCCAAACCGTTTCCAGAATTTTAACCTAACTTGTATCGCCTATAACTCGAGCTATACAACTCCGAATTTACCGAACCCAGTGCCAAAACGACCGGCGTTAAGTCTATTTTCAAAAAAAATCAACCTCATAATTTTTGGATCAACCAAACAGCGCCAGTTTTAGAAAAACCGAACCTGTGTCCAGAATCGCTAAATTGCCAAACACCAAACCCTAACGGCAACGATACCGCAACCACCACAACAAAAACGACAATTCGACAACGCGACAACAACAATCAACCACGCACAGCAACAACAGAAACACGAACAATAACAACACCATCATCGTGATACAACAATCACGCAACAACAAATAACGAAACAAATCACAATAACGTGCAATAATCATCAAAACACCAATCTCAACGAAAACACGATATGCAATAACACGAACAATTCAACAAAACCCTAGACTACCCACACATAATTACCATCAACCCATTATCAAGGTTAAGCCCACCCTTACCTCAACTATGGTGGCGCAAACTCCCTCCTAGTCTCGTTCCTCGATCTCCGAATACGGCGACTCCCCCAAACTGCAGCTTCAGTGCGAAGCCAATATCTCTCTCCTCAGAACTCGTTTCGAATATCCGAACGGTGAAAGTGTAGAACTATATCTCACAAACCTGCTGCCCAAAACCGAAGACGATCCAACGGTTAACGAAACCGGAATCGTAATTTTACGGTGACAGGTTTGAGAAAAACGGGAATTGCATGTTTTCTCTCTTCTTTTCTCTCTCTTTGGTGGCTGCTCTAATCCGAAATTCCTCTCTCTCTCAACCCTAAATTAATCCTCTCCACTTATAATAAGTGAGAAACATAATGGGCTAAATTATTTGGGACTTTATCCACATAGGAAGGGAGCCCAATGCTATTTTTAACTAGCCCACAACACGTGATTATCATCTAACTCGTTTTCAACATAGCTACTACGCCCATAATTTCAATTCTTACAATCATTCTACGGCAATCCAACTTCGAAATAATTTGATTAAATTTTAGGGCGTTACAGGTTATGCATGGGGAAGGTACGAGCACCCCACACATCCTTTCTACTGAAAGGGAACCTCGATTTGACGTGTGATTTAAAAGGTTGATTTAAGAAATGCTTTGTTTTTATCTCTCTTTATCTCTCCTTACTTTATGGAAAAACTTAAGAAAAATTTAATCTTTTGCGCTTGACGGGAGGGCACCGTGCCTACGTATCCTGGGGAGGGAATCAAAGCAACGTAGTTCTTGTTTTCGAAAATTGTTTTGCTTTTAGAAATTGCCTTGTTTTGGAAAAGGGTTTGTTTTTTTGAAAAGAAAATGGTTTTCATTTGTCGTGCTTGACGGGAATGTGACCCGCTCCTACGTATCTCCCAGTGCGATGGAGAATTCAAAGCTTACGTAGTTCTCGGTTGTCGAGAAAAGGTTTTTATTTTTTAGTTGTTTAATTGTGAAAATTGAATGTTCACAGTGATCAAACAACAAAGGTTTCGAGTGATCACCACTAGCATCCCATTATTGACGATCGTGCAAGCAAAGGCTTCGCATTATCCTCAACAAAGTTTTTAATTTGTGAAATGAGAGTTCTTTTGAAAAATGAGTGTTCATGATAATCAATTGAGCAAAGACTCCAAGTGATCACCACTAGCACCCCATTGTTGACAATCGTGCAAGCAAAGGCTTCGTATTATCCTCAACAAAGTTTGATTTGTGAAAAATAGTTTGGAATTGTTTTGAGAAGAAGTGAAGTTGTTTATCAATGATTATGTAAATGCAAAAAAATGTTTTGAAGTTGGAACGTTACTAACGAGTAACAAGTTGTTTTTTGTATGCAACATGGTTTTGAAGTTTTGGAGAGTTACTAACGAGTAACAATTGGTGGAAATCAAAACAAGCAAATTGTGAACACCAATTCAACATTTTAATGCACCACAAGCACATAAACAAGTATATCAAGCATGGAGTACCAAGCTTCAATTCAAGAATGCATGAGTAGGCAAGGATGCAAGAATAGGTAAGAATACATGAATATGCAAAATGCATGTGCATCAAGGTTAAATGAACCTATCTTTTGCCAACTTAGCATAACCCAAGATCATTTGGGGACCATAAATGAACCAAAACCCAAATTCATCTTCTCAAATCACAAATTTCACAATTAACAACATAGGTTTGAATATTTGCAAGTTTAAACAAGTAATTTAACAAAATCAATTCATAAACCTTAGTATGCGAACCTTTTAGCCCGAAGAAATCAAGATACACATCTTGCAACCATTCCTTTAAGCGACCCAAATTCACAATCAAGGTTCATTTCCAAGCAATTGTACGATTGAACCTCAAAAGGCATCAAATCAAATATTAAAACCTAATTATTGAACATATGCGAACCAAATAGCCGAAGGAAATCAAGATTTACATCTTGTAACCATTCCTTTTGGCACAAAAGCTCACAATCATGGTTCATATTCAAATAATTATAAGATTAAGCCAACAAACACCCAAAAATCAACATCAAACCAAATTATCTCAAAATATGCGAAATACATACATGGCCAATCATCAATTTATTTCAACAAGTCAACCAAATCAAGCAAGCGAATGACATAACCAAAACATAGATACATTTATTCACAAGATTCAACCATGAGAACCAGCAAAAATCATAAAACACATATTTATTTGAAGCATGCGAAATTATTATCAAAGCAAATAACATTTTATTTCAATTAAAACAACAAAATCATGCATATAACCCCAAAATCAAAGCATCAAAACAAAGATTCATGAGATTAACATATGTACAAGCATAAAAATGAAGTTAAAAGAGAGGATCTACATTTTTGGAAGTGGAAATCTCACAAATATGCAAGAAATGATGACTTTATGCAAGGATTTACAAGAGAAGGGGTCTAGGAATCACATACCTTAAGATGAGCTCCAAATAAACACAATAGATGAAGAAACAATTAACCAAATCAACTTATCTTCAAGCTTGGTCTTCAATCTCCAAAAAATGACCCTTGATCTTGAACTTTTGTGTGATTTTATGAAGGATTGATGGTTGAAAATTAGTGTTTAGGCTTGGAAGATGGATTGAATGTGTGTGGGTAGATGAGATATGAAGAAGTGAGTTAGAGAGAAGGGAGAGGGGGTGGCGCATAAGTGGAGAGAAGATGAGGAGGGAGTTGTGCGCTAGGGTTTATGAGTGAATGGTGAGGCCAAAAGCTTTTTTCTTCTTTGTGAGGTGAGGTTAATAGGGTATATATAGAAAGCAATTAGGTTTAAGGGTAGTTAGGTCATTGTGCATCTCATCTCACCCTAGGATTGCATCTAAAAATTGAATGGAGGGTGAGGATTGAATCACACATGGATTGAGGTCAAAAAATAAAAATATGAGAGGGAATGAGAGGGATAGGCGACACACATTGGGAGGGGTCCTTGGTGACCAAGTTTTGCAAGTTGGCAATTGTACTATTGTACTATTATGAGACCATTCCCTTTTCCTTTTATTTTTGATTATTCTTTTCAAGATAATTGTACAAAAATACACCACTTTGAGCCACATACAAGGTATTTTGAGGAATATGCCATTTTATGTGATCATCATGACCAAAAAATGTCATAAAAATCACATCTTGGAACTTTTTGTAGAATATTCCCTATTGATCCTTTTTGAAATTTTGTGCACAATGTATGCATGAATGCGCATACATACATACATGACCAAAAATGTTTTGCCTCAAATAAATTTCTCTAAAATTGCACAATGATTCTTGATGAGAAATTATCTTATTTTTGACAATGACCAAAATACCCTTTTGCCCTAAAAACCTTGTTTTTTAACAACAAATGCATTTCCACTCTAACAATGAATTTAAAAGCCCTAGAATGACTTTTAAAACCCAAAAATGCATGCACAATGCTCTTCACTCTTCAAAATAAAACCACACTTCTCAATTTATTTATTTTTTGCGGAAAATTAGGGTTTTACACCTAGGCGGACAAAATTAGGGTATGACAATGTTATATGCTACGTAAAATGAACAAATCCTATTAAAAAAACTATAAAAAGAAGCATATTAGATAAAAACCAATGATGAAGGTCCATATAAAGACTACAAACCACATGTACTGAAGACATACAACAAACAGAGAGAACCTTGGAATTACATTATGAGGAGGACAACACAGCCTAAAATGACTTAAAAGCAAAAAGGAGAATCGATACTCTAGACCATTGAAACACAAATTCAGCAAGGCAATGATGTCGACAATAACTGGAAAAACAGGAACCAATACCATATAGACCAAGTACAAAATGCTTAATACATCCTCCCTAAAGACCAATGCAAGTTGGCCAAAAATGAAAGCAATTGGTAAAAGACCTAAAACAAAGTAGGAATATTAAAGCTGAAGTAGAGTTTAGTAGTTATCCTTCTTAACACCTAAAGAAATTCATTGTCCTTGAAGTATCATCCATTGTCTATCACCAAACTCATTATGTCAAAAGGAAACTAAAAATTTAGGGTCTTGAATGACATGAAAATATTTCAAAAAATAAACACTGACCAAAGTAATGCATGACATGTAGGCATCCAGAGCTAAAATCTCACCATTGACTGCTTTTGCTCATTCAACATTTTGTTGGTTTCTCTATCAAAGCTATCCTCCAAAGCCTTGACTCCTTTATCAAAATCTTTTATAAGCCTGAAATAAAAATCAGATCCAAACTCATGCTTCTGAAAACTCAGATCTTTTATAAGCCTCAATTATAAAACCAAGGTAATTCATCATCAAAACTCATGCTTCCAATGCCAAGGAAAATAGCATTAGACTCACAAAGTTGTTGCTTCTGAAAAGTCACAGATATAGAGTTGTCTCGTAACATATACCCTTTTCTTCTCCATACCATATCCATAAAATCATTTTAAGCCACACCCCTAACAAACAACAACATACACAGTGACAGAACCGGTCAAAATAAATGATGAAATAAATCACAATGACTAAACAAATGTAAGTTGATTAATGATGAACGTGTTTCTCATTGTTAATGATTTTTCTAAAAATGAGGAATTGCAAATGTGTTTATGACTAAACACTTGATTCGGAACATGATTTGAAATTGATTGATTGATGAGAACAAACATGATTTGAGAAGTGAAAATAAAAATTTCAGGAAGTGTTAAACAGATTTAAAATGAATCCAAAATAGAATTCATTCTATTTGATATCCTTGTCAAAGGTTGATTTCAAATGCTGCATATTCATGATATCATAATTCATTTGAAGTACAATGGCCAAAAAATATGAGGAAGCAGCTATTGGAATTGTCCTTGGGACTACCCAATCTTGTGTTGGAGTGGGGGAGAAGGAAAAGGATAGAATCCAAAGACTATGCATGTTTTCAAACATATCCAAATCTATGTTTGCAGATATGGATGAGTGTGGTCTACAGATTATGTGTTTTTAAAAGCAACCATCAGATGAGGTGAGTTCAACAGATATTTGATACCCATACCTTGGAAATCAGTGGCTGCAGTTTTAGAGTAAGGAAAATCAGAAGCACAAGTGAAGAAAATCAACACAGATTTAACACAAGCCTAAAAAATAATTTCATACATCAGTTCCAGTATACAAAATTTCAAACCATTTATATAATTGTTAAGATGCCTGCATAAGCCTAAAACACAATTCTATACATCAGTTTAATTCTATACCAATAGCCAATTGACCTAGAATCTCACATTGAAGCCAGCTTGAGAAATAAACTATCCTTTTGTCCCAAAAGCAGTGCCTACAACCACAAAGTGCAAATATCTAGATTCATTTTTTGCTGACAAACAACCAAACAAATGTGCCTCTACTTAATCTCAAAAGCCATCACATAGTAGGTACCTGATGAATCCTAATTTCTTTCCACACTTTCATTCTGCCAGCCCACATTATTCCATTATGTTTGTATTAGCCCCCTTCTTGAAAGTTTTTTTTTTTCTTTAAAAGCCCTGTCACATGGCATAAAAAAGTGATCATTTTTTTTAAAATAAACTACAGCCCAATGCATGACTCTATCAGTCAAACCTATACTAAATTGCACAATTTTAATGAAATCCAAGACAAAAACATATATTGCAACTTAACACGTCAAATTTTTTATCCAAACCATATTTAAGATACCGAAATATTGTACCAAGGTTGAGATAATCAAGGTTGCTTCAGACCATGATGAGCTACCTACCACACACAATGTTAAGCTACCTGCCACAGAAAACTCTTTGTAAATAAAATTTATACACAATGAACAAATCAAGGGAGGGATTCAAGATGAAGAAGAGATAAGAGATTTAAAAATAGCTCTTAATTTTTTTTTTTGAAGTGCAAACATAATAAGATATATTAAAACTGAGCACAAGGGGTACTCACCCATATACATATGGAAAAACTTCTCCAAAAGAGGAGGACAACAATACGGAAAAAGCAAAACTACCTCCTAGAAATACAGTCAATAGGAGCTACAGCCCACTCATAAAATAAACATGAAGGAGAAGAGCCCGAGCCTGAAACCATCGCCAAGAAAGGGATAATATCCGATCAATACATCGCCTAAAGTCAGGTATACCTCCAGAGAAAATACAACTGTTCCGAAGATCCCAAATAACCCATAGAACAGTATGCCAGATAAGACTCAAACCACGCCTGCATCTCGCTGGACCTCCCACATGGGTAAACTGAAGAAACAGAGATGGAATATCCTGCGGCATCACAAAATCAAAACCCAACCAGCTAACAAAGGCGTACCAGATCGCAGAAGCAAAAACACAGGAACTGAAAAGATGAAGAGAGGACTCATATACACTCCGACAGAAAATACACATCGTAGCTCCAATATCTGTAATTACCCCTCTGCTAAACAAGTTGGAGCGAGTTGGAACTCTATCCAAAAGAAGCTGCCATGAAAATGCAACTACCTTGGAAGGAGCAAAACTCTTCCAAACCTTGTTTAGAATCCCAAGCATGTGATCAGAGAGCCTTGTGACACGGGACGTCGACTGCGTGAGAAGCTGATAAGCGGAGGCAACCGAGAAAAGTCTGGAGCTATGCGGGGACCATACCCAGACATCAGGAGCCGAAGAGAGAGAGATAGAAGCAAGTGACAAGTAAAGCTCCTCGAGGAGGATCTCCTCCCAGGCGAACAAATGTCGCCTCCAATTAATGACCCAAACCCAATTCGCAACAGACCATCTACCACATGACCTAACAACAGCGCTAGGATCCGCAGCCACTGAAAAAAAGCCTAGGAAACCTACGACAGAGAGGCAATTCTCCCACCCAAATATCATGCCAAAAAAGGGTTGAATTACCATCGCCCACCTTCATCATAGAGTTATCACAAATCCAGTCCCCCTCATCATTCCCCCATTTACCTATACAACAAATGTCTTTCCACCAAATAGATGCACTAGAGTTGGGGACCGGGTGGAGAAAGTAGGACGAGGAACATATGTCACTTCCGTACTTAGAGGAAAGAACTTGCTTCCATAAGGCATCCGTACCAGAGAGGGGCCTCCACCGCCACTTACCAAGCAGACTGACATTCACAGCTCGCAGATCCCTAATTCCAAGCCCGCCCCCACTCTTGGGCTTACAAATATCTGACCACTTTACCCACGGGATTTTCTTTACCTCCAGAGATCCTCCCCATAAGAACTCCCTCTGTAACTTGACCACCTCTTTCCACACCACTACAAAAAAATCAGTCATTAGCGAGGGAAATTTCCCTCGCAAAATGACCAAAATCCCTCGCTAATGGTCATTTGCGAGGGAATTAGCGAGGGACCAGTTCCCTCGCTAATGGGAGTAGCGAGGGAATTTGAATCTCTCGCTAATTAGCGAGGGAAATTTCCCTCGCTAATTCCCTTGCTAATGACTGCTCAAAATTTGTGAAGTTTTTCAAATTTGGGCAATTTTTCGAAAATGGAATTTTATTTATTTATTATTATATTTATTATTATATTAAATTTCGAAAATGGCTTTTTATTTATTTATTATTTTTTAATATATTATATTGTTAATTTTGTGGTTGAGGTGGTGGTTGTGTGGAAGGTGGAGAGAAAGAGGAAATAAATTTGTAGGTGGTCGTCGTCGTCGTCGTGGGTGGTGGTGGTTGTGTGGTGGTGGTGTGGTGGAAGAAGGTGGAGAGAAGAAGAGGGAAAGGGGAAATCAAGAGAGAGAGAGAGAGAGAGAGAGAGAGGAGAGGAGAGGAAGGGGAGCTCCGGTGGTGGTGGTGGTGGTGGTGTCATGGGTGGTGGTTGTTGTGTGGTGGTGGTGGTGGTTGTGTGGTGGTGGGTTAGAGTTTGTAGGTGAGAGAGAGAGAGTAGAGGAAGAGGAAGGGGAGAGTAGATAGTAGAGGAAGAGGAAGGGAGAGTAGGTTGGTTGTGTGGTGGTAATGGTGGTGGTGGTGGTTGTGTGGTGGTGGAGAGTAGAGGAAGAGGAAGGGTGAAGAGGAGAGAAGAAGAAGAGTGAGTGAGAAAGAAGAGTGCAAACAGATTTAAGTAAAAAAAAGTGAAAAAAAATTGTGAGGGAACCTTCAAATCCGTCGCTAATTGTCTCTTTAATTTGCGAGGGATTTTAATTTCCGTCGCTAATTTCCTTGATTCGCGTGAATTTGACTGAATTTTCCCTCCAAAAAATTAGCGACGGAAATTTTTCAAATTCCCTCGCTAATTCCCACGCTAACGGTCAAATTTTCAAATTCCCTAGCTAATTCCCTCGCTAAGGTCAGTTTTAGCGAGGGAATCACATTCCCTCGTTAATTCCCTCGCTAAAGTCAGTTTTAACTATTCCCTCGCTAATGTCCCTCGCAAATAAGCGTTTTTTTTTTGTAGTGCACCTTCACAGGCATCTTCATGAAAGAGAGGTAGAAAATAGGTATACTACTTAGGACTGAATTGATCCTCCCACCTAGACTAATAAACCTATGCTGCCAACTCTGAAGTCTCCCTCTAATCACTTGAAGCATATGATCCCAGGTTGAGGCCCTACGAGAGTCAGCCCCAACCGGGAGCCCGAGAAATTTGAAAGGAAGAGAGCCCCGCTTACAGTTGAGGAACCTAGCCCCCATAGCCAGAAAATCATCTGACACATTAACCCCAATGAGGCTACTCTTGGAGAAGTTCACACGAAGACTAGAGGACAGCTAAAAAGCCAACAAAACAGTCTTCATGGCCCATAAATTATTGACCGACGCCTCTCCAAATCGTCACCCCGTCAACCCCGAGAGCCACACCAGCAAACATATGGCGATCGACAGCCTGGCGCATCAGTCCACTCAAACCCTCCGCAACTAAAAGGAACGGGAAAGGAGCGAGGGGGTCCCCTTGCTTTAGACCCCTCTTGAAGCTAATCTCCTCTGTAGGAGACCCATTAACCAGAACTGAAAGGTTTCCAGAGAACACACATGCCCGAATCCAGGCCCTCCATCTTTCATCAAAACCAAAGCGCCTCAACATATACTCAAGAAAACTCCAACTAACCGAGTCGTATGCCTTTTCAAAATCCACCTTAAAAATAAGGCATTCTTTTCGGCTCTTCTTAGCAAAATCAATAACCTCATTCGCCACAAGGACACCATCAACCAAATTTCTACCTTTAACAAAAGCAGACTGAACAGGAGAGATAAGGTGATCCATCACTATACTAAGCCTAGCTGTCAGAACCGTAGCAAGGATCTTATACAAGCAGCCCAGTAAGGAGATCGGGCGGTAGTCCCCCAAGGTGAAAGAACACTGGACCTTAGGGATTAAGGCCACAAAGTATGACGTAAAAGATCTTGGAAGCTTTGCATTACGATAGAATTCATCAAAGAAAGTACCCACATCTGGACGTAGCATGTTGCTTGCTTTTAACTGAGAATATGGAGGAAGATATTTTGTCTCCCTTCTTCTCTTTGTTAGTGTCGATTGAGAGAGAAGTGAGGAGGAATAATTGAGTTTCAACTTCAACTTCAAAGGTTTGAAAGCCAGAGATTTGGGAAGCCCTTCTTCAAAATAAATATAGGCATTCATTCCTCATAATTAGTATTAGCTAATAAAAATTCAGTGCATAGATGTCTCCCAATTTCACCTATGGATACCATTTCAAATATGCACACTCATAATCAAGAAGCAAAATAATGAAATGCATTGCATATATGCAGCTCGCCCTTCCCTACCATTGTTATAGCCTCTACAAATTGAACTTCTCCACCAAAAGCAGTCCAAACCAGCCCAACAGAGAACCCAGGGGAAGCCACGCATTCTGCAGCTTCTCTATCATCAAATCTTGGAAGGCTGCATTGAATTATATCAACAAATTAGTGCACTAATCCAAAATTTTAAGGAGAGGAAATATTTTATTTTATTAAAGCACTTTCAGTTGAAAAAGGCATGCAATTTGCTCTAGAAAAATTAATGAGAACTTGAATCTGTGATAGCCACGTCGCATTAAACCAGCCGTTGGGTATACTTTGCAAGAAATACTCTAATTTTGAAGCAAACAAAATAACCCTTCTTATTCTCTGTTTTATTACCAAACTCTTTACCGTGGTTTTTGGTAAACACCGCTAATTTGAAATTGCTTCTGTTTGCAGGATCAACTAGTAAATCCTAAGACCATTTGTGTTAAAGTTTTTCCCAGAATTATACGTGTTCTTGCGGTTTCAAAGAAAAGAATGAAGATAACTTCCAGTTTCACGTGAAACCGTCGAATTTCTTCAGATAGGGACGAAGTGAAAACAAAGAAAAAAATTGCAGAAAAGCAATAAAGAAAGCAAATTAAAATGCATTAATTGAAAAGAGAGTTGGTACACAGATCATACATTCTTCTCTGACTCGTTTTCTCTGTAGTGTGTTGGAAGTTAGAGCGTGAGAATTCTGTAATGAGTTTGTGACCCTTTTTTCCTGTGAAAAACTACTATTTATACAAAGAGGGAAAACACTAAAACTAACTAACTGTACAGAGAATTTAAAAAAGAAAACTGCTTCAGCCTTCAACTAGGGTAACTGCCAGAACTTCGACGGCGAGCACTTGATTTTGACCTGCTATTGAATCCCAGCCTTTTTCTCGTCGAAATATCACCCTTCAATTCTTGTTAAGTCTAAGGCTTTGTCGAATTTGCCTTCTGATACAACTCTGCTGTGTCGAAACCAACACCTTCTTCTGAGAAAACCAAAGTCAAACCCCGTTGACTGCATTTAATTTAGTCTATCGAAATTACAGGCAAACAAATTGCCCCCCAAAAATGTCTTTTTCGACTGAAGCTTTATGTAAGGCAGAAAAAATGACATTTTTGAAGATTCCTTTTTAACTGCTCTGATGACGTCATTAACATCACGTTGCAGCATTGATGAGACGTTTCAGCGAAAAGTGCCTTTTGGCGCCACCGTTTCAGAGTTAGTGGGCCACGTTTTGCATTGGAACTCCCCACTACTCATTACGAGTAACTGCCCCTTTAAAGAGAAACCCAAAGGTTTCATTTTTTTACACTCAACAGCTATATAAGCTATCATTTTCTCTCCATTTTACTCTTTTCTGAAACCTTTGCAATCCCTTCTCTTCTCTTCTCTTCTTCGCGAGAACACACCTGCGCTTTCCAAACTCAGAAACTCCAGAACTCCATTAATATCTTGCACTGCTCATCAATGGCGTCTTCGTCTCAAGCTCGAACTTCTGCAACCGCTACTGGCAAGCAACAACTCATTGCTGAATCTGCTCAAGCCCAAGATCTTGTGCCAATCTCACACACCCAGACTTCTGGAAAACATTTTTGTGTCGCTGAACCTGACCTTGAAGATCCACGTGCTCAAAATTGGAAGTCACAAGTGATCATCCCTGGTCCTGAAAATCACACACATGCTTTTCTTGGTCCTCTTCCTGATTTTCTTCCCGAACCACCAAAAATCCAAGAGATTTTTCCTAGCTATCGTCATTATAGCCCTAGAATCTTCTACGAAGGTCCTTATGACATGAGTTTCATGGCCACACGAGTTTTCAGATCTGCACCTCATGTAGGACACGAAGCTTATATTAATTGGCTCAACAAAATCGAGTCGAAGAAATGTGACTTCTGGAAGACTCAAGGTATTTTCGACCTCGTCCAGTTGTCAAGATATGGCCCTAAATATCAAAGTTCTATGCTCATCGCAGCACTTCACTTTTGGGAGGTTACTACCAACAGCCTTCATCTGAAATGTGGTATGCTCACTCCCACCTTATTAGACGTAGCTGCTATCACTGGACTTCGACCAACGGGCGAGATCTTCGAACCCAACAGAGCTTCAGATACTTACAATTTCACTTTCCAGCGTGCCACTTTCGTTGGGTATATCGAAGATCAACACGTCCTCGACAGTGATGAGGTTTCTGATAAGGAACACATAGCTTTTCTTACCTTATGGTTGTCCCATTATATTTTCTGCTCTTCGTCACTTCAAGTTGCAAATATGTATATCAATTTGGCTACTCAGATTCATAATGGTCGAAATATCTGTCTTAGCAAACTTATCCTAGGGTCTCTTTACGAAGCTTTAGGAGATGGGGCCCTTGAAAGGAAAAACTCTAAATCTCAATCCTCTTTACTGATTTCTGGGCCTATCTGGTTGTTTCAAATGTGGTTTCTTGCCACTTTTGAATCGAGACTCCAATTGATCTGTCCCAAAGACCAAATCCGGATGGTTGAACGAAGAAGCGTCGAAGGGATAAGACTTGCTCTCCTAAAACCTGGGGAAATTGGTCAATCAAGCGAAGACCAATTCTCTGATACTTTTGACATGTTATTGAATTCCAAGTCTTCCACTCCTTCAATGGCACCATTTGTACACAGAACCCATGGACCTCATTGGTTCCTCAAAAAATTTCCTGCAACACCCATTGACTCCGATGACGAACTCCATGAAATCTGGCGAGCCTATTTGACTCCTTGTTGGTTATCACTTAGGATTTCGCCAAGCAAAGGTTTGACTCACTATGGACTGACAGGATACCAACCAAACCTCGTGGCGAGGCAATTCGGACTGTGCCAACTTCGACCAGCCTCTTTTTACACGTCGAAAAAATCTTTGATATCCCCAGATAATGAAAGGGACTACTGGCATCGACTTACCATGGCTGCTCAGTGCATTCCTACCTTCATTCCTTTGAAATACAACCCACTTTTCGCTTGTACTGAGGAATTTCTCCAATGGTGGTCAAGCTATTATGCACCTAAACTGGCTGCTGTCGAAGAATCTACCTTGTTGCCTAACTTACTCTCTACTTTTCCCAAAAATCAAGGTACGCAAATTCAATACATTCTAGATTCTCCAAAGTCTCTTCGAAATGGTACATTATTCAACTGTTTAGGTCGAACAATTTCTGAGATTTTCCCAACTAACCTCGTCGAATATTTTTGCAGCTGTTCCAACAACCACTGGCACCACTAAGACGCCGAAGAAAAATACTAGGAAGAAGGTTTCCATCGTTCCAAAACAACACCAATCTCAGCAAACCAAGAAACAAGAGGTAACTACTTCCATGAGGTCTTTGTAACATCACATTTACACCTTAAATCCAACACTTGACTGATCTTCGTTTTGTTGAGTCGAAAAAGAGGGAGCAGTTCTACTACTGACGTTCTTGCTAAAAAGTCGAAGAAAACTGAAGTGCAACCTGTGAGTGGTATTTCAAAGATCTAATATTCTTACCTCTTTTCTCCTGCTAACATTTATCCATTTTTCTTTTCATTACTAACCATGATCATTAAACTTCCAGCCTGACGATCAAACACGTAGCCCGAAGCAAATCAAGATTTCTGCAGTTCATGTCGAAAAGGAGAAGAAAAAGAAACATTCCCGAGAGACTCTTAAAACTCCCACTTCAACTCAAACCGAAAGAGAAAAGAAGACGAAACATTCTCAGGATGCTCCTAAAACTCTCACTCCAGTGGTTCTTGTCGAAAAATCGCAAGACAACAAAGAGGCAACTGCGGAGGAAACTCCTCTGAATCTAGGGAATTCTACCCAGAAGAAAGCAAAGACTCCCAAAAGACTTGAAAGTGCAGGTTCTCATGTTAGTGAGACACTGTCGAAGGTAACAACTAAACCTTCAATTATCCTTTAATTATTCCGATCCAGAAAATGATCCTGACTTTATCAATCCATAGTGGTAGGGAACTGAAACTGGCCACGTTGATTCTCAACAGAGACAACTAACACCAACATCAATTCTATCTCCCTCTGTTGAACCGATAACTGGAAAAGTGATCGAAGAGCAACTCACACCAATCAATCCTGTCGAAATTACTAAAGAAGTTCTTCAACAAATTGCTGATATGCCAACTAATGAGCCTTCTTTTGACAGCCAAACACTTGGAATAGAAATTCTCAACAAAGATCCAGAAAAACAAGACTTAGGGATGGTCGAAGTTACTGGCGTCGAAACTGAGCAGAATATCTTGGCTTCAACTCATAATCCAAGTAATAGTGAAGAACAAGACACAAACCAGGATGACAATGATGAACAAGAGAAAGGGAATGGTGATGCTATTAATTCTGAGAAGGAGGGATCTGAAGAAAACCTCGAACAAGTCGATGAATCACCAAAGGATGACAGCTCTTCTAAAGTAGTTCATTCAAACAGCAATACTGTCAGTGAAGATGCTTTGAGTGAACTGAAAAGTAAGAATCCTCTTGAAACTTTGAACCTTATGTTGAGTAGTAGGAAATCTTCAACTAGACAAAGCTCTTCAACCACTTCTATGGGCGAAGCATCTGACAATTCCAAGGAAGACCTCCTCAAGGAATTTCAAGCTAAAGTTCTTGAAGCTGACTTATTTCAAGCTATTGAGCACGACCACATGACTACCTCTGAAATTAAAGCTTTGCTACGTAAACTCAATATTTCGACATCAGGCAAAGCTCTCATTGGCTTTATTGTTGAATTTGAGCCTCTCCTAGAGCAAATCACCTTAGACATCCAAAAGAGGAAGAATGGGCGGCTGTCGAATCCTCTCGAGCCAAGATCACTTCTTGGGAAACTCAAGCAGCAAACAACGCTCAAGAAATGGCTGCCTGTGATGATGCCATTTTGAAATATCAAGAACAGATCAAAAACCTGCAATTGAAAATTTAGGCAGAGGAAAAGAAGAAAGCTTCAATTCGCAAGAGAGTTCCAGATTCTTTGGAATCTATTATTAACGCAGAAGCAGCCTTAGCAATTCAACACTTGGAAAAATTTAGCACACATGAAGCAGAGGTTCAAAGATTGGTTGAAGACGAAGCCCTCACTGCCATCAGACTAGAACACTCCAAAGCTGTTTTTGAAAGGCTAAAAGCCAATCTCCAACTTTAGATTGTAACTTTCTTTATTTTCCAGTTTTTTTGTAATTTCGACAATGTTCTGGCAAAGACTTTTGAATGCCATGTTTGAATTCTTTATACTATTTAGTCTTGTGTTATTTTAACTTCTTGCAAAATTGGCCTATACTTCTTTAAATACTTGCCATTTATTTGCAAGATTCGACCATCAGCACCTAATTCTTCAACCTCGTAGGCACCGTTAGTATATACTTGTAAAATGCGAAATGGTCCTTCCCAATTTGGTGACCATTTACCCAAAACTCTATCTTTTTTATCCATGGGTAATATGACTTTCCACACTAAATCTCCCAAGGCAAATGTTTTTGACTTAACCTTTTTATTATAAGCTTTAGCCACTCTTTCTTTTTGCCTTATAAGAACATCTAACGCATTTAGTCTTTTTTCGTCTAAATCAACCAACTCATCTAACATCATATCCCAATAAAAATCTGATGGAATTTCAAATTGGCTTTGAATTCTGGCTGACTGTAAACAAATTTCGACTGGCAAGACTGCGTCGTGTCCAAATGTGAGTCTATAAGGAGTAGTGTTAATTGATTCTCTAGGAGAATTTCGATATGCCCACAACACTTGATCAAGCGTTTTATGCCAATTTTTAGGCTTCTGCCCAATGTGTTTCTTAATCAAATTGATAATAATTTTGTTGGCCGCTTCTACTTGACCATTAGCTTGGGCATAGTATGGTGTCGAAGTTAATAACTTGAAACCAATTCCGAAAGCAAAATCAACCATTTTTCGACCAATAAAAACTGTGCCTTGGTCTGTAATAATGGTTTCGGGAGTACCAAACCTATATAAGATGTGGTTTTGAATAAAATTTATTACTGCTTCCTGATCTACATTAGCTAAGGGAACAGCCTCCACCCATTTGGTGAAATAATCTATTCCTACTAAGATAAAACGACGCCCTTTCGACGAAGTTGGTTTGATTTCACCAATCAAATATAAAGCCCAAGCTCTAAAAGGCCGTGGTTTTACTATTGAATGCAATTCACTTGCAGGCACATGTTGTATTCTTGCGTGTTTTTGGCATTTTTGACAACCTTTGGCGAAATCTATGCAATCTTTCAGCATAGTTGGCCAATATACTCCTTGTCTAACTAAAAGCCACTTCATTTTGTGACCTGCTTCATGAGATCCACAAGCTCCACTATGAGTATTGGAAATTGCTAAATATGCCTCACTTTCATTAAGACATTTCAATAATACTCCTTCAAGAGTCTTTTTAAATAACTCATTCCCAATAATAACATAGCTTAAAGCTCTATACTTGGTTTTCCTATCAGTCACTCCTGTTGGATTTTCCAAGTATTCGACAATTTGCCTTCGCCAATCATCATTCGACATATTGTCAATGGCAAAAATTTCAACTTCAAAATTTTCAAAAGTTTTAAAATTTTCCCCCAGATTTAACATCTCTGCCCCCTCAAGTTTTGTCGTTGACAATTGGGCATTGGATGAATCTGTCGAAATCTGTTTGTGTTTGATTTCTATTAGTTCTAATAGCTTTTCTTTTGAAACTTTGTATCCTGATGCTATTTGTGTCAAATCGTTTGCCTCTTGATTTTCCACACGAGGCACGTGTTTTATGTGAACAGTGTCAAATCTCTTTAACAACGTATTAGCAATGGCAAAATACATTATTAAGTTCTCTTTGATGCATTTGTATTCTTTTGTTAACTGTTTCACAATTAGTTCTGAATCTCCTTTGATTTCGACATGTTTTGCCCATAATTCTAACAAGATTTGAAGTCCTGCTATTAAGGCTTCGTATTCTGCCTCATTGTTGGAGCATGTCCCTTCAATTTTAAATTTATACTTTGTTGGTATCTTTGTTGGTGAAATTATTAATACACCAATTCCAACACCATTTTTGTGGCTTGAACCGTCGAAGTATAACTTCCAAGGTTGGGTTTCCACTAAGTTTATTGTATTTTCGACCACTGAATGGTCAACTATGAAGTCAGCCACTATTTGACCTTTTATTGCTTTTAATGGCTGATAAGTCAAAGAGAATTCAGAAAGAGCCAACGCCCATTTACCTATTCTACTATGTAAAATTGGTTTCGACAGCATATGTTTGATAATATCATAATGCGAGTAAACATACACATCAACAGGCTTTATGTATTGCTTCAATTTTGTACAAGAGAAATACAAGCATAAACACAATTTTTCTATAAGATGATACCTAGTTTCTGCATCATTTAGAGTTCTACTAAGGTAATAAATGGCTCTTTCGACACCATTTTCATCTTCTTGAGCTAACATGCTTCCTATAGAAAATTCTGAAGCTGCTATATACAATTTCATTACTTTATTCCTAATAGGTGGTAACAAAATTGGTGGCTTCATCAGGTATGCTTTAATCTCATCGAAAGCTTGTTGGTGTTCTGCATCCCACTTAAACACATCTTCCTTCTTCAGTCGAAGTAATGGCGAAAACGCTTGAGTCTTGCCACTTAGATTTGAAATAAATCTTCTAAGGAAATTGATTTTTCCTAATAATGACTGCAATTCTTTTTTGGTCGAAGGAGCTTTCATTTCCAAGATTACTTTCGTCTTGTTTTGATTGATTTCAATGCCTTTTTTATGTACAACGAAACCCAAAAAGTCACCTGCACGAACACAGAAGGCACATTTGAGTGGATTCATTTTCAATCCATATTTTCTCATTCTTTCAAATGATTGTCGAAGATGGTCTATATGACCAATTCCTGAAGAAGACTTAATTACAATATCATCTATGTACACTTGCATAAATTTTTCAATAAAATCATGGAACATAGAATTCATTGCCCTTTGGTACGTTGCACCACCATTTTTTAGGCCAATTGGCATTACAACCCATTCATAGACATCTAATGCCCCTGGGCATCGGAATGCTGTTTTCGACGTATCTTCTTCAGCGATATATATTTGGTTATATCCAGAATAACCATGAGGCATACTTAGGTATTCATAACCTGCTGCTGAATCCACTAGCATTTCTGCCACTAGCATGGCATATTCATCCTTAGGTGTAGCATTATTTAAATCTCTAAAATCTATACACACTCTAAGCGTGCCATTTTTCTTAATTACAGGAACTATATTAGCAAGCCATTCGACATACCTGGCAGTTCTGATGAACTTGCTCTTTAGTAACCTTTCTATTTCCGCTTTGATCTTCAACAGGATTTCTGGTGCAAATTTTCTTGGTGTCTGCTTCACTGGCTTCTTTCCTAGTCGAATTGGTAGTCTTATCTCAACAACGTCTCGACTCAACCCCGGCATTTCATCGTAATCCCATGCAAAGCAGTCTTTGTACTCCTTTAGCAATTCGACAATCTGCACCTCCAATGCTTGATCAATTTTAGCACTTATATATGTTGGCCTTTTCAGGGAGCCATCTCCCAAATCGATTTCTTCTAAGGGATCTTGTGCTTGGATCCTTTTGGTCGAACCCATTGGATCTTTCTCAAAACCTAAGGACTCGTCATCATAGACACAATCAAGCCTCTGGTTTTCAACAACATTGTCTCTAGTTTTGTCTTCAACGGCTTCAGCAACTAATTGTTGTAATTCAGCTTCTAAAACCGCTTTTTGCTTATTCTCGGCCACGTAGGCCATAATTCTATCCCATGCAGTGGGCTTATCCATAAACAACTATTTATGGGCCTTCCCACCCTGTAGGCTTAACAGAGCCTTGTGGGTAGTTGTCTTCATCTATAACCTCTCTATCCCAAATGAATCCATAATTGGGATGAAGTATCACTGAAGATCTAACATTGTTTTGGTTTTCATAACCAAGTTCAGAAGAAATACATGGCGCAATGTTCGCCAATTGTTTATCAAAGGTTTTCTTGGTAATAGTGTTTACCTCAGCCTTGAAGTAACTCTGATCACCTTCAATATTTTCGACTAGACCATCTTCTCTCCAAATGATGAGCCTCTGGTGAACTGTCGAAGGTATTGCTCCCACACCATGGATCCATTCTCTTCCCAGCAGCATGTTGTAATTTGCCTTTGTTGAAATTACCATGAACATCGTTGGTCTCCTGATACTTCCAACAGCAAAATCAACTTCAATGGCTCCAAGTGAGTGGCCACTTTTGCCTTCATAGTTGGTAAGAATTACATTGTGTGTTTTCAAGTCAGTCTCACACTTTCCAATTCTTTTCAGCATATGTTGTGGCATTAGGTTTACAGCAGCACCACCGTCAACCAGAATTTTATGGACACCAATATTGTTCACCTTTGCTTGAATATACAAAGGTTTGAGATGGTTCATCATTTCACAGTCTGGTTTTTCAAACACAGCGTGTTGCTCTTCAACGCAACCATTTTTCAGCACATAGTAACAAATTGGTTTGTAAATGGTTTCTTCGTCGAAATCTTCTTCGACATCATTCACTTTAGAAACCACATCGTACTCAATTGGGAGAATTGAGACTACACCACACAAGACGTCAAATTCTGACCCGGAATCAGCGAAATCCAAGCCCATTTCTTCGTCTAAGTTGAGACCCTCTTTGATCACTGAAAGCGGTGGAAATATCCTTTCAGTAGCTGGCTTTCTAGCCATTTCAAGAGATTTTGATGGTATTTGTTTACCTTTCTCTTTGTTGGAACTTTCCACCTTGCCTGCAGCAGCAACCTTTTTCTGGCGTTGATATCTACGCCACTGAGTTCTTGTCATAGGGTTCTTCCCTTTGTAGTTATTATTATAGGCATATTTATTAGACTCAAATGCCTTGTTTTGGCTAATAGCACTAGTGCTACCCTTAACCAATTTTACTGATTTCTGTTGATTTCCAACATTCTTTCCAGCATAATATACTGGATAATAACCAGTACTTTTTCCACCAGAGTGCACCCATTTCTCGACAGAAGACTTTGCTAGAGGAACATAAGTTTTGATCTGTTCCTTTTGAGGATTTCTTGTCGAAGTGACTTTGTATTGAATACCTCTGTTGTTGTAGCTGAACTTTGGTCTTTTGTCGACCCACTTTCCTTTATGTTTCAGTTGAGGCTTAAATCCCTCCAGCTTTTTGGCAGCTTCTTTGTCGAAGACAAAACTACACCTTGGACAAAGCATAACTTCAGTATTGTTGATTTTGCAGCGATTAAGAAAATCAATCAATTCTTCTTCAACCCTTGGATACACTATCTTCAGTTTTTCAGCGTACTAGTCTTCAGTGACCATTTCGACATCAATCTTGTCGACAGCCTTCGCTACCTTAGCATTTTCAACAACAACCTCTGTGACCTCAACCACATTGAGATCGACTTCAACAAGAAATGCATCAGCTGTTGGCAAAGGATCCGCATCAATCTTCATTGGTGGCTTAGATTTGTCACCAAAATTCAGCCTTCCCTCATTGATGGCGTTCTGCACCAAATCCCTGAAAATAACACAACGAGAAGTGTTATGGCCCAAGAAACCATGAAATTTACAAAAACCTCATTTCTGTCGCTGTTCCAATGGTGGAATTTTCAGGCCTTTAGGCACTAAAATTTGACCATCAGCCACTAACAGATCGAATATTTCATCACATTTAGAAACATCATAGAGGGGCGACCAGCGCCCGATACTCAAGGGCTCTTCCTTTTGGGCGATCTGCGGAGGTGAGCGACCATACGACCCGATGTTTGGGTGAGCTTGCGACTTGGTCGCTCTTCCGCGAGTTCAATTCATCGTGCGATTGGCTATTCGTTTAGGTGACCTACTGGTCAACCGGGGTGGCCTCAGCCCGTCCGTGGTGGGGCGACCTAGCCTCGTTCGTGGTGGGGCGACCGCTTCTCGTCTAGCGTGGGGCGAGTCACAGGCGACCAATCTTGGGCGTTCGCTCTTGGATCCTACTCTTGCGGCCAATCAGTAATCTTCCTTTCTATTTTCTCGTGTGTGGTCTATTCTATTTTGATGTAGTGATTTGAGTAGAACACAAATGACTTAGAATATTTTTGATGTTTTTGGTCTTCAAGGTCACGTCGAGGCCTGTGTCTTATTCGACTTGGTGATTTAATTTTCAAGGAGGGTTGATCTATCTTCCAAGGTGTGCGACCTTGGTATTCGTTGTTTAGTAATCTGTCTGTTGGTTTTTGACTTGATGTGATACTCACTCTGGTCGACCATGGGTCGACCCTGTCCTTCAGGCAGCTTACCAAGTTTCTACTTAGATGTCTTTTTTAATCGTTTTGGTCGACCTCTAGTCGACCCTGCCCTTCAGGCAGCTTACCAAGTTTCTACTTGAATAAGTTTTCTTTAATTGCTTTGGTCGACCTCTGGTCAACCTTTCCCTTCAGGCAGCTTACCAAGTTTCTACTTGGGTAAGTTTTCTTTAATTGCTTTGGTCGACCTCTTGTCGACCCTGTCCTTCAGACAGCTTACCAAGTTTCTACTTGGATAAATCTTCTTTAATCATTTTGGTCGACCTCTGGTCAACCCTGCCTTTCAGGCAGCTTACCAAGTCTCTACTTGGATAAATCTTCTTTAATCGTTTTGGTCGACCTCTAGTCGACCCTGCCTTGCAGGCAGCTTACCAAGTCTCTACTTGGATAAATTCTCTTTAATCGCTTTGGTCGACCTCTTGTCGACCTTGCCCTTCAGGCAGCTTATCAAGTCCCTACTTGGATAAGTCTTTTCTAATCGTTCTGGTCGACCATGCCCTTCAGTCAGCTTACCAAGTGTTATCCTGTAATTTCGACAGGCTAAATTAAATGCAGTCAACGGGGTTTGACTTTGGTCTTCTCAGAAGAAGGTGTTGGTTTCGACACAGAAGAGTTGTATCAGAAGGCAAATTTGACAAAGCCTTAGACTTAACAAGAATTGAAGGGTGATATTTCGACGAGAAGAAGGCTGGGATTCAATAGCAGGTCAAAATCAAGTGCTCGCCGTCGAAGTTCTGGCAGTTACCCTAGTTGAAGGCTGAAGCAGTTTTCTTTTTTAAATTCTCTGTACAGTTAGTTAGTTTTAGTGTTTTCCTTCCTTGTATAAATAGTAGTTTCTTATAGGAAAAAAGGGTCACAAACTCATTACAGATTCTCACGCTCTAACTTCCAACATCACAGAGAAAACGAGTCAGAGAAGAATGTATGATCATGTGTACCAACTTTCTTTTCAATTAATGCATTTTACTTTGTTTCTTTAAGCAATTTTCTGCATTTTTATTTGCTCTTTTCATCTCTGTCCGAAGTGACTTCGACGGTTTCGCGCGAAACTGACAATTATCTTCATTCTTCCCTTTAAAAACTATAAGACATTCATAATTTCTGGAAAAACTTTAACACAAATGGTCTTAGGATTTACTAGTTGATCCTGCAAGCAGAAGAAATTTCAAACTAGCGGTGTTTACCAAAAACCACGGTAAACACCAAGTTTCTACTTGGGTAAGTCTTCTTTAATCGCTTTGGTCGACTTCTTTTCAACCCTGCCTTGCAGGCAGCTTACCAAGTTTCTACTTGAATAAATCTTCTTTAATCGCTTTGGTCGACCTCTTGTCGGCCCTGCCCTTCAGGCAGCTTACCAAGTTTCTACTTGGGTAAGTTTTCTTTAATCGCTTTGGTCGACCTCTTTTCGACCTCTTGTCGACCCTGCCCTTCAGGAAGCTCACCAAGGCTCTACTTGGATAAATTCTAAGTCTTTTCTAATTGTTTTGCTCGACCTCTGGTCGACCCAGCCCTTCAGGCAGCTTACCAAGTTTCTACTTGGGTAAGTCTTCTTTAATCGCACTTGTCGACCTCTTGTCGACCCTGCCTTGCAGGCAGCTTACCAAGTTTCTACTTGGATAAGTCTTCTTTAATCACTTTGGTCGACCTCTTTTCGACCTCTTGTCGACCCTGCCTTGCAGGCAGCTTACCAAGTCTCTACTTGGATAAATTCTCTTTAATCTCTTTGGTCGACATCTTGTCGACCCTGCCCTTCAGGAAGCTTACCAAGTCTCTACTTGGATAAGTCATTTCAAATCGTTTTGGTCGACCTCTGGTCGACCTTGCCCTTCAGGCAGCTAACCAAGTTTCTACTTGGGTAAGTCTTCTATAATCACTTTGGTCGACCTCTTTTCGACCTCTTATCGACCCTGCCCTTCAGGCAGCTTACCAAGTCTCTACTTGGATAAATTCTATGTCTTTTCTAATAGTTTTGGTCGACCTCTGGTCGACCCTGCCCTTCAGGCAGCTTACCAAGTTTCTATTTGGGTAAGTCTTCTTTAATCGCTTTGGTCGACCTCTTGTCGACCCTGCCTTGCAGGCAACTTACCAAGTTTCTACTTGGGTAAGTCTTCTTTAATCATTTTGGTCGACCTCTTTTCGACCTCTTGTCGACCTCTTTTCGACCTCTTGTCAACCCTGCCTTGCAGGCAACCAAGTCTCTACTTGGATAAATTCTATGTCTTTTCTAATAGTTTTGGTCGACCTCTGGTCGACCCTGCCCTTCAGGCAGCTTACCAAGTTTCTATTTGGGTAAGTCTTCTTTAATCGCTTTCGTCGACCTCTTGTCGACCCTGCCTTGCAGGCAGCTTACCAAGTTTCTACTTGGGTAAGTCTTCTTTAATCATTTTGGTCGACCTCTTTTCGACCTTATTTCGACCTCTTTTCGACGTCTTGTCGACCCTGCCTTGCAGGCAACCAAGTCTCTACTTGGATAAATTCTCTTTAATCGCTTTGGTCGACCTCTTTTCGACCTCCTGTCGACCTCTTGTCGACCCTGCCCTTCAGGCAGCTTACCAAGTCTCTACTTGGACAAGTCTTTTCTAATCGCTCTTGTCGACCTCTGGTCGACCCTGCCCTTCTGGCAGCTTACCAATTTTCTACTTGGGTAAGTCTTCTTTAATCGCTTTGGTCGACCTCTTTTCGACCTCTTGTCGACCCTGCCCTTCAGGCAGCTTACCAAGTCTCTACTTGGATAAGTCCTTTCTAATAGTTTTGGTCGACCTTTGGTCGACCCTGCCCTTCAGGCAGCTTACCAAGTTTCTACTTGGGTAAGTCTTCTTTAATCCCCTCTTCGTGCTGTGGTCGCTCCAATCTTGGGCGACCATCAGGGGTCGAAATCGTCCGAGTTAGATTTTGAACCTAACATAAGAATTGTATCACTACTTCTTATCTTTCCAACGCATGCTCACACGCCCCAATCGGATAAACATGGACGCAGTTATGGTCTCCCGACTAGGTAGCGCTCCAAGGTTGCGCGCGGGTGCCCAAGAAGCGGTCGCCCCAATCTTGGGCGACCAGAAGGGGTCGAATACGTTCGAATTAGATTTTGAGCTTAACATACGAGTTGTAGGTCTACTTCACAGATTTCCAACGCATGCTCACACGCCCCAATCAAATAAACATGGACAAAGTTATGGTCTCCCGACTAGGTAGCACTCCAAGGTTGCGCGCGGGCGCTCAAGAAGCGGTCGCCCCAATCTTGGGCGACCAGAAGGGGTCGAAGACGTTCGAATTAGATTTTGAGCTTAACATACGAGTTGTATCTCAGTGTCTCAGCTTTCCAACGCATGCTCACACACCCCAATCAGATAAACCTGGACGAAGTTATAGTCTCCCGACTAGGTAGCGCTCCAAGGTTGCGCGCGGGCGCCCAAGAAGCGGTCGCCCCAATCTTGGGCGACCAGAAGGGGTCGAAGAAGTTCGAATTAGATTTTGAGCTTAACATAAGAGTTGTAGCTCTGCTTCTCATATTCCCAACGCATGCTCACACGCCCCAATCGGATAAACATGGACGAAGTTATGGTCTCCCGACTAGGTAGCGCTCCAAGGTTGCGCGCGGGCGCCCAAGAAGTGGTCGCCCCAATCTTGGGCGACCTCTTCATGCTTTGAGCGTGCGCGGTTCTTCATGCGAAATGGGCACCCCACCTTGGGCGACCCCGTAGGACTTGTAACGTGCTTTGTTCTTCACGCATGGTGGGTGCCCCACCTTGGGCGACCCAATAGGGTTTTGGAGCGTCCTCTTCCCTCTTTCCTACTGCACCATCCGATTTTGATGTAGCGATTTGCTAAGGATCTAAAATGACTTAGAATAACTTGAACAAGAAGCTTGCTAAGGCCGAGGACTTGAACAAGAAACTTGTTGATGTCGAAGGGGAACGTGAAAAAGTGGTTGGGATTGAGTTTGATCGAACAGTCTTCATCACGGTGAGAGCGCCCCTCTTGGGCGAGCTCCTTCACGAGACATGTACTTCTGGGCGGCCAAAGACTTGGGCGGCCTACCAGGCAAGGAGGGCGACTTGCTACTGCCTTCTGTTATTATCTTATTTTTGACTAAGTATTTTTTACTAACTCATGATTGACGTCCGCTCCTGGGGTCGTGGCCTCATGGCCTCGTTGGGGCAATTCTTCCCCCTCTTCCCCTTCGACGGGGTGGAGATCTATGGATGAGCTGTCCGCGGGGAGGCGAACGTTGCCTCCTTGATGGGTTGGCCCGAGGGATGGGCGACCCATTGTTACGACGGCGCGGCTCGGGCGCTGTGTTCCCTCGTCTGGAAGCTACTAGTTCCTTCATCTGGGTGAGGAGGTCATCTCGGTGAGCGATCTGCTGATCCCTGTCATGGAGCAAGTCATGAAGCTTCTGAACTAGATTGGCCGGAAGAGTGACGTCAACCTGCTGGGTGCATGGCTGGGGACCGGGGGCAACGACCTCAGTGTTGGTCGTCGTTCCCCCCAGTGCAGTAGGTGGTCGAACTGGTGTCTAGACCATGCTTTGTAGGCGGGTTGACCGCGGTCTGCCTCGGGTTGCCTTTGGAGGCATCAGGAATGTTGGTGGGATAGTGTTCTCCCACTGTGGTCGCCAATGAACTGTACCTTGAGATCGCCTGTAGAGCTGGTCAAGGGACAGGTCGTCTGATGCTGGTAAGTTTGCTCCTCAATAATTGGTAAGCAAAACTTTTTTTAATTCCATGATAAAATATGTAAAGTGCGATGCTAAGCCGTGTGTTTTACGGTACTTGTTTGAAAAAAATTAGATGTTCAAATACGTGAAGTTCGTTCCTCTATAACTGGTTTGATAAAAAATTAATTTTATTAAATCAAAGATTAATTAATTTTATGACAAAATAGACAATTTTTATGAGTTTGATTTTTATACACATATTGTGTATAGGTTTTTACAACCATAACCAATATTGTGTATACACATATTGTAATGAAAAAACATGGAGTGATTTGTTACCAATTAACTAATTGATGGTTATAAATGGATCGTGATTCCCTGCAGCTGCAGGTCCTGCATACATGCTAAATGTGTGTGACCAAAAAATAAAGTCAGAAATTTTTGGTATTGAAAAGACTAAAAAGTTCTTAGGTGTAGTTATAATATAGGAAACCGCAGGAAATTCAACTATTGTGGATTTAAATCCGTTATAAATTGACCAATTTTATTTTGATAATGTGCCGGTCTCAAATTCGTAAATAGTGTAAAAGAACTTATACACATATTATATATATAAATTAAATCAAATTTATATTTTTTATTTAATTTTTATTTAAATTTAATATTGATTTGATTTTAATTAATACGCGTCCTCACCACTTTCCCCATAAAATTAGTTTGCCACATTTACCTTTTCAACATTAACTATTCAACTCACCATAAAAAAGACGGTGCCTATTCTTCTATGAATAAGCTCAATATTAATTAATATATTCAATACCATTTACTTCTTTTGACCAAAATTTCATACCATTTATTAAAACGTTAGAATTGGAATTGGCAATGCCATTTAAATAAAAAAAAATTAGAATCTCCAGAACATTCTCACCACATCTCACTGATTTCCTATATTTCATTTTTCTCACTCTCTTTTCCCCACTTCATCAACAACTCTCTTTATCATGCAAAAACCCTACTTCTCCAATTCCCAACTCTAGCGCCACTTCACTCATCTTTTCGAGTAAGAGAGAGAAATTTTCGCAGGAGAGAAAGGGTTAGATGTGAGGAAAAAAGGAAAGGGATAGAGATGAGAGAGAGTGCGACGGTGGAGAGGGGAAAGGGTGCGGCGACTAAAGGTGAAGGGAGGACAACGCCGGATCAACCACGACCAAGGGTGTACACCGGCGAGATGGCCAGTTATGTGAAGGAAAAGGACGCGACAAGGCGTTTGTACGGCGACGCGGAGATCGCGCCGATTCTGACCGTGCCGTTCCGACGACGGTGACCGTCGCCGATGAAGGTTCGTAGTGGTGGTTCACGAAACAGGTTCGGTTTTTGCTTCCTTTTTCCCCTTTTTATCTCTCTCTCTACCTCTAATTTCTGATTTTAAAACCTCTAACATCCTAAATCTCTGTTTGTGACCTTTGATCCTCCCCCCTCTTTGTTCTGAATTTCCATGATTCTATCTTCTCTCCCTTTTTTAATTGCATTTTATGGATTCTATCTAAAACCCAGAATTTATTTGATCAATAAATTTTGCTTGTCATTTTCTTTTTAACCCTATTTCTGATTTCTGGCCTATCCTCTCTCTCTCTCTCTCTCTCTCTCTCTCTATTTCTCTTCCTGCTTCTTTTTTTGGCCAAAGTTCTAATTTTTTATGGATTGCGTGCTTATTTTTGGATCAGGGTTGTGGAAAGATGCTAAGGTGTAAAAGAATTTTGGAATGTGAGGATTTGCCCATGCTATAGTTTTTATGAATCGTTTTTTTTTTCAGGATCTGTATTGTGTATTTTTAATATTTGTGCTTTTGATGTACTTTCTTCTGTATTAAATGGGACTAAAATTTGCATTTGGGAATTTCATTTCTCAAAATATTTCTTCCTTCATCTTAAACTTGTATTCAGCAAATGTGAAAGGGAAAGAATGTTAATCTTTTTACTGTAAGAATGTTATTGGGGATGGAAACCAAAATTGTTTACTTTGAAGAAGGAAAGAAACAATAGACGAAAGTAATGGGTGAATATTGCAACTTGATTATTGTTGGACAGTGCAAGTTGTCATGGGCCCTGCCGCAAGAATGAGTGGAGGCGAATCACATAAGCAGCAAGTGGCATTAACCCAGAATCAGGAAATCTGTATAACATAGAATCATAGCCCATGTTAGGTAGAATATTGCAAAGGAAAAAAATACCGCGCAAAACCGGCTGCAAAACAACTGCAGGCCAGCTTCCGCATATAAAAATAGATATAAAAGTACAGTTTCACTTTTTATCAAAAAAAAGTACTCCCTACAATATGATTTAACCTTCCTTAGCTAATTATTTATTTTTATTTTTATATATGAATAAACTCTACATCTATAATCGTAGTTCTTTTAAGGAATAACCGTAGTTGTTACGTTATAACTTTTTTAATGACAAATTACACTAGTGAGAGCACTGGTACTCCTATCTGATTACAAGCTAATCAAAGAAAAAGTAATAGGATTAACTTAACCTGACAAGCAAACAACCATGGAGAGCAAAGATTATAGAAGTATTGTGGGTCCAAGGGGACATCCTACTAATACACAAGAAAGTGTCCATCAACAACTCATATAGTATATGGGTAAGAATCAACTTTGTTCTGCACCAGAAACTACCTCCAAGACAAAACTCTAATTCTCTCTAAGATTCTTGTCGACCAGCATTCTTGTGAAGATACAGTTGCTCCTCTCCTCCCAAATAATCCAAGTAGCAGCATGCCAAATTATTATTAATTTTCGCTTGCACCGAGCACCTAAGCCAAAAGAGCATAAGTAAAGGAATCTGGTGAAGATCTCCTGGCATGGTATATCCCAAGTCCTCCCCACCCAACTATCAATATTCGTTAACAACATTTTGTGTACATAGTGTTGGGAAAAACAACATAGAGAAATAAAATGAGCACAATCGAACACAAGAATTTAACATGGAAAACTCAACAAAAAAAAACCATGAATCATTGTCTAATGATAACCAGAGAATAACACTATGTGAAATTGTTACAACACATAGACTTCTCTCAAACACCCAATGACCCTGGAATACCCATATTCTCCAAAGAAAATATTTAACTACATCACAACACTCTAAGACAAGTTTATAAGAGAAAGAAAAGGTCAAATACAAACTTCAGGTTTTTTTGACTGGGGCATTTTCTAAAGGAGGATTTGAGCTCATATATATAACTTTGATCTCCCTCTTCCTTCACAAACCTAAGCAATGTGAGACTTCTTCTCGGTGATCGGATCATGTAGGGTCGTCCAAACACTGTTGACGAGTACATTGACAGGGTTAGGAGGGTCTCACACCATACCTCATTCCAGCCAATTACCCCATATGGATGAGTCATAGGCATCACAGGTATGCGAATTTTTAAGGTGATTTATATTATTAATTAAATATGATATTATTTTAATTATTTTTTCTAACACACGGTATATGCCCGAGATATTGGATATAGCTCTTGAGTTAGAGCAACAGGTGGAAAACCGTATTCCCCGATAGACGCGTACTTGGAGCTTACTCGAGCAGCTGAAACCCATTGCGAGGCCATTCTCCCATTTTAGAGGATGTGTGTATCAGTGCAGAGGCAAGAGACAAACCCAATAGTTACTCTTTTAGGCTTTTTATTTGGACATCTTTGTAAGGATGATGTGTACATTACTTTTTATGGTTAATTAACATAACAGTTTATGTTTATTTTATACTGAAATTTTATTCATAAAAAGCATAACTGCACATTACAAAACAAACATGACGAGATAAGTGACAAACACCATATTACAAGGACAAATATTTTAAAGTCCCTGTTGCAAAAAGGAAAATTATCTCGTCCGAAGTCCATATGGTATTGACGTATAACTCCAGCACACCAGCTCTTAAAAATTGGGCATGTGTTCCCAGCACTTAAGTCGCCGTCACCTAGAATATTCATTGCTGAATAGCAAATATGGTCATCCCAGTACTAGGCTTGCGGTAAACAACGGTAGTTACTAGTCCAGGAAAATGCCCCTCTTCAGCCTTTTTCTTTGCTTTTTCCTTTAACTCCAAAAACGTGAAGTCTATTTTCATCCTACTGAAGCCAAAATTGGGACATTGAAACCAAACACCATTTTCCTTCATGGTGATACCTCCACGATGATGGAGGACAATCAGGTAGGAGTCCATCGAGAGCTGGGTTGAAATGAACTCCCTTTCAGAGGAGGCATTTGTGAATAAGCATGTGTTTAGTAAGGGAGAGATGTTGGTGTGAAAGAAATGGGTTTAACTGAGAGCCTATGAGTGTCGTTGAATGTGAACCGTTGATCAAAATATTTGATGATAAATCTGGACGGTTGAAATTCTATCTGTCGAGTCACACTTACCATAGCAAATATCATTCACTCCTTTTTCCTACACAAAGGACAGATATTCCAATGACTATTAAAGAAATTTGACTAATTATAGGCCGATGATTAAAAGTGTAAGTGGAATCTAGGCCGTTGAAACATAGAAAATACTTGTTAAAAATTCTGCATAATTTTTAACAGGTATGTTACTATGGTACCAAGGTACAATGACAATTCTGTTTCAGAGATAGTAGACACGGTACTTTGATATTGTACCGGTTCGAAATCAAAGTATTGTACTAGGGGGTGTGTGGCAAAACATATGCCACGATACCATCATGGTACTGTACCTGGTGTGGTATCAAAGCACAATACTCGTTGAAAGCTTTAAAACAAATGAGACACACTTGAAACTATTTTATTCATTGAAGGTATTTTAGTATTTATCGCATGGTGAGAGGGTGTTTATTTAGTGAGTAGAAGGGGAGTGTGATGAGAATGGGCCATTCTTTAAATCAAATGCAAATAAAGAGGGAACATGTTTAAAGGCTGGTGATTTTTGCCCCCTTTAGACCACATACCCCCCATTTTACCCAAACTTCCAATTTTACCCTTTTATTTTCATTGATACCCCCACTTTTTTGTTCCTTCCAGATTTATGTTTCTTGACACCTGAATTATGTTTTTGACATAATTCGGAATTGAAAAAACACATTCCAGATTTATGTCGAAAATATAAATTCGGAATTGAAAATTAATTTTTGGAAGTGTCTTGGAAAAATTAACTTTTACCTACGGACAGAAACCATCACTAGATGTGAATTATCCAGAATCTATTAATTTCTTCTTAATACCCACGGATTCCTCATATTTAGTGATGGTTAATGTCCGTATGTAAAAGTCAAAAAAAAATTTAAAACACTTTTTTTTTAATTCCGGATTTATGTCCAAAAAAATAACTCTGGAAGTCAAAATAATTACAAAATCCGGAAGCCAAATATATATTCCGAATTTATGTCTAGTGCATATTTCCAGGAAATAAAAAAATATAGTTCCAGATTTACACTTTAGTATCTAATTCTGGGAATAGTGTAAATTTTTAGGGGTATTTTGTAATTAAATGAAATGAAAATTAGGTGGTATGGGATCTAAAGAGGGGTACAAAAATCGCTAGTCATGTTAAAAAAGCTTGAGGCCCAATCCATATACCAACTAAGCCCTAGTTTCTGAATTAGATACCATAATTTAATAATGAAAATTATTATCTCAAAAATTAAAAATAAATAAAATGAAAATAAAAAGTTGCAAAAAGTAAATTACAAATTACAAAATCAAGAAGAATAAATTGTTAAAATAGTCTGTTTTTTAGCTTCAACCTATGTGTATATCAATAATTTGGGTGGTCTGGTGGTGATGAATAGTGTACATTAATGCAACCTCCTTAACCGTAAAGAAATGAAGGATGATGATGTTGATGATGATGTTGGTATGCGGTACGCATATGAAGCAACGACACAAGTTATTTAATGATGATGCGTCAGAGGAGGAAGTGAGAGGAAGAATCAAAGCAAAAGAGTAAGTAAGGACTTAAGTGTTAGTGTTGAAAACGAGACTTTCATTGATCTTGCCATTGGAATTGGATACCCCAATAGGGAAGGGTGCAAAACAACTCTCTGATGTAGCAAATGCCATGATGGGTGACTTGGTCTTAAGCATGTAAACTATTTAGGCTGTTAAAGGTTTTAAATTATTATTGCATTCCAATTTAAAGCATACAGAGAAAGCATGGCAGTAACTTGCAAGCTTAGAGAAAAACAGTTATGGTCGGTTAATGTGAGATTTTGAGTATAGATATTTAGGGCCTCTTTGATATCTGTTTTTGAAAAGGTTTTTACTTTTCAATAACTTAAAGACATAAGTATTTAGGCCCTGTTTGATACCACGGTTAGTGTGATCTTGACCTTTCGACCTTGCCAAGCCGAGTTTAGCAGTTCGATCAGGAGGGCCTAAAGAGCATTTGCAGCAATATGCTTATTAGGTTGTTGTATAATTGAGTTGTTAGTAGTTAAAGTGTGCCTATAAATAGGCTTGATAGAATCACTTAGCATATAACCTTCATCATTTGTATCTATTGTAGCACAGTAATTAAAAGCGGAAGATGGACACAGGAAATTGTAGTTTATCAATGACGTCATTTTAGTGTTCCGATTACATGGACAGATTGTATATACTTATTATCGTGTATACTTAATATTAAGAGCCCATTTGTTACGACTTATTTTAAAAAAAAATCACCTTTTTCAAATAAATAATCACTTATGACGACATACTATCCGTTTGTTACAGATTCTTAAAAAGAATAAAAAACTGAAAATAATCTAAAAACTGCTTCATATGAGAAGTTGTTTTGAGTAACTTCTCCAAAAATCAGTTTTTTTAATATTGGTTTTTTATTATTTAACATAAGTGATTTTCAGTATATTATACAAACACCAAACAACTTCTCATTTTTTTAAAAATCTCTAAAACTAATCCCTAAATTATTTAACAACAAAATCACTTATTTTTTAATTCGTATCAATCGGTTAACTTTCTAACTTTCCGTTAAAAAAAAAAACCTAAAAGCGATGCACCTTAGAATTCGCCCTAAACACAAATTTAAATCGCAAAGTCATCAAAGGTTCCAAGTAAGAAAACCTAGTCAAGTAGACACTGTATTGTTAACGTAAGAAACTCCCTTGGTTGTGTACCGTGCGTGCGCACACCGCACAGTCACAAAGGTTCCCAATGTTCAGTTTCAATGCTCCTTCCACCGCCGCCTCCACTCGTTTTCTGTGTGCAACCCTTTACACTCCTTCATCTTCTTCTCTCACAGCTACACATCACTTTTCTTCTCATTTCCTTCCCTCTACTTTGGTACTTTTCTCCATTTTTACTACTATTGCATTTTTTTAATTTTTATTTTGTTTTTTTTAGCTATTTATGAATGTAATCTTGTTCTCTGATATTGATTTTCAAATGGGTATGTTTAGGTTTTTTCATATTCACAGCGCCTTGGGTTTATTCCTATCAAAGCTATGGCTCACACTGATACAGTATCAGTGCCAAAGATTACTGCTTCCTCTTCTCATGGTATTTTAACTCGAACCCCCTTTTTTTATTCTAATTAATTTCATTTCATTGAGGGGTTTTGTATTTCATCACTGTAGAACTGATTTTTGTCTCTATAATATTGTTCATGTTTGTTCTAGTTCCTGAATATAGAGAGGATTTTAGTCCTGGAAATATGCACTAAACTAGTAGGACTAATTTGTTATAGGGACGAAAAGCAAAAAAAAATAAAAAAGGAATTTTGTAGGGATGAGAACAAAATTTAGGACATTACTTGATGAAAAAAGTCAACTTTCTTTGTAGGAATTACAAAAATCTATATTTATGTAGGTATGAAAAGGATAATTAAGCCACAAAAAATCAATTTTTTAATCAAATACAACATGATGCAGCATTTACTTCTTTTTTATGTAGTATTAGTATTTAGTAGCAGTAAAGAGCATAATGGTTTTATGCATGCCAATCTACTTGCAGTAGGCACTTCAACTTATTAAAACCAGCTTGCTTAGTTACACTTAGTTTTGAACCAGCAGAAAGAAGTGATTCAATTCTGTACCTAACTGTTTGCACCCTTTGTTGTTGTTTTGCACTAAGTGATGAGATAGAAGGGTGCGGATTTTACTATCTGATCAGTATTTTGTGACCAATATGCAATTAAATTCTGCGATATTTACTGATAAGATTGGTTGGTGGTGAGGTTATATCGCAGTACTCTTGGTTGTTCCAGTGACTAATGAGAACATATAGAATTTTACATATCTGTAATCAATATGAATATGAATTCCCATCCTAGAAAATTATGTCAGTAAGAGAGTCATGTACATTAGTCTTCCGCAGCAGGATTCTGACACTACTGTCAAATACTGAGACAAAAGTTTATTTGTATTGTTGGTTACCAAGCACATATATTAGTTTTAAGTTTTAAATTAAGTTGCTATTCCCCACCTCTTATAAAATAAACATGCTGTTCAGAGACCAATTGAGTCGCTTCTTAATTCGCGAAAGTTAGTTTTTCCACCTTTTTTTTGGCTTATCTAATTTGCATCTCCAGATCAGTGCTAAAATTTCTGCTCCTAAAAAGAACCTGGGTTATCAATCTGAAGAAAGTTAGCATATTAATAGTGAACCCCATTTAAATATTTCAACTATCAGAGCTGGTATAAGCTTAATTGGTAAAGCCACCAACCATTACCAAAATCTTCTTACAGAAAAATTAAGGGGTTTGGGAGTTTGGAGTCTAAATTAAAGCATATTAAACACATCCATGGCGTATGTTGGCATCTGTGAATCACTCCTAATTCTTGATGCATATTACTATTAGTCCATTTTAGTATTGTTTGATATTTGCACCATGAAATGAATAATTTGCCTTTTCTCTGTTGCATGAGCAAACTGGCTAATTTTAACCCTAGGACGAGTCCGAATTTATTCTACATGATTTTAGACAATGTTGTGTCTACAGTTTGATGGCGTTTTCTATTTCCCAAATGTAAGAATAACAGTATCTGGAATTTTGTGTGTTTTTCCTGTGAAACAGGCAGCAAGCAAGCCCTGATATCGTTGTCAGACAAGAAGGATCTCGCATTTGTTGGGAATGGACTCCAGGAATTAGGGTAGTTATTACAATTGATTGTTTTTTTTTTTCATTTGTTCATGCTTTTTTACTGTACAATATACTCGTAACATTTCAAGGAGCTTCAGTTTCTATAATGATAGTCCCTATGTTAAATGCTAGCTATACTATTGTTTCAACTGGAGGAACTGCTGCTGCATTGGAGAGTGCTGGAGTGGCTGTTACTAAAGTTGAACAAATTACTCAATTCCCAGAAATGGTGAGTGTGTTTATAGCTTGACAATGTTGTCAAATGCCGGCGCTATACCGCTATAGCATAGCGAAATTTGAACAAACCGCTATTGCCCGTAATCAGCGATATTCCCATAAGTACTGTCAAATAGTGGCTATAGTGACGCTATAGCGTTATAGCATCGTGGAATTTGAACAAACCACTATTTTCTTCAATTCGCGATTGACAACACTAAGCTCGAGTTCCCTTTCCCGAAAGTCTCTTTTATGACTTGTATACTTTGTAGCAACTCGGTTGAAGCTTGCTTGGTGTTGTACAAGCTTGTATTCTCACTAATAATAGCGAATTCACGGCTTTTGTTCATAGCTCGATGGCCGTGTCAAAACTTTGCACCCTAATGTACATGGTGGTATCCTTGCTCGAAGAGACCAAAAGCATCATATTGAGGCTCTCAGTACACATGGAATCGGTAAGTTTTGTTATCAGTTCTGTTATAACAAACTGCATTTGCTGGCTAGCTAGAAAAATTCATTCAGTTTTCGGAATTTATGTGATTGCCTTCCCTAATGGTTATCTATTTCAGGTACTTTTGATGTTGTGGTGGTGAACTTGTATCCATTTTATAATAAAGTTACATCAACTGAAGGCATTGAATTTGAGGATGGAATTGAAAATATTGACATTGGTGGTCCAGCCATGATTAGAGCTGCTGCAAAGGTAGTTTGTTTTGACCGAAAATGCTATCTTTTTTAATAAACTATTTCAGTGGAAAATAAAATTATCATTTTTCATTGCATGTCTTTGAGCTTAAAGTTTCAATTTTTCTATCAAATATTTTAAGTATAAGGTGTTAAATTTGTATTTGAGCAGAATCACAGGGATGTTTTGGTAGTGGTTGACACAGAAGACTACCCTGACCTTATTGAATTTCTTAAAGGAAACCAAGATGATCAGAAGTTCAGGTTAAAGCTTGCTTGGAAAGCTTTTCAGCATGTTGCTTCATATGATTCTGCTGTATCTGAGTGGCTGTGGAAGCAAAGTGTGGGAGGTACTGTACAAGTTTGATAATAATAATAATAATAATATTAATAATAATAATAATAATAATAATATGCACGGTAGATTGACTTGTGTTTCCATTGAAATGACAGACAAATTTCCTCCTAGTTTGACTGTACCTCTTTCACTCAAAAGTTCTCTCCGGTACGGTGAAAATCCTCATCAAAAAGCTGCATTCTATGTCGACAAAAGACTTGCAGAGGTCAATGCTGGTGGAATTGCTACAGCCATACAACACCATGGAAAGGTAGGGTTCAGCTACTAATTTCTTATGTCTAAAAATCTAAACTTATTGGTAAATATATTTTAAAAGCTACTATATCATGTTTGGGGATGAGAGATTTTGATTGAAAAATTGTATAATTTTCTATTAATCTTCATTTAAGTTAATGGTTTACATCAACATTTTCGTGCAGGAGATGTCATATAATAACTATTTGGATGCTGATGCTGCTTGGAACTGTGTGTGTGAGTTCAAGAACCCCACGTGTGTAGTTGTGAAGCACACTAATCCGTGCGGGGTAGCATCACGCGATGATATTCTGGAAGCCTACAGACTAGCTGTTAAAGCCGATCCTGTCAGTGCATTTGGTGGCATCGTAGCTTTCAATGTGGAAGTTGATGAGGTAAATTTCCCAAGTCAATTGTAGTTTATCATGAATATAAATTTGGATGAGGAAGTATCTTGGAAATGTGCAATATGACAAGCTATTCAATCCTAGTGAGAATTGGAAAATTATGTATATTTACTGCTTGCTTTTTATATTATAGGCTCTTGCTAAAGAAATTCGAGAATTTAGAAGTCCAACAGATGGGGAGACTAGGATGTTCTATGAAATAGTTGTTGCACCCAGCTATACAGAGAAAGGACTTGAAATTCTTCGTGGAAAGTCGAAGACTCTTAGGATTCTTGAAGCAAAAAAGAACGAAGCGGGAAAGCTTTCACTCAGACAAGTTGGCGGAGGATGGTTAGCTCAGGATTCAGACGACTTGACCCCCCATGACATCAACTTTAACGTAGTCTCTGAGAAGGCTCCTCAAGATGCTGGGCTTCGTGATGCGGAGTTTGCATGGTTGTGTGTTAAGCATGTCAAAAGCAATGCTATCGTCATAGCTAAGGTACAATTTGCCACATCATGAAATGAAACTCTTTTTTTGCCTCAATGGAACATGTTTAGAAATCTGATCCCTTTGTTAATAATCTTTTGCAGGATAATTGTATGTTAGGTATGGGAAGCGGGCAACCGAATCGTGTCGAGAGTCTAAGAATAGCAATAAGGAAAGCTGGAAAAGATGTTAAAGGAGCAGCCTTGGCTAGTGATGCCTTCTTCCCTTTTGGTAAGTGTTACCGGCAATCCATGAAGCACATTCACGGGCACTTCACTACACTGACGCTGACACGTAGACATCGATAATAATTTGAAAAATACAAGTAATTGAAGTGTCGGTGTCTGCCACGACACATGTCGGACACCAAACATGTCTTTAACATGAAGTGTCGGTGCTACATTCATGATATAGTATATACGACACCAGACACGTCTACATGCTATCACTTTTGTATCAGAAAATAGCAGTAAAATTTTATGTAATCTTTAACTGATATTTAGCATATTAGAATTAGATAAAGTTATATAATAAGACTTTTTTTTTTCCTTTTCTATTATTTTAAACAATGATGTATCTTGATTTATGAACAGCTTGGAAGGATGCAGTGGAAGAAGCATGTGAAAGTGGAATTGGTGTTATTGCAGAACCAGGTGGGAGTATCAGAGATCAAGATGCCATAGATTGTTGTAGTAAGTATGGTGTTTCACTCCTCTTCACCAATGTGAGGCACTTCAGGCACTGATAATTTTTGTTATGGAAGAACTTTGCGTCTATTACCTATGCGGGGCGGCTGAAAACTTTTTCTCTAACTTTTTTTGGTTAAGATGTAATGCTCTAGGGTTTAAAGTTAATGCTCTACATTCAAAAATAATAACAGAAGAGCATAAATATTTGGAGGAGGTGCTGGATTCTATAAGTACCGGGCTGTACCGCTACCGGCATTGTTTTTTCTCCACTATTGCATGTACATCCACTCTGTCTGTAACATCCCATATATACTAGTATTTATTATATTTATGTTTTTCCTTATATGACTAGATAATGGTAATTAAATCAGTAAGTATGAATTTTAAATGTTTATCATGTTCTTTGATTATTGGTGTGGGAGCTGAGAATGGTCAAAAGGGAGGGAGTTGAGAATGGAATTTACCTTTTAATGAGGGGTAGAATGGACTTTTTCACCAATCACCAATATACCCATAGCCTCCATTCTCTTTCCTTTCATCAGCCATAAACCTTTTTGGTGTGTGGTGTTTGATTGAATGCAACTAGATGGGTTCAGTAGTTGGTGGTTTGTGAGTTTCATGTGTTGATATGTAAATTTTGAGGTTTGGAATTAATCTTTTTGATATGCTCTTCACCTTGTATTGTTTTGTTCAATGTAGTAATTAGTATGTTTTGTTTACCAGATGTCATGTGTTCAAAGTGTTTGCTTGGCCCCTAATCACCTAGAAATCAAGTGGAAAAAGGGTGAGAATAAGTGTATGTAAGGGTGTAGTCAAAAATTGTGTTCTTGCTTAACGTTTTTTTTTACAATAAGCACTTAGTGCATTTCATTGATAATCAAATCGGAAATACATGACGGGATACTAGAGTATTCTTGAGGACTAGCAGACAAGGCTACCCTTGCTAAAGTGTGAGCAACTTTATTTGCATTTCTCCTAACAAACTCAACGTGAGAGTTGCAATTAAAAGACAGCAAAAGACTCTTACAAGTATTAATCAAAAAACCAACTTCAGAATTAACAAGACTCTTGGAATTAAAAGCGCCCACAATGAACTTGGCGTCCAATTCAAAGACGATGTTCTTGAAACCCAACTCTCGGAACCAAGTAATAGCGTAGTGCAATCCCATGGTCTCACCTAATGTAACTTCCAAGATGGGAGAGAAACAGAGTTTTGGCTTTGATGAAGTTGCCACGGTCATCCTAGAGTCACATTCCCATTCCCACCTTGTTGGTTACCAAAGAAAATGAAGCATTGACGTTGTATTTGACCCAGCCCTCCCTCGGCCTAGACCACACATCTGAGCTATTGGCAGCAACAGGGGAATTCGAACTGACAAGAGAATTAGAATTAAAAACACAGGCTTCCAGCCAACTACTCAACAAATGATTCATCTGACAAACCCAGCAGTGTGGGTTTTTGGTTCAATTTCAAAAGAACCCTAAGTGAATATTAAGACTTGTTCATAATTGTATGATGAATTACTTATATGGGTTTACGTTTTGTACTGGTAAAAATTATTGTGATTTTTTCTGTTTATTGGTTACATTTAGTATATTAGTTTTAAAAATGTATTTTAATTTTTCTTTATGTTTGGCCCACTTTAAAATAGTTAGCTCTGCCACTAGTGTAAGCGATCTAGAAGAAGACTCATATTGAGAGTTGGGTTTCAATTGATTTCGTATTTCCCTAAAGGCCGGTTGGCTTCAAACAAATAAAAAAATGTAACGAAACGAATATGCATTGTTAAAAGTCAAAACAAGGTTTTAATCTTCTTATTGGGTTATTGGGTTGAGACAAAAAAAGGGCCATGAACCCTAAAATCTCCTTCTCAAAACAACTCATGATGGTCATGATAACTCCTTATTTGACTCAACACGATGCACACTCCACTCTTTGGTTAAGCTTGATTCAATGTTAGAGGAGATATCTCCTAATAATGTTCATACCTATTGGAAGTGTTGGAAGGGAGATCTCTATAATCAGTTGTGCTGGAAGGGAAATATCTCTTGAAAAATGGGCGTGTGTTTTCATCATGGCGCGTATGTCGTTGTTGCTCTGAATATTCATCTCTAAATTGCAAATTCAACCATCATCTCCAATAGTACTTACTTGTCTATGGAAATACCCTTTTTGAACCTTCCTCTCTATGTCGCTGAAACTCTATCTCTGATCACAAATGTCGGCGGATTCCTTGTCGTTGAAACATAGAGTATTATTCCGTAGAATTTTTAACAGGTACGATATCAAGGTACTGAGTGTATGCTATTTCAAAATTAGCAGACACAGTATTTTGGTACCAAACCTGTTCGGTACCTTAGTACCGTATTTGGAGTGTGCGGCAAACCAAAATATCGTACCGGATAAAAAAAGAACGCAATTGATTGCTTTTATATTTTAATGGTATTTTTGACTTTTCGCATCTTTGTGGTGGGGTTTTGCGAATAACGGGGGGGTCTGTGCTAAAAAAATCCAATAATTAAACAGCTCACAACAAACAGCTAGCCCACGACTCCCCTACCGGTAAGAAACAGAAGTGCACTTTTTCACTATATATATCATCTTCTCTTCGAACATCTCCCCAAAACTCCTCAGCGAATAGGACCGTTATATTTTCTTTCTAGCGATCGACCAAGAATAACAGATTAGCTTTGTAATTTCTTTACGTCTTCGTTAATCTGCACGATCTCTCCCCAATACACGTGCAACATCTACACTTATGCTACGTTTCATTTAATCTTTCTCTTCCATTTTTGAGTGAAAGTGATATCTGCGTCTGTTTCAGATTTTGAGATCGATTGGGTGTTGTTTTTGTTTTATACAATGAAGACGTGTCAACCGATGGGAAATGCTGCCACATAGTATTCTGGGTGGAATTTGTTCAACAAGAGGCTAATTCAGGCTTGCCATTCTTCAAGATTTGATTTCTTTCTTTCTTATTTTTTTCCAAAGAAAGTTTTGTGACCTTAATTTCTGGCTTTGATTACATACAGTCCCTTTTTAATTTTCAAGATTTGACTTCTTTATTTCTTTTTTCGAAAAAGAAAGTATTGTTATCCTAGTTTATTGGCTGTGATTACATGTTATCCATGTTTTGATTTTCTTGATATGAGCCATGTTTTGATTCACGATTTCTCAAGCACCGTACTCTACTTTTGCCCACTTTGTAAGGTTTGGTTAATTCCGTTACTTTTCAACTGCAGTGAAGTATATTTGTTTTTCACCTAATGTTTCTGATGGATGTCTAAATGGGCCATTTGGAAAAACTATGAAGCAAACCCCTGTGTAAGTATTTCGAAAAGCTTTTAAGAATAGCTTATGATTTGCCCATAGCTGTTTTAAGAATAGCTTATATGATTTACCCTCATTTCCATTTTGATTACAGAAACAACTTATACCTCGGTTCTTAATTAAGTTGTGTAACAAGGGAAATTCAAGCTCTTATCCAGGTAAGTGAATTATCAGATTATTGGTTTGTTGATGCATTCTTTCTCGAGTCGCTCGTTCCCGTCCTAACCGTAACATAATGTGCTTCATCTATTAGGATGTGTGGATTCACATTTTCTTAAGTAATTAGTAATACTGTGTCAGTGTGCATGTGCCTGGTTTTTGACGAATTTTCTGATTCTTTTTTCTCTCTAATTAGTTTTGTTCTTAGATGCGTGTTTTTCTTGAGAATTAATTAGTTAATTGAACTTCATCTTTAATCGTGTGCTAAAGTAGTCTTTGATAATAGAATTTCGACATTAGAACGCGGGAGCACTGTAGCGGGAACGATGCTATTGATTGTAATTTAGGATCTTATTGTACCTTTGTTTTTGCTATCTTAGATTTATATTCGTATTTGGTAAAACTGAAGAAGATTGTGTAGAATAGATAATGGAAATATGATTTACCAGCAACTAATTATGTGTTACTGGTTGCTAATTTTTCTCAATTGAAACATGATGTTCTAGTTTGAGAGGTTTTTCTAAGCATAATGCGTTCTTTCCTTTGGGGTTTTCAGCTCAATTCAGAGAAGATCCCCTTTCAATGTGCTTATGCAACTCAGGTTCGTTTGTTTTCTGCTATCATAAGCCAATTCTGGAACCTGAACATAACTCTCTCGTGGTTAAGTTTGACAAAAAAAGGTTTTGCAATGGCAATAATTGCTTTTTCTAATGATGATAGATAAGGCCTATTAATTATTGTTGGCCATGTCTACACAATACCTTTTGGAAGGGAATTAGTAATCAGCTGGCTGCTGGCCCAATCCAATTATGTGCCAAAGTTTTGAGTTTCTCTTCTTCAGCTCTTATTTTATCGCATAGCTTTGTTATTTTAATTGAAAATAGCATATTGTTTTGCCTTTTCGTTGCACAGTTTATCATGACATTTTTAGTCTGGTGCCAAAAATTATTCATAGGAACAAAGACTAAGGTAGCAGAGAATGGAGGGTGGAGAGAACCTGGATATCAAGTTGTAGACAGCTTTTAGATTTAGGTAAGGATTTGCGATTAAGGACTAAGAATATAGCTAGGTAAGGATTTGACTTGTTGTGTGGTTATTCCTAGGAACAACGCCTAAGGTAGCAGTGAATCAGTGATTTCCCAGATTCACCTCTTGTGTATGCATACCTGATTTTTGGAGATTGAAAATGATTAGGTCAATTGCAGCGGTTACAAACCGCATCTAAGTCAAATAGTGTCGCCAGATTTACTGGCGGTTTTGCAGTTGATGTAAATCAGACTAGTGGCTGTTGGGACTGCCGCTAAAGACCACTTTCGACCGCCGCTAAATTCCGATTGTGTTGTTGATTAATGCCAGTTCTGCTTCTGAAAAAATTGTTGTACATTATTTGGTTGTTTGATGTGCTTTAATGGGATGATGTTTCACATTGGCTTGTGATGATTAATTCCGAATTGGTTGAGGTGTTTTTGAGAAGCCCCTGTTTACAGGGAGAATCTAAAGGACATTCGTAAATGTGTTATTTCTATTTCTTTTATCTTTTGAGTCTCATTATGACAGTTGTCACTTGTCATGGAGAACCAATGATGTTACTCACAATCTAACTTGTCTAAGGTTGTAGTTTACCCAAGCCCCTCTTTCCAGGGAGAACCTACTTGGTGTTGCTACATTTCCAATGACATTAATTGTTTAATTGAGGTTCATTGGGTTTATAGTTCAGTTCCCCTTGATTGTTTTTAATCAGTAGTTTAGAGTTAAATAACAACAGAAACATTAGTTCTGATGGTTGATTGTTGGGTTTGGAATGGTGGCGTTGAATGCGTTATTCACTTATTCTATGTTTGATAATACAATATCCCATCCCAGAATATTTTGTAAAAAATTAATTTGACAAGTTGCCTCGATTTTACAGTTGCCCGGATTTTTTAGTTGCCACTCACTTGAAGGTTTCTTTGGTTTGTGGTCATTTCTATTTTTGTTTCTTTGCCTAGGTTTTTAGCAAACTAAATCCAGGTAAGTTACGTTGCACAAGCTAAAATCTAATCATTGTGTTTATCTATGGGTCGATTCCTGAGTTTTGTTGGTTTACCTTTTCCTAGGTTTTGAGCAAAGTAAATTCCCTTGGTTTTTCTTCACGTTTGTTTCTTCGTATGCATTTCCCTATTACAGTTCTACTCACCATCTCTCTTCTGATGCTACATAGTCGTAATTTTAACCCTCTCTGCAAGAATTCTAAAATTTGACATTTTTATTAGTGGGTTTTGATATGAGAAATTACATTTTTTTGGCATATGGAGTGGTCCCTTTTTCTGAATTAATAACAAAGACCAATTGTTCGGTGGAACTGGGAATAGCTTGATTGATAATTTGGGTTGCATGCTTTAGTTTGTTTATACTGGTAACATCTGTTAAAGGCAGCTTTGAGCTGTTGCTTATTGATTCAGGAAGGCACTTGGGAAGTTTTTGTTTGCAAAATCGCTTTGGAGATCACCATTAAGTGGGAATTCCTCCATATCATTCATGGTAGTAAACTTGTCAATGTGTTCCTGATGAGTTTTGCTTCATTTGTATTTTACTGGACCAAGGTGGTTGCTGGCAAGCACCTTACGGCTTACTCTACTTTCTTTTGTAAATTGCCCACTTTGTAAGGTTTTGTTAATTCCGTTAACTTTTTCAACTCCAGTGAAGTATATTTCTTTTTCACCTGATGTTTCCGATGGATGTCTAAATGGGGCATTTAGAATTTGGAAAAACTTATTTTAGTTCATATGTTCTCGAATATAACAACTTATATGGAGCTTGTGTGGAGTTTACCCTCATTTTGATTTTGATTACAGAAACAACTTATACCTAAGTTTTTAATTAAGCTGTTTACCCAAATGCCTCCAAAGTTGCAAAACAGTATGGATTATAATCTGATTTATGATAGTTGTTCTAACTTACAATAAGCTGTTGAGTACGCAGGTTATGTCTAATATGCCGAGGGAAAAAATATCTGTCATACCTGGAGTTGATGAAGGTTGCTTTCAACGGCATTATGTAAATGCAGATTTTGAGGATAGGTTTGTCTCATTAGTTTTATTTAGTTATCTTCATATACTTTTCTCCCTTCCTAACCAGTAACATAATGTATTGTGGTGCTGATGAGTACCAAGATCCATCTCAATCCAAAAGAACAACAAACTGTGTATTGATAGAATATAGGTGCTGAATCTATGATATCAGCCCTAGAAACAGAGTTACGAGAGAAAGAAAACTGTAAAATGGCAACAAAGTGTTGTCAAGGCCCAAGCCCTAATCCCAATCCCAAAACCAGCCTAAACCTCAAGCTACTGATTCACTCCTATAAGTACTCTCTCATCAGCCTTAGGGAGTGTTTGGATGAGGTAATTTTAGAGGGTAAAGTAATTATGAGGGCAATTAAAATACTTTGGGCTAAAAATAAAACTAAAATTGATCTATCAAACGTTACACGTCAGCTTTTTTTCTCTCCTAGGGTTTGCTAAGCCTTTGTGAGACGTCTTTTTCACTCCACTGTGAGGTGCTCGTTTTGTTTTTTTCTCTTCGATTTTCCCCTTTGTAATCTACAATATCTCTGATTATGGCAACCAATCAGCACATGAACCTGGATGATGAGGAAGATATAGCAATTCCATTACAGCAGGAGCTTCCAAATGGTGAAAATGTTGAAGCCAGACTGAGCCTAGTGGGGCGTTTTCTTACTAGGAAACCGATTAGGGTTGCTATTATGAAGGATAGGCTGGCAGCGATCTGGCAACCTGGACGTGGAGTCAATATCCGCATTCTGGATAGTAATCTATTTCTATTCCAATTTTTCCACTGGCGCGACGTAGACAAGGTCTCTAATGGTGGCCCTTGGCATTTTGATGGGCATATGCTAATTCTCTCAAAACTAGGGGTGGGGGATGTCCCTAACCAAGTACCCCTCTTTCATGTTGCATTTTGGGTGCAAGTTCATGATGTACCAATTGGTTTTATGACGGAGGCGGTTGGAAGAGCGCTGGGCAACTTTATTGGCGAATTTCTTTAGTATGATCCAAAGAACAGTTCAGATTTTTGGAAGTCGTATATGCGGATTCGGGTTTCAGTTGACGTTCGAAAACCATTACGTAGAGGAAAGAAGATCAACGTGGGGGGAGATAATATTAGAATTGTCAAATTCAAGTATGAAAGACTCTCTATTTTTTGTTTCCTGTGTGGTACTCTTGGCCATCTTGATTCTAGCTGTGATTTGCTTTTTGAAATGGAAACTGATGATGGTAGCCGTGGGTGGGGTCCAGAGTTGAAGGTTGAACGTAGAAATCTGGGTGATAGTAATGCCTGGCTCCGTAGCGAAGGTGGTGGTCCGGCAGCGGCGGCAACGCCTACTACCAGGGCGGCTGCGACAGATCAGCAAGGAGGAAGTCGTAATAATGGGCGTCATAATTGTGAGGAGCAGTTACAGGCTTTGAATTTGCGTAACGGCTATTCTTTTCAACCCACAAATAATGGTGGCTATTATGAAGATAATAATGATTTGAATAATGATATGAATATTCCATCCAACATGATTATGACAGACATCAATATGAGAGCAGTTATGTCTCCTACCAATAATGAGGTGGTGCCCAACGTGAGTAATGGCAGGAGGGGCCCACGGCAATCTGAATGGCGGCGTCCCTGGCTCGTCTACCTTGATTGCGACCATGGAAGCTGATCATGGTGATTTGGAGGATGCACGTAAACGAAAACGCACCAATTTGTTTCCGGATGCTGGTACTCGTGAATTCATTGAAACGACTGCAACATCTTTAGGTTCTTTTTTATTGGCAGGTCCTGGCAGCCAGGCCTGCCAGGACAAATGAGTATCCTTAGTTGGAATTGTCGAGGCCTGGGTCATCCGTCGGCAATTCCTATGCTCAGAGACCTTGTTCGGAGTACTAATCCGGAAATTATTTTCTTGTTTGAAACACTGTCTTTTTCTGCAAAGGTGGAGTCTGTGCGCAGGCTATTGGGTTATGATGGATGTATATCAGTGGATAGAATTGGTAGAGGAGGAGGTGTAGCTGTTCTTTGGCGACATTCTATGCATTGTAAAGTTACTGGTTATTCTAGTCACCACCTTGATGTTGAGATAGATGATGATGTTCGTGGAAAGTGGAGGATTACGGGGTACTATGGGTATGCGGATAGGACGCGGCGGAGAGAATCTTGGGCGCTGATTAGGAGATTGGCAGGTTTGTCCCGGTTACCATGGTGTATCATAGGTGATTTCAATGATCTTTTGTCTCCAAATGATAAGCGCGGGTATTGCGATCACCCTAACTATCTTATGCGGGGTTTTCAAGAGGCTATTGTGGATGCGAGTCTTGTTGAGCTTCCACTCACTGGGTACCAATTTACTTGGAGATTTGCACTGGGTACTCCACATGCTATTGAGCAACGTCTTGATAGAGCTTTTGCTAACAGGGAGTGGTTAGATCTTTTTCCACACACAAAGTTGTTGAACTTAATTTCTCCAAAGTCAGATCATTCTCCATTACTATTGCAGCCAACACCTTTGGTAGTTCATCCTCGCAATACAAGGTTTAAGTTTGAGAACTCTTGGCTTAGGGAACCGGATGTTGATGATGTTGTTAGGGAAGGTTGGAGCCAAGGCACGGGTGGTGATATTCAATCACATCTCCGCGGTTGTGAGTCCACGCTATCATCATGGGGTCGCACGCTGAGAACGATTTCGTGAGGACATAGCTTCGTGTAAAGAGGCAATGGAAGGGGTTCGCGATAGGAGGGATGCCCAAGGGGTGTTCAAGTTTAACCGATTGAGAAGCAAGTTGAATAAACTAATTATGCAAGAAGAGGCCTTTTGGAAGCAGCGATCCAAATCTTTTTTGGCTAAAGGATGGTGATCAAAATACAAAATATTTTCATGCTAGTGCAACTTGCAGGTTCAAGAAGAAGAAAATTACAAGTTTGTTGCGTGAAGATGGCTCTAGTGCAACAGCAGCGTTGGCAATTCAAAGGGTGGCTGGTGATTATTTCCATCAATTATTTGCTAGTCAGGTGGGTGAGTATGATGATGTTGTGGGGGTTATGGAACCGAAGCTAACTGTAGAGGACAACAATTCTTTGATTAGACCTTTCGAGAAAGATGAGTTCAAAGATGCTCTAATGGCAATGGATGATGATGAAGCACCAGGTCCGGATGGCTTTAATCCTACTTTTTTTAAACGCTATTGGAGTTCCTATGGTGATGAGATTTATTCCATTTGTGTAGATTGGTTGCAGCGAGGCGTGTTTCCACACAATCTCAATGATACTAACTTGGCTCTCATTCCGAAGAATGATAATCCTCGCTCTATGGCAGATTGGCGTCCTATTGCACTTTGTAACGTCATCTACAAAATTGTCTCAAAGGTATTAGCTAATCGTCTTAAGTGTGTGCTTTCTAAGTGTGTGTCTATTGAGCAGTCTGCCTTTGTATCTGATAGATCCATTTTAGATAATGCTATGATAGCATTTGAGGTCATACATTATCTAAAAAATAAAAGAAAAGGCAAAGTAGGAGATGTTGCTTTGAAAATTGATATGAGCAAGGCTTATGATAGGGTGGATTGGGGATATTTATATGCTGTCATGGGAAAGTTGGGCTTTAATAATCAATGGATTCATTGGATGAGAATGTGTATTGAGTCTGTTTCTTTCTCTGTTCTTGTCAACCAGGAGCGGGTAGGGCCTATATCTCCAGGCAGAGGTCTCCGTCAAGGAGATCCCTTATCTCCATATCTATTTATTTTATGTGCTGAAGGTCTCACGGCATTGTTGCATAAGTCTATGGCCAGGGGTGAGATCCACGGCCCTTCCATATGTCGGGGTGCACCTGTGGTGTCTCATTTATTATTTGCAGACGACTGCTTCCTTTTTTTCAGGGCTACTATGGGAGAGACAAGGCGTATTCAGTCCATACTTGATGTGTATGAGAAGGCCTCAGGGCAGAAAATTAACTTTCAAAAATCAGAGATCTTCTTCAGCAAAAATGTGTCACAGGGTGAGAAGGATGTCATTGCAAACCATTTAGGTGTCTTAGTATCTTTGGGCACCGGAAAGTACTTGGGACTCCCGTCTATGGTTGGGAGGAGTAAAAAAGCCTTGTTCAAATTTTTGAAGGACCATGTTTGGAGCAAAATTAATTCTTGGGGAGGGAGAGTGCTATCTAAAGCCGGAAAAGAGGTAATGATCAAGTCGGTCTTACAATCTATTCCAACATATTTCATGAGTATTTTTCTTATCCCGGCTAGTTTGATTGATGAGATCTCTAGAATGCTCAATGGCTTTTGGTGGGGTGGTAGTGATGGGTGTCGCAAGGGGATTAGATGGATGGCGTGGGAGAAACTTTGTGTATCAAAGGATTTTGGAGGAATGGGATTTCGCAATTTAAAAGCCTTCAACTTGGCTCTTTTAGGCAAACAAGCGTGGCATTTGCAAAGTCACCTGGAACTCTTGGTTTCTCGTTTATATAAGGCTAAGTATTTTCCTCATAGTGATATTTTACATGCCACTAAGAAGAGTAATGCTAGCTTTGTGTGGAATAGTTTGATTCAATCTCAACGGTTACTACAAGAAGGGGCCTCTTGGAGCATTGGTGACGGTACTAGCATTCCTTTATTTGAAGCAAATTGGAATAAAGATAGAGTGAAAATTCAACCAAGACAACCGGCCAATTATAATCCGTTTCTTCGGGTTGATTACTTGCTAATTAATGATAGGAAAGCTTGGAATGAGGCCTTGGTGAGATTTCTTTTAGATGATACTTCCGGCAATGCAATTCTAAATACTCCTCTCCTCAATATGGTGCAACGGGATGTGTTAACTTGGCAGTGTGAAAAATCTGGTCATTATTCCGTGAGGAGCGCATACCAGTTGGCCACTCAAACTTTATTCAATAATTCTCATTTCATGGTTGAAGGGGAATGGAGTTTATTATGGAAGCTAAAGCTACCTCCGAAAGTTAAGAATTTTTTGTGGCGGTTGGGAAGAGATTGTATCCCCACTCGGGCTATTTTAGCGCGCCGTGGAGTGGTTGTGCCCACGGTTTGTCCTACTTGTGGTGAAGAAGAAGAAACATCGTTGCATTGCTTTGTGGAATGTCCCTCGGCTGAGGCTTGTTGGCGAGCAGCAGGATTCCTGCCTGCTGTTTCCGTGGCTGCAAACGCAGCAACTAATATAACAGATTGGTTTTTCAATGTTTTTAACAGGTTTAATAAAGAGCAGCAGCTGTCTTGGGGGATGATTTTATAGAGTTTATGGTCTAGCCGCAATAACTTGGTGTGGAATAATGTGAGAGATACCACAGCTGCTATTTTACTCCGAGGCACGCAATTACTAGCAGACTGGTGTGCTGCCAGCAACACGCATCACAGGTTGCCTGCTGTCTCGCACGTTCCTGCGCAGCAAGCTGCTGTTCCGTCTTTGTGGCAGCGACCGCCTTCGGGTTTTGTTAAATGCAACGTTGATGCGGCCTTTGATCGGGATGGTAACAAAGTTGGTTTTGGTTTGTGTGTCCGGGATGATCATGGCGTCTTTATAGCTGCCAAAACACATTCCTTCGTGCCGGTAGTTGAGATCTACACGGGCGAGGCGCTTGGCCTTTTAGTTGCTATGGAATGGATGCGTGAACTTCATTATAAGGATGTTGTGTTTGAACTAGATGCTAAAGTAGTGGTGGATGACTTCAACAACAACTCACCTTCTATTTCTAATTATGGTTCAGTTTTACATTGCTGTAGGGAGTTGTTTAGTTATTTTAATGTACACTCTCATGTGGAGTTTTCTAGGAGAGAAACAAACAAGGTCGCTCATACTCTAGCTCGGGTAGCCTTGTTAGCTGTTTCGTCTCGTACTTTTTTTGATATACCGACATGTATTGCTACATTTATTATTAATGAAATGAAGTAGACCTCTTTTGTCAAAAAAAATAAAATACTTTGGGCTAAAATATCATGTTTGGGTAAAAAATAAAAGGAGTTTTAAAAATGCTTGAATTTTATGATGTAATTTGTAGTGTCCAAAATTGAGGGAATTAAAATACCACCTCAGAATTTCAATTCCTTTCTTAGTCTCGAACACACGCTACTCACTCTCGCTACTCGCACAATCGCATCTTCTCTGCCATGTGAATCGCACACTCCTCTTGCAATCTTCATCTCTCGCAGAAACTTCGTCTTCTCCATAATCTTCCTCTCGCACTCGTTCTCTCGCAATCTTCGCACTCACAGTTAAGCAGGTAATTTTCTCGTCAATTGCACACATGAATTGAATCTATTGTTTTTCTTTTATGTTGATTGCTTTGAATCAATTTCTCATGTGTTGTGGTTTTGATTTTTGATTCAATTTCTGAATGATTGTTTGAATTCTGTTCTTGCTTCTTCATCTCGCGAAATGATTGTTTGTTGCTCTCAACTTGCTTCTGCTGCATTCTGAATCAATTGAAAAGGTACTCAATCAATTAAGCAGGTAATTTCGATTTGCTTCATCTTGTTTCCAAATTTCCATTTGGTTGTTTCATTATGTTCAATTTCTGAATCAATTTATGCAGATTCCTCTTTCAAATTGATTTATGTATCAATTTCTGCTTCCTTATGTGTGTAGCAGCTGAAACATTTAGTTAGTGTGTATCAATTTCTTTCTTTCTTATTTTTTTCAAAAGAAAGTTTTGTGACCCTAATTTCTGGCTTTGATTACACACAGTCCCTTTTTAATTTTCAAGATTTGACTTCTTTCTTTCTTTTTTCGAAAAAAGTATTGTTATCTTAGTTATTGGCTGTGATTATATGTTATCCGCGCTTCTGAGATTTCTCAATGAAGAATATCGGAAAATATGGTTGAATTTCTTGATATGAGCCAAGTTTCAATTCATGATTCTGGTTTTTTTAATTGAATTTGGTTTTAGTTTCTACTTTGTGCTGCTTGTATTTTTCAGTTCGTTCTGATGATAATTTTTCAGTCTTGCAATCGTTGTTCGTACCAAGCTTCTCCTCCCCGCTTCGACCTCCTTCAACTGCAACTTTGGTGATTTTTTGAACAAACATCAAAGGTTATGATCAGAGGTAATCCTATTTGAATCTCTATAATCAAAGCCCTAAAATATTTTGAAAATCGTGTTGAGATTCAGTTATGCTATAATCTCTTTCAGCATAAGTTGCACTGCATACGAGAAATTTCTTTGGTTTGTGGTGATTTCTATTTTTGTTTCTTTGCCTAGGTTTTTAACAAACTAAATCTTGGTTAGTTATGTTACACAAGCTGAAATCTAATCATTGTGTTTATCTATGGGTCAATTCCTGAGTTTTATTAGTTTATCTTTGCCTAGGTTTTGAACATGGTAAATTCAATTGGTTTTGCTTCACGTTTGTTTCTTTGTATGCATTTCCCTATTACTGTTCTGCTCACCATCTCTCTTTTCTGATGCTACATAATCGTAATTTTAACCCTCCCTCCAAGAATTCTTAAATTTGACATTTTTATTAGTGGGTTTTGATACGAAAAATTACATTCTTTTTGCATATGGACTGCACCCTTTTTGCATATGGGCATGCTATAGTTTGTTTGTGCTGGTAACATCTTTTAAAGACTAATGGGCTCTTTTGAGCTGTTGCTTAATGATTCAGGAAGGCACTTGGGAACTTTTTGTTTGCAAAATCATTTTTGGAAATTATAATTTGAAACAAGATTTATTAGGATTTTCAGTTGATATTTAAAAACCATTATCATGGTAGTAAACTTGTCAATGTGTTGTAGATAAGTTTTGCTTCAATTGTATTTTACGCTGGACCAAGGTGGTTGTTGGCGAGCTTACTCTACTTTCTTCTGTAAATTTCCCACTTTTTAAGGTTTGGTTAATTCCGTTACTTTTCAACTCTAATGAAGTATATTTCTTTTTCTCCTGATATTTCTGATGGATGTCTAAATGGGGTATTTGGAAAAACTATGAAGCAAACACCTGTGTAAGTATTTGGAAAAGCTTTTAAAAATAGCTTATGATTTGCCGATAGCTGTTTTAAGTTGATTTTCATAAGTTCTTAATTAAGTTGTTTACCCAAATGCCTCCAAAGTTGCAAAACACTATGGATTATAATCTGATTTATGATAGTTGTTTTAACTTACATGAGCTCCTGAGTTTTCAGTTTATGCCTAATATGCAGAGAGAAGAATTGTCTATCATATATGGAGTTTTCTTAATTTTTTGTGCAATGAAATTTGAGCTAAAGCAAAGCTCTAATTGTGGGTGAGAAATGCAGTGTTATAGTTTGAAACCCTTGTGTTAGGTGAAGAATTGTCGGTGCTTTTGAATGCCCTATTCTAAGTTTGCTAATGTCTTGTCTCAAACTTTTAGGATATAATGAATTTGACAAGTTTGTTTTATTCCAAAAAGAGTGCCATTGTTATAGTTGCCTTGATTAACGATTGCCTCAATTAGTAGTTACCCCGATATACAGTTGACCCGATTAACAGTTGCCTCGAAGAATTCGACAAGTTTGTTTTATTCCAAAAGGAGTGCCAATGATATGGTTGCCTTGATTAAGAGTTGTCTTGATTAACGGTTGCCTCGATTAATAGTTGCCTCGATTAGGAGTGCCAATGATATTTTAAGCTGATATTTCTTTCATGAAAGTTTGTTGCATCTGATTTTCTGAATTCTGTGCCATGTAATTGGTTGTGCAGTTTTAGCTTATTGAGAGCACACAATCCAACTTGTCTAAGGTTGTAGTTTGCCCAAATGTCAGTTTCATGGTTTACTCACAATCCAACTTTTCTAAGGTTGTAGTTTACCCAAGCCCCTGTTTCCAAGGAGAACCTACTTGGTGTTGCTACCATTCGAATGACATTAATTGTTTAACTGAGGTTCATCGGGTTTATAGTTGACCCAATCCCTTATTTGTTTTTAATCTTTAGTTTAGAGTTAAATAATAACACACAAATTATTTTTGATGGTTGATTGTTAGGTTTGGAATGCTAGCTTTGAATGCGTTATTCTATGTTTGATTATACAATATCCCATCCCAAATTATTTTTAGAAAATTAATTTGACAAGTTTGTCTAACTATGAAAACAGCACCTTGTTTTGTACTTTGTAAGGTTTGATTAATTCCGTTACTTTTCAACTGCAGTGAAGTATATTTCTTTTTCACCTAATGTTTCCGATGGATATCTAAATGGGGCATTTGGAAAAACTATGAAGCAAACACCTGTGTAAGTATTTGGAAAAGCTTTTAAAAATAGCTTATGATTTGCCCATAGCTGTTTTAAGTTGATGTTCATAAGTTCTCAAATATAACAACTTATATGGAGCTTGTGTGGAGTTTACCCTCATTTCCATTTTGATTACAGAAACAACTTATACCTCAGTTCTTAACTAAGTTGTTTAACAAGGGAAATTCAAGCTCTTATCCAGGTAATGAATTATCCGATTGGCCTATTAATTATTATTGGCCTTGTCTGCACTAGCTACATGCAATCTTGTGGTCCTACAATACCTTTTGGAAGGGAATTAGTAATCAAAGCCAATTATGTGCAAAAGTTGAGTTTCTCTTCTTCAGCTCTTATTTTTTTGCATAGCTTTGTTATTTGAATTGAAAATAGCTTTTTGTTTTGCCTTTGCGCTGCACAGTTTATCATAACATATTTACTATGGTGCCAAAAATTATTCATAGGAACAAAGACTAAGGTTGACAGTGAAGGGTGGAGAGAACCTGGATATGGGTTGTAGACAGCTTGTAGAGTTAGGTAAGGATTTGCGATTAAGGACTATGAAGATAGCTAGGTAAGGATTTGACTTGCTGTGTGATTATTCCTAGGAACAAAGCCTAAGATAGCAGGGATTTCCCAGATTCACCTGTTGTGTATGCATACTTTATTGTCGAGATTGAAACGATTAGGTGAATTGCGGCGGTTCTGCGTTTGAAAAAATTGTGATTGATAGAGCTGTGATAATATCCGAGACCTTGGGGCATTAAGTAAGTTATTCTTATTTGTTATTTGGTTGTTTGTTTAATGTGATGATGTTTCACATTGGCTTGTGATGAATAAATCCAAATTGATAGAGCAGTGTTTTTGAGCCAAGTCCCTGTTTAGACTTGTTATGTCAGTTGTCATGGAGAACCAATGATGTTACTCACAATCCAACTTGTCTAAGGTTGTAGTTTCCCCAAGCCCCTGCTTCCAGGGAGAACCTACTTGGTGTTGCTACATTTCCAATGACATTAATTGTTTAACTGAGGTTCATTGGGTTTATAATTTAGTTGACCCAATCCCCTGTTTGTTTTTAATCTGTAGTTTAGAGTTGAACAACAAGACGAACATTATTTCTGATGGTTGATTGTTGGCTTTGGAATGGTGGCTTTGAATGCGTTATTCTATGTTTGATTATACATTATTCCTTCCCAAAATATTTTGTAGAAAATTAATTTGACAAGTTTGTCTTATTCTGAAAGGAGCACCTTTGTCTTCTAGTTGCCTCGATTTTATAGTTGCCCCGATTTTTAGTTGCCACTTACTTGATAGTTTGTTGTTTTGGGTTTTCTTAAATTTTGTGCAGTGAAATTTGAGCTAAAGCAAAGCTTTATTTGCGGGTGAGAAAATGCAGTGTTAGTTTGAAATCCTTGTGTTAGGTGAAGAAATGGCGACACTTTTGAATGCCCTATTGTATGTTTGCCAATGTCTTGTCTCAAGTTTATAGGAGATAATGAATTTGACAAGTTTGTTTTATTCCAAAAGGAGTGCCAATGTTATAGTTGCCTTCATTAACAGTTGCCTGCATTAACGATTGCCTCAATTAAAAGTTACATTGATTAACAGTTGCTTAGGTTAATGATTGCCTCAACTAAAAGTTACCTTGATTAATGGTTGCTTCGATTAAAAGTTTCCTCGATTAGCAGTTGCCCAGATATACAGCTGGCCCAATTAACAGTTGCCTCGATGAATTTGACAAGTTGTTCAAGAAGAGGCTAATTGAGGCTTGCAATTCTATCACGATGGAAAATGATCGCCGCGGTTCGTGATTATCAGACCACCTGAGAAAGAAGGTGAAGCGACCACATAACAGTGAAGGCGTGTCAACCGATGGGAAATAGTGCCACATAATATTCTGGGTGAGGTGATGGGGAAGCAAAAGACAAGGGGGAATTTGTTCAAGAAGAGGCTAATTCAGGCTTGCCATTCTATCACTTTGTTTTCATTCTTCAAGATTTGAATATTTGATTTCGTTCTTTCTTATTTTTTTCAAAAGAAAGTTTTGTGACCCTAATTTCTGGCTTTGATTACATACAGTCCCTTTTTAATTTTCAAGATTTGACTTCTTTCTTTCTTTTTTCGAAAAAAGTATTGTTATCTTAGTTATTGGCTGTGATTATATGTTATCCGTGCTTCCGAGATTTCTCAATGAAGAATATCGGAAAATATGGTTGAATTTCTTGATATGAGCCAAGTTTCAATTCATGATTCTTGTTTTTTTAATAGAATTTGGTTTTAGTTTCTACTTCGTGCTGCTTGTATTTTTCAGTTCGTTCTGATGATAATTTTTCAGTCTTGCAATCGTTGTTCGTAGCAAGCTTCTCCTCCCCGCTTCGACCTCCTTCAACTGCAACTTTGGTGATTTTTTGAACAAACATAAAAGGTTATGATCAGAGGTAATCCTATTTGAATCTCTATAATCAAAGCCCTAAAATATTTTGAAAATCATGTTGAGATTCAGTTATGGTATAATCTCTTTCAGCATAAGTTGCATTGCATACAAGAAATTTCTTTGGTTTGTGGTGATTTCTATTTTTTGTTTTTTTGCCTACTAAATCCTGGTAAGTTATGTTGCACAAGCTGAAATCTAATCATTAGGTTTATCTATGGGTCAATTCCTGAGTTTTATTGGTTTATCTTTGCCTAGGTTTTGAACATGGTAAATTCAATTGGTTTTGCTTCACGTTTGTTTCTTTGTACGCATTTCCCTATTACTGTTGTGCTCACCATCTCTCTCTTCTGATGCTACATAATCGTAATTTTAACTTTCCCTCCAATAATTCTTAAATTTGACTTATTTATTAGTGGGTTTTGATACGAAAAATTACATTCTTTTTGCATATGGAGTGGACCCTTTTTCGGTGGAACTGGGAATAGCTTGATTAGTTATTTGGGTTGCATGCTTTAGTTTGCAAAAAGAGTGCCATTGTTATAGCTGCCTTGATTAACGATTGCCTCAATTAAAAGTTACCTCGATAAACAATTTCCTGAATTAACGATTGCCCCGATTAAGTGTTGTCTTAATTAACGGTTGCCTCGATTTAAAATTGCCTCGATTAAGAGTTGCCTCGATTAAGAGTTGCCTCGATTAAGAGATGCCTCGATTAAGAGTTGTCCCGATTAACAGTTGCCTTGATTATAGTTGTCCCGCTTAACAGTTGCCGTGATTTACCGTTGCCTCGAACCTTGATCTATACAAGCTACCCACTTGAAATAGCAACTTGATCAAGCTAATATTTTTTAAGCTGATATTTGTTTCATGAAAGTTTGCTGCATCTGATTTTCTGAATTTTGTGCCCTGTAAATGGTTGTGCAGTTTTCGCTTATCGAGAGCACACATACAGATTACAATGCTATTATACTGAACAAGGTCTTTTTACCACCTTTCCATTTAACAATTTTCTTGCTCCATAATGGTGTGTCTGCCATTTGATTTGTATTGAATAATGAATATTTTGTTATACTTATCATTATTTGCTCTATTCTTATCTTTGTCTGAGCAGGTTTCGTAGTTGTCCCGATTAACAGTTGCCGTGATTTACCGTTCCCTCGAATCTTGATCTACACTAGCAACCCACTTTAAATAGCAACTTGATCAAGTTAATATTTTTTTAAGCTGATATTTCTTTCATGAAAGTTTGTTGCATCTGATTTTCTGATAAAACTGAAGAGGATTGTGTAGAATAAATAATGGAAATATGATTTACCAGCAACTAATTATTTGTTACTGGTTGCTAATTTTTCTTATCTGAAACATGGTGATGTACTAGTTTGAGAGGTTTTTCTAAGCATAATGCGTTCTTTCATATGGGTTTTTCAGCTCAATTCTGAGAAGAGCCCCTTTCATTGGACTTACGCAGCTCAGGTTTGTTTGTTTTCTGCTATCAATAGCCTACTTCTGATGATGATAGATATGGAAATGCAGTGTGTTGGGTGAGGATATATGGTGGCTTTTTAATTGCCTATTCTATGTTTCACAATGTCCCATTCTATCACAAAATAATTAGCAAATAATGAATTTGGCATGCTTGTCTTATTCCAAAAGGATTGCCCCATGTTGTAGTTGTCCCGATTTATAGTTGCCTCGATTTTCAAACTAAATTTTACTAAGCTTATAGTTGTTTCATGAAAGTGTGTTGCTGCGGCTTTTCTCAAATTTTGTACCATGTAATTGAAGTTAAAGAACATGTCTCGAAATAACTAGTAAATGAATTCGACAAGTTTGTCTTATTCTGAGTGGAGTGCCTAATCACCCTTAAAAAGATCATTTCTCACAGAAAGTCAAACATCCTCACCCTGTCCATGTAATGTAGCAATACACCGGAATCCACAATTCCCATCACTGGGTAAGCTGGGATAAACTATCCAGAGCAAAGTGCAAAGGTGGCTTGGGGTTTCGTTTGTTTAGTGAATTCAATAAGGCTCTCCTTGAAAAGCATTGTTGGAGGCTTATCAATGGAGGCAACAACCTGCTGCAGATGATTTTCTAGTCAAAATACCATCCTAGAGGATCCTTCCTAACTGCCAGTAATGGATATCAACCAAGCTATGCTTGGAAGAGTATCCTGAGTGTTCGTGAAAAGGTGGTCCAAGGGGGGAAAAGGCTGTCCTTGGAAAGCATTGTTGGAGGCTTATCAATGGAGGCAACAACCTGCTGCAGATGATTTTCCAGTCAAAATACTATCCTAGAGGATCCTTTCTAACTGCCAGTAATGGATATCAACCAAGCTATGTTTGGAAGAGTATCCTGAGTGTTCGTGAAAAGGTGGTCCAAGGGGGAAAATGGATTGTTGGAAGAGGGAATGAGGTGAGGATTTGGAAGGATAGATGGTTATCAAAACAACTTGGTTTTATTTTCAGCAGACCCTCAACTGAGGTGCCGGAGGAAGCTCTGGTTTCTGATTTATTGCTGCTAACATCAACACAGTGGGATAGAGAGAAGATTTTTAGGAGCTTTGAGCACTGAGGCAATGCAAATTGTTAGTATCCCCTTATCGTGGTCAAATTGTCCTGATAAACTGGTGTGGAGTGGAGAGAAGTCTGGAAATTATTCTGTCAAATCAGCATACCACCTATTCTGCAATGAGAAGGATAGACAATTGGCTAGTGGCTCATCTGTTGTTGAAGCTGATCTTTGGAAAGAAGTTTGGAAAGTCCCTCTGCCAAATTCCATCAGAAATTTTCTATGGAGATTATCAAAGAATTGAACATCCTTCCCACGAGAACCAACTTGTTGAAGAAAGGAATCACTCTTGACAGATCTTGCCCCCTCTGTAATGACCAAGAGGAATCAGTGGAGCACCTCTTCATGCATTGCCCTATCACAAAGCTAGTCTTGTTTGGCTCCCCTCTTGGTGCTAAAATCCCTGTGCATTCAAATATCAATAGCTGGATCCTCTCTTGGCTAACTTGCAAGGATAAACATGGTGCCCAAGTGTTTTCTACTATCCTGTGGAAAATCTGGTTTGCCAGAAACCAACTGCTCTTCAAAAATGTTCCTGTCCAGCCAGCCTTGATTGCCTATGATGCTGTGAATTTTGTCTCTGAATTCTCTTTGGCAAACCCCAAGTGCAACTTCTTATGTAGTGATTCAGATCCTACCTCTGATGTGGCTAGTCCAATGCCTGGGAATAGCATTTTTGTGGATGCAGGTTGTTACAAGGATGGTGGTACTGGTTGGGGTATGTGATCACAGATGCTGAAGGCAGTATTGTTTACAGTGCCTGCAAGAAACAAGACATTGTGGTGTGCCCGTTGGTGGCTGAAGCTCTTAGTGTCAGATGGGCCCTCAACTTAGCAGTCAATATTGGCATAAAAGATGCTGTCATGGCCTCTGATGCAGCAATTGTGGTGGATTTCATAAACAAAAACATCAGTATTGCTGCCTTGATAGGAATGCAGGTCTTAATGTAATCCATGTTAGTAGATGTAACAATGCTGCTGCTCATGATTTAGCTAATCTAGCTAGGAAATGTGGATCCAAGTTTTGGAATGGATACCCTGATATAACTGTTTTTAGCAGTTTCGATGTAATGACCACTTTCAGTGGCCTGTTGCTTCCTATCTAATGACGCATTTTCCACGTTAAAAAAAAAAACATTAACAATATTGTCAACATAAGGATGAATGATCGATGGCAAGCCCATAATAAACTTTCGTATGAATAACAGTAGGAGCTAGTGTAAGAGTCAGATTTAGTGTAAGAGTAACAGATGGTGTAGGAGTTGGGGCTTTAGTAATAGTAGGAGTTGGGGCTTTAGTGTGGGTGTTTGCCTCTTAGTAGTTGTGTTGCCAAGGTGCATATACCGATTAATCCATGCATCAATAAAAATCTTTGTATGAGACTAAGCATTGTTTGTTGACATAATCTATGAAGCTAGGATAGGGTGCTGACATCAGATAGAAAAGTGCCAATTCCATATCATACTCATCTATAGATTTCGCATGGACAACTCTAAGAAATGTCTTCATCACATCCTCAACTATAGGCACGTCTTTGATGATCATTCTAGCTTTGGCCCTCACATTCTTTTTAATGTGAAATTGACACAACAAATTTGTAGATGATGGAAATACAACTGACAGAGCTTTCATTAGACCTTCCTCGTTATCAGTAAGTATAACCTTTCGGTAAGGATAGGACTGCATCTATAACGTTTGGTTGGGAGTAACCGAACCTGTTCGGTTAAGGGGAACCAAACTGAGTGTGATTTCAGGAAGAAAAAAAACCAAATGCAGCAACCTAAAGAAATGAAAACTTTGGTAGGGATAATACCTAATAATGGTTGTCAACATTGAGAAGATGATTAGAATGGTAATGATGTAGGAATAGTGGATAGGGGTTGGAGAGGAGAGATGGGAGGTTTGGGGCGTTTGAGGGGAGTGTGTAGGAGATGGAGGAGAAGAAGAGGGAAGAAGGATATGGGGGAATTTTTTAAAATGGTAAGTTTAAGTTGGTAATTTCATAGGTTAAAGGGGTGTGTGGTGAGTAGGAGAGGTTGTGGGAAAAGTCAAACCCTTCTATGATACTCATTGAGTTTTGTTGGGCATAATATTTGTAGGCGAGATTAGTACAATATATAAATTTATTTTAAAATACTTAAATATAAAAAAATTACATGTAATTGAATGCGGATAGATATCGTAGTGTTTATCTAAGATTTGTGTTTGTCAAGCTTTGTTTCTTTTATAACAGTACGATACATATAAAATGATAATGAGGATCAATATTTTATTAAAAAAATAATAAGAAGTCCAAGGAATGGAGAAAAACAAGCCATAGTTAGATCTAAAATTTGGAACCAAAATAACAGAAGCAGAATGGGGCAATTGCTCTCATAAGTTAAAACATTTTCGTTTAAGTATTAATATATGATTATCTAAAACCACATTTTGGTTAACAAATTATTTGTTATAAAAAATTTGCGCAATTTAGTGGGATTTTCTCGAATTCAAGGTCAAATATTAATATATGATTATCTAAAACTACGCTTTTAAATGTTTTTAGATTCATTTTTAAATAACTAGTTATATATAGATTGTCGATCAACTATTGCATATAGATTTATGTTGAAAATTATTGGTTTTGGCTCTTCAAGAACATGCAACTCAAATGTGGTGACAACTTGATTTTGTATTATCGTTTGATCTCCTCATAAGATTTTCATGAACATATATTTTTATGTTATGCATTATTGTCTCATCTCCTCATAAGAATTTCATGACATATATAAATCAAAATTTTATGCTATGAATTATTGTCTCATCTCATTATAAGATTTTCATGACATATATAAACGAGAATTTTATGCTGTGTTTGGTTTCGTTATTCATTAAGTATTTATGATAATATGTTATATTATTCATTAAGTATTCATAATAATATGTTATTTATTCTTTCAATCGGTTGTTTTATAAAAATAAAAAAACAAAACTTTCAATCGTTACATTCTTCAACAACACTTATTTTTTCTTTTATTTCACCTAACTATATTATATAATTGGTGACTACCGTGTATTAATAATTTTGCTAAACACTTTTTTAATATATTATTTTATGTATAAAAAATTATATAATTATTTCAAATTAATTTAATTAACTACTAATTCAATTTCATATAAAATATTTTATATTGTATATGTTATATATTTAATTTAATACATAGTTAAAATAAAATCTATGTCAAATATGGTGATCGCCTATATTTGTATTATTGTCTCATATCTCCCTTTTTATTTATTTATTGAAAACAAAGATATATAATTAAACATGAAGTAATCAAGATTATTAAATTTTTAATTCATTCAACAACACTTAATCGTTCGTTTCTTTATATAATTGGTTGAACCACTATGTAAATCGGGTATACTGTTGTTTACCGTGGATTTTGGTAAACACCGCTGGTCTCCAATTTGGTTAACTTGCAGGATCAACCAGTGAATCCTAAGACCATTTGTGTTTAGAGTTTTTACAGAATCGCTTGTGTTCTTGCTGTTTAACAGTAAAAGAAGAAGATAACCGTCGATTTCTCCGCGAAACCGTCAAATTACTCCAAATGAGGGAGGATAAAACAAAGAGAAAATTTGCAGGAAACGTAAAGAAAAGGAAAAATTAATATTGCATTAATTTAAAGGGGTGGTACACAAGATCATACATGCGTTCCTTGTACTCGTTTCTCAGTGCGTGTCGGTACTTTGAGCGTGGGAACTTGGTATGAGAAATTGTGACCCTTGTTTCTTCTCAGAAACTACTATTTATACAAAGGAAAAGAGAGGGAAAAACTAAACTAAGTAACTGCCTAGAAATTCGAAAATTAATAACTGCTACTCCTACTTTCGACAAGAACTGCTTCATCACGCTTCGACCAACTGCTAGTTCTTCAGCGTATAACTGCTCTGTTTTCTGTCTGTCGAAAGCTTGTGTCCATTTTCCTCTTTCTTGCTTTTGCTTCCCCGGAAGCTTGTCGAACTTACTTTGCGCATGACCATTTTCTCTATCGAAATACTTTGGTCTTTGTCGAAATATAAGTCAAGCCTTGTTGACCATTTTCAATGAAGCCTGTCGAAATTACAGGCTAACAAATTGCCCCCCAAAAATGTCTTTCTCGACTGAGCTTGAGGTGGAAGAAGAGAAAGAACATTTTTGAATTCACCATCGAAATAGACTTTGCACTTGAGTAGAACAACTGTATACCTGATGTCGCCACTGTTAAGTGTTGTTGACGTTACTCCTATCTTGGTGTACCACATGGCCCTCAACGTTCTGCTTATAATTCTGACAATGCTCATATGGCAATCATAACTTCCTTTGAAAGCCACGTACTTACGCTTTCTTTATCTTTATTCCAGCGTTATTTTAACTTCCTGCAATGTTGGCTTATACTTTTTCAAGTATTTGCCATTTATACGCAAAATTCTTTCATCAGCGCCAATCTCTTCGACTTCATATGCGCCGTCTGAATAGACTTGTAGAATTTTGAATGGTCCTTCCCAACTTGGGGACCATTTACCAAAGACTCTATCTTTTCGATCCATAGGTAAAATGACTTTCCAAACTAAGTCTCCCACGTCGAAAGTCTTCAATTTGACTTTCTTATTGTACACCTTGGCTACTCTTTCCTTTTGTCTTGTGAGCACATCTAATGCATTTAACCTGTCCTCATCTAGATCAACTAATTCATCCAGCATCATATTCCAATAATGATCGGATGAGATTTCAAATTGTCTTTGAATCCTAGTTGATTAGAGGTAAACCTCTGCTGGCGATATTGCATCATGCCCAAAAACAAGTTTAAAAGGGGTACTATTAATTGACACTTTGGGAGATGTTCGACATGCCCATAAAATTTGGTTAAGTGTCTTATGCCAATTTTTGGGTTTTTGCCCAACATGTTTTTTAATCAAACTAATGATAATTTTATTGGCTGCTTCGACTTGACCATTTGCTTGAGCGTAATATGGTGTCGAACTCAACAATTTATACCCTTTTTCAGCAACAAATTTGACCATTTTCTGACCAATAAAAACTGAACCTTGATCTGTGGTGATAGTTTCAGGTACACTAAATCTATATAATATATGGTCTTGAATAAAATTAATTACTGCCTCTTGATTAACATTATTTAAAGGAATAGCTTCCACCCATTTAGTGAAATAATCTATTCTAACTAATATGAAACGATGGCCTTTCGACGAATTTGGTTTAATTTCACCAATTATATCCAAAGCCCATCCTCTAAATGGCCAAGGTTTCACGATAGAATGTAATTCATTTGCAGGCACATGTTGTATCCCTGCATGCTTTTGACATTCTTGGCATCCTTTGGCAAACTCTATGCAATCTTTTAACATGGTTGGCCAATAAACACCTTGTCGAAAAAGAAGCCATTTCATCTTATGGCCTACTTGGTGAGCTCCACAAGTTCCACTGTGAGTATTAGATATTGTCAAGTATGCCTCATTTTCACTAAGGCACTTGAGTAAAACTCCTTCAGGGGTTTTCTTAAACAACTCATTTCCCATGATAACATAACTTAAGGCTCTATACTTGGTTTTTCTATCAGTTATCCCTGTTGGATTTTCCAAGTAGTTAACAATTTGTCTTCGCCAATCATCATTTGACATACTGTCAATGGCAAAAACTTCAAACACATTATCACAATATCCTTTGTCGGAGACTTCATCATTAAAATTTTCATTAAAATTTTCACTTTCACTTGGAGGTAATTGACTTAAGACTAAAGAGTAGTTCTCTGCCTCCTCTAGTTTTTTCCTTGACAAAGTTTCTTGTGTCATTGCTGTCGAAATTAACTTGTTTTTAATTTCGATTAGCTCTGTTAATTTTTCTTTAGAAACTTTATAACCAGAAGCTATTTGTGCCAGATCATTGGCCTCTTGATTTGCAATACGAGGCACATGTTGAATATCAACGCTGTCGAATTGTTTCAATAAAGTACTGGCAGCAATAAAGTAAGTAATCAAATTTTCCTTAATGCACTTGTATTCTTTCGTTAATTGTTTGATTACTAATTCAGAATCACCTCTAATTTCGACCTGTTTTGCCCCCAAGTTTAACAGAATTTCAAGTCCTGTTACTAAGGCTTCATATTCGGCCTCATTATTGGAGCAACTTTCTTTAATTTTATACTTGTATTTAGTTGGAATCCCTTCAGGTGAAATGATTGACATCCCAACACCGGACCCATTTTTATGGCTGGAGCCATCGAAGTATAATTTCCACGGTCGAAAGTGCACAAAGTTAATTTCTGATTCAACTATTGAATGATCAACAATGAAATCCGCAACGACTTGGCCTTTGATAGCCTTTAAAGGTTGGAATGTTAATGAATACTCAGATAAAGCTAAAGCCCATTTGCCTATTCTACTATGTAGGATGGGTTTCGACAGCATATGTTTAATAATATCAAAGTGGGAATAAACATACACGTCAACAGGCTTAATATATTGCTTTAACTTAGTACAAGAGAAATATAAGCATAAACACAATTTTTCAATAGGGTGATATCTAGTTTCAGAATCATTCAAAACCCTACTGAGGTAATATATGGCCCTTTCTACACCATTTTCATCCTCTTGTGCTAACATGCTACCTATTGACAATTCTGATGTTGCTATGTATAATTTCATTGTCTTATTCCTAATAGGAGGTAATAAAATAGGTGGCTTTATCAGGTAGGCTTTGATTTCATCGAAAGCTTGTTGGTGGCATGGCTCCCACTTGAAAACATCTTCCTTCTTCAGTCGAAGTAATGGCGAAAATACTTAAGTCTTGCCACTTAGATTTGATATAAATCTTCTAAGGAAATTGACCTTTCCTAATAATGACTGTAATTCTTTCTTTGTTGAAGGAGGTTGTGTTTCCATGATAGCTTTCGTTTTGTTTTGATTTATTTCAATGCCTTTTTTGTGCACAACAAAGCCTAAGAAATCACCTGCACTTACACAAAAGGCACATTTTAGTGGATTCATTTTCAATCCATATTTTCTCATCCTTTCAAATGATTGTCGAAGGTGGTCTAGATGACCACTTTCTGATGCTGATTTAACTACTATGTCATCTATGTATACTTGCATAAAATTTTCTATAAAATCATGGAACATAGTATTCATAGCTCTTTGGTACGTAGCACCAGCATTTTTTAAACCAAATGGCATCACTACCCATTCATAAACACCTAATGCCCCTGGGCATCGAAATGCAGTTTTTGAAATGTCTTCTTCGGCAATAAAAATTTGGTTATAACCAGAATATCCATCAAGCATGCTTAAATATTCATAACCAGCCGCTGAATCAACCAACATTTCTGCCACAGGCATTGGGTATTGATCTTTGGGAGTAGCATTATTTAGATCTCTAAAATCTATGCAAACTCTAAGCGTACCATTTTTCTTAATTACAAGCACTATATTAGCAAGCCATTCGACATACCTGGCAGTTCTAATGAACTTGCTTTTCAATAGCCTTTCGATTTCCGCTTTAATCTTCGACATGATTTCTGGTGCAAATCTTCTTGGTGTTTGGTTCACAGGCTTCTTCTCTGGTCAAATAGGTAATTTCAACTCAACCACCTCTCTTTCCAGCCCTGGCATCTCATTGTAATCCCAAGCGAAGCAATCTTTGTATTCCTTTAGCAATTCAACAATCTGCGCCTTCAACTCTTGATCAATCTTAGCACTGATGTATGTTGGCCTTTTTATTGAGCCATCTCCCAAATCAATTTCATCTAAGGGATCTTGTGCTTGGATCTTTTTGGTTGAACCCATTGGATCTTTTTCAAAACCTAAAGGCTCGTCATCATAGACGCAATCAAGCCTCTGGTTTTCGACAACGTTGTCTTTATTTTTATCTTCTGTGGCTAAAACAACCATTTGATGTAACTCAGCTTCTAGAATAGCTTTTTCTTTGTTTTCGGCCACATAGGCCGTAATTCTTTCCCATACAGTGGGTTTATCCATAAATAACTATTTATGGCCCTTCCCACCCTGTAGGCTTGACATAGCCTTGTGGGTAGTTGTCTTCGTCAATGACCTCTCTATCCCAAATGAATCCATAGTTGGGATCAAGAATCACTGAAGTCCTCACATTATCTCTGCTTTCAAAGCCATGTTCAGAGGAAATACATGGCGCAATGCTCGCCAGTTTCTTATCGAAGGTTTTCTTGGTGATAGTATTCACTTCAGCCTTGAAATAGCTTTGATCACCCTCAATGTTTTCAACTAGGCCATCTTCTCTCCAAATAATGAGCCTCTGGTGAACTGTCGAAGGAATTGCCCCCACAGCATGGATCCATTCCCTTCCCAGCAGCATATTATAATTTGCCTTGATTGAAATCACCATAAACATAGTTGGCCTGCTAATGCTTCCAACAGAAAGGTCAACTTCAATGGCTCCAAGAGAGTGGCCACTTTTACCTTCATAGTTGGTAAGGATTACGTTGTGTGTATTCAGATCCGTCTCACACTTCCCAATCCTCTTCAGCATATGTTGTGGCATCAGGTTTACAGCAGCGCCACCATCAACCAAGATCTTGCTTATCCCAACATTGTTCACGTTTGCTTGGATATACAAAGGTTTGAGATGATTCCTCATCCCACAATCAGGTCTCTCAAAGACAGCGTGTTGTTCTTCCACACAACCATTCTTGAGGACATAGTAACAGATGGGTTTGTAAGTGGTTTCTTCGTCGAAATCGTCTTCAACGTCATTCACCTCAGAAACCACGTCATACTCAATTGGGAGAATCGAGACAACACTGCACAGGACGTCGAATTCTGACCCCGAGTCTGCGAAATCAGATCCCATTTCTTCGTCTAGATTGAGACCTTCTTTAATCACTGAGAGAGATGGAAATATCCTTTCAGTTGCTGGCTTTCTAGCCATTTCAAGAGATTTCGAAGGTATTTGTTTACCTTTTTCTTTGTTGGAATTTTCCATCTTGCCTACAGCAGCAACCTTTTTCTGGCGTTGATATCTATGCCATTGAGTTCTCGTCATAGGGTTCTTCCCTTTGTAATTATTGTTGTAGGCATACTTGTTAGATTCAGTTGCCTTATTTTGGTTAGTTGCACTAGTGCTGCCCCTGACCAATTTTGCTGGCTCTTGTTGATTTCCAACATCCTTTCCAGCATAATACACTGGGTAATACCCAGTACTCTTTCCACCAGAATGCACCCATTTCTCGACAGGTGACTTTGCTGGAGGAACATAAGTCCTAATCTGACATTTCTGAGGATTCCTTGTCGAAGTAAACTTATATTGGATCCCTCTGTCATTGTAACTGAACTTTGGCCTTTTGTCGACCCATTTTCCTTTGCGTTTCAGTTGAGGCTTCAATCTCTCAAGATTCTTGGCAGCCTCTTTGTCGAAGACAGCACTGCACCTTGGGCAAAGCATAACTTCAGTGTTATTGATCTTGCAGCGATTGAGGAAGTCAATCAATTCCTCTTCAGCCCCTGGATACACTACCTTCATCTTCTCAGCATATTGGTCTTCAGTAACCATTTCGACACCTACCTTGTCGACAGCTTTTTCTGCCTTAGCATTTTCAGCAACATCTTCAGTGACCTCGACCACATTGAGATCAACTTCGACCAGCAATGCATCAGCTGTTGGCAGGGGATCAGTATCAATCTTCATTGGTGGCTTAGACTTGTCACCAAATTTGAGCCTTCCTTCGTTGATAGCATTTTGAACCAAATCCCTGAAAATGACACAACGGGAAGTGTTATGACCTAAGAAGCCATGAAATTTACAAAAGCCTCTTTTCTGTCGTTGTTCTAATGGTGGAATCTTTAGGCCTTTAGGCATTAAGATTTGACCATCAGCCACAAGCAGATCAAATATATCGTCACATTTAGAAACATCAAATGTATAAGTTTTTGCAACGAATTTGTCGTTTTTAGGTTCGACAGGCTTTTTACCATTTGAAGGTTTTAGCAATTCACAAGTATATGGAGGTCCTGGCTTTAATTCGGCAACATTGACCTCTTCTTCGACCTCCTCATAGGAGATGTCGAATTCTTGTTCCTCATTTTGAATTTCGACATAGGCAATTTTGTCTTTTTTATTGTTATGAAACCTACTAGTTCTAGATTTCTCAGCTTTTAGCCTTTCGACTTGCCTTACTCTATCGGCCAATTGGGCCATATCTCTTAAATGTTGCGTGTCTAGTTTTTTCCTAATAGAATAATCTAGACCACCAGCAGCCATTTCGACTAACTCATGTTCCGGCACTTGGGTAAAGCACCTTGCTTTGAGAAGTCTAAATCTGTTGAGATAGTCATCAACAGTTTCAGCCATTTTGCGTCGAACACTGGCCAATTCTTTGAGACTAATTTTACATTGTCCCATGTAGAATTGCTCATGGAAAGCTTTTTCTAATTGGTTCCAATTAAACATAGAATGCGGGGGTAGTGTAGTAAACCAAGTAAAAGCATTTTTTGTTAGAGAATTAGGAAAAAATTTCATTCTTAAATTCTCATTTTGGGCTAAATCCCCAGCCTCAGTTAAATAACGAGCAATATGTTCGACGGTGGATTCACTAGTTTCTCCACCAAATTTAGTGAATTTCGGGACTTTCCAACCCCTTGGCAATTCACTTTGCAAAATATATTCTGATAATGGCGACACGAAATTTGGCCTGTGCATTCCTACATTAAGGCCATTCTGGGCTAAAATTGTTTCGACAAGATTAGCTATATTATTCTGTGCTCCAAAATTGTTTTGTTGCACTTGCCTGACTACTTCATCCGCATTTTGATTTCTATTTACTAACACTATATCAGGCTCGTTTTCAACCATCCCCTGCAAGGGTTGTTCGACAACTTGTGCTTGTGCCTGATTTCTAGGCAATTCAATGTTAGGCCTTTCTAAGGGGATTTCTACAGGCCTCAAAGGTTGTATTTGGGATATTTGTTGATTCTGCATTCTTGGAGTGCCAAAGAAATCTGCAATTCGACCCATTTGAGTTGCCAATGCTTGGTAACTGTTATTGGTAATCAAAGGGTTGAATACTGTACCAATTTGCTGGGTTAACATATTAACCATATTATGATTAGCATCATCTATTTGTTGCCTCAAAGTCAACAAAGATGCTGTGGTTAATGAGGGTTGGGCATTTCGACCATAAATGCCCTCTTGAGAGGCATGCATAGGGGAGAAACCACCATTCATTATGTTATCTGCACACGTTGATGAATTGGTTTGCAAGCCTACCATCATGCCAGTTGGCATACCATAAGGGAGATGTCGACCAACTATAGGCATGCTAAATGGGATATGACCACTAGTCATATATGGGTTAGACGTTCCCATTGTTTGTGGCATAGAAACCATTTCATTAGGCTGTGTGGTCACCGTGGTGGCCATTGTTGGTAAAGGATTAAGCACAGGAGATGTAACTGCAATCATGCCTGTCGAAGGCATTGGAGCAGTTATTCCCATAGCGGTTACTGGATTAGCGTCATTGATAGACGCATTCTCAGGGCCACTCTGTGCATTTGAAGAACTTGCGCCAGAATGTGACATCTTTGACAAAGATTTTCCACTCCTCAGGCGCATAAACAATTATATTTCAAGATTCTGTTAACTAACACTAATATTTCGACACAAATGTCCCACTAGGCGTGCCAATTTGTTTACCGTGGATTTTGGTAAACACCGCTGGTCTCCAATTTGGTTAACTTGCAGGATCAACCAGTGAATCCTAAGACCATTTGTGTTTAGAGCTTTTACAAAATCGCTTGTGTTCTTGCTGTTTAACAGTAAAAGAAGAAGATAACCGTCGATTTCTCCGCGAAACCGTCAAATTACTCCAAATGAGGGAGGATAAAACAAAGAGAAAATTTGCAGGAAACGTAAAGAAAAGGAAAAATTAATATTGCATTAATTTAAAGGGGTGGTACACAAGATCATACATGCGTTCCTTGTACTCGTTTCTCAGTGCGTGTCGGTACTTTGAGCGTGGGAACTTGGTATGAGAAATTGTGACCCTTGTTTCTTCTCAGAAACTACTATTTATACAAAGGAAAAGAGAGGGAAAAACTAAACTAAGTAACTGCCTAGAAATTCGAAAATTAATAACTGCTACTCCTACTTTCGACAAGAACCGCTTCATCACGCTTCGACCAACTGCTAGTTCTTCAGCGCATAACTGCTCTGTTTTCTGTCTGTCGAAAGCTTGTGTCCATTTTCCTCTTTCTTGCTTTTGCTTCCCCGGAAGCTTGTCGAACTTACTTTGCGCATGACCATTTTCTCTGTCGAAATATAAGTCAAGCCTTGTTGACCATTTTCAATGAAGCCTGTCGAAATTACAGGCTAACAACTGTATAAGTTGTATATTAACCAAACATTTATTAATAATTGGCATTTGGGAAAAACTAGTACTAGCTGGTACAAATGACTGTCTGAGGAGAATTGAGAATGTATAGAGTGGTTTCACCAAGAATGACGTCAAATTGTTCCTGCGGAGCGATAGTTTCACCAATTGACAGTAACTGATCTGTAATGGACGTAATCTTGGCGAAGAACTCGGTTATAGTTTTGTCACCTTTCTTCGTATTTGAGTTCTGAGCGAGTTGCCTTGACTGCGTTTTCGTCTTGGCGACTTGGCGTGAGAGTGCTTGTGGATCTATTCCCACGGTTGCCATGTATAACCGCAACCGATGACTTTCGCAAGAACTAATAGAGAGATTATTCTAGCAACGCCAAAAGTAATTGGTATTTTGGATTTTCAAGCGAGGCGATTTTGAGAACAAACAGAGAAGAAAGAAACGTGGAACGGAGAAAATGATTGCGACGGCAAAACGCGAGCAAACACCGAGCCATAGCGGGGGAGCGAAAAGCTCCGATCAGAATCGTGACAATTGAAATATACGATTAACTTTGATAAAAAGAAAAAATAGAGTATTATTGATTTTTAATAAATGTAAAAAATAATATGAAAGTGTTATTTTATATATATGGAAATAACCTTGTGTAGAATTGGTGATGGTGATATCTTATCAATACATATATTCTATTGCTCTTCAAAGTTTCTCGCTTAAAAATAATTGTCAACATATAAGTGAGAATAACAATTTCAAACATAAATAAGCTTGAAAATAAGTTTGTTCTCAACTCTTGATGTAATTGGATGATCTGTTTGTACTTAAGTTTTCCGGTGGATAAAGTTATAAATTACATATAAGACAAAAATATTAATTTGTTTTATGCTATAAGATATTTTATAGACGATGCAATTTACATTTAGAAATAAAGTACCTGAGTTTGAGATAACAAAATATTTTTGCAGACAACATGAAATTTACATTTTTAGTGAAGTTTCCATTTTCTCCTTCAATATCTCCATCTTTGATTAGGACTTTTGTTGTAGCCATAGAAACGCCTCTTAATAGAGCAACATATAACTGACCATGACTGAACGCGGTTCGTGGAAGATAGATTCCAACATTTGGAATCGTTTGTCCTTGTGCACAGGAAATTGCTTTCAAATAAGCACAAAAGAAAGTCCTGCAACAACATCAAAGGAGCTCCCATTTAACATTTAAAATATGTGGTGGCAAATCACCTGGAGAAATGGAGTGCAAGTATTCCTGTTGATATAAAGTGTGTGTGTCCTCTTCCACCTCATCAAATGAGAGAAAATTATGCTCTTCTCCCGGGAATTAATCAATAATCATGTTGTTCAATTTCCGAACCTCGTCATTTCTTGGTGTAAGTAGTATGGCTCTTTGAACCATGTAAGATGCATCCCATCCATGTGATTCTAGTTGAGGAAATGTTTGTTGTATTAGATTTTGAACCGAATCTTCTCCATCCCATGGTAATTACAATTTGGTCAGGGATCATCACCAAATCATCATGCTTAATAGGTTCAATATCATCATCAATGCGCATAAGAAATTGTGAAAAATCTTGATCTTGCAATGCACGCATTTTTGGCGCAAATGTAGGACCTTTGTGCTGGCCCGTATATGAGACTTGACAATAGAATGAAGATATCAATTGTGCCTTAGTACCTTTATGGATAACAGGAAGCACTTGGCGAAAGTCACATCCCATTATCATCACTTTTCCCCCAGAAAGAGCATCACAATCTAGAATATCCTTTAATGTTCTGTCTAATGCTTCCAACGCATATCTGTTAGTCATGGGTGTTTCATCCCAAATGATTGTCGTTGTTGCTCTAATAAGTTTTGCAAGGTCAGACAATGTTGCAGCGATACCGGATAAGATATCTTAAATCAAGAATGTGCAATTCTACCACCAGGTAACAATGTTGTAGCGATACCGAATGAGGCTACGTCTAAAACAATTTTTCCTTTACTTCTCAAAGTTGCAATGATAGCACGGCTAAAAAATGGTTTACCTGTACCTCCTGGTCCATCCACACAAAAATGTTTGGCTCTGATTACGATCAGTAGCATTCATGATGGTATTGTAAGCAGTGAGTTGGTCATTATTTAATCGTTGTATAGACTCTGAATCTTTAATAGGTATTTGGACCAATAGCTCCTCTTGTATAACCCTTGGCATCAAAGTATCTTGAGTTGTCTCTAATTCTGGCAAATCATAATTTGTGATTTGTTTTCCGTGTTGAAGTAACAGTTCATGAAAATCTCTCAATAACATATTAGTCAAGGCTGATGCCGCAGTTATGTTTGTGGAAGGATAGTCCTCAACCATATAGGTACAAAAATCATTCCAGAGGCTTCTAACATCTGTTGATTGAGAAAAAATTAATATAGTGACAAATAACTCTTTAAAAGCACATGGCATTCGTAGTTTTGATGCTTCAACCAAACAATCCTGAATGCAATTGTCACTCTCTAGAAAGCCTCATTGCTCAGCAGATTTTTTGAACGTCAAGCAGGGTGTGTCATTCATAGTTAGTAGGTATTCCCAACTTTTTGGACCTCTTATATGTGATAACAAAACGCGTAGGTAGAACTTTTCCCCTTCCGAAGGTGATACTGTCTGTATAGATTCGGCCAATAACTTTATCTTTTGACCTTGTCTGATGCCATTCCTTCTCTTTACAGATGGTCCCTAGGCTGTGGATCTGAGATTAAGTGCAAAGAACTCAGTGAGCATGGTCTTGGAATTACGTTCATCATTTAGCACATCTGTGATTCTTTGATGATTATAGAATCGCACTTGATGACGATCGGGTAAGTGAATATGCAATCTCTCAACAGAGGGATATAATCGGTAAAGTGTCTTAGAATGTGGTTTAGGCCTAACTCAACTGCACAAAATCGGCTTGTTAGGTGAGGGTTGCCTCACACTTATAAACTCTTTTGAGACCATATCTCTAGTCAATGTGGGACATGGGTTTTTCCCAATACACCCTCTCACGCCCAGCACTATTGGGCTTGGTGCGTGGATTGTAATGGTGTGTGGCCCGAAGGATCCAGGATAGGCTCTGATACCATCTTAGAATGTGGTTTAGGCCTAACTCAACCGCACAAAACCGGCTTGTTAGGTGAGGGTTGCCTCACACTTATAAACTCTTTTGAGACCATATCTCTAGTCAATGTGAGACTTGGGTTTTTCCCAATAAAGTGTGAACCTAAATATCCTCCATAAATCCTCAGGAGCACAAATCCATCTCGCATCAACATACTGTTGAACCTCATCCATGGTTGATCTTCTATGAACCTCCCTTGCAACTCGATCAGGGCCCTTGTAGACATACTTATACAAATATTTTATGTGTTTGATGCTACTGCATACTTTAACATTAGTGTGACAATTATACTTTAATAACAACCAATGGTTGTAAGGAACAACTCATTTGTTGTCAACTGCCACATTTCTGTTTACAGATGTTGGTTCTGTCATTTGTTGTTCGTACTCTGGATATGAGTCATTGCCCTGACATGTCTCATGTACAAAATCCTTTGGAAACCTATTTTTACATTGACCTTTCTTCATACATGGGTATTTTGGATTAAGTAGCGTCCCGCAGGGTGTTAAGATTTCGGCAAGTGTACCGAATTGTTGTAAGTAATAATAAAATAGTAAGAACCACTAGTCGTATACACAGGGATTGAGAGTTATTATCCACTAAGCAAGTTAGGTAATTCTTAGTTATAATGTGATTAAATAATTGGTAGTTAATAGTAACCGCGAACGAATGATGTGTAAATAAAATTCGGAATTAAAAGTGGCTAGGAATCGAATCCTCTCCCCTACACTGTTATGCACTATACCATTGATCAATTCCAATGTAATTACCCAATTAAAAGATTCAATTCAGTTATTAAAGATTTAGGACAATCCCTTGCCTCAAAACCCCTTCTATTTAATGGGAAATCCTAATTCCTTAAGTGTATCACCACTAAACAAAGCATTAAACACAGAATTAACGGAATTCATGATAATAGTCTCATATTCCTATGATCATCATGTTCATGACCTTAAACCCCAATATCCGGAAAACATAACACATCTCCCAATGGTGAAAGAAAACCCTAATTCATTACAACAACAATAGTTATTGTAAAACAATAAGAACGGAGGTAAAGGCAAATTTAATAGGATAATTAAATTGTATTGATCATAACAATGGAATCACATAATAGTTTTGGAGAGATTCATCTCTTCCTAACCCTAAGAAAATTAGCTACTCATGTTCAAAGTATTGAAAGATAAGATAAAAGAGAAGTTACAGAAAGAGGAGTACATTTGATCCTTCAATTCATTGTTCCCAAGTGTAGAGAAGCTCCAAATCTTACTCTTTTTCGCAGCTCCAAAACCCTATTTTTGCATCCAAGTAGAATGCCCCAAAAATTATGATTTTTCACTTAAATTGCTGTCATATCTGCAGACGTTCACGACGCGATGGTAGAGTTTTTGCCTGGTTCGCGACGTGATGTTACCTGGTTCGCTAGTTGACTAAACATCAAATTGAAGGTTATCTCTTACAATAAGCACTAGAGAAGAGGATAATAACTTACAATGCAATCCTAATGACATCAATTGAAATCTATGCTATTTCCTCGTGACAATTGACCGAAACACAAACAAATACTAGCATTTTGGCTTTAAAATTGAACAACCGTATACATATGACGATGAGTCAACACAGGGTCCATGGATCATGTGCTTTAGTACTGCTTCATGTCGTTAGGATTGCATTGTATATTTGGATTATATTTGGAAATGTTTGATTTTACAGGGATCTTTTAAAAAAATTGCAGGGACTAAAATCAAAAGACTCTATATTTGCAGAACTAAAAACATATTTAAGCCTTCCCTTTATAATATTTATTAGATTTTATATAACATATAATTTAAAATTATAAAGAAAAATGTGCAATGGAGAATATAGAAGGGAGAGAGAAGGAGAGAGAAAGAGGTCATGAGATGAGAGGAGGGAGAGAAATCATGAGATGAGAAGATATATGAGAGGAGAGAGGGAGAGAGAAAGGGGAGAGAAAAATGTGATATGAGAGAGAGAGAGAGAGAGAGAGATGTGTGATGTAGAAGATAGAAGAGAGATATGAGGGAGAGATGTCATGAGATGAGAACATATAAGAGAGATGAGAGAAGAGTGGGAGAGAAAAGAGAGAGATGGGGGGAGAGGTCGTGAGATGCGAAGATATATGAGAGGAGAGAGGGAGAATTTATTGTGCTCTTTGCGACCCTTCATAGAAGGTGGGTAGAGCTTGCACATATGATGCTGAAACTAGATTTATCTCAATAAATCTTTTACTTGTCAAAAAAAAGAGAGGGAGAGTTTATTGGGTAGGAAATAAAAATAATATTTTAGTATTTTTTTTTGGGTGATCAGAAAGTTGTACCTCGGTTTTGTGAGAACAGGAATTTGGATTTTTGTCCAGTACCATGAACAATTTCCAAATCAAACAGGGTATAACTAGAATTGTCCAGTCTAATTCCATGCTTTTAGCAAATCAAACACACTCTTAGTGTAACATCATTGGAGCTAATTACATTGAGTAACCTCCTTCTTCCTTCTCATATGGTTAGAGCAACTAGTATCGACATACCACATTTCACTTGATGGTGTCCTTAAATGTTACATATGTGAGGATTCCACAAAACAACAATAATGACCTGGGCTTTACAAAAATGCACCAAAACATTGACCCTATGATTGGATGGAGTATTTTTAGGGGGTAATGTAATTTTTTTGGGGAATTGAAACATTTTAGTTCAAAATTTTGAATTAAAATATTCCGAAATCCCCTCAAAAATTACATTACTCCCTAAAAATACCCTATCCAAACACTCCCTGAAAGATTTCAAAATGTTAAATTCCAAAATAGATCAAAAAGAATATTTTCTGCATGGTTATTATTAGCAATAATTGAAATAATGACAGAATTGAGCGAAGGAACTTTGTTAAAGCAGTTTTTCCACATAGAATAATATTTATTCACTAAATTAAATAGATATATTTACATATTCCAAATAAAAATTATAAAATTTATGTAATCAATACAATAATAATTATATATTATATTAAACACCTTTATTTAAAATATTAATTATATGTAAGAAGTTTATGTAAAAAAGATTATTTAGAGACAACTATTAAGGTTTAGTATTTTATTATATAATTATTACCTTTATATATATATATATATATATATATATATATATATTATTAATATTAACACCTAATATTATTTATTATTGTTTTAAAATGATTTTCAAAATATTTAACACTCATTAAATATTAAAGATAAATATCATATATATATATATATAACACTGAGTATATTTTAATTATATTCTATTTGAATATATAAAAAAATATTTTATATTTTTGACCAGATATATTAATATTTTTTGAATCTAAAATTTAATATATTGTTAATTATTTTTGTCTATGGAATTTAAATAACTTATTTGGGTGTTTTATAAATCTAATACTTATAGTATTTGTGTGTGTGTCTATATATACACTGAGTATATTTTAATTATATTCTAAAAGTCAAAATGAGTTTTAATGATACTTTATAAGTATATATATATATATATATATATATATATCAGTGCTTAATTACATTATTAATTTTTTTGACCAACATATTATTAAATTTTTTTGACCAAAATACATTATTAATTTTTCTAAGTCTATATATTGAGATTGGTCTTAGCCTTACTTCATACAAGAAAAAAATATAATTTGAAATCAATCTTACAAAATGGTCTCTCACATCTATCAATCCTATCTTTTGGGTATTTCCTGCGTTGCTTTGGTCTTGGTTTCAGGTAAGGGAGGATTGTTATTCTTTTATCTTTTTTGAGTTGCATTTTTTGATATAAAATTTACCGACCTAAATTGAAAACTATTGTTGTTCCTTATAATAATGCATTTTTCAGGTGTCGTTACTAGTTTGGAGTTTCCAACAATAGAGCCTAGCAATGTTAAATGCATTGTGAATACTTCAGGTATTATGCCACTATGTTGCATAGATGCTTGCAATTCAAATTGCGGTACGGCGTGCCTTAGAGCGGGATTTCAGAAAGGGGGACAATGTTATCATCCAATTGGCGTCGAGTATTGTTGTTGTTTTAAGTAATAAGTTCTATTTGTATCTCAACACATGAAAAATAAAAGATTGGACTTAAACCATGTAAGAGCTTTGTTTGGAACTGTAGAAGCTCTAAACAATTATCAATGAATACATTTCAAAATAAAATAGTTCACCTTCATTATCTTCTATTGCTTAAGTTTTTTTTGTCGAGACTAATCCCCTCGCTGGATTAGAGGCACCTCGAAGGGTGGGACAGTTGACTTAGGGATTTAAAGTTGCTCCATACCCAAGGCGAGGATCGAACCCTCGACACTTGGTTAAGGGAGGATGAGCCCCAACCGCTCAACCACACCCTCTGGGTTTCTATTGCTTAAGTTGTTTGACGATCCAAATTTTATAATTCTAACTACAAGAAAAATACACCATTTACTACTATCGGAAAAATCACATTTTAACAAAACTTTTAGGTGGAATAGATTAGATTAAAATTTAATTAAACTTTTAGTCAGATTTCAAATGCTCGAAAGTCATGTATTTGATCATGAAAAATTTGTTTCCGGGTTAATTTTAATTATTGTTTAAATATAGAGAAAATTATGATAACTGTCTGAGTGGAAAAATTAGTGAAATTTTTTATTAAACAAGTCATGTTAGGATTAGTGGGTTGTCTAATAACAACACAAGTATCCCTAATAGGGTGTGAAAAATCGACAAAAAATAATATAAAGTAAAATAATATACATTGTGTAATGATAATATACATTGCAAAAAAAAAGTCTAATCATATAAATATCAACAAAAATAATTCTTGTGAATTAAACTAAAATAAATTAAGGTAATTACAATATAAGTATCCTAGTTATTAAATCTCACGTCTAGAAAGTGAATTCAAAACAATATCTTAGGGAAATATTGATTTATTTTTTATCACTTAGTCTATTAAAATAAAGTAAAAACGAACTTTAGAGTTCTACTTATAAAAGTGTAGAAACGTATTATTTTTCATCACTCACTTACTAGCCTAAATGCAATCGATTCCTTGACTCACTTACAAACAATCCATATTGTTATGGTATGTTTAAAAATTACAATAGAACATTAAATTCAAATTCTTTTAAACATAGCTTTAGCTATCTTAAAAGAATTAAAAGAGAATAACTTATATACTACGTATATTTGAGCATATTTTTTTTTAAAGATTTATGTTAGCTGTTTTTTATTTAGATAATTTTAACTCCGTTTTAAATTATATTTTGTCTCGGAAAAAACCGAACCAATCCAAACCGCATTGGTTTTGTTTGGTTTTTTTTAGGAAGCCAACCGAACCAAACAAACCGCATGTAGTTTTTATCTTGCGGTTCGGTTCACTTTTTGTCTCAAAATCGAATCAAACCGCACCGCGAACACCCTAGTTGGGAGGGGAGAACCAAACGGGCCGACAAAGCCGAGTACTCGTGACCAGGTTCCGCGGCGTAGATTAGTCATCAGCAAAGCCGATGAAAACTGCGCGCACCAATGACATGGTAACCCAAAAAAAAGGCGACGATAAAACTCCATAAAAACCCGAGTGCTTTTAGAGTGAAGGAACAAATCAAATCTCTCACTGGTAAACCACTAAAATTAACTGTAGGATGTTGTTAAAATGTCACGAGCGGTTAAGATTAAATCAACTATTATTAAATGTCAACGTTGATAAATTTTTATACAACATCCTACGGTCATATTTAATGGTTCACCGGTGTAGAATTTGATTTACTCTCTCACCCTAAAAACTAAAATAAAATAACAAATAAACCCAACCTCTCTCTTGAAACAACACCGCTGGAATCTCACCTAAAAGAACAACACCGCTGAAACAACGCCGGAAAACAGACGAAAACCGTTAACGGCGGAAGGACACTGCCGGAAAACACAGGTTTCCTTCCCATATTCCTTCCTAGGGTTTTGAATTTTGATTAATGGCATATATTAGTTTGCAATAGCTTTGCGATTATTTGTGTCGAAGAAAGGGGTTTGATTAGTGAACAATCGTTGCTGTTTCTTTTCTTTACTTTTTAAGTTCATAGTCATTATGTGAATCTGATAGTAAAGTATTGAATTTCTTCGAATTCTGCTCTAGATTGAAGTTGTGTTGATGAGACCGGGTGTGGGTGTCGGTGGCTTGTAAAATAAATGACAATTGCAAAATCTTTTCCCTTTAATTCTGCATGATTTGTTTTACATTTGATTTTATCTTCTTCTGTAATATGTTTTTCCCTGTTAATGAACTTTTATTTTGGTTCAGGTTTAAGGTAAAAATGTCATGATTAACTAAGGCTTTTCTTTGAAATAATGCATGATTCGTGGTTTTGTTGCTTCTGATGTGGAGTTTTTGAAGTTCTTAAGTTTCACATGGCTTGGTGTACACTAGGGTTTGCAATTTTGTGCATGAGTTATCTTGTTTTTTAAGTTGTTGGTTTACTCTCTCTATATATGAATTTGGGCTGTTTATGAATTGTCTATCCAAGGAAGTGCATTAAGTCATGTATCGAACCTTACTTTTGCATACTGTTTACGTTCTGGCAGCAGATTTTTCTATAACTTTTGCTTTGCAATCGCAAATCATGCACCATTTGTTCTCGGTCAATAATAGTTCTAGATATTTGATTCACTAAGCAATTTGAAAAAGCACAGTTCAGTTCATCAGAGTTAATATGTTTGGTTTATATGGTTAGTTAGTGTTCCTTTGTTTTAGTATTATGTTTGGAACTTTACTTTTGATTATCAGATGGAGAGTTTATTGCCTTTTAGTTTTCATGAAGTTAAGACTCTGTCTCACTAGATCATGTAAAATCAAAATTGTTGTTGCAGTTTTTGATATTTTGGCTAATGGTGATAGCAAAGTGTTTAGTTTGACAATAATGAATGATATTAATATTTGACTACATTGCTTGATGATAATTGAGACTTAAGGGTATAACTTATTTCAGCTATTGGAATCTCAGAAAGCATGGACACTCAGAAAAGCCAAGCTGAAAAACAATCTTCATCAACTGCAACTGTGACTTCATGTCGAAGGAAGAAGAATGAAGAAGCCGCTTTCTTGGATGACTTGAAGGATCACATTGATGAGTTTATTCATGCTTCTATGGATGAACACAAAACTTGCTTTCAGAAAACAATTAAGAAGGTTTGTCATTTGCTGATATTATGTGGTTCAGAATTATTATGCATGGCCTGCTTTGTCATTTGCTGATATTATGTGATTCTGAATCAATTTCAGATGTTTGGTTTGTCCAAGGCAGTTGCAGAAAGTAACTCCAATGCCACAAAAGAAGTTGAAAGTTCTTTGCCTCTTCAGACAGTTTTACAAAGGGATTAGATTTCTATTTCGAACCACTAGGTTTAACCAAGATTAGATTTCAGATATTTAGTTTTTTTTTAAGGGCGAATATTTAGTTATATGTTTATAAATTTTAGGATATAAATAAATAACGGAGATATGCTGTTTGAAACAGAATTTTGTTGGAGTTTGAAGCTAATGATCCTATTAACTAAGTGTTACAAAAATGCAGACTTGGCTAACAGAGTTGTGACTTGTAATTTTTTTTCTTTTTTAATTTTTTTTATGCTAAGTTGGCTTGCCACTTAATAAATGAGTGTCAGAACACCTAGAAATCCCTAACCCCCAAATCTCAAACCCAGAAAAATATGGTAATGGTGGTGTTGAGACAGGGACTACGATGACAGAGAGGAAACGAAGGAATGTTTGTGGCCGAGGGAGAGGAGAGGTCCTTACAAGAGCATGTTTTGGAAGCAAGTCCACATCCAGTGTTTCAACAAAATCAAACGTTGTTATGCATTACAAGCTAGAAGTGAGAGTTTTCATGAGATTATATGTGAAGAAACCAAACCCAGTCAGAAGGAAGAGATGGAGGGATATGTTCTAAGGCATTATTGCCAAATTAAGAAGAAACCCATTTTGATTGGGAACCACGAAGCCTTAAAGCTTGAAGCTTTAGATAGCACAAATAATTAGAGAGGGAAGAGAGGGAAGCCTTAAAGCATGTTGTGAAGAGAGGGAAGATAAAGATAGAGAGAGAGAGAGATATGAAATTGTGAGAGAGACATGAAGAAGGTGAGAGATTTATATAACACATAATTTAAAATTATAAAAAAAATGTGCAATGGAGAATATAGAAGGGAGGGAGAAGGAGAGAGAAAAAGGTCATGAGATGAGAGGAGAGAGAGAAATCATGAGATCATGAGAAGATATATGAGAGGAGAGAGGGAGAGAGAAAGGGGAGAGAAAAATGTGATATGAAAGAGAGAATAATGCGATAGGAGGGAGGGAGGGGGGAGAGAGGTGTGATGAAGAAGATATAAGAGAGATATGAGGGAGAGAAGTCATGAGATGAGAAGAGATGAGAGAGATGAGAGAAGAGTGGGAGAGAAAAAGAGAGAGATGGGGGAGAGGGGTCATGAGATGAGAAGATTTATGAGAGGAGAGAGGGAGAGTTTATTGTGCTCTTTGCAACCCTTCATAGAAGGTGGGTAGAGCTTTGCACATATGATGTTGGAACTAGATTTATCTCAATAAATCTTTTACTTATCAAAAAAAAGAGAGGGGGAGTTTATTGGGTAGGAAATAAAAATATTTTAATATTTTTTTGGGTGATCTGAAAGTTGTACCGCGGTTTTGAGAGAACAGGAATTTGGATTTTTGTGCAGCCTCTTGCCCCTACTTTTGTCCAATACCATGAACGGTTTCCAAATTAAACAGGGTATAACTAGAATTGGCCAGTCTAATTCTATGTTTTTAACGAATCAAACACACTCTTAGTGTAACCTCATTGGAGCAAATTACATTGAGTAAACCTCCTTCTTCCTTCTCATATGATTAGAGCAACTAGTATATATGTCAGGAAAATTGGCTTGATATTAGCTTCCTTATCGAAGACTAAACGCTAATTCTTATTTATAGGGAATACAAAGACTCAACCCTAAGTAAGTAAATCAAGAACAAATAATACTAATAAATACAATTAATGGAGATCAAATCAACTCCTAATTTGTCTTGCCTAAAATAGAAAAACCAATAAATATAATTGCAAAATACCACATTTCTCTTGACGGTGTCCCTAAATATTGCATATGTGAGGATTCCACAACACAACAATAATGACCCAATAAATCTTTACAAAAATGCACCAAAACAATAATGGTGCAATCAATGTTTTGGTGCCTTTTTGTAAATATTTATTGCATATGTGAGGATTCCACAAAACAATAATACACCAAAACATTGATAGATTTCAAAATGTCAAATTCCAAAATAGATCAAAAAGCATATTTTCTGCATGGTTATTATTAGAAATAATTGAAATAATAACAGAATTGAGCGAAGGAACTTTGTTAGAGCAGTTCTTCCACATAGAATAATATTTATTCACTAAATTAAATAGATATATTTACATATTCCAAATAAAAATTATAAAATTTATGTAATCAATACAATAATAATTTTTTGACCAATACATTATTAATTTTTTTGGACAAAATTACATTATTAATTTTTTTTTTTGACCAATACATTATTAAATTTTTTTGACCAAAATACATTATTAATTTTTCTAAGTCTATATATTGAGATTGGTCTTAGCCTTACTTCATACAAGAAAAAAAATATAAGTTGAAATCTATCTTACAAAATGGTCTCTCACATCTATCAATCCTATCTTTGGGTATTTCCTACATTGCTTTGGTCTTGGTTTCAGGTAAGGGAGGATTGTTATTCTTTTATCTTTTTTGAGTTGCATTTTTTGATATAAAATTTACCGACCTAAACTGAAAACTATTGTTGTTCCTTATAATAATGCATTTTTCAGGTGTCGTTACTAGTTTGGAGTTTCCAACAATAGAGCCTAGCAATGTTAAATGCATTGTGAATACTTCAGGTATTATGCCACTATGTTGCATAGATGCTTGCAATTCAAATTGCGGTACGGCGTGCCTTAGAGCGGGATTTCAGAAAGGGGGACAATGTTATCATCCAATTGGCGTCGAGTATTGTTGTTGTTTTAAGTAATAAGTTCTATTTGTATCTCAACACATGAAAAATAAAAGATTGGACTTAAACCATGTAAGAGCTTTGTTTGGAACTGTAGAAGCTCTAAACAATTATCAATGAATACATTTCAAAATAAAATAGTTCACCTTCTTTATCTTCTATTGCTTAAGTTTTTTTTTCGAGACTAATCCCCTCGCTGGATTGGAGGCACCTCGAAGGGTGGGACAGTTGGCTTAGGGATTTAAAGTTGCTCCATACCCAAGGCGAGGATCGAACCCTCGACACTTGATTAAGGGAGAATGAGCCCCAACCGCTCAACCACACCCCCTGGGTTTCTATTGCTTAAGTTGTTTGACGATCCAAATTTTATAATTCTAACTACAAGAAAAATACACCATTTACTACTATCGAAAAAATCACATTTTAACAAAATTTTTAGGTGGAATAGATTAGATTAAATCCCTGGGAGGGGAGAACCAAACAGGCCGACAAAGCCGAGTACTTGTGACCAGGTTCTGTGGCGTAGATTAGTCATCGGCAAAGTCGATGAAAACTGCGCGCACCAATGACATGGTAACCCAAAAAAAGGCGACGATAAAACTCCATAAAAACCCGAGTGCTTTTAGAGTGAAGGAACAAATCAAATCTCTCACTGGTAAACCACTAAAATTAACTGTAGGATGTTGTTAAAATGTCACGAGCGGTTAAGATTAAATCAACTATTATTAAATGTCAACGTTGATAAATTTTTATACGACATCCTACGGTCATATTTAATGGTTCACCAGTGAAGAATTTGATTTGCTCCCTCACCCTAAAAACTAAAATAAAATCTACTTCTACTATAGATTTATACCAATTAACCTCCAATAAAATTACCTATTGGCTCATTTGAGAAACATGACAAGTGTCAAAAATGAGGGTAAAATAGTAACTTACATTTAATCAATTATTCATTTTTATTCCTTTTTATCTTTCTTCTTACACTCTCTTTCCTCCTTTTCACTTTTCTCTTACACTCTCTTACTTCCTTTTCACTTTTCTACTATCTATCTACTATAGATTTATACCAATTAACCTCCAATAAAATTACCTATTGGCTCATTTGAGAAACATGACAAGTGTCAAAAATGAGGGTAAAATAGTAACTTACATTTAATCAATTATTCCTTTTTATTCCTTTTTTATCTTTCTTCTTACACTCTCTTTCCTCCTTTTCACTTTTCTCTTACACTCTCTTACTTCCTTTTCACTTTTTTCTTACACTTTCTTTCTTCCTTTTTTTTTTACTTTACTTTTATTTTCCCCATAAACAATTATTCTCTTTATCCTATCATTTCTCACTTTAGTTTTTTTTAACTAAATTTCTAAACTTATACTAATTAGCTATAAAAATGTAAATTAGTTACCCTAAATAAAACTATCACCTTTCTAGAAAAAATTGTCCCGTTAAAATTTTAATTTTCTCTCCGAAATCTGTTTTCACTCTTCTGTTTACACTCTTATTGATAATCTATTAACACCTCTTATTGATAATCTACTATCTATTTTTTACTATTTATTATAATCTATTAATCAACTAAAATAATCAATTGAAACTACAAGATAACTGCAATGATATATAAAATACACACGAGATAGCTGTACTGATACATAAAAAAAACACGACATTAATATTTGTCAATGATAATTAATTTTTTTGAAGACTACTACTACAAACCTACTATCTAAAAAACAAGAAGACTTAATGACTATTTAAACTACTAATTAATATTTAAAACAAATATTTCTTATTGAAAATCTACTATCTAACTTTTACTATCTACTATATATAGTCTACTAATCAACTAAAATAATCAATTGAAACTATGGGATAACTACACTAATATATAAAAAAACACGGGATAACTGCAGTGATACATAAATAAAACACAGGATTAACATTTATCATTGATAATTATAATTTTTGAAGACTACTATAAACCTACTATCTAAAAAAATAAGAAGATTTAATGACTATTTAAACTGATTACAATTTAAAAAAAGGGATACATATTTCTTATTGATAATCTACTATCTACTATAGTCTACTAATCAACTAAAATAATCAATTGAAACTACAAGATAACTACACTGATATATAAAAAACACGGGATAATTGCAGTGATACATAAATAAAACAAATGATTAATATTTGTCATTGATAATTATAATTTTTGAATACTACTATAAACCTACTATCTAAAAAAACAAGAAGGTTTAATAACTATTTAATATGATTAATATTTAAGGGGGTGTTCCCCCTATTTCTCACCAAAAAAATATATGATTAATATTTAAAACATATACATATTTCTTATTGATAATCTACTATCTATCTTTTACTATCTACTATAATCTACTAATCAACTCAAATAATCAATTGAAACTATGAGATAACTGCACTGCTATATAAAAAAATACGGGATAATTGCCGTGATACATAGAAAAACACGAGATTAATATTTGCTATTGATAATTATAATTTTTGAAGACTACTATAAACCTACTATCTAAAAAACAAGAAGGTTTAATGACTACTTAAACTAATTAAATTTAAAACACGGGATAAATATTTTTTATTGATAGTCTACTATCTATCTTTTACTATCTACTATAATCTCCTAATCAACTCAAATAATCAATTGAAACTATAAGATGACTGCACTGATAGATAAAAAATCAGAGGATAACTACATTGATATATCAAAAAATACGGGGATAACTACTGTGATATATATAAAAACACAAGATATATAGCTGCACTGATATATAAAAAACACTACATTGATATAAAACTCACAGGATATATGCTCAGATTTTTTTAAATGATACTTTTACATTTTTAGATTTTAACATTTATCTATTTTTTATTTGAAACTCTTTTTTTATTTACTTTAAATTTGCCTTTATTTTCACAGGATAATATTCAGACAAATTAAATACCGAGTAATTTATTCACAAAAAGAACAGAACAATAAACCCAACACCTCTCTTGAAACAACACCGCTGGAATCTCACCTAAAAGAACAACACCGCTGAAACAACGCCGGAAAACAGACGAAAACCGTTAACGGCGGAAGGACACTGCCGGAAAACACAGGTTTCCTTCCCATATTCCTTCCTAGGGTTTTGAATTTTGATTAATGGCATATATTAGTTTGCAATAGCTTTGCGATTATTTGTGTCGAAGAAAGGGGTTTGATTAGTGAACAATCGTTGCTGTTTCTTTTCTTTACTTTTTAAGTTCATAGTCATTATGTGAATCTGATAGTAAAGTATTGAATTTCTTCGAATTCTGCTTCAGAACAAAACTACATAGAAGTCCCTCTGGTTTAATTAATAAATTCTATTTTTTTTTTTAATGTTTATGTTGAAGTAATCCTTTTTTTGTATCACTGATCAATTGATTTGTGTGAATTTCATGACTGAGATTTTAGCTTGGATTTCTTTTTTCTGTTTTATTTTTGGTTCTATTGGTAAAGAAAATAGGGAAGGAAATATTATATTTTATAGCCTTATGTGATCACTAGAGGGAAAGTTTATTTGTTAGGGATAAGTAAATACTTGAAATAATATTATTCATTGCTTGATATTATTGAAATATAAATTATATGTTCTATTTCATTTTTCTAATAAACTCTTCAATAAGCATAGCAACTTTGACTAATAAGCAAGCAATTTCCTGGTCTTTTATAATTTATTTAGTATCTGAATATTGCTGCAATTCTACCCTAATAAAAAATTGTATATTTGTCCCTCTTTTGTTCTGGGGGAAACTGTTTCAGAACAATCTATGCACCAATATCTGCTTGTGTTTTTAGAAAATTGGAGTTTTCCTTTCTGTACTGTTTTAATTGTTCTTAAGTACTAGTATTTGTGGTTGTTTCCCTAGATATGAATTCAGTTGTGAGACGTTTATCAAGCTTATTCAGACCGTTAAGTTGCGCAACTGAAGCTTTTAATGGTGAGCGTCATCAACTGCAACAGCTTCAGCAATGCAGAGGCATACGAGTGCATGTCTTTAATGGGAACCTTGAAGCAGCATTGGCATTGATGCAGCGTAAGATGCAATCAAGTGGGATCGAGAGGATGATAAAGAAAGAACAAAGATTTCATATCAAAAACTCTGAGAAGCGTGTTTTAGCCCGAAAGAACTTGGAGCGAAAGATTCGATCTGAAGACCTTGCAAAGAAACTCAAGTCCATTATGATCAAGAAAGTCAGGTAATTGTTTCATAGAGGCCAAATTTTCTCCCTTAGAACATAGCATATTGTGCACCTTGCTAAGAAACTTAAGGCCACTACAATCAAAATTTCTCTCTTAGTGTATCAAAATATGCACCTTGATTCTGCATCCCCTTTTTTCCAATAACCCTTGAATGCACCATGTTAGCCGAATTAGAATACCCTATGGTGGTATGAATAATTTTAAATGATAAAATTACTATTTAACTACAAAACAAAATTCCCTTGCTATTTATTACTGATAATAAAATTCCATGTATGTCTAGGGCTTTTTTCCCAATACCTCTTAGTTACTTGGAAAAGAATATCTTAATATTTTAGAGAATAGAATTAACAATAGCAACCAAGCCTTATCCCACTTGATAGAGTTGGCTACATGGATTAGCAGACCATTTGTCTCTAAATCTCTCTTAGAGGGTTAAGCTATTGCTGTTTTTAGGTATCCTTTTACCTCTAATTATTGAACTGTCTCCTATCTGTTTAGTCCTCCTTAGTGATGCCTTAATGGGTGTTCTCCCACGTGTCCAAACTCTAAACCCCCTAAGGCAAGGTTTTATCATTTTTTACAATTCGGGCTATCACTATTCAATGTGGGGATTCCAACACACCCCTATGATGTCCAAGCCTGGACATCTAGAGCATGACCCGGGTGACCCATATGGGGTGACTCAATGAATCTAAGAGTTCGATACAATCTTAAAATTTGGATTTAGGCCTAACTCAACCCCAAAATCTAGCTCATGGGGTGAGATTGCTCTCCACTTATAACCAATATTCAGGTCATATCATTATACAATGTGTGACTTTCGATAGTATCCTATGCGAAAACATTTTATGCATGAAGTCGTATGTTCTTGAAAGTTGACACTATTGAAATAGCCATTTTTAAATTGACACGAGTACATGACATTTAATCAAACATTTATGGATTGAAGAGGGAAACATTCAACTTCTAGCTTCCTCTACAAATTATTTCGAACCAAATGTAAAGATATTTTTGGTTGCTATTTTTCTCTTATCAGCTGATGGTTGTTTCTCCTGTGGTATAAGTTTTGGAAACATTAGTAACATGGACTTTTGAGATTTATGAATAATTTGGGTGCTTGATAACTTTATTTTTCATAATAGTTTCTTTCTACCCAGAACAATTTATCCTTTTGTTTCCCAATTTATGGAGGCTTGGTAGGTTTTTATTCTTCTGATGCTTAGTACAAGAGTTATGATAAAATAATTTTATGATAAAATTATTCATATTAGATTGATTGCATATTCATGACAGCCTGTGATTCTTTTGCCACCTTTATTTCCTTTGCTCAAACATTCTTTGGCTATCTTTTACTTCAATTTGTACTGATATATTCAATTTCAACAATGCAGGGGCCTTTGAAAATGTTGCACTGCTATTGAGAATCAAATGGTTGGTGTAAGCTGCAGTTATGTTGTAATTTTTAGGTGCCGATAGAAGTTTGCAGACATTCTTTCAAATTGTTCATGTGGCATTTTGTACTTCATTGGATGTGATTTTTGGTATGAGCATGTTGCAATCTAATTAATTAATAACTAGCCCCATAACCCGTGCGATGCACGAGGTTAGCTAAACTCCTTCGTGTAAATAAGTAATATTAGCGAACCTCTTTATAAACATTCATGCACGATTTCTTTTTCTACCGGAACAAAGCTTGTCAATTGCAGGAATCGAACTTGGTAGCATTGAGTCGACTCTGATCAATGGTGTTGGTTTGTAAAATATATAGTCAAATAACTGTGAATAAAAATTAAATTACAACTATAAATTAAATAAGAAAATTTTAAAATTTTAAAAAAATATTAACAAAGACGTTGAATACATCTATTGTGGAATTGATAGTTGTCAATATTTGATTGTTAATAATGGGAGGAAGCTACGACTTGTTTGGAAAGAGAAAAGTTTTTAATAACACAAAGAAACAGCTCTCTGTAATGACAAATGCAAACAAACACAAAGAGTAAAGTTATTCTTATAAACCGTATGTCTAAAAAATTTAAAAGATATATCTGTGATTTGGCGGTGACCGATCTAAATGGATTCAATAGATATTTCAGGTTGGGAAGTATAATAATTTTTTTAATGTTCGGGAAAACATGGTACTAAATATATTAAGAGAAGAAATATATAAAGAAATTGATTTTTTTTAAAGTGCTAAATTAGTGAAAGGGTAAGTTGCACGCATTAGTGTCATGAAGTTAATTATTGTTTTTTTTTCACCAAACCGGTTATTGAGGAAGGAACTTTAACTATTTGAACAATTTAAATTTTTTTCCAATGCTAAAGCACTCCAAAACACATTGGCTAGCATCGCTTTTTGTGATGAATTTTTTCACCGAATTGACTATTGACGAACAAACTTTGTGTATTTAAAGAGATAAAAAAATTGAACGCTAAAGTATCACAAAACACACCACTTAACATCGCACATTACGTATTTTATCATGATTTAACTCACCAAGCCGATTATCGAGGAACAACTTCGTGTATGTGAACAGTTGAAGTTTTTTCAAAACCATAAAATACACCAAAATATACTGTTTATCATCTCACTTTACGTATTTTGTCATTAAATTTAATCTATATATCACCTAATTGATTATTGAAAAAAAACTTTTCGTATTTAAACACCTAAAAGTTTTCGAGACCGTAATGTACTCCTTAAAATATTAAAAATGGAAATAAAAAAATGGCAGGACCTCAAAATGTGAAAGAAGATGGAAAAACAAAAAAAGATAAAAAAAATAAACGAAAAGAGGAAGTAAAATATTAAAGAAATAATAAAAGAATCTAACCAAAAAAAGAAATAAGAAAAGAAAAAAAGGAAAAAAGATGGAAAAAAAAACGGAAGTTGGCACCAACTTATGCCAAGCCGCATATAAGAGTTAGATACGAACAAAATTGACATTTTATTTATTTACATTGTTAGAGGCAAAATAAAATTGCTATGCACGATGAAACTAGCCCAGTTTTTCAAGAGAAAAGGGAATGTCAAAAGAAGTCCCCTTGAATGGCTAACAGCATATAACCTTTTATTATGACAATTGAAAATTAGCAACAAAACAATTCACATACAACAACCTCTTCTCATTTACTTTCCAACATTTAGATGAGGTAAACATTTCTTTTCTGTATTTGCAAGTTAGTTCAAGACAGTTTTGTTCATAAAATTGGAACTACATTAATTATTAAACTCACATGTTAACCATTTCTTCATTTTGTGTTTTAGGCACTTTGCAATCATTTAGTTGCGATAGATCGTTACTAAACTCGTTTGTTGTGATCCTATTAAAAAAGATATACAAAATGGGGAACACTCAAGTATAATGCAGAACTCAAATCTTTGTGTCAATTAAATAAAGCACAAACCAATTAGCCCAGGGGTGTGGTTGAGCGGTTGGGTCTCATCCTCCCTTAACCAAGTGTCAAGGGTTCGATACTCGCCTAGAGTATGAAGTAGCTTCAAATCCCTGGGCCAGCTGTCCTACCCTTTCGAGGTGCCTCCAATATAGAGAAGAGTAATCAGATTTCAATTAACAGGAAAGTAATATTGCATAAATTTAAGGAGTAAAGGAAGGTGAACACAAGAAATTGATAACAAGATAGACCATAGTGACAAACTGATAGTTGCAGCCTGTTCTAAAGGTATTAGTTGTAGTGAAACTAATCCACCATGCCTTCATTCATTTATTCACTTCTGATTTTTATTTCCCCCATAAAAGAGAGTATAAACCACCATGCCCTCAGAATTCTATTAACAATAAAATAGTTGTCAACACAAGCATATGTTTGATATTGGTCCAATTAAATGATTCAGAAGATGTTCACTCAAGTATAATGAAGACCATAATTTTGAAGCTATTATTCAAACTAAAGCGCAAGAACGAGAAGATGTTAATGCTTGGAGGACTAGTATAGCCATGGATATGTGGATAAATGCTATTTAGGAGGACATGAGATTATGGTGAATTAACTAATAATTGTATTGGTTTTACTTTTATTTATCCCGACATTATTATTTTTGGTTATTTTTGTCTTTGACTCTCTTTTACAAACTTACAATTATTTTTATCTTAAGCGAAATTAGCATAAATAATTTTTTAGTTCCACTAACTAAAATTAATAGATCGACTACCGTTTGCCTTTGAAAAGATTGTGATTTGCAATATGAGCTTTAACTGGGTAAAGAGTGTCCCCTTGGACTATAAGCTTGAAAATCTGTTGAATTTTTATTAAAAAAAAGATTTGAATAATCAAGGTTAATAAACTTGATAACAAAAGTGTATTTCTGTTTCTTAAATTAGATCAAAAAATGCTCAATATATGGTTAAAATAGTGAAATATGAACCTGTGTCCTATATTCCACAGCAGCATCTGATGAATCAAGGCATTTGTTATGTTTTGAATGTATTTGCTCAATCTGTAAGAAGGAATTGTAAAAAATACAAAATAGATTTATAATCTTTTGATGTAACCACTGTGAAAAATAGCTAGACAAACTCTATATGATGATAGTGCAACAAAGAAACAACTGATATATCATTCCAAAATGGACAAAGAAACATCATAGGGTCTTCAAATCAGTGATTTGATTTCAACATATTAGAAAAGCACAAAATGGACAAAGAAACTAACATGAGGAAGTACAATAAAATCCATAAAAGAAGAATGAAATCCAACTCCAAACACTATCTGAACAACTAACACATAGACATCATAATTCTGAATTCTTCAAAGTTACTCTGCATTCATCCATGGACTTTCCAAGCATCACCTCAAGCTCTTTGGTATTGTAAATTCTGTGTCTGGATGCATCTCAAAATATTCACTCAAGTCAGTCATTAAACTTCTCTTCCTCTGCTACAATATATACTAATCGCATATATAATTCTTATTATCATGTCAATAACTTGATGAATTAATCCACAAGAAGTGCAAGAGAAACATCAATAATGTAGGACCATGTTAGAGCAAACATAAACATCTAGCTTACTAGTCTTTGCATTTCAGCGGGTGAAATCATTGGCTATAGCAACATTAATTAAAACATCAATAATCTATGCAAAGTTGTGAGAGTTTTTTTGTTGAGAATAAAAAGTCACATGATAAAAATTGGAAAGATAAATTATCATCATTATCATAATTCTTTCTATGCTCACAACCGTATGTTTGCTTTTAAAGAGTATGTGACGGTTGAAATTAACAAAAATTAAATTGGAGTCATGAAAAGAAAAAGAAAATTGATGGCATAATAATAACAAACAAAGAAGAAGCTTATCAAATAAACAAAAAAAAAAAACAAAGAAGAAATTAGTATTTCAGTGACTCACCATGATGACACAAGTCACACGACACTCACTCTAATTTGATCCTTTTGAGGTCGATGTAAATGGAGGGAATGTGAGCAATCTTACTCCACTCTTTCCCCTGCTTTCCCTTCAATGTTGCTTCCAGCAATGGACACTCAAAGATCCATTGCTGGGAATGTGAGCAATCTTACTCCACTCTTTCCCTTGCTTATTCTGCAATATTGCTTCTAGAGAGGTTGGACACCCATGGATACTTAGTTCTGAAAGAGAGGAAGGAAATCCCTCTTCTGGCAACGACTTGAGGTTAGGAGCACTCCAGATCAGAAGCTTTTGTAGAGAGGTGAGATGGTGAAGCCACTTCCCATCCAAGCATTCTATATCACCAAGATCAATCTCTAGGCTCACGAGAGAAGTGGGTAGCAACGGCACTTCCATTTTCATCAGCCCCTCCACCATATCACCACTTGTAAGTGACAAGTCTGTAAGACAAGTAAGGCGTTCCCAAGGTATTGTATTCCACAAATCCCCTCCTCCAATACACCCAATTTCCATTTCCCGTAAATTGATAGGAAAACCATCTTTGCCAATGGATTCCAGATTTGGAAGATCATGAATTATCATTACACGGAGCCCTACTAGAGTGCTCATTGGTTCTAGTAGTGAACGAAGCTTCTTACACTTCCGCACACACAAATAGCCGAGGTTAGGAATGGACAATCCTAATCCTATTCCACCAATGGAAATTGACTCCAGTTCATCACAATTCCAAATTGTGATGCCTCTAAGAGTTTTGGCAATTACTATACACTTCAGTTTTTCACAACCTTCAATATACAGAGTTTTGAGAACAGGAAAAGTGCCCAAGGTAAATGATGTCATTGAGTAACAGCTATTTCGAATGGTCAAATCCTCAAGTGATGTGTAATTGTGCAAGGATTCGTGAGCAATGAGTTTCATATTCTCACAATCATTGGTACTCCAAGTCATATTCCTATTATAATTTGAACTCCATGGCTCCACCAGTAGAGGACATTCCTCTAACCTAAGCTTAGTTAAGAAAGGAAGGTTGGTGGGTATGTTTCCTTTGAGTTTCGGGCATCTTTTCAGTACTAGACGTCTTAGAATAGGAAACTCTATAGTCGTACCTCCAATCAAGTTCCATTCCTCCCACTCTAGCATATAATAAAATGAGAGAGTCTCCAAGGATGGAAATGGTTGAAATGAAGGACCACCACCACTTCCATAGAACTCAGCACCAACCCTCTCAACTGAATCCATCCCTGTAATAAAGAGTTCTTTTAGATTACTTAATTGTCCAAGGGGTGGCAGCTTTGAACAATTATCACAATTATTGATCTTCATATACACCATGTTGCCATATGAAGAATCCCCCAACCAATTTGGAAAGTTGGTTCCACCATAGCCGTGAATCGTGAGACTCTTTAAATTTGTTGAGGGTCGCAACCGTTCAAGCACACCACTTTGAGTTTGTGAATTTGAATCTAAAGAAGCAGGGTTATGCCATTTTAATTTCAACTCCTCAATTTGTTTTTTCATCTCCAAATTTGCTTGAGAAGCGTCGGATTGGTCAATAACATTTTGTAGCTCTGAGATGGAAAGATTTCCTCTAAGATGGGGAAACTTTCCCAACTCTCCAACCTTCAATCCATCACATTGCTTGCTGACAATGAAGTCCGACAAAGTTTGGAGATTTTTTAGTTTGGCTATTTGTACCGGCATTTCCCTCAGTGGAGTGCCACTAACGTCAAGGTTGCGTAGATTCACCAATTTCCCCATGTCCTTAGGCAATTCAATGAGGCTTCTACATTGTGACACTATCAAGGTCTGAAGATTGACAAGCTTGCATGTTTCAGAAGGCAACCTTTCAATGTTAGTGTCAGAGAGATTCAAGTATCGCAGGTATATCAAATCTCCAATAGAAGTGGGGACCTTTGTCATAAGACTGCCTTGTCGTGACAAAGACAATGAGTGTAAGTGCTTCATTGCTTGCAACAAGTCGCCTAATTCCTTGTCTGTGATCCAATTTTCTGACCACCGCAAATCTTGAAATGGTAAGGACAAGAAGGTACGCAGACCTTTCAATCCACACAATTTATCAATCTTATTATTTTGATTGTATGACAAATGACGTATCCTTTCAAGACTTTCTACTACTTTCTGTTCATCAAGCCTGGCACAATATGGAGATGAAACCGTTGTAGCTAAATCATTCATGAGGTCATGCATTTCAAATATTTCTTTCCCATCAACAGACCGTCGTTGGATCAGTGACCTTGACACTAGTTCGTCAAAGTATTCTTCTGCTTCTTTTTCCCAACTTTTCTCACTCTTGGGTTGATGAACTAAGCCTTCTGCAATCCATAGCGGAACTATCATCTCTTTCTTTAATTTGTAGTTCTTCGGAAAAATTGCACAGTACGCAAAGCATCTTTTTAAATGACCAGGAAGGTAATGGTAGCTCAAAAGCAAAGCAGGTTGCAAAGTTGAATTCACCTTAGTGTTTTGCAATTCCCAGACGTTACTCTTTAGTACATGATTCCAGTCGTCTGGAGACAACTTGGTACGAAGAAGACCTCCAAGTGCTACCGCAGCTAGTGGTAAGCCATCACATTTTTGAGCGATTTCTCTACCAATTTCTTCTAGATTGGAGCATTGTTGGTAGTTGCTTGCTCCAAATGCATGTTTGGCCAGTAAAGACCAACAATCTTCACTTCTAAGGCGTTCCAAGTCGTGGATGGGAAGAAAGGTTTTCATCGTTAGTGCATCACTTTTATTTCGGGTTGTGATGACGATCCTGCTTCCTACTTCCCCAACATTAAAGATGTTTCTCAGACTATCCCAAACAACATAGTCCACATCCCATATGTCATCCAGTACTAGCAGAAACATTTTACCGTTCAAACTTTTCTGCAGTTCCACTTGTAGAGTATTCAAGTTATTAGACTTACTTGATTCTCCAGTGATAGATTCAATAAGGTCTTTGGTGACCTTGAGAACATCAAAATCCTTGGAGATGTGTGCCCAACCTTTCAATTTAAATTTTTCTTTCACTTCTGGATCATTGAAAAGTTGTTTGGCAAGGGTTGTTTTGCCAAGTCCTCCCATACCCACGATGGAAACGACTCCTATTTTACCGTCACCCTCATGAGCATCATCTGACAGCAAAAAGCCTTTGAGTTTCTTTTTATCGTTACCTCTGCCATAAATAGAAGATTCATCTACCGGAACGGAAGTTGTAGGAGTTCCATGCCAAACACTACTGGAAACACCTACTCTTAATCCAAGATTCTGTACTTGCTCTACAAACCCCTTCAACTTTATATGTAGTTCTTGCATTTCAGAGTTGATGGTTTTATAAGAGCTTTTGAAATGAGAAGAAAGGAATTTCCGCACCTTAGCCCTTTTGCCTTTTTGCTCAGCTTTTAGTTTGCAGCACAATGCCTCGGTGTTGATTTCATCAAACAGATCTTCGGCATCAAAGACAACATCCTGCAGCATAACAAGCCAATCCTTGACAGCAGAATTGGTGATCTGTTTCTGCTCAGCATCGATGAGTACAGCTTGAAGACTCAGCAGAGTTGGTCTCAGCCTTTCCAACAGCGCATAGTCAAGTTTGGTGCTCCGAAAGAAGTCCACGAACTCACCGGAAACAATCTTATCTAGTAACAGCTTCACAGATTCAGAAACGAGTGCTTCAACCACAATAGTCGCCATAGAGTCGTCTGCTTGCTTATTTCACAGATATAAGAATAGGTAGGTTCAAAAAAGCAGTGTTGTAGAGTATAATATTATAACATGATTTCTTATGTTTTGTTACTATAAGAAAACCAAAGTTATGAGCTGTGGTTATTTTTGTTGTTCAAGTTCAATAGGAGAAGACCAAGTCTTAATTTCTTAATTTTGTCAATTTCATAATTTTGTCATGTAGCAATCATGAATGTACAGCTAGCTATAAATAATGGTGGACCATATCTGTCTGTACTGTATAGAAGAAGACCAAATGAGTCGTTCCCTATGGTTGAAGTGATGAATTGGCCTTCTGCATTACTTCAGTATCTGGTTCCACTGAGTTAATAGAAATGATCCACTTTGCTTTTTGGTGAATAATTGAAGTGAAAAAGTGTGAAGTGTTTTAACAGCACATGGCCACAAGTGTGTAACTATTGTAAACCTCATTTGAGCAAGGATATATCCTAGTGGACTAGACATACGACAGGAGGACCAAAACTATACTTATTTTTTATGCTCAAATATATTTTCTGTACTTTGTAGTTTTATTTTAATTTTCTGTAACAGGAAATTAAGTTATAGATTCAAAATATATCAATTGATAAGTTTCTTTATCAAATCCTTGCAACCTGCTAACAATGAATATATCAATTGAATGAAAGTGCTGCTGATAGTGATATGGAGGACAAATTAGTAATGGAAATGGTGTGAAGAGATAAATGGCTGATATTATGAAGTAATTTTTGGTTTAGATATTTTTGGATTTTATTATGAAGTAATAATAAGGTCTACCTTGTCTAATGCTAGTTAATCTCAGTGAAGTAATTATTTTTCACCAAACTGGTTATTAGTTGTTGGTGGTGTTATATTTACCAAAACAAAACCACAGTTATCAGTTGTTGTTGTTGTTGTTGTTGATGTTCAACCATCAATGTATAGCTAAATGGTTGTGGACCATCTCTATAAATGGTGGACCATATCTGTACTGTATAATTGAAGTGATGAATTGGTCTTCTGCATTCTACTTGAGACAGTATCTGGTTCCATGAGTTAATAGGAAGGAAGGAACCCACTTTGCTTTTTGGTGAATAATTGAAGTGAAAAAGTGTCAAGTGTAAAACGTTTTAACAGCACATGCCCACACAAGTACTGTAACTATTGTAAACCTCATTTGAGCAACAATAATAACAATGGACTGCAGCTACAAACAATACGTAAAGCCAAAAATTACAAAATGTTAGAGGTAAACAATTGAAAGAGAAATATGAATGAACATTCAGTAAAATTATAGCAGCATAATTATTGGCAAAAAAAATGCTAAGGATTTAAGAAAATTCATCCACTCTGGAGGTTAATAAACTCCATGTTGGCCATTTCTTCATTTTGTGTCTTAGGCACTTAGCAATCATTTGGTCGCGATAGATTTTTACTAAACTCACGTCTGCTGTGATCCTATTCAAAAAGAAAGGAAAAATGGGGAACACTCGAGTATAATGCAGCACTGAATTTTTAACTTAATTTAAAGTTCGACTTGGTGTTTTATATTTTTTTCAAAGTAGTCTCGCATGTTTCAAAACGCGTACAACGCTGCGCTCTTTTTAGAGAAACTAAAATAAATGAAGGACTAATTCGAGAAGAAATAAAGATAAGTGACCAAATAAAAACTTAAAACTATATAAGTTAAAAGGACCCTAGTAGTAAACTTCCTAGAAAGGGGTCCTTCTTTTCACGCTTGGACTCTCTTTTACAAGACATTTACAATTGCATCTCTTAGAAGGGGTTCTTCTGGTTAATAATGATGCACTGCAAAAGAAGAAAGAATAAAGTCAATCTATCATATTGCATTTCAAGTCCAACTCCATAACAGAACCATTTGGAAGAATACTCATCACTGCAGCAACAAACAGAAAATAAAGCCAAAGAGTACAAACTACACCCAAAAACGTTAAGCCTTCCGTTGATGAACCGTGCTTAACAAGCCAAAATCCAAGCCTTAATTAAAGTTATTTTTGAGAATGTACATAGCTATTGAGTATATGAGTGGCATGCATTTTTCATGTTCAAAGGAAATACTGCTCAGACATGCTAAGTGAAACATCTTTGCTTATCCAAACTCATTGATCCAGGCCAAATAATACCTATGCAACATAGCAGATAAGTCAATTTTTGAGCTCACCAACTGTCACTCATTACAAATTTGCATGAATAGAGTATAGGGAATCAATTTTTCAAGTATTTGGATTCTTATATTCAAATTGTGTCAGGAAAATTGGCTTGATAATGACTTTCCTTATCAAAGACTAAACGCTAATCCCTATTTATAGGGAATACAAAGACTCAACCCTAAATAAGTAAATCAAGAACAAATAATACTAATAAATACGATTAATGTAGATTAAATCAACTCCTAATTTGTCTAGCCTAAAATAGGAAATATAATTGCAGACACAGATCCATCAATATTTATTCCTGATTCACATCCCCCTCAAATTGATGCGGCTCGTCAAGGAGCATCAATTTGCTAACAATAAACTGATGGCGCAGTAACAACTTTTGTCAAAATATTTGCAGCTCAGGACAGTTGAGAAAGATCGCCACTCAGAATAATTGAGAATCACGAACACCAAGAAGCACACACACCAAGAACCAGCGAGAACCAAGAACAACCACGAACACCAAAAATACCACGAACAACAAGAACGCCAAGAATCACGAACACCAAGAACACTAAGAATACCACGGACGGTAAACACGACGACTATGAGCATTTCACTCATAGGCTACATTCTCTCTTCGTTGTAGCAAACGGCCCGAGACTATGAGTTTTTTTAATAGCTCATAGGCTGCATTATCTCTTCGTTGCAGCAAACGGCAAACACGACTATGAGAGTATATGATATAGCCCATAGGCTGCTTTATCTCTTCGTTGCAGCAAACGGTACCAGGACAAGAGCGACCAAGGGAGATGTCGCTGAAAGCACAACACGGTAACGATGGCAACGACGATAACAAGAACACACAAGTGACGGCAACGATGATTGCAAGAACGCACAACCAATGACAACAAAACTAACGATCAAGAAGCACACTCAAGCTGCAACTGAGAACCAAACCCGAAATCACGAACGAAGATTCTGAACCGCGACAGAGCAACAACAAGAACCAAACTGGACTCAACCAAGAGTCACAATCAACATAGGAAGGAGCAGTGACGGAGCAAACTCACCAAGGACAAACACGATCAATTGCGAGCAAGAGGAAATAACGTGTACGAAGAGGAAGTCGCACACACGGTCGAAACGAGAAACATGACGGCAGAAAGCAGAAACAAGAAAACTAGAGAGGTATAAATTGAGAGCTGAACAAAGTGGTGTTGCCGGCGGTCAATGTCGCCGTCGGCAGCGGTGGTGAAGCACGAAAACGAGGTCAGAATATGAGAACTGGCTCTGATACCATGTCAGTTGGGCTTGCTGTTTAGATTCCAAGAATTTCTCTACTAGTTATTGTGTTTTTTATAGGCTTATATTTTAGTGTCTTGAAGAGTTAAGAAGCCATTCACAAGTGTGTGAAGGATTCATGATGATAAGGTCTTATATTGGTTAAGATATTTTTGGATTTTACTATGAAGTAATAATAAGGTCTAGCTTGTCTGATTCACTCCTTAGTATATATACAAAGTCTTCTGTAAGAAACATAACTGAACCTAATCATTAATAACAATTAAGGAAATCCAAATACAAACTAGTATGATTGGATTTATGCAAGTGAATTAACATGTGAAACTTAACTATTAGCAAATATTGAATCTTACAAAAGCATATAAATGAATCCAGGGAATGAAAATATGTACAAAAAAATGAAAGAAGTTAATTGGATTAATAAAATATAGAAACCATCACTACTTTCATGATTGTTTAAACCTTGAAGCTAAGTAGTCCATCTTCATTTATGTAAAAGTGATTGGTCATTACTTCACTTAACCATAGCACTACTGATAAGAACAGTTTTAACAGCACATGCCCCCAAGAGCAACTATCATATTGCATTATTGAAATTTGGGCCAACAAAATGTATAAGACCTTTATTCTTACCAATTTTGGGCTATGACCAATCAACCCTCACTCTCTTAAAGCTTCTTCAAAGACTTAGGTTCCAACATAAGCATCCTCTCAGGCCTACTTAATGAACTCACACCCCATTTGGCTACTTCATCACTTCGGTTGCTGCCACAAGAAAAAATCCCAAATCCCCAGTTTGGAAAATGTGTTTGTTGGAGCCAATTCTAGCGGTTTCACCAACACTGAAGGCATTGTCAAAGTATTGGTCATTGGAAAATGTTGTTATAGTCCCTTAGCTAACATTGACCAAGCTTCACACGTGTCTGTATTGGTTCCTGTCAAATTTTATGGGACAAATTAGTCATTCACATTTTCAAAGAGGGACAAGTTAGACACTCTATCCATCAAATATTAGGGACGAATTTGTCTCCTGAAAAAATAGTCAAAGACTAAAATGTGCCTTACTTGTACAAGATATAAACCTAACTGACTGCTAGCTACAAAAAAACTGTTGTATGATGATCTTTACTACGGCAACATATCAGGCCAACTATTTTCTTTTCTCAAACTGATAAATTCAGTAATAAAAAGATTGACACCAGAAGAAAAAAGCCATGATACAGGCATCTAATAATGCACTTCAACCTTATAGCAAAAATGATGATTTTACATTCAATTACAGACAAAGTATGTTAGCATGACAGGCATCTAATAATGCACTTCAACCTTATAGTGGCAAGTAGTAATTTTGTTTCCATTCTGTCAAAGTTTAGTTTAGTTTTATTTCGTTTTTTCTTGACGTACTTCCATTTGTTTACATGTGAGACTAATCTCTATTTCTTGAGGGTTTGATGTTTGATGTTTTTATAATAAGTTCAGAACGTATCAAAATAATATAAAAACACTTAATCTTAATTTCTCCCAAAAACTTTAATAAATACCTATGCCAGCAGTAAACTAATCATAAACAATATGGAATCATGGGATATATATTTGCAATTTCTAGATTACCAAAACCTTTTTAACTTTTCTTGTTGTACAAGCAAACAAATCATATCAAGTTAGTCAAAATTTTACTCTTATGTTTCAAGATTGTGGATTAAAGAAAAGTCGACAAACACATTGAAAAATAGTTGAGCAGTGAGACAGTGTTAGTGTAACTTTTGGTTCTATTTGGGAGTTTGGCGGGGAAGGCTTTGGGGGAGAGGAGTAGAGAGACAGCTATAGAAATATTTCACCTTAATTGAGAGAGTAATTTTGTAGACAGTGAAAAGGGAATACTTATGATTAATATATTTTTAATTTTAAGACTATTATAAGATAATGTAAATGATTTGAAGAATTTATCTAAGCACTTCTAAACCCTCCAAAACTCTCCTCTAATACATTTTTTGAATTCCTCCGAATTGGGGGATTTGGTTTTATAAAGAAAAAATAAACTCCTCACTAAAGTTGATGGTACATTCTTCCTTCTATTTGTCTTTCATCCTTCCTATTTCTGTCAAGCACTCCCCTACAAACTCCCAAACAAGCCTCAAGTGTTTGAGCTGGGACATATGAAGTATTTGAATTGGAACATACGAAGGAGAAAGGAGTTTTAGGTTTCAAATCTTGATTACTAACATAACTTCCTAACGACTAACATATGATTCATATCATGTGGTTGAGAAAATGGACACGACCAAAGCCTTTGTAGTAAACAGTGAAATCACATGTGGCTCAAAGGACTTGGATTCTCTTCTTCACACTTTTCCTTCATCTTGAATTTTCTCCTAATCTCACTCTCTCTCATCGTTATTTTTCAATTTTTTATTCATCTTCTCTCTCCTCTCATCCTTATATATTATGATAGAGGGGAATGAGGAAATGAGAATATCCAAAAAGATCCCAAGAACATACTATGTTAACACATCCAACTTTATTTTATTCTCTTGCTTGCTTGCCCTGAATCCCATTTCAAATATCAAAGCCTTGGCCTATGCATAAAATAACCACAATGTATATCTTATCCATTTGCACATCTGTTTGTTTTTCACTTTTGCTAGTGATGTTTTAAGTGTACTAGGTTGTTTGTAATGAACAACATTCCAACAATCTATCTGGCTACTTACAGTGATTGTTGTTTGCTATAAATTCCAAGGAAAAGTCATATAGATTACCTTCTTTACTTTTATTTGTGGAAGACCCTTCATAAACTTCATTACTTGGGAAGGCAAAATGAAACCTAAAATTAGGTTAAGCTTCGGAAATTGTTTTAAAAACCGAATCAGTTGAACTGTTAAACCGATTAAATCATGAATTGATATTGTCTCCGATTCAATTGTAGTTTCATCTCAATTCGTGCGGTTTAGAGTGGTGGAACTAGGGGCCGAGCTAGCATAAATTTTGTGGGGTGACTAAACATAAAGGTTCACTTGCATTTTTGTCTCCCAACTTTCTTTGATTGACAAGTTTGGTTATTCTATTTTACTTTAGGTGATTTCGCTCCCCTAGTTTGGCAATTTTGGTTCCTGTGATTTTTTCATTGCACTTTTGGTCTCCACAAATCGGGGATTGTGCAATTTTTATCCCCATTTTTCCAAAATCAAAGATTTTTAGGTACCAAAAGTTCAAATAATTCACCATTTTGAGGATAGAAGTTGCCAAATTAAGAAAAATGAGACCAAAATTGTCAAAAGTAAAATAGATGGACCAAAATTACTACATTTGTTGGGGATAATAATAGACTAATAGACTTAAATTAATGGACTTGTTGTTAATCTTTTATCTCCTTAGACAAATAAACTTGGTTGGCGTGGCTAAATAATATATTTTTGGGATAGCTAAATATAAAACATATCTACTTCAAATACATATATTATTTTTGGGGTAGTAAGGACTACCCCATAGATACACTACCCACCGCCTCTGGATAGAACAATGACCTGGAGGTCTAACCCAAAGGCGGCGCCTCTTGTAACGATGGGGTAGCTATTGCTACCCAAAAATAAAATAAAGAATTAAACCAGTATAATAGCTACGTATGGTAATAAGTTATTGCTAAAAATTAAAAAAGTCATAGCTACCTAAAAGTAAAATAAAAAGTTAAAGCTAAGTATGGTAATAAGTTATTGTTAACCATGTTTTAATAATATTTTATTATCTTCTATTATTTAGCTAATCTTTCATCTCATTTCTATCATAATTATTAACTAATAGAGTTTTTCACCTCATAAGTCATACCCGGGTCGAATCTAGAGCCGACATCTTCATGTCTATGTCTTCTTTATGTTGTTGAGAAGCAAATGTTGTTAAAGGAAGCAAGAAAGAGAGAAGTTCAGAAAAGTGGAAGGTAATTTTAGAAAGAAAATAACACCGTTCAGTATTATCAATTTGGTCCTTAAATACTGGTTAAATAGTCTTTTCGAAATAATTTTTGGGGATAATTTAATCATCTTTAGAGACAAGTTTGACTAGTATTTAATTTTTTAATGGTCAAATTGACCTCTTTTTGTTTTTTAGAGAGCAAATTGGTCTTTAGTTTTTTGTAAAATACTTTTTTGGTCATCAACTCCAAAAGGAAAACAAGATACTTAAACTTCATGTGTTTATTTAGTATTAGAAAAGACCGATATAATAAAAATTATAAAAGCAAAAGAACAAAATTAGTACCATTTTTTCTCTCCTATATATTTTATTATTTTGTATAAACATTTAAAAAACAATAAACTTATATGGGGGCAACCCTTCTTTTTTTATGCGTGCAAAGAATATTTTTATCAAGTGCATCTAAATAAATTCTCTTCATGTACTGGGGGCAATTGTCCTCACAGTCCTCAACATGCATCCGTCTCTATGCAAAGGATTTTTTGGAATTTTCAAAATTAGGAAATGTTTGTTTGTGAGTAGGATACGGTGTTTAATAAAAAAAGGCCGCAGAAAAATTTATTAATCGGAGTATCTTTTTATCAAGATAACACACCAACCGGAAATGTGCATTTCCGTGGTCAATCAAATTCTCCGATGCGTATATTAGTCACCAATATGTATACCTTACCTAAGTAGAACCCAACCTATAATTGCTATCTTAGGTCCCATATGTTGCTGTTGCTTATGCATTTTAATATTTGCTGTTGCTACATTCAGAAACGAGTGCTTCAACCACAATAGTCGCCATAGAGTAGTTTGCTTGCTTAGTTCACAGGTATAAGAATAGGTAGGTTCAAAAAAGCAGTGTTGTAGAGTATAGTATTATAACTTGATTTCTTATTCTTATGTTTTGTTACTATAAGAAAAAAACCACAGTTATGAGCTGTTGTTGTTTTTGCTGTTCAAGCTCAATAGGAGAAGACCAAGTCTTAATTTTGTCCATTTCTTAATTTCTTAATTTTGTCATGTAGCAATCATGAATGTAAAGCTAAATGGTGGACCATCTCTGTTTTGTATTCTTTGTGTCCCCACTACTTTCCACTTTGTTTCCTTCTCCGTAATTTCCGTTTTTGCTTTTGGTGAATGATTGTACTGTTTTTGCTTGCAAAACAAGCATTTGGACCCATTTCCTACGTCTGAAGTGTGAACATGATTCCAGATATATAATATTTAAATTTGTTAGTGGAGGGAGATTATTATTAAAAAGCAAAAGCAAAAGCAAAAGAAAGAAAGTGGAAAGCAAAAGAAACACATGACATAATGCACTGATGCCCGTTGAAAAGCGGAGGCCATGATAATGTGAAAACGGAGAAATGCAAAGAAGTAAAAAAGTGAAAAATTTGTAAGGGAAAAACATAATGTATAGAGAGAGAGAGAATGCATGCGGTGTGCTATTTTTGTTGTTCAAGGAAGCAGTGCAGTAATAGATGCGTCAAGAACAGTGTTGTTAGGCCGAACCCGACTGTTCAACCAGGAAATGTCCAGTTCAGCGGTTGGTTCAAACCCATTTGACTCGTAGTATGGTTGAACCACCCAGAACTGGGTTGGACCAAATCAAACAGCAGTTCAACCTCAAAACAAATTTTAAAAGAGAGAGTGAGATAAATAAAGCCATAACAGAATCGAAGTACACACAAAAAGTGAAGCTTTCCATTGAATGAAGCCAAAAACTGTTGGATGAAGCCTTTAAAATCAAGGATCTAGTAACATAAAGTATTTCCTTGAGCTAAACATAGCTCAATATATGAGTGGCTATTACCTCAATGCAACATAGCAGATAAGCAAGTTTTTGAGCTCACCAAATGTCCCTCATTACATTACAATTTTAAATTTGGTTATTGGTTCCAATTCCAGCCACATGATTTAATTATGTATGTGATCATCATAAATGGATGATATGAGAAGGGAATCACGAGGCTGAAAGTTACTTTTTTTTTTTGGTCAAAAAATAAAAGTTCCTTGATGCTTCAGTTGAACTAAAATATTGTTATTGGTTCAGATATTTTTATATTTTATTATTAAGTAATAAGGTCTAGCTTGCCTGATGCTAGTTAGTATGTATACATAGTCTTTTGGGAAGTAGCAATCAATCATATTAAAATCACACATAATATCACAAAACAGAAGACTATGTAGACATACTAACTAGCATCAGGACAACCTAGACCTTATTACTTCATAATAAAATCCAAAAACAGAAGACTTGTACCTCATTTTCTGAATCCTGCAATAAAATAGAAGAGAGGCAGGGGTAAGTTGTAGTAATTTATAAAATTATATCACAGACAACTAATGAACAAGATCATGTCACTCAACTTGGTAGAAGAGAGAGAGAGGGGAAGAAAAGAGAGAAGCGAGAGTGACTTTTTATTATTTGGTTTATGAGAAAAATAGGGTAGAGAGAAAAAGAGGGGATTAGTTTAGTGTTATTTTACATTAAGGGCATGCTCGGTAAAAGAGAAAGATGTAAGATAGAGGACGAGAAGGGATCTGGATCCTCTTTAGTCAATAATCCATCCTGTCAGTGTAATCCTCTCCATTGGAACTCTATAATACTCAATCTCAATCCTTAAATTATTTTATTTTAAATTTTTTTAAAAGGATGCAAGAAGAGAGAGATAGAGAGTGGTGACACGAGATGATTCTATTCCAAAAGGAAGAGATAAGTGAGAGTGTCAAACCTTTTATTATGACAATTGCTCTTATTTTCTCCGATGATTGAATGGCTACCAACATATGGCTCTGTTTGGCGCGTCTCATCCGCTAGCGGATAGCGGATGAAACTAGCAGGTGAAGAGTACGCATGTATGGTAAGCACTAGCGTTTAACGTTTTTCGACTAGCGTTTAACGTTTTTGCGTACGCTACTTCAAGTAGCGTTTAACGTTTTTCGACTATCGTTTAGCTTTTTTTCATACGCTACTTCAAGTAGCGTTTTTTCAAACGCTAACGGATAGCGTATCACTTTTTTTTAATTTTTACCCATTTTATTTTTCTTAAATTACTTATCATTCCTTATTAAACATTTTGTCATCATTAAATAATTTAATCATTAATTAAGTATCATTTTACATTTTTCAGCTATTTTAACCATTAGTTTCACCAAACACATCATTTGCTATCAGCTAGCTTATCCGCTATCCGTTCATCCGTTATCTGCTAGCTTATCCTCTATCCGCTATTTTTTATTAATCATGAACCCTTTATTATGACAATTGAAAATTAGCTATAAATCGATTGTCATTTGTTTTTCAACATTTAGATGAGGTAAGCATTTATTTTCTAATCAAACCAAACAAAAGAAGTTTGATAGTTCTCTTTCAACTCCTCTCTCATCTATATTTCGCATATACCACACATATCATAAAAATGTTATGGATCATTCTCGAGCTTATTGAAAGGTATCCTTTTTTGATGTATATTTGGTTAGCACTTATAGCATCTTCATCTATATCTATATTATTTATATATTATTATATAGAAATGGAATAGGTCGCTTGAGAATCAAGTTTGGTGTCATATTTTCTTACAAATATGCCCTTGATGAAAGAAAAATCATGCATGTATAGATTTAAGTATTGGTTTTAAATAATTCTAATCCTTGAACATTTAGATTTGAGTTTTTCCTTCGCTCAAAATTTAAATTACGCGACTCTTTGTTTCCTTCGAGTTGGAGATTAAGTTTGTTGTAGTAACTCAACTGATTCACATTGCTCGCGTTCCAAAAGACTGGTCGTGATCAACATGGTATAACACAAGTGGTAGATACATGGGCTTCTTAACCATTTGGTCACGGGGTCGATATCTGGTCATTGCATATGGAAAAATACCTAGTGGGAGAGATCAAGCCCTTAAATAGATCTCAGCACCTCGGGAGATTAGTCTTTGTAGTTGCGCACAGTGGATACCTTTGATTTTTTTTTAAAAAAGAAAAAAGAAAAAAGACTGGTCGTATGTCTCTTTATTTACTTTCATTCTAGACTATTCACCCAACTTTATCCCCTCATTTTCCTCGAGGGGTGAGTTGATTACTTCTCCTCCCTAACTGTTTAATGCATGTGATGAGTGTAGCCAGTAGTGAATCCAAAAAAGTTTCTTTCATGAGGGCAAAAGATAATCTATCTAATATATCATAAAAAAAAAGTTTAAAATTTATACAAAATACCTAATCACATACATGACAAAATAATTCCAAACAGTATATCCAAGCTTCTACAAATTACAACTCTCCTCTACACATTTTCATAGTCCGAAGATGTTGTATGACAATTTCATTGTCAATATTACTACAAGTATCTCTATATATGTTGTAGAATTATAAATTGAGTAATTGGATATTTGTGGGGCAAACTCAACTTTTTATTGGAGGCAAATGAAAAAAATACTACGTAAATATAAAAGCATGGAGAGAATGTGATGGGAAAAACTTAGATTCAGCATATTTCACTTCATTTGTTTTATTCCAGTACAAATATTCATGTTATCACTCTTCATCGAGAGAGCCACTTTCAATTGACATTATACAAAAAATCTAGTTAAATATTTCTTCCTGTCATTGGAAATAAAAAATATGCCATTAACTTGACTCAGATGGAAGTCGAAGCTGTTTTTGTCACAAAATCAGGAAGCTTGGATTCACTACTCCAATGTTTCTAATCCTTAGTATGTAGATCTGTGAACTTTTCTTAGGCAACTGCATCTAAATCAACATCATCAGTCTCCCCATCTATGATTCCGGCTTCACCTTCGGCATCATCAGCGTCCAATTGACCTGCTTCCTGACCAATATCAGTATCCGAACTTAGCTTCTGAAGTTCATCAGGAGTTGTGGTTCCATCTTGAGTACCAGGAAGAGTGGCAGCATCAAAATCCATAGGTGTTGCTGTAGTATCTGTTCTGATCCCTTCACCATCCATCTCAGTTGCAGGTGTAGCAATCTAATTCACAACAAAAAGGATGACACAGTGATTTCAGGGAATCCATTTAACATTTGATTCATTATTATAAGTCCTAAATAAAGAGAGGAGGAAAACATAGACAACGAGTTGAAGATGAAAACATAGAAACAAAATTAGAAATCAATCAATTGAAGCATTTTCTCTCAAAGGATAATGATAGGTACCAACTAGTATTATTGAACGAATTAGGATGATTACAATGTATCCCTAGAGTATTCGAGAGACTCTAGACTCTCCATAGTGCCATAAGGCTACAATTCTTTACAAATGATTACATGCCCTCCTCCCTAATCCCTCTTCTCTATTTATAGGCTATATGCCTAACCAACTCAACCAACTAACAATTTGCTAACTAATATAACAAACATTAACTAACTCTAACTACTATAACTAACTACTATTAACAGGCCTATCAATACTCCCCCCCGGACATTCACCTTGTCCTCAAGGTGACTAAGAAGGGGAAAATTACAACAATACACAACAAATTCAAAAGAAAAAATCGTTGTTGACAACACAATTATTGTAGTGGTGGTGCTTTCCAGTAGTATTACTTCACAAGCTCTAGCATTCAAATTGGATTGCAGCTGTACCCAATTGTGAGAGGGCCAAATCTCTCCTCCATCATATACGAAATTAAGCAAACAAGAAATTGAGGAAGACCCCCTCCAACAACCTTCACAAACCAGCCACATCGCTCCACACATGCTGCCTTTGAGAGGTAAGTTATTGTTGGCTGCTTCCCAACTTGGAGACCCTCTTACTTCAATAATTGAACCACAAGTTGAGGAACTAGCAAACTCATTTGAAGGATCTGGTAAAGGTACTGCCACATTAGCTGCACTCGAATTTTCAGCCAAGCACCACGGCATTCCAATAGGAATTGAGATTGTAATTTGAGCAATCCCACTCGAATTTATCTTTTGGAGAATATACTGGAACAAGAGGATTAGAATCCCTGCACAGTGAAGCCCATCTCTACACAACCTTCCAAATTTAAAACTCTCAATATCAAGTGTGAGACCCACCAAGGTGACAAGGGAACTCCCACTAAACTTCATGACAAGCCCAACCAACTGCTTCCAAAATTTGCACAAACCCATAATGAAATTGATTATCAAAGTATTCTTACCATGGAGAATGATCTGCATGCGTAGACAAATTTCTCCTTGCAACATTTTATTGTGAGATTTGTAAGAGAGGATAGGTTGTTGGTGGAGATATCTGGTCATTACAAACAACAGGCCTTGCTTTTCATTACCCTTCTCCATTTGGACCAACTCAACATTTATTCCAGCCCAACATGTTAATGCTTCACCCAAACAAGTAATACTGCTTTGAACGAGAACTATTCTGGGCAGATCAAGTTGCCCTTGTAACTCACTTCGAGCTTGACCCCAATTTCCATAATCAATACGGATTTGATGCTTCAGGTCCACAGTAACACTCAAGGTACAAATATTTATTCCACTGACTTTTAGTTGAGTTGAAAGGTAATACCTCATAGCAATCTTCCAATGGCCACCAAGGAAATTAAGGTCCATCAGCTTTAAAACATGGCTGCAATGTTCAGTAGAGTGCGGAAATGGCCACCACGTACAAATAACAGTACATGTCCTACTATTTGCACATAGGTGGGGACTTTTACCTTCAATTTCACTTACAGCTTTCAACCACCTTCCCTCTTGTTGGTATGTTAAAATTACCTGCTGGTGTTGAGGTTTTGAATTCCCATGGCATTCCAATGCACTTGTGGCACCCTCCCTTGTGTCTTCATCTCTTGCAGTGCCACTTGGATCCCACTTATAGACAAGTGGAGGCTCTACCATGATTGAGATACAAATACTATAACTCTTATAAATCTCCATCAGCAACCTGATTTGTTTGCTAGCTCCTTTAAATAATAGCTGAAACAGATTACAGTGGCTGTCTTGCTCAAAGAGAATTAAACTCAGTATAGTTACTGCACCCCCCTTTTCTTGAGACACCCCCCAATTATTAGAAGATTGGGCACCTTCACTTATAACGATTTGGGCCTGTCCCTTTGTGTGAGTAACATGATCCACCACACTCAGACACCAATCAGACCTATCCCAGGCACACAAGATCAACGAATCACGCCCATTACCAACAACAATTTCCAATCTAACCCAATCATGCACCTTGAGCGTTTCCTCCTTCCCCAACGGCGACAACCGCAAGCCCTAGAGATTCTGTGTGGCCATGACAGCAGCGACGGTGGTTGGCGAATTGCTCCGGTCGACAACGACAAGCCCCTTTTCTCTCCCCTCCATACTCATTTTCACGCACCCCTCTCCGTCAATGGCGGCGTTTCGATCTGGGGGCTCGGATGGCGGTGATAACCATGGAAGATTGGCGCCGGGAAAAACACGCATGAGGGATGGCGAGGGAGCGCGACCTCCTTGCGCCTTCGCAGGTCACTTGTTGCAAAATCTGAACTTCTCATTTTAACTTTACCCAAAGTAATTTGGGCCTGGCCCATTAGGATCGGAAAGAGGCCCAACTCGTATGGTGATCGCAGCGGCGTCCTTGCGCCGTTCCTCTCGTCTTCGCATCTATCATTTCGCGCTCGCTCCTGCACCAGCAGCAACGGTCGACGGCGTGGCCACTCCCCGGTGGTCGTGGTGGCGTCCGGTGGTCTGGACGTGGACGGCGTTGCCCAGGAAACTCTAACCTTCCATCTTCTCTTCTTGTCCACTTCTCTGTTCCTTTCTCCAGTCACATTCTGGTCTGGTGGTTCCGGTGGCGGTGGTGGCGCATTCCCCACTTCCTCACTTTCTTTTCTGCGAACAATTTTGCGTACACAAGCACTGGTCACCGGCAACGCACCAAGAGGTTCTGGTGGTGACGGTTCAGCCTTGATTCGTTCTATTACAACAAGCTGTTTCGGCTCCGATTGTACCAACGATTGCCCAAGATCTGTTGAAACTCTCATGGACTCCGAACTAGCCATTTCTTCACTGAAATTTCGCATTCCTTTCCGGTGTGTAGTTTTCTTGGAAGCGATTCTTGAATCTTTGGTTCCTCGACTTCTTCTCCACCTTACCGTGATGCCTCTCATCTTAAGTGCCAAACCAACATTCTGCTTCGACCATATTTGGACCTTGCAATATTCAGTTTCCACCTCTGATTTCTTGCTTCCCAATGAAGATGTAGTTGCGCCTTGTTTCTTGGAATTCTGATTTGAAGACTCTTCTTTTCCAAGAACAGTTTCTTCAATTCTGTCCTCCACAAGATTATGCTGATCAGGAGTCTGTTTCGTGTCAATGAAATTCCCCAACTTGGGAATTCCATTGCTATCATCGGTGAGCACCACTGGCAGCCGCTTTGCTTGGCTCGACGATTCTGTTTGCTGTTGTTGCCACACAGCAATGTACATCTCCTCTATGCGCGCGAATGATTCTTCTAAGCGACGCTGATTGCGGATCTCCAATTCTTGAAATCTTCGTTCCAATTCTTCAATTCTGGAATTCATTGTGGTTGAAACGAATTTCTTGCACACAACGGATTTCCACGCGGATCGGGACTCGCTTTGATACCAGTTGATAGGTACCAACTAGTATTATTGAACGAATTAGGATGATTACAATGTATCCCTAGAGTATTCGAGAGACTCTAGACTCTCCATAGTGCCATAAGGCTACAATTCTTTACAAATGATTACATGCCCTCCTCCCTAATCCCTCTTCTCTATTTATAGGCTATATGCCTAACCAACTCAACCAACTAACAATTTGCTAACTAATATAACAAACATTAACTAACTCTAACTACTATAACTAACTACTATTAACAGGCCTATCAGATAACAGAAATTAAAAATCTTCCCAACAATTTAGGGCTTCTATACAGGTTGATAGTCTTAAAATTTGGGTTGGGCCTAACTCAACCCTACAAAACCGGCTTGTAAGGTGAGAGATGCCTCCCACTTATATACTCTTTTTCATGCCATATTACATCCGATGTGAGACTCTTAGCAGATAGAAACCAAAGAATAGAACCATGCACCCAGTAATAATTGGAACCACTAAATTCTATAGTCCTCTATAAAAAGTTATTTCTCTTGAGCAGATGTAATTGAAAAAAGGGGAAGTTGGATCTGAATCAAGAAACCTGATTTTCCTCAACTTGATAAGCAGTGTTTTTTGCGTCTTCCTTTTTACCACGTTTAGTTCTGTCAGTTGGTTTAGCTTGGTATTTAGATCGGACATCAGGTGGCAAAAGTTCTAGAGGTACAACCCCTTCAATACCATTATCGGTAAACTGCAATAGTATATATACAAATATATAAGCTTCAATTAATTCGAAAAAAAATTAAGCAGACAATACAAAGTTAATCTTACCTTGGAAAACCCCTCTAAGTCCTGTCGTGCTGCCAGCCGAAGACCTTTCCAACAATAAACCTGAGTAAAAAAGTTTAAATATATAAGTTGAATACTCTAAAATAGAAGGCCAACTGTAAGGCAACAAATTGGATCTAAAAAGTTTAGATGATTTTCCATTGGTTAACGATATAGGTTTTGACTTAAATGGAAGGTATACTTTATTAATGCTCTTGCTCTTTTGCTTTTTTAACTTCAGAACTTTTTGAGGATACCCCATTCTCAATAATAAAAATTAAATCTATTTCCACCCTGAACAAAACATTGAGCAGGGGATTACCCGGTTATTTTTGTGGTGATATTCAGCTTCTATTCCAGCAGAAGGATCCATCTGTAATTTTAGAAATGCAAACAATTTCAACACCTAATTAAAACTTTTAAAAAAGGCTACAGCTTGGATAATTAGGAAAATCATAATAACCAACCCAACCATATTAAACAAAGGGGTGAAGGTAGGAAAGGAAGACAAAATCAATATGCCATTTAAGCTCAATGAGAAAAACGTACATCTTCAGCCAAAGGTTTCCAGTACTCCATAATCGAAGGTGTTTGAACACGCTGAGGATCAGTTAAAGCATTCTGTAATTCAAGAAATTTTGTAAATCGATTAGAACAAAAGCCCAACATTGGTAAAAGCCATCAAATACAGTTGAACAATTCAGTATATACTCCTATTAAAACATGAGACAATATTAATTCTAAGGGAAATGTTACATGGACAACAACTGGTGAGACAGAACCCATGGGTAGTAACTTGTAAGTAGATTAATGCAGAAAATTTCATATCACAATACATGTAGTTATGCCCATGTATAGAAGAATGATATGCAATAGCTTTGACATGTTAATAGGATGAATAATAAAGCTTTTCTATATGATGTGACAAACTGACACTGATTCATATCAGAAAGAATCGTTCTCTTAATTAAATTCCTGATGAAATGACTAAAAATCCAAAAGATGTACCATAATACTGTTGATACTGTTGGTAAGAAGAAATTAGGGAAATTACACCTGTCAACTTATCCTCAACTAATTCACAGCTACATTGGCGTCAATGAATTCTCATATAAGAAGGAAAGGTTTATACACATTATGAAGCATGGGTTTTAGGGAAATCAAAAAGACAACCTACTACCAGAGCACTTTGATGCCAAAAAACAGAATGTCATGCCAATATCTAGTTATACTTCTAACCCTACTTCAGCAATGAGCATTCACAGGCACCAACTTCTAAAGAAATACAAGATTGAGCACTGTATTCAATATTCCTTGCATACTATTGAGCACTAGCCACTAGTTCTGCAAATAATAACATACCAGATTTTGATCTGCCCACTTCCACAATTGAGACAGTTCTTTGTTACCCAATCTCCATCTTGGCTTACTGAAAAATAAGAGTCAGAGCAACCAAAGCAAGATAATATAAGCATGGTGAATATGACCTGTACAAATAGTAGCATAAGAATTGCAATGGTTTAGGGCTAGACAAAAATTTTGTTTTATAAAACATGATGCACATGCTCGTGGATTTTGCCTAGTTGCATCCTGCCTACTTAAAATTTCTACTTGGAACTGACTTTCTTTGTTTTGAGCCATATAAGGACCTCTTCAGTTTGAGAAAATGCTTTCTGTTTTCATTTCCTGTTTTCACTGCAAAGTTGTCCATTTGTTTTCGTTTTGTTTCCTACTTAGTTTTCACGGTTTCATGTACAAATCTTTAAAAACAAGAAACAGAATGAAAATTAAGGAACAGTTTTGCAATTAAAATTGAACAGAAATTGTTTTATCAAACCAAGCAGACCTTAATTTTTTGACTCAGTTAACTAATTTGAAAGTATAGTCTATTCTTGGAGATTACGAAAGATTCCAATCCTAAAAACTAAAGCAGTTATTACATGATAAACAATCTATTAAACAACAAGTATACCGCTTTTTAGAACCCTCTGGTATTGCTTTCTTCTCCACGGGTTGTTTTTCATATGGTGGGCACCCATCACGTTTCCACCACACCTAAAAAGTAGAGAGTGGATACAGATACGAAACATATTCTTGATGTTAATGATACATGGCACAATTATGTTTATGTGGAAGAGAACTTAGAGAGGAAGTGTTACCGGGGATGCTTACCCAATTCTTTTCACGTTCTAATATATGCTCAATTTTGTGAAGAAACTCTTTCCCTTTTGGTGGAGTCAGTCGAATAAGATTTTTAACACGTTCTTCACATGATGTAATCTCTTCTTTCTGAAAAGAAAATATGCATTCCATGGTTACATGTCAACAATGCAATTTCAATCAAAACAGCAGCTTCTATCATATATATATATTAGAGAGATTGAGTGAACTAGAGCAAGCAAAAACAAGGTTATTCCTTTAGTAGAGAACAGTTCAAGTTCTCTCAGATGACAGGAAAGCAAAGACAAAATAACAAATGACAAATGTTCCACGTACAACCTCAAAGGAGAAAAGTATCTTGTCATTTGAGAATTTGGGGCCTTTGGAATAGGGAGATTTGCTGACTTTTGAAGGTTTGCATTGTTATTTGTAATCAAGGGAGATTCTCCCAATTCTTTATAAAATACTAGGTCCCTATTATTTTCTCTTTTCGGCAAATTTTTTCACCTTTTTCTTACCTTCTTTGTTAATGTCCTGTAGTAGCACTAAGAGGAATCGTATGCTCCTGTTTTTTATCCTTTTTGTTTTTGAATTATTCTTTATCACAAAGGAAAAAAGAATATCAAACTTGGGAATGTATTGCTGTACTGCTCCATTAAGAAAGCGAGAAATACATCTGATAAAAGCAAGAAATAAATCTTGATGTCGAATATGTGATTGCTGTCTAAATCAGATGATGCGGCTGTATTTATAATAGGATTGCAATAAAAACAATAAATGTTGTAATTGATATGTACAGCTGAAGATAATGTGTACATGACTAAGTTTCCAATACTCACTCAAGCTAAAGCTTAGTGAGCTTTAAGCTCGTTACAAGAATACTACGTATTTTCTCCAAAACTTGAAATTTAGTCAGACAACTGCTTCAGAGACTAGGTCAGTGCATCTGGAACAGAGACGAAGCAACGACAGTGCATCCAGGACGAAGAGCTGACTAGTGAGTCATAAGTAACCGACAAGTCTTGACGTATAGGTTTAACTTAAGGGGACATATGCTGTGCAGGGTCTTTTTTCATTCCTAAGAATCAAGATTTCTAGGAATGTGTAAAATGTGTTTGGTATTGTTAGAATGTAAAATAATATCTCAGTATCTATATATTATGTTAGAATATCTGATATGATTTGTCATATCAATTAGTATTTATTAGTATCAATTAGGGTTATTGAGTCTTAAATGTAATTGATTCCTATTTTATTATAAATAGATATGAGTGTGTTCTATTTTAGACACACAGAGACACAAATTCAACATGGTTTTCACACCAATCATTCCCCCCTTCTCTAAGCAGTCAATCATATGCCTTTTGTAAATAAATCAAACCATGTGTAAGTTGTTGAAGACATGGAGTTTTATATAAAGAGGAAAATGAAAGAACCAAGACTTTGAATTATATGGTTTGATATAATACACGGTTATCATTTTATAAAAATAGGAAAGACAAGATGAGCATTCAAAGTTGAAACATAAATCTTTAATGGAGGAAGCAGGAACATTATACATTAGTATTTAGAGTCCGTGGTCAATTTTCAAGCTTTAAATATCAAGTAAAAAGTTAGCTTCTTATTAGGACATAAATCATGTTCAATGTACCTTTGAAAGACGGCGAAGAAGTTGATTGCAGGTTCTCAACATCACAAGTTTTCCTCGAGCAAAAAGTTCTTGCTGCGTGAAAGTTCCACATAAATACAGGTCATTTATGCAACATTTATACAATAAATAGCTAATTAGAGCAGCACAAAGAGCTAGAAACAACTGAGAAATATACCTTTCCCAATATATCTTGTTTACTCTCTATATAGGCAAAAATATCCTTGCAGTTTTTCATTGTAGACATTTCTGTCAAGTCTTCCAACAATTGAAAAATCATACCACCTTCAATGTGTTCCTTTTCACAAAGATATAGGACTATATCTGAAAAGTGAAAACCACATACAAATATGAGCAGGAGAGAAACAAAGAGGATTTGACAATTAAAACATAGCTAGAACTCATTAAAGTATTCTGAAGTGGACAAAAATAGGAATCAATTACATTTAAGACTCGATAAACCTAATTGATATGGAAAATCATATCAGAAATTCTAACATAATATATAGATATTATGAGATATTATTTTATATTCTAACACTCCCCCTCAAGCTAAAGCTTACTAAGCTTTTAAGCTTGATACATAAAACTTGAAACTAAATCTAGCCTCGATATTTGTGAGTCATAGCCAACATAAGACACCATCGGAATGACCGTCGATGGGAAGAGAAGTCATCACTAATGATCATTATGTGGGAAAGAGATACCACCGGAATGACCGTCGATGGGAAGAGAAGACACCACATTTATAAGTCATTAATGAGAAAGAAAGGCATAACGGACAAAACGAGAACCAGATCTGATGTTTGAAGAGGAGAGAAAAAGTGACAGTTTGAACTGTAACGAACCATTCGTGCACCAAAACCAAAAAGTAACCACAAATCTAGGACCTGAAGAGGAAGGCGACTCCGATGACAAAAAGAACAGCAGGAACAGTGACCGGACGCGCCGGCACGCGCGACTGAGGACGACGGCGAGTGGAAGATTTTGTCGGAGGTAGATCGGCGCGTACGAGCGCGTGACTGGGCCGGTGAGGTTGGAACTTGGACCGCTGTGTAGATCGGGAGGAGGCGAACCTGATGGTGGTGGTTTCGTCGAGAAAGGTCGCCGGAAAATTTTCCGGCACGATGGCTGACGGTGGTTCTGGTCGGAAAACACGTCGGAAAGATGAACACGACAGAGGGAAGCAGAAACCGGAAAACTAAAAAAGTGATTGTAGTAGTGAAACAGGGAATAAATTGAAAAGTGAGAATGGTGGTGCTGCCGCCGGCAACGGAGGTGTAGCACAGAGACGAGGTCAGAATATCTGAACCCGCTCTGATACCATGTTGAATTTGTGATTGTCTCTGTGTCTAAAATAGAGCACACTCTTATATATTTATAATAAAATAGGAATCAATTACATTTAAGACTCAATAAACCTAATTGATATGGAAAATCATATCAGAAATTCAAACATAATATATAGATATTATGAGATATTATTTTATATTCTAACAGAGATTAATCTTCAAAAAATTATTACCTTCAAATAATTGAACAATATGAGACACTGCACAAGAACATGACGTCGAAAACTTGGATCCTTTAACTATTAGAAACTCCGCCAGTAAAAGGAAACAAAAACAAGAGGAAATACTAAGTCAGGGCTTGAACATCTTGACTGAAAGTTGATCACACATGTTTGGTAGGAAGCATCAAGACTTGTCAATCTGCTCACCTCTAGACCCATTAGTTTACTGCTTGTGAGATATTTTATACTAAAGTTAACTGCCTCTTCTTCCAAATTATTAGCATCTCCCTCTTCGTCACTTAAAGGTTGTGCTTCAAATGTATTCAGTACAACCTTTTATCCAACAAAAATTATCATATGTAAAAGAAAAAAAGAGCAGTTTGATAATTGAGGAAAAAAAAAAACATGCATGCACAGACAGGAAACTACAAAATAAAAGATTACCGACAAACTGGAGGTGAATTTTTTCCACCTTACTGGAGCCTGAATTACAGAAGCAGGGTTGGAAAAATATTCCTGCATGAAATAAACAGAGACTGATAAATAAAACTTGTTAAAGTTCTTTTATTAAAAAAAATTATGTCCTTCAGCATCTAGTCAATGTGGTATAATAATGGCTCTAATAAGTAGAACCATTGCCCAAAGAATTAACCATTTTGAAATTGCCTTACTTATACATGGACCATCCCTGAATTTCAGAGTTTTGTCCAGATAAAAGTATTGAAGAAGCTGAGAAAAGCATAAAAACAGAATCGGGAATTCTCCTCATCTTCAGCAACAAAAACAAAAATAAATAAAACAGTAAAAAATTATGCATGCATAAACTCAAAGTCAAAAATCTCTCTGATCACTCTGAATGTGCAACATACAAACCCTTAAAAACTAGGTACATAAATCCCCAAGGAAGATTTGCCAAAAAAAAAACAGCAAGCAGAAAGAATAGTAAGATTTACATGTAGTGACAGCTAACTAAAAATTCCAGCATTGCCCAAACTGTTAGGATGATAAAGAAGAGTTAAAGTAGCTAGATTGGTTATGATATCCACCTAACAGCTAGAACTTATAAGAGAATTTGTACATCACACCGGCATATTAAACTAAAAATCTCAAAAGGACAGGCATCAAATTATGACATAAAGCAACTGGAATAAGAATTAAGGGGCTTTCCCTTACAGATTAGCAAGAAGCAAGTTGTAATTGCAGTATTGCACTTCCTGTTCCTGATTTCATAATTTGCTAAATTACTGGCATTTAATATTTATGACAACTTTTATATAGGGAAGCAAGTAAAATAAGAAGTATCAAATAACAAGACAAGCCATAAGTTGAAAAAATGCAAGAGAGCTCTTTTTTTAGAACTAGAATTTCAGAGAAGACCTACCTGTAAACCCCAAAAAGTTTCATAAAAATTGAAATCAATACATATGCCTGGAAAGTAAGGAAAAAAATTGTTAGGTGGATTAAAAAATACTAACCTTATTTAAGAACTCGCAATAATAAGAATGGAATAAGAATGGAAATCAAGCAAGCCAAGACTATAAACAATGATGTACCTTCCAGTGGTTCTTTTTCATATTTTGTTTCATTTGATGTGTTAAAAACTCCTTTGATATTTAAGGCTGCAAAAGTTTATCAAAAACGTCAAAGTGACAAGGAAGAAAAGGAAATCAAAACCAGAAATGAAGATAAGCTGCACACAACTGTACCAGATCGCTCTGATAATGGAAAGAAATGGGCCAGAAACATGAGAATTCTTCCGCAAAAGACCACATCATTTGCCTAAGACATCCAAACCAACACACTGAGTTATGGACTTATGGAAATCATGAGAATTGTACAAGGAGAAGAATCTGGACTAAATCAATCCTAATACAAACATGATTATATACAATGAGAAGAATATCCTAAGAATATCCCAAACGCAATATCGCCTATTTTATAATAGGAGTACATCAATACCAAGAGTTAATCGAGGACTAATTATTCTACTTAATAGCAATTTCTACAACAAAAACAATGGTTGACTAATATCAGAAGAACATGGAAAATATATTAAAGAATCTAGACAAGTACTCTAACAACAAGTACGGAGTCCAAGCTTTTCCATACAGAGACGCAAAGTGAAAAGACCAGTAATAGCAAAAGGCAGTGCAATTCATCTACCTCTATATCACTCCGATTTTTGCCAAAAGCAGAAATCCAATTTATATGATACTGTTTATGGGAGACTTTTAAGTAAAATAGAAATATTGTAAAGATAAGGGCCCAATATTAACCCTTGGTGCACACTTATAGTTAGTAGCACACAAATTTTTACATTTCCACCTTAAATTTTCACACCAATCATTCCCACCTTCTCTAAGCACTCAATCATATGCCTTTTGTAAATAAATCAAACCATGTGTAAGTTGTTGAAGACGTGGAGTTTTATATAAAGAGGAAAATGAAAGAACCAAGACTTTGAATTATATGGTTTGATATAATACACGGTTATCATTTTATAAAAATAGGAAAGACAAGATGAGCATTCAAAGTTGAAACATAAATCTTTGATGGAGGAAGCAGGAACATTATACATTAGTATTTAGAGTCTGTGGTCAATTTTCAACCTTTAAATAAATATCAAGTAAAAAGTTAGTTTCTTATTAGGACATAAATCATGTTCAATGTACCTTTGAAAGACGGCGAAGAAGTTGATTGCAGGTTCTCAACATCACAAGTTTTCCTCGAGCAAAAAGTTCTTGCTGCGTGAAAGTTCCACATAAATACAGGTCATTTATGCAATATTTATACAACAAATAACAAATTAGAGCAGCACAAAGAGCTAGAAACAACTGAGAAATATACCTTTCCCAATATATCTTGTTTACTCTCTATATAGGCAAAAATATCCTTGCAGTTTTTCATTGTAGACATTTCTGTCAAGTCTTCCAACAATTGAAAAATCATACCACCTTCAATGTGTTCCTTTTCACAAAGATATAGGACTATATCTGAAAAGTGAAAACCACATACAAATATGAGCAGGAGAGAAACAAAGAGGATTTGACAATTAAAACATAGCTAGAACTCATTAAAGTATTCTGAAGTGGACAAAAAGTATAAGTATGTAAGCTTACCCAAGTGGCCAACATAATTAAAACATACAGATTTTCAAAATCAAGGCAATTACGTGGGTTCCTTCTACAAATTATTGTAATACACAGAAAGAATATATTTTATAATAAGTAAAATGATGGACAAACCAAGAAGGCGGGGAATGTGGCCCTGGGCAGTTTCGTTGGCATCAATTGATTGTCCAAATTGCATTACTTTCTCTCCAGACTGTAATGCTGCTGACTGAACCAAAGTCCAAACAAAATAATGAAGTTCATAAAGAGACAAGAGACATAACCAAGGAAACAATAAAACAAAGAAGGGAAAAGGGCATAAGTCTATTGTAGTCATAGTCGATGTAATTTAACAAAGGGCGTAAGTCTATTGTAGCTATGGTAGTACAATGGATACTAGTCTTTTTGAGAATAGGCACCTAAACTTTCACTTTGACATAATTAATCTTTAAACTCTAAGTCTTGTTACAGTTGACCCTTTTGTTAGCTCGGGGGTTAAGTTGCTGACGCTTGATGGTGAACAAATTTAGACCCTTTAATTTTATTAGGGATAAGACCATACAACCACCCTAAACTTTGTGCCTTTCGACAAATAGGCACTTTAAACTTTTGATTTGTCCCAATTAATTCCTACTATTACAATAAACTCTTATTTCACCATAAGAAACTTAACCCCGACTGAACAAAAGGATCTACTGAAACAATATCAGGAGTTTAACGATTAACTGGGACAAAGTGGAAGTTCAAGATGCCTATTTGCAAAAGGAAAAAAGTTTAGGGCGGTTCTATAATCCTTTCCAAAGTGTAAATATTGGTATACTCCCTCCTGACTCAAATATCATGGATCATAGTTTTGTCCATTTAATTTTCCTGATTTCATGCACAAAAATAAATAGATTTACTAAACTATCCCTACTTAGTAGTCATCTTCTCACAACATTAATGAGCTAATTTAAGGGTAGTTATGGAACAATAGCATTAAATATGGGTAGATTAGTTGACATTTGCTTATAATTGAGTACACCGAAGTTACGCGTCTTTTTGTTTATAATTGAGTCCACAGTAGTACCATATAAAGCCAGTCTTTTGTATCACAAAAAACCAAGTAATTAGTAAACTCTAGTGTTCACTCAGCCTAAAGATCTTGTTTTTAATCCTTCACTTACTTCCCAGAACTCTTGTTTCTCAATAACAAATTTGTAGAATTCCAATCAGATTGTCATTATATATTCAACAAGCACAGAAAACAATTGACTAATCTGTGGACAAGGACAGCAGTTAAACATACCACAAATTCCTGAAGTAGCAGCCGTAGAATGTTTTCCAGTAATTGGTTCTCATCTTGGGCCAATTTTGTTTGTTTCTGATAATCAAAAATCAATAAAATAATATATTAATCAAAACCTTTAACAATATCAGTTCAAAACCACTAGAAAGCTCAATCGCGATCAAGGCAGAAGTGGAAGCTGCAGATGCGACCGAGACTTGTTTTCAAAACCCGAAGTTGGTTGACATGAAGACAGAAGACAAGAAACAAGAATCAAAGCCAATGAATGGGCCCTACCCGAGGCACATCTAGCCCAGTTAGGAATTTAGGTGGCTTTGTTCATGTTTTCATAATCCCTTTATGTGTTTGATTGGATTGTTCATAAGTTTTGCTACCAAGTTGAACTTGCACCTACAGTTTCGGTGTTTTAGGAAGATTGCTCTTCATTCGTAACAACTTTAGGTTGGCAGGTGGTGTTGGAAAGTGCAGAACAATGGTATCTACAGCTAGCTAAAACTGAAATTGGTTCATCAAGCTCCCAACAGTGGGATCCCAGAGGAGAGAATTTTGTTTTCAACACCAATGGAGCAAGACAAGTTTAGTAGGCTTCAACCGTGAAGATAGGGTTGTGTTGAATAGGGGTGTATTGTTAGGAGTAAGGACTTGTAATAAGGGCTATTAATGGGTTGTTAGTAATAATGGGCTGTTAGTAATAAGGGATGTTAGTTTGTTCGGATAAGGAGTTAGTTAGAGTCCTAGCCTCCTAGGTCCTATCATGTATAAATAAGAGGGCTTTAACACAGAGGTGATCTTTATTGAACATTGTAATCACTTGGTGAATAGAGCATTGGCTCTATTGTGAAGGGTGAACACTTGGAGGAGATAATCTCTTCTATTCTTTCCTTTCTTTCTCATTTCTTTTCAATAAAGCAGTATTCTTTTCCAGTACAATTTTCTGGTTCCCAACAGTCAATCCCTTTTTTGCAGTGCCTTAAATTCAAATCCCTTCATGTTTGTATTTTGTACCATCCAGACAGCACATTACCCCTTCCCCAAAACCAAAAACCCCAAAGAAGTTATCAGAATAACATGCATAATTGATTCACCCCACCCCCCCCTCCAAAAAAACTACCACCAATATACTGTTGGAGTGTTGTTCAAAACCACGAGCCGCAAACACTACCAAATCTATTCTATTGAAAATGAATCTAACATCGCTCATTAAAAATCCGTACTATTATACAGGAGAGGAGTTAGAATTTCAAAAGAATGAACATACCTGTGGCTTTATTACTTCTTGAACAGTCTGCAAAGCAAAACTTTCAGGAGGGCCAGGCTGTATTATAGCCCTTTTAAACACCTCCTGCAAATAATAACAAAACCAGACAAGACATAACCAATGAAATCTTGAAATTGAACAAAAGATAAAATTCTAATACTAGGAAAAAAAAAATTATCTAGTTTAATACAGCTACTATAAGCTCTGATAAACAAATTATCTACTTACAGAACTTATAAACAAACAAAATAATAAAGAAATAAACACATTATCTGAGCTAAAGAAACATCAAGGTATAAAGGGTTACCCATCACTCCCTTCAACAACCGAATCGACTACACACACAAATTCAACCTTATAGACAATGTTTCATTGAAAATTGAAGTGCTAAAAGGGAAAAGGAAGAGAGAGAGAGAGAGAGAAGCTTACCATGATGAAGTTTGAGCACAACACCCAAACTATAATTCTGCACAAAAAGAGGAAAAATAATTATATAAAAAAACTCATTTCAGTTGTGCAAAATGTTAACGAAGATGAATTGAAGTAGCCAACTAGCAAGAGAGTGAGAAGCTATTTTGTGAAGAAAACGCGGCGTTTTGAGTACAAACTTAAACAAAAGGGGAAAATGAGCTTCATAGCACCTTTGCCAACTCACAACAGAGTTTGAATGAAATGGGAGAAAGAAACTTACTTGATTCGTTGCAGTGCTAACAGAATCGTTGCGGAACAGGAAGACGATTTCGCAGAGGAGAGGAGAAGAAGCGGAATGGAGAAACGGAGAAGAAAAGGAATAGAGAGACGGGATTTCGCAGTGGTAGAGACTAGAGAGGAGAAAAGGAAAAACGATCGCAGATAAGCAACTAGAGAGAAAAGAAAAGAAATTAGGGCACAATTAAAAACTAGTAGTAATTATTAATGAATTTGGGATCAATCTGCAATTTTTTTAAAACTAACTAGCTCCTAAATGAGTTTCCAATTTTATTTTATTTTGATAAGCTGCAAACTAACTATCTTGTGGGATGGGGGATGTTTTCTAGGGACAAATCAGTCCTTGAGTTGAAAAAGGGACAAATCTGTCTCTGACATCATCTAGATAATTTATCACTTTTGTTTTTTCTTCTTTTATTTCGAAACAAAGTCATCTTACTTATATTAACTTATTATGAAGTAATAAGGTCTATCTTGCCCTGTGCTACACTCCTTAGTTATTATATATACAAAGTCTTTTTCTAAGTTCTCATCATCGGTCAATTTTCAATTTCATTTGACCAAAGTTTACTGTTACATTGATTATCTTCTTCACTAGTTCACAATGTGTTAAATGAAAAATTAAGAAACATTAAGCACAACTGAACCAAAATCATTTTGAACAAATTAAGGCAATCTAAACACAACCTAATTGGATTGGATTTACTGTTTCTGTACAGACCTTATACCAAAACCTTCACTACTACTTATTATTAGCATTTTAAGATTGACATAGGATTGATTTGTATACTAACTTGGAAGATACTTTATTGTTCAAAAGAATATAAATGAATCCATGGATGAAGGAAAATAAGAGATAACAAGTATTGAACAATGCTAAATAGGCATGACTCAAGTTGCTGACTGTGCAGTTTGACTTTTAACATATGATGCTAAATGGATTAATAAAATATAGAAAGCATCATTGAATCAAGATTGTGTATTCCTTGAAGCTAAGTAGTCCATCTCCATTCATGTAAAAGTGATTGATCATTACTTCACTTAACCATAGCACTACTGATAAGAACAGTTTTAATTAGCAGCACATGCTCACAAGTGCAACTGTTGTAAACCTCATTTTCACAGCTAGAATCAAATTTGGTTCCAATTAATGAGCAAGGTGCTGGTTTAGAATCAAATTTGCATTCTCCATAACAGAAGCATTTGGCAAAACTGCTAAGGATTAAGGAAAATTCATCCAGGAGCAATAATAGCTCATTAATTAAATCAATAGCAATATCTCATTAGTCATTAACCACATTGTAACAATCTTTATCCAATTTAGTGTCAAGTGGCAATGTATTGATAAACTGGAAATGAAACTTTATGCAAAGAAACAGTCAATCAGTCTGTATGGCATATCACAGAGGAGACAGAACAGAAAAAACATAAAATACTCTTTATTATAAATTATAAAGCATAGTAAAGAATAAAAGACATTGAATATTCCAATAGCTGAAGCCTGAATATGGCATGCATGTTCTGTTAACAATGAAGATACTAACTGGTTCACAAGCAATTCAAAGAATTAAGACCTCATTTCCCTTGCCCTCACTTCATTTTTAAAAGATATGTGAAGTGCACGTGAAATCTCTGTCCCATGCTTTTGTTAAAATTTTGAAAATGCCACTGAATAAAAATCTTGCCTTTAATTGTGAAATTTGTCAATTTTAAATGTCTCATATTGCTGCACAAAATAATGAACCATGAGATGATAAGTGCTTTTCCACAATCCTTGTGTGATATGCATCTATATTCATATTGCTGCACAAAAGAATGCACCTTGGTGGTCTAGTCAATAATATTTGAAGCTCAACTAATATATCATTCCAAAATGGACAAAGAAACAACAAAGGGTCTTCAAATCAGTGATTTGATTACAACATATTAGAAAAGCTCAAAATGGACAAAGAAACTAACATTAGGCAGTACAGTACAATCAAATCTATAACAACTAACACATAGACATCATTATTCTGAATTCTTCAAAGTCAAGCACATAAACTATCATACAAATTAAATGTAGCTGATCATCATTCTGCATTCATCCATGGACTTTGATTATCCCAACTTTGATCTTCTTCACTCAAGTCATTCATTCAACTTCTCTTCCTCTGCAAGAATACTAAATAACCTGAAAGATTAACAGTTCTCTTAGACTCAAAAAGATTATTACTAATCGTATATATACTTTATGTGACGGTTGAAATTAACAAAAATTAAATTGGAGTCGGCAAGAGAAAAAGAAAATTAATGGGATAATAAGAAACGAAGAAGAAAGTAGTAAGTATTTCAGTGACTCATCATGACACAAGTCACACCACACTCACTCTAATATTGGTTCCAGCAATCTTTATGGTGGGAATGTGAGCAATCTTACTCCACTCTTTCCCTTGCTTATTCTGCAATATTGCTTCTAGAGAGGTTGGACACCCATGGATACTTAGTTCTGAAAGAGAGGAAGGAAATCCCTCTTCTGGCAACGACTTGAGGTTAGGAGCATCCCAGATCCAAAGCTGTTGGAGAGAGGTGAGATGTTGAAGCCACTTCCCATCCAAGCATTCTATATCACCAAGACCATTGATCTGTAGGGTCACGAGAGAAGTGGGTAGCAACCCCACGTCCATTTTCATCAGCCCCTCCACCATATCAACACTTCTAATTGTCAGATCGGAAAGACAAGTAAGGCGTTCCCAAACCCTTGTATTCCACAAATCCCCTCCAATACACCCAATTGTCAGTTGCCGTAAATTGATAGGAAAACCATCTTTACCAATGGATTCCAGATTTGGAAGATCGTAAATTATCATTACACGGAGCCCTACTAGAGTGCTCATTGGTTCTAGTAGTGAATGAAGCTTCTTACACGACCGCACCCACTGTCACTCATTGCCAATAATACCTATGCAACATAGCAGATAAGTCAATTTTTGAGCTCACCAACTGTCACTCATTACAAATTTGCATGAATAGAGTATAGGGAATCAATTTTTCAAGTATTTGGATTCTTATATTCAAATTGTGTCAGGAAAATTGGCTTGATAATGACTTTCCTTATCAAAGACTAAACGCTAATCCCTATTTATAGGGAATACAAAGACTCAACCCTAAATAAGTAAATCAAGAACAAATAATACTAATAAATACAATTAATGGAGATCAAATCAACTCCTAATTTGTCTAGCCTAAAATAGGAAATATAATTGCAGACACAGATCCATCAATATTTATTCCTGATTCACATCCCCCTCAAATTGATGCGGCTCGTCAAGGAGCATCAATTTGCTAACAATAAACTGATGGCGCAGTAACAACTTTTGTCAAAATATTTGCAGCTCAGGACAGTTGAGAAAGATCGCCACTCAGAATAATTGAGAATCACGAACACCAAGAAGCACACACACCAAGAACCAGCGAGAACCAAGAACAACCACGAACACCAAAAATACCACGAACAACAAGAACGCCAAGAATCACGAACACCAAGAACACTAAGAATACCACGGACGGTAAACACGACGACTATGAGCATTTCACTCATAGGCTACATTCTCTCTTCGTTGTAGCAAACGGCCCGAGACTATGAGTTTTTTTAATAGCTCATAGGCTGCATTATCTCTTCGTTGCAGCAAACGGCAAACACGACTATGAGAGTATATGATATAGCCCATAGGCTGCTTTATCTCTTCGTTGCAGCAAACGGTACCAGGACAAGAGCGACCAAGGGAGATGTCGCTGAAAGCACAACACGGTAACGACGGCAACGACGATAACAAGAACACACAAGTGACGGCAACGATGATTGCAAGAACGCACAACCAACGACAACAAAACTAACGATCAAGAAGCACACTCAAGCTGCAACTGAGAACCAAACCCGAAATCACGAACGAAGATTCTGAACCGCGACAGAGCAACAACAAGAACCAAACTGGACTCAACCAAGAGTCACAATCAACATAGGAAGGAGCAGTGACGGAGCAAACTCACCAAGGACAAACACGATCAATTGCGAGCAAGAGGAAATAACGTGTACGAAGAGGAAGTCGCACACACGGTCGAAACGAGAAACATGACGGCAGAAAGCAGAAACAAGAAAACTAGAGAGGTATAAATTGAGAGCTGAACAAAGTGGTGCTGCCGGCGGTCGATGTCGCCGTCGGCAGCGGTGGTGAAGCACGAAAATGAGGTCAGAATATGAGAACTGGCTCTGATACCATGTCAGTTGGGCTTGCTGTTTAGATTCCAAGAATTTCTCTACTAGTTATTGTGTTTTTTATAGGCTTATATTTTAGTGTCTTGAAGAGTTAAGAAGCCATTCACAAGTGTGTGAAGGATTCATGATGATAAGGTCTTATATTGGTTAAGATATTTTTGGATTTTACTATGAAGTAATAATAAGGTCTAGCTTGTCTGATTCACTCCTTAGTATATATACAAAGTCTTCTGTAAGAAACATAACTGAACCTAATCATTAATAACAATTAAGGAAATCCAAATACAAACTAGTATGATTGGATTTATGCAAGTGAATTAACATGTGAAACTTAACTATTAGCAAATATTGAATCTTACAAAAGCATATAAATGAATCCAGGGAATGAAAATATGTACAAAAAAATGAAAGAAGTTAATTGGATTAATAAAATATAGAAACCATCACTACTTTCATGATTGTTTAAACCTTGAAGCTAAGTAGTCCATCTTCATTTATGTAAAAGTGATTGGTCATTACTTCACTTAACCATAGCACTACTGATAAGAACAGTTTTAACAGCACATGCCCCCAAGAGCAACTATCATATTGCATTATTGAAATTTGGGCCAACAAAATGTATAAGACCTTTATTCTTACCAATTTTGGGCTATGACCAATCAACCCTCACTCTCTTAAAGCTTCTTCAAAGACTTAGGTTCCAACATAAGCATCCTCTCAGGCCTACTTAATGAACTCACACCCCATTTGGCTACTTCATCACTTCGGTTGCTGCCACAAGAAAAAATCCCAAATCCCCAGTTTGGAAAATGTGTTTGTTGGAGCCAATTCTAGCGGTTTCACCAACACTGAAGGCATTGTCAAAGTATTGGTCATTGGAAAATGTTGTTATAGTCCCTTAGCTAACATTGACCAAGCTTCACACGTGTCTGTATTGGTTCCTGTCAAATTTTATGGGACAAATTAGTCATTCACATTTTCAAAGAGGGACAAGTTAGACACTCTATCCATCAAATATTAGGGACGAATTTGTCTCCTGAAAAAATAGTCAAAGACTAAAATGTGCCTTACTTGTACAAGATATAAACCTAACTGACTGCTAGCTACAAAAAAACTGTTGTATGATGATCTTTACTACGGCAACATATCAGGCCAACTATTTTCTTTTCTCAAACTGATAAATTCAGTAATAAAAAGATTGACACCAGAAGAAAAAAGCCATGATACAGGCATCTAATAATGCACTTCAACCTTATAGCAAAAATGATGATTTTACATTCAATTACAGACAAAGTATGTTAGCATGACAGGCATCTAATAATGCACTTCAACCTTATAGTGGCAAGTAGTAATTTTGTTTCCATTCTGTCAAAGTTTAGTTTAGTTTTATTTCGTTTTTTCTTGACGTACTTCCATTTGTTTACATGTGAGACTAATCTCTATTTCTTGAGGGTTTGATGTTTGATGTTTTTATAATAAGTTCAGAACGTATCAAAATAATATAAAAACACTTAATCTTAATTTCTCCCAAAAACTTTAATAAATACCTATGCCAGCAGTAAACTAATCATAAACAATATGGAATCATGGGATATATATTTGCAATTTCTAGATTACCAAAACCTTTTTAACTTTTCTTGTTGTACAAGCAAACAAATCATATCAAGTTAGTCAAAATTTTACTCTTATGTTTCAAGATTGTGGATTAAAGAAAAGTCGACAAACACATTGAAAAATAGTTGAGCAGTGAGACAGTGTTAGTGTAACTTTTGGTTCTATTTGGGAGTTTGGCGGGGAAGGCTTTGGGGGAGAGGAGTAGAGAGACAGCTATAGAAATATTTCACCTTAATTGAGAGAGTAATTTTGTAGACAGTGAAAAGGGAATACTTATGATTAATATATTTTTAATTTTAAGACTATTATAAGATAATGTAAATGATTTGAAGAATTTATCTAAGCACTTCTAAACCCTCCAAAACTCTCCTCTAATACATTTTTTGAATTCCTCCGAATTGGGGGGATTTGGTTTTATAAAGAAAAAATAAACTCCTCACTAAAGTTGATGGTACATTCTTCCTTCTATTTGTCTTTCATCCTTCCTATTTCTGTCAAGCACTCCCCTACAAACTCCCAAACAAGCCTCAAGTGTTTGAGCTGGGACATATGAAGTATTTGAATTGGAACATACGAAGGAGAAAGGAGTTTTAGGTTTCAAATCTTGATTACTAACATAACTTCCTAACGACTAACATATGATTCATATCATGTGGTTGAGAAAATGGACACGACCAAAGCCTTTGTAGTAAACAGTGAAATCACATGTGGCTCAAAGGACTTGGATTCTCTTCTTCACACTTTTCCTTCATCTTGAATTTTCTCCTAATCTCACTCTCTCTCATCGTTATTTTTCAATTTTTTATTCATCTTCTCTCTCCTCTCATCCTTATATATTATGATAGAGGGGAATGAGGAAATGAGAATATCCAAAAAGATCCCAAGAACATACTATGTTAACACATCCAACTTTATTTTATTCTCTTGCTTGCTTGCCCTGAATCCCATTTCAAATATCAAAGCCTTGGCCTATGCATAAAATAACCACAATGTATATCTTATCCATTTGCACATCTGTTTGTTTTTCACTTTTGCTAGTGATGTTTTAAGTGTACTAGGTTGTTTGTAATGAACAACATTCCAACAATCTATCTGGCTACTTACAGTGATTGTTGTTTGCTATAAATTCCAAGGAAAAGTCATATAGATTACCTTCTTTACTTTTATTTGTGGAAGACCCTTCATAAACTTCATTACTTGGGAAGGCAAAATGAAACCTAAAATTAGGTTAAGCTTCGGAAATTGTTTTAAAAACCGAATCAGTTGAACTGTTAAACCGATTAAATCATGAATTGATATTGTCTCCGATTCAATTGTAGTTTCATCTCAATTCGTGCGGTTTAGAGTGGTGGAACTAGGGGCCGAGCTAGCATAAATTTTGTGGGGTGACTAAACATAAAGGTTCACTTGCATTTTTGTCTCCCAACTTTCTTTGATTGACAAGTTTGGTTATTCTATTTTACTTTAGGTGATTTCGCTCCCCTAGTTTGGCAATTTTGGTTCCTGTGATTTTTTCATTGCACTTTTGGTCTCCACAAATCGGGGATTGTGCAATTTTTATCCCCATTTTTCCAAAATCAAAGATTTTTAGGTACCAAAAGTTCAAATAATTCACCATTTTGAGGATAGAAGTTGCCAAATTAAGAAAAATGAGACCAAAATTGTCAAAAGTAAAATAGATGGACCAAAATTACTACATTTGTTGGGGATAATAATAGACTAATAGACTTAAATTAATGGACTTGTTGTTAATCTTTTATCTCCTTAGACAAATAAACTTGGTTGGCATGGCTAAATAATATATTTTTGGGATAGCTAAATATAAAACATATCTACTTCAAATACATATATTATTTTTGGGGTAGTAATGACTACCCCATAGATACACTACCCACCGCCTCTGGATAGAACAATGACCTGGAGGTCTAACCCAAAGGCGGCGCCTCTTGTAACGATGGGGTAGCTATTGCTACCCAAAAATAAAATAAAGAATTAAACCAGTATAATAGCTACGTATGGTAATAAGTTATTGCTAAAAATTAAAAAAGTCATAGCTACCTAAAAGTAAAATAAAAAGTTAAAGCTAAGTATGGTAATAAGTTATTGTTAACCATGTTTTAATAATATTTTATTATCTTCTATTATTTAGCTAATCTTTCATCTCATTTCTATCATAATTATTAACTAATAGAGTTTTTCACCTCATAAGTCATACCCGGGTCGAATCTAGAGCCGACATCTTCATGTCTATGTCTTCTTTATGTTGTTGAGAAGCAAATGTTGTTAAAGGAAGCAAGAAAGAGAGAAGTTCAGAAAAGTGGAAGGTAATTTTAGAAAGAAAATAACACCGTTCAGTATTATCAATTTGGTCCTTAAATACTGGTTAAATAGTCTTTTCGAAATAATTTTTGGGGATAATTTAATCATCTTTAGAGACAAGTTTGACTAGTATTTAATTTTTTAATGGTCAAATTGACCTCTTTTTGTTTTTTAGAGAGCAAATTGGTCTTTAGTTTTTTGTAAAATACTTTTTTGGTCATCAACTCCAAAAGGAAAACAAGATACTTAAACTTCATGTGTTTATTTAGTATTAGAAAAGACCGATATAATAAAAATTATAAAAGCAAAAGAACAAAATTAGTACCATTTTTTCTCTCCTATATATTTTATTATTTTGTATAAACATTTAAAAAACAATAAACTTATATGGGGGCAACCCTTCTTTTTTTTATGCGTGCAAAGAATATTTTTATCAAGTGCATCTAAATAAATTCTCTTCATGTACTGGGGGCAATTGTCCTCACAGTCCTCAACATGCATCCGTCTCTATGCAAAGGATTTTTTGGAATTTTCAAAATTAGGAAATGTTTGTTTGTGAGTAGGATACGGTGTTTAATAAAAAAAGGCCGCAGAAAAATTTATTAATCGGAGTATCTTTTTATCAAGATAACACACCAACCGGAAATGTGCATTTCCGTGGTCAATCAAATTCTCCGATGCGTATATTAGTCACCAATATGTATACCTTACCTAAGTAGAACCCAACCTATAATTGCTATCTTAGGTCCCATATGTTGCTGTTGCTTATGCATTTTAATATTTGCAATATAAGAACATCTTTAGTTGACACAATTATCCACCTGTTATGAATAAATGCTAAGTTCGTTACTAAATGTTGAAACTAAACAACCCTTTAGACGTTGTACCTCTTTCTGATTTATATACTAAACTATAAGACGTCTTGATAATGATATCAAACAAGATCAGCCAAATAAGAGGGATAAATTTGAATGTTTTTTAAAAAAAAAAAGTTTACAAGCATAAAATATGGATGTTATTTTTTATATATCCTATATCCTATATATTCTAAAGCTAGTATTCATCCTGAGGAGGCAAATTGGTCACAAAAAGCATTGTCACACACAATGCAGTGGAATCACAAATCTGTTCAAAACTATATCCCCCACTTTTCTCAAATCTGCATATTGATTATACTTATCTTTTTTTTATCATTATTGATTATACTGATTATACTTATCCAAGTAATTGTAGATTAAATTGAAGAGATATACTGATTTACAAAAACCAACATTTCATTTTCAATTTCTTGTTTGGATTATTAACTGCTTCCGAACTTATTTGGTGTGTTTGCCTGTTTATAATGTAAACTTAGCAATTTCTCTTACAATCACTACGTTTACCATTCTGATACGATTTTAAAGAATGAATAAAATACAAAATCATAATAAAATATTTGTTTAGTACATAGGTGTCTCTTCATTTGACTTTTTCTCATTGTAACTTGCTAGAAAGGTAGGTAAAAAGGGTGCTGCCATGAACCTTGGTTTAGTTTTTCGACCTGAACAAACCCAAACCAAAAATTCTCTTCATCTTCCTGAAGATACTAGAGTTCTTTGTTCCTTTGACGGGCAACGCAGAAGCGAGCTCTCCTGCAAACAATAATGAGTCAGACTAGCATCAAAGGTTTTAACGAGGTTACATTCCTTTAAAAAAAAATAATGTGCATCGAATCAATATGCAACTGCCAGTAGCCTATTCAAGTCAAAAGATATATCAATTGTACTATCTAGTGTCCCCTATTGTTGTGCTTGCTAGGTTTAGTGGATTGAAGTATGTGTCTGACACGCATACACACAAATATAAATAACTCTTGTCTCAATAAATTAGCTCAATTGACGAGCTAAGAGATGTGTGGGAACCTTAGAAACTAACATCTCTCCCTCCACTAGCAACCTATGGGCTATCGATTCTATTCACAGAACAGTATACAAAACAGCTTAAATCAAATACCTGTACCCTCAGGAACATTAAAAGGAGAAGGTGAATCAGAGCTCAAAAGATATGGTTTCCTTGCCCAATACTCTTGAAACCTCTGTTTAGCATACTCCTTGTAGTCAAATTCGATTGTGTTTACTTGTCCCTGAAAAAAATAATCAGAAGATAAGGCAATGAAGAATAAATTTCCTATCCTTATTCCTACTATACATCTAATAATCAATATGGAGAAGTAATCACATGCTAGTGGCCGTGAAATACATAACCACTTCAGATGGGAGCAAGTACAAGTACAGCCAACACCTGGATAGTTGCTAGTATTTAGTTCAAAAGCTCCATCATTAAAGAAATATTTATTACGAAAGGCCATAACATGTTATCCGAATTATTCACTCTAATGATCAAACTCCAGGTTTGGTGCTTGATCCACAAATGTCATACAACTTTCATCGCAATATTCGAATGTAAATCTCAAAAAGTGACCAAAATAACTTTCTGAAATCTTAGAAGAGTAAAAGAAAACAATATTTCGATTTCCATGATGGTGATGGTGATGATACATATAATATTGGCGTAAAAGTGAAGAATCAGGATACAAGGGGAAGGTATAATGCCTCTAGCATCCCAAAATAAAGACAAAAGTTGGAGATTCAATGGGTTTATTGAGACAAAGAAAAGTTTGATAGATATATCTCAGATTAAAACACAGAAAAACAAGGGTGAAAACAACCTTATTGGCTCCCGTAAGGTCGCCCTCCATAAAGAAACACTGGATTTTTTTTTAAATATTTTTTTGAGTTAAGCATTCATCACGAACTATTTTCCTGTGATATCATGAATAGCAAATAATACTCTTGCCATTAATTCCAACAGCTGCAATATAATACACAGACAAAAGGCCAGCAGAATACATTACATATCCACTATCCACTTTTCTTTTATCGTTTTATGAGAATTCAGAATCACTGCTTTTTCAATATCCGAATGCCTCTATCGATATGGCGCGCAAAAACCTAGTATGCTGAATAACTTATCCCTCTCGAAGGTCTCAACCCGCACCCAAGAGTGACAAAAAGCATAATAGTTATAAAATTTTTGAAAGTAAGAAAGTGGGAATACCGAGATTATTCCCCAAAGGCCCCAAAATAGATGATTTGCAAGTGTATACTTTTCAACTGCTTGAAGTAGATGCTCCAGTTCACTGTCACTTGGTTTCTCATCTGCAGCAAGTCCCACAATGTCAACAACACAACATAACAATCTGTTTCTTAAGGTCGGCTATGATTATATAAATATTGAAATACAGGGTATATCAACAATTGATCTGTGTTATTTACTAATTTACTAAATTAGATAATGCAACTTGGTTGTTCCAACCATGAAATAGAGTATCAACGCCAGTAAATTGAAAACAAACACCTATTCCTCTTCAAAAGTTTTACTTTTACCCTAGAAGACCGATCAATGTTAAATTAAAGAACAAGAAAGCCATGTATCAGGGAATCCATTACCTGAGGAATTCAAATATGCCTCCACGAATCTTTTACGCTCCTCCAAGTCTGTCAATATAACCGGCCAAATAAATAAAAAATCACAGGACAAAATGAAACAGGGAATGCTTCAAAAAGCCACATAGTTTCGTACCAGGATATTTACTGTAATCAAGAATATGAGGCGTCTCTGAATGATAGTTAGCACCCATCTCACAGAAGTGGTTTGCTATATCATAAGCTACAGGATTATAACTTGCATATTCATAGTCCTGTTACAGAAGTAGCATTAAATCATACTTGCTGGCTACACACATTGATTTCGAGACTAGGATTTTTGGCAAAATATAGCTAAGTAAAGGAAGACCAACAAAATATTTCAGTAAAATCAGTTTATCATACTTTAAGACATGTTAATGAAGAAATAAAAGAAAGAAGGAGAAAGGTGATCACATGAAAGATACACACAGACAAATATATTTATCTTTATATACTTCACAGTCTCGCCTTCTCATATCACATGTGTTATTAATCAAATCAATTCCCTTATCTCCAAGACTTCCTTTTTTAGAGGAAAAATTAACTTTAAAATGTAGAAGAGAGTTCTAGCAAGAAAGAAACCAACTTTTATGAAGCTGTAGTTAATACTGCTTAGAAGTCTTCCACCCATATTCAAAATGCTATTGTCCCATAAATATAAGTACGTGTATTCTTTTATGATGACTCTTTTTTTATTGGGGGGGGGGGGGGGGGGGGGGGGGGGGGGGGGGGGTGGGGTCATCAAGGCTGTGTAAGTCAAAGGATGGCGGAGAATTGTCATTCTGTAATTTCTAACAAACATAATTCTTCTTTAAATCTGGTACAATTCAGTTCAAGGTGGAAACAGGATCCACGGGACTTTTAATAGTGCAAAGAATTGTGTATACTAAGGGAATTCATTTTAATAAAACAATACAAGAAAAAAGTTAAGGGCGAGAGCTTTATAGCACCATGTTGCCCTTTTATGTGAAAAGAAAAAAAATCATCAGTGCCGGCAACTCTGTTATGATGGAAGAACTAATAAATTCTTCAGAGAGGTGCTGGGGAAAATTAAATATCATATCATGTGTCCACAAAGGTGTTAGCAACAGAAACATGATTTTACTAATTAGCTGAAAGAGAAACTCACAATTATGGTCACAGAATTGGTCTCTTCATCAAGCATTATGTTACCATATTGTAAATCATTGTGGCAAAATCCTATCCGCTGGTGTGCACCTGACAGTTCCTTTTCCAGAGTAAAGATTTCCTTGTCAATTGTGTCTAAATAAAAGGCTTCAACTTCTTGAGGAGAAGACAAACGTTTGGCCTCACCTAGCCAAATTCTGAAGCATTGAAATGAAAATATCTAAGAAATGATTAGTGTATTCAAAATATGGTAGTCTTGAAAGTTGAAACAAAATTACTTTGGCAAAATTTATACGAATAAGATACATAACTGATTTTGTCAAAAAAAAAGATACATAACTGATTTCTTATTATCATATCAAATAAATAATTTCTTCTATTGTACATTTTCAATGGTGATGCTGGGATGGGGGGTTGGTGTTTTGATAGCACACACTTGTTTACCCAAAAAGAAAGATAGCACATACCGCAATGTATCCCAAAGGTTGACTTTCTTATCACCGGGCATGTCTAGATCATGAAACTCCTTCATTTTGGCCGCTATAAGACCGGAAATAGATGGATCACGTAGATCAGATGCCGACAATGTCTGATAAATTCACAATGGAAATATGGAATATATGAGCACATCGAGCGCATAAACTGGGTAGTTTTTGATTTAAAATAATTGCCTAAATTTTGTATCATTAACATAGCAGGGTGAACAATGCAAAATGAGCATATTAATTTTATAATGCATCCATGTTCCAGTTTATATTCATGAACCAGATTGAGCAATATACTACAGCAGTATGATAAAAAATAAAGAAGTGTCAAATTACCCGTGCATGGATAAACTCTTCAACACGTCCATTTGTAAAACGTCCAAGCAGACGAGGTCCCTGCCCATTCTTTGACATGTGTTCAAATGTCCGGATTTCATTGCTTCTGTCAAAGAAAATGTCCACACCCTTGCCATAGATTCTAACTAGAACCTTCCGTGAGGTTTCCCCTGTTGTGGTTGGCCACTTTATCTCGAATACCTGATTTGTCATAGCCCCCTTGAGAGGGATCACCTGCAACGCACTTGCATCAAGTACATCCTCCCATTTACCTGCCAATGATTCCAGTATCTCCTTTGCTTCTTCTGGAAGGCGATCTGCTCTGCTGCTTACTGGGGTTTCAAAAACATCTGCTTGGCTGTTTGAAGGGGTTCCAATGACATCTGCTCTGTCTTCTACAAGATTTTCTGCAGCATCTTGTTTGACAGGATTTTCTACTGCATCATCTTTGTTGTTTTCAGGACTTCCTTCATCACCTATTTTTTCTTTCATAGCATTTTCTGGTGCATCTGCCTGATCAGTTACAGAGCTTTCTGTGCCACCTGCTTGGTCATTTATAGCATTTTCCGCCACATTTGGCTGGTCATTAAAAGGGTTTTCTGCATTACCTGCTTGATCAATTGCAGGATTTTCTGCAGCAACTGCTTGGTTGATTACAGGACTTTCTGCACTAATAGGTTGATCGTTTGCAGGAATTTTCAGATCAACTGCTTGGTCGTTTGCAGGATTTTCTAAAGAATCTTCTTTGTCATATATAGGATCTGTAGTACCAGTGGCATGGTTTACGGGATTGTTTACAAGATCTTCTTCACCTGCACCCATCGCAGAAGAATCCAAGATTCCAAGTAGAGCAAGTATTTACTGAATTATCAAGTTCCCTTTGTTTATAACTTCAATACCTGGAAAAACAAGGATAATTCTAAAACAAAGAGAAGAAAAAGCTGATAAATTCCAAGAAGTTCGTTATCAGAACTGCAAAGTAACACATTGTATTGATGTCCCTGTCCCTCCTTCCAACACTAAATGGATAGAGTTGAGAGAAAAGGGAGAGAAATTATATATTCATTCAAGAGCAGCATGAAGGAATGAGCTAGTTAATGTCCGAGACTGATATAAATCTAAAAATTCTATTATTATTTAGCATTGAAGTTGGAAAATAATAACCCAATATCTCCTCTATTTTCTATGTAGTGTTGGTTGGAGGGGAATGAAAGGGAGGGATTTTCTTAAATTTTGTATGTTTGGATCAACTTTTTTGGAGGAGAGGGGAAGGGAGGGGAGTGAAATCTCTCCTAACTCAAATTTGACTCCCCTCCAATATTGGGATTTTTGGAGGCGAGGGGAAAGGAGCTTAAATCATTTAATAAAAAATGACTTTTTTTTGACAATCCTAATATAAATGACTTAAATATCCATTAATAATATCTAATCTAATCTAATATAAAAGATTATGAGGATGTAAAAGTAAATTAATGTCCCTTACCATTAAAATCCTTCCCCTCTCCACCTAGACGAACAAACAAAGACTCCCTTCCCTTTGTTTGAACAAAGCTTAAATGGCGACTTAAATTGTATAGCTGGAATAGAGAAATTCTAATTTTGAACAAAGACTCTCTTCAATGGCATGTAATTCTTGAAAAACACCCAAAAAGCGAAAACAACAATGAAGACAAAGCTGGAATAGAGAAATTCTAATTTTGAATCCAAAAGCTGGAATAGATAGAGCCGTACAATTACCAACCAGACATTAAGCAAATAAGCTGAAACAAAATGAAACTAGACAATGATGGGAACATACAACACAGTCACCATCCAAAATGCTAGGAGACCTTAATTTAAAATGTGACTTCAACAAAAAAAATCAACCAGATACCATCAAAATAAGATTACGCAAATTTCGAGAAGCCCATCAAAATCATTTTTTCAAACCTATTTCTTATCTTCCAAACAATTTCCCTAATGAACACAACATGCAGTTTGTGAAGCTAAACTATTTTTCTCATTAAAATCAAAACAGTATCTTCCAAACCAATTTCTCAGAATCCAAACAATTCCACAAACTATGCATTCTCCAAAGCAACACATTGAATAAACATGCAACCAAAAATAACAAAAAAAGAAAAAGAAAAACAACCACAATTGCATGGCGAGTTTCCAACCTTACAACGCATCGAAAACAATTTTCTACTCAATCAAATAACAAAACATAAATCAAACGCCACAAAAAACATAGAAGCTCTGATCACATAGCATTCAATCAACGAATATTAGAACATAATTAATTTCTAATTAATTAAGAATTAATAAAAAACGCGAACCTCAACGGATTAATTTGGCGGCGAATCCAAAGCGCAAAGAGTGAACGGAAGAGTTGGAGTATAACCGCGAAGGAGTTGCCGGAGATATCGCCGGCGGCGAAGCCTAGAAAATGATGGCGTCGTTTACGGTTAGAGAGAAAGAGAGAGTGGCGGTTAAGAGATTTGAGAGAAATGAGTTTATATATGAACGAAGGAAAGGGATTTTGCTTTCCACCGCCAATGAAAGCTGGAAGGTGGTGTAACTATTATTATAATTTGGATAATTTGGATACGCGTATGAATTTTGGGAAAATTATTGTGTTAAAATTAGATTAGTTTTTCTCTTTTCTAAAATTAAATAAACTATACCGAAAATAAGTTATACACTTTTTTTGTTTTTTTTTTTGACACAACACTTTTTTTGTTAAGCATTGTTACCAACAAACTTTTGTATAATCTTAACTGTAAACTGTAATCTTAAGTGTAAAAACTCATTTTAATGAAATAATAATAAAATGAGTGTAAAATTAGTATATAAGTAAAAAAAAGTGTTAAAATGAGGATTTTCAATGAAATGGGCTTTTAAAAATGAATTTATATAGATTTAGATTATGGGCCTTTTAATATGTTGCACCTCCTTGTTTTTATTTTGCACAATCCCTTTTTCCTACTCATCACACTGAGGGGCATAAAAGTTCTTTATGTTCTTGTAAAAAAATTATTTTGACCTCCTCAATTTTAAAGCTTGCACTCAGGCTCCAAAAGTTAAACTTATTAGAATGATTGTCATTATATATTTGAATTGAGCTTATTACCATTTAATTAATTATCAAATTGACTTTATTCGTTTTACTATCTAACAACATGTAAAACGTTGTCGAAAAAGTTGTAGCGACTAATTTGACGTGACCAACCTGTATGAATACACGGGTGTATCGCTATGGAATCAATGCACTTGCTAACACTTTCTTTCCAATACTCTCTTAATATGGCAATTTGTTTCTTATAATTCAAAGAAATAAACTTATGACCGCAGCTAGTTGCGCCCCATTTACCAAGATACACTTTGACAACTTCTTAATATCAAAGAAATGATATAAATACTCTCACTTTCATTTCTAATTTTCTCCACAGTCATCTCTCTCCCATTTCCTCTTCTAGGATGTGTAATATATCAAATTTCGATCAGGTGCAGTTGTAATGGGTGCAGTCAGCTAGTTAAAGGCAGTCCAATCAAAATCCTACAGTTCAGATTTATAAAAAGTTTTTTTATTTTTGTTTAATATTAGATTCAAATTTGGAATCGGTTTGAGACAAAAAGTGAACCGAATCGCAAGGTAAAACTACACGCAGTTTGATTTGGTTCGTTGGCTTCCTAAAAATCCAAACCAAACCATTGCGATTTGGATTGGTTCGGTTGATTCGGTCTTTTTCGAGACAAAGTATAATTTAAAACGGAGTTAAAATTAACTGAAATAAAAACGGCTAACGTAAATCTTTAGGAAAAATCTGCTCAAATATATGTACTATATAAATTACTCTCTTTTAATTCTTTTAAGATACTTACAGTCATGTTTAAAAAAATTGAATTAAATATTTTATTGTAATTTTTAAATATATCACAACAATATGGATTGTTTGTAAGTGAGTCAAAGAATCAATTGGATTTGGGCTAGTAAGTTAGTAAGGAATGTTGTAAGTCTATAAGCCTTAGTGTTACTTGCGGTTTGGTTTGGTTTGGTTGGTGGAACAAAAACCGCGGGCCAAACCAAACCACGCGGTTGATTGAAAAAAATGAATAAATTTTACAGTTTGCGACTTTTTGCGATTTTCTGTTTACGATTTTCTATTGAGTTAATTTGGTTTTGCACACCCCAACGCAAACACAATCGGTACTCTTTTTTGGTTAAAAAAAGAGTACATGAATTCAATTAATGTATGTGCACATAAAATTCATTTTTGCATACATTAAATTAAAGAACGTGTTTGGTTCACCAACAAGGATTGGTCCAAATGGTAGCTGGACTTGGATCCACCCTAAGGTCTCAGCCAAGTTCCCCCGCGTAGATTAGTCATAGCTAAAGCTAACGGAAACTGCGCACCAAAAACATGGTAACCAAAAAAAACGTGTTTGGTGCAAACTCAATTCACATATACATACTTGAACTCACTTCAAGCTTCGATGATGTGACTTTAGCTGAAGCGGAAGCTCTGGTCTATGGTCCAAGTTTTGCTCTGGATTGCAACTTCATTGAGATTATCGTTGAGACCGACTCTCTCACCCTCGCTACTCTAATGTCTTCGCGTAACCCTATTGCTAAATTGTCTTATTTGGGCCTTGTTATTTATGGGCCATCTTCTTTGGGCTCCTTTTTTGTCTCAGCCCCTTTAGTCATGTTAGGAGAAATTGTAATCAAGCTGCCCACTATTGCTTATCAAAAAAAAAAAAGCTGCCCACTATTTAGCTAAGTGGGACACTACTCACCCTGGTCAAGTGTGGATTGATTCTACCCCACATTTGACTGAGGACATTATTGTATCTGATCTGTCTCCCCTTTGTGGTTAATAAAATGTTTCCTTTTAAAAAAAGCATGTATACATAAACTCAATTAATATGTGGATGTTTTTATTGGATAAAACTTTTTTTGAATGCTTAGGTATTAAAAATTACCTTTTTATTATTGAATAAATCTTAAGTATAGTCAGGGTCATTTTTCAATCAATTGGTTTATGCAGTATATTATTCATGATCTTTAAATTATTTTTTAAAAGTTAGCCTACGTGTCATTTTGTGATTACCAATCACTAGGGGTGGGGATAGGTTAGGCCGGCTTACAAGAGCCTATGGCCCAAGCATCAAGCTAGGTCAGGCCAGACTTTTTTAAATAGATAAGGTTGAGAGTTTTTTAAAGGACTATTTAGGTAAAAAAAAGTCAACTACAGGTTATCGAAGAAGTCTTCGTCTATCAAGCAATCCTACTTAAGTAAATATAAATAATATTTTATTATTATTATATTAAATTTTCTACTTTGTCTTAAATCATAATTTCCCCATATTTTTTTTCTATTAATTCAAAACATTGATCTGCATCAATTTTTGACGTATTTAAAAGTATTATCATAAAATATAATTTAAATCAGATGTCAATAGAGATAATTGTCTAAAAGTTTTTGTTAAATCTCGAAATAGAACTTAATCTCTTTGAGCAATTAGTTTAGTTTGTAGGCTATTAAAAAATTGTGAAATAAACTTTCAAACAAACTTTCAGACCTTGTCAAACTTTCAAAAGTGCCCCATAAAGTCTCAAAAGTCAGCGTATTACAAGTCACAAACCATACTCAGACCTAAAATTTTCAATGCAGACCAAAGTCAAGTTATGCAAACCCCAACTAAGCTTATTCCCATCCCTACCAACCACGCCTAAGTTTTCTACTCCTTATTTTTTTTTGTGAAAAAAAGGGGGTTAAAACCCCCACCAAACCAGCAAATGACTACAAAGTCAAAAAACCCTCTTTATCCTCAAGTAGAAGTGGACGAAAGGCAAAGTCGTAAAACATAAAATTACAATCCAAATTAAAACTATTTCTAACTAAACAGTTAGCAGTTCTATTGTAGTCTCAAGGAATCTTTGACCAACTAATATCACCCTCTCACAACCCAATACGTCTGATGTCTTCAATGATATGAAAGAGAGTAGTATGAGTGGAAGTACCACCATCCAACAACTCAGTTAATTGAAAAGAATTTGTTTCCAATCTTATCTTCGTGTATCTCTTATCTCAAGCCAAACGTAACCCGTGGAAAAGCAGGCTTCACCATTCAGAGAAAAAGCAAAAAGAAATTCACCATTGTGATCCCGTGCGACACCACTTGCTCCACCGTTTCTCACCGATCCATCCACGTTCAGTTTTCTACTCCTTATTATCACCTGGGTGATTGTGTTTTTTTATTATTTATTTTGCATTATTACTATTAATTAATTGAAAACAGAGATTTCAACTTGAAGCAGAAAAAATAATACGAGTAATGTGATTATGTGAGAGAAGTGTCTTAACTTAAGTATCACTCCTTGTCTGAATGTCAACGTCACAGTGTCCGAAGTCATTTAATTTCTTCCCGCGGAATCCGCTTCTTCTCTGATCACTCACAACTCACAACCCCCAACTCCAACCCTCTCTCTCCCATTCCATCACATTAAACAAAAACCACTTACAACCTCTCTCTCTCTCTCTCTCATGTCCACGGCACTGCCACCAATCTCCGCCACAGTAACCGGCGTTGGTCTCGGCTACGGCATTGCAATAGCAATAAGCATCCTCGTTCTAATCTCAACAATCATGCTCGCTTCCTACTTTTGTGTCCGCATCAAAGCCCATGGTAACCGCAACTCCTTCCACCTCGACACTGAAAATAATATGGCCCGGGCCATACCAGTGATTGTGGGAATAGAAAAGCCCATGATTGAAGCCTACCCGAAGATGGTTCTAGGAGAGAGTTGTCGATTGCCTAAGCCTAATGAAGGACCATGCGCTATTTGTTTGTCGGAGTATCTTCCTAAAGATGTAATACGCTGCGTTTTGGATTGTAATCATTGTTTTCATGCTGAGTGTGTTGATGAGTGGCTTAAGATGAATGCCACGTGTCCTTTGTGTCGGAACTCTCCTGCTCCGTCACCGTTTCCTACGCCGCTCTCGGAGGTTGTTCCTCTGGCATTTCACGCTAGGTGATTCGATTTGATTCTCATTTTTGTATTACCAAATATTATTACTATTACTATTTCCGTTTCATTTTGTATTGTTTTTATAAAACAATATGATGATTCAAATTAGTTGATATTATAATAGTTGATATTACTCAATTGTCTGTCGTTGAATTGAAATTTTGAAATAAGGAGATCTACAAATCAATATCTTAACTTGAATATATGTTTCAGTTTGAGAAAGTGACAATTTTTTTACTTTGGATTGTGTTTGTGATGAATGGTTGTTGTTGGAACACATTGCTGGGGAAGATGTTGCCGCTCTCAAACAATGATGAAGATGATGATGGTTGCACTTGATTCATACTAATATTTAGGTTAGACAATTCGCCCCATTAATTCTAACTAATTTGATGCAAGTGGGTGTCCCGCGAATCTGCTTCAAGATACTTTAGAAATCTTGACGTGATTTGCGATACTTTAGAAATCTTGACGTGATTTGCATGATCATAACAAGTCTATCTTTTGATAATTGTTTCTAGAAAAATGTTTATTACATTTCACTTATGCATTAGAGAAATATAAGATGATTTAGAATGATGAAAATGGAAGATAAATGGCCTAGAATCATAGCCAAATTCGTATGTTTATTGGCCATTTAGTGTCTCTATTTATAGAGAATTTCAAGTAGTTAGTGAAGAGAAACAACACTTCAAATAATTTCTACACTGATTTTATATATTATTAACCGTCATATTATTTCCAACATGCATGTTGCAATAGCTTGGTGGAAAGGCCTATTCATCACGAAATTGCATTTGCATGTGAAAGGTCCCTGGCTCGACACTAGGTGCAAATGCGGAGGCTGAGTTTTTTTTTGTGTGACCTTGGTTATCTCTGCGTGCAATTGCAGAGATTGATCACTCGAGTCGGGTAGGACTACAATAGACAGTAAAGCTTATTTTTCTATAATTATTAATAATTTTTGAAAAAAAAATTGGTTAACAAACAAAATTTAAGGTTCAATTCCTCTTTGAGCAAAAAGTCTCATTGTTCTTGTTAAGTCTTTAATTTTTCTTACTTTCTCATGCAAAATTAGTTAGTCTTTAAAATTTATTTATTTTATTAATATCAAAAGCTTCGCTTTTCTAATTCAAAAATCTCAGTTTAAGATTTGTTTTAGGCTTTAACATGTCCATGAAACAAGATATGAGAACTGAATTGTTGATCTACAAATTAAAACACGCACAAATTAAAAGAAAAGAACGTAAACAACTTGACACATGTTGAAGTTCGCCTCTAGATATGATGTTATATTTCCTTGATAAGGTTGTGTTGCTAATTTCCTAAACTTGTTGAACTACGCCTCTATTCCTCTATGTTAACATGAAATCAGGGAACTTATCAGCTCCACCCAAACATGTGCTTAAATGAATTTAGTCATAAGTTTTTTCTCTACTGGTGTTTACCTTGGATTTTGGTAAACACCGCTAGTTTGAAATTGCTTCTGCTTGCAAGATCAACTAGTAAATCCTAAGACCATTTGTGTTTAAAGGTTTTCCAGAATTGTGCGTTTAAAAGTAAAAAGAAGAAGATAACCGTCGATTTCTCCGCGAAACCGTCGAATTACTCCAAATGAAGGAGGATAAAACAAAGAGAAAATTTGCAGGGAACGTAAAGAAAAGGAAAATTAAAATTGCATTAATTTAAAGGGGTGGTGCACAAGATCATACATGCGTTCCTTGTACTCGTTTCTCAGTGCGTGTCGGTACTTTGAGCGTGGGAACTTGGTATGAAAACTTGTGACCTGTTTTTCCTATGAAAAACTACTATTTATACAAAAGAAAAGAGGGGGGAAAACTAAACTAAGTAACTGCCTAGAAATTTGAAAACTAATAACTGCTACTCATACTTTCGACAAGAACCGCTTCATCACGCTTCGACCAACTGCTAGTTCTTCAGCACATAACTGCTCTGTTTTCTGTCTGTCGAAAGCTTGTGTCCATTTTCCTCTTTCTTGCTTTATTGCTTCCCCGGAAGCTTGTCGAATTTACCCTGCGCATGACCATTTTCTCTGTCGAAATACTTTGGTCTTTGTCGAAATATAAGTCAAGCCTTGTTGACCATTTTCAATGAAGCCTGTCGAAATTACAGACTAACAAATTGCCCCCCAAAAATGTCTTTTTCGACTGAGTTTTTAAATGAAGAAGAAAATGAGATTTTTGAAATTTCTCTTAACTGCTCTAATGACGTCATCAGGTCGAAAATACCTTGTTGTCTTCAGGTTTCTCCTTTTTTCGACAACGAGCCAATCGACAGGTATAAGGAGGTTCTGATTTCAATTCTGCAATATTAACCTCTTCTTCGACATTTTCCTCCAAGTTTAACATCTCTGCCCCCTCAAGTTTTTGCCTTGACGAAGTTTCTAGTGACATGTTCGTCGAAATTAGTTTGTTTTTAATTTCGATTAGCTCCGTTAAGTTTTCTTTCGAAACTTTATAACCTGAAGCTAGCTGTGCCAAATCATTCGCCTCTTGATTTGCAATACGAGGCACATGCTCGATTATAATGTGATCAAAACGTTTCAATAATGCATTGGCAGCAATAAAGTAAGTAATCAAATTTTCCCTTATACACTTGTATTCTTTCGTTAATTGCTTGATTACTAATTCAGAATCACCTCTAATTTCGACTTGTTTTGCCCCCAAGTTTAACAGAATTTCAAGTCCTGTTACTAAGGCTTCATATTCAGCCTCATTATTGGAGCAACTTTCTTTAATTTTATACTTGTATTTAGTTGGAATCCCTTCAGGTGAAATGATTGACATCCCAACACCAGACCTATTTTTATGGCTGGAGCCATAGAAGTACAATTTCCACGGTCGAAGGTGCACAAAGTTAATTTCTGATTCAACTATTGAATGATCAGCAATGAAATCCGCAACGACTTGGCCTTTGATAGCCTTTAAAGGTTGGAATGTTAATGAATACTCAGATAAAGCTAAAGCCCATTTGCCTATTCTACTATGTAGGATGGGTTTCGACAGCATATGTTTAATAATATCAAAGTGGGAATAAACATACACGTCAACAGGCTTAATATATTGCTTTAACTTGGTACAAGAGAAATATAAGCATAAACACAATTTTTCAATAGGGTGATATCTAGTTTCAGAATCATTTAAAACCCTATTGAGGTAATATATGGCCCTTTCTACACCATTTTCATCCTCTTGTGCTAACATGCTACCTATTGACAATTCTGATGTTGCTATATACAATTTCATTGTCTTATTCCTAATAGGAGGCAATAAAATAGGAGGGTTCATCAGATATGTCTTGATCTCGTCGAAAGCTACTTGATGTTCGACATCCCACTTGAAAACATCATCCTTCTTCAGTCGAAGTAATGGCGAGAATATTTGAGTCTTGTCACTTAGATTTGATATAAATCTTCTAAGGAAATTGACCTTTCCTAATAATGACTGTAATTCTTTCTTTGTTGAAGGAGGTTGTGTTTCCATGATAGCTTTCGTCTTGTTTTGATTTATTTCAATGCCTTTTTTGTGCACAACAAAGCCTAAGAAATCACCTGCACTTACACAAAAGGCACATTTGAGTGGATTAATTTTCAATCCATATTTTCTCATTCTTTTGAATGATAGTCGTAGATGATCTAAATGACCATTTTCTGATGAAGACTTAACAACTATGTCATCTATATAGACTTGCATAAAATTTTCTATAAAATCATGGAACATAGTGTTCATAGCTCTTTGATATGTAGCACCAGCATTTTTTAAACCAAATGGCATCACTACCCATTCATAAACACCTAATGCCCCTGGGCATCGAAACGCAGTTTTTGAAATGTCTTCTTCAGCAATAAAAATTTGGTTATAACTAGAATATCCATCAAGCATGCTTAAATATTCATAACCAGCTGTTGAATCAACCAACATTTCTGCCACAGGCATTGGGTATTGATCTTTGGGAGTAGCATTATTTAGATCTCTAAAATCTATGCAAACTCTAAGCGTACCATTTTTCTTAATTACAGGCACTATATTAGCAAGCCATTCGACATACCTGGCAGTTCTGATGAACTTGCTTTTCAATAGCCTTTCGATTTCCGCTTTAATCTTCGACATGATTTCTGGTGCAAATCTTCTTGGTGTTTGCTTCACAGGCTTCTTCTCTGGTCGAATAGGTAACTTCAACTCAGCCACCTCTCTTTTCAGCCCTGGCATCTCATTGTAATCCCAAGCGAAGCAATCTTTGTATTCATGTAGCAATTTGACAATCTGCACTCTGAAATCTTTGTTGATCTTTGTACTAATATATGTTGGCCTTTTTATTGAGCCATCTCCCAAATCAATTTCTTCTAAGGGATCTTGTGCTTGGATCCTTTTGGTTGAACCCATTGGATCTTTTTCAAAACCTAAAGGCTCGTCATCATAGACGCAATCAAGCCTCTGGTTTTCGACAATGTTGTCTTTATTTTTATCTTCAACGGCTTCAGCAACCAATTGTTGTTGTAAGTCAGCTTCTAAAACCGCTTTTTGCTTATTTTCGGCCACATAGGCCGTAATTCTATCCCAAACAGTGGGTTTATCCATAAATAACTATTTATGGTCCATCCCATCCTGTAGGCTTGACACAGCCTTGTGGGTAGTTGTCTTCATCAATGCTTTCTCTATCCCAAATGAATCCGTAGTTGGGATCAAGAATCACTGAAGTCCTCACATTATCTTGGCTTTCATAACCATGTTCGAAGGAAATGCATGGCGCAATGCTCGCCAATTTCTTGTCGAAGGTTCTCTTGGTGATAGTATTCACCTCAACTTTGAAATAGCTTTGGTCACCTTCAATATTCTCAACTAGGCCATCTTCTCTCCAAATAATGAGCCTCTGGTGAACTGTCGAAGGAATTGCCCCCACAGCATGGATCCATTCCCTTCCCAATAGCATATTATAATTTGCCTTGGTTGAAATCACCATAAACATAGTTGGCCTTCTAATGCTTCCAACAGAAAGGTCAACTTCAATGGCTCCAAGAGAGTGGCCACTTTTACCCTCATAGTTGGTAAGGATTACGTTGTGTGTTTTCAGATCTGTTTCACACTTCCCAATCCTCTTAAGCATATGTTGTGGCATCAGGTTCACAGCTGCGCCACCATCATCCAAGATCTTGTTCACCCCAACATTGTTCACCTTTGCTTGGACATACAAAGGTTTGAGATGATTCCTCATCCCACAATCAGGTCTCTCAAAGACAGCATGTTGTTCTTCCACACATCTATTCTTGAGGACATAGTAACAGATGGGCTTGTAAGTGGTTTCTTCGTCGAAATCCTCTTCGACGTCATTTACTTCCAAACTACGTCATACTCAATCGGGAAGATTGAGACTACACCACACAAGACGTCGAACTCTGACCCCGAATCAGCGAAATCTGAGCCCACTTCTTCGTTTATGTTGAGACCTTCTTTAATCACTGAGAGAGGTGGAAATATCCTTTCAGTTGCTGGCTTTCTAGCCATTTCAAGAGATTTCGAAGGTATTTGTTTACCTTTTTCTTTGTTGGAATTTTCCATCTTGCCTACAGCAGCAACCTTTTTCTGGCGTTGATATCTACGCCATTGAGTTCTCGTCATAGGGTTCTTTCCTTTGTAATTATTGTTGTAGGCATACTTGTTAGATTCAGTTGCCTTATTTTGGTTAGTTGCACTAGTGCTGCCCCTGACCAATTTTGCTGGCTCTTGTTGATTTCCAACATCCTTTCCAGCATAATACACTGGGTAATACCCAGTACTCTTTCCACCAGAATGCACCCATTTCTCGACAGGTGACTTTGCTGGAGGAACATAAGTCCTAATCTGACATTTCTGAGGATTCCTTGTCGAAGTAAACTTATATTGGATCCCTCTGTCATTGTAACTGAACTTTGGCCTTTTGTCGACCCATTTTCCTTTGCGTTTCAGTTGAGGCTTCAATCTCTCAAGATTCTTGGCAGCCTCTTTGTCGAAGACAGCACTGCACCTTGGGCAAAGCATAACTTCAGTGTTATTGATCTTGCAGCGATTGTGGAAGTCAATCAATTCCTCTTCAGCCCCTGGATACACTACCTTCATCTTCTCAGCATATTGGTCTTCAGTAACCATTTCGACACCTACCTTGTCGACAGCTTTTTCTGCCTTAGCATTTTCAGCAACATCTTCAGTGACCTCGACCACATTGAGATCAACTTCAACCAGCAATGCATCAGCTGTTGGCAAGGGATCAGTATCAATCTTCATTGGTGGCTTAGATTTGTCACCAAATTTCAGCCTTCCTTCGCTGATAGCATTTTGAACCAAATCCCTGAAAATGACACAACGGGAAGTGTTATGACCTAAGAAACCATGAAACTTACAAAAGCCTCTTTTCTGTCGTTGTTCTAATGGTGGAATCTTTAGGCCTTTAGGCATTAAGATTTGACCATCAGCCACAAGCAGATCAAATATTTCGTCACATTTAGATACATCATAAGTGTAAGTTTTTGCGACAAATTTATCATTCACTAGTGCAAAATTAGGAAAAGAATTAGACATTTAAAGTCAGGCTCTCAGATGCTTGACTTGATATGTAGACGCGGTGGCAAACTTGTAATTAAGATGAAAAACTTTATTTGGTACGTGTGTTTTTAAGTCAAGCGTAAAGATGCGTGACCTTAAAAGTGAAAACTTTTAACATTTTAAGACAGACACGTATATAGCGTGACTTCAAAAGTACTTAACAATTAAAAATTGAAAACTCCGCTCCCTCCCTCAGATCATTCTCTCGCTACAGTTCTGTTTCCACGCTCACTCCTCTCTAGCGCTCATCTCCACTGTTCCACGCTCACTCCTCTCTCGCACTCATCTCCTCTTCTTTCCAGGCAAGCTCTTCCCCTCTCTGTGTGTGTGTGTGTGTCTCTTTCTCTCTCTATCGCGCTCTCTCTCTCTCTGTGTTGCTCTCTCTGTCTCTCTCTAGGGTTTTTTATTGTGTTTACTTTTTATTGATTATATAAATTTTAGGTGAATGATTTAGGGTTTATGAGGTTTTAAAACTTAATTTGGTAATGATTTAGTAGATTCTCTGTATTAGGGTTTTTGTTGTGGTGTGTTGAAGCTGTTGGTTTTGTTGGTTGGCATTGATATAGGAGATCTTGTTTATGTTGTGCTTATCTTTATAGGTTTATTGTTATTGTTGGTTTGTTGTGCTTATACCACCGTAATCATGTTCTTAATGGTGTGGCCGATTATCTTCTTTGGTCCCTTCTTGGAAATCAGATTCAGTGTTATACAATAGACCCAATATATGATATAAGTTATCACTTAGCATTATATTTTATTATAAAAAAGGTTTATACATAATATGTTGAATGATGAGTGATGTAGGAATCAATTATTTAACATCTTTATATGATTACTTTCTTGTATGCAACTATCAAATTTACGGTGATGACTCTGTCTGTGTTACAAAAGCATGTATTGGTAGATTTTACCCATGCTTAGTTTATTGTGTGATTACTAATATCTTTTCTTACCTTGAAATAATCTAAGTACCTAGTTTTTGTTGTTAGTTGTTATTTTATTTTGGAGCTTATCTGAAACACTGTCATTGTTGTCTTTGTTTTTGTGGATATTTTTGTGATGTGGATTTTATGCATATGAATTTGATAAAATGATGTTTAAGATGGGCCACATGAACTTTGATGCAGCCACATCATCAGTATCATATACTCTTATGATTTTGGTTGATCCTGTTGTTTTGTTTGAGTTATTCTTCTTTTCATTCTGTTATTTCAGTTCAATTCTTTGTTATATCAGGCTTGCATAATTTGAATGTGCTGCTTAAGACTTCAATTACTACTTGTAGTTTTTCACTAAAGTGCAAAACCATTCAAGTTCTGAGCTTAAAATATAGAACACATGTTTCATTATTACAAACAGAAAGCAGTTGATTCTATTTTCTTAATACATGAAAGGTCAAAATTTCATGCATTTGTTAACTTGCACCTCACTTTATTTAGAAACCAGAGTTTGTTATACAATAGACCCATTATAAGTTTCTATTAGAACTGTTAAATTGAATGTAATTTTCCATGCAAGATATGAGAGAGAGCACATGAAAGTAAGGGTACACGTATATCATTCCTCTAATTTACTACTCTGTCATGTGAATTTTGTGCCAATCTCACTTTTCTTCTCCTTGTTGTTTACGAATCATTTTCGGATCCCTTCTATCAAAATTGCTGTTTTTTTATAGCATAGTGGCCTCTATTCACAGGTCTCAAACAGTAGTCGGCTGGCTGCATGATTTTTATCTTTTTTCTCTTTTGTATTCTTCCTCTTATGTTTTATTTTTATTCAGTTTTGATATGTTCTGTATTTCTGTTTTCCTTTATAGCCATTTTTAATAGAATACATCCACTAAAATTGCTGAAATGATTCTTTTCTTTCATTGATTCATACATGAGCTTTTAGAGCTACAAAACAACTAACTTATTCTTCAGTTAGTTTGCAAAATATTTTTGTTTGTGTTTTTAAAAGTGGAAAACTAGTAAATGAACCATATAACTTTTGTTACTTTGAGACTCACTTGAAGGAATGTTCTTTTTCCTTACAGGGGATTACTTGCTTGCTACAAGTATTAATGTATGTTTGTCTTCTTAGGTTACTCTTCCTCAGTTGACAGTTTGTGCTCTCAGTTGTGGAACTTGTACATGTATATGGAAGACCCTTACATTGATATTGTAGTATATATTTGGCCAATTCTATGTTTTTCCATTTTAATTTTCACTCCTTTGTAGATCACGGCGCTACTGTCAACAGTTTAGTTTCTAGCAATTTTGAAGAAGGTACGTAGAATGCTTTCCATCAATTGCTCGAAGATTTGGGTAGACAAAAGTTAAAGGATACTCACTTATTGATTCCCAAAACCTCACTATACTAATTATAGTTCATTAATTGTGATGATAATTGGCATGAGAGGATCTATTTGAATCTAGAAACACATGCAATAGGTTACTTAAGGATACTGGAATGTGATTCAAGTTTCACGTTGATGCTTGATAATGTGAACCATATTGATCATTTAATCTACTCAACTTCGAGACCATGTTCCTTATTAAGTGGTTGGCCTTATGCTTTACTGTCTTTTTAATGTTTTGCTGTCAATAAGATATCATATATCTTTGTTTGACAAGATATTAGCCAAATGAATGTTGAATTGCTATAGTAATTTTTAGTTTGCTAATGATATTTTTGGAGCAAAATTTAGTACTGCTGTATTTTATATAGAATGTGTGTTGCTACATTTAATGAATTTGATCCCATTGGTGGAGCCAAATTAGTATATGCAAGGGGAATCTCCCAAAAGCTTAAATAAATTAAAAAAAAAGAACTAAAGACTTTTAAAGTCGGGCGGATACAAACCTGACTTTAAAACATACCTTTTAAAGTCAGGCGGATAAAAGTCTGACTTAAAAATATCTTTAAAGTCAGGCCAGCGCCTGACTTTAAATTTATTCACAGAGACTGGTCTAGAATGAACTCGGGGAATTTAAGTCAGGCGGTAAAAGTATGACTTAAAAAGAAACTTTTGAAGTCAGGCTGCCGCGTGACTTTAAATCTCCTCACATACGAAGTCGCCTTAATAGAAGTCAGGCTGGCGCCTGACTTTAAATGTCTAATTTGCTTGACTTTAAATCCCTTTTCTGCACTAGTGATTCTTAGGCTCCACAAGATTTTTTCCATTAGAAGGTTTTAATAATTTGCAAGTATAAGGAGGTCCTGGTTTTAGTTCTGCAATGTTGACCTCTTCTTCGACATCTTCATAAGATATATCGTATTCTTGGTCACTGTCATTAGCTTCGACATAAGCAACCTTTTCTTTTTTACTTTGGAATCTACCAGTTCTGGCTTTTTCGGCTTTGAGTCTTTCGACTTGTCGAACTCTATCAGCCAATTGTGCCATATCTCTTAAATGTAGTGTGTCTAGTTTCTTTCTTATAGTATAATCTAGACCACCAGCAGCCATTTCGACTAACTCATGCTCAGGCACTTGGATAAAACACCTTGCTTTGAGTAGTCTAAATCTATTGAGATAATCATCAACAGATTCTGCCCCCTTGCGTCGAACACTAGCCAGTTCTTTAAGACTAATTTTGCATTGGCCCATATAGAACTGCTCAGGGAAGGCCTTTTCTAATTGATTCCAATTAAAAATTGAATTTGGAGGCAGTGTAGTGAACCATGTGAAAGCGTTCTTAGTTAGAGAATTTGGAAAGTATTTCATCCTTAAATTCTCATTGTGTGCTAGATCGCCAGCCTCAGTCAAATAACGAGCCACGTGTTCGACGGTAGATTCACTGGTTTCTCCAGCGAACTTTGTGAACTTGGGAATTTTCCATCCCCTAGGCAGCTCTGTTTGTGAGGTGTATTCTGACAAGGGCGACACAAAATTAGGCCTATGTAAACCTAAGTTAAGGCCATTCTGGGCTAAAATAGTTTCGACCATATTAGCCAGATTGTTTTGTTGCACTTGTCTGACCACTTCGTCAGCATTTTGGTTTCTATTCACCAACACCACTTCAGGGATTGCCTCTATCCTCATAGGCTCTTCGACAATTTGTTGTTGTCCTTGGTTTCCCTGATTCATAGGTATTGGAATGTTAGGCCTTTCAACAGGTACTTCGACAGGCCTGACATTCTGAATTTGGGGAATTTGCTGGTGATGTACTGGTGGAGTACCAAAGAAATCAGCAATTCTTCCCATTTGTGTTGCCAACATTTGGTAACTGTTATTAGTGTTTTGTATCAAAGGATTAAACACAGTACCAATTTGTTGTGTTAACATATTGACCATATCATGATTGCTATCATCCATTTGTTGTCTTAATGCCAACAAAGATGTTGTAGTCAAATTAGTTTGGGCATTTCGACTATGGATACCCTCTGTCGAACTATGAATAGGAGAATACCCTGTACTTGCATTTTCTGCAAATGTAGACGAATTTGTCTGAAGGCCTGCCATTAATGCTGTTGGCATGCCATACGGTAAAACCCTTCCACTCATAGTAAATGGCATATTTCCAATCATTGGGTTTGCCATCAAAGGACTCGTTGGTCCTACTGTTGGTGGCACAGAAGCCATTGTATTAACATTTGTTAATGCTGCAGTGGTCATCATTGACACAGGAGTAATTATGGGAGAAGTTATAGCGGTTACTCCCATTGTTGTCGAAGAAGGCATAGCGACGGTTATGCCTGCGACATTTGCAGCGTTAACGTCACTAACTGACGCTTGTTCTTGTGTACTTTGTGCATTTGATGCAGAAGCATTACTTGTACTAGAGTGTGCCATCTCTGGAAGATGTTTACCACTCCTTAATTGCATGTACAGACAAACACAAAGTTTAAGAATTCAACAAAAACCTTTAAAATTAGCACAAACGTCCCACCGGGCGTGCCAATTTGTTTACCTTGGATTTTGGTAAACACCGCTAGTTTGAAATTGCTTCTGCTTGCAGTATCAACTAGTAAATCCTAAGACCATTTGTGTTTAAAGGTTTTCCAGAATTGTGCGTTTAAAAGTAAAAAGAAGAAGATAACCGTCGATTTCCCCGCGAAACCGTCGAATTACTCCAAATGAGGGAGGATAAAACAAAGAGAAAATTTGCAGGGAACGTAAAGAAAAGGAAAATTAAAATTGCATTAATTTAAAGGGGTGGTGCACAAGATCATACATGTGTTCCTTGTACTCGTTTCTCAGTGCGTGTCGGTACTTTGAGCGTGGGAACTTGGTATGAAAACTTGTGACCTGTTTTTCCTATGAAAAACTACTATTTATACAAAAGAAAATAGGGGGAAAAACTAAACTAAGTAACTGCCTAGAAATTTGAAAACTAATAACTGCTACTCCTACTTTCGACAAGAACCAGCGCATAACTGCTCTGTTTTCTGTCTGTCGAAAGCTTGTGTCCATTTTCCTCTTTCTTGCTTTATTGCTTCCCCGGAAGCTTGTCGAATTTACCCTGCGCATGACCATTTTCTCTGTCGAAATACTTTGGTCTTTGTCGAAATATAAGTCAAGCCTTGTTGACCATTTTCAATGAATCCTGTCGAAATTACAGGCTAACAACTGGCTAAAGACATCTTCGAGGTCTTCAACGTTAGTTTTGCCTCTTTATGTTTTGATGATTATGGCCTCAAAGTTCATATGTTCTTGTGTTTTTGCCTCTTCAACTACTCTTTGAAAACTTCAATTATCATGTGTTCTTGAGTCTAAATGACATTGATTGGTAGTGGTTTATGCCTTTGTGAGTAATGATAGCTGTTTATTCTCGTCATCTTGATGCATGAGGATTTGATTATACCCTGAAGTATGCATCTATAACGTCAACAACCTAAACTCTAATGATACACACCAACTAACTTGTCGATAGTGGGCCATATTTAAGTCAATATAATCTGTGCAATGCCCATTCTCTATTAGGTATATTGACAAGAACAACACCGGATAACCATGTCGTGTAAATGACTTCTAAATTAAATTTAGTGTTTTTGGATGGCAATGCTTTATTATTCTAATTTTAAATTTACTACATTGAATGCAACATTGTAGAAATTCGTATGTGACTTCTTTATTACTATTTAATGTTCTCTATATTGGATCTAGAGAAAGAAAATCACAGAATTTAGAGAGAGAAAATTAGCTAACCAAAACTTCGCATGAGTTAATGTCTGTTCAATAATATTATTGAAATGTGCTATGAATTTCTAAATTTTCTTCTAATGTCTAGAATAGCGCATAGTTTAGACATTATTAAATACATTGTTATGCAAAAAGTCAAAAAATACCAAGAGTAATATATTTCTAGAAATGTCTTCTACCATCTATAAATAACAAGATTGTCAAAATAGAACCAAACTAAGCAATCTGGCAGGTTGAACTCGGAAGTCGGAGTCTGGTCTAAATGAACTTAGAAATTGCTTTGTCTAAAAACTTGGGATCAAGCTTAAAAATTGGGGAAATCTAGAACTGGCCCAGAAAACCAAGCAAAAACTGAGAACAAGAGATTTGATTTTAATAAAATTTATATTTAAGTAATTTTTTTGGTAATGGAAAATTTAGAGTGAGGGGATGACACCCCCGTCCAAGGCAGATCCCTGCCTTAGACTGATTACTTTGACCGGTACAAAAGTTAAATTAAACTAGCGTCGTGACCCGTGCGAAGCACGGGGTCAAAGCTTTAGTGTCTACGAAAGTATTATAAGAGGAAGATTAGATTAACAGTAGTTGAAGTCAAATTTTAACGACAAATGTACGTTTAAAAGGTTCAAAAGGATGAAACCGAAACACAAAACGATAACAGTAGTAGAAATGCTAACTATTAGATAATTAATTATTAGATAATAATTGTGGAGGTATGAAAATATATTGACTAAATTGCAATAAGAAATAAGCCTTGTTTAAATATAAAAAAACAATTGTGAGCTTAAGAGCTAAACTAAAGTGTAGAGACATAATCCAGACAAATTTTTCCATACACATAATGTAGTCATAATTTTAAGAAGAAAGTTAAAAGACATAAGGTGCATAATCCAAAGATAGCAAAACATAAATTCAACATTATCCTTCACCTAATCATCTAAGTTAATGAAAGTAGGATGATTAGGGTTTCCTTGATGTGCATATGTTGGTAAGGAAATTCCACTCAAAGGGGTAGTGGTTGATTACACATAATACGAAGACAGGCCACGATCAAAAATATCTCCCAAAGTAACATGGATTTTGAAGTGACCTTGGGAGAGATATGTGAACTCAAAAAGTGTTGAACCTTGAAGGAGGAAAACCTCCATCCATTATAGAAGCAGTCTGACATAAATATTGTAGCACTCTATTAGTGAAGATAAAAGTATCGATATCTTGTAGAAATATCTAACAATGTAAACTATAGCTAAAAATATCATTTTTAATTAACAAAGACATTGAAATTGAACATCTATAGATAATAAAAGAAAAAGTCTAAAGAACTTTTAGTATTGAACAATTAAATTTTCCCCGAACGTTAAAGTACCCCAAAAGCACTGCTTAGCATCACACTTTACGTATTTTGTCAAGAAACTTTTTTTCACTAAACAGGCTATTAAGAAACAAACTTTACATATCTGAACAGTTAAAAAAAATTGAGCGCTAAAGTAACCCAAACCACACTGCCTAGCGTCATACTTTATGTATTTTGGCACAAAACTATTTTTTGATTTGACCAAACAAATTATTGAGAAACGAACTTCGTGTATTTGTACAATCTAAAGTTTTTTCTGAATCCCAAGACACCTCAAAACACACTGTTTAGCGTCACATTTTACATATTTTGGCACAAAATTAATTTTGGGTTTGACCAAACCAATTATTGAGAAACGAACTTAGTGTATTGTACATCTAAATTTTTTCTAATCACAAAGCACCCCAAAACACATTGTTTAGTCTCACACTTTACATATTTTGTTAACAATTTTTTTTTTTAGCAAAACTTTCCATATTTGAACAATTAAAATTTTTTTGGACCCTAAAGAACCCCAAAGCACACTTGTCACACTTTAAGTAATTTATTACAAAATTAATTTTTGTTTTCAGTAATCCGATTATGGAGGAACAAACATCGCATATTTGAAAAATTAAAATTTTTACTTGACCGTAAAATACCACTAAAATATAAAAATATGAAGGAATAAAAGTGGAGAAAAAAGAGAGGGAAATGGGGAGTTTTAGGGAAGGAAACAAAAAAAAAGGAGGGAAAAAGGGAGGGAAAAGCGAGAATTGGAGCCAAAATGGGAGAGGGCCCCACATGGAGACTACCATGGGATTTATATTTTTAGATTAGATTAGATAGTGGAGGGTAGATTGGTAAAAGAAGGAAAGAGTGGGTGACATTAGTAAAAAAGAGGGTACCTTTAGTAAAACCCAAACTAATCGTTAAACATCACAGATGGATCGGATAACTTGTTAACACGGCCCAGACCTCAGTGCTGGCTCACAGTCACAGAAGCAAAACCCAAAACCTCAGCCTCACTCTCCCAGTCACCCGCCGGCCGTTACCTCCGTCACCGCCGTCAGGTTTTTCCGTCGTTCGTCGTCCACAAAACCCCCGTTCGCGTCCCAATCTCTGCGCCGCCTCCAATTATTGCTCGTTAAAATCTGTATCAGTATGAATTTATTCTTCATCTGTGTGTTCTTTTTCTGTTAGTCGCCTTTATAGATACATTAGCTCTTAAATTGTAGCATTGGAGTTTATGCTTCTGTCCTTATGATTCTTTCTTTTATTCTTGTGTCTTCCGCTTTCTTAGATATCATAAAAAGAAACAAAAGTTCCTATCTATGTGTGAGTGTAGTTGTGTTTGTTTTGATCTGGGTTAATTACTGGTTCACTCGACCAATCTGTGGTTTTTTGTATATAGTGTTATTTATTTGATCTAATTTTACATAGTTGACTGATGGCTACCATCAATGTTTAAAACCACGGTGGTTGTGAGTTGTGACTGTGTCATGATTCTTGATATTGAGGTCAAATATGTATGATGTGGTTGCGATTGCAATATCTATGTCGTCACCAAGAAATTAAAAACCTTGATAGGTCATAGTCGAAGTAGACCGTTTTTTAAAACCTTAACTATTGTGGGCGTTCCTGTATGGGCTGGTTCTAAAGGCTGTTTAAAGATTCCACTCTTGCACTGCACTTATGTTCTCGGTTCTCTATATCGACTGAGTATTAATTTCCTTCGAGTTATCATAGGCATGGAACTACGAATATCATAGGACATCATATCATAGAAATTTATGTTTATCTCTCCTATAACTTGTTGCTAACTACTAATATCTTACAATTGTTCCGGTAGTTATCTCAATACAGCTGACTTTGCAGTGCACTGCCAAATGTAATTTGGATTTCCTGAGTCAGAAATAATGGTTTCTACCACAGGCTGTGTGTATCTGTTGTGTTGGAATGGATATGAATAATATTTTAGTCAATAATTTGTACTTCTTGAACTACACATTATGGGGCCTATAATGTGGCATTTTTCTTTTGTTCGTTTTTAGAGTAAACATTGTTGTTTAAATATCACTTGTATCATTGTTTGTCTAAATTTCAGTCAATACATTGCCCAAACAATATACCTGTATTTTTTTGTTTCCTAGAAGTGGGTTGTTCTGAACTTTGCTGAGAATATTCTTTGTGCACATTCTCAGTGCCTATAATTGGTTCTTAAGCTAAATCGTTTCTTGAATCTTAAGAAAGTTGGCTTGAACTAATTCTTAGGCAAACTAATTCTGCTTACTGGTTATAAGCAGAGCCAGATATAAGGTGAGTTCTTGGACTGGTTTAATGAATAAATCAGTTACATGTGAATATGATATGGTAATTGTATCGTTAGTTAGCGTTATATGGAGTATTGGAAACATTGACAGCTTTGCACCTTTTTTTTTTATGTTCCTTAAAACTTTTACTTTGTGAAGATTATGAAACTAAAATTGTTGTTTTTGTAATCTTCTTACATAGAGCTATTTGTTTCCGGGTGAGATTGTACTCCGTAGGCTGAAGTAGGTTTTTCCTAATAAGGAGGAGTTAGTATCGGGTGTCTAAGAAACATGTTGAAGCAAGCAATTGGCAGAATTTGCAGAAACAATGTTTATGCTTGTGAAGGAAACAGACTTTTTCCTTCGATGTATGTGCCCTCAAGCTTTATCCACAATGGACAAGTAAAGTCTCCAACTCTGCCTTGCAAAGCTTGGGTTTTATTTCTTTCAATTAATTTTTTGCTGGTTCTTGAATTTCTTATTTATCTGTTTACTAGAAAAAGTTGCATTTGGCTGCATATAGATATAAGCAACTGACTCTTAGTGCAGCATGTGGTGGCAGGTATATGGTTCAAATATAAAGCATTGAAGACATATTATGATGAAAACTTTGTTTCCATTTTGTTGCATGTTATATAGTATGAATGTATGATGACTTGATGCATATTAATGCTTCCAATTGAAATAGTTGATTTCATAGATAAACCAGGGAATCAAATGAACAGCATTAGAACTTAGAAGCAAGCATGAAATCCTGAAGCATATAAAATTGGACAGCGTTAAATTGGCATGTTGAATTCTGGTAATTATAATAATTTTCGTAGGCTTTTTTGAATGTTTGATGATTATTCATTATTTCGTTCAAATCCTAAAACTAGACATTTCACAGCAGTTTTTTCTTTTTAATTACTGATGGGGTGATTGGTTTTGGAAGTTTTTAAGGAAGTTCACAATTCAATGTTCTGCACATATTATACTTTAGTTTGTAAAAGGATTTCACAAATAATTTCTTGTTTTGATGAGTTATGCATTATATTTGTGTTCTATTAGTTATTAGTTATTAATTAAACCCTTGAGTTTATATGCCATTCAAAAATAATTGTCCATTAGCTTTGTAATTCTTATTGTATGGGTTGTAAGTTGTAACAACGAAGAGAAGAATTAACGCTTGTTTTCCCTTGCTGTAAATAATTTGCTTTTTCAATCTTTTCTAAAAAAAAACCTCCCCCAAATCATGCTTTTTTGCATAGGAGTAGAACTTCATGCTTCTCTGTAATAGCAGATTTGTTACCTCCGTTGTTGCAAAAAAAAAAAAAAAAGACTTGAACACTTTAGACAAACATCGCGAGAATAACAAAAGATTTCTCTTTTAATCTAAAAAAGCAGCTTTTGTTGATTTCACATCATGGCAGTTTATGGTGTTTGCATTTGCCATACTGAGCTTTCTATTTGTAGCATGGGCTCCCAAATTAAATCGATGTTAGTTTATGTATGGAGTATTAATAAGCATGGATTGTCTGTTTGAGGCTAATAAATTATGAAGTATTATGATTTATGAATGCTCATTTTTCGTGCATCTATTTTATATATATAGGCGCATCTGGCACCTAGAAGCTTTTTTGGGGTAGAGGATTTCGTTGACGATGACAACAGCAGACCTTATACATACCAAAAAGGGAAGAAGTCAAAGAATCCAAATAAGCATATATCATTCAAACAAAGAACAGTTGCTTACATGGAGCCTTTTACACTTGATGTGTTTATCTCAAAACGTTTTGTATCAGCTTCAGTGACTCATAGAGTGACAAGCAAACAGGTTGCAGTTGCCGGTACCAACTCCAAGGACATCAAGGCTGTTCTTAGGTCGCGTTCAGACATACCAGCATGCATAGCCATTGGTCGGATTTTAGCGGAACGAGCTAAAGAAGCTGATGTTTTTACTGCTTCTTATACTCCAAGGGAAAGGGATAAGTTTGAAGGGAAAATCAGAGCTATAGTTCAATCACTTATTGATAATGGGATTGATGTTAAGGTTTATCTTGATTGAGTCGCACACTATCTTTTGAAGCGAACACTCCCAACCAGTTTAGTTATTTAGATTCTGGTTGAAGAAATCTAGCTTCCTATTCTGTTTCATCATGTCCGTGTAACTTGATAAATTGATAATGAAATGAATATCGCTATTTGTATTACAGATTCAGTAACCAGTTTTATGAATCTGAATTATTTCACTTAAAATCAATACTATTTTTATCGATGAAATACGTTTTAATGAATTACTTGAATAAATTGTACATTGCAAGTGTGTGAAGTGTGTGGTGGGTTGAAGTTGCCCAGGGAATAGAAACTTACATTCTCTATATAAATTTTCTTTGTAATTTTAGCGATATAGAGACGTCGGCTCCTGAGTTTGAACTCGAGTCTGAAACTGGCCAAAAAATGAATCGGTAAGCTATGGTAAAACAAAAACTCAATCCCAAAGTTTTCTTTTGACAAAATCATAATAATTGTGTTAAAATATAGTATTTTTTGTCAAAAGCTATCTAATACAACTTTAAAGTGTTGAACTAGTCATTTATATGCACTTATTTATGAGACTGGTTGACACTAATGTACCACAATTATTTCTTTGATTTTGACCATCATGTATCACAAGTCACAACAATTTCTAACAGTAATCAATGATGTTTGCAAAGGGATTGAATTAAATGATGTTTGCAAAGCCGGGGGCTAAGTAGGAATATTGCTAATAGCAGAGACTAAAATAAACTTTTTTTTTGGTAATTTGAAGGACCAAACTGGCTATTAACTCATTTAAAATTTGATGAAACTTAAATTGAAATTACAAATTAAATGTTCATGTAATGTTACGGAAAAATGTAATTCAATCTTTGGAGTTATAATATTTGTATATTTAAGATTGACCAACCCTGAAATGAGCAACTATGTTTTTTCAAAGAAAATGACAGTATAAGAAGCATATCAATCAAAAGGTTTTAATTGGTTATTGACTAATTTCAATAGTATAATTCCTTTTTTATTTTAATGAAGACATTTTTCGATTCTTGTATATTTTGTAGTGACAATGGACACAAAGATAATCTCTTAGACATCTCAACATTGACCTTTCATAATCTTTTAGAAACTATTAATGAGCAATTATCTTCCAATATTCTTTAGTCTTTGTGGTATAATAACACAAAGAAGTTTTTTTTTACGTGTATAATTTGCATGAATAATTTGCATTACAATAAACTATGTTCCAAGTACCTACCTTCTAATTGCACTCATATAAAAGTATCCATTCATAAGAAAGGATCTAGCAAATCATCTTTCATGTCTACCTTTGAGTAGAAATTTTTTATGCATAAAGTCTTGTATACATCAACTATTGCTAAAATATAATACTACCAAAATATCATATACAATTTTCTAAATTAAGTCAACAATTTAAATAAAAAAAGGTCAATGATATTAACTAATGTTATAACTTATTAATTTTTTTTAGAACTTTTATTTTGTTTTGACAAAGTTTTTTCTAAAAAAGATAACATTCATGCATTATAGCCATATTTATAGTTATAAACTAATGTTTTTTTTGACCAAAGTTATAAACTAATGTTATAAGCTATTATTGATTGTTTTTAAAAAAAAGATAATTTACATGCATTATAGTCACATTTTTAGTTATTGTCAATATACATTTTAAATTGGGCTGTTTAGCCCCTTTTATTCTCAAAAAAAAAATTGATAAACTTTTTGACATCAATTTTAAATTCATAATTTTTTTTGACAAAATTTAAATTGATAATTATAAATACTTAGCTAAATGATGGTATATATAATATGAACTTAATTTATCTGCATTGATAGTGCAAACAATTTTTTTATGTTACCCATCACAAATTAACATGTGATAAAAACCCGACTTCTTCCCAATTGGCTTAAAAAGTCACTCGTATCAAATTTTTTGATTGATTTACGATATAAATTTTTTTATGACAACAATGCATACCAATTAAACTATCATATTGCATCGTAGACTTAGTAAGTGTGGAAACTTGTAAGTCAAAAACTTAGTATGAGACTTCGAAATTCAAATAGTTGATAAACACATAAAATAAATAAAATTACAATGTTTGCAAAAAAATTACAAAGAAAAGAAAATATTACTTTTTTGACATAAAAAAAAATATATATATAAATGAGATTGGGTTTTTTGATAAAAAAAATTGGTACCGGGCGAACCCTACTTCTTCCGTCATCTCTCTCTCTCTCTCTTCCGCATCTACTTCTCTCCTCACTCTTTCTCATCGTTGTCTGAAACGTCTTAGAAACGAAGATTGGCCACAGAACGCTGCGATTTGATCGCCGCATCTGAAAACCGTTCAGCACACCACTACTTTCGCGTCGCATCAATCCTTCCGCCATCGCATCGATTACATAGCATTCTAATGCGAATCATTTGATTATGCCTTCCGAATTGGATATTCTACTTTTGTTTAAGGATATATCATCAGCGTAATGGTAATTCAAACCCTTCTTTAGCCAATTCTTTAACTGTTACTTAGAAAATCTACTTCACTATCTGACTTTTTGATTTTCGTAAAATCTCGTGTAGTCTTAGTTCGGCTTTGTTTGGACTTTTATGTTTACCTTTGTTAGGTCCTAATTTTTCAGCGGCATGGTATAAAACGATAAATTGTATGTTATACATTTCAAATTTAATGTTATACATTATTTGTTTTGAATATTCTGTTAAACTTATCAACCTATATAGAAGTATTAGATAGCTTCAATTTGTTTGAATTGAATGTTATACTGAATTGCAGATGCAGAAAGATGAAGCTCTGAATTAATTGATAAAATCATCACAACCTTGACACATCTTTTTCTGCTTCTGGTAAGTTACTCAAAGCTAAGTGGTTGTTTGAGTTGATGCATGATTATTTTGTGAACATTATCCTTTGCTTTGTTGATTTTACATGTTATCTATCTTTGTTTGTGTTTAATGCCTTATAGGGTTTAAAAACATATGCTGTATTTCTCATGCCTTGTTGTATGACTTTCTATTCCTCATTAGTTTTACTTCACTAACAGTAATTCCACTAGCTCACATGTTTTCTTTTTGAATGCCAATATCTCCATATTCTTGGCCTGTTTTGTTTTTAATTGGACAAAACCTTGGATACGGTGTTCTTGAGGCAACAGTATTTAGGCTTACTAGAAGGCTCAATGGCATGATGAGAGTTTCTAAAAGGGTAAGGAGTGCAACAGGGTATTATGGCTGGGTTGTGCACACTCTAGTTCATTTTTGTAATAGCTATACGAAGATTTTGGGCATCATTATCCATATACGTATTTTAGTTTCCTAGTGCAATTACGGGTAGATATTGTTATATTGTGGATGTTTGGCCTGCATAGGTTTAGCAACATTCTAAACACATTTCCTATGCTCTGTCATATCTCACATTCTAAAATGTAGTGTTTGTTATTTCTTTTGATCTTTCTCGTAGGGGGTCAAAAGTCCTTGCAATAGGTTTAGAATTGATTTAAAGCATAGGTGCAAAGGTGATTTTGTATTGACACTCAGTTAGGAGGACCTGTTGACACAGTTGTAGAGACAAATCAAGCAGATTCTTTTTTTATCTTCCCTTGAATTCTTATCCTGAATTCAAGGATTGATGATATAACTCTTTATTGAATTTTAATATTTTTGGATGGGGGTTGGTAAAACTGCTAGTATCCTTCTTGGGTTGTGGAATAACCCACAAAGATGCATATTAAATCCTTTGGATCTAGTTTCCCCCTGTTTGGGTAGTGAACAAGGACAGGAGAAGGTTCTTTCTAGTGTAGATTAGGATAGATAGTGGAAAGAATGTCCATTGCACTCTTGTATCCCAGTACAAGGTTATAAGATGAGTACACCTGAAAAGAGGTTCCCCGACAAATGAGTTGGGCATATTTCTCTGGAACAATAAGGCTTGGATTTTTCAAAGAGGTGACCATTTTCTCTCACGAATCATGGCCCATTTTGTTGTTGGGGTGTTGTCATTCATGTATTACATTGCCTCTTTCTATAAGAAAAAAGGGCAAAAGAGTTTAATTGAAATACTTTCTAAAATTAACTGATCTGAATCTTAAATATTCACCCCAAACGTATTTTCAATCATGGAACAGAAATGTAGGAGAACATTACTAATATCGGGGTTGTGCAACGTTTGAGCCAAAATATCCATGCATGTGCAATTTGCAATACAAGTAAAATCATAAATGAAACCACAAACCATCTTGAACTATTGTCCTCAAGATGAGGGATCCTTAAAAACACTTCAACTGAGATAAAATGGAATATGACTTGTTTAATTACTAACTAGAAAGGCTACAAACTTATGTTTGGCAAGTCCATATGTTTCACGATGAAAATTTCCAACATCAAGACTAAATGTGGAAAAAAATTGTTAACAATTGTAAATGTTGGGCATCCAAGTCTTCAACGAAGAAGCCAATTATTGGAGAAGATTATGAGACAATGAAACATTATAGTCTACCCTGGTCCCATTCAACTGACTTGGTGTTTACAAGGTATTAGAAGCCATATGTTCCCTAGCACGACCAGTCGATTACCCTTGCTGAATCATTGTCTTGAAAAAGACAATAATTGTGAAAATTCTACATTTCAAGATGAATCGTTAGTCAACTTTTATTCCAGATTGAGCCCAACAATAAAATCACTTAATTTCTCTTGGTCGAAAAGTCCTTTAACACTGATACATCACCATAACGTTTGGTTTTTAATTATCATTCTATATTCTATATTCTCTAGTGATCTAACTCTAGCAACATGGACTTTAGTCAATATGCACTCAGGTAACAACTTTGTTTCCCTGTGTTGTGGTCACTATTTTCGCTATAACCTGATATAGTTGAGGAGTATCTATAGCCTTGGAATATTTTCTCAACTTCGTCCTGTTAAAGTATATATTAACTTGCATACACATTTTTGTACTCATGCACATTACTAGAGTATCACACGCACTAACTGTAAGCACATGCATTAGCTAAAAGCGGCTATAATTCAGTTAGAAATTTAATTAGAGTTGGTTGCAGACTTGCAGTTGCTAATTGACTCAGTGTACTGAGTCTCTTTGGTCTTAAGCTTAATGAAAACAGAAAATCATATTTTTATCAAATCAGAATTTCTTTCTCTCAAATTCTCTTAGATTCAACCCTAGCACTGTTTTCCTTAGCAGCATTCAGAAACATACACGCTCCACTGGTTCCTGACATAATTATTAAATCCTCTTTATCCCATGCTTCAAACTTGGGATCCCCTGACTTGGGTCCAAACTCCAGTTCACACGGGATTAGTTAGCTTCCCCTTTCAATACTGTGAACAATTCATGACTATTTCAAATTATTTTTTCATTCAGCTTATATGTGGACTGAATGATCTGCAGTTACTAGGCTTTTACAGTTGAGCTATATCTTGGTTGTTAGAGCACGCCCCCTTTTACGTAATTAAGGCTTGATTGCTTCAAACAATGAAAAATTCGAAGACTGCTGGCTGGCGCAAGTAAGTGGCAATGAAGGTCATCAATTTTTGAGAGAAGGGAAAACACAATGGGATCCACAGTGAAGAATCTTTGGCAATGAAGTTCAATCAATTTTTAGAGAAGGCGTTAACACAGCTTTGAAAGAAACAGATGCAGTTCTGGAACTGCTCTGGTACCATCTAAGAGATTGAAAAATATGGAATATTCTTAATGCCGATGATATAAACGTTGGTTAGGTCTATACACCTACAATTGTAATAGAAAAGGAAAGATACTATTGTCCAAGTGATTTGTTGAATTTCCTATCAAAATAGGAAATACAATTACATGTGTCCAAGTCTAGGAATACTTTTATCCGAAAAATAGTCTCGGAATACAGTTTGTTACCAAAATATTTCCTAAAGCAGCAAATATTTATCCACAGGCAAACTTTTTTTGCTCCCCAATTTGCTGAACTGATATTGGAAGTTTTTTTATTTAACTTTGGGATGAACATCCAATCTCCATTGGTTATTACTGCTTATAATTCTGCTCATCTTAGTTTGAGAAGGCCTTTGAAAAGTTTAACTCAATATTGATTGATTGGTCAAACAGTTTTCTGCCGTGATAGTTTTCATGCATTAGCTTGAGCTTGAGTGAAGTGATTTCTTGAAATATTGTTAGAGCTGATGAACATGAAGTTTTCTTAGTACTTCCCAATGTTGCAAGTAAAGTTCCAATAATGAAGAGTTTGGTGTTATTACCAGTAGTTGCAATTTTGTTCTTCCCCTGCTTCAATTTTAATGGCTTCACAAATTAATGGAAGTTATGTTACCATGTGTATGCCTGTATTTAACAGCACTTTTTATGTCAATGGTTCTTTGACACTGTCTTTTTCCTTTCCTTTTTAATTCTTTTAAATTTGTGTCACTTGAATTGTTATTGCTTTTTTGTGGTTCATGTGAAATATCGAATAATTTTAAAGGCATTGATATTTACTTCATTTTGTTTATTTGCTGCAGTAACATTTTTCTTTAGAAACTTCTGTTTTAAGTACATGCAAAATGCAAAATATGGATCAAGAAGAGAGCAAGGTGGGCACTGAGAATGGAGAGAGCAAGGTGGGCACTATGAATGAAGAGAGCAAGGGGGGCACCGAGAATGAAGAGAGCAAGATGGACCCTGAAAAAGATGTGAGCAAGATAGGCACTGAAAATCTTCTTGTGGTTTCTTCTAATCCTGACACGCAGTCATCAGAAAATGTTGATAGCAAGAAGGATACTGATCTTGCTGAAGGATGTAGTAAACAAGAGCTGAGTGAGAAGAATACTCCACGATCATTGAAGGCAAAGAAAATTGTTAAGAAATCTGTGGCTGCTAAACTTAAGGCGAAAAAGAACCATAGTTCCCCACAGATTCTCAGGAAAAGAATAATTAGGAAGACCAAAAAAGCAGGAGACAATGCTGAAAGTTCTCACAATGCAGCTGCCGAGAAACAAATTTCAGACAATACCCTGCAGAAGGAAACTAATGATGAGCCCCCTAAGGGGAAAAGTATGGAGGCTGAAAACAATGAAGTGAATAAGGAGATTGATCTACCAGACAAGGCTGAACAAGAACAGAAGAGTGAAGAGAAGTCAAAGAAGCATAATAGGAGAAGAAAAAACAAAGGCAAGGAAAAGAGTCCCTCAAAAGACATAAAGAGTGAGAGGCTCGACAAAAAAAGTGAAAGGCTCGGTGGTCTCATCTTTATGTGTAATGCTAAGACAAAGCCTGATTGTTTCCGCTATCGTGTCATGGGTGTTTCGGCTACTAAAAAAGAGGATGTTTTGCGAATCAAGCCTGGGCTTAAGCTTTTTCTTTATGATTTTGATCTGAAGTTACTGTATGGGATTTTCAAGGCTTCATCTTCTGGTGGCATGAAGCTTGAAACCAAAGCTTTTGGTGGCAAGTTTCCTGCTCAGGTTACTTTCTCTTCGTAATTTTCCTCTCTAATTTATTCAGATTGTCTTTATTTATCATGATTTATATGCTGATAGCTGACAACTTCAGGTGCGGTTCAATGTTGTTTCTGATTGTTTCCCACTACCTGAGAACGTTTTCAAAAAGGCTATCAAGGATAATTATAATGAAAAGAACAAATTCAAAACAGAACTTACTTTTGGACAAGTAAGTATCAAATGTTTCTTCTTGTTTGCTGTCTGTCTTTCTATTTCTATGTCATGGGTGATATTCAAATCTCCTGTTTCAGGTAAGGAAGCTCACTAGACTTTTTCGACCAGTGGGAGTTCATTCGGCTGTGCAGCCTATCTATTCTCCTCCAAAAGCAATAGTTCGAGAAAGAGAAGTTCCTGCTAGGGTTAGGGGACGATATCCCCATTCACGTAGGGAAAGAACTACTGGACGTCGATCAGACCGGCGAGAGGAAGTTCCTCGTGATTCATATCATATAGAGAAGAATTATCAAGCTTATGATCATCAAGGAGATAGGAGAAATGTGGCTACCTCTTATCGTGCTAATCTTGTGCCGGAACCTTATGAGAGAGATTATGAACACCGTGTCCTAGACCCTCGCTACCGGAGTGCTGTCCCTGCTCATGTAGAAAGTCTTCGAATGGATCCTCTTTATTTGGATGGTCGTGAACATCATAACTATACTCGTGTAGTTTCTGACCACAGAGAGGATCCTTATACCTATCCCTATGGTACTTCACCTAGGGATGCATATTTGACTCCTTTAGGTAGAGAGGACATCGCTTCAAGTTCTTATTTGGTTAGGGGAAGACCTTATGTTGAGACTGATAGCATGCGGAGGAGAGAGATTCTACCAGATAGGCATTACTCAATATATTCTGCTGCTGATGCCTTACCTGCGTATGATCGGATGCAGCCATATCATGGAGGCGGGTTGGAGGTTTCACCAGTTCGAGTTGCATCTCGTTACTCTTTTGCTGGTCCTACATATTCCCGTCGCTAACTTCAACATGCATTTTTAACCCTGTCAGGTCACCCTTTTGACTATCTTTCATTTGGATGACTGACAGATATTTGAAAATTGTATGGATCCTTAATACTTGGGCGTCTCTGGATTTGGAAAAGCATTTCTACCTTGAGATTTGAATTCTGTCCAACGTACCAATTGCCACCCATAAGTATGAAAGTTTACATTCCAGACACTTTGGAACTTTTCATAATTGACTATTTTAATGTCATCCATTAGTGATTACTGCTTGGAACTTGGGGTTTGTAGTTAATCACTGTAATCTGGTTTAGTGGAGGTGAGTTGTAGGGTGAGTCACCATGAGCCAAACGGAAATGATTACCTATGTTTATCAAGAAGTCCATGCTTATTCATGGATCAGGGCCTCGGGTCCTCTCTATTATGTCTGAAAGTTCTTGTTAAAGAGAGAAAGGCGCCAAGAATATAATAATATTTTAAAAATAGTATTATTTTATTTTATGTCTTTCTCTTTTCAATTGAAATTTTTCAATTACTGGAGAGGCTTTACCCTTGTTCACGGAAGGAAGAAGAAAATTGATGTCATTTGGTAGTAGGTGCTTCAAACTTCGTTGATGATGTTCATGGTTCTCATTTTAAGGTTTCATAGTTGTTGATTAGAGAGAGATACTAATTCCATCAAGAGTTTTGATATTTGCATGGAAGCCTTATACAATGGCGTAGGAGTAACAAGAACTGTAGGCTCTAGAAGACTTTGACTTGATGTTCATGGCTCTCATATAAAGGTTTCATAGTTGTTGATTAGAGAAAGATGCTAATTCCATCAAGAACTAGTGAGATATTATTAGATTAGATATTAGATATTTTAGACCTTTGATCGTATTTGGATGGAAACCTAATACAATGGTGTAGGAGTAACAAGAACTGCAGGCTCAGGAAGACTTTGACTTGATGTTCATCGAGTTACAAAAATCAACGAATATGGATAACTGCAATGTAACTCATGCCCAATGAGTGACACAAACTCGGTATGATATGCATGTCGACCAATGTCTAACGAGTGACTTGAACCCTAAACGTGAAGACGCCTCAATTGTCCTTGAAAGGTGGTTGAAATTGTCGGTTGACTCATGAACTCGAACGATTATGTGAGTTTAGCTGAACATTTCTATTTAACGTAATGTGTGACTTGTTTCCTACTGAAATCAGACCTCATTGCAATTCCACTACAGTGAACTTGGGTTCCAACTTGGTGAACCTATATAGAATTAGATGAGTTTGAAAGTATTTTTCTTTTTGAAAATTTGGCCCTAAATGTTGCCCAAAATCATGAAAAACAGAACAGTTTATCTTCAACATTGAATTGAAAAGCAAATTAGAAACACGTTGGAAATAAGAAACCCATAATCGTGAAAATAGGACACTTAAAGCCTTGCCCACAAATCCTATATCTCTCGCGGCAACAAATCGAACCTCATTTGCACCTACGACACATAGTGTGTCTTTCTTCTGCGATGCGAAATGCAATAATCACTCCTCTCTCTAGTGTAATGCGTTCTAGACCAATCGGTCTTATGGAGACCTATATCGAAAATTATTGTTGAATGCTAGAATGGTCAACTCGACAGGCCTTTGCACGCAACTGGATATTACCTTAATCCCCAATATCACTTTCAACCTAATTTTAAAGTTGGTGGTATGGAGGTGAAAAATATATTTCATCGTGTGACAAGTTTGGGGATTGGCGGTGCAGTGACAGCTAAGATCAAACTACAATTTGTTGACTTTCATTTTGTAATGGCCCTTAAGATCAAGGCACAATTTGCTGACTTTCATTTTTGTAAAGGAAGCCACGACGGAGCTTCTCCTGGGCATGGCTGGGCCATAGCCAACCCAGAATTAAAAAAAATATATTCATATAGGGGAATTTACTATAAAACCCTTACTTTAATAAAAGTTATAGATGAATCTCTTTTTCTCTTGCACACATATTCTTCTGTTACCACTTTCCTCTTTGCTTTTCCTCTCTGTTATGTTCCAAAGAATTGAAGCAGAGCTTCTCCCCTCTCAGTCACGAGTCACCCTCTACCTTCCCTCTTTCTCGTCGTCAACGTTGCATCACTGTTTCTTGTCGCCGTTGGTGATGGTCTTTGCCTCGCCGTCGGTCGCCGACAAGTTACCACGTCAAGTCAACTGTAATTATGTATAACCGCTTTCATCTCACTGCTTTCACCATGCCGACAAGCCACCACGTTGTTGTCGTTGGTGTCTGATAACAATGGTTAGATTTAGGAGAAAACATGATAGTTTACATTGAAAGAGAAATTAGTAAAAATATTAGTTCTGAGTCTATTATTGATTATGTCAAGTCACTTGGAACATGTAGAAATTACTGTAACGTATGTAGTTTTATTTTTCGATGATAAACTTTTTGCTTATTACAACTTAATTATTTTGTATACCATATGATTTGCATATTTAATTTATATATATTAATAGTTTATTTTAGCGGCCCACCCAAATTTTTTTGCCAACCTCCGCCACTGAGGAAGCTAAGGGTGATTATGCTCCTGGCACAGTCGTATTTGATATTGAGTATGCAAAGGAAGCTAAGGGTGATTATGCTCCTGACACAATCATGTGACACTATCAAAGAAATCTATAAATAGTTATATACATGATATAATATAGTTAGCACAACAATAATTCAACATTTTAACTCCACAATAAAGAAAAGTAGAAAACCATGATATTAAAGTGTGTTAATCCATTATTACTAAATAAGATCATACATAAATATGTCAATGCACATGATTCTAAAATATCGCCACCTTATGCTACAGGTTATGAAGGCCAAATAAATTGGTCCAACTGAATACTCAGTTTACTAATACTAGCCTCGTTACCCGTGCGATGCACGGGGTGGGCTAGTATATATCGATGGATTAAATGCATTAAATTAACTCCTTTTTTCTACCAAAAAAAAATCATCAATATTGTGATAATGTGACTATTAATTAGGGATAGTTTAGTAAATCTATTTTTTTTCATGAATCCAAGAAAATTAAGTGCATAAAATACTATTCTTAATATGTGTAAAGGTAATTATTTTTGCTTATAATTAAGTTTGGAGGGAGTGCATTAATACATCATGCGGGGTTGAAAAAAACCACCATTAAAATAAAAGCACTTATACAAAGTTGAAAGAAAATGTTGGAGAGTTAAATTATAAATATAAATTAAATAACAATATTATAAAATTAAAAATAAACTTTAAAGATTAAATTATATCTATAAATTAGATAAGATGATTATAAAATTAAAAATGAACATTAGCTAAGATGTTGAAACCAAACATCCATGAATATATAATTAGAAGAAAAAGTCTAAACTTTCATAACACTATTTTCATTCATCAAATTTAAATATAAAAACTTAACTTATAATTAAAGAGAAAAGAAGACAACACAATTAGAAAGTGAAACACAAAATATCATAGCTTTTTTTTCATCAAAAAGGTTATTCAGTAATGAACTTCGTGTATTTGATTATCTAAATTTTTTTAGGTCGCTAGAGTACCCCAAAATACACTGTCAGCATCGCACTCTACGTATTTTGTCACAAACTTATGACTATTTTTTTCCAAACCGTTCTGGTATTTGAAGAGTTAAAACATCATCTTAATTCTAAAGCACCCAAAACATGCCACTTAACATTTCACTTTACGCATTTTGTTACAAAATAATTTTATTTTCACCGTCAAGTACACCAAAATCTGTTTAGCATGTCACTTTACGTATTTTGGCAAGAAATTAATTTTTTTTTCAGCGAATCAATTATTCAACAACAAAATTTGCATATTTAAACATCTATTCTTTTTTGAGAATGTAAGTACCCCTTAAAATATTTTAAAAAATGCAAAATATTAAAATATAAAAGAAGAAAAAAAATTGAAGTAAAAACCAACGGGTGCTTCTAGGGCGAGGGAGCAAATTAAATCCCTCACTGATTAATCACTAAAATTGACCGTAGGATATTATGTAAAAGGCTATGAGTGGTTAAGATTGAATCAATCAATATTAAATCTCAACCGTTGATGAATTTCTATAATACATCCTACAACCATATTTAATGATTCGGCCGTGAAGAATTTGATTTATTCCCTCACACTAAAAGCATACAAAAACAAAAAAGTAAAAAAAAAAACAAAAAAGATAAGAAAAAAAGATTAAAAAAAAGTTAAGTAATATAAGAGAAGGGGAAAAAGGCAACAAAAAAACAAAAAAGAAACTGAAATGAAAAATAAAAGGGAAAACGAAAAGGTTGATGGAAATGATTGGCTGTGGTTATTTCACACTTTAAAATGTAAAAAAGGAATAAGTTTCTTTAGGTGGCCTCCAAAAAATCACAGTTAGCCACCTAATGCAAGTCGCTTACAATAAGGTGCGGCATTTTTTTTTTGTTAAGCTGAAGGAGGAACAGAATTTTGGCGGGCAATTGACAAGCCGCATACATTTCTTAGATATTGGTTCCACCGGAAAGTCAGAATATTATACACTAGAATTTCCATCACAATGGATCGAGATCAAGTCCAGTACCCCACCTAGGAACTACCCGAGACACGCTGATCCTTTTATCCCACCTAAAGAGGGTCGTTGATACGTCATCATTTCTAGGTTTGGGCTCATTATGCAATAGCTAGTCAATAGGTTCACACAGATTCCTACGTTGGCACTGATGCTTGCATGAAATGCATCAGCTTGAGTTAGTCATCACAACTAGATCACTCCCACCGAGTGTCTTAGAAAATCAACGAAGGTTCAACACTAGTCCTACCGGAGACTATAATATTGTCACAACGAGATCACTCCATCGAGTGTCTAATAAATTCAACGATGCCCAACACCAATCCCACTAGATACAATAGCGTTGACACCATGAGATCACTCATGCTCATTTTTCGAGAACCTTTGGTCTCTTTACCATCCAAAATTCTGATTCATAAGCTCTTTATTAAAAATCAATTCGTTTACAAAATTCGTTAAATAAATTAGATTTTCAAAAGTCACTCGTTACTTTTAAGAAAATTTCATTTTCACCTTCCTAACTTAAATGTTCTGTCAAATCTCAAGAGTTTTGCTTTCATTTTAAGAACCCCACATTATCTACACTAAACCTTAGCAACTAACCGTATTTTAAAGTATTGCTTTTCAACTTTGTTTGTCCTTTAGTTCCTATATACTTACTCTCACACTCAACTCCCAACACATTAGGTCATAAACAGTTATGCCGTCAACCACCAAGATTAATTGCGTACACAAAGACAAATCAATTCAACATCATTTATATCAATCATATCTCAACAATCAACGCATAATACTAATTCAATCATACATATGGTAATACTAACTGCTAAGCATATCATACAACAAAGCAATCCAATCATTAAGACTTACAACAGTCGATCACATCAACAATACAAATGATAACAACACTCCAACATTTCACGTTTTTATCACATCTTATATGCTTTTCTTATTTGCCACACAAATTTACTTACTCGTGTAAAACACGATTCGTTCACAGAAAACATTAACACAAAATACACAACTCCAGACATCTTAGATTTTAAATCTAACTTGTAGGTAAGAGCCAAAACTACCTCTTGGGACTAAGTGTTTCATAAAGACTCGACCTTTTTCGTTCTAAAGACGATAACAAGAGTGTTTAAGCCATTGATTCTTTTTACACTTCTATTTTAACAACTTAAGGTATTTTTGTCAACTCTTTTTACCAATCTCTTCCTTAAAAAAAATACTTAAAGCTTTAAATTTTGAAAAACCTTTAAGTTAGAATATTTTTCTTCTAAAAGAGTGTCATAATGAATATAACTTCAAATATTGGAGTCTATTTGAATTGAGCTTTGAAAACAATTTTTTAGTTTTTAAAAATGGATTTCAAATACGCTCTAAAACTTTTAAATCCTCAAGACTTTTTTCTATGTCAAAAACTCTAACATTTCCTTCCAAAGTTAGATCTTTTTCAACAAAATCTTTTAAAACACCTTTGATGTCTTAAAGATTAAATTTTTTTCATAAAAAAACCAATTTTGCTTGTATCAAAACCTTCATAAACTTCTTATCAAGTTACTATGTTTTTTTGAAAACTTTTGATAGATCTAAACCAAAGTTGCTCAAAATTCGTTAAAACTAGTTCTTGTTTTACGAATCCATTCTTCCACTTCATAAAAATCAATACTTTGGACAAAAAGAATAATTGTCTTTTTTCTAAACTCAAATCTTTTTTCCTCATTTTTTTAATAATTATGTACATTTTAAAGTTACTTCTTTGTAACAAAGACTTAATTTTTATCATAGTCAAAAACACTCGGTTAACCTTAAGAAATCTTTTGGTTAATCTAAATTTTAAAAATCTAAACTTTAAAAAAGATGCTTCTTTGAATCATGTCTGTTTAAAATTTTTAAAAATATGAAGAAATACATAGTTTTTCCACTACAACTCTAGAGACCTATAAAATTTTAAAAAAAAATAGAAGGGAAAGGTTGAAAGGAAGGCAAAAAAAACTGTCCTAGCACATTAAAAAAAAAATCCCAAAATAACACACTTTTTTAATTATTTACCAAAGTAGCACTTTTTTTTCCTGTTGAGAAGTCGGTACCCCAAGAAACGACTTCTCAACATGGTTTCTGGAAAATTTATTTTTTTCGCGATTAGAAGTCGTCTCCTCGAAAAACGACTTCTAAACATGTTTTTTTTTTTAAAATTCAACTTTTGCAGTTGAGAAGTCGCTATCCCGGGTAACGACTTCTCAACGTGGTTTTTTTTATTTTGTTAATTTTCATGTTGAGAAGTCGCCACCCCCCATAACGACTTCTCAACAGGTTTTTTTTTTAATTCAATTTTAATAACAATACTAATTTATATAAAACGGAAAATAATTAAAGAAATCCTATTTATTAGAAAAAAATAAACACATTTATTTTCATTGATTAAAAAGCAGATTACATTGATTGAAGTGTCGGCATCGTCAAGGCCGTTGAAAAGTGTCGGCAACATCAAGGTCGTTGAAAACTGAAATGTTGCAAAAAATTTTAATTGACCCACTTTTTGTCAAGTATCGAAATCCAGTTTAGGATTTCATATTTTCCCTATAAATAGACTTATTACATTTCACTTCTTTCACACAGAACAAAAGAAAATGACCACTTCTTGTACACTTTACTGTCAGGGCTACCTCTTATACAATGAAGAAGGTGTCTATTTTGATGGTCCAAACACCATTTTTTCCAGACTTCAAAACAACATCACCTTCGCCGCTCTGAAAGAAAAACTAACGGAAAAGGTGCAGCTGGAGGGTGAGGAGCAAGAAGTCACTCGTATCGTCTATCGCTACCCCCGACCATGGACAGATAGACGTGTTCGATGGTTCATAATGGATGTCAAGAAAGAGGAAGACGTTCGACGCATGATGGACATCCATCAGAGGTTTCAACCTAGGAGTGCACCATTGAAATGAGATTCCCAACTAAAGAAATGGCACAACATTTTATCCAAACATACCACCTAAACCAGTGTCTAGACTTCAAAGTCGATTATTCAAATACAGAAAGATGGATGGTTAGTTGTGTGCACGTAAACTGTCCATGGAAGTGTACAGTGAGGCTCGGCAAAATATCTCAAGTTTGGGAGATTACACAATTACAAAGGCCACACACATGTACATCAGGGACTCTTTCACAAGATCACCGTCAACTCACAGCAAAGTTGATGTTGATCCAACAATATCAGTCTCAGTGTTGATTGCACACATAAGGGAAAAGTACACATACACAAGTACTTACAGGAAGGCGTGGATTGCAAAACAGAAGGCCATCGAGAGGATTTACGGTAATTAGGAGGGGTCATACAACCAGGTAACAAAGTGGCTCTTAGCTTTAAGTTACTACATTCCAGATACTAAGATCGACCTTGAATGACTACCCTTTATTGAGGCTGGCCAACAAGTTGCTGGTAAGGGTGTCTTCCACGGCATCTTTTGGAGTTTTGGGACGTGCATCAAGGGATTTCATAATTGCAAGCCTGTTGTGTCTGTTGATGGAACATGGTTGTACGGTAGGTACAAAGGAACCCTACTGTCACACCTCAATTTTGTCCGTCTTATTTTATTGAACTTTCTAACACTACAAGAAAAACTGGATTTTCCGGCGACCAAAATCCGCCGGAAATGACCAAAATCCGCCGAAAATGTAGACTTTCCGGCGGTTTTTTGGCGCCGGAAAAACCCTCGTCGTAAATAGTTTCCGGCGGATTTTCCGGTGGATTTTAGTCTTTTTTTTTTGAAAAATCCGCCGGAAATTTTAAAAAAAAAAAAAAAAAACGGCGGATTAATGGTAATTTCCGGCGGATTTTCCAAAAATAAAAATTTGACAAAAAAATAATAAAAAATAAAAATCCGAAATTTTTTAAAAAAATTCTGAATTTTATAACTTAATATGTGTGTTAAATAAAAGTCAAAAAACAAAAGTAAAATCAAATGTTGAATGGTATTGTTGAAATAGGAAAGAATAAAAGAGAATATGAGAAGAAATAATATATGAGAGAATAAGAATGAGGAATTATGAAGAAATAAGAATAAAATAGTGAGATGAAGAAGGAATAAGAATAAAGAAGTGAGAATGAAGAAGAAGAAAGGAGAATTATAGAAGAGAGATATGTAGAGAAATTTTTGAAGATTAAAGAGTATGAGAAAGAAGAAGAAAGATAAGATAGAGAAAATGTAGAAGAGAATGAGAAGGAAAGAAAGAGATAAATGAGAGAATGAGATGAGTGTAGGAGAAAGTTGTATTTATAGACGAATTTTTTTCCCTCAAAATTTTTCCGGCGGATTTTTGAAATTTCCGGCGGATTTTTTCAAATTTCCGGCAGATTTTCGATTTTTTTTTTTTTGGAAAATCCGCCGGAAATTTCCGGCGGATTTTTGCAAAAAATAAATAAATAAATAAAATTTTTTAAAAAAATTCCGCCAAAAAGTCCAAAAAATCCGCCGGAAAGTTTGTGGGATAAAAATCCGCCGGAAAGTCCAAAAAATCCGCCGAAAACTACCGTGGGATCAAATCCGCCGGCAATCCCTCAATTCCGCCGGAAAGTTTCCGACGAATTTATATCCGCCGGAAAGTTTTGGCAGTAAATCAACTATTTCTTGTAGTGTAATTCGCATGCTACAATTCGTTTCCTAACTCCATCAAGGCTGTCTAATTCAATTAAGTCGACTTTTGATAAGTTAGTCAATCGAGTCAATTCGCTTTTTATTTATTTAGACTTTTGTACATTTGTGCCTAAGCTAATTCAGCTCACTTGGTCTATTTTTATTTACTTGCGCATTTCCAGCCTATTTCTCTATTTGGGTTTCGTTTTGACAACCATTTGGTTTAACCCAAATTTCGCTTTTATTTTTTACTTTTGGGTCAAAATACATCCAAAATGACTTACAAAATGCCAAAATAATTTTTATAGAGTCAGTTTATTACAGTTTTATATTACAATAATCCAAAAAGTCCAAAATATGTCCAGTAGTACAAAAAAGAGGTCCAAAAACGAAAAGAACTAAAAAATATAAAAAAATAGAACCAGCCCACGGGTCAGGCCTACTGCTCTCGCTGCTGAATCCTCTTCCAAACCCTAATCTGCCACCAAGCCAGCAGTTGGTTACAGTTGGTTCTTTGCCTGAAAATGGAAAGAATTGATCAGGAATTAAGTCCCTGATTCCATTCTCTCAGCTATAAATAGGTAAGGAAAAACACAGAAAACGGAGACAAAATATTACACGAAAATTCACACAAGAGTAACACTATTCAGAAGCAGCAGTAATGAAGAAAGGCAGTAGCAGTAGTGTTCATAATCAAACAAGAGAAGAATAGAGGCTGGCGTAAAAGGTTGGTCCTTGTTTTTTTTGGGTTAAATATGTTTTTAGTCCCTACAAAATTTTGCTATTTTGATTTTAATCCCTATAAAAAATTTCGTCAACTTTTAGTCCCTATAAAATTTCACAATTTTGTTTTAAGTCCCTATAAAATGTAAACTCGTGTATACCTTAGAATTTTTGAATGATATTTTACATACACGTTAAAGATATTAAAAATATCTCCCTCACAAAAAATAAACTCAAAATTTGATTTCTAGGTTAGTATTTCCTTTAATTTGTTTATCGAATCTTTTGCACTTAAAAATTTTAGATTTAATTTATACGTTGTTAAAAAATTCAAAGTTTTTCTGGAAGAGATGTTTATAATGTCCTCAACATGTATGCAAAACATCACTCAAAAATTCAATGGATATACACTAGTTGGCATTTATAGGGACTAAAAGTCGATGAAAAATTTTATAGGGACTAAAACTAAAATAGTGAAATTTTGTAGGGACTAAAAACATATTTAACCCTTTTTTTTATTGCTCAAAAAATGTGTATGTATAGGTTATATGAGTGTTTCTGAAATACTATAATATTAGTTGTTCCTATATATTATTTGTTCCTGTATTTCAATTTGTATATATCAGTATTGGTATATTAGCTAACATGCTTAGAAAACTGTTTTGAAACTGATCAAAAAAAGCTAAAAAACGTGTAGTAGGTTAAATAAATAGAAATAATTTATGTTGATTAGTTGATTCGTTAACCCTGATTTAGAAAATTAACAATCAGATCCATTGAGATTAGGATTAGGTTTTTTAAAAAAGCATTAGAATCAGAAATTAGGATTTAGGGTTTGTTAAAATTATAAGCCCAGATTTCAGATTAGCAAAAGGATTAGGGTTCTAGTTTAACAATAATCAGAATTAGGGATAAAAATTGGGGGATTAGGGTTTATGTAAAAAATTAATCAAACAAAAAAAAAGAAGAAGAAGATCAGAATAGGAGTAGAAGAAAGAAGAAAAAGCGAGTAAAAATAAAAGAACAAACCTGTTAGTTTCGGCCACCGCGTACGGTGGCTGTCCTCCCCCAAACGTCCCCACATGTCGTTGTCACCATCGTCGTCAACCATCACCGTCTTCGTGCCTCGCGGCCGCCGTGAATCACCACCATCATCTTCCCCTCCGTTCATGCTTTCTCTCTCTTCGCGCGAGCATCCTCTTCTTCCCTCTCCTCGCGTTTTCGTTTTCTCTCTCTCATTGCGATCTCACCGGAAGCGCGTCGTGGAGCTCACCGAAAATCGCCCCTCCATCTTCTCTCTCTCTCTCTCTCTCTCTCTCTCTCTCTCTCTCGCCGGATTTCGCGTCTCTCTCTCCCCCTTGTGTGGCGTACGGTGGCTGTCCTCCCCCAAACGTCCCCACATGTCGTTGTCACCATCGTCGTCAACCATCACCGTCTTCGTGCCTCGCCGCCGCCGTGAATCACCACCATCATCTTCCCCTCCGTTCATGCTTTCTCTCTCTTCGCGCGAGCATCCTCTTCTTCCCTCTCCTCGCGTTTTCGTTTTCTCTCTCTCACTGCGATCTCACCGGAAGCGCGTCGTGGAGCTCACCGAAAATCGCCCCTCCATCTTCTCTCTCTCTCTCTCTCTCTCTCTCTCTCTCTCTCTCTCTCGCCGGATTTCGCGTCTCTCTCTCCCCCTTGTGTGGCGCCGCTGGAAAGAATTGGGGAAGAGAGTGAAATGAATTTAGGGTTCCATTTTTTAGGGTTATAGTGTATATATATGGGCTTCTGTTTCCGTTTTCTATTTGTTTTTTTAAAAAAAAACTGATACAGCTCCTGCTAACTTTTCTTAGATACACCCTTCTCTTTAAAATACAACCCCCTTTTTTATATACTCTATTTTTATCATTCACACACTTATTTTACCACTACACCCCATTTCATTGTTTTTTTTTATTATTTTACCCCTCTTTAAATCAATCAATCTCTTTTACAAAAAGAACAATAAAATACATAAATAAATAATTTCAAATAGGGGATTCAATCGACCGTACGGTCAAGTTAATCAATTCTTTAGGGCCACAAATAAACCATTACGGATCAGCCCTAAAACTTTTATTTGAAACAAACAGTATTTAAAATAAAAAACACCTACACTTCTCTTTCCTCAAAAACAAAAAAACAAGTTTTCAAAATAAGGCATTAAATCAATCATACGATCGAGTTAGTCGGCGTTCTAGAAAAATGAACCGTTACAGATCTAAAATCCCAAGACCCTTAAAACAAAAAACACAAACCAACAAAACCTTTTTCCAAGAACTAAGTAGCTTTGAGGGGCAGCTATCACACCCAAATTTTGTCTGTCTTATTTTATTGAACTTTCTAATTCACATGCTAAAATTTGTTTCCTAACTCCATCGAGGTTGTCTAATTCAATTAAGTCAACTTTTGATAAGTTAATCAATCGAGCCAAAACACTTTTTATTGAATTAGACTTATTTGTACATTTGTGCCTAAGCTGAATTCATCTCTTTTGGGCTTATTTTTGAACGTTTGAGCAATTGGTGCCTATTTCTCTAATTGGGCCTCGTAACTTTTATTTTGTTTGGCCCATTTCGGTTTTGCTTTTATTTTTATTTTAATCAAAAAAAATCCAAAAAATATTTACATAAAATACCCAAAATTTATAGAATCAGTTTAATGTCCAGATGTCCAAAAGTCCAAAATGTTTACAAAATATACCAAAAAAGCCAAAAACGAAAATTACAAAAATTACAAAAAATGGAAAAAAAGCCCAAGATCCAATCTGCTTCTTGGCTGCTGCTGAACCTTAATTCTGCACCTTGCTCAGCAGCTGTCACAGCTGTTTGTGACCTGAAAAAGGAAACAAATAATTCCTTATTTGCATTCTCAGCTATAAAAGACAGAAACACAGAGAAAAAAGACACAGAGAAATAATCACACGGAAAAGACACAAAATTTCCTACTGAGAAGATTGCAGAGAGTTTAGTTGCTGTGTTGATACAAAATTCAAACAGTAGAAGGTAGTAGCAATAGTATTCACAAGAGAAAAAACAGAGGCTGGCGTAAAAGGTTGGTCCTTGTTATTTTTCATTGCTTAAAAAATATGCGTATGTATAGGTTATATGAGTTTTTCTGAAATACTAGAATGTTAGTTGTTCGTGCATATTATTTGTTCCTGCATTTTAGTTAGTTTGTAAATTTTAGTATTAGTATATTAGTTAATTGCTTAGAAAAACAGTTTTGAAACAGATCCAAAAAAAAGGCTAAAAAAATCTGTTTAGGGTAAATCGAATAGAAATAATTTTGGTTCATTAGTTGATTGGGTATTCTGGTTTAGAAAATTAACAACCAGATCCATTGAAATTAGGATTAGGGTTTTAAAAAGGTTTAGAATCAGAATTAGAGTTTTTTTAGGAAAAATTAGATTAACAATTCAGTTTTAAAAATTAGAGTTTAAAAATTAGGGTTTTAAAATCAATTTCGAAATTAGGGTAAAATCAGGGTTTAGGGTTTGTAAAAAACTAGTCTTAAAATTAGTGTTAACAATTAGTTTTAGTAAGGTTTAGAAATTTAAGTTAAAGGAAATAAAAAATTAGATGAAAAGATAAGAGAAGGAGTAGAAGAAAGGGATGGATCCGAAAAGAAACAGCTAAAATAATGGAACTCACCTTCTAGATACCGACCACCGTAGACGGTGGCCGTTGGCCGCGAATCCCGTGTCGCCGCCGTGAACCCACGCCCACAGTCGTCTTCTCGACGAGTTATAACCATCACCACCGTAAACACCGTAAACGCCGTCACTGTTGAAGCCATTCCGTTCTCATCACCAACACAGCAGCATCCCAACCACCATCTGTCACCATAGCAGCACTGCGCACCTTCGGCAGAGCCGCCACGAGAAGCCCATGCCGTCACAGATCGCGTCACCTCTCTCTTCCTACGCGCGTCTCTCTCTCCCTACGCGCGTCTCGCCGGAAGATCCGCAGAGAATCTCTCTCTCTTGATGGGGAAGATTTCATTTTCTCTCTCCTAAAAGGTTGAAGCGGCGCTCAGAGGAGTGGGATGAAAAAATTTGGTTTAGGTTCTCATCAATTTGCCTTATATGGTCCTTTCTTTTTTAATTTTAATATTTTTAATCAGAATACTAGTTGCACCCCCATTTTTAATGAAATAACCACCCTGGTAAAGGTCGTTTTTATATTCACGCAGGCCAGTTCAAAAAACGAGCTGGGCCCCTGCTGTTCACGCTGCCTCTTTTAAAAATGCGACCCCCTCTGCTCTAATTGCACCCCTGTTTTACTAATACAGCCCCCTTCTCGTTTTTATCTATTTCTTTTCAAAGTGAATCAATTTATTTCATAAGAACCTATAAAAACATGTAAATAAATAATTTCAAAATAGGGGATTAAGTCGACTGTACGGTCGGGTTAGTTAGCACTTTAGGACCACAAATGAACCGTTACGGATCAGATCCTGAAATCCCTATTTGAAACAAACAATTTCCTAAGCTAAAAAATACAAACACATCTTTCTCTTTTAAATAAAGAAAACCGTTTTACAAAAATAGGGGATTGAGTCGATCGTACAATCAGGTTAATCAGTATTCTAAGGCGAATGAACCGTTACGGATCAAAAGCCATAGAACCCCTAAATAAAAAACACAAACCAACAAAACTTTTTCCAAGAACTACGTAGCTTTGATTTCTCCATCGCACCCGGGGATATGTAGGAGCAGGGGTCCACTCTTGTCAAGCACAAAAAACTAAAATTTTTATTAAGTCTTTTAATTTCTTATTCAAATAAAAGGGTAAAAATAAGCATAAAATACAATTAATTAGGAGGCAACCTTCTTTAGGAAGGATGCCGTGGGGTGCTAATACATTCCCCACACATAACGGACTCCCGAACCCAAATCCGGTCTCAAGGATCTTATCCAAACTAAAGGGATTTTCCAATATTTGCCCTTAAACTAAAATTTGGTGGCGGCTTCATTCATGAACCTTAGAGGAATCCTTCTCTGGATTTTTCGGTCGCAATAGCTAGCGACTCCACTGGGGACCGAACCCAGAATCTCTGGATTTTCCGGATTTTTCGACCGCACCGACGTAGGTCACCCTCAGACTGTTTTATTAGCACCATAGCTAGTTGCAGTCCATCAGACCATCTTGGTCCATCAGGCTCAGGCAGCCCTTCTGACCTATCAGTCCTTCAGTTTAATTCGAGTCAATGCTCTAAGTATCGACTAATGATTAGACCTTCAGACTTATCAGTCCTTCAGAGCCTTAGTGCTCCTTCAGACCCCTAGTGGTCCTTCAGATCCCCAGTGATCCTTCTTTATTGCTTTCTCATTAACACGCCAAGTGTTAACCATCACCTGTAAATTCTAAAACCCGTCACTTCCCCCTAAAGCGAACAAAATTAGCGTCTATTCTATCTTTATTTCTATTTCTACTACGAAAATCCGAAGACTCTCCACCTTTTCTAGTAAAATATAAATAAAGAGGGGCAGCTGTTATACCCCAATTTTGTCCGCTTCCTTTTTACCACTCGAGCTTATTTGGTCCTATGTTTGTCCAATTTGGGCTGACTTTAGCGCTTGTCTAATTGGGCCTAATCGGGCCTTTTTTTTAGTGTTTAGTTGTAGTTGGATCGATTTAGTCTCTCCGTTTGGATCAGGCCCAACTTAGTCGTTTTTCCATTTAATCAAAAAGCCATAAAAATCATAAATAAAAGTAATTACAAAAAAATTAATTTACAATTGTCCAAAAGTCCAAAAATAATAAAATTACATAATACAAAAATTAATTAATTAATTAATTAATTAAAAAAACGAAAATCACAAAAATAGCATTAGTTGAAACCCAACCCATTCTCCTTGCTGAGAAAGCCTCCACCACTCTCCTTGCTCACCAAGTATCCATCTTCTCCAAATCCAAGCCCAAAACCTGTAAAATAGGAAACAAGGATCAAAATCAAATAGTAGAATTTAATTTCCTAAACCTAAAAATGCCTATAAAAACAGCTCTAATTCACAGAGAAAAGGGGGACAAAAATGCAAAAATAACCTAAAGGATAGTGGCTCACATCAGAACCCTAATCACTAAAAATTGTCTCAAAAATTCTGAAGCAAAAAAGGGTGGACGGCGGTAGCAATAAGCAGCAATTAGCACAACAACAAATCAATCTTCATTCATGGAGCCAGGTTGGTAAAACTAATATTAAACTTTTGTTTTTCTAGTGTTAGAACATTAGAATACAGAACTTGAAATGCTAGCATATCTATCCATGTTGTAAAAAAAGGGTCTGAAACATGCTATAACAAATGGAATTAGGAATTAAAAATCTACAAGAATTTTATTGTTAAAATTTTTAGAATAGATTAAGGAGGAAGAAGAGTTAATTAGGAACAGTGTTTCTTTTAGAAATAGGAGCAGTGTTTCTTTTAGAAATAGATTAAGGAAACTAACAATAAAATTAGGAATAGATTAGGAAGAAAAATCAGAATTAAAAGAGAACAAGGAGGAAGAAGAGAGCAGCATCGTGAAAAACTAAAAAAAGAGAATGGAACTCACCCCTTTAGACTCTGACCACCATAGACGGTGGTCGTTGGCCGGAAACGCCGTCGTTTCTCCCCGTGACAGGTCCTCCGTGCGCGTATTCTCTCCCCGGCAAGAGCCATCATTCCTACGTCGTCGTCAAACCCCCATCACCACCGTAAGCCGTCTGTCGCCGTCGTGACCACCACAACCGAACACAAACTCAGTGTTCGTTCCTCTCTCACCGTAACCTCCTTTCTCTTTCACTGACGCGTTCGCCGACGCCGTACCTAGCCTTCCCTCTGGCGACGTCGCCACCTCTGGTCACCGTCACTTTTTCCTTCCCTGACCGTTGCATCCTCTCTCTCTCTCTCCATGAAATCCTCTCCTTAATTTTTCTCCCTTTTCTTTTTCATTCTAAATCCACTCTCTCTCTCTCTCTGTTATGTTGGCGGCGCTGGGAGTGTAGGAAATAGGGTTCCCACTTTCTAAATGTATCTTAAATATATCTGCATTCCTTTATTTAATAATATTTATTTTGTTTTAAATTTTTATAATCGGATCACTATTTACACCAATCTTTCTAATAGGCCAAAAATACATCAGTTTCATTTCTGCACCCCTTTTGTTAATAGTGCAGCACCCAATTACACCTCCCTCATCTATATTTTACAACTTACTATGTTTTGCCTATCTTACTCAATCAAAAACCATTTTCTCATTAATAAAAAATACCAAACTCACAAATATTTTCTACCCCAAGAACTACGTGTGATTTGATTCTCTACCAGGAGCTACGTAGGAGCAGAGGGCGGCCGACCTCTGTCAATTGCACTAATAAAAACTTTTTTTTAGTTTCTTTTCTAAATTACTTATTTTTTTATTTCACAAAAAGAATAAAAACAACTAACTATTTATCAAGTCTATTATTTAATTTGCAAAAAGGTAAAATCAATATATTTCAAATTAACATTTGTTTACACGTTTAGTTAAGAGGTAACCTTCCTTAGGAAGGATGTCGTAACGCGCATAACCGACTGCCGAACCCATATTTGGTTCGCAAAGACCTTTATAGGGGATTTCTCAATGTTTGCCCTTTAATCCTAAACTTTGATGGCGGCTTCACCTTAAACCCTGAAGGATCCTCCTTCGGATTTTTCGGTCGCTACAGCTGGCGACCTCACTGGGGATTCCCTTACTATATTCACATCCATAAAACCACACTGGGGCAATTTCTCAGCCCATTATCCTAAGTACAGCCTTTCACAATACTAATCAAGTCGGGGCAACCTCATCCTTGTCATAATTGGGGCAACACCAAACTCCATGAATTAAGACGAAATCTCTTGCTTTCCACCTTTCATTCCAAAGTCAAGTCATTCCCAGTTCATCATTTCCTCTATACCCCTAGCTATTGTCACTACTAGGCAGAGGGAAACTATTCACTCACCATCACCAGAAGTCTAAATTGGGGCAGTCCCACATTTCTTGGGTTGGGGGAAACCTAACTTTCATGACTTTGGCAAAAACTTGTCATTCATCCCTTCATGTGCCACATATGTCCATACCATAGGCCTAGAACCAAGTCAACTGACTCATTCATCTATATTTGTACTTTTATGCATGTCTACTAAACAATGCTTCAAAGAGAGAGAACATGGCTAATAATGTGATACTGAAAATCCACTTGGTTAACTTTATGGACCTAAACTTCGGTTATCATGGGTAATGGAAGAGAAAAATAAGCGAGCCTGCAAATTAAGTTAAGTACTTTTGCACATCAGTGTCTATAAATAACAACCTTGAGATTGCCGAAATTTGAATAAAATCTAATTTTTCCAAGGAACGATCAACATTCACCTCTATTTCTCGCATCCAAAGTCTCACATCTCATCATTACCAAAAAAAATGTTTCTACCTCCCAATCATTCATATCATATCATCGCACCATGCATCTATGCACTTCCTTTTATTCACCATAGCGTTTGCATCAAAGCATTACCTTTGCATCATGTTCACATTCTCATTTCATGCAACAAGCCAACAAAAAAAAAGCAAAAAAGAGCAAAAAGAGAAAAAAAATCATTCCACATTTCATTCATCATCCCAACGGATATCATTGCACGTGCTTGCATTACATGCACGCATATATCATTCTTCGCATTGTTATACATGCCAAATGTAGATAGCTTTCCCTGCTCAGGTAAATGCATTCATTAGGTATGTTCGGGTAAGCACGCCAAGTGTTAATCCCTATATCTTGTTCCTCCAAAATCAGCGCTCCAGGCATTGACCCCATATCACATTTCAGATCACCAAGCTGATCCCTCAGACCCCCAGTGGTCCTTTAGAGCCCCAGTGCTCCTTTAATCCAGATCTCACGTCATCATCGAGCAATGACGGATCATTCAACCTCACGTGGTCCCTCAGACTAGCTGTGTTCACCTAAGACATAGTGGACGTCATTTATTGGTCAACATATCAGTTTCGGATCTGATCTTGACCCTTATGGTCACTCGAAAAAGGCCACCTTTAGAGCCCCAGTGCTCCCTCAGACCCCAAGCGGTCCTTCAAGGCCTAGGCAGCCCCTCAGAGCCCAAGTGCTGCTTTAGAGCCCCCGTGCTCCTTCAGATCCCAAGTGATCCTTATTTATTGTTTTTACAGCCCCCGTGCTCCTTCGGATCCCCAGTGATCCTTATCTTTTGTTTTTTTAGTTTTAGTTAATACGCCAAGTGTTAACCACGCCTCGTCTATTCTCAAAAACTCCCAATTTTCCTATTAATCGGACAAAATTAGCGATTGACTTATCTTTATTTCTATTTATACTACAAAAAAAAACTGAAGACTCTTCAGTTTTTCTAGCAAAACATAAATAAAGAGGGGCAGCACCCCAATTTTGTCCGACATTTTATTTCTTTTAATTCCTTTTTAAATAAAAAAGCTAGAATCATATCACAATCTCTAGGTGACAAAAATCACATAGAGTTATCACTTTGAAATTGAAAGTCTTGTACATACATTTTACGGGGGATGAGTTACCAACAAATGTAGAAGAATCCCATGCAATAGAAAGGGCACCTGAAGGAACACCTGCCAGTGATGGTTTGTTTGTAATCGTCATCCATGAAGTTGAAGATGTTGAAGAAAAACACCACACTAATCCATATGCACACCTCAAATTTAAAGGAGAGAAAAACCAAGCATGTAAAGGAAAATAGAAATCCAAGATGGGGTTAAAGGTTTCAATTCATGTTGGAAGAACCCCCACTAATGATAGGCTTCATGTTGAAGTTCAAAGTGTCTCCTCAAAGTTTACAAATTGAGAACAAAAAGATAAAAATACCTAAAATTCCAGCTACTTTACGGGGGCAATATCTCTCTCCACAGATTTCATTTCGACGATCCGAACAGTGAAAGTGAATATATATGTCTCACGAACTTGCTGTCCAAAAAAGAATGCAATCCAACGGTTAACGAATCCGAAATCGCACTTTTACGGTGGCATGTTTGAGAAAAACGTGAATTGTTTTCTCTAAATGGGATTTGTGTTCTCTATCTTGTTTTTGTCCCACATTGCTTGGGAGAAACAAGAGCCATCTAGCATTTGGCTATAAAAGAGGTTGAGATGCAAAGACTAGAGGAGGAGATGGGGTGAACTAAGTGATCTTTTGGACTAAGCCTTTGCTATATATTTCACTAAGAGTCTATCTTTGATTATATTGCACGCTTTGATTGAGTCGGCTTTTCGGTTCTCAAAGCGGGTTTTTTTGTAAAAGACGGTTTTAGGGGGTCAAAACAAACTAGTTGGGAGCCCGATTCGCAGTTGACCTGGACAGACTTCCCGACCCACTTCGACATTCGTCGTGTTAAGGTTAGTGTTGTATTTTTTTTGTGTACATATTTATTTATTTATTATTTATTTCTTTATTCGTCGTGTTAAGGTTAGTGTGTATATATCTATTTATTTATGTATGTATGTATGTATGTATGTATGTATGTATGTATGTATGTATGTATATAATTAGTTATTTAATTTTTAGTCTACTCTTTATTAAATTTTAGTTGTCATTTTTTTAAAGCACGAATTATTTTCTTTCTCAAATTTCCAAAGAAACCGAATAGGGGATTACGTCGACTGTACGGTCGGGTTAGTCAACTTTTTAGGACAACAAATGAACCGTTACGGATCAGGTCTTGAAATCCCTATTTTAAACAAACAAAACTAAAAAAAATACAAACACATCCCTCTCTTTCAAGTAAAAAAAAACCAATTTTCAAAATATGGGATTGAGTAGATTGTACGATCGGGTTGATCAGCGTTCTAAGACGAATGAACCGTTACGGATCAAAAGCTCTAAAATCCCTATACTAAAAAACACCATTAGAATGAGTTCCAAATGAGCCCTCATGGACATCTTTCATAATTCTTTCTGCTTCTTCTTTTGTAACACATCTGAGGAGGACCATATCACAATTTCTTTTGTAAAGCACCTCCCCGTTTAGGAAGAAACCCATCGATAATCTCCTTAGCATTCTCTTATCATTTTCTGTGGCACCAGGAGGGTATTCTCTGCTCGTGATATAGTGTTTGATATCGTAATACCATTGTTTACTATCAGGTTCTTCTTCAATCGCCATACAGAGATGTGCCGGTAAGTCTCGATGTTGGATCCTGATGGACGTCAGACTCTTGTTGTTATTGATATTGAACATTGATGACAGAGTTGCTAAGGCATCAGCCAACTGATTCTCTTCACGAGGGAAATGATGGAAAGTGATTTCGTCGAAGGGTTCAATCATCTTTTGGATGTGATCCCGATAAGGAATCAATTTGGAATCCCTGGTTTCCCAGTCACCCTTTATTTGATGGATGACTAAGGTTGAGTCTCTGTATACATCGAGTCTTTTAACTTTCCATTCGAGGGCTGCTTTGATGCCTAGAATACATGCTTCATATTCTGCGATGTTGTTGGTGCAATAGAAGCTCAATCTAGCAGTAAATGGTACGAAGCGGTTATCTGGAGAGATTAATACAGCTCCGACCCCATGCCCCCACACATTGGAAGCGCTATCGAATAACATTCTCCACCTTTCATCATCTAGAGACTTTCCTTCCCCAAAAAGAGCCATTATATCTTCATCTGGGAAATCGCACTGCATTGACTGGTAATCCTCAATAGGTTGGTGCGCCAAGTATTCAGCCAATGCACTGCCTTTGATTGCTTTGAGTAACATACAAGAGGTCATATTCGGACAACAGCATTTGCCAGCGAGCAATTCTCCCTATGAGTGCGGGTTTTTCAAAGATGTACTTAATTGGATCCATTTTAGATACCAACCAAGTCGTGTGGCTCAGCATATACTGCCTCAGACGATGTGCAGCCCAGGCTAAAGCACAACACGTTTTTTCCAACAATGAGTATCTTGTTTCGCACTCAGTGAACTTCTTGCTTAAGTAGTAGATGGCATGTTCTTTTCTTCCGGATTCGTCATGCTGCCCCAGCACACAACCCATTGATTTATCTAACACTGTTAAGTATAAGATGAGAGGTCTGCCTGGTACAGGTGGCATCAGAATCGGTGGTTTTTGGAGGTACCTCTTGATCTTTTCAAAGGCTTCTTGGCAGTTGTCATTCCACTTTGTTTCTTGATTCTTGCACAACAATTTGAAGATAGGCTCACAAGTAAATGTTAATTGGGATATGAATTTGGAAATGTAGTTCAATCTTCCCAGGAACCCACGAACTTCCTTTTCAGTTTTAGGTGCTGACATTTCAAGGATTGCTCGTACTTTGGCAGGATCTACTTCTATTCCTCTCTGACTGACTATGAACCCCAACAACTTCCCTGATCTTACACCGAAAGTGCATTTGGCAGGGTTTAATCTGAGCTTGAACTTTCTTAGATGTTCGAAGAGTTTTTGCAGATTAACAATATGTTCTTCTTCAGTTTTGGATTTTGCAATCATGTCATCCACACAAACTTCTATTTCCTTGTGCATCATGTCATGGAATAAAGCTACCATCGCCCCCTGGTATGTTCCACCAGCATTTTTCAGTCCGAATGGCATTATTTTGTAATAGAAGGTTCCCCAGAGAGTGATGAAGGTGGTTTTCTCCACATCCTCAGGGCCCATCTTGATTTGATTATATCTGGAGTATCCATCCATGAAGGAGAATAGAGAGTGTTGCGCTGTGCTATCCACCAGGACATCGATGTGAGGCAAAGGGAAGCCATCCTTAGGGCTGGCTCTGTTCAAATCTCGAATCGACACACATCCGAACCTTCCCGTCTTTCTTTGGAACTAGGACGATGTTGGCTACCCATTGAGGATACTTTGCTACTGCTAAGAACCCGGCATCAAACTGCTTCTTATCCTCATCTCTGATTTTCAAAGACATATCTGGCTTCATCCTTCTGAACTTCTGCTTTACCAACGGGCATTCAGGCTTTACTGGTAACTTGTGTTCAACTATGTTTGTGTCTAGTCCTGGCATGTCTTGATATGTCCATGCGAAGACGTCGACGTAGTCAAACAAAAGCTGAACCAATTTCTCCCGCTCACTGTCTTTCATTGTGGTGCCAATTTTAACTTCTTTCTTATCTTTTTTTGTATCCAAGTTAATCATTTCAGTTGATTCCTCGTGGGGTTGGATTATTTTATCCTCCTGTTCCATCATTCTCAGTAATTCTGGAGGAGTTTCCCAGTTATCTTCAACATCCTCCTTAGTTTGGTTAATGGGGTGATCAAAGTTACAGTATAAGTTATTGGCGTCGTTATTTTCAAAGATGATTTTTTTAGATCTGCATTAGCGAAAATTGACTGAATGAAAAACGGATAAAAGGAAAAGAAAAGGCGAGTGATAAAAGAAACGAAAAGGAATTTTATTGGAGAATTCAAAAATAACGTTTCATTGATACTGATACTGAAAGAAAACATGTGTGCCCTAAAGAGATGTCCTAAAGCCTTGGGCAGAGCCATAGGATTGCATTACAGAAAATTACTTTGAACTAAAAACTACAAGAAAATCAACAATCTCCCAATTCTTGAGCTTTTCATTTGCAGGACAATGGCGCACAAGACTGACAACGCCATCTTCAGCACTTGGATCATCTTCTATAGCAGCAACCTGGTTGGAATCCAGCATTCCCGCGCTCTGAGCTTTGTTTGATGTCGCAGATAACAATCTTCTTCATATTTGGCTCTCGACCTTCAAGCTTGGCCAACCTCCGCTCTCTTTTCTCATCGGCAATCTTCCTTTTGTTAGTGCGATTAGGCCAGTACCCTATCCCACGTCTGTCTCTGTTCTCATGCAGTTGTATAGGTGTCACGATCCCTTGTTCAGTCTTTCCCAAACCACTTCCAGCTTGGTAACCCTTGCCTACCATGACTTTGGCAACCATCATGGCAGTCTTTGACAGTTTCGGCTTTGATAATGGGATTCCTTCCCCCACGAAGGGGGTGTTTGCAATTTCTAGTGCTTGGAAGGCAGTCTCGAAAGATTCTTCTGCAGCCTCAATATAACGAGTAGAAGACGGCTTGTTGACTAGCAACTCTTCTTCTCCAAAAATAACCACCAGTTTGTTGTTCCCTATGAACTTGAGCTTTTGATGCAAAGAGGAGGGGACTGCCCCTGCAGAATGGATCCAAGGCCTTCCCAGAAGACAGCTGTAAGACGGAGCAATATCCATCACTTGGAAGTTCACTATGAAGATTTCTGGACCTACCTGTACAGGTAACTCCATTTCTCCAATAACTTCTCCTTTGGACCAGTGTAGAACTGAGCTTCATGTATAAACAATCTACGTCTAGCTTGTTCATAGTTGATTTGGGTAGGACATTCAGGGATGACCCGTTATCAATAAGCACCCGAGCGAGTGACTCTCCACACTTTACAGAGATGTGTAGAGCTTTGTTGTGCCCTCTCCCTTCAACTGGAATCTCGTCGTCTGTGAATGTGAGGTAATTGCTTGCAACAAGGTTTCCAACGATCCCATCAAACTGATTAAAGGTGATATCGTGGGTAACATGGGCCTCATTCAATACCTTTATTAACGCCGCACGATGGGCTTCTGAGTTAAGCAACAGTGACAATAGAGATATCTTGGCGGGGGTCTGGTTCAACTGATCAACCACTTTATACTCACTTTGCCTCATGAGTTTCAAAAATTCACCAGCTTCTTGCTCAGATAGTACTTTTTCGCCTGTGTTCTTATCAGCAGACTCATCCTCTCGGTTCTTCCTTTTATCAGTCGTTTCTTTTTCATTTGACTTTCCACCACTAAGGACTTCAGGGATGTAGATGCGCCCGCTTCGAGTCATTCTACTATTTCCTGATATATTAGTGACATCAGGATTGCTCTGGACCTTCGCATTGTAATTCCACGGGACCGCATTGGTACCCTTAAAGGGGAAAGGAGCCAGCAATTGAATGGTTACTAGTTTGGGTCTAGTAAGGGCCATCTGTGAGTCTTTATTGTAGTGAATCTCTAGTGGCCTTCTGCTTGACTGGATAGTTGATATACCCTCCTCTTCCTTTAGAGGACCCATCTGTATGACAAGCCTGTCTAACAAGTCTTGGAGGACTTGTTTGAACGCTTGACAATTCCCGTCACATGGCATGCTGTTACACGAACCCTTTCCAACGCATTCTTTTTCAATGACCCCAAAGTGGCACAGCCTGGCACGAATCACTTCTAAAGGTGTGCGGATGTCTTCCACTTTCTTAATTAGAGACTGCTCCAAATTCTCAACTGCATTGACAGAGGGCCTCCCATGTCCTGGTAGAGGGTTAGTGGCCACATTCGGACCATCCTCTTTAAAATTCAGTCAACCGGAGGCAATCAAGTCTTGGACCACATACTTCAGTGCCTTACAATTTTCTATGGTATGACCAGCTGTCCCGGAATGGAATTCACAAGTGACGTTTGGGTCAAAACCTCTGGGAAAATGGGGATAAATCTGTCTCACTGGGCGGTGGACGGGCTTTTTGTCTTGATAATTTGGTGGTCTATAGCCTTGAGTGTTTTGGGTAGGTGGGGTATGTGGTGTTTGTACTGGGAATTGGAGGGTGTGAGAAGGATTGGGGTAAGCAAGTTTTCCGGATCCCGTTATTGCATTGGTTTCTCCTTCCTTCTTTTTGGGAAATCCGGAGAAAGGCTTCTTTAGGTTACTGGGTCCAGCTGGCCCCTGAGTGATTTTCCCGTTCCTCATTCCACCTTCTAGCCTTTCCCCTATGATGACCATATCTGAAAAGTTTGAAGACACACTCCCGATTAGTCTTTCATAGAATGGTGTCTGCAGGGTGTCCATAAACATGGACACCATCTCTTTTTCTAATAGGGGTGCCACTTCGCTGCTAGTCCTCTCCAGCGTTGAGCATATTCTTTAAATGATTCATTGTCTCTTTTAACCATGTTTTGCAATTGCGTCCGGTCAGGAGCCATATCGACGTTGTACTGGTAGTGTTTTAAGAAAGCATCTGCCAGATCTTTCCAACATCTAATATGGGCGCGTTCCAGTTGCATGTACCAATTTGAGGCGGCCCCAGCTAGACTGTCTTGAAAATAATGTATGAGTAGTTTGTCGTCATGTGCAAATGCAGCCATCTTCTGACAATACATAGTTAGATGACTGATAGGACAGGTTGCCCCCCTGTACTTATCAAAGTCAGGTACTTTGAATTTAGGGGGGATAACTACATTGGGGACGAGACACAAATCATAAGCCTCCCTTGCCAGCGTATTGGACCCTTCTATAGCCCTTAGTCGCTCCTCAAGCATCTGATATTTGTCCTTGGACTGAGGGTCCCCTGTCAAGTGGTTGTACAGAAGATCCATCGGAATCGCAGTTGGGTTCACATTTGGGAAATACAAGCGGGAAGAATTCTCAAGATTGTGCACAGGAATCTGACAGCTTGTTACCAATGGTGGAGTGTAGCCTTGTGACATGACCTGCGGCATGGCTGCGGGGATAGGGATCTGAACTTGTGGTATTTCATTCTGACCTGGAGGTATGTTGTGATTGGTGTTCACGACCCCCGTAGGAGCACCCTCTGAAGCGGCGTCCATCGTAGGAGGTGTGTAACCAATAGGAAGTCCATAACGAGGCCAATGATAATTCTGGCCATCAAGCCCAGAGTTGTGAGGCGAAGGAAGGCTTGTAGCGACATTTTCGGAATTTCCCGTTGAGGTGCCTTCATTTGCGTTCCTCTTCTCAAGAAGTTTCACGAGTTCGGCCATCTGATCCTTCATGGCCATCATGTCAGTCATCTGTTCTTTCAGCTTCTCGATATCCTCCCTCAGCGCCTGGTTATCTTGATTTTCAGCCATTTTCTTCGTCTGCGCGCGAGTCCGGTAACGGTGTTGATGAACCAGTTTGCCTTTTTGTTCTGTTTTTTTTTCAAAAAATTTATCATGAGTATATGAATGAATGAATGTGCATGAAATGCAGATGCGGATGTATGTTTTCCATAGCGCGCCTGGGGAATTGTACGCTTTTGTTCGACAAGTAAAAACATAAAGGTGGATCAAAATTTAACCAAACCAAACGAGTTTTTCATTGAGAAATTTAGAAGGGAAATACATCAACTGAGTTTTTCGTGGATAAAAAGTAAAAAGAAAATACATCAAAAGTCAAACAACTACATCCAGGGCGTTCTTTTTCTTTTCAAAGCGTCGGGCCATTTCGCCTTAATCTTTAAGAATACAATGAGGCGTTTCATATACTCAACGAATTTGATGACCTCGGTTGGAGTATTGCTCTCAGACATGACAATATCAGCCTCTCTCAAGTGCTCTGGAATATCTGTGATAGCATCATTGGCCGCCTTAGCTAACTGTGAGAACTTTTCTTCTGAGAGATGGCAGCGATCGTTCAACTTCATATATTCTTTCTTCAGATACTCGTGTTCGGCCTCAAGTTGCTCACAGAACTTCTCTTGGTAATCAGCGAACCCCTTCAATTCATTAGTATCTCTAGACAATTTTTGTAGGGATGCTTGACATTCTTCGAGTCTTCCTCGTACCACTTCTTTAGCTTTTCTTTCCGTTACAAGACCTTCCAATTGAGATTGCAATCTCTCCGATTGACCCCGCAAGTCTTTTCCAACCGTGATAGATCTCTTCAACTGTGCTTCCCATGCATAAGCTTTGTCAATTGCTCTATCCCTATCTCGGTTGCGTACCTTGATCTCCTCATTGGCACCTCTGAGACAGTCTTGTACATCAAGAAGTTTTTTATCACCGATGTTCAATCTTTCTTTATATTCAGCAATGCGTGTTTCTTTGAGGGCATTCTCTTGCTGCAGGCTTCTTCTTTCCTGAAGTGCTTTTTCTAGTTGGTCTTGCAGCTCAGCCTTTTCTTGCTCAGATTTGGTCAGAGCAGCTTTGAGGTCTTCTACTTCTTCATTAAGGATAGGAACCGGTGCAGGAGCTTCTTGACCGACCGGAAGTGCAGGACGAAAAGGCAGCCCAACATCTTGGACATTGAGTCTGATCCACTGAAGATAATTTTCCCCAGCGTCAATTCCTCTAGGAGTATTGCACGTCCTTTTTTAACTACTCTGTCCCAAGCTCGACTGAATCTTCTTAGCATATCGAGATCTTTAGAGCCTCTTTCCTCTAGCACAATTTCAAACAGGGAGTCTTTTGAAGGTGGATTTGTCATAGGGTAACCAAGTTGCCTCAGAGCAATGGAAGGATTGTAAGTGATGCTAGCTGATAACCCAGTATTATGATCCATCGTTACGGTGTTTCAGTTTCCAAGATTATCAGCTAGCTCCGACCTTGGAAGAATATGAAAATATACTGTGTTTCCCTCTAACAAATAAAGAGCCTTATCGGTACGTGGAACATTACCCTCTCCCCGAAAATTTATTTGAGGTGTTGAAAGTTTCAGCAGCAGAGTTATCTAAAGCAGTGGTAGAAATAGATGGCGTAGAAGGTCTGACTAGAAAATACTTAGAGAAGAAAGCTCTGTTCTTGGCCAAAAAACAAGATTGGGCTACATTCAAGGATGTCTTTGCTCTCCTCATCTACGGAATTGTTCTATTTCCAAATGACAAAGACTTTGTTGACTACACTGCGATCGATGTTTTCCTGGCCTTCAAGCTCCGAGGGCAAAATCCTGCTTCGGTTATTCTTGCTGACACGTACTATGCTCTCCACCAACGCCATAAGAAAAAGTCGGGCTTGATTCTATGTTGTTTGCCCGTATTGTATCGCTGGTTGACTTCTCATATTTTCAAAAGGAATCACCTCACAGAAGTAAAAGGAAAGACCGAATGGGCTCAATACATCGCCGGCCTCAAAGGGAGAGATATCTCTTGGTATTCTCGAGATCAGGATATTGGGGAAAATGTTTATCAGTATGGGGATTTTCCAAATGTCCCCCTCATTGGGACCAAAGGTTGCATCACTTACAATTCTTCCATTGCTCTGAGGCAACTTGGTTACCCTATGACAAATCCACCTTCAAAAGACTCCCTGTTTGAAATTGTGCTAGAGGAAAGAGGCTCTAAAGATCTTGATATGCTAAGAAGATTCAGTCGAGCTTGGGACAGAGTAGTTAAAAAAGGACGTGAACTGGGTCCTAGAGGAATTGACGCTGGGGAAAATTATCTTCAGTGGATCAGACTCAATGTCCAAGATGTTGGGATGCCTTTTCGTCCTGCACTTCCGGTCGGTCAAGAAGCTCCTGCACCGGTTCCTATCCTTAATGAAGAAGTAGAAGACCTCAAAGCTGCTCTGACCAAATCTGAGCAAGAAAAGGCTGAGCTGCAAGACCAACTAGAAAAAGCACTTCAGGAAAGAAGAAGCCTGCAGCAAGAGAATGCCCTCAAAGAAACACGCATTGCTGAATATAAAGAAAGATTGAACATCGGTGATAAAAAACTTCTTGATGTACAAGACTGTCTCAGAGGTGCCAATGAGGAGATCAAGGTACGCAACCGAGATAGGGATAGAGCAATTGACAAAGCTTATGCATGGGAAGCACAGTTGAAGAGATCTATCACGGTTGGAAAAGACTTGCGGGGTCAATCGGAGAGATTGCAATCTCAATTGGAAGGTCTTGTAACGGAAAGAAAAGCTAAAGAAGTGGTACGGGGAAGACTCGAAGAATGTCAAGCATCCCTACAAAAATTGTCTAGAGATACTAATGAATTGAAGGGGTTCGCTGATTACCAAGAGAAGTTCTGTGAGCAACTTGAGGCCGAACACGAGTATCTGAAGAAAGAATATATGAAGTTGAACGATCGCTGCCATCTCTCAGAAGAAAAGTTCTCACAGTTAGCTAAGGCGGCCAATGATGCTATCACAGATATTCCAGAGCACTTGAGAGAGGCTGATATTGTCATGTCTGAGAGCAATACTCCAACCGAGGTCATCAAATTCGTTGAGTATATGAAACGCCTCATTGTATTCTTAAAGATTAAGGCGAAATGGCCCGACGCTTTGAAAAGAAAAAGAACGCCCTGGATGTAGTTGTTTGACTTTTGATGTATTTTCTTTTTACTTTTTATCCACGAAAAACTCAGTTGATGTATTTCCCTTCTAAATTTCTCAATGAAAAACTCGTTTGGTTTGGTTAAATTTTGATCCACCTTTATGTTTTTACTTGTCGAACAAAAGCGTACAATTCCCCAGGCGCGCTATGGAAAACATACATCCGCATCTGCATTTCATGCACATTCATTCATTCATATACTCATGATAAATTTTTTGAAAAAAAAACAGAACAAAAAGGCAAACTGGTTCATCAACACCGTTACCGGACTCGCGCGCAGACGAAGAAAATGGCTGAAAATCAAGATAACCAGGCGCTGAGGGAGGATATCGAGAAGCTGAAAGAACAGATGACTGACATGATGGCCATGAAGGATCAGATGGCCGAACTCGTGAAACTTCTTGAGAAGAGGAACGCAAATGAAGGCACCTCAACGGGAAATTCCGAAAATGTCGCTACAAGCCTTCCTTCGCCTCACAACTCTGGGCTTGATGGCCAGAATTATCATTGGCCTCGTTATGGACTTCCTATTGGTTACACACCTCCTACGATGGACGCCGCTTCAGAGGGTGCTCCTACGGGGGTCGTGAACACCAATCACAACATACCTCCAGGTCAGAATGAAATACCACAAGTTCAGATCCCTATCCCCGCAGCCATGCCGCAGGTCATGTCACAAGGCTACACTCCACCATTGGTAACAAGCTGTCAGATTCCTGTGCACAATCTTGAGAATTCTTCCCGCTTGTATTTCCCAAATGTGAACCCAACTGCGATTCCGATGGATCTTCTGTACAACCACTTGACAGGGGACCCTCAGTCCAAGGACAAATATCAGATGCTTGAGGAGCGACTAAGGGCTATAGAAGGGTCCAATACGCTGGCAAGGGAGGCTTATGATTTGTGTCTCGTCCCCAATGTAGTTATCCCCCCTAAATTCAAAGTACCTGACTTTGATAAGTACAGGGGGGCAACCTGTCCTATCAGTCATCTAACTATGTATTGTCAGAAGATGGCTGCATTTGCACATGACGACAAACTACTCATACATTATTTTCAAGACAGTCTAGCTGGGGCCGCCTCAAATTGGTACATGCAACTGGAACGCGCCCATATTAGATGTTGGAAAGATCTGGCAGATGCTTTCTTAAAACACTACCAGTACAACGTCGATATGGCTCCTGACCGGACGCAATTGCAAAACATGGTTAAAAGAGACAATGAATCATTTAAAGAATATGCTCAACGCTGGAGAGGACTAGCAGCGAAGTGGCACCCCTATTAGAAAAAGAGATGGTGTCCATGTTTATGGACACCCTGCAGACACCATTCTATGAAAGACTAATCGGGAGTGTGTCTTCAAACTTTTCAGATATGGTCATCATAGGGGAAAGGCTAGAAGGTGGAATGAGGAACGGGAAAATCACTCAGGGGCCAGCTGGACCCAGTAACCTAAAGAAGCCTTTCTCCGGATTTCCCAAAAAGAAGGAAGGAGAAACCAATGCAATAACGGGATCCGGAAAACTTGCTTACCCCAATCCTTCTCACACCCTCCAATTCCCAGTACAAACACCACATACCCCACCTACCCAAAACACTCAAGGCTATAGACCACCAAATTATCAAGACAAAAAGCCCGTCCACCGCCCAGTGAGACAGATTTATCCCCCTTTTCCCAGAGGTTTTGACCCAAACGTCACTTGTGAATTCCATTCCGGGACAGCTGGTCATACCATAGAAAATTGTAAGGCACTGAAGTATGTGGTCCAAGACTTGATTGCCTCCGGTTGACTGAATTTTAAAGAGGATGGTCCGAATGTGGCCACTAACCCTCTACCAGGACATGGGAGGCCCTCTGTCAATGCAGTTGAGAATTTTGAGCAGTCTCTAATTAAGAAAGTGGAAGACATCCGCACACCTTTAGAAGTGATTCGTGCCAGGCTGTGCCACTTTGGGGTCATTGAAAAAGAATGCGTTGGAAAGGGTTCGTGTAACAGCATGCCATGTGACGGGAATTGTCAAGCGTTCAAACAAGTCCTCCAAGACTTGTTAGACAGGCTTGTCATACAGATGGGTCCTCTAAAGGAAGAGGAGGGTATATCAACTATCCAGTCAAGCAGAAGGCCACTAGAGATTCACTACAATAAAGACTCACAGATGGCCCTTACTAGACCCAAACTAGTAACCATTCAATTGCTGGCTCCTTTCCCCTTTAAGGGTACCAATGCGGTCCCGTGGAATTACAATGCGAAGGTCCAGAGCAATCTTGATGTCACTAATATATCAGGAAATAGTAGAATGACTCGAAGCGGGCGCATCTACATCCCTGAAGTCCTTAGTGGTGGAAAGTCAAATGAAAAAGAAACGACTGATAAAAGGAAGAACCGAGAGGATGAGTCTGCTGATAAGAACACAGGCGAAAAAGTACTATCTGAGCAAGAAGCTGGTGAATTTTTGAAACTCATGAGGCAAAGTGAGTATAAAGTGGTTGATCAGTTGAACCAGACCCCCGCCAAGATATCTCTATTGTCACTGTTGCTTAACTCAGAAGCCCATCGTGCGGCGTTAATAAAGGTATTGAATGAGGCCCATGTTACCCACGATATCACCTTTAATCAGTTTGATGGGATCGTTGGAAACCTTGTTGCAAGCAATTACCTCACATTCACAGACGACGAGATTCCAGTTGAAGGGAGAGGGCACAACAAAGCTCTACACATCTCTGTAAAGTGTGGAGAGTCACTCGCTCGGGTGCTTATTGATAACGGGTCATCCCTGAATGTCCTACCCAAATCAACTATGAACAAGCTAGACGTAGATTGTTTATACATGAAGCCCAGTTCTACACTGGTCAGGGCATTTGATGGGTCCAAAGGAGAAGTTATTGGAGAAATGGAGTTACCTGTACAGGTAGGTCCAGAAATCTTCATAGTGAACTTCCAAGTGATGGATATTGCTCCGTCTTACAGCTGTCTTCTGGGAAGGCCTTGGATCCATTCTGCAGGGGCAGTCCCCTCCTCTTTGCATCAAAAGCTCAAGTTCATAGGGAACAACAAACTGGTGGTTATTTTTGGAGAAGAAGAGTTGCTAGTCAACAAGCCGTCTTCTACTCGTTATATTGAGGCTGCAGAAGAATCTTTCGAGACTGCCTTCCAAGCACTAGAAATTGCAAACACCCCCTTCGTGGGGGAAGGAATCCCATTATCAAAGCCGAAACTGTCAAAGACTGCCATGATGGTTGCCAAAGTCATGGTAGGCAAGGGTTACCAAGCTGGAAGTGGTTTGGGAAAGACTGAACAAGGGATCGTGACACCTATACAACTGCATGAGAACAGAGACAGACGTGGGATAGGGTACTGGCCTAATCGCACTAACAAAAGGAAGATTGCCGATGAGAAAAGAGAGCGGAGGTTGGCCAAGCTTGAAGGTCGAGAGCCAAATATGAAGAAGATTGTTATCTGCGACATCAAACAAAGCTCAGAGCGCGGGAATGCTGGATTCCAACCAGGTTGCTGCTATAGAAGATGATCCAAGTGCTGAAGATGGCGTTGTCAGTCTTGTGCGCCATTGTCCTGCAAATGAAAAGCTCAAGAATTGGGAGATTGTTGATTTTCTTGTAGTTTTTAGTTCAAAGTAATTTTCTGTAATGCAATCCTATGGCTCTGCCCAAGGCTTTAGGACATCTCTTTAGGGCACACATGTTTTCTTTCAGTATCAGTATCAATGAAACGTTATTTTTGAATTCTCCAATAAAATTCCTTTTCGTTTCTTTTATCACTCGCCTTTTCTTTTCCTTTTATCCGTTTTTCATTCAGTCAATTTTCGCTAATGCAGATCTAAAAAAATCATCTTTGAAAATAACGACGCCAATAACTTATACTGTAACTTTGATCACCCCATTAACCAAACTAAGGAGGATGTTGAAGATAACTGGGAAACTCCTCCAGAATTACTGAGAATGATGGAACAGGAGGATAAAATAATCCAACCCCACGAGGAATCAACTGAAATGATTAACTTGGATACAAAAAAAGATAAGAAAGAAGTTAAAATTGGCACCACAATGAAAGACAGTGAGCGGGAGAAATTGGTTCAGCTTTTGTTTGACTACGTCGACGTCTTCGCATGGACATATCAAGACATGCCAGGACTAGACACAAACATAGTTGAACACAAGTTACCAGTAAAGCCTGAATGCCCGTTGGTAAAGCAGAAGTTCAGAAGGATGAAGCCAGATATGTCTTTGAAAATCAGAGATGAGGATAAGAAGCAGTTTGATGCCGGGTTCTTAGCAGTAGCAAAGTATCCTCAATGGGTAGCCAACATCGTCCTAGTTCCAAAGAAAGACGGGAAGGTTCGGATGTGTGTCGATTCGAGATTTGAACAGAGCCAGCCCTAAGGATGGCTTCCCTTTGCCTCACATCGATGTCCTGGTGGATAGCACAGCGCAACACTCTCTATTCTCCTTCATGGATGGATACTCCAGATATAATCAAATCAAGATGGGCCCTGAGGATGTGGAGAAAACCACCTTCATCACTCTCTGGGGAACCTTCTATTACAAAATAATGCCATTCGGACTGAAAAATGCTGGTGGAACATACCAGGGGGCGATGGTAGCTTTATTCCATGACATGATGCACAAGGAAATAGAAGTTTGTGTGGATGACATGATTGCAAAATCCAAAACTGAAGAAGAACATATTGTTAATCTGCAAAAACTCTTCGAACATCTAAGAAAGTTCAAGCTCAGATTAAACCCTGCCAAATGCACTTTCGGTGTAAGATCAGGGAAGTTGTTGGGGTTCATAGTCAGTCAGAGAGGAATAGAAGTAGATCCTGCCAAAGTACGAGCAATCCTTGAAATGTCAGCACCTAAAACTGAAAAGGAAGTTCGTGGGTTCCTGGGAAGATTGAACTACATTTCCAAATTCATATCCCAATTAACATTTACTTGTGAGCCTATCTTCAAATTGTTGTGCAAGAATCAAGAAACAAAGTGGAATGACAACTGCCAAGAAGCCTTTGAAAAGATCAAGAGGTACCTCCAAAAACCACCGATTCTGATGCCACCTGTACCAGGCAGACCTCTCATCTTATACTTAACAGTGTTAGATAAATCAATGGGTTGTGTGCTGGGGCAGCATGACGAATCCGGAAGAAAAGAACATGCCATCTACTACTTAAGCAAGAAGTTCACTGAGTGCGAAACAAGATACTCATTGTTGGAAAAAACGTGTTGTGCTTTAGCCTGGGCTGCACATCGTCTGAGGCAGTATATGCTGAGCCACACGACTTGGTTGGTATCTAAAATGGATCCAATTAAGTACATCTTTGAAAAACCCGCACTCATAGGGAGAATTGCTCGCTGGCAAATGCTGTTGTCCGAATATGACCTCTTGTATGTTACTCAAAGCAATCAAAGGCAGTGCATTGGCTGAATACTTGGCGCACCAACCTATTGAGGATTACCAGTCAATGCAGTGCGATTTCCCAGATGAAGATATAATGGCTCTTTTTGGGGAAGGAAAGTCTCTAGATGATGAAAGGTGGAGAATGTTATTCGATAGCGCTTCCAATGTGTGGGGGCATGGGGTCGGAGCTGTATTAATCTCTCCAGATAACCGCTTCGTACCATTTACTGCTAGATTGAGCTTCTATTGCACCAACAACATCGCAGAATATGAAGCATGTATTCTAGGCATCAAAGCAGCCCTCGAATGGAAAGTTAAAAGACTCGATGTATACAGAGACTCAACCTTAGTCATCCATCAAATAAAGGGTGACTGGGAAACCAGGGATTCCAAATTGATTCCTTATCGGGATCACATCCAAAAGATGATTGAACCCTTCGACGAAATCACTTTCCATCATTTCCCTCGTGAAGAGAATCAGTTGGCTGATGCCTTAGCAACTCTGTCATCAATGTTCAATATCAATAACAACAAGAGTCTGACGTCCATCAGGATCCAACATCGAGACTTACCGGCACATCTCTGTATGGCGATTGAAGAAGAACCTGATAGTAAACCATGGTATTACGATATCAAACACTATATCACGAGCAGAGAATACCCTCCTGGTGCCACAGAAAATGATAAGAGAATGCTAAGGGGATTATCGATGGGTTTCTTCCTAAACGGGGAGGTGCTTTACAAAAGAAATTGTGATATGGTCCTCCTCAGATGTGTTACAAAAGAAGAAGCAGAAAGAATTATGAAAGATGTCCATGAGGGCTCATTTGGAACTCATTCTAATGGTGTTTTTTAGTATAGGGATTTTAGAGCTTTTGATCCGTAACGGTTCATTCGTCTTAGAACGCTGATCAACCCGATCGTACAATCTACTCAATCCCATATTTTGAAAATTGGTTTTTTTTACTTGAAAGAGAGGGATGTGTTTGTATTTTTTTTAGTTTTGTTTGTTTAAAATAGGGATTTCAAGACCTGATCCGTAACGGTTCATTTGTTGTCCTAAAAAGTTGACTAACCCGACCGTACAGTCGACGTAATCCCCTATTCGGTTTTTTTGGAAATTTGAGAAAGAAAATAATTCGTGCTTTAAAAAAATGACAACTAAAATTTAATAAAGAGTAGACTAAAAATTAAATAACTAATTATATACATACATACATACATACATACATACATACATACATACATAAATAAATAGATATATACACACTAACCTTAACACGACGAATAAAGAAATAAATAAATAAATATGTACATAAAAAAATACAACACTAACCTTAACACGACGAATGTCGAAGTGGGTCGGGAAGTCTGTCCAGGTCAACTGCGAATCGGGCTCCCAACTAGTTTGTTTTGACCCCCTAAAACCGTCTTTTACAAAAAAAACCGCTTTGAGAACCGAAAAGCCGACTCAATCAAAGCGTGCAATATAATCAAAGATAGACTCTTAGTGAAATATATAGCAAAGGCTTAGTCCAAAAGATCACTTAGTTCACCCCATCTCCTCCTCTAGTCTTTGCATCTCAACCTCTTTTATAGCCAAATGCTAGATGGCTCTTGTTTCTCCCAAGTAATGTGGGACAAAAACAAGATAGAGAACACAAATCCCATTTAGAGAAAACAATTCACGTTTTTCTCAAACATGCCACCGTAAAAGTGTGATTTCGGATTCGTTAACCGTTGGATTGCATTCATTTTTGGACAGCAAGTTCGTGAGACATATATATTCACTTTCACTGTTCGGATCGTCGAAATGAAATCTGTGGAGAGAGATATTGCCCCCGTAAAGTAGCTGGAATTTTAGGTATTTTTATCTTTTTGTTCTCAATTTGTAAACTTTGAGGAGACACTTTGAACTTCAACATGAAGCCTATCATTAGTGGGGGTTCTTCCAACATGAATTGAAACCTTTAACCCCATCTTGGATTTCTATTTTCCTTTACATGCTTGGTTTTTCTCTCCTTTAAATTTGAGGTGTGCATATGGAACAAATTAGGGTCAAAAAGTTGGGCTTGGAACAAATATTAAGGCAATCAACACCTCTGAAGATAGGGTAATGAGTGGTCAAGGTTATGTGTATGGGTGATTGGCACAGTTACTTCAAAGATACAGACAACCAAAAGATCTGTTCTTCCTTTTTCTTTCTTTCTTTTTAGTTTAAACTATGTAATTATCGGTCGGTGTGACCTTCTGAACACTCGGCTTCCATTTTGAATATTAAACACTTCCTTTCTTCTGCTTGTTTCCCTTTGTTTCCCTTTTTCTTTAAAATGATTAAGAGCATTACAAATCAAACACTCAACGGCCCTCATATCTCACGCTGAAAGTCCCGCGGGTTGATTGGACCAGTAAAAAATAGAGCCAAAAAAGAGCAAAAGAGCAAAACAAAAAAACAAAAAGAAAAGCAACAAAGAAAGAAGAAGCAAAATCACCAAAAAAAAAAGAAAAAATTCCCTCATTACATTTCATTCATCATTTCACCGAAAAGAAATCAGATCATCTGCATGTGCATACATTACATGCGCATCATAACATCAATTACTTTTTCGATCGACTTCAAGTGTCGATCTTTATATACTTTGTCTCTAAGTCAACACTACGAGTGTTACACCCCATATCATATACTAGATTGAAGTGTTAGCACAAAGTCTAGCATAGATCCTTCAGACCAAATCGGTCCTTCAGTTCAGTTCGATTTAATACGTCAAAAGGACGGTTTCAGACTCTACCTTCAGATCATAACGTCGCCACTGAGCGCGGTGGATCCTTCAGACCCCAAGTGGTCCTTCAGATTAGTTGTGTCTGCCTAAGACATGGCGTAAATCCTTCGTGATCAACATATCGGTTCCGGATCTGATCTTGACACTTAGGACCGCAACAACGTAGGTCACCCTCAGACTGTTTTACTAGTACCGTGTCCAGTAGCAGTCCATCAGGCCCAGGCAGCCCTTCAGACTAAATAGTCCTTCAGAGCCCTAGCGCTCCTTCAGATCCCTAGTGGTCCTTCAGAGCCCCAGTGCTCCTTCTTTACTTTTCCTGTCAACACGCCAAGTGTTAACCACAAATTTTTCTTTTAATCCTCGTTCCCCCTCTAACTGGACAAAATCGGTATTTGTTTTATCTTTATTTCTATTCCTACTATGAAATTTTGGAAGTCTTTCATATTTTCTAGGGAATATAAATAAAGAGGGGCAGCTATCACACCCCAATTTTGTCCGTCTTATTTTATTGAACTTTCTAATTCGCATGCTAAAATTCGTTTCCTAACTCCATCAAGGTTGTCTAATTCAATTAAGTCGACTTTTGATAAGTTACTCAATCGAGTCAATTCGATTTTTATTTAATTAGACTTTTGTACATTTGTGCCTAAGCTAATTCAGCTCACTTGGGCCTATTTTCATTTACTTGCGCATTTCGAGCCTATTTCTCTATTTGGGTTTCGTTTTGACAACCATTTGGTTTAACCCAAATTTCGCGTTTATTTTTTACTTTTGGGTCAAAATACATCCAAAATGACTTACAAAATGCCAAAATAATTTTTATAGAGTCAGTTTATTACAGTTTTATATTACAATAGTCCAAAAAGTCCAAAATATGTCTAGTAGTACAAAAAAGAGGTCCAAAAACGAAAATAACAAAAAAATAGAAGCAGCCCACGGGTCAGGCCTATTGCTCTTACTGCTGAATCCTCTTCCAAACCCTAATCTGCCACCAAGCCAGCAGTTGGTTACAGCTGGTTCTTTGCCTGAAAATGGAAAGAATTGATCAGGAATTAAGTCCCTGATTCCATTCTCTCAGCTATAAATAGGAAAGGAAAAAACACAGAAAACGGAGACAAAATATTACACGAAAATTCACACAAGAGTAACACTATTCAGAAGCAGCAGCTGTGAAGAAAGGCAGTAGCAGTAGTGTTCTTAATCAAACAAGAGAAGAACAGAGGTTGGCGTAAAAGGTTGGTCCTTGTTTTTTTTTTGTTGCTCAAAAAATGTGTATGTATAGGTTATATGAGTGTTTCTGAAATACTATAATATTAGTTGTTCCTGTATTTCAATTTGTATATATTAGTATTGGTATATTAGTTAACATGCTTAGAAAACTGTTTTGAAACTGATCCAAAAAAAAGCTAAAAAACGTGTAGTAGGTTAAATAAATAGAAATAGTTTATGTTGATTAGTTGATTCGTTAACCCTGATTTAGAAAATTAACAATCAGATCCATTGAGATTAGGATTAGGTTTTTTAAAAAAGCATTAGAATCAGAAATTAGGATTTAGGGTTTGTTAAAATTATAAGCCCAGATTTCAGATTAGCAAAAGGATTAGGGTTCTAGTTTAACAATAATCAGAATTAGGGATAAAAATTGGGGGATTAGGGTTTATGTAAAAAATTAATCAAACAAAAAACAGGAAGAAGAAGATCAGAATAGGAGTAGAAGAAAGAAGAAAAAGCGAGTAAAAATAAAAGAACAAACCTGTTAGTTCCGGCCACCGCGTACGGTGGTTGTCCTCCCCCAAACGTCCCCACGCGTCGTCGTCGCCATCGCCGTCAACCATCACCGTCTTCGTCCCTCGCCGCTGCCGTGAACCACCACCATCATCTTCCCCTCTGTTCATGCTTTCTCTCTCTTCGCACGAGCATCCTCATCTTCCCTCTCCTCACGTTTTCGTTTTCTCTCTCTCACCGTGATCTCACCGGAAGCGCGCCGTGGAGCTCGCCGGAAATCGCGCCTCCGTCTTCTCTCTCTCTCGCCGAATTTCGCGTCTCTCTCTCTCTCTCTCTCTCTCTCTCTCTCTCTCTCTCTCTCTCTCTCTCTCTCTCTCTCTCTCTCTCTCTCTCTCTCTCTCTCTCTCTCTCTCTCTCTCTCTCTCTCTCTCTCTCTCTCTCTCTCTCTCTCTCTCTCTCTCTCTCTCTCTCTCTCTCTCTCTCTCTCTCTCTCTCTCTCTCTCTCTCTCTCTCTCTCTCCTCTCTCTCTCTCTCTCTCTCTCTCTCTCTCTCTCTCTCTCCCCCCTTGTGTGGCGCCGCTGGAAAGAATTGGGGAAGAGAGTGAAATGAATTTAGGGTTCCATTTTTTAGGGTTATAGTGTATATATAAGGGCTTCTGTTTCAGTTTTCTATTTGTTTTTTTTAAAAAAACTGATTGCTAACAACACCCCCCCATTTTACTTCATACAGCCCCTGCTAACTTTTCTTAAATACACCCTTCTTTTTAAAATACAACCCCCTTTTTTATATACTCTATTTTTATCATTCACACCCTTATTTTACCACTACACCCCATTTCATTGTTTTTTTTTATTTTACCCCTCTTCAAATAAATCAATCTCTTTTAAAAAAAACAATAAAATACATAAATAAATAATTTCAAATAGGTGATTAAATCGACCGTACGGTCGGGTTAATCAACTCTTTAGGGCCACAAATGAAACGTTACGGATCAGGCCCTAAAACTTCTATTTGAAACAAACAATATTTAAAATAAAAAACACCTACACTTCTCTTTCCTCAAAAACAAAAAAACAAGTTTTCAAAATAGGGGATTAAGTCGATCATACGATCGGGTTAGTCGGCGTTCTAGGAAGAATGAACCGTTACGGATCTAAAATCCCAGGACCCCTAAAATAAAAAACACAAACCAACAAAACCTTTTTCCAAGAACTACGTAGCTTTGATTTCTCCATCGCACCTGGAGATACGTAGGAGCAGGGGCTCACTCCTGTCAAGCTAAAAAATAAAAAAATCTTTTTAGTCATCTTCTTTTTAATAAAAGGGTGAAATAAACATAAAATACAACTAATTAGAAGGCAACCTTCTTTAGGAAGGATGTCGTGGGGTGCTAATACCTTCCCCACACATAACCGACTCCCGAACCCTAATCTGGTCTCAAGGACCCTTATCCGATCAATAGGGATTTTCCAATATTTGCCCTTAAACTAAAATTTGGTGGCGGCTTCATCTTTTTGAACCTTCGAGGAATCATCTCTCGGATTTTTCGGTCACTACACCTACTAATGGCAATCGCTCAAGATGGAAGAAGCAACTGCTTCCCAATAGCATATGCTGTTGTCGAGGGTGAGACAGCTGATGCATGGTATTTCTTCCTGTCTCGTTTAAGAGAGTGGGTCACACCCCAAGATGGTCTTTGTTTGATATCAGATAGACACGATTCTATCAAAAGTGCGGTTAGACGTCTAAACAGCAATTGGAAGCATGTGTTCTGTATTCGACACATAGCTCAAAACTTCATGAAACATTTCAAAAATGCGACTGCCAAGAAACATGTGATCAACATGGGTAATCATTTTTTAATATAATAAGTCTTAATATGACCTTCATTGTAGAAATGAGGGGCACAACCAAAACAATTGACCTAACCGGAATGTAGATCAATGGGATAATTAAGTATTATATTCATACTGAGTTGTTGTAATTTTGTAATCCGGTCTTCAATCAATGTAATCCGCTTTTTAATCAATTAAAATAAATGTTTCAATTATATTTAATAAATGTTTATTTTTTTCTATAAATAAAAATGTTAGAAATTTTAAAAATATAGGATTTCTTTAATTATTTTTCATTTGATATAAATTAGTATTGTTATGAAAATTGAATTAAAAAAAAAACCTGTTGAGAAGTCGTTATGGGGGGTGGCGACTTCTCAACATGAAAATTAACAAAATAAAAAAATCACGTTGAGAAGTCGTTACCCGGGGTAGCGACTTCTCAACTGCAAAAGTTGAATTTTAAAAAAAAACATGTTTAGAAGTCGTTTTTCGGGGAGACGACTTCTAAACTTGAAAAAAATAAATTTTCCAGAAACTATGTTGAGAAGTCGTTTCTTGGGGTACCGACTTCTCAACAGGAAAAAAAGTGTGCTAATTTTGTAAATAATTAAAAAAGTGTGTTATTTTGGAATTTTTTTTATTGTGCTAGGACAGTTTTTTTGCCTTGAAAGGAAACTCACCCTTGGAGACTTAGAAGAGGAGTTGTTGTTGACGGAAATGGAAAGTGGGGAGTGTTTGATCTACTTAGTTTCAAAAACAACAATTCCTTCCTCACAATTCTTCTTCAGATCTGCCATGGGGGAGAGCTTCGGCTGGTGTGAGTTATAAAAAGGGGAGGAGATATGATTTTTTCTTCTTGTTTAGATGTAGGAGTAATTTAGAGAAATGTGGGAAAATGAGAGTAGTGATTGTTAGAAAAGAACTTGTGAATGATATATGGGGAGAATACATTTTTATCATTTTTTTTAGAAGTAGCTTAGTTAGAGCATTTCTAAAGGGGAGTGCTTGTCTTTTTTTGTTTATTTAACATTATGAAGAAAAATAATTTGGTTCTTTCTAAGAAGAGTCATTGTATAACAATTTTCTTTCACTTTAAGTGGGTCCTAATTGAAATTTTCACTTTAAGTGGGTCCGAATTGAAATATTGTGAGTTACTTATTGATAAAGTGATAATGTGTATTATTTGTGGGACCCATTTAAAAATATTTTTGAGGTGTTGGATTAAAGGGATTGAGTGCTAGTTAGATACTAATATTAAAAAGTATAAAAGAGTGATGTGTACATGTAGGGTCCATTTAAGCCCTCAAAGAGAGAATCCTCCATTAAGGACGATCTTAGTAAGTTACCTTAAAATATCTAGATATTATAGGAGATAATAATATAAAAATAAAGTTGTGTAATAGTTAGTGTTTTTGAGTAATTAACATCGCGTGTGGCGTTAAATGAGTTATCCTATACTAATCATAGATTTTTATGATGTTAATTCCTACAATTTTTTTCCTTGTGTTTCATTTTCTCAAACGGTTTACCGTTTGGCTATCTATAGCTATTATCTCTTTGACTCATTATTTAGAGAAAATGTTTTTATTCTCATATTTTTTTGATAATTTTTTTTCTTTCAACTAAAAACTTATAACCGTTCTATAATAGTCATAAATAACTTCTAGAATGATGACGATAAATTTTGTCGAAATCGAGTCATATTTGGGATTCTTAAGCTGCTGTCAGACAAGTCTAAAACCCGACTGGATTTCTGAGGAATTTCAGAATGAATTTGAAACCATGACCTAATATAAGAAATAGGTTGCAAAACTGTTTTGTTTTCATCAAAATCACATTTTCATTTTTAATTAAAAATTCACACGCACTAGTGTGGAAAATGTACTAGAAACACAGAAGCGCTAAATAAAAAGTGAGGGTATCACAAGGATTATACTCCAGAGCTAAAGGTGTTTTCTATTTACGTTTTGAGCTTGACATGAAGCTATTATGGGTGTGAGGGCAACTTGAGTCCATTTGAGATGGTAATTGAAGTTATAACTTGGTTTATAATTTTTAATTTTCTTTGTTAGTGTTAGTCAATCATCAAATGTTGGTTATGTTTTATTTTTATTTTCTAGATTTATACCAAGAAAAATAATTGATCGTATCAATAAAAGGTGAATGATTTGACTTATGTGATGTCCAGTAAGAAGTTAAGGAAGGAAAGAAAGAAACAATCAATAAGTAACCACTTTCATTTGATGATGTTGATTCTAATGATGAACTTTTAAATTCTAAAGAGAGTGATGTTAATGATGAGAATGAGGAGCAATCTATCAACTTTGAAGTAGTTAGTAGTTCAAGCAATGCTTCACCTCCCGATAATGTTGATAATTTAGTCTTTGGTTCTATCGCCAAAGATCCATTATCATTTGAAGTAGAATTTGATGAGGATGAAGACAATTATGAAAAGGGTGTTATAGGAGGATGACTTTTGAATTATTTTTATTTTCATTTTAAGAACTTATGTTTTTATGATTTAGGGTGATGATTTATGTAGTTTTATACAAATTTATGACTTTTTATAACTTTATAATAGCGATTTGACAATTTACTTTTATAATGGACTTGAAATTTATATATATATATATATATATATATATATATATATATATATATACTACCTTATATGTTATCCACTAGCTTAATCAATCGGCGGTTAACCGTCGTCGACAATAATTAGTGTGTTTTTTTGTCATTTCGTTTAAGCAGTCAATTGAAGTCCAAGAGCTGACATCCCATGTTACTGAGATTGCAGAATTAGATCAAGTACAAATTGTCTGAGCTAATTGGATTGAGTAAAGTAGTAAACACAAATTAGCCAATTTTCCCCTTTACTTTAAAAATTAAAAATATTTATTTAGGAAAAAGAATGGGTACGGAATACCGATATTAGATTACGAAAAGGGTTTTGAAAACGCATATCTCTCTCTCTCTCTCTCTCTCTCGCTTTGTGTTTCACTTCACTGCGAAGGTAATAATTCTTTTAGTTTCGATTGCTTCTCTTTGTTTTTGGGTGTGTTTGCGTGGTTTGGTTTATATGTCCCAATTGTTTGGTTGATGAACAATGGAATCTAAATTTGATGAATATTAGTAGTTTCTAGGGCATCCATTTTATCAGTAACTCTTCAATTTTTGATTTTGTAATGTTAGTATCATTGTTTCATAATTTTGAACGAAACCCTTATGTTTGTGCTTCTTCTGCAAATTGATTGAATTTCTTAATAATCAAATGGAATCCTCCTGAAATTGTTGTTGTTGTTTTGATTTTTGTGATGAAGTGATATGTTAGGCTTGTGGAATTGTTAATTTTGTGATACCTAGCTTTTAGGATTTTTATATTGATTTTTGTCCAAAAAAAAGGATTTTTATATTGATGTTAGAGAGAGTGCTGATTCTGAATAAGCTGTTAGTTTAGCTACTTGAGAACATTGTCGTGTGTTGTTGTTGTTGTTTTTAAGTCTTTTTTTTTAAGGATTTGAATTTGAATGAATGTAGGGTTGATGTTATTGTTGCTTCTCCTTTCCCACCTTCCATACACAGGCACTTTCAATAACATGTATATGTTTTTTCTTTTAGGTTTTTTTTTTTGGTCTCATTTCAGTTTTCGTTAATTGAAATAGTCTCTTGTAGTTCCTACTTCTTTGTTTCCGCTTCTTGCAAATTTGAGGTTGTGTGGTGTTACTGTTGTTGACTATTAAAATTTCCATGTTTGTGCTGTAGTGGTGGGGTAGGGAGCAGGGGGGCTGGTTAACATTTGTATTTGTATTTGTATTTGTATTTATATTTATATTTATATATTGATAATTAAGGTTAGAATCCATTATTATAATGGCACAAAATGCTGTGTTGGTTTAAATGTAATATAATGGCATGGTGTTTTGTTACTTTCACTAAAAAATGAGAGAAGTCAAAAACATTATAGGGTTTGAAACCTTCTTCCTTGATCATTTAGATTAAAAAGTTATCTCTTTTTTGAACTCTGCTGCTGACCCATTGATGCACTGCATGCTGGGTTTTTTTTTTTTTTTTTTTGCAGTGAACCAGTGTTTTCCAATCACTGACCCACTGCTTGCAGATTTCAGTTCTTCCTTTAGTCTCATACATCAGAGCTTTCTTTCTCTGTTTATGCTTAACTGCTAGCAGGTATCAGCTCTTTTTTTCCTGTGCTCTTTTCTTTCTTCTTCCTTTACACTACACAGTTCATAATTCCTTTTTCTTAAACTTCATTCATATGTTCTGTTTGCACTTAGATAATAGATTGGTGGTGAACTGGTGATTGTATGTTTTGACTACGATTATGATTATTTATTATGTCTTTAATTTTGGGCAATTATGTATTTATATTTCGCTGTAGAATTTATTTAGTTTGTTTTATAATCTTATAGAAGCTTGCCTACTGTCCACTATCTCAATGTTGCGTTTCCCGGGCCACTATCTAGGATTTAACTTGAATATGATAAGTACTTGGGCTGTTGTTTGAAAACCATTAGTTTTTTCCACCGTTTTTGCTTGACGTAATCTAACTCCTTGAAATTAAGTATAATACTATGACTTCACATTTATGGAGCTGGAGTCTAATTGAGTATGTTAGAAAATGAATTTTGAAAAGAAAGTACATACGTTTCGGAATATACATGCATAGCCTAACATGGTAGTCAGAATCGCGATCTGACTCGTAATATTGCATGAGTCTACGACTATGCAGGCCATCTCCGTGCTCGATCCATGGCAGAGTTGCAAATACATGGACTCACGTAAAATCGCCGTGGAAAATTGCAGAATTGGTGGGTTCAGCGATGTGGAACGATGCGCTGAAAACGTTTATTTTTCGAGTTGGGAGCGCGACTCGGTTTTTTGGGAGCGCGACTCGGTTACTGGGAGCATGAAAGACGCTTTGTTTCTCGCACAATCAAATCGAAATTTAATTGAGCAGTTATTTTCTCAATTTCTATCTTCCCCATAATCATTATTATCCCTAAAATTATGCCTATTAATTTGGAAAATCAGAAGCCTGCCCTCATTCATGCACCTTCCTTATTCACGCACTTCTCTGTTTTGTTGCTCTGTTTTCTTCACACATTAATTCTGGTCTCTCATAAATCAGATTATCAAGCCTGCCCTTGAATGATTATGACTTTATGTACCATGAAATATTTGATCTTTGAGTTGCTTATGATTTTGTTTTAATTTTGGTGTTATGGATTTGGTTATTTGGAGTTTTTTAAGGTGTTATTGGAATTTATGACTATGTTATGAACCTTATTGTACTAAATGTGAGTTTTATCAAGTATTTTTGGTGTAAATTGAAGATTTTTTACTTGGTTATGTTGTTTTGAAGGCATATATATATATATATATATATATATGAATCTTCATGCTTAGATATATGATATATGATTTTGAAAAATTGGTATAATCTTACGATTCGTGTTACGATTCTCCGATTCACGATCTTGTGATCCCTCTCCGATCCTACCTAGGATCTTGATTCTGAGGTAGGTTGTCTTACCTTTTATTTGCATGAGGCTGTTTCCATGACTCAACCTACTTCCTCCTAGCCCCATTGCTTCAACTCTAACCATTTTACTTTTGCTCCCTTCTGTAGATTATTGCAGATCAGAATTGTTTAATAATTTTTTCCTAGCCCCACTGCAACAACTTTAACCAATTTTCTAAAGCTCCCCTTCTGTAGATTAGTGCAGATCAGAATTGTTTAATAAAATCTTCAGAACCCCAAGTTATCTTTTTCTGCTTTTAATTATGTCATTCAATGTTAACCTGTTGGTGTTTGGGTGGGGATGATGCATATGTCACATGGTCTCAGCTCTTAAGCATTTGTCCTTTACTTCATTGAGTTTCAGTGGTAATCCCTTTAAGGGTTTAAAAGCATATGATTTCATCCTCTAGCCCTGGTATACACCTTTTTCCCCCCTCATTAAATCTAAAGCAATGTCTTTCATCTTTATACTATATTGTACTGTTGTTCTATTACATATAAAAGCATTTTCTAAAATTTCTGCTCTGTTTTCTGTATAAGTTATTTTGAATTGTAACTTCTTAGTTCTCATGATTGGGCAAACTTATTTTGCTCTTCGATTTTCAGGGATGATTAATGAAAAGCATTTCGGCTTGCTTTTAAAACTTCTACTTTGTATAGTAGTCCTTATGGTTTTTTCCAACTTCTTTGTTCTCATAATTGGAAACCATATTGATGGGGACATGATCTCTGTTCTTTGGGGGCGGGGGGACCTTCCAATCTTTGATTGGTTATTAATTATTGCTGCTTGTAAATCTGGTCTGTTTAGTTTGAGAAAATCCTTAAAAGGCTGAATTAATTGGTTTTGAAGTTTTTGCTATGAACATTTTCTTAAGTTTAGCTTTTGAGTGAAGTAATTTCTTGAAAAATTGTTAGATTTGCTTGGCATTAAGATGGATTTATCTTAGGTTCTCTCAGTCTTTTTTAATTAAAGTTTCAATTTGATGAAACTTTAGCAAAAGTTTCAATTTGTGTTTGCTGGCAGTCATAATTTTGCTCTTTTACCTTGTTTCAATTGCAGTCGGGGTTAACATTAGCAAAAGTTTTACATACACCATACCTGAGCTCATATTTAACAACTGTTTTAGGTCAACAAGCAAATATTTGACACTTTTATTTTACCCTGCCAAGCTTAGCTTCTTTTTCAACCTAAGTGTCTTACTGAATTATTGTTCTTTTTTCTGATTCATGTGAAGTTATCAGTCAATTTTTAGACATGTTTCTCCTTCATTTGTTGCAGTATAATTTGCCTTTTTCATTGGTTGCAGTGAAATTTTCCTTCAAAGTTTTGTGTGCTCTTGTACCCGTATAATATGGAGCAAGAAGACGGCAAGAATGGTGCTGGGAATCCTCCAGAAGAGTCTTCTAATCCTCAATCATCAGAAAAAAATGGTAGCAATAAGGTTATAAAACCTCCAGAAGGGTCTAGCAAACCTCAGGCCAGTGGCAATAAAACTTCAAAATCACTGAAGGCAAAGCCTAAAATTGTTAAGAAATCTAAGGCTGGTAAGTTGAAAGCAATGAATGAAGGTTCTCAACAAATTGGGGGAAAAACAAATAAGAAGAACAAAAAAGTAGTGGGTAATAGTGATGAACCGACTAAAGAGAAGAGTAAGAAGGCAGAAACGAATGAAGAGAAGCAAAATCAAAATGGTAGCACTGGTGTCAAAAGTCCCAAAGAAAAGAGTACAGATTCTAAAAAGAATATGGAGAAGGAAATTCAGAATGGGAGCACTAGTGGCAAAAGTCCAAAAGAGAATGGTGAGAAGGCTGAAAAGAATAAAGAGGAGATTCAAAATGGGAGCGCTAGTGGCAAAAGTCCTATTGGTAAGAGACGCCGGCCTAGGCCTAGAAGAAACAGAATGGCAAAGTTGGATAAGAATGAAGAAAAGCCGAAAAACGAAGAGAGGCAAAGAGAGTCAGACAAGGGTGCCAGGAGTAGAATAAACAAAACAAAACCTAGAGGCACTGAAAAACCTGAATCCAGTGAGAAAAATAGAGAAAAAGTTGCCGGTTTCATTTTCATGTGCAATTCAAAGACAAAACCTGACTGTTTCAACTATCGAGTCATGGGTGTTTCAATGGGTAAGAAAGAGGTCGTTTTAGGCATAAAGCCTGGGACAAAGCTGTTTCTTTATGATTTTGATCTGAAGCTGTTGTATGGGATTTACAAAGCATCATCTTCTGGTGGTATGAAGCTCGAACCACGTGCTTTCGGTGGAAACTTTCCTGCCCAGGTTGCTTCCTCTCATTTATCTTTCTATCTAATTTATCTTGATGTTGTCTATCTATTATGATTTACGTGGTTATGGTGTGACCTTCAGGTGCGGTTCAGTATTGCTTCTGATTGTTTCCCGCTACCTGAGAGCGTTTTCAAAAAAGCCATCAAAGATAATTATGATGGAGGGAACAAGTTCAAAACGGAACTTACTGTTAGACAAGTGAGAACCAATACTGCTCCGGTGGTGTAGCTGTTAGTATTAGTATATTGTATTCTATGTCATATGATATTCAAATGATTTTCTTTCAGGTTAGGAAGCTCACAGAACTTTTCAAGCCAGTGGATATTCGTTCAGCCATACAGCCTGTACGGTCTCCTCGAAAACCATTAATTCGAGACAGGGAAGCTCATGATGGTGTTAGGGGATCACGGTCTCGTTTGCTTAGGGAAATACCCAATGTGCTGCCTCATGAAAGGGATCTCCGAATTGAACGGCGAGAAGAAGCTCCCCGTGATTTATCTCGTTTGCATAGGGAAATACCCAATGTGCTGTCTCATGAAAGGGATCTCCGAATTGAAAGGCGAGAAGAAGCTCCCCGTGATTTGTCTCGTTTGCATAGGGAAATACCCAATGTGCTGTCTCATGAAAGGGATCTCCGAATTGAACGGCGAGAAGAAGCTCCCCGTGATTTATTTCTTACGGAAAAGAGTTATCGGGCTTATGGTCTCCAAGGAGTTTCTCAAGTATATCCTCACGAGAGGGATTATGAAAGAGAGCACCATCCTCAATTGGACCCTATTTACAGGAGAAATGCCCCTGCACGTGGTGTCGAACCTCTTCATTCCAGCAAGAACGATCATCGGACCTATTATCAGGGTGCGACTTCTGATCTCGCGGATGATCATTATCACACCTATCGCTATGGAGCTTCTCCAAGGGAAAGAGATCCATATCTACCACCTTTGAGTAGGGAGGAAATCCCTTCAAGGTCTTATTTGGCTGGGGGAAGAACCTTGGTTGGAGCTGAGAACTTGCAAAGGAGAGAGGTTGTTGCTGATAGGCTTTACTCAACATATTCGGCTGCTGATGCTTTGTCTGAATACAATCGTAGGCAGCACTACCATGAAGAAAATTTGGAGCCTTCTACTGTGCCGGTTTCTTCTCGTTACTCTTTCGGTGGCCCTTCGTATTCACTTCGTTGAATCAAACATGCAGACTGAACACCCCCTCCTGTTGTGTTTCCTCAAGATTATCTTGTTAAAATAACTGTATGAATCCTGCACTTTTTCTTAGGTACCTCTGGATTGGTAAAGCGTTTTTACCGCGTCTGAGATTTGATGTGGTAATGACAATTTTCAATGCAGACACTACTAGCTTTGGAACTTTCCAAATTAGTGGTTAATAGCTAGTTGTCATGTGCTGTCTGCCTGATAATTTAATTGCTTTGAGTAACTCAGGTTGTCATGTTTTGCAGGCTGATAATTTCCTTAAGATCTGTTTGGAAACGCTGTATGATTAATTACCTGTTTGGATTAGATTTTATTCAATGTAAAAGTGCAATTTCACACACTCCAATGTAATTTTTTCAAAAGTTCCTTTTGCATTCCTTTCATCAGTGTTTTAGTCCATTTGGTCTTTGAATGTGAGGATGCCCAAACTAACCAAACTAAAGTATAAAGAGAATTTGTATTCATTTCTCAGATTTTTCCGCTCTCTCAAAGAATATCTCTTATATGTGAACTGAACTGTATTTAGAATGTTGTCACTACTTTAAGGTTAAACCCAAACCTATAAACACCTAAAACCCTAGCTATCAGGCTGTTAGGCATTTGTGTGATTCTTTGAAACCGTTATTCTTTCAGAATGAACGAAGTGTTAAAAGATTGGCTACTTTAGTCTTGTACACCCACCTTTCACATGTTGGGTGCCAAACTGCTTTTTATAAACGTTCCACATATTAATTCTTCGCTTTCGTTTAACAACTGTAAGAAATAGCATTCCTCATAATTCTAACTAAACCCAAATGATCTCTTAAATAACTAATGCATATCAAGTCAGTTGTCTCCTAATAGAATGAATGCACAACATCCAACAAACAACATAAGACACAAAAGAGAGCTCATATGTTACACTATTGATCGCCATGAAAGATTATGAAATACACTTTGGGGATGGAATGGCCTTGGAGTTATGCAAGTGAACTCATATGTTACACTTTGTCATCATAAACTTCCAACAAACACGAGTAGATTTGGGTAGATGTAACTAATAGGGTTTGGTTACCATACATACTAAGGATAGAATTCATAACTTTCCAACAAAGCTAACAAAATTGTAAAACTCATGCTCATAAAGATGTAAAACCCAATCAATAAATGAGAAATGTTATTTGAATTTACAAAATGAACAACATTTTGAGACAATAATTCACTTGTTTATACTATACTCCTTTTTTTTACATGACTTATTTGTAAGCAAAAAAATACTAATTTTTTTGGAATCAAATATATGTAAATACCAAATAACTCAACTTCATTTAATGCTATTATTATACAAATAACGTTATTTAACACTACTTTTACTACTAAGAGTTTTGCACACACCCAACAAAATAAGGGTATATTAGTAAAACTAATATTATTTTTTATGAAATCAACAATATTAAATGAATATAACCAAATCTTTGAACATGTGTGAAGTAAAGTTTTTCCCTCCTTATAAATGAGTCCAAATTAATAACTCATTAATCATCTATCAAAACGGCCTTAACACTAAGTTACCTTAGTTGAGTAAACAACCACTAACTTACTTTTAAAAAGCAAGTAATTAGTAAATTTATTTTCGAGGAAAAATAATTAGCAAGTTTTTTGGTAAACTAAAGTATCTTCCACAACAACAATGAAGACTAATCCTTCGAGATATCAGAGATCCATTTAAGGGGTTGACATTTATTAACAAATGTTTTTCCATACGCACCTATCAGAGATCGAACCTAGGACCAAACGGTTAAGGAACCTAATTATTTACAAGGAAAGGCAACAAAACTCGAACCCACGGGTACTCACTCGACCCACCCCGAGTTTGACGGGGAAAACCCGCTTTGACCGTGGACGTGGCGGGGTTTGGGGATGTCAATACCCGCCCCGAACTCGCTCGACAAAACATTAGTTAATTATTTTATTTTATGCATATTTACTCATTCAATTTGTTTCATCAATTTCGTTTATTTTAATTTTGATATATTTTCTATAGAAAAATCTATTTTAATACTTTTAACTTTATTTTATTATTGTATAATTATTATGATTTTATTTTATTAACTATCATAATATTTTTTTAATTTTTCCTAGAAATTTGTGACGGAAATAGGTGCCTGTGGGGAACCCGCCCCCATTTGGAATAGGGATGGGGATGCAAAACCTGGCCCCGATAGAGATAAGGGTGGGGATGGAGAATGCAAAACTCGCCCCCGACCCATTCTGTTGTCATGCCTAGTATCTACCAGTACCACTTGTGTCACATCTTGTTGGTTAAGTTTTTTTTTACATCAAAATAATTAGTAACTTTTGCCGTGCTATTTACCATGTTCAGCTTATATATGATTAACCATAGACAATTGTTGTTCTAAAATATTATATTTCATGTTCAAAAATAACACAACCATAAATAAATGGACTATTTTTTTTTTTTTTTGTAAAAAGAAGTGTTGAAAAGACACAAATTGTCCACGGTTTCATTTACACTTTTGTGGCCTAGGAAATAAAAATAAAAATCTAATCCAAGTGTCCACATATGATATCATATTCCACTCAATTCAACCGCCACCACTAAACACTAATCCTCAAAACATACACATTCTCTTCACTTTCTCCATCAAAATCCTCATCAATTTCCTTCTTCTTTAGATTCATTTTGCTAATGGCTTGTGCATTGCAAGCAACCTTAGCAGCAAATTCATGTGCTTTTTCTACAAGGAGATTCTCTTTGAAGCAACAGAAGATTAGCAAGAGAAGTTCTTGTATGTTCATTGTTAGAGCTTCTTCTGATGATTCTGATTGCAATGATGAAGAATGTGCCCCTGAAAAAGAAGTTAGTTCATTGTAACTTTGTTTTAATTCTCTTACTTTCTATACCTTCTTTTTTTAGGTGAATTTTAAGGTTGTCTAAATTATGGAATAATATTTGTTTTACATGTTTTTCAATGCATTACACTATGTTTTTCATATGCAGGAAGCTAACATGTTTTTCTTAGTTCGTCGACTGAGTTACTTTCTTGGGACTAATTTTTTTCGGTTGATTGTTGGTTAGGTTGGGAAGGTCAGTATGGAATGGTTAGCAGAGGAGAAGACTAAAGTAGTAGGTACATACCCACCGCGCCGTAAGACGGGTTGGACTGGCTATGTTGAGAAAGACACTGCTGGGCAGACAAACATATACTCAGTTGAGGTTAGTATCTTTCTTTTTTAACAATCAAAGTTGTGCTTTAATAATTTGTTGTGCTGTTCTTCACCTTTATATGTATGTATGTATGTATGTATGTATGTGTGTTTGTGTGTATGTCTTTCATTTGGTGAAAGTTTAATATCTATTTTGTGGAGCATGTAAACATGTAGCAATACCTGTTAGTGTAGTAAGAGAGATTATTATATAAGTTGATCAATCTATCTTTTTAGTGTCTAGGGAGACATGTCAAGTGAGATTGCCTTTTCTTTTTAGGTGAGAGTGAGACTCTAGGTGTCAATTTTGGCCCTGTCCAACGGGCCGACTTGATGGCTAGTGTTCCGGGCTCAAAAAGTAAAGACCCAAAAAATCCGGGCCATTTTAATATATTTGTGTTTTACTTTTGTTAAAATAGGATTGGGGCGGCCTGCTGACCCAGTGTTTTAGGTTGGGCTACGAAAATAAAACCCAATAGATAGATGGGCTGGTCCAGCCTAGCTCGTTTTTGCACTTTGGCCCATTGAACTGGGCAGTCCAGTTTGAAAGCTCTAAGTGAGACGAGTGAATTACAGTTTTTAATCAAATCATAAATGACCAAGATTAAAACATAAAGTCAAGAGCATTTTTAAGTTGTTACTTGTTACGCTTACTTGGCCATTACATAACTTTTAATCTTGACCATTCATATAAGACTCCATGACCAAGATTTACCACTCTTACTAAATACATCCCCTATTGTTTAGCTAACATTGTTGAGCTTGGTTGCTGGGATTGGCACCTTTTGTTAAATAAAATGAATTCATGCTAAAATGATCTTGTTGTCCTGAACTAAAACCACTAAAATCTGATATAATTTGATTATTTTATCTGCACCTCTATAGCACCAACACCTCATGTTGAAGACGTGTCCGATGTCTGATAGGTATCGTGTCAGACATCGACACCAACAATGACACTTTAATTACTTCCAATTTTAAAACTAAAACCTATGTCTATATGTCAACGTCGTGTTCAGTGTCCGTGTCTATGTCAGTGCTTCATAGATCTGCACTGCGAGACTATTGATTGTTTATATAACTATAAATGCCAAGAAAAACAATAATCAAATGACATATTCAGCACCTAAATGCTAACATTATTTATAGATTTAGATGTTTGTCTAACACTTATTGACCATTCCAGCCAGCAGTATATGTAGCAGAAAGTGCAATAAGTTCAGGAAATGCTGGTTCATCATCTGATGGAGTTGAAAACACCGCAGCTATAGCTGCAGGACTTGCCCTAATCGCAATTGCCGCGGCATCGTCAATAATCCTTCAAGTTGGTAAGAATACTCCCCAAGTTCAAACAGCTCAGTACTCCGGACCGTCACTTAATTACTACATTAACAAATTCAAACCGCCGGAGATTTCTCAAGTGTCGGCACCTAGCGTGACAGAAGAAGTATCGCCACCATCTGTTCAATCTGAGAGTTCTGAGGTTGAAGCGTCTTCATCTGTTCCACTTGAAAGTTCTCCTCCAGAAGAAGTTTCACAAGTTCAAGTTGAATCTCAAATTCAACCAGAGGACACTGTATCTTAGATGATTACATTATGTGATTATTTTTTTTAGCAAAGTTTATTTTGTGTCTATATATTATGAGGCAATGTATACACATAATAACTAAAGGTTTATGGATGGAAATGTTTTTGCTACCAAATCACTTAACTAAAGCTTAAAACCCTTGCATTGTCTAAGTAACAGAAACTGTCTAACAGCTTGTAATTGTGCTAACAACTTCCTAACAGCTAACATCTTCTAACTATCTAACTTACTTTTGATTGTTACAACAACTCTAATGACTATAATATCCTTTTTAATAAAGTATAATGAAAACCCACTCAACACTTAGTCTTCAATAATATAGGGTAAGTTTTATTGGTTCAATTCTTATAGTATATAAGTTTTATTGGTTCAATTCTTATGCATATTCAAGTTAGTTTCCATTACTCCAATATAATTCTCTTCTTCTTGTGCTCATTGTTGCATAACTTTTCCAATTTCCATTACTCAGGCATAACTTTAATTTTATTGGTTCAGTTCATATAAACCGGAGTTTGTAAAACAAAAATAGAACCTCCATCTCTATGCATATTCAATAGTATCAACTCCTTTTTCATATGTAAATAAATAACACAAGAAGCAAATGATGCATGTTATTACCTACGGTGAAACTTTAAACAAACGTAAAAGACTTATTTGAAACAAAATAAAAATTTATAGGATTAATATGAAACAAACAATCTTTTACGATGAAACTCAAATCTACAACAATGGCTTCAAACCCAGAAACTCAAATATTTTACAGTGAAGCTCATAAACGCAACAGTTACTTCACCCCTAATACTCAAATCTATATCTAGAAACTCAAATATTTTAAAGTGAAGCTCATATCTTTTACGGTGAAGCTCAAACCTATAACAATTGCTTGAACGAGAGAAATTCAAATATGCAATAATGGGAGGTGTTGCTGCGAAATTGCAAAATTTTATAAGGGTTGCAAATTTAGGGTTTTAGATTTGGGCGAAATTTGGGAAAGTTGATATACTTAAACACTAAATGCACGTCAGTAATTTAATTTACACATGTGTAGGCCAACAAGTGAGTCTATATCATCACTTAACATCCTAGTCAACATCTCTTCTCTGTAATGGACGAAAAGTCCAAAAGAATAATTTTTGTGTCACAAATTTGAAACATAGAGAACCAATTTTTTTTAAAAAAACTTAAAGTACTAATGTGAAACTTTAATATAACTTAAAAGACCTCATATGCATTTTAACCTGAAATAAACTACCATGATATGTATTTTTATATAGAATATATAACATCTTTTACACATATTTCAAATGGTATTGAAAAACTAAAAATGTATTTCAAAGGATATATAATTGTACTATATACCATAAAAAAATAATTGTATTATTTAAATTGTAATTAAAATTATTTCAAATATTCTGGTATATAAATTTTATATAATAATTGTTTTTTCTCAAACATGCTAGGTATTATGGATTTATTCGATTCTAAATTTTAGTCTTTTTGGGTAGAATCTTATCCCAATTACAATGAGATCAAAATGCAGGAAACTAGCCAAAATGGAAAATCCCACCATCCATTACAAATTGACAAAAATTTAAACAAGAAAAACAAAGGAAAATGAAATATTTCAGCAATCTTTCTTTTTCTAAAACTAATTTTTTTTTCTTCCTATAAGTAGCCGTTTGCTTGGCTGAGGCATGATAGAAAGAGTTTTCCCTCAAACTCATTGAAAGAGGAGTAATTCTCCTTCCCTCCCAACTGCATAATTAATTACTTACACCTTCTCTATAATCAATGACAATTTCAATTGCAAATATAGTAGAAAGCACTTTTAAGCTTCTTATTCTTCTTCTTTATATTCTTTTTCTTTATGTTCTTTTCTTCCTTCTTCTTCTCTTTGGAGCACATTTGGGTGTCATCCGGTATGGTGTCTGTGTCTTCTCCCTCCTCTAGCTAATTTATGATATAGTTTCATTAAATCATTTTGAATTTTAGTAAATGTATATTATTAGACTTGTAGATGAGAAAAGAACATTGTCCCTTTTGTTTCTTTTGTAGATCATGAATCTTTACTTTGTAACACTTGTTTTTAGCTTCTATTTCTTATCATGTTTTATTTTTTTAGGGGGACAAACCACATGGGAGAAATTATGAAAGTAGAGATGTCAGCTCGGAACATAGCCATCATTCTTTGTGGTGCAGTGATGGCTGTAGTGGTTGGCGTAGGGGTGGGCATCCTTGAGGTATATGTAGTCTACATGGCCGTCGAGTGGTGGAAGAGACGCACCCAGGGAGATGCACGGGTGCACCACCCTAATAACGGATCTCTATCTACTACTAATTAGCCCACCGGGGCAGTTGTGTTATAAATATTCCGTGTTTCTTTTAGTCAGGTTAGACGAAATCATAAATTAATAGTATGCGCACGCGCATACACACTATAACACAGTCACATTTGGATTCAAACCCGTGAGCTGGCATTTCTATCACTCAAATTGCCAATACAATTAGCAGTAATGGACATACAAATAGTTGATGTTAAATAAACTTTTTTGTATCCTTATATGTAAACTTTTTTTTAATAATAATGGTATTTAGTGTGGTAGCTTATTCACTAGTTGATGATAGCTTTAGAGTGTAACTTAACTCATTTATTCCAAAACTTAATCCACACGTCAGTTACTAGCTAATATTGTTTTATCTTTCTTTTGAGGAAAGTACTTATTGTTTTTATCTTAGTTAATTAATTGTGGGAAATGCATGTTATCGTGTGAAGCAACAACTATATATGCCATCCCATCCCAGTTAGTTTTTTGTCTTGTTATTTAATATTGTATATCCATCTCATCCCATTTTAGTTACTTAATATATGCGTTTTATCTCATTTCAATTGATGCAATAATTTTTGAATAAACCTCCCTCATTGGTGAGTGTTTTTTGTTACATAAAAGATATTACAATTACCATTCACCATTACCGAACTGGTTATTGAACCAATGACATTGGTTCAAGGTTCAATGGTTCAAGGCCAATGGGCTATCATTGGTTTTTTGATTCTTAATGTAATTGAGCTAAACTTGGATTGAAAAGAACTAAAAATATAATGATAAGAGCTGAATGAGCCCAAAAGGAATTAGAACGTATAACACTAGGCGACAAGCCAAATGACTATCCTACTTTCATTTTAAAAACGAAATTATGAAGAATGGGTTGGATAAAGTCAGGGGAGAACAACGACTCTTCTTTAGTCAGATATCATTTGTCTTGATCAAGGACCAGTTAAAGATCCATATAACACAACCACACAACAATACCCATTCGAAAGGCACATGGCAGCAAGTAGCAATAACGGCTTGAAATCGTGACCTAGAGAACTCAAAGGCCTACATGATGTAGGGAATGAGACGAGTCAAAACAACACCAGAAACAGCCTCATTGCTAGCTTGGTTTCGAGTTGACACCCAAGGTTTGAGGGTTGTCTGTGGCGAGATGGGCAAGCACGCGAGGGAAGGAAGCTGTTGGGTAAGGTTTTTGCTGGTTTTGGGAGTTGCAACCTGTGGGAAGAAGATAGGAGCGCGGGTCAAGTTGAAGGCCTGGTTAGGGTCCAATGGGGCATGGGCCCGCGAGTGGGCTAGGTCAGGGAGGGATAAGCAAGTGACAAGGGTTGCAACTAGCATGTTGTAGGCTGTATAAGTAAAATAGATGTAGCATGTTGAAAAAAAAGCAAAAATAATGCTTGTATCCATTTTTAAAAACTCATTCCATTGAAATACATGTTTTAACACACTATGGCCCAAAATAATTTCTCCAATTCATAATATTTGAAATAAAAATATTTTATAAATACAATAATTAATTAATGACAATAATATATTGCCTATAAAAAATAACAATATATTATCAATATTATAGTATAAAAATAACTGTCATTTCGGCAGATTTAAATAGTTCAAATACACGTAAGGCTTAAATTATTTAACCAATAATTCAAAAAATTAACGAGGTAGCACATAAAAAAATATATATAGTATGTTACACACCCACATTTTAGAAAAATATTTTATGATTTCCATAACATTAAAATTTTATTTTATATTTTGCTAAATTAGAAGAAACTACTTTGTTGTTTATTTTTAAAGTTAACCTAATTCAGACCATTGATTTAATTGGGTCAAGTATTGCTAGCTAACCTATTCCTTCGAGCAAACGAATTTCTTATTTATTTCCACACCTAAACTCACTTCACCCTCTCTTCAGTTTCTTTTTTTCTGTTCTGTTACAGTTAACAATATTTCAAAACCACACTCTTCCTTTTCCTTTTCCTAAACCCCGTGGTTTTTCAAAACCACTCACTGTGATGAGGGTCAAATCAAATAATTAATTGAATAATACCTTTTCACATTTTTTCCCCTTTTTTATAAGTTCTATTTTACAAACACAATTATGTTTGAATCTCATTTCCAAGTAGTAATTGTGTTTGAATCTCATCTCAAAATTCTAAGTTTGAGCCTTAAATATGGCAAAAACTCTATTAAAAGACGAGAACCATACAAACCACCAAAGCCAAGCAAACACGTAACAACCAAATTCGTCATCATAATTAATTATTAGTAAAGTCAGTAAATACTACGCATCAAATAATACGATATAAAAAAATTCTATGTTTTTGCCTGGAAAAATATTGATGTGATGATGAGGAGAATGGGAAGCAGAATGACACTACTAGAACGGGGTTGAAATTGTTGTTTTTAATCAGAAATACCCCAACAACCCTAACAGTTATTACGAATTCTGTTATAGGCAGTTACAAAGTAGTTACAACTGATTTATGTAACTAACTCTAGGAGTTTGTTACTTCATTACATGTATATATACTCACTTGTACAGATGAAAAGAATACAGAGAAATTAATACAATTTTCAGTCTTTTACTTTTACCCTTCGTGTACTTTTCTTCTTCCCTGCAACTCTTGCTTTTCATCGTTATTCCAAGTGTGAGTGTTTCCAGTTTTTCAACAAGGAGGTTGAAGGATCCTCACAAGAGAGAACAACAGTAAAGTAAGTGAGTATTCTGTGACTGAATACTGAGAGAGAAGAGGAAAATTCAAAGAAAGAGGGTAAGAGATATTACCTTAAGAATTCAGGAGGGATTCTTGTGGTATTGGCTCGTGTGTTCATCAAGAACACCAGTGGCAGTTCATACATAGCAAGAAACACAAAATAATTAGAGTTTTCTGAGCTTCATAACAATCAAGTAAGGAAGCACGAAATCAAGAGGAAATTAGTGTCAATACCTTAAACTGATTGTTTGGTTGAAAACCTACGAGAAAGTGTACCTGAAACAAAAGCAAGAAGATTAGGGTTTGTTGATTTGGTTTCAAATCAACATCAACTCATAGGGCTTTTGTGTGTTAACGTACCTGAGGTGATTTTAGTGAAGAACAGAAGAAGATTGAAGGCTCAATCTTCAGTTTCCAGAAACCCTAAGTTCGCAAAGGGTCAAAGACATCATCTCACCTCAGAAGCCAAGATTCAGAGCAAAACCACGAAGGTTTTGCCTCATCATCATCAAGCATCATCATTGGAGAAGAAGATCAACGCTTCAATCACGCTAGTGAGAGCATTGAAGAATTTCAGAGAAGAGAGAAGAAGAAGAAGAACGAGAGCAGCAAGAAGAGAGAAGAAGGAATCTTGGGTTTCTGAAGGGAAACCCTATTTTTTCACAGGTTAAGTACTTCGGGTCAAGCAGGATCCGCGTATTGTATCTGAGTTGGGTCTTGGGTTCCGCAAGAATTTTACCCAGCCAACTCATATTCAATTGGATTGATAATTGGGCCTACCAGATACACAATTCTATTTGCACCCCTGCTTTTGTTAAAGGCATCTGCAAGTAGCAATAATATTGAAGTTAGTCAAAAATACAACAGAAATGTGAGTATTTATGCACCCCAAAACTTAAGTAATGAAACCATCAATTTCTTTTGAGAAATGGAGAAGATATCGACCTTTAAAACTAGAGTATTATCATTTATCTTTGATTTCAAATTATGTTAATGGTATATTAACATAACACAGTGAAGAACTTTCAAATTAAGTTCTCTACACACAGACACACACATCGACGTGAAGAACTATTTTTCCCCTTTTAATCAAAGGAAATGATCGTATCCCTCTCCCCTTTTGATGTGCATATAACTAGAACACGCACTACAACATTTTGACCCAAAAACAACGACTGAAAACTGTTGCATAATGCAAAAAAAACCGTTGCCTTAACTTTCGGCAACAGTTTTGAAACCGTTGTTTCTGCAGGTGTTGCCTAAACTATAGGCAACGGTTTTTTGTGATCAAAGGCAACACGAACCTATAACCGTTGCCATTGATAACTCAAACGCAGCGTTTTTTATTTTTACGCATCAGCAACAGGCTCAAACCGTTGCCAATTATGGCAACACTTGAAAACCGTTGCCATAGGATAATAAAAAATGAAAAAAAATAATAGAAAAAAGATCATAGACCATTCCTTCCCAACATAAATTTATGTGTGATATCACTCGAATTTAATGACAATCAATTGATAACACAATACAACAAAAACATGCACTATGTTCAGTTTTGGCTACACTAAATTCTTGGTTTCTAAACACATCCAAGATTACAATTCACGATAAAATGGGAAAATGATCGGAATCCTAAAAACAAACCATCACAGTTTTCTTATGAAAAATCTATTTCTACCTATTTCTTCCTTGGTTAGGAACCGTATTTCTCCAGAAAATATGAAGGACCGCGGGGGTTTAGCTCCCAAGCATAAAACTTACTCAGATTGAAGTCAACCTACAAGAAAATAGCATTGTATCATATCAAATCTAATTCACAGTCTAATACAAGCACGTATTCCTAGAGACAATCCGGTGATGTGTGCATTTCTTTGTCAAAAACTTCAACACTATTATGGAATAATGTGAACTCCCTCTCCATTGTTCTACAATTATTCTGGCAGAGGGTGAAACCTGTTGAGAGCTTTAATGAGATCTTTCTTTAGCAGATATTAGTTCATAAAGAATAACTTCAAAAGCACATATACATCTATTTGGGGAGAAACACTGCCATATGCATATCTGGATATAAGAAAATGGTTTGATTAAATTTGTGCTCTTGAAAACTGAAGCGATTTTACTATCTATATGTACAAGGATCTAATTTGTTAGCATGTATAGCCTCACAACCCAATTGGACAAATCAGAAAAATCAATTAGTCTATGATCAATAATCATGTATATAAAAACCCAATAATCATGTAAGCAAGATAGCTATATACATTTAACAGTTAAATCAAGAACATGCTATGATTCCACAAGGTTCAAGACCTAAAGAACTCTAGTAAGACTAAAAAGCCTCAACAATCTGCATAGCAAGGTTATAAGTTAAAAGTTATATTTCAAAAGACTTAACCACTCTAATGCAAACCAAATCAACAGTAGCATTTTGCAAACTGTCAATTTATTTATGCCAACATAAGTACAACATAATAATGCTACCTTTCGATTTTACTGGTATACGCTTTACAGACAACATTTGGGAGTTCCAAAATCATGTAGAGGAAAACATAAGCTTCAACGAATTCAATTTGCACATTGAAAATTTGAAATGCCAATATTTCATGCAATCATGATCACAAGCACTAAATTAACTTATTTTAACATTTAATAGGCCAACACCATTTCCAATGTCAGAGTTCTTTTAGTTACTAGGATATTATTATATTTTGATTACTAGAAAAGAAAAGTGTTATGACCAACCTTTTTTGTATGTTACTGAAGATGAATCAGAGTCTTGCTGGACACATACTGATTATTTCATCCACCTCCTGCATTGACAATTCGTTTGTCTCTAATCTGCATAACTGCATGAACAATATTCCTTATATATCAATAATAAATATCCAACAAGGTATTACAAAGCAACATAAAAAAAATAGAGACAAGTTTGTTTCAATTTCACCTTATTCAGTAAGGAAGATTTCACTCAGCAGAGTAGAGTAGACTAGAACCCTCTCAATCTCATCCATTTACTCTATTCTCTCAGAATACCCCACCTATTATTTCACAAAGAGTTTGCTAATTACAGGGAGGTAAACTCGAAGAAGAATGAAACTAAAGATAACATCAACAAACAAATTAACAAATGTTGACCTGAAAATATACACCCTGAAAATACCAACATTGATGAATTCAAAAGCATACAATTACAAATTGCTTCCCAATTAATTTTAAATGAATGCCATAGTGAATTTCTGATTACTACTTCAAAACGGTTGGTTACTACGACACCGTTTTTCATTTTTACCCAAACAAGCCAAAATCAAATCTCCAACTACTTCACCGTTTTCCCCCCTCCTTCCAAATACACATTCTTCCCTGCTTGTAAATTAACTATAAATCCCCATTCCTTTCCTCTAATCCTAATAAAATGAAAAAATGGAAGAAATAATGGAGATTACGGTAAATCAAGAAGAAACAAGGAGGGGAAGAATTCACTTTCCTGATTGAACGGGATTGCTCATTTCTTCAACCTTGATCTTCTCGCACAAGAGGTTGAATCTGGTCGTAACTTGCTTCAATCCTAGAAAACCCTAACTCAAAAGCACACTCTCTCTATCTCTCTCTAACTCAAAAGTACCAGACTAGTCTATCAGACGGCAAGACTCGTGCATGTTATTACCTATAGTGAAACTTTAAACAAACACAAAAGACTTATTTGAAACAAAGCAAAAATTTATAGGACCAACATGAATTAAACAATCTTTTACAATGAAACTCAAATCTGCAACAATGACTTCAACCCTAGAAACTCAAATCTTTTACCGTGAAGCTCAAATCTGCAACAACTGCTTGAACCCCAAAAACTCAAATCTACAATGGGAAGTGTTGCTACGAAATGGCGCCATTTATGCTCCGAAATTGCAACCTTTCATAAGGATTACATATTTAGGGTTTTAGAGTCGGGTAAAATTTGAGAAAGTTGGTATATTTTAACACTAAATTCATGTCAGTAATTTAATTTAGACATGTATAGGCCATCAAGTGAATCACTTCATTACTTGAAGTCCTAATCAACATCTCTTCACTGTAATGGGCGGAAAGTTCAAAAAAGGATTTTTGTGTTACGAATTTGAAACATAGAGAACCCAATAGCGAACCTATGCCCAAGCCAGGGGGTTCAGTTGAACCAGTTAGAAAAAAATATATCCATTTATCTTCTATACAGAAATATTTTTATCCATTTATCCTCTGTATAAAAATTATAGTTTTGCATTAGGACTCCTAATTTTGCACCTAAATACCTCACACAAACACATCACTAGGCAAATACTGAATTGTATAACTTATTTATTTGGAAAAAAGCTAAAAAGGACTAATGTGAACTTTTAACATAACTTAAAGAACCTCAGATGTATCTAACGTAAAATAAACTACGATGAAATGTATTTCTATAGAGAAGATATAATATATTATACACATATTTCATAAGGTATAAAAAACAAAAAAAATGTATTTTAAAGGATATAAAATTGTACTATATCCCATCAAATATTCTGATATATAAATTTTATGTAATTATTTTTTTCTCAAATATGCTAGTTATTATGGATTTATTCTATAGTAAGTTTTAGTCTTTTTGGGTAGAATCTATCACAATTGCAATGAGATTAAAATGTAGGAAGATACCCAAAATGATAAAACCCACCATCCATTACAAGTTGACAAATTTTAAACAAGAAAAATGAAATATTTTACAAATCTTTCTTTTTCTAAAACTAATTATTTTTTCCCTATAAGTAGCCGTTTTTGCTTGGCTGAGGCATGATAGAAAGAATTTTTTTCTCAAACTTATTGAAAGAGGAGTAATTCTCCTTCCCTCCCACCTGCATAATTAATCACTTACACCTTCTCTATAATCAATGACAATTTCAATTGCAAATCTAGTAGAAAAAAATTCTAAGCTTCTTATTATTCTTCTTTATGTTCTTTTTCTTCTTCTTTATGTTCTTTTTCTTCTTGTTCTTCTCTTTGGAGCATGTTATGGTGTCATCCGGTATGATGTCTCTTCTCTCTCCTCTAACTAATTTATGATGTAGTTGCATTAAACCATTTGGATTTTGGTAAATGTATATTACTTATAGACTTATAGATTATAGATTATAGATGAGAACAAAATATTGTCCCTCTGTTTCATTTGTAGATGATGAATCTTTACTTTAATTTGTAACACTTGTTTTTAGCTTCTATTTCTTATGCTGATTTGATTTTTTTTAGGACAAAACACACCGGGGAAACGATTAAAATAGAATTCTCTCCTCGGAACGTCGTCATCGTTGTCTGTGGCATAGTGGTGTGCATAGTGGTGGGCATCTTTGATATATATGTAGTCTACACGGTCGTCGAGTGGTGCAAGAGACGCACACGGGGAGATGCACGGGTGCACCCCCCAAATGAGGGATAGTTCATAGTTATCTCCATCTAACAACAATAATAGTGTCTTGCGCGACACTATTAATTAGCCCACAATGGCAGTTATGTTCCATGTGTTTTTAATTAGGTTAGACAAAATGATAAATAAACATTACGCACAATTACTATAATACAGTCACACTCGGGTTCAAATCTGTGAGTCGGCATTTCTATGTCGATGAAATTATCGATTGCAGCAATGGACTTATAAATATTGGGTGTTAAATAAAAATTTTGTATCTTTCATAAACTTTTTTTTAATAATAGTATTTACTGTGGTAGCTTGTATTATTCCCTAGATAGTCCCAATAGCATTAGAGTGTAACTTATCTCATTTATTCCAAAACTTAATCCACACGTAAGTTACTAGCTAGTATTGTTTTTATCTTTCTTTTGAGGTAAGTATTGTTTACATCTTAATTAATTAATTAATTGTGGGAATTATGCATGCTATATATCGTGTTAAGCACAAGTGCTATGTGTATCCCACCATCCCAGTTAATTTTTTGTCTTGTTACTTAATATTGTATATCCATCCCATATACCATTTTAGTTACTTAACTTAATATATGCGTTTTATCTCATTTCAGTTGATGCAATAATTTTTGAATAAACCTCCCTCATTTTTTTTCTTACAATAATAAACCTCCCTCATTGGTGAGTGTTTTTTAATGGTAAGAAATGGGGCTAAGCCTCGAGAAGAAAAAAGAAATTAAAAAGGAACGAGTTTGGGAATAGAATTCCCTACAGCAATAGAAAGCAATGTCCTACGGAAATAGGACATTGTTCATAAAAAATCAAATCATCGGATTGACAACATTAAGTACTCATCTTTAACTACAGTTAGTCAAATGTAAATCTATGGTGGTTAGTTACAATAAAGTTACGTTGTTAGTACTAATGTTTTGAAAACCGAAGTGGACATTGAACCGTTGAAGACATTGGTTCAAGGTTCGAACCATACTTGAACCATGGTTCAATGGGGCATTATTGGTTTTAAAATTCTTAATGTTTTTTTTGGTAAAGAAATTTTTTAATGTAATTGGGCTAAATTTGGATTGAAAAGAATTAAAATATAAGGATGTTGAATTTTCTACCCCACTCTTGGCTTTTATACCCCCACAATTTTTTTATATTCCTATTTCACCTCTTAAAAATGCAAAATAGACTTATCTGTTTTTAGGATAAGTTCGTAGTATTTAAAAATTGGAATAAGGATTTACCTTTTTAATAGATAAATCTGATTTTGAAAATTGCAAATCGAATTTATCTAATAAAGCATGGATTGCAAAAAAAAGAGAGAGAGTATGTATCAAAGAGTTGAAAACGGATTTATGTATCAAAGAGTTGGAAAAAGCGTAAATCCGCTGCAGAATTTTTATATACTTTGGATTTATGTTAATTTTGCTTAGATCCTTTTGAAAAGCCATTTGCATTAATTTAGCTTCCGGATTTATCACTACTAGTATCGAAATTATCTTAAAATATTTAACTACTGAATTTACAAAGATGAAGATAAATCTGGTTTGCATTTTTTTAAACTATGGATTTATCTATTAAAATGGTCAACCTGTTTTACATTTTTTAAGGTGTAAAATGGGAATAAAACAAAAATGTTGGGGTATAGGAGCAAAGGGTAGGGGTAGAAAATCAACATCCAAAATATAATGATAAGAACTTTTTTTTAGGTCAAGTAATGATAAGATCTGAATGAATCCAAAAGGAATTAGAACATAGAACACAAGGTGACAAACGCCATGACTATCTTGCTTTCATTTCAAAAACGAAATTATGAAGAATGGGTTGGATAAATTTAGGGTATAACATCGGCCCCTCTTTAGTTAGATATCATTTGTCTTGATTAAGGACCAGTTAAAGACCCATATAACACAACCACAAAGCAACACCCATTCGAAAGGCAGATGGAAGCAACAGCAGTTTGAAGACCCAGAGAACTTAAATGTCTAAACAATGTAGGGGCTGAGATGGGTCAAGACAACATAAAAAACTGACTCACTGCTTGCTTTCGAGTGGACACCCAAGGGTTGAGGGTTAGCCGTTGCGAGATGGGAAAGCACGTGGGGGAAGGAAGCTGTTGTTGGGTATGGTTTCTGCTGGTTTTGCATGTTGCAACCCGAGGGAAGAAGAAGATAGGAGCGTGGGTCAAGTCGCAGGCCTGGTTAGGGTTCAGTGGGTCATGGGCACGCGAATGGGCTAGGTCAGGGAGGGAATAGTGACAAGGGATGCAACTAGCATGTCGTGGGCTGTATAGGTAAAATAGATGTAGTATGTTGGAGAGAAAAAAGTAAAAACAATACTTCTATCCATGTTTAAAAACTCATTCCATTAAAATACATGTTTTAACACACTATGGCCCAAAATAATTTCTCTAAATAATAATATTTGAAATACAAATATTCTATAAATAAAATAATTAATAACAACAATATATTGCCTATAAAAAATAACAACATATTATCAATATAGTATAAAAATACAATTCACTGCCATTTCGGCATTTGTTTTTGGTAAACCAAGGAATCCCTTGCGCGCAATTGTAGAGACTAATCCTCTGAGGTATTGAGATTCATTTAAGAGTTGACATCTCCCATTTAAATAAACACTACAAAGACCTTAATTAGTACAAATACACGTAAGGCTTAAATTATTTAGGGTAAAATATGTTTTTGGTCCTTACAAAATCGGGTCTTTCTAAATTTAGTCCCTACATTAACGAAATAGGTGTTTTGGTCCTCATTTTATTTTTCCGTTTTTATTATTAGTCTCTGCCGTTAATTAGACTAATAGAAGACCTAGTCAGCATTGTCACACAAGCATTTTAGCTGATATGGCATCCACTTGTCAATTATTTTATCCATGTGGCTTTTCCTTTTTATTTTACTCTATTTTAATATGTTTTTGTTTGTTTTATTTAAAAACTGTCTTCTTCCCTCACACTGTTACGCATCCCTCTACGTTCTCCGACCACCACACGCATAACAGTGCCACTGCCGCCCACACGCCACCTGAAATGAGCACCACCAAAACCGGAACCAAAACAGAAAAAATCAATTCCAAATCCAGATCTATAGAAAAAATCTACATCATCAAAATTGTGGATTTTGTTAGTCTCACTGTATCCCTCACCAACTCGTCTCTCTCACCCCCAAGCCATCTCTCTCACCAATAATTAATTAAAATCGTTTGCAACTAGAAAGGAATCACTGCCATGGATATGCACTCCAATCATTATATTTCCTTTCTTTTCCATGATTATTCACAAATCATTTAATTGTGCCACGTAGCCGATGCCACATCGGTATTCTGTTAGCTCAGTCAGCATCATTTAACGTTAGAGACTAATAATGAAAACGAAAAAATAATATGGGGACCAAAACGCCTATTTCATTAATGTAGGGATTAAACTTAGAAGGACACGATTTTATAGGGACCAAAAACATATTTAACCCAATTATTTAACCAATAATTCAAAAAAATAATAACGGGGTAGCACTTAAAAAATATGGGAAGCAGAATGACGCTACTATAGCTTGCTAGTTGCTATGTTTATTTTTTTCTTTTACCTCCCCTTATTGTCTTTTTTTTTTCCTTATTGATTCTTAAGTCAAAGCTATGAATATCACCAAAAAATGGTCAAAGCTATGAATTTGATTCTCAAGTCAAAAATTTTGGTTAAAACTATCAATTTAATTCTTAAATCAAAACTATGAATTCATAGCTTTGACTTGAGAATCAAATTCATAGTTGGGTGAAAGGTATTTTTTTGAAACCATTAATTTCACTATTCTTTTTTTTTTTGGTAGAATTTTCACTATTCTACTCACTACGGTCAATTAAATGGAAGCTAGCTAGCAAATGTTGTTACAAATTTGAGAATCGATTAATGACATTCTAATCTCATGTATCTCTACTTGTTGTAGATGGAAAAAAACATTCACTTTTGCTTTCACTTTTGTTTTCCTTATCTTCTGTTAAAATATAGATAATAAGCCCGTTAGTTGACTAGTAAGGCCCATTAGATAGTAAGGTCCGTTAGTTAATTAGTATATAAGATAGATGATACTCATTTGTCATCTACCTTACTCATTTGTAATATTTCACTATTTTCAATCTAAGAATATACATCCAGGGGTAGTCTCCAAGTAGGACCTATACCCCTTAAAATGGCCCCAACTTCCCTCCTCCCTCCCCCGCCAAACCCCCTCCCCCTTGGCGCCAACCCCCCTCTCTCCGTCACACACACACATTTTCAATGTAGGACATAGATTTCACATGAGAGAAAAGTCATTGGAGAGAATATCCTTATGATTTTTGGTATAGTTTCATTAAACGGTTCTTCTTCCACCTCTTCTAGTCCCTCGTGTTTTTTTTCTGCATGTGTCTTCCGGTGTGGTGTATGCGTCTTCTCCCTCCTCTGGCACCTCCTTTTAATCTTTTCTTTGTTATTCAATCGATAAATTGCTTTCCTCACATTTTACACACTAACTTAACTATTTATTTATTTTTTCAGGAAAAAGGAAACATGGGTGACAAGGGTGAAAGAGTCTCCAAACGAGAAATCTTGTACATGTTTTTAAATGGTACAAAAATCGCACTCAAGGAGACCCACGGGTGCACCTTGACCCGAAAGAGGGATACTCATTTCGCTTTGGTAATTGGTATCCTACTTGACACAAACCATTCATACTTTGTCGAAAATAATAGGAATATGAATGATTGAAGTAAGCACTTCAATTAGGAATTATGTATAAAAAAAATCCCTTGTGAAAATCGGGTTGAAATCCTCTCCATTTCTCAAACAAAATGGATGGTCCATTACCTAGGTTTTTTGGTCGCCAAATAAATTTGTCTATAATAAATATTTTTGGGTTCTAAATCGATACATTCCTTCTACCTGACGCATTTATTAGTGGAACAGAGCAAACACTCTAATAAATATTTTTCTTCAATCTAGTGTTTATACTCTTCTAAAATTAGTCATTCGTTGAAAGCGTTGTGACACTCTGTACACTACAAAAAAACTGAATATTAGCGACAGACTTTAGCGAGGGAAAAGAAATCCCTCGCAAAAACTGGAATTAGCGACGAAAGTTTGGGCTTTAGTGACGGAATTTTGGGCTGTCGTGATTTTTTGGATTTAGCGACGAAAGTTTGGGCTTTAGCGACGGACTGTCCGTCGCTATATGTTAGGCGGGAAATCTGAAATCAAACAAGCGCTTTTTACTAGGTAATTAGCGACAGATTGGTAGTTCCCTCACAAATTTAATGACGGTTGCAGGTGTTGGTAAATGTGCAGCAATTAGCGACGGACAGTCCGTCGCTATTACCCTCGCAAATTTTTTAACTTTTTTTTACTTAAATCTGTGAACACTCACTCTTCTTTCTCACTCACAACACCCTCACTCTTCGTCTCTCCTCTTCACCCTTCCTCTTCCTCTACTCTCCGCCACCACACAACCACCACCATCACCTCCACACAACCAACGTACAACCTACTCTCCCCTTCCTCTACCTCTACTCTCTCTCTCTCTCTCTCTCTCTCACCTACAAACCCTAACCCACCACAACACAACCACCACCACCCACGACACCACCACACCGGAGCTCCTCTTCCTCTCCTCTCTCTCTCTCTCTCACTATTTCCCCTTTCCCTGTTCTTCTCTCCACCTTCTTCCACCACACCACCACCACACAACCACCACCACCACCACCAGCTACGAATTTCTTTCCTCTTCTCTCCACCTTCCACCACCACCACCACCACCACAACCACAAAATTAATAATATAATAATAAACTGTTTCAAAAAAATAATAATAAACATATAAAAAACAAACCATTCAAATTGAGACACGTGTCATTAGAGCTGTCAATGGGCTGGGCCCGCCCCGGCCCATAGGGCCAAACAGCATTTGTGGGCTGGGCTGGGCCGGCCCAATATTCTAATGGGCTGCATATTTTATGGCCCAGTCCGGCCCGACATCGGCCCATGGCCCAATGGGCCAGCCCAATGGGCCACAAATCATTGAATTTTTAGAATTTTGACCATAGTTTTCTCCTTCAAATGAGCAACATACATAAAGACAATATTTTGAGAGTAACATAGTGTATACATAAGATAAATAAATGTGTTTTGGCTCAAAAAAAAGTCAATTTAAATCTGTTTTGGCTCTAAAAATCACCATAGATAATTAATTTACGCTTTGTCCATCAGCCCATGGACTAGCCCACGGGCTAGCCCGGCCCAGCCCATGTATATGATCGGGCCCATTGGGCTGGGCCAAAAACTTAGTGTTGTTTTTGGGCCTCTATTTTTAGAGCCCGGCCCAACCAAATAATCGGGCCATTGGGCCAGCCCGTTGGGCTGGGCCAAAATTGACAGCTCTACGTGTCATATAATTATAAGAAGTATAATTATTTTGGAATTGAAACACTCCGTCAGAACCCAAAATAACCTACGGAGTGTTTATCATTACGTTTTTGGCTTAAATAGCATTTACCCCCTGCAAATATCACCATAATCCATTTACCCCCCTGCAAAAAAAAAACTCTTAAAACAAACCTTGCAAATATTAAGTGTTTCTAGTTACCCCCCTCGGTTAACTTTTCATCCAAAAAAGCTGACGTGGCTAACGGAATGCCACGTCATCACCCATGTCACGACTGCCACGTTAGCAACCAGTAGATGGCTGCCACGTGGCAGTGTTGTTAAATCAAAATAAATCTTGAAAATGACTAAGGTAGGACTTGAAACCACAACCTCTAGATCATACACAAGGAGAATCACCACTCAACCAACACTTCACTTGTGATATTATTTCAGTTCTTATATATTTATGTTGTTAAAGTTCTTCTTCTTCTTCATCTGCTGTTTTTCTTACATAATGGATCTCCTTGAACATTATTGCTTCAGGTAGAGGTTGAACAACTAATAATTAATATGAACCAAAACGTTGGGTAATAGAGACACAACAACAACTTAGATCTGGAAACGCAAACATAATCTTCATCTTCCATCTTCCATCTTTCTCTCAACGCAAATCCGATTTGTTTCCATCTTCCATCTTTCTCTCAAAACCATCTTCCATTTCTCGTTTTCGTTTTCGTTTAATGGCACTCAGATTTAATTGATTTAATAGATCTGGATTGATGAAACCCAGAACAATGTTACAGCGTTTCTGGAATTGATGTTGATGTTGATGATTTAAGAATCAAAAACGAAAATGATGTTGATGATCAGATCTGGGATGATTTAAGAAAGAAGATGAATATATATTTGTATTTGGGTTGTTATACTCAACTATTGAAGTGGCTTAGTGGTAGGAGGTGGTGTTTGTCACATTTGGGTCATTGGTTCAATTCTTAGTTCTGCCAAAATGTTCAATTTTTTTAGTAACAAAGGTACCCACATTTCCCACTTGGCAATGGTGACAAGGAGTGGTGACGTCATCTTTAACAGCCACGTCAGTTTTTTTAACAGAAAGTTAACGCCAGGGGGGTAACTAGAAACACTTAATATTTGCAATGTTTCTTTTAAGAGTTTTTTTTTGCAGGGGGGTAAATGGATTATCGTGATATTTGCAGGGGGTAAATGATATTTAAGCCTACGTTTTTTAATAATTCCAAAATAATAAAAAAAGGAAATTTTCATGAATTACGTTTATTTAAAACTAAATAATGATTATTTAGTTTTAAATAAACGTAATTCATGAAAATTTCAAACGTAATGATTTTTTTTGACAAGGTCAAACGTAATGATAAATAGATAAAAATACAATAAGTTTTACTCTACCAAAAAAAAATAGTAAAAATTACAAACATCTAAAGTTACGCATTACAACCATCAAGCTAATTTAATTTTTGAATAATAAAATTAAAAAAGCTACAATGACTTGATTAAAACAATAACTAAAATAGCTGTATTGATAGTTAAAGTTTTTGGTATAAAATGAGTATTCTCTACGCGCAACTGCAGAGACTAAACACTCGAGACCTCTACCATCTTATTCAAGTGCTCTTTGGTATATTGATTGTTAAAGTTACAAACACCTAAATAATTTAAATGTTACATTTAATTTTTGAGCCAACTTTTTTGTTTGACTTTTTTGCAATTAATGTAAATAGTTAAATCATTTAATGTAACGTTAAACGCATTCTTGTTGCAGTTTTAAAATTTTGGGCGTTCCTGCCAACTTCTTTCAATTTTTAGTTTATTTTTAAAGTTAGTTTTCAAGGCAGCTTCACTTTTTATTAAAAGCGTTGTGACACTCCGTAGATAAGCCCAACAATCGTTAGAAGTTAGAACCCAAAATAATTCTTATAATTACATTTAATATTGATGTCTAAAAGAAATATTTACATTTAATGCAATAATTGCAATATAACATTTGCATTTAATGCATTAATATATGGTTGCAGGTGACCTCATATTTTTGTCTATATAATAAACATATGTCTAAACAACATGTCTACGAACAAGACATACTATACTACAATGAATTCTCTTATCAAAGTGGGATTTTTACTGGCTTTTCTCATCGTTGCATCAGGTATGATAACACCAATAGATGTTTTCACTAAATATACTACTATATATATGCATTACATTGTGGTTTTTCACTTCAAATAGTTTAACCTTCTAATTTTTCTCATGTTTCATACAACAACATTGTTTATATATATATATATATATATATATATATATATTTATATTGTTTAATTTTTCTATACAGATATGTGTGTGGAAGAAGTAAGGGGAGTCAAATCTGGAGATCCCTGTAAGAAAGATGAAGATTGTGATGGATTGCATTGTGGATCACAACCTGAAGTGAATGCATTGTGTTGTTATGGTAGGTGTGGGTGTATAGTGTATTCATGTCATGACCTTCAGCGAATAATATTCTAAATCCAGTACCATCAAATTGTTTTGTATTGTGATGCAATAGTTGTCAATGGATCAGAATAATATTTCAAATCTAGTACCATTTATTTGAGTCATTATTTTGTTTTACTAAAAAAAATATTCATTGATTAAAGTTCGTGAATACATCGTAAACAACATATTTAATATCGTTAAAATTGAAAAGGATGAATCTGCGAACAAACTCATAGGCTCGTAGCATTTAGATTAATAGAATAAAACGGAAAAATGACTACAAATGTAATAAACTTGTTATGGTAATGGATCTAAATGCTATTGACACCTCCAAGGGCCCATTGTCTCATTGGCCCAGCCTTTTAGGTAAGCCCATAATTCAACGCTTCAGATACACCCAACCCATCCAACGGTTCATAATCGTTAGGTCAACACTATTCAAAGCCTATAAATACCACATTCAATGCTCATCAATGATAAGCTATTCTACTAATTAAATACTCTGCTTGACTACCTCACTGACTTGATCGTCGGAGTGTCATTGCAGGACCAACAACCCAACCTCGACCGGAACGTTGAAGATCAAGGATCACATCTACCAACTACCTCGGGCCGACCTCTAAGGTCAGAAGTACGGTACAGAACAAAAATCAATGTGATGAAATAGTCATGCCTCTGGATATGAAACGTCGACGCCCAAGTCATTAATTGAATTTGTAACAGATCAAAGCTGTGTATGAAACAAACGAAAAATAAAATAACGCCGTACCTGGACGACGAACAAAACAGAACGCACTCAAGTGATGAAAATTAAGGAAAAGCATACAAGAAAAGCTATATCTATGTGGGAACCACTGCTTGTTTAGATGAAAAGACAGGAAAAACGTTGTAGAGAGACTAAAAATTGGTTATTAGCGACGGACCAAGATCCAGTAGGTAACACGTCAGTTAGAGACTAAAAAATAAAATTGCATTATTTTTTTGAACAACAGTATTGTATTAAGACTTCAAATTTTCCAAAAAAAAAAGAAAAAAAATTATTGATATAGAAAAATTGAATATTAAATTGTTAAAAAATTTGAAAATTTTCAAAATAATAAATAGAAATGAGAGAGTTAGAGGGAGAAAAGAGGAGAAAAAAATTAGAAAATTAAAAAGAAGATTGAAAACTGATGGGTGAGGGAGAGAGAGAGAGAGAGAGTGGGTGTGAAAAAGTGAGAAAAGATTGAAAATGTGTGAGTGAAAAAGTGAAAAAAAAAGTGTGTTAATTTACTTAAATATCCTCTAAGATTGGTAATTTTGGTAGTGGGTGATTTGAATAGATAGAATTAAAAATAAAGATTGAAAAAAAAATCTGAAAAGAAAAAAAGTGTGTTAATTTACCTAAATATTCTCCAATTGCTTAGTTAAGGGTAAATTGGTATTTTGATAGTGGATGTTTTATATAGATAATTTGTATAGATAAGTAGAAGAGATACACTCCTCAAAAAAAAAAAAGTAGAAGAGATACATCTTGTCAAAAAAAAAGTAGAAGAGATACTAGATGTGATCTAAGCATACAAATATACAAATGAATGATGTGTCTACTGCCTAGGTGGAATTTACTTTTTAAGTGAGCTTTAGATTACTTTTAAAAAAAAATATGAGTAATTTATCGATCACACTTGTATTTATTCAAAACTTCTCGCATGTATTTAAATAATTTAATATGAATGTTGTGTAAAAGTACAGATATATTTTAATTGACAAAGATAGTGAATTCCACCCAAAAAAATATACAAAATGGTTGAGTTTATTAATTTCACATCATATTGGATAAATTAACCACGTTTTTCTAAAGGTAATAACCAAGAATTTACTAATTATAATGAACTCAAAATGTCCAGAATATTTGATGTCGTCCTTGCAACTAGGGGTGTCAAAATGATCCATTTATCCACTGGATATCCGGCCCGTCCATAACAAAATCTATCCAATCCGTCCGTCACAAAAAAAAAATTAATGGATTGGATTGAATCCATCCACTTATTTTGTGGATGGTTGTGATTCATCCATCATATTTTCCAAATCCATTGGGTTACAACAACTACAAACTCAAAATCCATTGTATAATTATAAAAAATAATTTTTTTACAAAAAAAACTTTTTAAAAATACATTTCAGTTTTTTTAAAAAAAAATTGAGAAACTAAATTTATTTTAAAAAATTCAGAAAAAATACATAATATATATATATATATGTATATATATAAAATATTATATATCATCTATAACCACCATCAGCCACCGCCGCCGACCACCACCCCTCATCGGAGAGCTATCATCTGTCGCTATGGCGACCGCCAGCTACCACCACTACCTATATAATTATGTGTTTTTATATATATATATATATATATAATTAAATTCTGCAATGATAAAAAATATTAACTGAAAATATTTTTTTGACTTAAAAAAAAATTTTATTAAATGTTTTTTGTACTTTTAAAAATATTAGTGGATGAATTGGATATCTATCCATTAAAAATTGCCAATGGATTAATTGGGTGGACTTTTTTTAAATGAATGGATTGGATTGGATTTAGTTGGCACAATTTAAGGCCCAAGCTTATCCCACACCTCCACCTACTCAGAAAACACCCCTTAGGCCTGCGAAATGACCAAAAGGCCATTAATGAAACGCGTAACTTACGACTATTCGGTTACGGGAAATCGAAACCTTTCAGCTATGCATAACCAAATGTGCATTATTTGGCAACAGACATCCCGTTGGAATTTTGTTCCTTCGGCAAGCAACAACCGAACACTTTCGGTTTCCCATAACTGAAATCCATCGGTTGGACACAACCGAACGTTCTAAAGTTTGACAGAATGTTGACAGAAACTTGACACAAAGTTTCCCGCGTTACAAACTTTAAGGAACTTAAAAAATAAACGATTTCAACAACTGAATTATAGATAAACCATACAATAACTGATATATAGAATACTAAGTAAACGATACAATAAATCCGTACACAAATTAAAATCAAATCCGTACATTAAATCCATAAAATGAAATCCAAATAAAGTACATAAAGGTCCAACATGGTGGCCTACTGGGTGTTCCTGCTCCTTCTACTATACACACAACCATACTTTCTAAGCCTACGGAATGGCCTCACTAGGGCTTTTAACCCATCTAGTACTCGCTAGGGCTGTGTGTCTCGTGGAACAGTACCCTCCAATGCCCGCTCCATGTCGTTCACCATCTGAACGATATCTGGCATGGCCTGTGAAGCAGCACATATTAGATAACTAACAAAATTTAAAAAGAAAAATAAAACACAAACCGAAATGTAGAAGAAAGTTACCTGTCTACAATCCGACTCATCCTCCAGCTGCACATAACTAGCCCTGTCAAGGAACGGATGTGAGACCTTCCCAAACCAGGAGTAGTACCCTGGGATGGTGTCTGGCTGACCACGCACAACTGCTGCCCCCCTATCCACCAACCACATGTCAAAGTTGGCCCACCTCTCGTCAGCCACCTCCTTAGTAACTGCAGCTCTGGTGGTGGGTTTGGGGTCCTCTGGTATACCCTGGACACTGCCAAACTGTCTCATGGCACGGTCTGGCATGTAGGCATACATGCAACCAGCAGTCCGTAAATGGCCTCTAAATAGGCTGATGAGCTCAAACGGCCGGTTATCTCTATGGGCAGTGTATGGTTCCCAGGTGACGTCATCCGGGTGCATCCTATCTAGAGATAGTCGTACAGCTTCCCTAGTGAGAGTGGGAGTGGTGTTAGAAATCCACCTCCTAGCACGTGGCTGGCTCTCATCATAAGATGCGCTGACACTTTTCAGGCCATATGGGGATCCCTGAAAGTGTTCAAAGATCCATGCCTGCAACCAATAAATGAAATCATTAAATTATAAGTTATACATAGACTAAAACATAAACTAAAATACAATAAGTTTAATACATACCTGAAGCAGAGCTAGGTAGCCACCCATCTGCTTAGTCTTGGGCCTGGATGCATCCCCAAGCTTGTCGTACATATGGGTCAGCGCCATAGCTCCCCAAATGTAATCCCCAATGGCCTCAAAGTCTGTGAGAGCCCCCAACCAGCCCAACTTGACCTTGTTCCCAAACTTATCAGAAAAGGGTCCCCAACCCAACAAGTAGAGCATATATGCCCTAGCAGCATCCGACCAGCGCTCCTCCTGTATATCCCTGGGGTACACAACATCCCTCAACCATCTGAGGGTCACAGATAATCCTCCTCCTGAAGTCTGCTGATGTGCGTCCTCAGGATCTGCACCCAACAAGTCAATCAGCAATGCCTCTCCCTGATATTTTGTGTAGTCAGGGAAATCATAGAAACTCCCGGTCACAGGGAGGTGAAGCAATGATGAGACATCATCCAATGTGATGGTCATGTCACCCACAGGCAGGTGAAATGAGGATGTGTCTGAGTGCCATCTCTCTACAAAACCATTGACCAGCCCGCCAATGATGGATGGGAACCCTATGTCCTTCAGGGGGAGCAGTTTAGAACGCTCCAGGAAGCCTAGAATCTGTGGTTGTGGCTCCCCTATCTGTGGGACGCCATGTACAACCAGCTTCAACGGGGCACGATCCTGCAATATAGAATGCTATATTAAGTAAACAGTTTAAAAAGTGAAATTATTAAAATATTTAGAGAAAACTAATAAGTTACTTACATTGCCATCCCATATGGCTCTAGCAACGTGCGACTCGTAAGTCGGTAAAACCGATCTATCCCGCGGGCCACCAGGATAAGGAAATGTGGACCGGGAAGCAGAACTAGAGGACCCAGCAGCAGCATCAGAAGCTCCAGCAACATCTGATGTAGGAGCAGAAGTAGAAGTGCCAGCAGGAGCAGAATCGGAAGTGGCAGCAGTTGCTATGAAGTCCTCCGCAGGACTAGCCAACTCAGCAGCAGGATGTTAAGCGTCCATCTCAATGTCCTGCCCAATATCATCCTCCTGCACGTGTGGGGGCTGCTCAGCTAGAGCACGCCTACCCCTACCACGGCATCTGGTAGGTCCAACATCAGCAGCAGCACGTGCATCCTCCTTGCGTTTACGATGAGACATCGTCATGGGTGGCCTAGCTGCCCGACCCGAAGGCTCCGGCTGTGACTGAGACTTAGAACCTCTAGTCTTTGCCATATCTGTAAAAAATTAAAAACACAACCCATTATATTCCATTCAAGCATTATATGGTCTATTATCATGCATTGATATCATTCAAATCATGGACAAAATTAAACCAAACCATAATTGACAAGTTGAGTAAGTGCAGAAAACTGCATTCTGTAACAGACAGTTTCGGTTGCTCCCAGCCGAAAGGTTTCGGCTGAGGACACCCGAATGCGTAAAAATCTTCTCGTTTTTTAACACATTCGGTTGCCCTCAACCGAAACCTTTCGGCTGTGAGCAACTGAAACTGTCGCGACACACAGTTACTAAAAACGTCCTAAACCAGTAAAATACAGCAAAAAAACGAAAATGCAAGTAAAGGAAAGTTGGGAATGACATACCTTAGTTGTAGAATGCGAGATTTGAGGAAGAAATTGAAGATTGAGTGGGATTTGAGAGAGAAATTGAAGATTGAGGGTGAGGGAGAGATAGGGTTTCGGTTTGGGGTGTTTGGGTGGTGTGAGAGGGGTGTGTGGGTGTTTGGGAGGGAAATAGGGTGTTTTTAGTTTAGGGGTAGTTTGGGAATTTAGGGGATTATGGGTGTGTGGTGAGTAGGGAGAGGTGTATAGAAAGCTTGGGCCCAATTTAATGGATATAAATGGATAAATGAATTGTCTCCGACCTATCCATTATAATCCAAATCCAACCATTTTGACACCCAACTTGCAAGACAGCTTGCAACACAAATCCTACTTCTCTTCTTTTGCATCAATGTTTGTCTTACTTATATTAATCCAGATGTCCATCATTCATAAGATTTAAATTTAAAATGCTTATTTTAGTTTTATATTTATCTTATTTAACTATAGTTTCCCAAATGGCATGCATGCATGCATAATGTATTTGTTTAAATGATTTCGTAGTTGACACCTATATAACATACAATAATACTTACCAAATAACTTCGATACTTGGTGTCAGGTAAATTAATGCTCAACGGATAGGATAAGTATACAAAGTCAATTACTAGAATCCACCATATATGTTGAACATATATCATGACCAATTTTATCACCTTAAAAATTGACACATATATCAAACATCAGAAAATTTGACACCTATTTCCAATTGTATCTTCCTAATAATATGCAAATGTTCTACATGCAATAACTACTTATATATGTAAGTCTCATATATAGACATTTTAAACCCATCAATTGTATCTTGCTAATTCTATATTTTGGAAAACGAGGTAAAAAGTAATGGAAAAATGGAAGCGAGAAGACAATATAAAACTAGCTACTAAAAATAAGATATTTTTCATTCATTAGGTAGGTTTAAGATGTCTCTATGAGACTTATATATATCTTACAACTAAATAGTTTTAGATAAATTCCTATCACAAACGTTTAATATTATTATCTATATAAACCAGTCCAAATAATATGTGTTGACCAAACTTTAGATCAACGAATACCATTTTGAAAACCTTCCTTTTAGCTCATTCTAAAATGACAAACTCCAAGTAGTAAGATCTTTTTTTTTGGTTACAAAAGAGAGAAACCAAGTAATAAGATCTGCTGTATGATGTTGAGAAACATTTTAAAAAAAAAAACCTTACATTTTTCACTTTGGTTCTTACAAAACTGATGTGGAAAATACTTGCAACATCGGTTACTTTAAAAATCTCATGTTAAAAATGAGCCAAAAAGAAATATGAAAATGATACCTTTGCATCGGTTTTTGACAAACCGGTGTGGAAATTAATTTTTAATATCAGTCCATAACCTGATGTAAAAAGCGCCTTTTTTTAACATTGGTTGATTTCGTAAACAGTTGTTGAACCATGTTAAAAGTCATTTTTAACTGATGTTAAAAGTCAAAATTGCAATATTGACATATCACCCTAAATTACTTTTTCGATAATTAATACACTAGTAATAAGACATTTATTAGAAATTGAGCCTTGAATTCGAGTGAAATCTTGAACAATACGAATCGCAATGACCTAATTAAGCTAATTGATAAGCCAATTTGATCAACTAACCGAAGAACAATCGAATTGAAGATACAATCTCTGATGAACCCTAATTTCCCAAAATTGGGGATAAAACGCAATTCGATCTAATTGAGCAAATTAACGAAGCAAGACCCACGATTTGTTTACCCAGTTCAGTATCAAAGTGATGCCTACATCTGGGGAATTAAGCAAACGCTTAATTCTTGTTGCATTAATTCAAATTGTGCCTTGGTTTACACGAAGCAAGAAATTCCCAATTCGAATTCCCCCTCACTTCCCTGCGCCCACAATTCCCGTGTTTTCACTCGTCTCTCAATCCCAAATCAGAGTTAATTCGTTACTGCTGAAAAACATAATCAAAAACTATATATAAACAGATGAGTTCTAAGGTTGGCGCCAAACCGAGAACTTCCAACGGCCATAACAGATTTTTGATCCTGTCCACTATCGAGCTGACACGTGGCACAAGCTGAGGTGAACCAATTGGTTGCCACATAATCTTCAATCTCCACCTTGGCACCAATTATATCTTCTGCAACAAGAAACTACCCGAATGCTCAATTCAATCCTTCATTTGAACTTAACCAATATTCAACAAGTTCAAGCAATGCTTGAACTTGCTTTGTGGAACAACCTTGGTAATAAAGTCTGCTGGGTTTTGAGAGGTGTGAACCTTCAGAATCTTAACAGTACCTTGTGCAATAACATCCTTGATCCAATGAAGCCTTGTGTCAATATGTTTTGTCCTCTCATGATAAGCATGGTTTTTGCTTAGGTGAATAGCACTTTGATTGTCACAATACACATTGACACTTTCTTGTTTTATTCCTAGTTCATTGACCAATCCTTCGAGCCACAAAGCTTCCTTCACAGCTTCAGTAATCCCAATATACTCTGCTTCAGTTGTGGATAGGGCTACCACATGTTGAAGAGATGCCTTCCAACTAATAGTGTTTCCAAATAGTGTAAACACATAACCAGTTAAGGATCTTCTTTTGTCACGATCCCCAGCAAAGTCAGCATCAACATATCCCTCAACTCCACCTGAATCATGAGGTCCTTCATTGTATTGAAGACCAACACTTGTTGTTCCATTTAAGTACCTCAGAATGTACTTGACAGCAGACCAATGCTCTTGTCCAGGATTTGACAAGTATCTGCTAACTAGGCTAAGTACATAGGCTGTTTTCACATCTAGTTGTTCTAATTCCAAGTTGAAGTGCACAACTAGAGATAAGAGAACTCTAATTGAGCTATGCTTTACCACTGGAGAGAAGATTTCTGAGTAATCAATCCCTTCTCTTTGTGTATAACCTTTTGCCACCAACCTAGCCTTGTATCTAGGTGGGTCCTTATCTGTCATACCTTCCTTCCTTTTGTATATTCATTTACATCCCACAAGCTTCACACCAGCTGGTTTTTTCACAGTTCCCAGGTGCCATTTTTGTGTAGAGATTCTATTTCTTCCTCCATAGCATTTGTCCATTCTTTGTGATTCATGCTTGCTAATGCTTCCTGATATGAGTTTGGTTCCTCATTCACAATACTCTCTGCAGTATTAAGAGCATAGGCAGTGGCTGCTTCATGACCATATTTCCTTGGAGGTCTTATTTGCCTTCTTTCCCTGTCTCTACACAGAAGATACTCATCTTCTGGTTCACTGTTGTTTGAATCAGAGCTTGAGTCATCTTCCCTTGCTTGATTTTCAGCTAAATTTTCACATGTATCATCGCTGGTTTGCTTGTGATTTAACTCCACCTCAAGTTGAAACTCCTTGTCTTGCTCACTTGGTTCAAGTGTTTCACTTGTCCCTGTGATAGTCATTGACTCTTTGAAGATAACATCTCTGCTTATAATGCACTTCTTCTCACCAATTGACCACACTCTATATCCTTTTACTCCATCAGGATATCCCATAAAGAGTCCTTTCTTAGACCTTGGTACCAACTTGCCTTCATTTACATGAAAATATGCAGGACAACCAAACACTCTCAGATGCTTGAGACTTGGTGCTTGGCCTGTCCATAACTCCTGGGGTGTCTTGAAATTCAGAGCTGTAGAGGGGCTCCTATTCACCAGATAACAAGCTGTGTTGACAGCTTCTCCCCAAAATGCCTTTGATAATTTTGCACAGGACAACATACACCTAACCTTTTCTAGCAAAGTTCTATTTAGTCTCTCAGCTAGCCCATTTTGTTGTGGTGTGCCTCTAACTGTATGGTTTCTGTAGATTCCATGATCCTTGCAAAATCTATCAAATTCTTCATTACAAAACTCAAATCCATTGTCAGTCCTAAGTGCTTTAACTTTTAGACCACATTGAGTCTCAACTCTTTTCTTCCAATCGACAAAGGTTTGAAATGCTTCATCTTTGGTTTTTAACAAGTAGAGCCAAACTTTCCTACTGTAATCATCAGTGAAGGTTATAAAGTATCTCTTACCTCCATGTGTAGGAGTCTTAGATGGTCCCCAGAGATCTGAATGAATGTAGCCTAGTTTCTCTTCTGTCTTGTGGACACCAGTAGAGAATTTGACCCTTGTTTGCTTGCCAAACACACAGTGCTCACAGAATCCTAGTTGATTGATTTTGTCTCCACACAGAAGCCCTTGCTTGTCTAACTCCTTCAGGCCTTTCTCACTCATATGGCCAAGCCTTTGATGCCATGTGAGTGTCTTGTCTTCCTGTGAGTTCACAGCATTTACTTCACCAGTCACAGTGTGTCCCATCAAAGCATACAGGTTATTTTTCTTCCTTGTACCTTTCATTACAACTCTTGAACCCTTCATGATCTTCAAGGTTGAATCTTCACCTTTGAAACTGAATCCAACAGCTTCAAGAGTTCCTAGTGATATGAGTGATCTCTTTAGATCAGGGACATGTCTCACATTAGTTAATTTCTTCACTGTACCATCACTCAGTAACAGTTTCACAGAACCTATACCAATGACTTCACATGCTTTGTTGTTCCCCATCATAACCTTTCCTCCTTTAAATGGCTTGTAATCCACAAACCAATCCTTTCTAGGACACATGTGGTAAGAACATCCTAAGTTTAGGATCCAATCATCATCACCAGATGTTGATGCAGAGGAGTTTGATTCAACTCTCTCATCATCAGCAGCCACCAGTGCTTCACACCACTCATCATCTGGTTCATCACATTCTTCTTTGCCAAGAATTTCACAGTTGTCTCCATCAACACATAGGAGTTCACAACTGTCATAACCATCAGATGCAATGGAAGCATCACCAGATTCACCAGTACCATTTTTCTTTCCATTTCCTTTGTCAGGACAATTTTTCTTGTAATGTCCTTCTTTGTTGCAAATGTAGCATCTATTGTGCTTAGGTTTAGATTTTGATCTATACCTATTCTTTCCCTTTCCTTCCTTCTTCTCACTTCTGCCTCTGACCATAAGACTTTCACTTTGGTCATTCTCCTTCACATCCTTTCTCTTGGACAATTCTTTGGACATTAATGCAGACTGAACTTCTTCCAGGGATATAGATTCCCTCCCATATATGAGAGTGTCTGCAAGAATGTCATAGGAGCTATTCAAGGATCTGATTAGCAGTAGTGCCTGGTCTTCATCATCAACCTTCACATCAATATTCTCAAGATCCAATATCAGTTTGTTAAACTCATCTATATGGTCTCCAATTGCTGTGCCTTGTTGCATCTTGAAGGTATACAATCTCTGTTTGAGATAGAGTCTATTTGCTAAAGACTTGGTCATATAGAGACCCTCAAGTTTTAGCCAAATAGCTGCAGCGGATTTTTCTTTGGATATCTCTCTGAGAACTTTGTCACTCAAACAAAGAATGATCGCACTATATGCCTTATTCATCATATCCTTCTTTTCTTTTGCAGAAAGAGTTTCTGGTAGTTTATCCTCTCCTTTGAGTGCGTCTTCTAGACCCTGTTGAACAAGCATTGCACGCATTTTCATTTTCCACAAACCAAAGTCATTCTTACCACTGAATTTCTCAATGTTATACTTTGCCATTTCCATGTGGAAGCTCTTCTTTCTTAACGACGCTCTTGATACCAGTTGTTAGAAATTGAGCCTTGAATTCGAGTGAAATCTTGAACAATACGAATCGCAATGACCTAATTAAGCTAATTGATAAGCCAATTTGATCAACTAACCGAAGAACAATCGAATTGAAGATACAATCTCTGATGAACCCTAATTTCCCAAAATTGGGGATAAAACGCAATTCGATCTAATTGAGCAAATTAACGAAGCAAGACCCACGATTTGTTTACCCAATTCAGTATCAAAGTGATACCTACATCTGGGGAATTAAGCAAACGCTTAATTCTTGTTGCATTAATTCAAATTGTGCCTTGGTTTACACGAAGCAAGAAATTCCCAATTCGAATTCCCCCACACTTCCCTGCGCCCACAATTCCCGTGTTTTCACTCGTCTCTCAATCCCAAATCAGAGTTAATTCGTTACTGCTGAAAAACATAATCAAAAACTATATATAAACAGATGAGTTCTAAGGTTGGCGCCAAACCGAGAACTTCCAACGGCCATAACAGATTTTTGATCCTGTCCACTATCGAGCTGACACGTGGCACAAGTTGAGGTGAACCAATTGGTTGCCACATAATCTTCAAGACATTTAGCTCAACATCATTGACACACACTTCTCCTACCTTTTATGAAAGATTTGACAGAGCACCCGATCAGATGCAATCAACATATATCACCTAAACTATATATATTGACACCTATAGTAGACATTCAAAAATTTGACACCTATTTGCAATGGTGTCTTCCTATTAATATCCCAAATGGGGTATTCCTATCAATAAAGAAATTAAACTTATGAGTATGTAACCATTTCTTTATAACCTTAATGACTACTCATCAATACCAAATGGTTTTTAATGAGTATGTAATTGCAATTAATAATGATGAGCAAGCTTGGCAATTAGCCTATTACATTCAACACATATATGAGCTGGTGTTACACTTCCGTGGGAAATGGAAGAAAGAAAATGATTTTCTTCTAATTGTTTTTCAATATTATTTTTGGCATGGTTTGTGAGGCTCCAACGTGATTCTGGCCTCGAGTGCCCGAGTCCAGGTACATGTTGTGAATACCATGGGGAGCAAACCGGATATTGGGTTGCATGGAGGTCCACCAAAATTTGCTTTCAAGGCAGTGGCTTTTGCCACATCACAACTTCTTCTTCTACCTTATAATTCTAACTACGTTTATTTCCCTTCAATATTTTCAACAATTTATATATGTTTGATATGTTCAGTTTGGTTCTTCAATTGGTATGACATGTTTTAGTTTGGTCCTTCGAAACAATAATACAAAAAAATGAAAAACACTATAATGTGTTCAAGAACACCAAAAATACTTCATTTTCATGTTTCTTGAATAACTCATGCAATACGTGTGACCAAACTGAATGAAACTGGAATCTAACTTGAATAAGATTTCGCAAAAAATTCAATAGAACCAAAAATATGCTCAAAAAAGTGCTAATGCACAAAATCACTTCTAGAACAAAAATGCGAATGAAAATTTCCATTCTCACATATTCTCGATTTTGCATCATTTACGTTGAAACCTTTTGCTATAGTTCAACTCATACACTCACTGCGAGTTAAACACAATTGGTTTTGCGGATTGTTTTTTCACGGTGTTTGCGTTTTAAACACTTTTCTGAACAAAATATATAGTTGCCATAATCTAATTTATTGTTGAATTTTGAGCATTTTAGGCTAAATAATTGTTCAATTTGGTGCTTAATCAAAATCGATATTGTTGAAACATTCAACAACAAAAAAATCAATATTGTTGAAATTGAAGGTTTCTTGAACTTTGAGTTCAAGCTTTCGGTTCCAGAAGTGATTTTGCGCATTAGCTCTTTTCTGAGCTTAATTTTGGTTCTATTGAATTTCTTGCGAAATTTTATTCAATAAAGAAAAAATCGAAAGGACCTTTATTAAAGAAACAAGAAATTGAAGGGACATTGGTGTACATGAAGACATTCATAATGCTCTTCATTTTTCTAAGTTTTTGTTTTAAATGACCAAACGAAAAAAGATATGAAAGATAAAAGACCAAAGTGAGAAAAATAAAAGATAAAAAACCAAAATGACACGGATATGAAAAATATACGACCAAAGTAGGAAAAAAGATAAACGACCAAACTGAAACTTTCAAAGATAAATGACCAAAAATACAATTTACGCTTATTTATATTAACAATTTTCTTTTATTTATTATTTAGAAAACTAGCTAATATGTCATAGTATGTATGATTGGAAAACAACACATAACCACATCCATAAAACATCACATAAATTTTGTCTTTAATACTATGGAGAAGTAAAATAAGTTCTAAATTAACTATTTAGTATTTACTACTCACCAACCATTTTGTACGGATCCTCATTGATTTGTCGGCAAAGCTTTTTTAGTTTGTATGTGTTCAACGTTTTGCCAAATCAAATCTAATTATTGGCACCAAAAAGAAGTACCTTTGAGCCGTTATTCATCCATTTGAGGCTTTTCGGCTAATATTAGTATTTATCTTTGTTCTTTTGTTTTTTTTTTTACATGTATCTTTGTTCTTTTGTTGTTGTCGGCAAAGGAGAATAAAGCTGCATCATGTGCTTGTTGTATGCTGTGTGTTTAACGGCTAATTATTAAGAATAATGAAAGAGGCACTAGTGCAGATTTGACATTTAGTATCGGTTGTTTTGCACATTTAGTATCGGTTGTGGAACCGATACCAAATCGACCGATACTAAATGTACGATCATTTAGTATCGGTTTTTTACCCGATACTAAATGTACTACTAAGGTACTGTTTGGGTACATTTAGTATCGGTTGTACATAAACACCCGATACTATATGTATTACTAAGGTACATTTAGTATCGGTGTTTCTGCATAACCGATACTAAATGTATTACTAAGGTACATTTAGTATCGGTTATACAGAAAAACCGATACTAAATGTACCTTAGTATACATTTAGAAGTACATTTAGTATCGTTTTTTCTGTATAACCGATACTAAATGTATTACTAAGGTACATTTAGTATCGGTTTTACAGAAAAACCGATACTAAATGTACCTTAGTATACATTTAGAGGTACATTTAGTATCGTTTTTTCTGTATAACCGATACTAAATGTATTACTAAGGTACATTTAGTATCGGTTATATAGAAACACCGATACTAAATGTTCCTTAGTATACATTTAGAGGTACATTTAGTATCGTTTTTTGTGTATAACCGATACTATATGTATTACTATGGTACATTTAGTATCGGTTATACAGAAACACCGATACTAAATGTACCTTAGTATACATTTAGAGGTACATTTAGTATCGGTTATACAGAAACACTGATACTAAATGTACCTTAGTATACATTTAGTATCTGTGTTTCTGTATAACCGATACTAAATGTATTAATAGTTTTTAATATTTTTTTTGTATTTATCCATACCGACATATTATTAACCTATTATATACAGCGATAATTCCAGTCATCAACACATAATAAATATATCTTACAAAATAACAATTTGTCAAATGATCTCTTTCCTAACATACTTTAAATTCCATTAAACATAATCTGTTACAAAATACAATTGTTCAAATTCCTAAAATACTTAAAATTCCTAACATACAATTGTTCACTTTTGCTCAAAATAACTTAATTGGTTGGAAATAAGGTATCCTTTTGCTCTGTACGTATCTTGACAAAGAATTCCGCCCAAAGCTGACGAATCTCTTTAATTTCCTCTTCGGTGTATGCCTGGGTGTTATCAAATACCTACAAGTTTAAAAGTGACTTAAAAATTCAGAACATTCTGAAGATGAAAAGTCAGAATGGTCAGCATAGTTCTAAAGTTCTTGCTTTTCCTATACTAATATGTCAATTACAATGTTGAACTAAATTTGGGATGATCCCTTAAAGTGAATGAGAATCACGAAACAAAGTTTATTTGTAAATGGAATTCTTCTATCAACTTTTCCACACATCCGTGGATATCCCACTCATAGTGCCAATTCAAGATCATTATAAAAAAAAAATTGAAAAGATAAAGAAATCTGTAAATTCAGAATTCAATGGTTGCTTTGTGTTTCTTACTCAATCAAAGACCTTCTATCCCACCCCAACTTAATTCAACCATCACCAAAAACATAATATATATAATTCCATGAATGCAAAATGGTAATATCATAGAAATGAATTTCTTGACAGATGTACCCAAAAAAATATCATAGGAAATGGAGATCTCAAAAAACTTAAATATTTAACTTACACACATAAAACATCAAACTGTGGTCTAACTCAAAGAATCCTAAAGACTGAGTAGAACTAACTAAGTAAAATTTCAAAACCATTGGTACAGTTTTAAAGGCACAACGAAATCATATAGACACAAAGGCTAATGAAGTGCAACAATAAATAGGGGATCCAATCAGCTATAAGCCTATAAGGAATTATAAGGACATCCTAAATATTAAAACAATAATGTGAAGGCAGTGTCTTTAGAGTGAAACCAATGATATTCGGCCATTTATGGTTCGAATCTTGCAAAATATGGCCACATTTCGGGAGCTTGAAGTCAGAAAGGACATAAAGGTTAAAATAGTTCGGTAAAAAAATTGTTCGGTAAAAAAAACTGTTAAATAAAAGTTCAGTAAGAAAGAGTTCTGTTAACAGGGATAATACCTTCTCTCAATTATCAACAATACCGGCAGTTAAAATGGTCAGCATAAACTTCATCACATAATAGCCGCAATGATAACCATTCGTTTGTATTGGCATCTACACAAATGAATTAACAAAGTTAACCAAAAAACAATATAATATATATATCATATATGAATTCACTCAAAATTAAATCAACCCAATATTTAAACTACTTACTATAGGGTACAACCATTTGGCGGCCGATGTAGAATCCCCTTTCACACCTCTAATAACAACATAAATATAAATTAGGTATAAAATTTCAACCCAAAGTTCAAATACTACAATATAAAGCATGATAAACAATTAAAACTTACTTGCTAAACATGTCTTTGATTGTTTTGCCTGGTTGGCGACTGTAGGAACACATCCAGACCACGGTATTTTGCTTCGGGAGTAGGGCAACTAGTTGCCAATGATTGCTGCAACATTGATAAACATAAAATTCAGCAACATGCAGTGATACAAGGACTGATAGTTAAACAGTTCTGTCAATATTGCACAACCAAAAAGACACCATGGATCAATTACTAATTCATGTACCTATGGAAAAATGGAGCCAGATATATTTCCTTATTGGTAGTAGTCAGTGTCCGTTGAATATATTCAGAAACATCCTGTTTGGTAATGTGACCAGGTTTCAAGTTCATCTTATGTGGACACAGAATTCCATACCGATCATCACCCTTTTCAACAACTTGGCGATACAGATATCTATTAATGGCACGTAAGAAAAACTATCAAATTGACTAATATATTAGAAACGCAAGAAATTTACATAATCAAATAAACCTTACTACTTACGTGCACCATATGCTCAAGTGGCCCAACTCAAGCCACCCTTTACCAGAAACCATGTCGTTGATCGCTTTGCCGCCAATAAAACACGTATATTTTTCATGCTCCAACTCTATCTTGGCATGTCTATCATCATCATCATAAGCAATCAAAAGTATCTTTTTCAACCAATCAATTTTCTCCTCCTCCCCCTCCTCCTTCCCCTCCTCCTCCTTCTCCTCCTTCACATTAGATGGTGAGCAGCTCCCCTTCGATCCAAAGAATTGTAAGATGACCAGCTATTTACTTTCACTTTGTCATTGCATCATTATCATTACTAAATATGACTCTTTAAACATCAAGTTTTGCCTCGCATGCTTCAGTTCTAAAGTTCTAAAAGTAGTCATTAAAGTTTGTAAGATTTATCTGATTAGTCCATACAAGGGACTACTTACAAGACTTTATAGACTACTAATCTTTTTATTATATGATTTCTAAAAAAACAAACATGTAAATAAAACTAAAACAATTTAATAAAATATTATTATTTATTTTATAAGGCCTCGCACAAGAGTTGATGAATATGTAATCCTCTCTATATTTGGCCTTGACAGTATCCATACAGTCAATATTCAAACCAAGTAATAGCTTTATCATTCATTTAGTAAAAATCCATCCACACAACACAAGCATGCATTACATATGAAATCTACTAGAACATGGTGAAATTTGGTATATGGTTTCCTTACGTCCTAGCAACGATTTTAGATCAATTTTGCAGAATTGTAAAATTCCTTAAGTGGGAAACTGACAAAAACAGATTGCATCTCAATCAAAGTTGCAGAAAAATACCTAATATAGTCTTAAATACTCTATTTATACCCTTTACAGCTAAGTGTCACTGGACAAACACTCACTATGAAGCAAGATCAGATCAAATACATCCATTTTGTCAAGGCTGCCAGAAATTTAAATGTCCAACAAGCAGTTTAGATTAGATATAGGATGCCCATTGTTTCCTTTAGTAGTCTATAGCATGGTTCAACTAGTCAAGTTTGTATAAATCCACTTTTCTACCACCAATAACTAACTCTTCTCAAGTTCAATTGTATATGAAAAATCTTCTTCAAAGCTTTAGGAGTGTAGATTATGCAGAAAAAAAGGATTTATGCACCAGTACACACGATCATTACTTGTTTCATTCCTTTTCACTAGTAGTTCATGCCCTTCAGTTACCAAATTGCGCCTCTATGTGATGAACTATTTATAAATCTAACGATACATGTATCTTACTTTATAAACCATCCTAAATCGGGTGTTGCAGCTGATTTATGGAGCAACAAAATTTGTCATGCAGAAAGTACCTCCTTAGGCTTTCAATGTGATGGTATTCTTTATTCTTGTATGTAAATAACTGTGAGTCTCTAAATACCTACAAAACCCTATGAAATAAGTAATAACAATTGAAATAGAGCATATATAAAATCATCTGCGTAAACCAAAACACACTGAGCAGATTTACTAGCAAGTCATGCAAGTTGCTCACTACAATTGAGCATAAGCAAAGTTCTTCATTTTCTCTTGATAATATTGTGTTGTTAATTTGGAGTCACTATGACAAAGACGACAGAGTACATTATCATATGCAGAAGTTAGTTCTATAACCAATCAGCTATAACTTTCAAATAACATTCCCCTATGAGTGCAAGACAAACAAAAAGGACAAGTACCAGCCAAACAAAAAGGAAGCTTCAATATGTGAAAAAACAACACTGACACTAAAATAATAAAAGAAGAATGTGTTGTGATCCTGAGCTGAAGTCACATTCCAACAGAATACCATATTGAGCATAAAGCAGCCAATGAAAAATTATATAGGCACAACTCACAAGCAGGAAATGAAAACTTCAAAACCCAAACACCACAAAATTCTGATGAACTACTACCAGCCTAATGTAACAGAGAAAGAACAAGAAATGAACACCATAAACTTTTCTACTTGAGGCTTCTAATTTCAAAACATTGTTGCCTTGACAACTAATACTTCTTTAATTGAATATTACTAACTTCTTACGTTCTTAAGCAAAAATTCAACAAATTAGGGAAAATTGAACTACTACAAGCTGAATTGGTGACAACAAATTCAACATATTAGGGAAAATTCAGAATTAGAGAAAAAAGAATTAGGGTTTCAAAATTGGGGGAAAATTAGGGCTGGGGATGTGTGAGAGAGCAGAGCACACACAGTTTGAGAGAAGAGAAGTTTGCGATAGCTAACCCTAACGAAAACGAAAACGAAGGGAGATGAAAGTAACCTTACCATTTGAAAACGAAAACGAAGTGAGCTTGAAGATTTCTGGACGAATTAAGCTTCAAAGATTTCTGAACGAAGTTCTAAACGAAGTGAGTTTGTGAGGAAGATTTCTGGACGAAAACGAAAACAGATGCAAACGAAAACAGATGCAAACTGAAATGCGACTCAGAATTTGTGAGAAAACGAAAACAGATGCAAACGAAGTGAGTTGAGTTTGTGACGAATTAAGCTTCAAAGCTTCAAAGATTTCTGAACGAAGTGAGTCGTTTGTGAGGAAGAGAAGGTGAGCATCGCGTAGGGTTTCGAAACTGGGTTGTGTTTTGTGTGAGCATTGCGAAGTGAGTTGTGTTTTGTGCGAGAAATTAAAACTGGTGCATAGTCATTTAGCATCGGTTCTTTTGACAGCCGATGCTAAATGTCCCAAGCAAGTACATTTAGCATCGGCTGTTAAAAGAACCGATGCTAAAAGTCTAACGTGAACTTAAACTTTTGCTCGTAATTTCAAAAATGCCACCGGTTACACATTTAGCATCGGCTGTTCAAACAACCGATGCTAAATGTTGCTTTCTAAAGTCATTTTTCCACTAGTGAGGTTGGAATTCGGCAGTCTTGAGTGAGAGGCATTAGTAATTAACTAGCAAAGTGTACTTACAATTGTGGGACAAAAAAAAAGTAGTTCGTGTGATTAGTGGTCACCAAGGCGCGTGGAAGAGTGCGGGTGGAGCTGATGTGGCAGAGGTAGTTAGGTGGTTATGGCTAAGTCTAGGTGAAACCTTGATCATTGGATCCATCGGAGTAGATCTTGGTCTTTGGATCTGATGGTGCGTGTGAGGGCGTCTTGTGTGCCGCTTAATGGGCCGTTGGCGCGAAGCCCACTCTGAGTTGGGCTGGCCCAATAAAAAACAAGGCTGCTAAGATGTTTGGATCCTCTCGTTTTCTCCTTTCTCCAAACTTAATATATTGTACTAGAGATTAACCTTCTTTAGTGTACTTATCTAGCTTTTGTAGCAAATGATAGCATGTTCTCTGTAGTATGGTTACACGACAATGCTCGAGCTAGACTTTATTAATGAAGTAACCTCAAGGAGTTGGCCTAGTGGAGCATGAAAGGATTTGCATCTGAGAGGTCCTGAGTTCAAATCATCACTAGTTTTTTTTAGGAAAGAGTCTCGCTAAAACCTTCTTATACAAACCCTTCGTAGGGATAGATCAACATAAGAAAAAAGTGCACTCTACCTCATTTTATTAAAAAGAAATAAAAAGGACTACGATAAAGACCAAAGGGGGACTAGGCCGAAACCCTTGCCAAGAAAACAAACAAACAAAGCAGCACTGCAACACCAAAAAAGAAAACCAAGGAGACCAAGTCCTCACTAGTCCTCTTAAGGTGAAGTAAATATAGAGCGTCATCCCCTCACCCTAAAATTTTTATAAAAAAAAAGTACATATCAAAGAAGGGCTACGTGTCAAATCCTCCATTTCATAGTGTTTTTGTCATTGTCTTGTGAGCCATTCATTTGTGCACCATTCACGTGCACAATCTAAAAGTAGAAAAAAAGAAAACTTACCATTTTCTCCTTGAACTCATTAATACTCAAACTTCTACTATAAATATTGATTCCTAGGGAGCTAAAATATCAAGTGCTAATAACTTTCTAGCTAGCTATCATAAGTATTAGTGCTTATATCATTGCTAAAACTCCAATGTCCCCATCAAAATTTGCAAAAGTCCATACAATCAATGGGGAGGAAGCAATTCCAGCTAAGGAAGAAGAACAACTTAGCCAAGAAATCAAGGAGCTAATTCACTCTCTTCCAAGGGAGAAAGGTTGGAGAACAACTTATCTATATCTATTCCAAAACTTTTGGTGTCAACCAGCTGAAATTCAATCCATAATCACTTTTCAAAAGCACTTTCAAGCTAAAGATAGTGATATTTTTGTTGCTACGGTACCAAAATCAGGTACCACTTGGTTGAAAGCCTTAACCTTTACCACTGTGAATCGCCAAAACCATCTCATTTCCTCAAAAAATCATCCTTTACTCAATTTCAATCCTCATGATCTTATCCCTTTCCTTGAGTACACAGTTTATGGTAAAAAAGATAGTGTTCCTGATTTGTCAAACATTTCTGAGCCAAGACTTTTTGGTACTCATATACCCTTTTCTTCATTGCCAAATTCAATCAAAGATTCCAATTGTAAGATTATCTATATTTGTAGGAACCCTTTTGATACTTTTATCTCTTCATGGATTTTTATCAATAAAATCAAGCCAGATTCTATGCCTATATTGATGTTAGAAGAAGCCTTTGAAATGTATTGTAAAGGTGTAGTTGGGTTTGGTCCATTTTGGAATCATATGTTGGGGTATTATAAGGAAAGTATAGAGAGACCAAACAAGGTTCTTTTTATAAAATATGAGGATATGAAAGAAGATATCAATTTTCAAATGAAAAGGGTGGCTGAGTTTTTGGGATGTCCTTTCACATTGGATGAAGAAGAAAGTGGTGTAATTGATAAGATAGTCAAGCTTTGTAGCTTTGAGAATATGAAGGAATTGGAGGTCAATAAGAAAGGAACATTTGCTAGGAACTTTGAAAATAAGTACTTGTTTAGGAAAGGTGAAATTGGTGATTGGACTAATTATCTTTCGCCTTCAATGGAGGAGAAGTTAACCAAAGTGATGGAAGAGAAGTTTGGTAAGTCTGGTTTGTCATTTAGAGTGAAGTTATGATATTTTTTTGATTCAGACTATTGCTAGTTGGCTGGCTATCTACAGAATGAATCTCTCACACACTCTACTATGTTGCTATCGCTACTCCTTCTGATCTCAATTATAAGCAAAAATGGATCAACAGAAGTTAATATATTGGTCTAAAATTTATCAACTTTTATTGATCATTTTTAATTATATTTAGGGATGGAGTAGAATATATACAACAACCATACTTGTGTTTCATAAATGGTGTTGTTGCAAATGTTGTTTTTGTATGTCATTTTCACAATAAAGGGTCCTTACTTTTGGACCACGTGGGTGGGTAGTGGAAACATAAACCTAAGCTCAATTATGTTTGTTCCTAAAGAATCAGTTGTGTCTTTATGAAGTTTCTGACTCTGATGAATGAATCTATATATAACTATGCTTTTGGTTGAAAAGTAGCTTTACTTTTGTTTCGGTGGTTCTGTGATGTTTTACAACAGTTCGAATGCATGATTTAAACATTGTGTTGTTATGTTTCTAGAAGCTGCCTCAGAGGAAAATGGTCACCAAAATTGTAATTTTGATTGAAGCCTTTGACCTGTTGTGCGGGTCCTCCTTGAGTTGCCTCCTAATGACTCTTGGAAATTGTAAGGGTTAAAGTACCCCCAAATTCTTCTTAACTTGAATATATTGACTTATTGTTGATAATTTAAAGAGGCGCGCATATAAAATGATTTATTTAAATCAATGATTTGGAGAATTGGAGTGATAAGGTTGAAGGGTGGATCAGGAGAGTGTTTTAAAACCCGACGCGGACATGCTCCATCGGAAATCGGACCCATGTGCACTTGAAACGGGAGTAAACCGAATGGACCAGATCTAATTAGTGCGTATCGGGGAAACCTGCTTGGTTGAAATTTGAATACTGCTGCTGCATGCTCAATGCTAGATTCGAACCTCGAACTTTGGTTAAGTTAGAAGAAACCCCTACCACCTCACCCAAGTGTTCTTGGGTAGGACCCCTGCTTCATGAGTTTGATTTTAGTAAATTAAGTTTTACATGTATGAATTTAATAAGTCCTGAAAATTTGAATTTTTTTAATCGAGACCGACTCAATAGTCATGCCAACTACTGACCCCTCAGTCCGACTGATTGCTCTGCATTATATGTATAGTTTGACTCGTTTTTAATTAGCTTTTATTAAGTTTTTCTCAATTATAGTGTGTTTTAAGATCCTAATAGTTTGATTTTGTTTGTTAGTTTTCAAATTGAATTTGGTTTCTATTTGCGTGTTTTGAGTCACTTGGTATGTTTAATTTGTTTGTTTTTGTTGTCCTTCGCCTAGCTATGACAGAAGCTAGCCTAGCGATGAGGAAGCCATTGTCGGTGCTGATGTTTACCTGAAGCTCGCCAGGCGATGGACCAGGCTTGCTAGGCGATGAGGAAGTAGTTTTCACTATTGGTTCTTACCTGCAGCTCGCCAGGCGATGGGGCAGTCTCGCCAGGTGATGATGAAGCACTTTTCAGCGATTTGCCTGCAGCTTGCCAGGCGATGGAATCATCTCGCCAGGCGATGGTTAAGCAGTTTTCAGTGTTTGCCTGCATCTCGCCAGGCGATGGGACAGTCTCGTCAGGCGATGGGTCACTTACTCAACTCCTTTTTAAGCCCAACTTGAATTTTAGGGCGTTCTGCGCATTCGCAATTTGGTTTTAAGCTCTGAAGTCTGTGACGGCAAGGATTCGCACTCTGTTGACCTCCGTTGATGATTCAAGCTTGGGAACAAGTCATTGGAGCATCAATGTTGTCATCTTCTCCCTCTAGTTTGATCTTTTCTCTTATTATGTATATTTCTATGTCTAGCTAAACTTCCCATTGTTGAGGATGAGTAACAATTTATGAATCTCTTAAGTTTTTGAATTAAATCTCTGTTATTTGAATGAATATTATGATTTATGTTTCAATCTTCGTTCTTAATTCTTTTTAGGATTTGATCACTCTTAGGATGATTTATGATATGTGACTATGAATGGAAATTTGAATTACATATGCTTGAGAATTGAAATTTGTTTATCTCTAGTCTAGGAATAGTCATTAGTATTCAGAATCATAATATAATTGTTGTTATTACTGCTTATTTCTTCGTAAGGTCACCTAAGGAATTAGGGATTTTCATTAGAAATAAATGTTCTTTTACCTAAGGAATTAGGATTAGAATATTTATAATAATTTGATCATAGCTCATAACATAAATTCAATAACATGTTTGATTCGTTAGATATAAGAGTGAAATAAATTGAAGCTCGTCCCCAACGCTTTTTAATTCATACAAATTCACACTTGTATTCTTGTTATTCTTAACATAAAATCACAAAAATATATCTATTGCTTTTTACTTTAATTTCTTGTCAAACAAATCCAAATTAGTCCCTTTTCAATTTAGAAGTTAGATTGTTAAACTGATAATAAACCGCAGTCCCTGAGTTCGACACTTGGTCTTTCCGTACTAATACTAGCAACGATCCGGTACACTTGTCGTGATCCCATCACCGACCCTTGACCTAATGACCTGATACCTTCACCAAGTCGATCGCCGGTCTGTTTCTTAAAACATTGGTTCAGGGTGTGTAGATCTTAAGGTTGGAATGGAGTAATAAGGTGGGTGTTCAATTCAAGTCAACTTTTTTTGGATAATTGAAAAGGTTTTATTTATAACATTTAGCACAAGTAAAATGCAAAGGTTAAGAGAAAGGATGCCTAGAGCCAAATTATACCAAGTATCTACCAATAAGGGTTGGTCCGAGCGGTAACCAGGGTTGGAATCCCAACTAAAGTCTCAGGTTTGAATCTTGGGTGTGACAAAACTCTGTTGGGAGAGGAGAACCACACAAAGTCACAGACCGACAAAACCAGGTATATGTAGACAGCTAGGTTCCCTGACGTAGATTAGTCACCAACAAAACTGATAGAAGCTGCGTACCAAAAACACGGTAAACAAAAAAAGTATATCAAGTATCTCCTTATATGTGTTACAAAGCAACTAATATATAAGTGTTAGATAACTCAAATTCTCAAACCCCTAGACAAACTGAAATTTATAAAGAGGAAAAAAATAGTTTTTCAACTAACAAATAATTTTTTGAAAAAGAAAAATTTGGTGATTCAAGTGTTCATTCATGACGGTACAGTCGCTTATGGGAAATTTTAAGGGTGTGTTTGGAAGGGAGTTTTGAAAAGGAATGAAATATTTTTCAATTCTAAATTGATGAAGCTACAAAATGTTTCTGAACATAAATAATTGTGATTAAAAATGTTATGTTGTTATCTATCATGTTATTCTTTTCAAATTTTTTTAAAAACTCAAATATATGTCAAAATATGGACTAATCTTTCTATAGTCCTTCCCTCCCAAAAACCTCTCTCAAACGTAGGTATATTTAGGATGGGAGGAAATGACATATTTTTTAATTCTAAATTGATGAAGTTATAAAACGTTTCTAAACACAAAAAGAATGGTGATTAAAAATATTATGTTGTCATCTATCATGATAACTTTTTTAATTTTCTAATATCTCAAAGATATATTAAAAATATAGACTAATTTTTCAAAAGTCCTCTCCTCTCCCTCCCAAAATCTCCTCACAAACCTACTCTAAACCTCAAAAAACACTTATGTGGATCAACCTTAATTAGTTGGCATCCGAATCGTGGGTTGGTGTGCAAAATTATTAACTCGAATTTTGTAAGCACGTTATTGGTGTGCAAAATATAAAAAAACAACTCGTTAACCACGAAATGATTTTATAATATTCCCCACAAATCTAATGCATGACCTGTTTAGCACCTTATTCGTGTGCAAAATATAAAAACAACTCGTTGATTTTTATGCGACCTAATAAAATATTTTAGTTTGAAATTTCGAACTAAAATATTTCAATTCCCTAAAATATATTCCATCCAAACACACCTTCAAGGTATGTTTGGGAGGGGGTTTTGTAAAGAGAAAAGAGCAGTAGCGGATCCAAGATCAAAAGTCTATGGGGCAAGAAGGCACTAGTTGGACCGTTGGTCACTAGTGGTTTGATGACAAAAGCCGGTATTAGAAAAAGGCAAACACTAATAAGTGCTCTTATATTTAAATGTTGTGTGAAGTTGGTGCATTCAATTTTATCAAAGTTTAAAAATTTCTCTTTCCCAAAAATAAATTCTATTTATGATTTCTCAACCGATAATCAAGTTGGTAAAATACTCAAGGAAAAAATATTTAATAGTTTATTATCATTATAAAATGTCAATTACTCCCTCTGATTCTATTAAAAGAAAAATTTGCAGTTTTAGGTTCATTGAATAACTGATATATCTAACCTATATTATAGACCAGATTCATGAGTTATTCAGTGAACCTAAAATTACAAAAAAAAATAGAATAAAGGCCAAAGGAAGTAAATGAGACAAATTTACTTTACCAAAACGTCAAATAAAGTGGAACTCATGGAGTAATTAGGATTGATAATATTTTTGACTTTGGACTTGTGTTCCATATTCCCTCTCCATTTTACATTTTTCAATACATGATTGATAATATTGCGTGTCTTGGGTCCTGTTACTTTCTTTTTTTGAAAAGATACATTTTTATTTCATTTATTTGACACTTTGACACTAAAAATATCAAAAATATAAATGCTATTACATTGTTTTTTTCTCAAGGCCCGTGTCTTTCAATTCACAATGGCTGAGAAATGCATCCCTTTCCATCTCCTTTTTGTAAATCATGGGGGCAAAGCATGTTTTTTGGTGGGGGCAAATTAAAAACTCATTAAGCATGAACAATAAAATAAGTTGATTTCATGGGGACAATTGCCCTCAGTCCAATGAAGGTGTATCCGCCACTGGAAGAGAGGGGAGGACTTGAAAAAGATTTGTCTATAATTTAATATGTGTTCTGTACCGTACTCCTGACCTTAGAGGTCGACTTGAGGTAGTTGGTAGGTGTGATCCTTGATCTTCAACGTTCCGGTCGAGGTTGGGTTGTTGGTCCTGCAATGACACTCCGACGATCAAGTCAGTAAGTTAGTCAAGCAGAGTATGTTATGAGTAGAATAGCTTACCATTAATGAGCATTGAATGTGGTATTTATAGGCTTTGAATGGTGTTGACCTAATGATTATGAACCGTTGGATGTGTTGGCTGCATCTGAAGCGTTGAATTATGGGCTCACCTAAGAGGATGGGCCAGTGAGAAAATGGGCCCTTTAGGGGTGCTAATAGCATATAGAAACATTACCATAACAGTTGCCCCCCAAGTCTGGTCGTTTGATAGTCGACCTTGACTTGCATGACTCGTGGCTGTATTGCGACCTTGGTGTACCCGAATTGGAAGCGCCCGAGCTTCATCGTTGCCCGATCTTCGTTGTTTGTCGTTCTTGGCGGAATCCAAAAGACGACGCGTTGGAAAACGCGCCGTGCTCTGCTCAGGGCATTAAATGCATCTTCTGACAGGGCACGCCTTTTGATGTTTGTTAATGATGGTGACGCCTCGAACCGCGCGCTGAGTTCAAAAAATCCACCGATTGGGCCTGTCGATTCAGTCCAAGGCCCAATTTTTCCAGCCCACTATAAATAGGGAGTTAGTCTTTCCCTTTTTTTCGTTTCAGATCACAAACGCTCTGACTGACGACCTTAGTGATCAAATTTGGTCGAGCAAGCATAAGGTGGCGAGGGTCGGAGCTTTCCAGTGGATTTCAATCGTTCGGGATCGTAAAGCGAGATTTCCTCTCGATCCTACCCCCTTCTTGCGCCTTCTACGAGGTTAGTCCCTATCACTTTCCTTTTTGTCTTTATTTACTTTTGAAAAAGAAAGGGGGGGGGGGGTTGAGTTCTTCTGACCCGCCAACATCCCTCAGAGTGGGGGCCGTCGGGTCGGGTACCGACTTCTTCGCGGACCCATTTAAGACTTACGACCCTGACAACTCGTCCCCATTTCTGCAGGTCCGATCTGGCGGTCACTAAGCAAACTCCGAGACAAATCACCGCCAAACCCCCTGAGCTAGCAAGAAAAATGGCCTCGGACGGGCCCCCTGGCGATGGAGCTCCTGATGGAGCTCTCCGACAAGATCGTGTCGATGGTCCCGACGCTCAGGATAGGATCGAATCTACCACTCCAGACGAACAAGATCATCTGGATTCGGCTCCGACAAGTGAGCAGGCCGATGAAGACGTGGATGTTGAAAATCTTACGCCTGACACCGAAGTTGTCGAAGCAAACGACGAAGCATCCGGAGATCGAGGCGAGGAAGAAGATAGCGGTGACGACGGTGATGACGATGACAACGATGATGGCGATGACAACGACGATGGCGACAACGAAGGTTCAGATTGAGAGGGTAACATGTTCGAGGAAGAAGTCTAATCTGGCGAAAACCAAGGGAGTTCTCAAACTCGGGAATCGGACGAGGCTGAAACTGAGACGGATGATTCTTCTGGTGGCGCTTCTGTTGATCAAGAAGAAGACAACGGCGACCCTTAAGGAAGCAGTCGATCTTCGGCTATGTCTGTAGATGGATATTCCAGCACCGGCCATAGTGCTTTAAATATTCCAGCCAGGGAAGCACGCCCTTATGATTGGGTTTCGAGCTCAGTGTTGGAGACGGAGTCGATTTATCGATCTTTTCATAATCTCGAAGCTGTTATGAAGAAGATTAATGGTCGTTCAGGCAGAATCTGGAGGGTCGAAGGGATGAAGGACAGCGAGCACGTGGCTACTTGGGCCGGGGAATTTAAGTTTACGATGTACCACGTGACGATTAAGGACATGAACATCCGACCTCCTTTCACTTGTCTTCAGCAAACTGTACTAGCTAGGTTGGATGTCGCACCTTCTCAACTGCACCCTAATGCATGGGCATTCCTTCGAGCCTTCGAACTCCTGTGTATACATTTGGAGAGACCGGTGTCGCCCACGTTATTCTTTCACCTTTTCGAGCTTAACCGGAACAGCGGCAAAAAGAAGGCTGCTAACTTCAGGCGCGAGCATGTGAGTTTCCGATCAAGGAGAGGTTCAAAGATCTTCCGAGCTTACACCGATTCCTTGCGAGGTGACTGGAAGAAATTTTTCTACTGGGTGGAGCCTGTGAATGATAAGGCTGTGGACTGTGTGGGGAGATTTGGGGCTGATGGTCGGACGCTGGAATCCACCAAGTTTCCCATTGGCTGGAGCAACGGGAATTATAACCGATCTACACATTCTTATGCAATTTCTGAGAAAAAGTTGAGTGTGGGAGATCGTTTAACCAAACAGATCCTGACCTACATTTCTGATCAAATCCCTTTCAAAAAGGCGAAGTATAGGGGCATTCCTACCGACGTTATTGTCAAGGCCGCTAAGAAGCGCGACGTGCAAAGAGTTTTAGGTCTGTTTAAGACCGTTATCGTGTTCTTTCATTTCCTAACGAAGTTGACTTAACAATTTTTGTTTTATCTTGTAGATACTATGGCTTCGAAGAGGCTCGCTCGGATGAAGGAGTTGGCTTTTAGGCAGGTCGAGGAAGCTATGAATATCGAGGATGATTCCCAGAATTCTTCGCGAGTCAATGTGGATGCTGAACATATCCCCGATGTTGTTCCCCTCAGCATCGTCAAAGAAGGGGATCTGAATGCCGTTGGTCAAGAAGATCGGGGAAGAAAGTGCAGTCTTTCGCCCCTGCCTCTCTGCAGAAAAAATCTACCGATGTTGGTCCATCGGAAAAAAGGAAACGTGACGAGCCTGAGGTCGGGCAGAGTGCTAAGAAGGTCAAAGACTCCAAAAAGATAAAACACAAGGTGAAAGCCGTTCCGTTGTCAGAGGAATTTCTGGAGCAGAATTTTGAGGAATGGCGGGTCGATCCTATCGCGGCCTCTGCGCAAGTCTACTTAAATCTGGCTGAGGTGCACAAGGTCCAGAAAGAGAAGATTGAAAAACGAGCTAAAGGTAATGTCGTGAACCGACCTTGCTTTCTCTTTTACATTGTTCGAACTTTAGTTCTGAGTTATTCTCCTTTATGTTCTTTTTTCAGAGTTGGTGAGTGCAGAGAAAGAGAAAAACTTTCAGACCCTGCAGGAGCTGAGCGCAAAGACCACTGCTCTGGCCAAGGCTAACTTCGATCTTGAGGTACTGAGGAAGGGTAAGAAAAGTGTCGAAGAGGCCCGAAACGCTGCTTTGTTAAGGGCCGAGAATGCCGAAGCTAGGGTTAAAGAGTTGGAAGGTCAAATCACGGTTTTGGAGGCGTCGGAGGAAGAGTTCAAAGAGAAAGTGGGAAGCCTTGAAGGTCAGATAGCCGAGCTTCAGAAGAAATTGTCAGCTGAGGAGGATAAAGCAGAGGTCAGCTCTGATCCTGAAGCTCAGATCACTGTTTTGCGAGCCCAGCTTGCAAGGTCGCAGATCGCTCTTAAAAAGAGTCAGGAGGAAGCTCAAGAGGCTGCTCGAGAAGCCGTCGGCCTTTATGAGGATGGTTTTAAAGAGGCTTTGAAGCAGATCGCTCTGGTCCATCCTTCCCTGCAGTTGGATGACAAGATCATCAATGCCGATCATGAAGTGGAAGGTGATCGGATCGTCAGGACAGATATGAAGACGAAGGCGAAGGCCGTGATCTTTCCTTCCCCTGATGCTTGATGCTGGTTGCAGCAACTTTTTTGCAGAAGTTCTGGGTTTATGCATCGCCAAACGATCTTGCATAGACCCAGAACTTTGCTTAGTTTTCTTTTCTGATAATACGAGCATGCCATTTTGAACTTGAGGACTCGGCCGTATCCGAGATGGTCTGTAAAGAAATTTATCTTTGTATTTTGTTTTCAAGTTTTTATCGTCGTATGCTTGCTTGATATTCAACATCGTTTTATGAATGCATTTAAATTTGCAAATCACGTACGTCGTCCTAAGGGCAGTTTACCGAGACTCGGCTCAGATTTAACTCGCCCTTTTGGGATCTTGGCATCTGTGGCCAATGGTCGTTCTGGAAACCTTGGTTCCTGAAAACCAACTCTCGTTAAAACGGTTTACCAAGGCTCGGCTCGGATCTAACTAGTTTTAAAGAGCCGCGACCTTAACATGGTCGCGGGAAGATCGTAAGATCGGTCCCTGTTCGATTTATCTTATTTGAAAAAATAAAGATGTTATGAACGTAGGCATGGAGTCGCGACCTTAACATGGTCGCGGGGAGATCGTAAGATCGGTCCCTGTTCGATTTATCTTATTTGAAAAAATAAAGATGTTATGAACGTAGGCATGGAGTCGCGACCTTAACATGGTCGCGGGAAGATCGTAAGATCGGTCCCTGTTCGATTTATCTTATTTGAAAAAATAAAGATGTTATGAACGTAGGCATGGAGTCACGACCTTAACATGGTCGCGGGGAGATCGTAAGATCGGTCCCTGTTCGATTTATCTTATTTGAAAAAATAAAGATGTTATGAACGTAGGCATGGAGTCGCGACCTTAACATGGTCGCGGGGAGATCGTAAGATCGGTCCCTGTTCGATTTATCTTATTTGAAAAAATAAAGATGTTATGAACGTAGGCATGGGTGCCACTTTAATTGATGAGTGAATCATTACAGCAGGTTGGCACGCCAAGAGGTGGCGTCCTTATGGAGAAAATTGCCTTTCGAGAAAAGGACTCTTAAATAGATGCAAAGGAGTTCTTAAACATAGTATTTCTTCAGCTTGGTTGCGTTCCAAGTTCGCTCAATCGGCTTTCCACTGAGGGTCTCAAGTGAGAAAGCTCCGTTGCCGGTCTTGGATTTGACACGGTAGGGTCCTTCCCAGTTCTGCGCGAGTTTCCCTTGACCGGCGTTCTTTAGTCCGACGTCAGCCCTTCGAAGCACTAAATCCCCTGCCTCAAAATCTCTTGGGACGACCTTAGCGTTATACCGAGTTGCCACTCCTTGTTTTACAGCGGCCTCCCTAAGAGAGGCCCGTCCTCGAACTTCGTCGATTAGATCGAGTTCCTTCAGGAGGGCTTGGGTGTTCTCATCCCGCGGCTTGGGGTGTGACGTCCTCCAGCTTAGTTCCCCAATTTCGACAGGGATGACTGCCTCGCTGCCATAAGAGAGCCTGAAAGGTGTTTCTCCTGTCGAGCTTTGGGGGGTCGTCCTATAACCCCAGAGGACGTATGGTAATTCTTCGACCCAATTGCCTTTGGCGTCGTCAAGGCGTTTCCTCAAGCCGTTGAGGAGGACCTTGTTTGCTGCTTCGACTTGGTCGTTGGTTTGGGGGTGTTCTACCAACGTGAACCGGTGCTTGATTTTAAGGTCGGCCATTAACTTTCTGAAACCAGCGTCGGTGAACTGAGTCCCATTATCCGTTATCACAACTTCGGGGATCCCGAACCTACTCATGATGTTTTTCTTAAAAAACTTGATGCAGTTTTTTACCGTGATGGTGGCCAAGGGCTCTGCTTCTATCCATTTGCTCATGTAGTCGACTGCCACTATAAGGTATTTCACCTGCCCAGGGGCTGCTGAGAAGGGCCCTAATAGATCAATCCCCCACCACGCAAACGGCCATGCAGAGGATAAGGTCGTCAAATCATTAGGTGGAGCGACGTGGACATGGGCGTGGATCTGGCACTTCTTGCATTTCCTAACGTAGTTCTTTGCGTCGGCGTCCATGGTGGGCCAGAAAAAACCGGATCGGAGTGCTTTTCGAGCTAGAGACCGGGCTCCAAGATGTTGGCCACAAATCCCTTCATGTATTTCTTTCAAAATATTATCAGCCTCTTCTCCTTCTACGCATTTTAGCAGGGGGGAAGATAGGCTTCTTCGGTATAGAGTTCCATCGATCACTGAGAATGCCGAAGCCCTTCTTCTGATGAGTTTGGCTGTCTTTTCGTCGCCTGGTTCTTGACCGGAGTTGATATAGTCCAAGCCGGATCCAACTTGTGCTTTCTTCCAACACACACACAGTCAAAATCAAGTCGGTTTCAAGAGGAACACTGGCCTGGTGAAGCGTTTCTTGGATGATGGTCCTGTGATTTCCAGGGATCTTCGTACTGGCGAGCTTTGAAAGAATATCAGCCCTCTGATTCTCCAACCTCGGTACGTGTTTTACTTCTGATTGTTCGAATTTTGATAATAGTTCCCGCACACGGACCAGGTACTTCTGCAACGTCGGATCCTTCGTCTCATACTTTTCAGAAATTTGGGAGACCACCAAGAGAGAGTCGGTGTGCAAGCAAATCCGAGGGACTCGGAGGTTGATTGCTAGTCGGAGACCCGCAATGCAAGCTTCGTATTCTGCTTGATTATTTGAAGTTTGAAAGTTGAAGGTTAGGGATACCTCGATGACCACCCCATCCAGACTTTCCAACATGATGCCCGCACCACTTCCCTTGGGGTTCGAGGATCCGTCCACATGTAGGGCCCAGATCTCGTTCTCGGGGTCAGCAGGTGTCATCTCAGCTACAAAGTCGGCGAGGATTTGGGCCTTTAATGCAACCCTGGTTTCATACTTAATCCCGAACCCCGAAAGCTCGACTGCCCATTTTATCATCCGACCCGCTAGGTCGGGTCTGTGCAGTATATGTCCGATAGGGTAGTTAGTCCGCACGACCACCTGGTGAGCCACGAAGTAAGGTCGAAGACGCCGAGCTGCGACGACTAGGGCTAGTGCTATCTTTTCAATCTTTTGATATCGTTTGGACAAGCTTTGTTTAAGTCCGTGTAGTCTACGCACATACGCCATTTCTCGTTGCTCTTTTTAACCAAAACAGGGTTGGACAACCAGGTCGTGTATTTTACCTCGGTGATAAAGTTTGCTTTGATGAGGTCGTCCACCACTTTGGCAGCTGCAACTGCCTTCTCCCTACCTTGGACTCTTTTCCTATGGGCCACCCATTTCGCTCCCGGGTTGACGGCTAGCTGGTGACATGCGACCTCCGGAGGGATTCCGGGCATGTCCTCAGCCGACCATGCGAACAGATCAGCGTGATCTTGGAGACATTGGATGAGATCCTTCTTGATTCCTTCTGCTAGGTCGGAACCAATTCTGACGACCTTTGTGGGGTCTTTCCCTACCTGGACGTGGAGAAATTCTCCGTCAGGTTGGGGTCTTCTCATCTTCTTCTTTAACTCCTTTGCAAGATCGTCATCGCTTTCTTCCTCCGAGCTATCTGGGTCATACCTAGCATCCAAATCCGTCGCATTCACCTCGCTAGATCGTCCCTTGTCCGCTCTTGGATGATCGGGATTTTCCGGAGGTGGAACCCCTTCCGCGTCTCGAGCTTTCTGCTCAGCTTTAGTCCACAGGAAAAAACATCTCGCAGCTGATTCTAGGTCGGATTTTATGGTGATTACTTTGTTACAAAGAGAGTGGAACCTCATCTTCAAATGGGTGGTTGAAGTTACTGCCCCGAGTTTCCCAAGGGTCGGTCTACCGATGATACCATTGTAGATGGATTCGCAAGGTAAAACTAGGAACTTGGTTTTGATCATCCTTACCAACGGTTCCTCTCCATAGGATACCATCAACTCGATGTGGCCAAGTGGTTTAGTCCGAGATCCATTGAAGCCAGAAAGAGCCGATCCTGAATAAGGGGTGAGATCATCCCTGTCGATCTCCATTCTGTCCAGAAGGCCAAGAAAAAGTATATCTGATGAGCTCCCCTGATCTACCAAGATTCTTCTAACATCTCTGTTAGCTATCATGGCTGATATTATCAAAGGTATGTGCTTGTTGGGCTTCCCGTCAATTAGATCTTCGTCTCCGAACGACAAAAGCGGTCGACTTGATGTGGTCGGGGTCGTTGAAGCTGATGCCACACTTAGTAATTCCTTCCATTTTCGCTTCATGGTTTTGGTGGATTCCTGGTGTTCGAAACCTCCCGAGATCATCATCAATACGGGATGACCCTTATGTCGTCCGGGGTCGGGTTCATCATCATCAGAGCTCGCGTTCTTCCTTCCTTTCTTGACATTAGTCTCCCTTTCTTGTTTGACCTCGGCTGCCTCCTTTCCGGGCTTCTTAACATAAGTAGACAGTTTTCCTCTTTTGATGAGATCTTCAATGTCGTCCTTGAGGGCGTTGCAGTGGTTCGTCTCATGACCATTACTCTGGTGGTACCGACAGTACTTATTGAGCCTTTGGCCTGGACGGTGTGGAAGGGGCTTGGGAGGTTTGACATCTTTAAACTCTACATCCCAGCATTCGCCATAGAGTTGTGCATTGGAAACGTTAAGCTCAGTATAAGAGTTATGACGATTTCGAGACTGGGGATCCCGATTGGCTCGACCGTCGTACCCTCGGTTGTCGTTCTGGCGAGGGTTTTCGTTCCGTGATTTCGAAGGCCCGACCGGTGTTAGGACTTTCCCGGTCTTGCCGCTTTCTTCTTCGTTGATGAAGCATTGCGATATTTCGAGAAATTCTTGCTAGGTACTGGGTTCCCACCTGAGGGTGTGCTTCTTGAACGGACTTCCGGGGAGCAGCCCTTGGGTCATGAAAAATATCCGGAACGCGTCGTCCAGGTTGCGGACTTGGGAGGCTTCTCTATTGAATCTTTCAATGTAATCTCTCAAAGGTTCGTTCTCCCGTTGCACCACGGACATTAGTACGATCTTGTTTTTGGGCTTACTTTTGGCGAAGTTAAAGTGAACGCTGAACATCTTTGCCAGCTGATCCCAAGTTGAAATGGAATTTGGCTTCAGGGATCGGAACCACTCCGACGCTAATTTGTCGAGTGTTAAGGGAAAGATCCGGCATTTCATTTCAGCTGGGACGTTCCTATATTGCATGATATGGTCAAACAGATCGAGATGTCTGTCTGGGTCATCAGTCCCGTCGTAGGTCTTCAATCCTTCAGGTGGTTTTTCTAGGTGCCGAGGGACTCGGTAGCTGTCGATATCCTCCGTAAAAGGTCCCTTTCGCTTGGATGTTTGTGCTCGTGGAGGGGTTTGATGACGACGATGAGGGTCGACGCGTCGTGCCTGTTCCTTGGGTGAATTCCCCCTGCTCCTCGACCGCCTACGTGGGGACGACGACGCCCAGGATGAATGCGGTCGGGGCGACCGATGCCGTAACTGATCGTTTGGGGATGGGGACCCGTGATTCCTCCTTCTTGATGGAGATCGGTTCCTCCTACGAGCCGGGTTCCTTCTTTCAGGAGAGTCAGATTCTGGGGAGCCTTGGTCGGCGATCCCCCGGGCCCGAAGTTCAGCCACCTCTGCTTCAAGTTCAGTGAAACGGAAACTTCTAGCCTAATTGGCCAACTCCTGCCGAGCCAGTAGTCGCACGAGCTGCTGGACTGCGTCGGCTGGAACGGAGAGCGCCGGCGGAGCCGGAACCGGAGGAGGGGCGGAAGTCGGTTCCTTACCGAACTTGCAGGGATCAGCACGAAGTTGTTGTTCGGATGTTGAAGCTGAGCTTGAGTTGAATTCGGGACGTCTTGCACATGTCCCTCTGGAGTTTCCTGAGGGACGGTCTCTGGTAGTACTAGCTGACCAGGGTCGGCCACAGGCTCGACTGCCAGGTTAGTGGCCTTCGGACGTAGGACCAGAGCCATTGTCGATCAAGGTAAAGGGACGAGGTCTGAGTACTGACCCTCCCATTGTGGTCGCCAATGTTCTGTACTGTACTCTTGACCTTAGAGGTCGACTTGAGGTAGTTGGTAGGTGTGATCCTTGATCTTCAACGTTCCGGTCGAGGTTGGGTTGTTGGTCCTGCAATGACACTCCGACGATCAAGTCAGTAAGTTAGTCAAGCAGAGTATGTTATGAGTAGAATAGCTTACCATTAATGAGCATTGAATGTGGTATTTATAGGCTTTGAATGGTGTTGACCTAATGATTATGAACCGTTGGATGTGTTGGCTGCATCTGAAGCGTTGAATTATGGGCTCGCCTAAGAGGATGGGCCAGTGAGAAAATGGGCCCTTTAGGGGTGCTAATAGCATATAGAAACATTACCCTCCATTTTACATTTTTCAATACATGATTGATAATATTGCATGTCTTGGGTCCTGTTACTTTCTTTTTTTGAAAAGATACATTTTTATTTCATTTATTTGACACTTTGACACTAAAAATATCAAAAATATAAATGCTATTACATTGTTTTTTCCTCAAGGCCCGTGTCTTTCAATTCACAATGGCTGAGAAATGCATCCCTTTCCATCTCCTTTTTGTAAATCATGGGGGCAAAGCATGTTTTTTGGTGGGGGCAAATTAAAAACTCATTAAGCATGAACAATAAAATAAGTTGATTTCATGGGGACAATTGCCCTCAGTCCAATGAAGGTGTATCCGCCACTGGAAGAGAGGGGATGACTTGAAAAAGATTTGTCTATAATTTAATATGTATTTGAGATTTTAAAAAATTAAAAGAACAAGTTGATAGATATCAACATAACATTTTTAATCACATTTGATTTATATTTAGAGACACTTTATAGTTTCATCAATTTAAGATTGAAAAATATGTCATCCCCTCCCAAACATGCCCTTAACGTATTTCCAGCAAATTTGATATACAATGGGTTATTATTATTTTATATTCATTTGGCTGAAATTGTATCGTGTCAAAAATTCCCAATTTTTTAGGACCTATTAATTTCATACCTATAAAACTTCTTTCAGGTCATATAAACTTTGCAACTCCTTCATGTCCCTTAGCTCGCCAACTGAACTACATTCCTAGGACGTGAAAGACTTATATTAGTTATTAAGTGTTCCAAATTACATGTGATATGACCTGAAAACAAGTTTATAAATGAGAGACATCATTCACTTTACAAGCTAGTATTATAATGTTAAGATAGACTCAACCCAAATTCTAAGATGGTATCAAAGCTTATTCAAGACTTGTTGGGCCACCCAATATTGAGCCACTCGAGTCACACTCCAGTTGTTCAGTCACGAGCGTAAGAGGTGTGTGTTAAGAGTCCCACATCGGATGTGATATGTCCTAAAAAAGAATTTATAAATGGAAGGCAACCTCATTCTATAAGCCGATTTTGTAGGGTTGAGTCACGCCCAACTCAAATTCTAATATTACTTTTGAGTTATTTGTAATTGTAATTTTATAATGGATGTTCTAAGTGGTACGAGACAATAAGTGCGAAATAGCCTAAGAGCAACTTTAACGCTGGTAAACTAATGAATTATAAACTATAAGGTGCGTGTGTAATATGCAACTTGCGCTAAAGTTATCTTAGGTGGCATCAACTGTTGGCAATTTTTAGTTGTCGTGAAGAGAATAACGCACCGTAAACTAAGATTATTTTATATTTCTTTCTCTTTCTTTTTGCTTTCTTCTCATTTTCTCTCTCTCATTTTGCAGAATATTACATGGAACCAGAAGTGGTCAATATTACATAGAACATGGAAGAATGGAGATGAAGGGCGTGGAACATGGAAGCAATGAAAGTTCTTTGCACGATGGAGATGATGGATCTGTGGGTGAGTGAGAGAAATATGGGAGAACGAGAGATGAGCTGGGGGTGAGGGGAGAGTAGTGAAAACGTTTTCCAGAGAAGGAGTTGAAAGGAAGAGTGCAAATAAAGTAGTGAGAATAAAATAATGAAGTGTGAGAAACATGAAGTGGTGAGAATCTTCTAGAGTAGGTGAGTGCAACGGATGGAAAAATGGGTTTCAAAAATTAAATTAGTATTAAAATTAAATCAAAAACTGAAGATAAATAAAAAATTATAAATATGTGGGGTAATGTATAGTTTCTTATAAATAACTAACATCGGAGGAAAAACAACATTTGTCAACTAGGGATCCATTAAATCTTATGTGGCATTTTGGTCCCACAAAAATTAGTTTAGTTTACCCATAAAATCTTATGGGTAAACTAGCATACAACCGTATAATAACTAGCATCTTTAGTGCACCGCATAAAAAAAATAGGGGAAGGTAAATATATGTCTCTCTTACAACTTGTTTCGTGCAAATGATCATTTTTCATCTTATAATTACAGTGGAAAATCATACAACCGTGAAGGGACTTAGCGAAGCCATGAGATGATAGTGGATTAAAAAATATCCATTAGTGTATAATATGCTCTTTTTTTGACAATCTGCTTTTAAAAACAGACTTTGGAGTCGATTATATATGCTATTGACTCAAATTTTGGATATAGCAACAATTTAATAATCAAGTTTAAGATTGCAAGTTTGTGTCATAACCGACTCCAAATGCTAAGTTCACCACTGATTTGGAGTCAGATATAGATACCACCGACTCAAGATCCCAATTTACTCAACAATGCACAGATCTATTCATTTTCACAACTCATTTGTCTCTCTGGTGTCCTAGTCTCTCTCATCCTACTATAACAGATTATTTCATTCTCGTTGTTGTCTTTGCCCTTGCCGTTCTTGCTTCCTCGTCGCTCGTGGTGCTCCTGTTGCCCTACAAACATAGGCGGAGCCAAGGGGGTTCCTAGTGGAGCCATTGTCACCCCCAAAATTTTAAAGATATTTAATAATAATATAAAAACTGGTTAAGTTCCCACTACTACTTTGGCACAACCTTTCAAACCACAGAAACCAGCGTTGTTTGACTTGTCATTCTATAAACAACTTGTCAGAGTATTATGCTTGTCTTCTCCTTATAAAGTTGTTCTAACATTACCTTGAAGAAGATAGAGTTTGAAGCTTCTCTCAAGGCAGAAAACTACATATTATTATATTTAGCCATAAACATAATCCATAAACACAGTTAACCACGCTACATTTAAAAGACACGTATTTTATTAAGTCATACATTGTATTATCGGCACCCCTCTCTTGAATAAAATTTATGGCTCCACCCCTACCTATGAATGCAAAGAAAACCTTTCCTAGCGATATACAATTGACCAAGGAGGAAAGAGCTGACCAATTCTTCATCAATTTATTATATAAATTTTCCATGCCCAAAGAAGATGAACATTTGGACGAGTAAATTCAACCATAGAAAGTACTAGCAACATCTTTCTTATATTTATCTTCATAAATTTTAATAGCCAAAGCTTCAAATTTGGTACAAGGCTAGGCTAGATCAGCCTATTGTAAAACAAAGATACACAGATGTATGTAGCTGCGGCTCCACTTGTGACCTGTGCAAATATTTTTTTTATCCAAAAATATTATCCTTGATATTATATATATATATATATATATATATATATATATATATATATTATTCTCATTCATATACGCATTACAATACTTAGAGCACTTGAATGTGATGCTTTGGATCTCTTCCAGCTTAATTAAAGTTGTTCCGCATTGTGCTCCTACCCAGCTCGCGGGAGAAACTAAAATCATTGTTCACATTGAAAACCAACTACAGATAATTTGATCATTTTTCACCTTCAAAACCAACTTTAGAAGTGAAACCTAATATGCACTTATCTTATAAGAGACTGATCAGGCAGTTAACATCTTCTCTCTTCAAAGCCAACTACAGATAATTTGATCTCACACACAGCTTGCAATCTAAATAGTTGAATATATGATTCAAGAGGGGTTCAAAGTCATTAGTAGTTTAGTACCATTACCAATTACCATTTTTATCTCTAAAAGTAACTCCAAATTACTAATCACCCCCTTACTTTACATTGGATTGCTAGTCTTACAAATTTCAAAACTTAAGAGAATATGTGATGGTTCTTTTCATCTGACTCACAAACTAAAAATCACTCTCTTCCTTTATTTTAAGCTTCTCTTTTCGGGGACGTGGAAAAGACCTCTTCCAAAACAAATTCTGGGATGATAAGCTATACTAGGTCAAGAGATGAAATTGTAAACCAATGGAAACAAACGGTGAATGGATCGCTCGACACTGATAACTTTGGTCGTAACTCGGTTTCTCAAGTGAATAAGAAGTGGAATGTAACTGTAAGATTATAATCAAGCTCAACTTCACAAGCAGGCAAAGTGTAATTTACCCTTAAAATTCTCATTTTGAAAGTAAAGAACACTGAATTTTAAGGTTGAATAGGTCCAATGCATAATTTAGTAACTACTAACTAATATCAAAATTGAACATAATATGGTATCATAACATCTGTCCAACACAGAAAGCAACCTAGAAGCGCACACACACATGAACAATTAATTGCAAATTTGAAGAAAAAAACCGCCAAAAGTATTGTTTCAGGTTTACAAACACAACGAAGAAGGAAAAAATTTGGATTATTTACACTTAGAAAAATGGTAAAAAATGGTAAAAAAAGTCATTTTTTACACTTAGAAAAATGGTAAAAAAATTTGATTCTTATACCATTTTTTGATCAACCTTGCAGCTGGCTATAAATTCTCGTAGAATATAAGGCTAACCACCATCTTTGAATGACTAGCAGAAAAAAAAATTGGATTATTTGTTTTAGCTCCTCTAGTTTGAATTTTGACGAAAGTTTGACTAAGGACGTGTTATCACATCTAAAGACAACACCTTCTGTGGTTGTTTTATCAACATGTCCATTGTAATAGACTCTGATAAAAACGGGAGCCATGACCATGTCTGCGATTGGAAATACATGTTTGAGGAAGGAAGGTGAATTAGTGGGGTGTAGGATGGCTTTTTATACACAAATTGTACCAATACTTTTTAAGGTCTAGATTGCACCGACAGTTTTGATGGTCCAGTTTCAAACCCCAACATGATAGTTCTATACCTCTACTATAAGGTCATATATTTTTTTTGAATTTATAATCAAAAAAATATGATAAAAATTGATCAAAAAATGGTAAAAAAAAAGTCATTTTTTACACTTAGAAAAAACTATTTTTAGTCTTTACTTTGATTCTTATACACCTCTAATTTAAATCCGTAAGTCCTATTTCAAAATCCAACACGGTAGTTCTATACCTCTACTATAAGGTCGTATATTTTTTTCGAATTTATAATTAAAAAAATATGATCAAAATTGATCAAAAAATAGTAAAAAAATCATTTTTTACACTTAGAAAAAACTATTTGTCTTTATTTTGATTCTTATACAGGTCTAATTTAAGTCTCTAAGTCTTATTTAAAACCCAACACGGTAGTTCTATACCTCTACTATAAGGTCATATATTTTTTTTGAATTTATAATTAAAAAATATGATCAAAATTGATCAAAACATGGTAAAAAAGACATTTTTTACACTTAGAAAAAACAATTTTTAGTCTTTATTTTTATTCTTATACACGTCTAATTTAATTCTCTAAGTCCTATTTCAAAATCCAATACGGTAGTTCTATACCTCTACTATAAGGTTATATAATTTTTTTACCCAATAAGTTTAAAAACTTATGATAAAAATTGATCAAAACATGGCAAAAAACTCATTTTTGCACGGTAGTTCTATACCTCTTCTAATTCAAGTCCGTAATTACAAGATAACTTCTACTAATTTAATCACTCAAAATTCTTTCAATTCACTCCATGCGAATTGATGGAGATACTCTCCAAATTGCTAAAGTCCAAACAACACTATGAATTGTTGGAGAATCAAATTTCTAAAATCCAGACAACTTTATCCATGGCCTGAATTGAAATGATGGAGAATCGAATATCATCCTCTCCAAATAAAGGACAAGAAACTTAATAATTCAATTGATGGACCAATATTGATGGACAAAAAACTATATGGTTGTCGACACTTTTCATTGTGTATTATATAATAGAATGGCCACTTCATAGAAAGAGAAGAAAGAGAAAAAGATAGGAATAAAATAACTTTTTTTATCTTTTGGTGACTTATTTACCTTTTTATCCTCAATTATTTTAGGTGTCACTTTTCCCAAATAGGCCAATAGGTATTTGTATATGTAGTTAAGTTGTATAAATCTATATTAGATAGATATTAGATTAGATTAGATAGATTGGGAAAAGGGAGATTGTGGGAAGAACTGCATAGTTTAAAGGAAGTGTGGTGTGTTGGGGTGATTCTAACACAGTAGTGTCAAATTAAGAGAAAAGGAGGGTCTCAATCAAATTCCCAAACTGAAAATAGGAAATTCAAGGTTATTGAAGGGATGGAATTGGTGGTTCTATCGGTGGGGGGCAAAAAAACTCACATGGGTTTGTTCAAATGGCAAAGCAATGAACAGATTAGATCGAATTCTTGTGTTAGAAGACTATTTGCAACTGGAATGTCTAAGCTAAATGGGTTGGAGTTTAGATATGTTATGTGATGGTCAAGCAGAGATTCTTCAGAGCACTAAATCCATTAAGGAGTTGAGTTGGAATTAGGGTGGTTGTTGAATTCATCAGAGTAGTGTTTGTAAGGGTAATTTAAATGAAAGCTTTAAGAAGGTCATCGTGAATTTATGATTCTTAGCAAGCTTTATTGGATTCATCCCTTTCAGATTTTGAGGATTTTTGAGCTAGAATGAGGGTTGTGGAATAAATTTAAAGGAACGAGGTTTAAGGTAAGGTTATCACAAATTCCTTCACCATAAAAAAAAAGCTCTCACAAATTCACGATTCTTAGCCTATTGTATAGGATCCACCCCTTTCAAATTCTTTGGGATCCAGTTGGTATTAATCCCAAGTGCTCTACGTTAAAAGCAAGATTAATCAACTGGAAGAGCTAACATTTGTAAATTCAATTCTATCCTAATAAGACTATGAAGTAGGGGTTTCCTCTGTATCCCCTGTTTCTTTCCTCCAATTCCAGTAACAGAAAGGAACTGAACAATGCATGCTAAACGGATTAGCAGAGCACTACTTATATCATGTTACTACTTACAATGCTAAAACCCAAGATTATAATCAGGCTCAACTTCACAAGTAGGCAACGTGTAATTTACCCATAAAATTTCCATTTTTGAAGTAAAGAACACTGAAAGAGCAACAATGTTCAGGGTGAAAATCCAAAAACACTGAAGAAATAAAATGTGACCAGGTCATCTAAAAGACTAAAAAGCAACAAAAGATTGAATAGGTCCAATGCATAACTCAGTAACTAAAATCAAAATTGAACACAATATAGTATCTTAACATCTCTTCAACTCAAAAACAATCTAGAAGCTTGTCGCATTCCTGAACTGTTTAGAGATCAGGGAGCAACCACGATACGTCCAGCCACCTGGTCCAAATCCCTTCTGCCACTGGAAGTGATTTTCCTGCCACTGAGATAAAGAAAATTGATGTTAAGATTAAGAAATTATGATAAGAAGATACATGGAATGACAATGCAAGATGATTCAACTATTGCTCAAAAAATGTTTGTGACGATGTCAACAAATACAGATTTAAATGAAGGTTTTGATTAATCTATTGCTAATATCCTAACTATTATTAGAAGACAATGCCAATATAAAAAGTCACAGAAATACAGATTTAAATGAAGGTTTTGACTAATCTATTGCTAATATCCTAACTATTATTAGAAGACAATGCCAATATAAAAAGTCACAGACTAACAACGCATGAGTGCTTACCCCTTAGTGTCCATCTCAATGATGTTCACGTTCTGCAACTGTTGAAGAATGTGACGAGCAATAGCACCGCTGCTCTTGCAGAAATGAGGTGGGCGACTACCATTCCTTTGGCTCCCACCATAAATCCGCTGGAAAGCCCCAACTCCAAGTCCACCTCTCAAGTAGATCTTCCTTGCCATGGAAGCTGAGACCAAGTTTGAATCAAGCACACACACACACATGAACAATTAATTGCAAATTTCAACAAAAAAACAGCCAAAAGTATTGTTTCATGTTTACAAACACAACAGAAGAAAAAAACTTGCCCAATAACTAAGAAATGCACGAAAATATCTCACCAGCTCTAATATAGTACCAGTCAGGATCATAAGGTGCCAACTCCTTGAACCTTGCAGTCTTCACAATATCTGTCCATTCAGGAAGCTCCATCTGTATAAAAACCAAATTAGAACAATAAATTAGAATAAATACACTAAAATACAGTAATTGTATTATAGCATTTAAAATACAACTGACAAACAGTACCATTTCATTCAGAAAAACTCGTCAAAAATCAAATTATCAAACCAAATAAGAGCTTGTTTAAAACAAACAAAATCAGAACAAACTTTGACAGTCTTTCTAGAACTGGATACCTAGCATTTTACTACACGTTCTCTGTACCACAACATTTAATTAGAGTATTCAATCAAAAGCAAAAAAATTTGTGTTGGGGTTAAAACAAACTCATGATACCTAGTTGCAAATAACACAATCAAAATCAACGAGGCAACATCACAAAGTAGATCAAGTTGCAAACTTTACCAAAACCAATTCAAAACAAACAGTTTCAAACACAATCACGAATCCAAACATTAGGGTATAACAACTCATAAAAAAACAATAATAAAAACAAATGCGCATTAAAAATAAGATGAAGTCAGTAATATCCCAAGAAAACCTAATTTCGTGAATCAAAACGAAACGAATCTCAAGAAACGCTAATAGTATAGAAACAGAAGATAAATAATGGATTTTGGTATAATGGTATGTTACCTTGCCGGATCTCTTGAGATGAGAGGCGTAAGCCTTGACGAATTCATGAGGAGAAACGTCCTTCACTGTCCTTGAAGTTGCCATCTTCGTTGCTTCTTCTGTTAGCTATGCCTCTCTCGCTCTCTCACTCTCTCGTTTTCTCTCGCTCTCTGAGGCACGCACCACTGAACTAGGGTTTGTAAATAGGTTGTGAGGGTTTTCTATATAAATTTTTTGACCCGACCCAATATACACTCGTATGGACTCATCTGTTACACAAGAGGTTAAGGCCCATACAGCGTTTTTTAATCTCTTCTACTTTTGGGTGCTTTTTTTGTATATTTCTTATTTTGGTTTTTTTTTTGCATTTTTCTTATTAATGGGTTCTCTAATTTTTTTATATAAATGTAAACTTTTTATTTTTGACAAAATATAAATGTAAACTTATAAAAATAAATATAAATGAAAATTAACGGTTAAACATATTTTTCATAGTATCCAAAACAAAGCTCTATTCACTTCTATTATATGTAAGGAGTAGACCAAATACAAATGATAAGAAATAGTAAAGATTGAGTATGAGTAGAGTAAGAGAATAAGTTTGAAAACTCTAGGATTCTTTTATTAGTCTCTTAGGGTGAATTATATAGTACAGACGAGAATTAATGGTGATTATTACAAATTGTGGTCGTTGTGACCGTTATAATAAATGTTTTGCCTTTCGTCGCTTATGAGTCTGCCAAATGGAGGGAGGAGGAAGTTCTAAGGTGTGATATGAGCCAACAGGTCGATCTAAGGAATGAGATCTTTCTCTTTCGGGTGAGCTATGTTCGGCCGAGCCTTCATATATACTAGTCAGTCTGGTCGGGAACAATATGCTTTCTCCAAATCAAGTTTGATGATCATACGGCCTTTTTCCTCGTACAAAGGATTGAAGGAATGTAGGTTTTCTTGTAGCAAAACAATACTATCCATGGCTTATCTACCTAGGATAAAGCTGATCTGATTCTCTCTAACTAATGGCGGATCTAACACTCGGGATCAAGGGGTCAAAACTTTTTAAAATTACGCACAATAAAAATATATTAATTTTTTTTTCAATATATTTAATTAAGTAAATTACACAACTCATAACAGTCCTCCTATGCACACGGGATGGAGGAATTTATGAGAGTGATTGTGTGAGTTGGTATAGTATGGGTGAATTTTTTTTTAATAATATGGATAGGTCTAATTTAATTTTTTGAGGGTGTGCAGTTGACCCGCTCAACAGAGAGTAGGTATGCCCTTGTCTCTAACAATATAAGCTAATATTGGCTTAACATCTGTTAAAGATAATCTTGGCGATCACTTTGTAGACTAGATTGCATAAGCGAATTAAACTAAATTGATTTTTTCTAACTGAACTCTAACATTTCAGAATGAGAGTGAGAAGAGATTGATTTATGTCATGTGGGTGTTGTCGGTGCAAACTGGTTCGGCTTTGAACCAAAAAATCATTTGAACAGCATAAGTAAAAACATGGATTAGTCTGGTTGGCTTCCTTAAAAAACTCTGAACCAATACAATTTAGATTGCTTCGACTTTTTACGAGTTGAAAAAAAAACAATCTAGAGTTAAAATTGATTAATTAATTTTAATCCAAATATTAAACAAATAAAAAAAATTGATTATGATTTTATTCTCATATAAATTACCAAACTTAAAATGTAGTATCATTAAAAATAGAAGTTGAACGAAAAAACATTGTGCAGAATTGCAGTAGCCTAGAAACAACAACTTAAAATACTGGACAAAACAGTACTGGATAACTTTTCATGTCGTACACTGTTTGGTGAACAACACAAGAAAAAATATAAAATTTACTATAATTCCCTTTTATAATTACAATGATTTTATATAACATATATTATAATATAATTAGAAAATTATAAAGCAAAATGTGTGTGTGTGTGTGTGAGAGAGAGAGAGAGAGAGAGAGAGAGAGATATGTCAAGAGATGAGAGGATGGAGGTAGACAAGGAGAGGGAGGGAGAGAGAGAGGCAGGGAGGGAGAGAATGGAGGACATAGAGAAGATCGAGAAGAGAGATAGGTAAGCCCTAAGTATGTGTTGGTATGAGAAAATTGAACAACATGTTGAGTTTATGATTTCAATTTCAAGTGTGTATTGATGTGTGGTCGTGCGTCACAAGATAAGCCCTAAGTGTTTGTGGGTATTGATGTGCCACATGTTGAGCGTGACTAGGCTAAGTAGGTTTTTCATTTTTTTAATAATACATAATAGTATGTATTGTTCAATTTGGCTTGGTTCTATTGTGGAAAATAAATTGCCATTTGAACCGAATCGATCCGTTGAATGAAAAAGTGACCAAAACAAATCCAAACCAAAGCGGTTTTGGTGATTTTTTATTTGGTTTGGATCATTTTACGATTCTTTTTCTGATTGGTTTGGATTTGAACACCCATGGGCCATGTATCAGGGGCAAGCTGATCAAACTAGTTCTTAATGAAAACCATCAATGTGTGTCTCATATTACTCTATTGGATTCAAAGAAGATATGGTGATAGTCATTCAAACACCGTGATTTTAAATTCACATAACGAAAAGAGCTGTTTAACCTCTTCAATAGTTACTACAGCCTGCAAACATATTTCTCCAAAATAGGAGAAATTGATTGAGTAGATAAATGGTGATTTATAGTGTCAATAGAAGCGTATAAGCGACTAAAATAAATCATAACGATCTTCTACAACTTATCTTCAACAAATATCTATTTGTCCTTCTTATCTTGTAAAGACTTGATTTTATTTTCTATGACAAAATTTAGTATTAGCTAGTATCTCCTTGAGTGACTATTAAATCCAATATGGTTGGCGCCAATAACTGATGTGGATCAGCATAAGAAAAGGAAATCGTCATTTTCTGGTCTTATTAGATGGTAAATTAGATTTAAAAATACTTGTTTGAATTTTAGTTGTAAGAATTCTCTCAAAAAATTTTGAATTTCAAAAGATTTAAATCATTGTTATCCTTTTTCAAAGGGTGCACATTATCATCGCTACTTGTTGGAAACTTCATGGATGAGCTTAACTCATTCATTTCTTCAGGTGGCAACCAAAGCTATTTTGGTGATTCAATTTTCAAAAGTGAAAACATGAGATCTTTTTTTGTGGACTTCAAACAAAAAAAAGAGAGAAAAGAGCAGAGAAAGAAAACTAATCTCCTAAATCAGCATCTAACACCTTGAGGATCCTCGATGGTGCTTATTTGCATATTTGGCCATGAAATCAGCACTGTTATTAGTCTCTCTTGAAACATGACTAACCTCCAAATCTAGTAGCATAGACATTAAGGACGTGTGATCTTGACCAAAATAGATGAATGATGGTGTGTTGCATGATTCTCCTTGTCCAGGATGAGCTCACAACTCACAAGCATCCAATTCTAGTATAGCCCATGGTTTAAAAAAGATTGTAAAAATAAGAAATTGGTAACTGGTAATAATGGGAAAACTCAACAAATACTCTTTAACCACGATCCTTCTTTGCGATATTCAGCTGCTATTGCTTGCAGAAAAAGTGGGTAGTGTGTTTGAGGCTAAAAAAGTCCCTACTAATGCTAGAACTTGTGAAGTAGAAGCAATGCATTTGAAGTAAAATACGAACGAAGACGAAGATGAACCAAATGGTGGAGCTTAAACATGATGTAAACCACCAAGTTCATCGGCGAAAAAATGCAATACCAGCGGTCAAGTATTTTTTCTTCAACCATTGAAAAATAGTTTTGTGGTGCCACTGCACGCGATACAACATTTGTTTATGGTCAAGTAGTTCAGGCTGATTTGGTTATGTGTGATTTAAGTAAGTGGGTGTTTGGAACCACATTCCACGTTGGGAAACTCCAAGACACGGCTTTCACGTCCACGTCCATATTACCATGAGAAAATGAGTATTCCAAACACACACTGGCTATAATTTGGTTACCGTTATGAATTTATAGACACTTCATTAGTGTGCTATGTTGATGTAACTTCGAACAAATGGAATAAAAGATAGTCTTGAGCTCAAGCAAACAAGTTTTTGGCTAGGTCTTCCCTCTAAGGATGAGGCAACTAAAATCCAAGGTTTAGGTCACACATAAATTGAAAATTGAAACTAAAGCTCCCTCACTAACTATCTTAGCTTCCTTATTAGCTCAAGTTACAACATTCCCTCAATTCCTCTAAAGGAATTGGATAGCATAAGCCCGTTTGCATATGTATGCAGAGACCCTAATCCCAGCACACAAAGTAACTTTTTTCAAAAAGAAAAGAAAGAGTCAAAAATCCAAAATAGCAAACCCCTAAAAAGAAAATCTTCTAACAAAGAAGAAACAGAATGTATCATAGAACATAGAACAAACGATATACAATTAGAAAGCTAACAGAATTCTTATTATTTTTCACCTCATTTGGTTTGACCCTATAACAAAGAATCAAACAAAACATAGGAAATCAATAAAAGCAGAAACATGGTCTTCATAGTGGCCAGAAGTCCAAAGCCACAAAAGGCAGGCTTATACACATGCCCAAATTGGCCCAGATTCAGCATACAGCAAGTAAAAAGGTAAGAACACTAGTAGGTACAACTTGGAAACTGAACATAATTTAAAGTTCTTGCTCAATCACAAGTTGACTTTTGCAGAAGCTTTATGGCCACAACACATGAAGTAACATTTTCAGAGCCAAAAATCCAAAATAGCAAACCCCAAAAGACAATCTTCTAAGAAAGAAGAAACATAATGCATCATAGAATCGCACACTCTCATATAAATGCATCATAGAATCACACACTCTCATATGCATATTATAGAACAAATGATATACAATTATAAAGCTAACAAACATCTTAGCCTATTTATTTCAAAAAAAATAAAGCAAATCTAAACAAGCAGCAAAACTCAGAACTTTAGTCAATTAATCACTTCACACCTGATTAATTGATTTCATCAGCAAAACTCAGAATCTGACATGTGAACTACCCTTGTTCACAATCATTATCTTCATCAAAACTCAAAATCTGACAACCAGAACGATCTTCTTCATCAGTACAAAAAAAAGACTTCTTTCCGTTCAATTCAGCAACCCTTTTAGCAGCACCAGAATCCCTAGGACTTTCGTCAACACATTTCAAAGTTGAAATCTTTGGAAGCAAAACAAATCCACTCACATCAACATCCTCAACAGGAATCTCCCATCTCTTCTTCGCCTTCACTTCACTCCCTCCTTTATTCTCAGGAAAAGATCTTTTCCTTATATCAACAGTACCAATATTATAACGGCTTGCAACTACTCTCCCTTGCTTCATACACCCCTTCTTATTACTACTCACACCCCCCAATTTTTCACTTTCACCTTCGTTAAACAAATTCCTCGGTTGGATCAATTCTTCCTCTTTCTTCTTCATACTCTTTATAGCACCAATTGTATTCGCTTTACAAATCGTTTTCCTACCAGAAATCTCTGCTGGACCTAAGCTCATCCCTCGCAGTTTCCGTTGATTCTGCGTTGCCGGAGTAGTCGCCGCCGGTATCTTACTTGCAATCTCCGCTGGACCTAAACTCATCCCTCGTTGTTTCCGCCGATTCTGCGTTGCCGGTGTAGTCGCCGCCGGTATCTTACTTGCAATCTCCGCTGGACCTAAACTCATCTCTCGCGGTTTCCGCCGATTCTGCGGTGCCGGTGTATTCGCCGCCGGTATCTTACTGGCAGTCTCCGCTGGACCTAAACTCATCCCTCGTGGTTTCTGGCGATTCTGCGTTGCCGGAGTAGTCACCGCCGGTATTTTACTGGCAATCTCCGCTGGACCTAAACTAATCCCCAGAGATTTCCGGCGACTTTGCGTTACCGGAGTAGTAACCGGCGGTATCTTACCGGCAATCTCCGCTGGACCTAAACTCATCCCTCGCCTCCAGTTAACGTTCCTCGGAGTATCATCTTTCGAAACGACACCGTTTCGTTTCGGTGTGTTAAAAACGACTGCGTTTTGTTTCGGAGCGTTATCATCAGCGAAAGAAACGACGGCATTGCGCTTAGGTTCCAAGAACTTAGCAGCGACGATTCTCCCAACACGCTTTTCTGACGCGATTTTCCGTTCAGCTTTCTCAAGACGAAGTGCTTCTAATCTTGAATTCAAACGTCTGATCTCACTTTCGATCTCCGCTATCTCATCATCGATGTTTCTCTGATTGTTGAATTCCATTTGTTTGGAAGGTTTAGAGAAGGAGGAGGAATTGTTGAGTGCGGTAGGGCTTAGATTTTCTTTGGTGCAGTCAGAAGATGACATGTTGAAATCTTCACCGTCGAATGCAGCGTTGTTCCAAACTTGAAGATCGCTTTTCTTGATTTCGATGTTTTCTTCTAAGAATTGAAGAATGTTGTTCATGGTTACTGGTTAGTGAGTGTTTTTTTTTTTTTGAGATTGAGAAAGGTTTAAGGTTTTTCAGGTGGGTTATATAGAATCTGTATCTTTTTATTGTTGTTAGGGTTGAAGGAGCGAGAGAGAGATTTTGTGACCGTTGGGAGATTTTTGTGAGAGGAAAGGGAAAGAAATCAAATTTGACGTTATTGTGTGGGAACAAGAAACGCTCGTTATGGCCGTTGGATGAGGAGCGGCCCCCTCAAATACGCTCCGATATGATTTGACCGTGTAAAAGTTCATATAAATAATTTGTCAAAAAAAAGTTCATATAAATAAATTAAATTTTTAGGTTTTTTTTTTTGTGTGAAAAAAAACAAAAACTAAGGGTGCACATTTATTATTTTTAGTAAAAAATAGAAAATAAAATGAATATTTTATTAAAACTCACTAAAAATAGGAGGGTCCATCATTGAATCCGGTCCATATTAGACATCCCTTAATTGAGTGGTATAAAAATTTTACACCATCAACAACAAAATTTATGGTACAGTGACTATTAAGTAGCTGAAAGCTTAAGATAAACTCATTATTTTTGTGATGTCTCGTTTCTTAATTGATCGACGTTGTTAAGAAAATGTTGTACAACAACCGTTTATATAAATTAAATCTTTATATTTAAAAAAATACCTTATATTTAAGTTAAATTGTTATGCACCGACTAAAAAGTTTTTCCATTGTGAAAAATATCATGAATTACAACTCAGATGATATTTCATGTTGTTGAGAAAAGACTAAACAAATTTTAATGATGTGTCAATTTATGATTAAATGATGCTATAAAAAAAATTTGCAGTCATGGTGTATATAAATTAAATTAAATTAAATCCTCTATATTTAGAGATTAACTTGGTAAAAAAGATTTAATTTATATACACTGTCAGTATAAAGACCTTTTGCACTATCTACCAATCACAACATGGCACGTCATTAAATAAGGTTGAGTCTTCTTTCAATTGCAGGAAAAGTCATTTGTACTGTGATTTCTGATTCGTTGTTGGTGTAAAAGACTTTTACATCAATAATTTATACTAATTAAACTAAAATATAGGTTAGTTTGTTTACACTATATGTGCCACTAGTTCAATTAGTATGCACTTTTGGTGTAATTTTTTTTAATACAAACCGATTTTTTTTGTTACATAATAAAAAACAAGGGCAACATAATAAAAAAACAAGGGCAACTCCTCAAGAAGGAGGAGTCGATAGAATCTGCTTGAAAATGGTGATGCATCTCAACTGGAGCGATAAGCACAACGAGAAAAGGAATGTTACTTCTAGCACCAATCTACCAACGAAATCTGCACAAAAAATTTCCCCATGATAACAATGTTAGAGTTACACTTCCCAACTCTTCATCCAATGTTTAATAAGAGTCACATTATTATCATACCTATGGTACTTACTCTTAGCATGCAACACTAAATTGAAAGTTTGTAAGGAGTTTGTATAACACCTTATTTTATTATAGGCAAAATATCTCCCAAGGTCCCTTAACTTATTTTTAGGTAACAAATAGGTCCCTTAACTTTTTTTGTAACGATTAAGTCCCTTAAGTTTTAAAAGCGTTGCAATGTTACCCTTTTTTGTAATTTCCGTTTAGCTCTGCTAAAAAAAGCCTAAGTGACTGACGGTGCTGACGTGGATGTTTATGTGGCAAAACGGTGATGATGTGTCGAATCCACATAGGATTTTAATTAAATATTAATTTTTTATTCAAAACTGAAAAAATCCAAAATACCCTTGTTACCATTCATCTTCTTCTACCTCCCATATGTAAACTCTAAATTCCACAATGTTCTTCATCGCCGAAAATGATAAAGGAAGATTGGATTAAATCTATTGGTCGTGTTGATGTTCTTAATTATCGCTCACATGTTGCCACTAAAGTTGTTGATTATCATCAATCTACCACCGCTCCTTGACCTAACCCCCTTTTTTGTTTTGAGCAGATTGGGTCAGATCTGGGCTCTATTGTGCAGTGTTGGCTACAGGGGTTGTTGGTGTGGTGTTGGCTACTGTAGTGTTGCTTTATCGTGTTACTACACATAAGTATAATGCTGTCATGAGAATACAAGGTGCGACTAATTACCATGGATAAGTAACGAGAAAGAGAATATCAAGTTATTTAAAAGCTAGAGAGGTTATGCTCCCATGGATAAATGGGCATAGATTAAATTACCATGTTCAGCAATATAGCGATTGTGGGTTTCTGGAGAGGAGGGTTGAGCGGATTGGGGAAGATGATGAATTGATGATGGTTTTTGTTTTTTTTTTTAATAAAAAATAATTATTAAATAATTATTTTTATTATAGGCCACATCAGCATCCGTTAGCCAAATAAGCATTTTTGTAACGGAGTTAAACAAAAGACTGTTAAAAAGAACCACGGCGCAACGTTTTTAAAACTTAAGGGATCTAATCGTTACTAAAAAAAGTTAAGGGACTTATTCGTTACCTGAAAATAATTTAAGGGACCTCTGAATATATTTTGTCTTTATTATAACACAATTCCTAGCATATCTCAATACCATGAAACGAGGCAATAAGCTCAGCATGAAAAATATTAGAGTTCCTAATGGATCCATGAAAACCACAGAGGAAGATGCCTTCTTGGACGCGCAACAACCCATTGAAAGCTGCTATGTCGGGGTTTGTAATCGCACTCCCATTCACATTTAAAGCAACCTAGCCATCATCGGGCTTTAGCCAATATCCCAATAGGTCGATGCTTTAATATATGTAACTTTTAAGGTAATTAAGATGGAGACCACTTGACCAAAAAAAGAAGATGGAGACCAATATCTTTTATGACATGTTATTTTGCGATTGACCGATAGTGTAAAAAATCTCTTACACTCATAGTGTATGTAAATTAAATCGAAACTTTTCTAATTTAAATTATCATGGTTTAAAGAACCAGTCTGTCTTGACTTAAACAGTGGGAACTGGTGAAAACTCACAAAAAATTGGATGTGAGAACTGAGAACTAGTTTGAACCGATCAATTTTTAAAAAAATCCAGTTTTAAATTCAAAAAATATTAGCTAAATAAAAGGCAAATGTCAAGTTATAAATTAGATATACATGTTTTATTTATTCATTTATTTATCTTTTTGATTTATATTTAGTCATATATTTTTTGATAAGATAACATTTTTTTTGGCAAGAAGAGATTTAGTCATATGAAATATATATATATATATATATATATATAGTAACTATTTTCTCGTAATTTATAACTTAAATTTATCACTTAGTATACCATATAATTAGTGCATTCATCGGTTCAATGTTCCATCCCGTTCAACCATGGTTAAATCATGGAACTTTGAACTAGTGTCTTCACCAGTTCAATGACTAATTCGATTTTCAAAACATCAAAAATTACGAAATGTGTGACATTCAAATTAATAAGGACAGAAGTAGACATTTTCACAATGGTTAATTTCTAATTAATAGATGCTATAACGGGGAGCTTTTCTCTCACGACGTATACTTATTAAATCCTTATATTTAAATTTAAATTTAATTTGCTCTTACTCTCTCAATTACCAAATAATTTAAATTTAGGATTAAAGGTATGTTTCGTTCCTGCAAATATCTTAATAATCCAGTATGGTCTCTGCAAAAATAAAAATTTTAAAAAACCCTTGCAAATACCAAACGCTTCTAGTTTGGTCCCTACTGTTAGTTTTTGTCTAACATTGTTAGTAGATGGTGATGTGGCTGCCAACATCATCATCTGCTTCATTCTTCTTTCTATGAAACTCAAACTCTGTTCTTCTTCCCTCAAACTTTGTTCTTCTTCTTCACCATTAGCATTACATGAAGAATGTTCCTTATTCACCCAAACAAGACCAAAGGAAAACATCTTCGCCGCCATAACTTCGATGGAATATATCTTCTTTAAAGGCCATTCAAAAGGTATTTTATGCCAACAGAAATTTCTATTTCTATACCCTGAAATGCCCTTGCAAGGACAAGGTAAATGAAATAAAAATAAAAATAAAAATTTGTAAGTAAAGAAAGTAATAACTGTGCCACATAACAAAAAATAAGGTTGAAATAGGTCTATAAATGCCCCCAATAACTCTTCCTAAAGTCCAAGAATGAATCTGGTAGAAATTAACAACAACCAGGAATTAAAGTTCAACCATTTTTGGTATTACTCATGCTGGAGAAGGTTATAGAAGGTTGGAGCATGAAAAAGAAATGTGGGTGTGTGAGAAAGATGGTACTTGGTGATTCCAATTAAAAAAGAGAACTTTGTTGCAGAGAAGGGGGTGAGATATGGGCGAGAGAACTTTGTATGAAGAAGAAGTTGGCAGTCACGTTACCATCCACTAACAGTGTTAGTCAAAAACTAACGGCAGGGACCAAATTAAAATCGTTTGGTATTTGCAAGAGTTTTTTTTTTTAAAAAGTTAATTTTTTTTATTTTTCCAGGGACCAAACTGGATTATTGAGTATTTGCAGGGACGAAACATACTTTTAAGCCTTAAGTTTATTAGTCTAGCAATTACATTAATTTTTTTGTCAAGGCAATTACATTAAGTTTTTTTTGGTCAAGCAATTACATTAAGTTTATAAGCTGAAATTTGCATGGACTTGGGAAATAAAAAACGCAGGGGAGCCCAATTTTACAAACACAAGTGAAATTAGTGTAGTCTACTAGCTACACCCCAAATTTACTAATTATAACCTCATTAAGATTAAAAAAGTTTTATGGAAACTATTAAAACAAAAATTTAAACAAGTATTTCTAATGCTAGTTTAACATCTAATAGGACTACAATGAGAGGACTTCCTTTCTCAAATTTTGGCACACATCAACTACCCTTTATGTCTAATAAATTGGTTCATTCGAAGGTGAGAAATACAGACAGCCCGCTAAGGTTTGATACTCTACAATTCCTGACACATTCTACAATTCCCTACGTCACTGAAACATTCCAAACTTTATTCCCCGAATCGCTGACATCATCCTGCACGAACAGTAGGGCCGCATGGCTTACAAAGCAACTAGTTCTCAACAGTCATGTCCCCTTGACATGCAACAAATCTTGATGGCGAGACCTGCGACGAACTCTCATTGAATCCCAACACACATTCTTTCTTTATAAGCAACAAGCCAACAATCCACTAGGAAGATTTAGAACCAAAAAATTGTCGCTTGTTCCTAAGGCTCGACTCAATAGGTTGATGCTTCCTTGCCTCTTTTTGTAAGAGCTCTTGAACTACTCTCTTCACTAAATAATATGATCCCCTCTTTTGATTCAAGGGTTTCTATCATTGACCTACTAGATTCTGAGTTAGAGGACAGCGTGACTGAAGTTGTCCATGGCACCAATAATTGCCGATGGAGTAGGTGATGGAAAGAATAACTACTAAGAAGAAGTAAAAATAATATATGAAATGTGAGAATATAAAGATTTGTATATATTTAATCTCATACGAAAAAATATAATAGAAGTCAAAAGACCCTTGTCGATTAAATCGGTTTTATCCTAATAATTTTATCCTAATAATCATTAAGTATACAGCCAAAACTTATATTTTTTATTTTGAGACTAAAAACTATATTGAGAGAAAGTTATTAGGTATAATCGACTCCAATTGCTTTAAAAATAACACTTGGAGTCGGTTATAGCTAATAAGTGACTACAAATGTGGTTTTTCAATGAGTCAGTTATCGGTAATAATTATTTTTTTATTTTATTCAATTTACCCTTTAGAATTTAGTTAAATCTGTGTAGATTTTCAAATCATCATCACAGTTGTCAACAGATTTAAGAAAAACAAAATTTATAATTCTATTAAAATTAGAATGTTAAGAAACTGTACAGCAATTATTGGCAATTGGATTTGGAAAGGATGCTTTGCTCCATTGTTTTTGCAACAACTATTTCTAATCATGGTATTTTTATTTCTACATAAATTATCGGTATACATAAACTAACCAATGGTTCATGAAGATCTCGAAAGTTCTGGTCACCAAAAACAAAAGATCTCGAAAGTTCACACAAATAGATTTGGCTGAGCTGAGCACAAGAAAATAAGTGAACTAATCACTCAAAATACAGAGAAATGAGTGCAGAAATAACGAAAATATATATCACATCAATAATGCATAGAAATACTATAGTTAGTAGCATGCAAAAAAAACATAACCAATAGCAGTAACAAGTAACTTGCAAGTGAGGTGAAGGACGAAGGTCATGAGATAGAGACAAGGTGAGAGAGAGAGAGGAAAAATTATTGGGTAGGATATAAAAATAATATTTTGGTATTTTTTAAGGTGATCAGAATGTGGTTTTGTAAGGGAGATGAATTTGAGTGTTTGTCCAATTCTTTGCTTCTACTTCTGTCAACAGTTTCTAAATCAAACAGAGGACAACAGGAGTTGTCCAGTCCAGTCCTCTGCTTTTTAGTGGATCAAACGCAGCCTGTGACTGTGAGTATTCAATTTAGTGGTATATAGTACGGTTGCTAATTTTGCAAATGTTTTTTCCTACTCTTCTACTGATTCACGTGCAAGAAGTAAGCGATGCATGGTTGGTTGGCGTGTAAAGCCAATATAATATACACTCTTATAAACATAATAAGAGCATCCCCAATGAAGAAATCCAAATTGAGTATTTAAGTGGATCCCACGTGTACACATAACTCATTTATGATTTTTTTAACAGTAGTGTACTTGTATAAGAACTTCATCTCTCCAACCCAAAATCTCAACAAAATTTTCTAAATGGATCCCACTAATTTTTTAATTTATACTATAACATATGAAAAGTAAATGTGTGGCTCTATTTGGAGAGAGAGAGAGAGAGTTTCTTATTCAAGAGTTCCATCTTATTAGGTACTCACTTTTTAATCTCCACAATGGGAGTACCTATAAGATTTTAACTCTAAATAGAGAAGAACTATTGTAGAACATTTAATCTATACCTATATATAAAGGGAATTCATTTTTTTTGGTGTCAGATTTTTCTGACCAAAATACCCTTATAACTACCCACTAACACTATTTCATTATATTATTATTTATTATTTATCCATCAACTCACCAACACAGGAAAGACGGGCCCGAACCCTAGTAAATATTATGTAACTATAAAAATTTTGGGGCCTCTTTTCTATTAAAAAAGTTGGCCTTGACTTATCTCACACCCCTCCCTACTCACCACACACCCCATAATCCCCTAAATACCCAAACTACCCCTAAATTAAAAACACTCATTCTCCCTCTCAAACCCCTCACACCCCCTCACAAACTTTCCCAAACACCCCATAACTGAACCCTAAACCCTCACCCTCACCCTCTTCGAATTTCAACCTCCAAACCCCACTCAATCTTCAATTTCAACCTCCAATCTCGTATTCCACAAGTAAGGGTACATGATTCCTAACCCTCTTTTACTTGCATTTTGGTTTATTTGTTGTTTTTCTGCGTTTTTTAGACACTGTATATCGCGAAAATTTCGGTTGACCACCACCGAATGGTCTTGGGGACGAAGGCAAAAACGAATCCATTCGTTTTAACATAACCGAATCCATTCGGTTGACCCCAACTGAATGCATAATGTTGAGGTGCATTTTACGCATTCAGTTGGGGTCAACCGAATGGATTCAGTTATGATCAATAGAATCTGACTGTTAGTTTTTTAACCGCTGCATTTTAATTTTTCAAATTGTTTATAATGTGTTGTTTTTTATTTTTGTCAGACATGGCAAAGACTAGAGGTTCTAAGTCTCAGTCGCAGCCTGAGGGTCGGGCAGCTAGGCCACCCATGACAGTTTCACACCGTAAACGCAAGGAGGACGCACGTGCTGCTGACTCTGGGCCTAACAGAGGCAGGGGTAGGGTAGGTGTGCTCTAGTTGTGCAGCCCCCAGTTGTGCAGGAGGATGATATTGGGCAGGACATTGAGAGAGATGCTTACCATCCTGCTACTGACTTGGCTGGTCCTGCTGAGGACTTGATTGTAGCTGCTCATACTGAGGAGGCAGCTCCTGCAGTTCCTTCTACTCCCACTGCCCCTTCTACTTCAACCGCTTAGTCTACTTCTGCTGCTCCTCGGGCCACATTTCCCTTTCCTGGTGGCCCGCAGGATAAATCAGTGTTACCGACTTACGGGGCTCACGTTGCTAGAGCCATATAGGATGACAATGTAAGTAACTTATTATTTTTCTCTAAATAATTTAATGATTAATTTTTTTGAAACTGTTTACTTAATATAGCATTCAATATTGCAGGATCGTGGCCCGTTGAAGCGTGTTTCACACGACGTCCCACAAATAGGGGAGCTTCATCCAAACATTCTACAATTGTTGGAGCGTTCTAAATTGCTACCGCTCAAGGACATTGGGTTCCCAACAATCATTGGCGGGCTGATCAATGGATTTATTGAGAGGTGGCATTCAGATACATCCACATTTCACCTACCTATAGGTGAGATGACCATCACTTTGGATGATGTCTCATCATTGCTCCACCTCCCTGTGACGGGTAATTTTTATGATTTTCCAGACTTAACCAAGTATCAAGGAGAGACTTTGTTGATTGGCTTGTTGGGTGCAGACCCTCAAGACGCACATGACCACACTTCAGGCTTAGGGTTATCTGTGGCCCTCTGGTGGTTGAGGGAGACTGTGTAGCATAGGGCTATACAGGAGGAGCGCTGGGAGCATGCTGCTAGGGCATATCTGCTCTACTTGTTAGGTTGGAGTCCGTTCTCCGATAAGTCTGGAAACAAGATAAAGTTTGGGCTGGTTGGGAGCTTTGATTGACTTTGAGCTTGCTGGAGATTACACGTGGGGAGGGATGGCGCTGGCCCATATATACGACCAGCTTGGGAATGCAGTGAAGCCCAAAAACAAGCAGATGGGTGGCTACCTAGCCCTAATTCAGGTATCTATTAAATTTAATTTGTTAAGTCTTTTTTGTCGTCTCTGTATGGCTGTATGGCTCTACTAAATTATTTCATTTATTGGTCACAGTCATGGATCTTTGAGCACTTTCAGGGATCCCCATTTGGCTTGAAATGGGTGAACTCAGCTTATGATGAGAGCCAGCCACGTGCTAGGAGGTGGGTTGCTAATGCCACCACCACTTTGTCCAGGGGGGAAGCTGTTTGAGTATCTCTGGATAGGCTGCACCCGGATGACGTCACTTGTTAGCCATACAATGTGCATAGAGCTACCTGGCCGTTTGAGCTCATCAGCCTATTTAGAGGCCATTTACGGAGTGCTGCCTGCATGGTGGCCAACATGTCAGACCGTGTCATGAGTCAGTTTGGCAGTGTCCACGGGATACCGGAGGACCCCAAAAGAGCTGTAGTTACAAAAGAGCTGGTTGACGAGAGGTGGGGCAATTTTGACCAGTGGTTGGTGGAAAGGGGGGACGATGTTATCCGTGGTGCGCTAGACACCACCCCAGGGTACGTCGTTTGGTTTGGGAGGGTCTCACACCCATTCATTTACAAGACTCATTATGTGCAGTTGGAGGATGAGCCCGATTGTAGACAAATACGTTTCTTTTACATTTTTGTTGTCTTTTTATTAGTTTTTAAATATTGTTAGTTGATTAATATGTGTTGTTTAACAGGCCATGCCAGATGTGGTTCAGATGGTGAATAACACGGAGCGTGCGATGAAAGGTACCGTTCCACGAGACACACAGTCCTGGAGAGTACTCGAGGGCTTCGTAGCCCTAGTGAGGCCATTCCGTAGGCTTAGAATGTACGATTGTGTATATAGTAGGAGGAGCAGGACGACTCAGTAGGACGTCTCTGTGTCGTCATTATTTTGGGATATTTTATGGATTTTATTTTGTAGACTTATGTATCACACTTATGTTAACTTATTTATCTATATTTTGGTTGTTCCAGCTTTTATTTTTTTAGTTAATAACACAGCTTTAGTTTGTTAAGTACTTCGTTAAGTTTTACAAAAATAACACATTCGGTTGAGGTCAGCCGAATATATTTAGTTGGGGGTCAGCCGAAGCATCATAAAAATGAACAGAGGGGTGTGTGCCAAATATTACACCTTCGGTTGTCCATGCCCGAATTTATTCAGTTGCCCGTAACCGAATCGCAGAAAAATGCGCGTTTCATTAATGACCTTTTCGTCATTTCGTAGGGTTAAGGGGTGTGGGGTGAGTAGAGAGGGATGTGGGAAAAGCATGGGCCAAAAAGTCTGAGGCCTAAAGCCCTTGCTTTAGTCTCGTGGGCCTTGGGTCGGTCTTGCATAAATTTGCTTGATCTTCTTTACATATTTAGGCTCCGTTTGACAAGCCAAATTAGCTAGCTTATAGCGGATAAATTACTTGAAAGTGTTTGGCACAACTAGCTTATAGCATTTTTTACTAGCAAAGCGTTTTTTTGAAACGCTATTTGAAGTAGCGTTTGAATTTATAGCTTGCGGAGTTTCATTTTTTCTCCCTTTTTTACCCTTGTTACTTTATTTAAATTCTTCATTTATTCTCTCTCCTTTTCCAACATCAAATACAAATGTCCATTTAGGTCATTTTATATTCACAAGACAGTTCAACCACTTGTTTTACCAAACACTTTAAAGTTTAAATTCAATCCCCTAGCTTATCTACTATCAACTATTAGAGTTTAATTTATATACACAATTTGTGTATCATGTTTTACACTATCTACCAATTATAGGTTGACACATCAATAAAACAAAGTTACTCAATTAGTAATCACCTAATGCGTCATCTTTTTCATGCATTGTTAATGGTGGATAGTGTAATAAGTTTTACGAAGTATGTATAAACGAATTAAACCCTTATTATTAATTATAATATAAAACATTACCCCTTAATTAATTAGGCTAAAATGCTCTCGGGGTCCCTTAATTTTATTTAAAGTAACGATTTAGTCCTTTATCTTTTTTTTGTCCCAAATCAGTCCTTTATGTTTTAAATTTTAAGCACATAAATCCTTTTCCGCTAATCTCCATCTAACTCCGTTAAAAATGTCCTGGTCATCATTTAAGTCATTTTTTATTTTATTTTTCCTTATGTGGCATTATTTATTTGCTCATTCATGATTTTAATTAAAAATAATTAAAAAAATCTAAATTTTCTAAAATCTGGGTTTTCTAAAATCTAAAAACCTGAGTAATTGAAGATGAATCTCAAAATCTTGTTGTCTCATGGGTTTTCTAAAATCCCCAAATCTGAGTTTTCATAAATTCGTTTTCACCTTGAATCTTGAATCTTAAAATTTCTGGTTTGATTTATTCGTTTTCGTTTTCGATTTATAGATTTCTCCGTTTTCGTTTTCGATTCACAGATTTCTTCGTTTTCGTTTTCGATTTCTACGTTTTCGTTTTTGTTTTCATTTTCGTGTTCAAAATCTGTTTCGTTTTACAGAGTTTCGATTCATAGATTCACAGTTAAGATTCAGAGTTTCGATTCACAGATTCACAGTTAAGAGTTTCGTTTTACAGCGTTTTTGGTTTACAGGTTTACATATTCATTTCGTTTTTTTTGGGTCAATGGTTTACATATTTATTTCAGATCTGTCATGAAAAAGCTTGACAGTGAAAGTAGGGGCAGATTGTTTGGCGTGTTCATTTTAGATCTGCCATGATTTTCAAACACTAACCTCAAATCTTCAATTTCAGTGTGTTCAATCTTCATCCATGGTGTTGACGCAGAATGAGTTGTTTTGTTGCCATGGTGTTGTTGATGTTGTCTTGAGAGAGTGAGGTTGAAGAAGATTGAGTTTTAAGTTTTTTTTTAAATAAACTAAATTAAAAATGACATGGATAAGCCACATAAGCATAAGTTGTTCCATATCAGCAATGATTTAGCCACATTGGTATTTTTTAACGGAGTTGGATGGATGTTAACGGAAAAGGATTTATGTGCTTAAAATTTAAAACATAAAGAATTGATTTGGGACAAAAAAAGATAAAGGACTAAATCATTACTTTAAATAAAGATAAGGGACCCTAGGAGCATTTTAGCCTAATTTGTATATCTCGTTTGTTATAAGTAACTAATAATTTATGTTATCTTTTGGATTTATTATAAGTAAACATGTCAACAGAACCCGAATCAATAGATACTCATTCAACCGTGGCCCAATTTTGATGGAGAAATTCGCTTTGACATGGGGCCGGATTTGGGATGTCGATAATTGTAAACATATTTATTTGTAAATCATACTCAATGTTGTAAATCATTTTAAAAAATTCATCAGTTTTATTAACTAATTTTTATCGTATATCTTATATTTTATTTTAAAATCAATATTTACATTTGTAGAGTATTGACTCGTGCTGTACATGCTATATATGCTATATAATAAAATAACTATAGTTAATATTTAAGTTCCGGTCTGGTTTCGTGGTAATAAAATTGGTTAAAATGCTCTCGGGGTCCCTTATATTTATTTAAAGCAACGATTTAGTCCTTTGTGTTTTTTTTGTCCCAAATAAATCCTTTATCTTTTAAACTTTAAGCAAAATTATCATTTTCCGTTAAATCTCATTCACTCCGTTAAAAAAGAAGTGACGATGTGGGATTTAAAAATAGATTTTTAAAAAATTTATTAAAATAAAAAACTCAATTAAAATTAATTCAAAAATAATAAATAGATGAACATTAATCAAACTCCTTGAATTCCTGGAGCTCCTCTTCCTGAGGATGTTTTCGTGGCCTTTGTAAAACCCATCGTCGTCATCATTTTCATCAATACCTTTGGAAATGCAGTATTTCCAATCTCTACTATCTCCCAGTTCGTCTCTCTCTCTCTCTCTCTCTCCCCCCCGCTCTCTCTCTCTCTCTCTCTCTCTCTCTCTCTCTCTCTCTCTCTCTCTCTCCTAGTTCTAACATTTCGGTTTCGTTTTGGGTTTTTGGGTATAGATTTTGATTTGTGATTGGTGATGATTGAAGATTCTGCGTTTCGATTTTGACTTCGTATTTCAATGTTTCGTTTCGTTTCTAAAGAAACAAATTTTCGTTCTGTTTCGTTTTTCAGTTTAGAGGTTTCTCGTCTTTGTATTTTTCTCGTTTTACAGATCGGAGGTGGAGGTTTTTTCGTTTCTTTGGCTTGGTTTTGCAGCTTGGTTTTGCAGATCTGGTTTTTTTATCAGATTCGGAGAGGTTGAAGAAGATGAATAGGGTAGAGTGAGGTTGAAGAAGATGAATAGTGTTGGGATTTTTTTAAAATAAAATAAAATTAAAAATGACATGTCAGTCAAAATAATAATAATAAATGACGTGGATTAGGACACATCAGCACTTTTATTTCCACATTGACATTTTAACGGAATGGACAGAGACTTGACAGAAAAGGACAATTTTGCTTAAAGTTCAAAAGATAAAGGATTTATTTGGGACAAAAAAAACATAAAGGACTAAATCGTTACTTTAAATAAAGATAAGAGACTCTCGGAGCATTTTAGCCAATTAATTACTATGGAAACTCTTAAAATAGATTATCCTTCCACCGCCTTATTAGAAAACGTGTCAACGGAATTACCCACCATTCGCGTTATCTCAGCTGTCAATACTAACGTCCCTATCTATAAAAGGCTTCTCTATAAAAGGGTTCTTTCCTCATTGCGTTATTTCAGTTCTGTGTTTTCTTCTTCTATCTCGCTCTCTTTTATTCTTCGGGTTCTCATTGGCTAATGATTTCGACTTCAAGATTTCTCAAGTTTGCGGTTCTTCTTCTTACGATCCGATCCCAAGTTATGGTTGCGATCTTTAGGGTTTTGCTGAGATGGTTTCGATTTCTTGATTCTGAATTTTGCAGATCCGATTAGTTGCGCTGTGATGCTTCCAATTGCAGAATTTGTTGTTTTTATCGTTGTGATCTTCTGTCATAATCAAGAAATTGATTTCAAGTTTCAACTTCAAGATTTCTGAAGTTTGCGGTTCTTGTTCTTATTGTTGCGATTATTTGCTTTGCGATGATTCCCATCCCGAATTTGATCTTCTTATTGTTGTGATTTTCTGTCATAATTAAGATGTTAGGGATTGACTGATTGATACACCGGAAGCAGCAGCAGAGATTATGACCAATTTCCCATTCTGCCTTTAGGTTAAATTGCGATTAGTTTGATTCTTTGCGTTTATTTTGGGATGATAAATCTTTGGCGCTTCCCCTTGGGTCTTGCAGATGTGGTATTTCTCAGTCTTTTTGTTCATCTGCTTCCTCATTGGATGTCGTGCTTCCTTATTAGATATCGTCTTCCTAATTGGATGTTTTCCAAATCTTGAAATTTGTAGTACTGATCTTGAAGCGATGTCTGGATTGAAGATCTTCAGAAAGCGATATTTGGATTAAAGATCTTATTCTATGCCAATTGTTTGACTTTTAATTTCCGACTTTCATTGAGATCAAAGTGTTAAACTACTTTTGGTATTTCCTTTGCAGAGCAGAGGAGATTATATGAGATATCAATTGTTGAAACAATAACGTTTTGGGCCCTTGGGTTAATGATACTTTATCCTCTTTCAAATTATTTTTGATTTCAAGTGATTTTGTGATAAGATTATCAATTCTTTTCGTGATCCTCCAATAGAATCTGATTCTTTAATAAGTGCTAAATTATTCTTAGTTTTCTGGCTTTTGTTGCATGACCTATGAATCAAATTCTGAACTTCTTTTTCTGCATCTAATTTTGTCAAAATGATGTTTTTCATTGCATGAAACTGTGGGATTGGATTTGGTGATCTTTACATATATTATGAGTTTATTTCTGTTTCAATCTTTGTTCTCCAGAGAGATTTGTTTTTCTCGATTTGTGATTTTTTCTCTGGTGTTGCAGGAGTAGTAGTCTAGAACACACAGAATCTGTCCCAGATGTTTTGAGAGATTTCCTATTCTGCCTTAGGTTTTGTTGCGGTTCATATGATTCTTTGTTTAATTTAGTGATCTCTATTCAGATTTAAAATTCTTTTTGTTTCAATCTTTCTTTCTTTGCCAATTTGCTAGTCTTAATATTGTTTTTATACTCTTAGATTTTTGCATTTCTCAGTTGGTGGAATGTGGGGCAGATTCGTTTGGCTTTTTGTTGGTCCGCCTCCTAGTTTGGAAAAAATCTGCTACAACTCTTCTTTTTTCTTATAACAGACCAATAAGAATCTTCTTTTCTAATTAGATATCTTCTTGTTTTCTTTATCTCAGTTAATTTGCCTTTCACAGGAGGACTTTGAGGCAGTTTGGTTGCACGCTCTTTGTTTTGTTGATCTGCCTCTTGGTTTGGAACTCCCTCTTTTTTGAAAATCTTCTCCTCTCTGGGAACTATTTTGACGAACATTTTTAAATTTTTATCGATAGTTCTCTGGACTCTTCTTTTACGTCAATTGTTTGACTATTATTTTCTTGATGTTCATTTAGATCAAAGTGTTAAACTTATTTTAGTATTTCGTTTGCAGAACACAGAAGATCATCATATGGTATTGTTGTTGTCTGGCTTTGGCGATTAAGGATCATATCATGGACATGTTTTGCAAAGCTAGATAAATCTTATTTCTTCAATATTATTTTCATTTCTTGACTTGTACGGTGTGTCGAAGCAATAGAGTTTTGAGCAGCTCAAGCCTCGAGTTTACTCTGGTAATTGAAATAGTAGATTTTTGCATAGCTTGGATTTGACTTGTAGGCATTGTTATTTTTTTTTTCATTTCATTCTTTCTATGTCAATTCTGAGCGTCCCTCCCTAGTTTATCAATATACTCCTCTATTATTTCCATAGTCTTATGAACCTATTTTTCTGCAGTCTGCTGTGTCACAATAATGATGTATCATTCACGCGAAGCTTCGAGATTTGATTTGGTGATCTATGCATCTATTAAGATTTTATTTTTTGATTCAATCTTTCTTTGTTATTCCAGAGAGATTATTTTTTCTTGATTTGTGATTTTTGTTTGGGTGTTGCAAGAGTGGTAATCTTGAGCATGCAGAATCTGTCCCAGGGATTATGACGATTTTCCCATCCCACCTTAGATTTTGTTGCGGTTGTTATGATTGTTCTGCATTTTCTTTTCTCAACCGGATGAATCTTGATGGTCCATGGATGGATTTGCAAATGGGTTTTCAATCGAATCTCGGCTGCCTTGTTGGTATATTCTGATTTTGGTGGCCCATGAATGGAATTGCGACAGGTTTATTACTCAATCTTGGTTGCCTATTTAGTATCCAAATCTTTGTTACTGGTTGGTATATTTGGATGTCCCATGAATAGAATTTCAAAAGGTTTTTTATTTGAATCTTGGTTGCCTGGTCGGTATATTCGAATCTTGATGGCCCATGGATGGAATTGTGAAAGGTTTATTATTCAAATCTTGGTTGCCTTAGTTGGTATATTCTGATCTTGGTGGCCCATGAATGGAATTGCAAAAGGATTATTATTCCAATATTGGTTGCCTATTTAGTATCCGAATCTTTGTTGCTGGTTGGTATATTTATGTCCCATGAATGGAATTCCAAAAAAATTTTGTTCGATTCTTGATTGCCTGGTTGGTATATTTGAATCTTGATTTGTTGCGCTTCTTGTTGGTGTGCCTCTTGGTTTCGAAAAATGTGCTACCACTCTATCGTCTCTTATATAGTATATTGATAAGAATTTCCTTTCCTTGTTGGATATACCCTTGTTTTCTTTATCTCTCGGTTAATTTACCTTCTGCAGGAGGACATGGGGACAGTTTGGTTGGGCTTTGTTTGTTTGGTTGATCTGCCTCTTGGTTTGGAGTTCCCTCTTATTTTGGAAAAATCTACTAGTCCCGGGACACGATTTTGTTGGGCAACCTCTTCTTTTTCAATAACATAGGATTTCCAAAATTTTTTCTAATCCCCAAGCAATGGATTGAAAAGCTTCAGAATTCGATAGTTCTACCGACTCTTCTTTTAATGTCAATTGTTTGACTATTAATTTTCTCGAAGTTCATTGAGATCAAAGGGCTGAACTTGTTTTGGTATTTCGTTTGCAGAACCAAGAGATAATTATATGCGATTTCTCTCGTTTGGCATTGCCGGTTGAAGATCATGTCCTGCACATGTTTTGCAAACCTGGATAATCTAATTTCTTCAATAATATTTTCATTTCCTAACATCGATTCCTAGATTTTTGGATTGAATTATTATCCTTTTTGCTGCAGCGTAAGCGTACTGTGTTGAAACTATAATGATTTGGGAAGTATCAACCTTGGGTTTAATTTGGCAATTCAAATAATAATCTTCTGAATGGCAACCCGTCCTTGGTTAATTCGGTGATCTCTATACATTCTCTGTGGGTTCTTTTCATTTCCTTGTTTAGTCTTTTCAACGTACACCTCTATGATTTTCACTATTTGTTATAGGATTGGAGAGATAAAGCTATATATATATATATATATATATATATGTGTTGCGGTCGATATCATATGGAAGAATTTGACTTTAGATTAATTCCCCCCCCCCTTTCCAATCGTTTTAGATTTCATGTAATTTGTCGATATTCTTCTATCCATTTTATTTCAGCGGGTGTAGTTTTCTCCTATTGTTATTTCCACTTGTGCATTCCGTAGGTAAATACTATTTCGGTTGAAAATTCCATTACTAAGAACTGAAACGTTTAGGGATTTTTGATACAGGGAACACGGATGGTGACCGACTCGAAATGAATTTGAGTTGTTCTGAATCTGTTTCTTTAAAAACTCTTCTATATTATTAGTTTTCCATCTTTCGTTGCATGACATATGGATCGAATTCTGAACCTGTTTTTCATGTAATTTGTTGATATTCTTCTATCCATTTTGTTTCAGCGGGTGTAGTTTTCTCCTATTGTTATTTCCACTTGTGCATTCCGTAGGTAAATACTATTTCGGTTGAAAATTCCATTACTAAGAACTGAAACGTTTAGGGATTTTTGATACAGGGAACACGGATGGTGACTGACTCGAAATGAATTTGAGTTGTTCTGAATCTGTTTCTTTAAAAACTCTTCTATATTATTAGTTTTCCATCTTTCGTTGCATGACATATGGATCGAATTCTGAACCTGTTTTTCTGCAGCCTGGTGTGTCAAAATATGTTCTTCATAGCATGAATGTGAAGCTTCGAGATTTGATTTGGTGATCTCGATATATAGATTATGATTTTATTTTTGTTTCAATCTTTCTTTGTTATTCTCGAGAGATCAGTTTTTCTCAATTTGTGATTTTTGCACTGGTGTTGCAGAAGTGTTGATCTTGAACATACCGAATTTGTCCCAGATATTCCGAGAGATTTACTATTCTGCCTTAGGTTTTGTTGTGGTTGATATGATTCTCTTGTTTAATTTAGTGATCTGTATTCCGATATGAGTCTTTTGTGTTTCACAATTTTGCGAGTCTTTGTATTGTTTATTTACTCTTTCTCATGTTGGAATTATTCTTTGTTTCTAAGGAATTTTGAATTTGCTTTTCTCACAGGAGGAATCTGGGGCAGATTTGTTGGGCTTCTTGTTGGTGAGCCTCTTGGTTTGGAAAATCTTTTTTCTTATAATGAATTGATAAGAATCTCCTTTCCTACTTGGATATCCTCTTGTTTTATTCATGTCTCAGTTATTTAGCCTTCCGCAGGAGGACTTCGAGACCATTTGGTTTGGCATTCTTTGTTTTGTTGATCTACCTCTTGGTTTGGATCTCCCTCTTGTTTTGGAATAACCTATAACCTACAAGTCTTGGGACACAATTGTTGAACATTTTTTAATTTTTAACTGATCGGTCTATAAGAATATTCTTTCCTAATTGGATAACCTCTTATTTTTCATTGCAATAGGTTTCCCACTCTATCTTCTTTCCTAATTGGGCTTCTTGTTGGTGTGCCTCTTGGTTTGGAAAATCTGATATCACTCTATCTTTTTTCTTATAATAGATTGATAAGAATCTCCTTTCCTACTTGGATATCCTCTTGTTTTATTCATGTCTCGGTTATTTTGCCTTCAGCAGGAGGACTTCGAGACAATTTGGTTTGGCATTCTTTGTTTTGTTGATCTGCCTCTTGGTTGGAACTCCCTCTTGTTTTGGAATAACCTACTACTCTTGGGACACTATTGTTGAACATTTTTTAATTTTTAACTGATCGGTCTATAAGAATATGATTTTCTAATTGGGCAACCTCTTCTTTTCAAATGCAATAGGTTTCCCAATCCCAAAAATTGTTAGAATCTCCAAGCATAGTCTCTGGATTGAAGATCTTCAGAAATAGTTTGTTATCTCGACTCTTCTTTTAAGTCAGTTGTTTGGCTATTAATTTTCTCGATGTTCATTGAGATCAAAGTGTTAAGCTCTTTTTTGGTATTTCGTTTGCAGAACCAACCAAGAGATAACTATGTGCGATTTCTTTCTTTTGGCATTGCCGATTGAAGATCATATCATGGACATGTTTTGCAAACCTAGATAATTCTAATTTCTTCACTATTATTTTCATTTCCTGATTTTGATTCCTAGATTTTTGGATTGAATTCTTATCCTTTTTGCTGCAGCGTACTGTGTTGAAGCTATAATATTTTGGGCATTATCAACCTTGGGTTAACCTTCTGCATTTTCTTTTGGTTTAATTCAGTGATCTCTACATTCATTTTGACATTTCATTGTGTTTCTATGCCAATGCCAATTCTGAGTATCCTTAGTTTTTTCAATGTACACCTCTATGATTTTCACTTAGGTGTTACAGGGTTGGAGAGATAAAGCTATGTAAACGTTGTGGTGGAAATTATATGGAATAAATTGGCTTTAGGTTAATTCTGTTTCTCCCCTTCCAATTGTTTTAGATGTTATGTGATTTGGTGTTACTCGTCAATCCATTTCGTTTTAGTGAGTGTAGTTCTCTCCTATTGTTATTTCCACTTTTGTGTTCAGTAGGTAAAAACTCTATCAATTCAAAATTATATTACTAAGAACTGAAACATTTAGGGATTTTTGATACAGGGAACAATAATGGTGCAAGAGTGCTTGCTGACTCTTAAATGAATTTGAGTTGTTCTGAAGAACTGAAACATCAATTCAAAATTATATTACTAAGAACCGAAACATTTAGGGATTTTTGATACAGGGAACAATAATGGTGCAAGAGTGCTTGCCGACTCTTAAATGAATTTGAGTTGTTCTGAAGCTGTTTCTTTAATAAGCTCAACAATCTTTCTTTTTTGTTCCAGAGAGATTAGTTTTTCTCGATTTATGATTTTTGCCTTGGTGTTGCACGAATGATAATCTTGAACATGCAGAATCTGTCCCAGAGATTATGACAGATTTCCCATTTTGCCTTAGGTTTTGTTGTGGTGTATATAAATCTTTTGTTTAATTTAGTGATCTCTATTTGGAAATGAATCTTGTGTTTCAATCTCTCTCTGTCAATTTTTCGAGTCTTAGTATTGTTTATTTACTCTCACGTTGGAATTATTCTTTGTTTCTACGGAATTTTGCATTTGCTTTTCTCAGCCAGAGGAATCTTGGGCACAGATTTTTGGGCTTCTTGTTGGCGTGCCTCTTGGTTTGGAAAATCTGCGACCTCTCTATCTTTCTTCATATAATAGATTGATAAGAATCTCCTTTCCTAGTTGGATATCCTCTTTTTCTTCATCTCTCGGGTAATTTACCTTCTGCAGGACTTTGGGACAGTTTGGTTTGGCTTTCTTTGTTGATCTGCCTTTTGGTTTGGAACTCCCTCTTGTTTTGGAAAAATCTACTAGTCCTGGGACACTATTGTCGAACATTTTTTTTATTTTATCTGATTGGTATATAAGAATATTCTTTCCTAATTAGGCAATCTCTTCTTTTTCAATGCAATAGGTTTCCCAATCCCAACAATTGTTGTTCTAATCCCCAAGCAACGTCTGGATTGAAGATCTACAGAATTTCAGTTTTCTTGACTCTTCTTTTACACCAATTTTTTGACTATTAATTTTCTCGATGTTCAGTGAGATCATAGTGTTGAACTCGTTTTAGTATTTTGTTTGCAGAACCAAGAGATAATTATATGCGATTTCTGTCTGTTGGCATTGCTGATTGAATATCATATCATGGACTCTTAATGGTGGCCAACTCTTAATGAATTTGGGTTGTTGTGAATCTGTCTCTTTAATAAGCTCTTCTATATCATTTTTAGTTTTCCGTCTTCGGTTGCAACACATATGGATTGAATTCTGAACCTGCTTTTCTGCAGCCTGTTGTGTCAAAATATGTTCTTCATAGCATGAACGTGAAGCTTCAAGATTTGATTTGGTGACCTCAACATTGATTATGATTCTATTTTTGTTTCAATCTTCTTTTGTTGTTATAGAGAGATTAGGTTTTTCTCAATTTTTGATTTTTGCTTGGGTGTTGCAGGACTGGTAATCCCAAACCTGCAGAATCTGTCCCAGAGATTATGATAGATTTCCCATTTTGCCATAGATTTTGTTGTGGTTGATATGATTCTTTTGTTTAATTTAGTGATTTCTATTAGGATATGAATCTTTTGTGTTTCGATCTCTCTTTGCCAATTTTGCGAGTCTTAGTATTGTTTATTTACTCTTCTCATGTTGGAATTCGATAGTTCTCTTAACTCTTCTTTTACGCCAATTGTTTGACTATTAATTTTCTCGATGTTCATTGAGATCATAGGATTAAACTCGTTTTGGTAATTCGTTTGCATAACCAAGAGATAATATTATGCGATTTCTGTCTTCTGGAATTGCCGATTGCAGATCATATGATGGACATGTTTTATTCGTAGACTTTTGGGCAGATTTAATTTCTTCAATATTATTTTCATTTCCTTACTTCTGTTCCTAGACTTTGGATTGAATTTTTATCCTTTTTGCTGCAGCGTACAGTGTTGAAGCTTTAATGTTTTGGGCAGAATATCAACCTTGGGTTTATTTTGGTGATTGAATTAATAATCTTCTGCATTGGATCCCTTCCTTGGTTAATTTGTTGATCTCTACATTCATTATGAGTTCTTTTCATTTCATTGTTTCTATGTCAAGTGTCCTTAGTCTTTTCAATGTACCACCTTTATGATTTTCACTAGTTGTTACAGGATTGGAGAACGTTGCTGTGGAAATTATATGGAAAATTTTGGCTTTAGGTTAATTCTATTTTTTCCCCTTTGCAATTGTTTTAGATTTCATGTGATTTAGTGATACCCTTCAATCCATTTTTGATTCAGTTGGTGTAGTTCTCTCTGATTGTTATTTCGATTTGTGTATTCCATAGGTAACTAAATACTAATTCGATTGAAAATTCCTTTACTAAGAACTGAAATGTTTAGGGATTTTTGATACAGGCACAATAATGGTGCAAGAATTTGAGTTGTTCTAGATCTTAGGATTATTTTCAATTTCGTCTTTTTACATTTTCGCATTGATTACAAGCCAGCCATAAGAATTTTGAACCGTACTTAGTGCCATCATTCTAATCTTTTAGAGTGTTAGAGATACCCTAACAAAATTAAGGAGGTTATCTAAAGCAAGAGCTAGATAATATATAAACTACAATTCGACTAAACTAAAATATATATTAATAAAGACTTTTCATTTTTTTGGTGCCCTAGAATGTCTCTATGAACCTACATATAGTGCTAATATACGGGCTAAGGCCTAAGAGTCTAAAAAGCCCTGGGATAGATTTTTTTTTGGTCGAATAGATGTGTTTTCCATCCAATAAGAAACCGGGCGAAGCCCAACCAAACAACTTCAAGCAGTCATTACAAATGAAAATAACCCGACCTAACCCAACTGTAATCGGGTCAAGAACTAAAGACAGAATTAAACAAACACAACTACTACAACAACTTGCGAGAAAGAGGAAACCCAAAAGATGCTCTCATAGCCACATACGAAAACCCTACCCTAATTCAGAAACCCACCAATAATTCCACAACCCAGCCACCGATCCGATCACGATGCCTCCTTCCTCAACATTTGCCAGAGACGAAGAGGAGGAGACGAGACCCAATTGCGCTCCAGAGAACTCGAGGAAGCCATCTTCGCAACTGTATCAGCAATGGAGTTGTTGCTTCGATTCGTCCATAAAAACCGACAAGAGGTAAAATAATCTTTTAATTCCCATATATCACTTAAGATCTGTTGTATCTCCCTTCTGATTGTATCTTTTCTACAAGCATCAATCAACACCTTGCAATCTGATTCAACAAGAATCGAAGGGATCCCCAAGCTTGCAGCCAAGACAAAGGCTTGCCTCACAACAAGGGCTTCTGCAACCAAGATAGATGTTGCAACGAATCTAGAGGTGCATCCCGCAACTAAGTTTCCTTTAAAATCTCTGCCTATAATGCCTGAATAACCTAACTCTGACCGCAAATCAAATTGGGCATCAGTGTTGAATTTGATAACTTGACCACGGGGGAGCCTCCACTTGAAACAATAAGCTCTACAGTTGGGAAAAGAGGGGTTATTATGAATAGGGTTGGGGTAAATTGATAATAACAGAGGTTTGTTGCTTGATGTTGTTGGCCTCACATGATAAATGGTTTTACTCACAAAGTATATATAATAATATTGTTTTTGCCACCTTAAAAAAAAGTAGATATTATACCCACAAATAATTATTTTAAAAATAAATGTACTAATTCACAAGAGATCAAGATTGATGCAGAACCCGAATTCTCTTGTCGCTAGACTCTATAAGGCAAAGTATTTTGTGTGATTTTATGCATGCGGACAATGTTAAACCAAGGTCAAACACTCTTTTGTTTTGTATGATAACAAATTACAATCTGTTTACTAATGATTATAGTTGAACTAAAAGCACAGGGCATAATATCTTAAAGTGTAGTAGCGCGACATGATATCTTAAAGAGTAGCAGCGCGACATGATATCTTGTGAGACGCCTCAGAGAAGAAGCTGCTCAAGCATTCAAGACTTATGTGTTCTATTGCTTTGCATAAGACGCGGCGTGTAAGATCCCGTCACTTCTGCTTTATAACTTTTGTAGTTGAGAGATGATCTTTTAAATTGAACTATCTTGAAAAAATATTTTATATAAAACCATGTTTAATTAGGTTAGGCACAAAGTGTTTTTAAAGAAATAGTTTGAGTCTTGAATTGTTGTTTTTTTAAAGAAAATAGATTCATGAGTTGGTGTTTTAAAAAGAATTTGTTTTTGAAGTAAAGAATCGATTCTTGATTTGGTACATAAAGCTAGAAATCGTTTCCCACTTATTTTTAAAGCAATGAATCAATTTATCTCTTCTCTTTTAAGCCAATAATAGATTTCTATCTTCCTTTTAAAAGCCAACAATCGATTCCAACTTCTTGATTGTTTTTAAAAGAACTTGTTTTGGAAAGAAAACAATCGATTGATGACATTGTGTACTTTAAGCTAAGAATCGATTTCCCTCTTGCTTTTTAAGTGGAAAATCGATTTACCCCTTGTGTTTAAAAGCCAACAATCGATTTCCCCATTCTAAGTTGGTTTTGAAAGAACTTGTTTTGGAAAGAAAACAATCGATTGATGACTTTGTGTATTTAAGCACTAAATCGATTTTGTTACTTATTGTGGAAGCTCAAAATCGATTTCTCTTCTCTTCTTTTAAGTAAGGAATCGATTCTCCACTTGTTTTTTGGAAGCACAACTTGTTTTTGAAGCTAGCAATCGATTTCTCTCTTATTTCATTAAAGCTAGAAATCGATTCCTTTAAGCAAGAAATCGATTTTCAACTTATTTCTTTCAAGAAATCAATCGATTCTTCACTTATCACAATTGTGTTAAAAAGTGTTTCAACGGTCATATTTTTACAATCCCTATAAATAGGATTGGGTTTTCACGATTGAAAATAACACAACAGACGAATCAAAAAGAAAAGAATGTATACTCTCACCGTCAAACCATTTTCTTCACATTCTTCATCTAGGGTTTCAAAATCTCTCATCTCTCTCAACTACATCGTGTTATATAGCTTGAGTGATTGGATCCTAGCTTTCAGTTGTAATCATCTATACTTGGTTGTTGTGAAATCCTGGGAAGTTTTCTTGGGTAATTCAATCGGGGAGATTGAATTGTAACGAAATCCTTAGCGGGGAGCTTGGGTTCTCAATTTGGGGAAAATTGAGATTGGTGTGGTAGCTATAGTGAAGTTGCTTGCTTGTAAGACGTTGAAGAAGTATCTTCTCATATAGTGGTTATTATTGTCGTCACACTTATTATTATCACGCGCAGATTTGATTATCGTTATAATTATAATTGTTTCTGTCATTGTTATAGTTTGCATAAGTTGTTGCATATAGTTTTAATCCCATTTTCCGCATTCGATTTAAACTAGCATTGTTAATTTTTTGAAAATCCAAAAGAAGTCATATTTAGCATATAACCTTATTCACCCCCTTGTTTATTCATTCTATTGTAGGTTAAATTTTGAAGACTCCCTTGTTTGATATGGTTGAAACAGATCAACGACGTCTTTGGTGGCTGGAGACTTCCGGTATCTATTCGGTTCGTAGTGCTTATAAACTCCTGATGGACGGAATCATAGAGCCCAACTATCTTCATGTTGCAGGTAATTGGCATGGTCTTTGGAAGCATCTAGGCATGTTGGTTCTTCTCACTCGATCCAACTTGGCATCTAGGCATGTTGGTGTCATTGATTCTTGCCTGTGGGTGTGTTCTGGTATTTCTAAATCTCTTAAGCATTTATTTATATTTTGTTCTAAAGCTTCAGTGTGTTGGACAACCCTAGGAATTGTTGATACCGTAACAAGTTGTGCCTTTCAGTAAGACAGTTTTGCTGCTATTTTCTTTTCGGTTCTTGCCGCTCTTAATACTGTTGATGGTATTGCATGGTGCATGACTTTGTGGAGCCTATGGCAGAGTTGGAACATTTTAACCCTACGGCAACGCTTGAAAACCGTTGTCCTTTCCTTCGGCAACGGTTTTAAAACCGTTGTTTTCGCAGGCGTTGCCTTTAACTTACGCAACGGTTTTTTTGAGAAAAGGCAACACAAACAAAAAACCGTTCCTATTGAGGTAACAAAGACAACGGTTTTTACTTTATTCTATGCCAACAACAAAAAACCGTTGTATTTACTGGCAACGGTTTTAACCGTTGCTTACTGTAAAACCGTTGTCTTATATTGATCATATTCAACATTTTAAAACCGTTGCCTTTGATAATAAAAAAATAAAAAAAAATTATACATTTGAAATTGTAAACTCAATAATTTAATAAGGCAAAAAGTAAATATTACATAAGCCAACAAATACACGAGTTAGACATAACTACTTACACTATAGTCCTTTTTTCTTGGTGAAAAAATAGATTACAATTTTAGCAAGCTAGTAAAAGAATTAGGAACAAAACACTAGAAAAGCTCCCAAATAACTTTTAAGCTTCAATGATAGAAATGAATGGAATGGTCCAATTGTGTTGTTATTCTGGAGCACCCTGAAAAGTAGTACAAAACAACCAGCTTTATAACAGTAGAAGAAATAAATATAAGAAACATACATCATATGAGAGTTTAAGACTGCATGGTGCTTTTTAATTACTTACCCTAAGAGAATATTTTCTACAAATTTTACATAAAGACATTACTTACACAGTATCCATGTATGATCAAACAAAAAGTTTTCAAGAAAAGAAGACAAATCGATATAATGCACTTCCATTAATCAAGTATGTTACGGTTCAGAAAATATCATATTCCTTAGACTTTCCATAGGATTTGGTAAGCATTTCACTGTCAGAAATAGTTACGTTTGAATCAATATACTGGGATATTCATCGATACTGCTAAAAGAAACTAGAACATAAATGAATACTCTTGGGTATCCTCCTTTGACCCCTTCAATTACAGAGCAATGGCAGTAGATGGGAAAGATTGAAGGGAGCTAGGGGTGGAACGAGCGGGAGAGTTGGATAAAACTAGGGAAACTAAACTAGTAAAAATAGGTGTTTAACGTGTAAAAGTGTTATAATCAACAAGTAATCCCTACTTAAAGTTAGGAGTGATTTAAACTGAACTGGAAACAGGCAACTATATATATAAATTATAAACATCATGAGTTTGAGCTTTTTTTTTTTTTTTTGCTTTGAAAGTTGATATTAAACCTATATAGGAGTCCAGCCACAAGGGTCTGGATAAAGATATGAACCATTCCACCACATTCCAACAAACCCTTGAACTACAGACTAGATTACTTCCTGCTCTTTCTTCAACATTTGTGAAAAAGTAGTAGTAGTTTCAAGGAGCAGAGGCTTGACCACAAAGTAGTATTTACTATGACATGCAAGAAAAAAGAGTCAATGTTAAAGTAGTGAACTTTCCTAAAGAGATAAGACATAAGAAGCAGCTCCTATTAATTTATTAAATAATATAAAATGCGACAACAAGGCCACATTACCTTTTTTTGCAATAATGACAACATAATGTAAAAGTAACATGTATAAAATATATAATAAAGTAATACTATGCAAAGTACATAACAGAATTAATATCTGTGTTAAAAGCCATGTCATGTGATTGTATGTGTAAGTACCAATACCATAACAATACCATAAACATCTTCAGAATAAGAACATGTGTACTAATACTGCAGTAGATTAATATAACATTATAAAGTTCAATTATATCTTGAAGTGTTTTCAAACATATGCTGATCCAATCATTAAATCCTTCAGTCAAAAAGGAAAGCAACTAACTCCAATAAAAATAGGAAATGAAAACTTTACATGTTCTACAAGTGGTTTGTTGGTGGTAACAGGAACAACAGAATTGCTCCTTATGCCATCTTTTTCCCATTCACAAGCCAGATTTTATGTAAGCTGATTTGTTGCATCTAAAAATAGCGTTAAACAACTATTCACGGTATAATATATGAATATCAAACTAATTTAAGTCTCACCTTTACTTGTTGCGTAGACTGAGCAAGTACTTAAGCTAACCACACCAGCAAAAGATGAAATGAACACAATGCTTCCATTTCCAGACAAATATGAGCACCTGATAACTCATATATGATAGAACTTTGATAAGGACATCAGCATAGTAATGAATCAATGCAAATTATGAATGAGGAAATTTCACTCAATTAATCTCACTATTGATGTATTTGATAGTCATAGTTATCATTTATCAGCAAAGAGATGGTATAGCAAATTTATTGTGTAGTGTCCTCAAAGCTGAATTGGGAAGAAGCAAACAAAATACCCGAATATGGGAAGAAGGCCATTGGAGATAGGGTTGAAACAAGGGAGATACCAAAATTGTTAGGTTCAATAAGATACCCAAATTCATGTGAAAACAAAACCAACTCATCAATTTTTTAACAACAACCTATAATACTCAAAGTTAGAGAAGAACATCAAATCCGTAACCGACAGTGGTTTTCGCTGACAAAGAAAGAATGAACCATTGGTGGAAACTTTAATCATTAGTGTCACCAGCTAACTAATTGCACTGACAAAAATAAAATCTACTCAATACAATCTAATTTAACAAATGCCACAATAATAGATAGACAAGATACTTTCTGAAATCCTTGTACTCTAGCTTACATGCCTAGGGTCAGTCATAATCTTCAATCACAGATGAGTGCATATACAACCTCATGAAACTTGAATGGTAATTGTAATAATTAAGAACAAATGAGAAGAAAAAAGTGATCCCAGACAAGAACATGAGATACCTTGGTGGTTGCAACGAGTCCCAACCTGAAATTCAATCAGCCACATTGTTGCACCCCGAAAAATCCTCTGGAGGGATTTCTCTTCGCACAACATGAATTGGAGTCGCCACCAATATTTTTTTAGAGGTAAAACATTGAATAAAACCTTTCTTGAAAGACAATGGTCCTTGGAACCACGAGATTCGAGTTCGGGGGTCGGTTATGCATGGGGAAGGTACGAGCACCCCACACATCCTTTCTACTGAAAGGGAACCTCGATTTGACGTGTGATTTAAAAGGTTGATTTAAGAAATGCTTTGTTTTTATCTCTCTTTATCTCTCCTTACTTTATGGAAAAACTTAAGGAAAATTTAATTTTTTGCGCTTGACGGGAGGGCACCGTGCCTACGTATCCCGGGGAGGGAATCAAAGCAACGTAGTTCTTGTTTTCGAAAATGGTTTTGTTTTTAGAAATTGCCTTGTTTTGGAAAAGGGTTTGTTTTTTTGAAAAGAAAATGGTTTTCATTTGTCGTGCTTGACGGGAATGTGACCCGCTCCTAAGTATCTCCCAGTGCGATGGAGAATTCAAAGCTTACGTAGTTCTCGGTTGTCGAGAAAAGGTTTTTATTTTTTAGTTGTTTAATTGTGAAAATTGAATGTTCACAGTGATCAAACAACAAAGGTTTCGAGATCACCACTAGCATCCCATTATTGACGATCGTGCAAGCAAAGGCTTCGCATTATCCTCAACAAAGTTTTTAATTTGTGAAATGAGAGTTCTTTTGAAAAATGAGTGTTCATGATAATCAATTGAGCAAAGACTCCAAGTGATCACCACTAGCACCCCATTGTTGACAATCGTGCAAGCAAAGGCTTCGCATTATCCTCAACAAAGTTTGATTTGTGAAAAATAGTTTGAAATTGTTTTGAGAAGAAGTGAAGTTGTTTATCAATGATTATGTAAATGCAAAAAAATGTTTTGAAGTTGGAACGTTACTAACGAGTAACAAGTTGTTTTTTGTATGCAACATGGTTTTGAAGTTTTGGAGAGTTACTAACGAGTAACAATTGGTGGAAATCAAAACAAGCAAATTGTGAACACCAATTCAACATTTTAATGCATCACAAGCACATAAACAAGTATATCAAGCATTGAGTACCAAGCTTCAATTCAAGAATGCATGAATATGCAAAATGCATGTGCATCAAGGTTAAATGAACCTATCCTTTGCCGATTGAGAAATGGAAAGTGCATCAAGACTCCAAGTAGTCTCTCCTTTGCAATTTATTAAGACAATGCAATGGTGCATCAAGGCTCTAAGTGGCCTATCCTTTGCCAAAACTTCACAAACTTCAAACAACAATTTACATTAAACTCAAAGAGCAAAGAAAGCATGATTAAACTTGAGGATGCATCAAGGTCATTGGAGACCAATCATGTGCGCAAATTCAATTGTTTATAGACCCCTTTTTTGCTCACATTTCACAAGAAAATTAACAAACCCTAATTCTAATCATGATTTGCGAAGCATCACATCATTTTATTCAACAAAAATGCAAGATCATAGTGAAAACAACATAAATCACAATTTATTCAAGGGTGAGAAGCATCTCAAGCACCCAAGCCTCCCTAAGTGCTTGTCAAAATGCTTGAGACACCTCTCACCAACAACAATCAACAAATCAACAATATAACAACACTAAAATGCATGAATATGGTAGGATGCAAAATTAGAAACATGATATCTACATTTTGATGCAAAAAAGTTGAAGATGATGCTAGGTTTTAAGAAGTTTACCTCAAATCCAAGCTAAGGAATGACTAAAATGAAGAACAAGACCACAAATCAACTTGAATCTTCACCAAACTTCAATGAAACCCACGAAATGCTTGCTTAAAAATGCCATTTGATGATGCAAGTTTGAATTAAATTAGGAGAGAAGGAAGATATATGAAGTAGGAGTTAATATGAGATGGAAAATGGAAGTGAAATGAAGAAAAATGGAGGAGGGAGTGGTTGTTGGTGGTTTCGGCCAAAGGAGGAGAGGAGAGGAGAGGTTTGTGTGCTAGGGTTTTGTGAATGAATTGTGAGGCCAAAAGCTTTTTTTTTTTTGTGAGGTGAGGTTAATAGGGTATATATAGAAAGCAATTAGGTTTAAGGGTAGTTAGGTCATTGTGCACTAGTTGTGCTCTAGGATTTGATTTTAATTTTGAATCAAAGGCTAGGATTGAGCCTCACATGGATTGAGGACATTGAGAAAACACAAAATGAGAGAATAGAGAGGGATAGGCGCATAAATGGGAGGGGTCCTTGGTGACCAAGTTTTGCTAGTTGTCATCTTGTACTATTGTACTATTATATGACCATTCCATTATCCCTTCATTTTTTATTATTCTTCTTAGGATAATTGTACAAAAATACACCCAATTTAGGCCACATACTAGGAATCTTAGGAATATGCCATTTTATGTGATCACCATGACCAAAAATGTCATAAAAATCACATCTTGGAACTTTTTGTAGAATATTCCCTTTTGATCCTTTTTTGAAATTTTGTGCACAATGTATGCATGCATGCGCATACATACATACATGACCAAAAATGTTTTGCCTCAAATAAATTTCTCTAAAATTGCACAAAGATTCTTGATGAGAAATTATCTTATTTTTGACAATGACCAAAATACCCTTTTGCCCTAAAAACCTTGTTTTTTAACAACAAATGCATTTCCACTCTAACAATGAATTTAAAAGCCCTAGAATGACTTTTAAAACCCAAAAATGCATGCACAATGCTCTTCACTCTTCAAAATAAAACCACACTTCTCAATTTATTTATTTTTGCGGAAAATTAGGGTTTTAAACCTAGGTGGACAAAATTAGGGTATGACACACATCAGCTACTTTCTCAATTGTCTCATTGAAGAAAAACGTAAAAATTAATCTCATATAATAAATAATAAATTAAAAAAATACAATTGTGAGATTATCATTTTAGCACAGTTAATGTTTTGAAGCAAAAACGCTGATGTGAAATAGTGAGGAAACCCTAACTAACCTATCAGACATGGTGGCGATAGTTTTGAATGCGAGGATCAAGCCACGATCGGGATTGTTGCCATGGTTTTGCCAGTGACCAAGCGAAGAGGAGAGAAACTCACCGAAGGTACCATTAGGTTTGGCAATGACGGTGGAGAGGCCACTGTCGGTGAGGAGAGGATTAGAAGGACCTCCAACACGAACAAGATCGTTATCACCGAATTCGTTAGCGAACGTTCGCCACTCAGAAGAGGAAGTGAACCTGAAACATGAAATCGCTGTTAGAGACAAACGTGAAACTTCAAATCACTGCTTGAAATCATCGTGAGAGAGGAAGTGATTTCTGGGTGGGTTCACTGAATTGGTTGCTTGAAAACCCTGTGTTGTGAAAAAGGTAGCGATGAATTTCTGATTTAGGGTTCGCGTGCGATGAATTTCTGAAATCCCGAGAGAGATTTGGGTTTGGGCGTGCGTGAATTCTGTGAAGGGAATTATGGAATCCTCTCTGAAGGGCGTGAGAGATTTTGGTTTTTGGTACCAAAAAATTTGGGAAATCCCAAAACCGCGGTTGTATTACTATTTAGTTCCCAATTTTTTTATTTATTTTTAATTATTGTCCATATGGCAACGTTTTTAAAGCGATGGTTAAAGCTTAAACAAAAAAACCGTTGCTTTAGACCTTTTGGGAACAGTTTTGAAACATTGCCAATAAAAAAAATTCAAAAAAATTGAATCAGCAACGGGGTCTAAAAAACCGTTGCCATTGTTGTCTAAGGCAACGGTTTTTTTTGCTGTTGCAATTTTAGGCGTTGCCATAGGGTCAAAATGTTGTAGTAATGATTGAATTTGGGAGAACAAGAATGCTGATTCGGCGAGTATTATGTGGACTGGTCATAGATTATATTTGGAGTGATCTGAGGCCCATATTGATGGAAATGTTGTTGTTGGCTTTCGTGGTCCAGCTTTTGTTGCAGCGATTGAGGTCTGGCTAAGACAGCTTATTGGCTTTGTTAAATGCAATGTTGATGCATCTTTTTCATTAACGACTAACAAGGTGGGGCTTGGAATGTGTCTCTGGGATGATAGAAGAAACTTTATAAGAGGCAAAACTCAATGGCTTTCCCCGATTACCGAAGTCATAATTGGTGAGTCCATGGGCTTGTTTTTGGCTATTAATTGGGTTCGTGAATTAGGTTACAAAGATGTGTTATTTGAAATGGATGCAAAGTTCGTAGTGGATGGCTTTTATTCTAAATCTCTTCCGTGTAACGAGTTTGGTTCAATTCTCAAGACTTGCAAGACCTTATTTTCTTTTTTTAATTGCAACTCTCATGTTGAGTTTGTTAAGAGGAATGCAAACAAGGTTGCTCATTCCCTTGCGGGAGCGGCTTTGTTGTCTGCTAGTCCTCAAAAACACTTTTGATATTCCGTCATCTATTTTTAATTTGATTATGAATGAAATACACTGAGTGCTTGGTGTCAAAAAAAAGTAAAAACGAAATTAAGTTTGTACTAATTTTATCTTTTTAGCTTTGTAATTATTTATATAAATTCAGCTATTTTATGTTTTTTATCAAGAAATAATGTAACACAAAAACTTATATTAAATTATTTCTAATAAAGTATTATAGATTATGTTTTTACCCCTACTAATAAAAATTTCTGGATCTGTTATTGAAAAAATCAGATAAAGACACTACAAAATAAAATCCAACTAATAGCGATTCAACAGTTACTAGATTTTAATTCAACTCCCTAACATAATTTGAAGTAGTATGTTTTGTTGTTACTTGGTTGATGAATTTGTATGTTATGAAGTTTGTTTTTTGACAGCAAAGTTAGGGAGTTGATGAGTCAGTATTCTCTTTCTTTTTTTGGTGCAAAGTAAGTATTGAGCATATATTGAAAATGGACAATTAATGCTATTTGTGATCCAAATCTGGATACTATCACGTGATGAGTAGTAGTACTTCAAGTTCAAGGCATCTCAAGTTGTTTATCCTTTTCTGATGAGAATCTCAACGTCTTTATCTCAATGTCCCATAACAATATATATATATATATATATATATATATATATATATATATATATATATATATATATATATATATATATATCTTACTAAGGTCGTCGAGTACTGAGTTAGTTTTAATGTGATGTTTAACAAATGATCAAGTGTTTAACCTCACTATGGAGTAGGTTAATTAAGGAAGAAAAATGGAAGTTGGATTGATTTGCAATAAAAATAAAAATAGTAGGGTATTTTTGATATGAATATATACAAAAATAGTAGGCTAAGAGTAGAAGAAGAAGAGATTACTGAAAACAACAAAGTAGAGGCTGAAATGACACACGGGACCCAACACAACACAGTGAAAGCCACGACAATCGTTGTCGTTGCTGCAACACTTGCAGAAATTGGGACACGGCTTCTTCTCTTCGCAACACTCGTAACACGGAGAAACGAAAGGTGTTCCTGATAACCCCACATCTGCAAACAACAAAAACAATAATATATATAAGCATGAAAGCATATTTCTTTTCTGTCTCCATATATTTCTTAGAGTGAGAGAGGAAGGGTAGACAATAACAGAAAAGAAATGCCAAAATCAAATCAACAGAGATAATTAAGCTGCAAATTTAATTGAACTGAGAAAGAAAATAAAGATATATTAAAACTATATATCTGTGTAGTAAACCTAATTAAAGTGAGATAGAGTGACTGGTGAAGTTTGTATATGTGTAAATAAACCAAAAAGAATTGAGATAAAAAAACATGTAAATTAGAAAAGAAAACATGCATAGAAAAGTGAGACTTACCTAGTGTGAGAGATAAGAAGAGAAGGAAAAAAAGAACTGCAGCCACTTTAGCCATTAACAGATCGTGAAAAATGGTGAAAGGAATAAAGAAGGGATGTTGCTGTTGCTGCTGCTGCTGCATATATATATATATATTTATATATATATATATGAAGAACAGATCTGTTAATATGTAGAAAAAGCTTATTATAAAACCAAAGTAAAAGAAATGAGAGAGAGTACTTGAATGAATGTTGTTGTAGTGAGGAATGAAGGAAGAAAAGACTTGGTTAAATAGAGAGAGTACAGTGAATTATATACTCGAGCAATTACAACTAAGTCAGTTAACTTCTTCTAACTGATCTTAAATAGAAGATGAATGGCTAAATAGAGATTCTATATATTGAGTGAATGGTGAGATACTGAATGGTGGGTGAGAGAAGGGGGAAAGAGTTTGTGTTATAAATAGCCAATATAGTACATCTTATTTGGCTCCCAATAGACGACACACATTGTGCTTACGTAAACTTTTTTAAAACAAATTTTTATAATGCAAATAACTGATTAATGTTTTTTAAACCAAATTGTCACCATAATTTTTTTTAGGCAAAAATACACCACAGGTCTTTTAAGTTATTTATTTGTAACAAAGAGGTCCTTTAAGTTTTTTTGTAACAGCTAGGTCCTTTAAGTTATGTAACGTGTTCACCGTTTACCTTTTTTAAATATTCCGTTCCAAAAATGCTTATGTGGCGTTAACGTTGCTGACGTTGCAGTTACGTTGCTGAGTTGGATTAAATATTTTATTTAACATTTAAATAAATGACCAAAAATGTCTTCTTCTCCATTTAAACCCCCAAATCCCCAAATTTTAGAAAACAAATTGAAACCCTAAAACGAACCAGATCCAACATATGCTCAATCAATGGCTTCATACCGTGGGACTGGGTCGAATTCACGAAGCCAGAACTCTCAATCCTTATTTTCGAGTGGAACACGTGATCAAATCGCACCAAAGTGTCGTTGTGGTTTCAAATCAGTGATAAGAACTATTTAGAAGAAAAACATAAACTTTGGGAAGCTCTTTTGGGGTTGCAGATTCTTTGTGGTAAGTATATTGTTATATTCTCCTATATGTTTTCTGATTTGGGTTGATTTGTTGAAAGTTCTTTTGAAAACAGTGTGAAGGTGTTGATGAAGGATGTTGATTTTTTAAATGGCTTGAAAACGAATGGAATGAACAAGTGCAACCACAAATTGAAGAAGAAACACAAACTTCTGGATGTGCAGAGTGTGTGGAAAAGGATATGGAAATCAACAAACTTAGAAGGTCTCTAAAAAAGAGTCATGGTGATGACAACTACACTAAGGAGATGATGAAGATGCTGGTTTTTGTTGTATTAATTGTAGTTTTGGTTTGTGTAATTTTGATGTGTATTTTGGTCAATAAGTGGTGATTATTATGTGTATTTTGGTCAAGAATCAATGGTCAGCATATTTGATCAAGACTTTTGTGTTATTGTAATCGTTTATTTCTATGATGTTATGAGATATATGTTTAATTAGGTTGTACACAGCAGTAATGTCTTATTATGCAGTAAGGATTTAATTGTTACACCCAAAAAAACTTAAAGGACCTCTTTGTTACAGTTGAAAAACTTAAAGGACTTCTTTGTTACACTTGTAAAAGTTAAAGGACCTTTTTGTTGCATTAATAAAAACTTAAAGGACCTGTCTGTTACACTGGAAAAACTTGAAGGACTTGTTTGTTACATTAAAATAAACCTGTTATGCAGCATTACTGTTAAAATAAACCTGTTATGCATCATTAATGTTAAGTAAAACGTAACTAAAAACTGTTAATTAACAACATGAAAGGGGACAAAATAGCATAACATGCCATATCATTCATTACATCAAAATAGACCATTATAAGTCAACAAAATGCCATATGTTTGATTACATCAAAGTAATACATAATTTAGCAAAATGCCATTGTTTGACAACATCAAAATAGACCATAATCCAGCTTCATAATTCTTAACTACAGCAAAATACATAAAATAGACATAGAGACCATAAACAAGCTTCCTAATTCTGTTTTCTCTTTGGGGGCAGCTTTTGTCTTGGTGGCTGAAAAGATGCAGTGGGTCTCTGTTGTTTATCCCTTCATATATCTGGCAACTATCTGGACAGCTATGACGGGTTGGGACTGTTGCCTTGGCTGGATATTGGTTGATGTTTGGGATTGGGCTGATGGTTGTGTATAGACTGTTTAGGGTGTGGTTTGGGTTTGGGATTGTGCATTTAGTGGCTGATTTGTGTTTTGTGATTGTGCACTTTGTGTTTGGGGTGTGTTTTGTTTTTAACGTGTGTTATAGGACTGTTTGGGGTGTGTTTGAGTTTGTTTTGGTGCATTTGGGCATGAGGATTTGTTGTGGCCAGATTTACCACAATCTTAGTTCTATTAGACGCCCATCTATCCATGAGGTAGCCTCTTATCTCCTCTAGCATTGTTACAATTGGTTTTTGTCTTGGTCCAATTATAACACTATTGAATGTTTCTGACATATTGTTCACCAAGACATCACATTTGGTGTTAAAATTGAACCTAGACTTGCTCCAATATCTAGGTGGAATCTTAAACAAATATTTATATGCCTCCTCATTAACCTTCCTCATTTCCCTCATTTCCCGTTCCCATGCTTGAGGATATGTTGCCTTGGCTGCCCTCCACATAATTTCCTTCAATTGCTTGCTAGTCCTTGACTACCCACAATGTCAGTTTCTTTTACTAAACTACAAATACCCTTAAACAGCACGAATACATACCTCAATCGAAGATGCAAGTGCTTCGAATCTCTTGTTCTTGTCTTCGGAGTGAGAAACCCAAAAATTACAGTGACCTTCGTTCTTCCCTTCGTTCTTCTCTTCCCTTACATCTTCGTTCTTCCCTTCGTTCTTCTCTTCGTATTAATCAGAAATTACAGTGAGCTTCGTTCTTCTCTTCTCTCGCGAACAACAACCTTCGTTCTTCTCTTCTCTCGTGAACGAACCCTAGTTTCTGGGTTTTGGGGGAAATCTTAACTCTGCTGCTTCTTTGTTTCTTTATTTGTTATTTCAGTTTCAGTTTATTTTATTTGTTAATTAAATTGTTAATTAATTAATTAGATATAAGTTTTATTTTTGTTTAATCAACAAATAAATGTCCACGTCAGCATATTTAATCCAACTCAGCAACGTAACTGCAACGTCAGCAACGTTAACGCCACATAAGCATTTTTGGAACGGAATATTTAAAAAAGGTAAACGGTGAACACGTTACATAACTTAAAGGACCTAGCTGTTACAAAAAAAACTTAAAGGACCTCTTTGTTACAAATAAATAACTTAAAGGACCTGTGGTGTATTTTTGCTTTTTTTTATATCATTAAAACAGCTTAAACATCCTTTGTAAAAAAAAGGTTGTTTTACCAATAAATGTTGGTCTAGTTGGTAGGATTTAGCTCACATCCTTCAAGGGACGTGGGTTTAAATCCCACCATTGATGTGAGGCCATCTCTGATCCTGATGAACCCGGAAACAAATTAAACTCACCTAAACTTTTTGGGTTTAAAAAGTTAGAATAAAAAGGAAACAGTGGGATCCGCATAAAACAATATCATTAAATTTTTTCCATTAAGAACAATATCGTTAATTAGAAGAAAGAGAGGTAAAAAGAGAAATTATAAATTAGTAAATGTAAATTAGCTCTTGAATATGATTGTATTTTGAGGTATATGCATTTAAGTCTAATGTCACAATGCTGACATATTTTGCTTATAGTACTTATCCAATTATTTTTTACATGAATATATTTACTTTGTTAGCATTTTATAATAGATTGCTCTTTTTTCTCTTTCTTAAGAAAAATGATCCTTCATCAAATAAAGAGAAAAAGACTTGTAAAAGAAGGAAGGGGGGCTTTTAAATTTTAATTAATGTGTGACATCTAAGCATGCCAAATTGTTCATTGTGGTTATTCTCTCCTATTCTCTATCGACAATATTAGATAAGAGAAAAAAAAATTCCACTTTTAGAAGAACAACCATCAGAAATTACAAGGCTCTTCGTCACTAACAAAGCTCAAAAGATTCTTTACATTCTCTCTCTCGGAAATGTGACCCTATGATTATATTATCTAGTTATAATGTTTAATATTTATGTTCTGGAGAAGTTCTTGTCAAAGAAAAATGGTGACCAAAATTTTCTCCATTTTATCACATAAATAAAGTCTCGTATGAAACCACAAAGTACAATTATTATTGCATCCAATTATTATTGCTAGTGTGAACTAATTAATTTCATCATTACCGTTGTTGGATGAGAGAGATGTAGGAATCAATTCATTGTCATTAATTGCTTCTGTAAACTACCACATATATATATATATATATATATATATATATATATATATATATATATATATATATACTAGAAGAGCAATTTGAATGGACATTGTTTCTTACTATGAAAACGGAAAACAACAAAGCTACACACTCAAACCAACAAAAATAGATATACAGGAAAGAGAATCTTGAGGAGAGCAAGTATTAGTTAATTTGAAAACAAGACAAAGCAAGTGGAGGTGTGACACTACTAGTAGCTTTTTAATTGAAAAATATCATCTCATTTCTCAAAACCAAATAACATAGTAGTTTTTTTTTTTTAAAGTCAGGTATCCTCCGCGCGCAACTGCAGAGACTAATCTCTAGAGCCGGGTAGGACCACAATGGCTGCGCGCAATTGCAGAGACTAATGCCCAAGACTGGATTCAAATCCAGGACCTTGGTTAAGCTGGACGAGACCCCTATCATCTCATTCCAGTGCTTTTGGATAACATAGTAGCTTTTTAATTTCATTTACAAATTTAAATTTTGTAAATGTGCCGGTTTGTTTGATTCCTATATTGCTCATACAAGTAAAAAAAAATGTAACTAACACTGCTTGTTATTGTTGGATGAGAGAGATGTATGGATCATCATTCCCTCTCCTTTGCATTATTGATAGTCAAAATATATTTTGAAACAAGTGAAAAATATGAAACTAATACTGCTTTGTGTTATAGAAAAAAACTTCAATTACACTCTCCTCCTCTCTTACGTTAAAATATACACCCACTATCTAGAGTAAATTATACTCCCCTCTCTTAAGGAAAATTGATTTTTTTAATTTTTTTCTAATTGTAAATATTTTAGTTTTGTAATTAAATTTTTTTTATTAAATAAATAATGACGTGGCAGCCATGTGTTCCCTATGTTAGTTGCCACGTCATTAAATGAGGGTCACGTAAGCTTTTTTGACAGAATAAATAAATAAATAAAATCCCCTTTCGACTAAATGTCTGAAATTTTTAAAATAGGGGGACTAAATGTTTAAGTTTAAAATAGAGAGAGACTAACTAACACTCCTAGCCCAGTGGTTCAGGCTCCTGCTGGGACGTGATGGGGGTCGATCCGGTTTGCTCCCGGGTTCGATTCCCGCCTACGTCAAATAGGGTGTTGGCCAGCGAAATGATTAAGAGCCCCAAGTAGCGAGCGCAGATTAGTCTTTCGTTGACAGCGTTGGGACACTGCGTGGGTCGCCTGCGAGGGTCCGATACCAAAAAAAAATAGCGAGACCAAATTTCTAAATTTTTGAGAATATATGAACTAAAACTATACCTTAGCCTTAATTATTAGACTTGTTTTGGCAAATTTTTATATTATTTTTTAGTGGGCAAAAATAAACTCATGTCATTTTACAAAATGAAACATTGAGGAGAAGTAAAGAATATTATTTTAAAGTCTAAACGTAGGATTCATATATTAATCAAAAAAAAATGGCAAAATTACACTAGAGGACCTTTAAGTTATTTATTTGTAACAAGTTGGACCTTTAAGTTTTTTTTGTAACAAATAGGCCCTTTTAATGATTTCTCTAGCTTATATATTTTGATGTAATGCTACTTTATATATTGTGACTACTCTAGCTTATGTATTTTGATGCAAACAAACATATTTTGGTGTATTTTGATGTAATGAACGATATTACATTTTACTAAAAGGGCCAACGGTGTCAACGTCGGGTAACTTAAAGGGCCTATTTGTTACAAAAGAAACTTAAAGGGCCAACTTGTTACAAATAAATAAGTTAAAGGTCCCCTGGTGTAATTTTGCCAAAAAAAATTAATGAAAAAAAGTTGGCCTGGTATATTTTGGGTTAAGAAAAAAAGCTTATATAGAGAGAAGTTAGAAACAAAAGCTATTCACAACGAAGGTATATATTATTATTTTATTATAATAATACCTAGAAAGATATTAAAGTATATTTGTTTAATTTATAAAAAATAATACATAACATAACTTATAATTCATTTAAAGCATTATTTTGTTTTTGTAGTTAGCTAGCTATGAACTGTGGCTTTGAATGATGCTTGGCAAATTGCAGAAACTAGCTACTTGATGTAATATGTCTTTCTCACCCTTCACTTAATTTCACTGTAAAAGTTTACAATTAAGGTACATACATGCATGTGATCACCAACTTTCATCCACTAATTAATAATCATATTTTATTTTATGGGTATGTATGTGACATTTAATTACAACCAACTCAAAACATAATTAATATATATATATATATATATATATATATATATATATATATATTTGACATTAAAATATTACCTTAAGAAAGGGAAGAAGAGAGGAAGAGAGTGCACTTCAACGGAAGACTTGAAAGGAGTAATGGAAGAGAGGGTTTTTCTAGTAAGAGAAAATTTTATTGTATTTTTGACTGTGTCTACAAAGAAGGCAGATGTGCCTTATATAGGAAAATAGAGGCTTACTATTTAAGCCGGTAAAGAGCTACTGTTACATTAGGTAGCCGGTAAACAAGGTGACAAAAAACACTATTAATGCCGGGTACACTGTGGGCCCCATAGGCGCATCAATAATGAATACAAACAACGAAAATTTAAAAAGCAAATAGTAAAAAGCATAATTTTGCTTTTGACTTAATTGTCTTCACGGAATCATGTCTTGGCCGAAATTATTGCTCTGCTGATGTCATGGCTTACGTTATCATTGTTGTCCTTTTCCTTTCTTGGTTTGCTGAGTCATTGACTGGATCATTCCATCCCAAAAATCTTCGGGAGTTGGGTTTTCTTCTTCCTGAGATTCTCCGGCCAGGCAATCAAATGCATTTGAGTCCATTGAACCTTGTGATGAGCTAGTCTTCATAGAAACATCTTCGTTTTTAACTTGGAAAGTTTTAAAGAACTGATTTTTCATGTGGTCAAGAGTTCTGACCATAATTTGCTCTTCAGTTTCATTTGGGTGAATCTTTTGGAAATAATTTTTTAAATTGGCTATTGAGAGCTCTTGAGAACTTTGTTCCTTTGTTTTACATTGATCATCAGCTATTGCTGTTTCGATCTTGGCCTCCATGTATTGAAGGTCTTCAGTCGCCATTCTACTCCACCATTTATAGAAGAAATTTCTTCTAAGAACAGGGATACTGTGATTATCCTGGGCTATAGTAATAGTCCATCTCCATATCCATGGGATTTGGAATTTAATAAAATATAAACACGGACCTTGTCCTGTGATCATTTTGGAGGCATTTTTCAAAATTAAGGGGCTATGATTGCACCAATTATCATATAAGTCTAGTATTTCTTCTGGCAAGATTTCCAGAGAAGGGCCAAATTTCACCCACCAATTATAAAACCAATTTGGTATAGGTTTCTCAACCACTTCTGGGTTGACACTAAAGAACCAAGAATGCTTGTTCTTTGGATTTTGGTAATAAAAAGCTAATGAAAAGGCTTGGATATAATCCCAATAGTTAAAATATACGTATTTTCCTTCAACAATTTTTATTGCCTTTTCTCCATTAGGATTTAATCCCCATTCTCTGGGTGACAGTACCTTATTAATATGGCACTTGCTGAAGTTTATAAAACTTTCTGGGTTATTATTTTGGTGGTGATGGGTAATTGTCACTGATTCAGTGGCTAGCAATAATATTTCCAAATGGGGTCTAGACTTACCATAGAGTCCTGGATATCCTCTTGATTCGAGGTATCTTGTTTTGATTGACCACCCATCATTAGGGGCCGAGTTTATGTCTGCTTCTTCGACGTACATAATGTCTTCTGTAACAGGGTTTTCAAAATACTCTGTTACTTCATGAGGTTCATTAACCGTTGCCTCTTTGTAAGATGGCGTTTTACCTGTTGAGGAAGAAGGAATATCTTCTTTCCTTGGGGGCGCAGGCAATTGCTGCAGATTTCTTGTCCTGTGGACTGTAGTCCAATCCGCTATTAGAGGAATGTTTGACTCTTGGTAGGGCAGCATATTGCTGCTCCCACGGCCTCGGCCACGGCCATAGCCACGACCTCTTCCCCTATTGGGGGTAGTCATTCACCCTGCAGGAAGTCACGGGTTAAATAGTCAGCAAGAGAATTATTTTCTCCTTTAATATATTGAATATCAAATTCAAAAACTGATAATTGGGCTTGCCAGTTTGCAAAAATTTGTTTTGCTCCAAGATTTTTAACATCTTTTTCAATAATTGATTTAGCTGAACTGCAATCAATTCTTAGCAAGAACTTTTGATTTAATAAGTCATCCTGAAATTTAGAAATGCATTTAATAATGGAGAGCATTTCTTTTTTAATAGTCGAATATTTCGACTGTGTTAGATTCCATTTTCCAGACGAGAATCTTACTAAAACCTCTTTATTGTTATCTGGGGTAACCTGTTTTAAGATACCTCCATATCCAATATTTGAGGCATCTGTTTCGACTATTTTGAAAAGCTTTGGGTTTGCTAAATTCAAACAAGGTAGACATTTAACCTTATTTTTAATTCTTTGGACAGCTAGGGAATGTTCTTCTGTCCAAGGCCCTGGATTTTTCCTAAGTCTACTGTAAAGGATAGCTGTATCCTGTGATAGATTTTCATAGTAATCAGAAATATAATTTAAGCTTCCTAAAAATCTTTGAAGCTGCTTCTTATCTGTAATAATATTGGGGAACTTTGAAGCAAACTCTATGCTTCTGCTGATAGGAACAATTGATCCTTGATCTATTCCATGCCCCAAAAATCTTCTTTTTGTCTGGAACAACTTCATTTTTGGGGCAGATAAAACTAGACCATTGTGTCTAACTAGATTTTTGAAAATTTTCAAGTGTTTCATGTGTTGGTCTACGGATTTTGAGAAGACTAACACATCGTCAATATAAACAATCATGAAATCGGAATAAGGATTGAAAATATCATTCATGATGTTTTGGAATTCAGAAGGAGCGTTCTTAAGACCAAAAGGGAGGACGTTCCATTCAAAGTGTCCAAACGGGACTGTAAAAGCTGTTTTGTATTTATCAGATTCATTGATCTGTATTTGCCAATATCCTGATTTCATATCAAATTTTGAAAAGATCAGGGCATCGTTAAGTCTATCTAATAAATCCTTTTTATTAGGAATTGGATATCTTATCCATTTAAGAACCTTATTAAGGGGTTTGTAATTAATAACTAATCTGGGAACACCTCGTTCCTGTTCAGCATTCTTATTAACATAAAAGGCTGTGCAACTCCAAGGTGATTTGGATTTTCTAATTAAACCTTTTTCTAAAAGGGAATTAATTTCTTTATACAAAGATCAAGATATTCTTGATTCATTTGGGCTGGTCTAGCCTTAGTAGGAATTTGACTTTCATTAAAGTCATCTATATAGGGTAAGGAGATGATGTGTTGCTTTCTATTCCAGAAAGCTTTAGGTAAATCATTACATACATCTGCCTTGAACTGTTGTTCAACGTTTCTAATTTGTCTTTTAGTCTCATCTTTGCTAAGACGATCATTGATATTGAGGATATTAACTTCACTTTTAAGAAAACATAACTATTTTTCCTTATTGAGGAGAATATCTTTAACCTCATTTAACATTCTAGTTTGAGGATCGGTAATAAATTCAAAAATAATTTTTTTTATTGTTAATAATGGTGGTAATACCATTTTGATCAATATTTTTCATAGGCATGATATTATGCAAAAAGGGAGTTCCTAGTATAATCCTATGTGTCAAATTTTTGACTAAAATGAATGATGTCGGTAAACAAACATCTTGGTTGCAAATATATGCGTTAGATAGTTTATAATTAACTTGTAACCTATCCCCACCAGTCTGGGTTAAGGCTTGTGTGGTTTTCGAAAAATATTTAGTAGGGATAATTCCCTCTTGTATGCAATTAAGATCAGCTCCGCTATCTATTAGAGCTATTTCATTTTCCAAAATAAAATTTCTGCTAATAACTAGAGTTACTTTGACAAACCATTTTTGTGAGGTTACTCTATCTAAAAGAGATAAATAGTTATTACTAGTGGAAGTGATTTCTTCTACGTTGGAAGGGATTCCTTCAATTTGTTTTGGAATTTCTAATAAAGAAATCCTTTGGGACAAGATATTATTATCTTTTCTAATCTGAGATATTTCAGATTTTAAGAGATTTATTTCTCTTTTCAAGTCCATGGTAGAAACAGGTGTTTCTTTAATATTGGATTGTCTGAATCTTGATAATACCTCACCTATTTGGTAAAGTGCCTCTATGATTAGAGGAGATTCTTTCTTCACATTTTCCTTTATTAGGAAATTGATCATTTTTCTTTTCAGATCATTATCTGAAATAGTTTCCAAAGCCTTTAAGGCTTCATCTTGTTCTGCTGTGAGAACATTTAATCCATTCATATCAACAATGGATTTCCAATAATTTAGTTCATTGCATTGACAATCATTATCGTCAGTAGAAGAAGACTCCGAAGAGGTATCATTGATAACCTCTATATCTTCATTTGAAGATTCTTGTTCTGATTCAGAACTAATTAATAAGACTTTTTCCAATTGGGTCCTTAATTGGTCGTCCTCAATGTCATTCAGGGCTTTTTTGGTCCAACATTGATTGGCATAATGTCCCATCTTGCCGCATTTATGGCAAGTAATGTCCAAATTTTTGGCTTTTCTTTTGCCTTTGCTTTGGTAGGGCTTATCTTTTGGCCTGTTTTTGTAATAATTCCTCTTATATCTTTTCTTTTGAGGAGATTTATAAAACCCACTTGTCTTGTCTTTATTCTTTTTATAAAACCTATTATTAATAGTCCTTTGTTTTTTATCTTTTAAGCCTGGAGGCTTATCAATATCAAAAGCAAATTGTTCACAGAACTCACCTAATTGGTGTTTTTCAGATAGCTTTTGCTTTTTTAATTGATTTTTTAGCTTTATGTCATTACATAGAGCCAATCCTTCGTTGATACAAGTACTAATAACTTGGCCATAGGTCAAGTCAGCATAATTAATAATAATGCCATCATTTTTTATTCTTAAAGATTGTCTGACTTTTTCAGCAAAAAGATAAGGTAGACCATCTACAAATTTAGACTTCCAGTGAGTAGAGTTAGGGTTATCTAATTGAAAAACCCTTGACAAGAAAGTATCTTTATACCATCTAAAATGGGTTAAAGAGGGACATCTTAAAATCTAAAGGAGAGTTTGTAATTTTTATCCTATAGGAATATTGGTTCCTACAAAATGTTGTAAGATGGAAAGACATAAGGTATAAACAGCATCCTCCTCACCAGAGGTGGAAGTAATATTGCTGGTATTCTCTTCAATTTTAATTTCTTTCTTATGAGAAAGAATTTCTTTCTTTTGGGTATCCGTGAGATAATGATCCCACCAGCCTCTTAATTGGCCAACGAAACCAGTAGCTATAAAGGATGCTATGGAACTGTCAAAGTTTCCATGCTGTTTACAAACAGTGGAATACATAATCATTCTATGTATAGTATCTATTATTTGTTTGTCATTTAGGCCATCAATATTCCATTCATAAATGGCCTTGCCAGAATAGGAATTCTGATATGGTTCATTATCTTCAAAAAGAAGGTCTTGAGGAGAAGGCCTTTTATAGTAATACTTCTCTATGGACTTAGAAGTATATACGGGATTGATACTGTCATTTTTATTAATGTCATGACTATTAAACATTCTAGTCAACTCGTCAATATTATTGATGCTATCACTTTCCTCTGAACTAATTTCAGAAGTATCTGGATTTTCCTTTTGGGATAAAACATTTAATTTTAAATCCTTTAATTTTCGCTCTAAAATACGAGTAAACTCAGTGTTATTATCCTCCATTCTAAAACCTTCTACTGATAGAGGAGGTTGAATTATGGGAGTTTCAGTAATTATAGGGGCTTTCGACCCACCCATTTGTTCCAAAATTAATTTTTGTTGAGAAATTTGTTTTTCAACTACGTCCTTTAAAGATAATAGATCCTTTTCAAGAGAAATAAATTGCTCCCCCAGACATATAAGAAAAGCATTTGTATAGTTCTGGGATCTAACTATGGAATTCAATTCTTTGATAGTAACATGGTTACTTTCTATTTTCTGTAAAGTGAGAAAAGCATTGGCTTCAGCATTTTGGCCTAAAGTAATAGTCTGTTTAGGAGGAAAAAGGGAACTGATTTTTTCTCCTTTAGTGGTCTCCCATGTCTTTGATTGAAGAACCAAAATTTCACTTTTAATCTTATTATTAAAATAATTTACAAACCATTTAACAAAAGGAATATAATTCTGAGTTATAGTTAACTCCTCATAATAATCATCTTTGAACCTATTAAGTTCAGGGGATGAGAACTTTTTAAAATACCACTGTCTAAATTGGGCATTTCTATCATGTTGGAACTCATTATTAATGAGTTCTCTCATCTTGCACCCTGGGGAGAAATCTATGAGTTCTGTCATCATAAATGAAAACTCATTTCTGATTGAGTAGGTGATTCTCTACTCTGAGGTTGATTTTTCTGGTAAATTCCATGGGGAATCTTATTCTCACTAATTCTTATGTTTTCTACTGTCTCTATTTCTTCTATTGGGTGAGAACTAGAGGCTCTATTTAGTTCAGTGGGAGTTGTATAAAACTCGTTAACTGAATGTTGATAACAATCAAATATGATTGTTATTACCTCTTATTTCAAGCTTAAATCATTGTTATGTCTCAAGCAATTTAGTGATTAATGTTGTAAATAGGTTAGTTTAGAATAATTAAAGGTGCAAGCTGAATTATGTTATTAATGGGCACTTTGGTGCCCAAATTGTGTTTTAATGTGTTTGTTTAATTGCTGCAGCACCTGTTGTGGCAGCATTGCCATTTTACGCAACATGAGAGAGAATGTAGCAAGAAACACGGAAATCAAGGCAAGGACAGCTGTCAGCGTGTGTCATGCGTGGGTGTGCGTGCCAATCATTGGTGATGCGTGAATGACCTAGGGTTTTGGGCAAAAAGGACATTGTGCCTTGAAAAGGACAAAATGTGCCTCCACCATTTAGGGTTTCTCTCATCCCAAGGCCTTCCCTATATAAAGGCACTCACCCCCAGAATTAGGTCAACCCGAAATTCAGAGGTATAGGAATAGCCTTTGGATTTCGTGCCTCCATTGTTACTTAGAATCAATTGCTGGGATATTGATTGCTGCAGCAACGTTAGATCTACTTCAACTTCGAAGGAGCTACATTTTGAGAGCTGGAATTGCTTGGTGGATTACCATTGAAGCTGTCTCAGTATCAAGACTTGTAGTTGAACTTCTCTTCTCGGGTTTTAGTATGAAATTTCTACTTCCCTTGATGTTTAGTTTAGTTGTAATGTTGTGTAAGCTCAATATGAGCTAAACCTCTGTAGTTGGGATGCTTTTATGAATTTAATGAAGTTACTTTGATTTTAATGCTTGTGTTATTGTGTTGAGCACTTTATCTTGTGTGTTTTAATTTATCCATCTTAAATTAGGATTGGCCGTCTAATCTAGGTAGAAATACACTCTCAGGAATGGTTTGTATTTAGATCTTCACAAGATAACATGGTATGTTGCACTATTAGGAATACATGTGCTCCTTGCTTGAGTTCTAGGAATAGAAGAGGCATAAGCCATGAGATACAACACTTAGGTGTAAAGCTGCTTGTTCTTCAGTAGCCTAGGGTAATAATCATTCTCTGTTAGTTAGGAATACGTCAGAGTAACTAAAGCCTAGTGTATTGCATTAAGGAATTATGCGCATTGCGGCAGCATCTAGTGCTGCAGCACTTAACACAGCATTCTGATCATTGTAGTGGATTTATTGACATATTGCATCTCAACTTGTCCCAAATCTGATTTCCCCTACCCTAATACCTTTTTAGTTGTTTGTTACTTGTTACCCAACCAATTGTGTGTCATTTACTTTTGTTACTAAAATCACTAATTGTTACTTTGATTAAACTCTTGTTTGGCAAATTAATCCTCGTGGGAACGATCTCTACTTTCATTATATTACTTGTTACAATTGTGTACACTTGCACAAAAGAACGTTCACGTTTTCAAGCAACAAATGTCTCTCTGAAAGACTTCTAGGAACTCTAATGATTCTTTTGGGGTTAAATTTTATTTCTATGTCCCCTTCATTAGTCTGAATTATTTGATCTATATCCCTATTTAGGATAGGTTCAGGTTCTACAGCTTGGGGTAGAGACCATGTTTCTGGAAAATTTATTTCATTCCATTTTATTAGTCTATTTGTAACTATATTTGAAGTTAGCAAATTAGTTTGGACAAGGGTAGTTGTCCCTGGGAAAGATATTTGCTTAACCTTTGGATTAAGTGTATTTAACACTTTATAATAGACTCTATAACATATTGCTATAACCTCGCTGCCCGGTTTAAAATTATAACCATTAGTGTGTATAGTGAGCTGTATAGCATCAAGTAAATTCTTGTCAGATAAAGACAAACTCAGATTGGGAGAAACATCAAAATAAACAGGACCATGACATAAGCTGGTTTCAATTAAAGCAGCTAAGGATGATTTGGAGTCTTTACTTCTACCATCTCTGACATATGCCATAATGCTAGAATTTAAACCCAATAAAGTTAAAGGTTTAAAAGCAATCTGAACAAGTCCAATATGGATAAAATTATAGTCCTTAAAGGGAAATAAGTCCTTTTTACTTAACAATTTTATGGTCTGAGTATTATCAGAAACTTGTATTGTTTGTTCTATGGTTTTCACAGCATAGCGAGACATAATATCAAACATACCAAATTTGTATATTTGTTTTGAAGGAACAGATGGAATTGTCCATCTATTTAATTGATCCAAATTTTTTGGATATTCAACTAATTCTTCATTTTTTATTGAATTCTCTTGATGATTATAATCATCTATATCCATGATAAAGGCTAAGATAGTTGTGGTTAGTCGGAAAACAGAACCAGACCTTAATAAACTGATTGAACTTATGAACTTATTATTTTCTCAACGTCTTATCTGCCATCTTTGCAAACAGTAAACTGTTTAACTATCAACCCTGAGGGATAGAAGGATTTCTCCTAAATCAAAGATGTCAAATGTTTTTTAGCAAAAATTTTCTTTCCTGGAAAATCATCTTTACTATCCCAACCTCTGGGGAAAAACGATGATATAAAGAAGAAAACACTAAAAACATTTTTTGTTTTTGAAAACACAAAAAGACGGTGCTAACATATTAAGTTCATAGGAAGGACCAGTTTACATGGCTCTGATACCATGTAAACTCTCTTCCATTATTCCTTTCAAGTCTTCCGTTGAAGTGCACTCTCTTCCTCTCTTCTTCCCTTTCTTAAGGTAATATTTTAATGTCAATTACTAGCTAAAGAACTAGTTGTGGTAATTAATATTAATATTAATTATGCTGACTTGACCTATGGCCAAGTTATTAGTACTTGTATCAACGAAGGATTGGCTCTATGTAATGACATAAAGCTAAAAAATCAATTAAAAAAGCAAAAGCTATCTGAAAAACACCAATTAGGTGAGTTCTGTGAACAATTTGCTTTTGATATTGATAAGCCTCCAGGCTTAAAAGATAAAAAACAAAGGACTATTAATAATAGGTTTTATAAAAAGAATAAAGACAAGACAAGTGGGTTTTATAAATCTCCTCAAAAGAAAAGATATAAGAGGAATTATTACAAAAACAGGCCAAAAGATAAGCCCTACCAAAGCAAAGGCAAAAGAAAAGCCAAAAATTTGGACATTACTTGCCATAAATGCGGCAAGATGGGACATTATGCCAATCAATGTTGGACCAAAAAAGCCCTGAATGACATTGAGGACGACCAATTAAGGACCCAATTGGAAAAAGTCTTATTAATTAGTTCTGAATCAGAACAAGAATCTTCAAATGAAGATATAGAGGTTATCAATGATACCTCTTCGGAGTCTTCTTCTACTGACGATAATGATTGTCAATGCAATGAACTAAATTATTGGAAATCCATTGTTGATATGAATGGATTAAATGTTCTCACAGCAGAACAAGATGAAGCCTTAAAGGCTTTGGAAACTATTTCAGATAATGATCTGAAAAGAAAAATGATCAATTTCCTAATAAAGGAAAATGTGAAGAAAGAATCTCCTCTAATCATAGAGGCACTTTACCAAATAGGTGAGGTATTATCAAGATTCAGACAATCCAATATTAAAGAAACACCTGTTTCTACCATGGACTTGAAAAGAGAAATAAATCTCTTAAAATCTGAAATATCTCAGATTAGAAAAGATAATAATATCTTGTCCCAAAGGATTTCTTTATTAGAAATTCCAAAACAAATTGAAGGAATCCCTTCCAACGTAGAAGAAATCACTTCCACTAGTAATAACTATTTATCTCTTTTAGATAGAGTAACCTCACAAAAATGGTTTGTCAAAGTAACTCTAGTTATTAGCAGAAATTTTATTTTGGAAAATGAAATAGCTCTAATAGATAGCGGAGCTGATCTTAATTGCATACAAGAGGGAATTATCCCTACTAAATATTTTTCGAAAACCACACAAGCCTTAACTCAGGCTGGTGGGGATAGGTTACAAGTTAATTATAAACTATCTAACGCATATATTTGCAACCAAGATGTTTGTTTACCGACATCATTCATTTTAGTCAAAAATTTGACACATAGGATTATACTAGGAACTCCCTTTTTGCATAATATCATGCCTATGAAAAATATTGATCAAAATGGTATTACCACCATTATTAACAATAAAAAAAATTATTTTTGAATTTATTACCGATCCTCAAACTAGAATGTTAAATGAGGTTAAAGATATTCTCCTCAATAAGGAAAAATAGTTATGTTTTCTTAAAAGTGAAGTTAATATCCTCAATATCAATGATCGTCTTAGCAAAGATGAGACTAAAAGACAAATTAGAAACGTTGAACAACAGTTCAAGGCAGATGTATGTAATGATTTACCTAATGCTTTCTGGAATAGAAAGCAACACATCATCTCCTTACCCTATATAGATGACTTTAATGAAAGTCAAATTCCTACTAAGGCTAGACCAGCCCAAATGAATCAAGAATATCTTGATCTTTGTATAAAGGAAATTAATTCCCTTTTAGAAAAAGGTTTAATTAGAAAATCCAAATCACCTTGGAGTTGCACAGCCTTTTATGTTAATAAGAATGCTGAACAGGAACGAGGTGTTCCCAGATTAGTTATTAATTACAAACCCCTTAATAAGGTTCTGAAATGGATAAGATATCCAATTCCTAATAAAAAGGATTTATTAGATAGACTTAACGATGCCCTGATCTTTTCAAAATTTGATATGAAATCAGGATATTGGCAAATACAGATCAATGAATCTGATAAATACAAAACAGCTTTTACAGTCCCGTTTGGACACTTTGAATGGAACGTCCTCCCTTTTGGTCTTAAGAACGCTCCTTCTGAATTCCAAAACATCATGAATGATATTTTCAATCCTTATTCCGATTTCATGATTGTTTATATTGACGATGTGTTAGTCTTCTCAAAATCCGTAGACCAACACATGAAACACTTGAAAATTTTCAAAAATCTAGTTAGACACAATGGTCTAGTTTTATCTGCCCCAAAAATGAAGTTGTTCCAGACAAAAACAAGATTTTTGGGGCATGAAATAGATCAAGGATCAATTGTTCCTATCAGCAGAAGCATAGAGTTTGCTTCAAAGTTCCCCAATATTATTACAGATAAGAAGCAGCTTCAAAGATTTTTAGGAAGCTTAAATTATATTTCTGATTACTATGAAAATCTATCACAGGATACAGCTATCCTTTACAGTAGACTTAGGAAAAATCCAGGGCCTTGGACAGAAGAACATTCCCTAGCTGTCCAAAGAATTAAAAATAAGGTTAAATGTCTACCTTGTTTGAATTTAGCAAACCCAAAGCTTTTCAAAATAGTCGAAACAGATGCCTCAAATATTGGATATGGAGGTATCTTAAAACAGGTTACCCCAGATAACAATAAAGAGGTTTTAGTAAGATTCTCGTCTGGAAAATGGAATCTAACACAGTCGAAATATTCGACTATTAAAAAAGAAATGCTCTCCATTATTAAATGCATTTCTAAATTTCAGGATGACTTATTAAATCAAAAGTTCTTGCTAAGAATTGATTGCAGTTCAGCTAAATCAATTATTGAAAAAGATGTTAAAAATCTTGGAGCAAAACAAATTTTTGCAAACTGGCAAGCCCAATTATCAGTTTTTGAATTTGATATTCAATATATTAAAGGAGAAAATAATTCTCTTGCTGACTATTTAACCCGTGACTTCCTGCAGGGTGAATGACTACCCCCAATAGGGGAAGAGGTCGTGGCTATGGCCGTGGCCGAGGCCGTGGGAGCAGCAATATGCTGCCCTACCAAGAGTCAAACATTCCTCTAATAGGGGATTGGACTACAGTCCACAGGACAAGAAATCTGCAGCAATTGCCTGCGCCCCCAAGGAAAGAAGATATTCCTTCTTCCTCAACAGGTAAAACGCCATCTTACAAAGAGGCAACGGTTAATGAACCTCATGAAGTAACAGAGTATTTTGAAAACCCTGTTACAGAAGACATTATGTACGTCGAAGAAGCAGACATAAACTCGGCCCCTAATGATGGGTGGTCAATCAAAACAAGATACCTCGAATCAAGAGGATATCCAGGACTCTATGGTAAGTCTAGACCCCATTTGGAAATATTATTGCTAGCCACTGAATCAGTGACAATTACCCATCACCACCAAAATAATAACCCAGAAAGTTTTATAAACTTCAGCAAGTGCCATATTAATAAGGTACTGTCACCCAGAGAATGGGGATTAAATCCTAATGGAGAAAAGGCAATAAAAATTGCCGAAGGAAAATACGTATATTTTAACTATTGGGATTATATCCAAGCCTTTTCATTAGCTTTTTATTACCAAAATCCAAAGAACAAGCATTCTTGGTTCTTTAGTGTCAACCCAGAAGTGGTTGAGAAACCTATACCAAATTGGTTTTATAATTGGTGGGTGAAATTTGGCCCTTCTCTGGAAATCTTGCCAGAAGAAATACTAGACTTATATGATAAATGGTGCAATCATAGCCCCTTAATTTTGAAAAATGCCTCCAAAATGATCACAGGACAAGGTCCGTGTTTATATTTTATTAAATTCCAAATCCCATGGATATGGAGATGGACTATTACTATAGCCCAGGATAATCACAGTATCCCTGTTCTTAGAAGAAATTTCTTCTATAAATGGTGGAGTAGAATGGCGACTGAAGACCTTCAATACATGGAGGCCAAGATCGAAACAGCAATAGCTGATGATCAATGTAAAACAAAGGAACAAAGTTCTCAAGAGCTCTCAATAGCCAATTTAAAAAATTATTTCCAAAAGATTCACCCAAATGAAACTGAAGAGCAAATTATGGTCAGAACTCTTGACCACATGAAAAATCAGTTCTTTAAAACTTTCCAAGTTAAAAACGAAGATGTTTCTATGAAGACTAGCTCATCACAAGGTTCAATGGACTCAAATGCATTTGATTGCCTGGCCGGAGAATCTCAGGAAGAAGAAAACCCAACTCCCGAAGATTTTTGGGATGGAATGATCCAGTCAATGACTCAGCAAACCAAGAAAGGAAAAGGACAACAATGATAACGTAAGCCATGACATCAGCAGAGCAATAATTTCTGCCAAGACATGATTCCGTGAAGACAATTAAGTCAAAAGCAAAATTATGCTTTTTACTATTTGCTTTTTAAATTTTCGTCGTTTGTATTAATTATTGATGTGCCTATGGGGCCCACAGTGTACCCGGCATTAATAGTGTTTTTTGTCACCTTGTTTACCGGCTACCTAATGTAACAGTAGCTCTTTACCGGCTTAAATAGTAAGCCTCTATTTTCCTATATAAGGCACATCTGCCTTCTTTGTAGACACAGTCAAAAATACAATAAAATTTTCTCTTACTAGAAAAACCCTCTCTTCCATTACTCCTTTCAAGTCTTCCGTTGAAGTGCACTCTCTTCCTCTCTTCTTCCCTTTCTTAAGGTAATATTTTAATGTCAATTACTAGCTAAAGAACTAGTTGTGGTAAGTCGTTTACATGGTATCAGAGCCATGTAAACTGGTCCTTCCTATGAACTTAATATGTTAGCACCGTCTTTTTGTGTTTTCAAAAACAAAAAATGTTTTTAGTGTTTTCTTCTTTATATCATCGTTTTTCCCCAGAGGTTGGGATTGTAAAGATGATTTTCCAGGAAAGAAAATTTTTGCTAAAAAACATTTGACATCTTTGATTTAGGAGAAATCCTTCTATCCCTAAGGGTTGATAGTTAAACAGTTTACTGTTTGCAAAGATGGCAGATAAGACGTTGAGAAAATAATAAGTTCATAAGTTCAATCAGTTTATTAAGGTCTGGTTCTGTTTTCCGACTAACCACAACTATCTTAGCCTTTATCATGGATATAGATGATTATAATCATCAAGAGAATTCAATAAAAAAATGAAGAATTAGTTGAATATCCAAAAAATTTGGATCTATTAAATAGATGGACAATTCCATCTGTTCCTTCAAAACAAATATACAAATTTGGTATGTTTGATATTATGTCTCGCTATGCTGTGAAAACCATAGAACAAACAATACAAGTTTCTGATAATACTCAGACCATAAAATTGTTAAGTAAAAAGGACTTACTTCCCTTTAAGGACTATAATTTTATCCATATTGGACTTGTTCAGATTGCTTTTAAACCTTTAACTTTATTGGGTTTAAATTCTAGCATTATGGCATATGTCAGAGATGGTAGAAGTAAAGACTTCAAATCATCCTTAGCTGCTTTAATTGAAACCAGCTTATGTCATGGTCCTGTTTATTTTGATGTTTCTCCCAATCTGAGTTTGTCTTTATCTGACAAGAATTTACTTGATGTTATACAGCTCACTATACACACTAATGGTTATAATTTTAAACCGGGCAGCGAGGTTATAGCATTATGTTATAGAGTCTATTATAAAGTGTTAAATACACTTAATCCAAAGGTTAAGCAAATATCTTTCCCAGGGACAACTACCCTTGTCCAAACTAATTTGCTAACTTCAAATATAGTTACAAATAGACTAATAAAATGGAATGAAATAAATTTTCCAGAAACATGGTCTCTACCCCAAGCTGTAGAACCTGAACCTATCCTAAATAGGGATATAGATCAAATAATTCAGACTAATGAAGGGGACATAGAAATAAAATTTAACCCCAAAAGAATCATTAGAATTCCTAGAAGTCTTTCAGAGAGACATTCAGTTAGCGAGTTTTATACAACTCCCACTGAACTAAATAGAGCCTCTAGTTCTCACCCAATAGAAGAAATAGAGACAGTAGAAAACATAAGAATTAGTGAGAATAAGATTCCCCATGGAATTTACCAGAAAAATCAACCTCAGAGTAGAGAATCACCTACTCAATCAGAAATTAGTTTTCATTTATGATGACAGAACTCATAGATTTCTCCCCAGGGTGCAAGATGAGAGAACTCATTAATAATGAGTTCCAACATGATAGAAATGCCCAATTTAGACAGTGGTATTTTAAAAAGTTCTCATCCCCTGAACTTAATAGGTTCAAAGATGATTATTATGAGGAGTTAACTATAACTCAGAATTATATTCCTTTTGTTAAATGGTTTGTAAATTATTTTAATAATAAGATTAAAAGTGAAATTTTGGTTCTTCAATCAAAGACATGGGAGACCACTAAAGGAGAAAAAATCAGTTCCCTTTTTCCTCCTAAACAGACTATTACTTTAGGCCAAAATGCTGAAGCCAATGCTTTTCTCACTTTACAGAAAATAGAAAGTAACCATGTTACTATCAAAGAATTGAATTCCATAGTTAGATCCCAGAACTATACAAATGCTTTTCTTATATGTCTGGGGGAGCAATTTATTTCTCTTGAAAAGGATCTATTATCTTTAAAGGACGTAGTTGAAAAACAAATTTCTCAACAAAAATTAATTTTGGAACAAATGGGTGGGTCGAAAGCCCCTATAATTACTGAAACTCCCATAATTCAACCTCCTCTATCAGTAGAAGGTTTTAGAATGGAGGATAATAACACTGAGTTTACTCGTATTTTAGAGCGAAAATTAAAGGATTTAAAATTAAATGTTTTATCCCAAAAGGAAAATCCAGATACTTCTGAAATTAGTTCAGTGGAAAGTGATAGCATCAATAATATTGACGAGTTGACTAGAATGTTTAATAGTCATGACATTAATAAAAATGACAGTATCAATCCCGTATATACTTCTAAGTCCATAGAGAAGTATTACTATAAAAGGCCTTCTCCTCAAGACCTTCTTTTTGAAGAGAATGAACCATATCAGAATTCCTATTCTGGCAAGGCCATTTATGAATGGAATATTGATGGCCTAAATGACAAACAAATAATAGATACTATACATAGAATGATTATGTATTCCACTGTTTGTAAACAGCATGGAAACTTTGACAGTTCCATAGCATCCTTTATAGCTACTGGTTTCGTTGGCCAATTAAGAGGCTGGTGGGATCATTATATCACGGATACCCAAAAGAAAGAATTCTTTCTCATAAGAAAGAAATTAAAATTGAAGAGAATACCAGCAATATTACTTCCATCTCTGGTGAGGAGGATGCTGTTTATACCTTATGTCTTTCCATCTTACAACATTTTGTAGGAACCAATATTCCTATAGGAGAAAAATTACAAACTCTCCTTCAGATTTTAAGATGTCCCTCTTTAACCCATTTTAGATGGTATAAAGATACTTTCTTGTCAAGGGTTTTTCAATTAGATAACCCTAACTCTACTCACTGGAAGTCTAAATTTGTAGATGGTCTACCTTATCTTTTTGCTGAAAAAGTCAGACAATCTTTAAGAATAAAAAATGATGGCATTATTATTAATTATGCTGACTTGACCTATGGCCAAGTTATTAGTACTTGTATCAACGAAGGATTGGCTCTATGTAATGACATAAAGCTAAAAAATCAATTAAAAAAGCAAAAGCTATCTGAAAAACACCAATTAGGTGAGTTCTGTGAACAATTTGCTTTTGATAATGATAAGCCTCCAGGCTTAAAAGATAAAAAACAAAGGACTATTAATAATAGGTTTTATAAAAAGAATAAAGACAAGACAAGTGGGTTTTATAAATCTCCTCAAAAGAAAAGATATAAGAGGAATTATTACAAAAACAGGCCAAAAGATAAGCCCTACCAAAGCAAAGGCAAAAGAAAAGCCAAAAATTTGGACATTACTTGCCATAAATGCGGCAAGATGGGACATTATGCCAATCAATGTTGGACCAAAAAAGCCCTGAATGACATTGAGGACGACCAATTAAGGACCCAATTGGAAAAAGTCTTATTAATTAGTTCTGAATCAGAACAAGAATCTTCAAATGAAGATATAGAGGTTATCAATGATACATCTTCGGAGTCTTCTTCTACTGACAATAATGATTGTCAATGCAATGAACTAAATTATTGGAAATCCATTGTTGATATGAATGGATTAAATGTTCTCACAGCAGAACAAGATGAAGCCTTAAAGGCTTTGGAAACTATTTCAGATAATGATCTGAAAAGAAAAATGATCAATTTCCTAATAAAGGAAAATGTGAAGAAAGAATCTCCTCTAATCATAGAGGCACTTTACCAAATAGGTGAGGTATTATCAAGATTCAGACAATCCAATATTAAAGAAACACCTGTTTCTACCATGGACTTGAAAAGAGAAATAAATCTCTTAAAATCTGAAATATCTCAGATTAGAAAAGATAATAATATCTTGTCCCAAAGGATTTCTTTATTAGAAATTCCAAAACAAATTGAAGGAATCCCTTCCAACGTAGAAGAAATCACTTCCACTAGTAATAACTATTTATCTCTTTTAGACAGAGTAACCTCACAAAAATGGTTTGTCAAATTAACTCTAGTTATTAGCAGAAATTTTATTTTGGAAAATGAAATAGCTCTAATAGATAGCGGAGCTGATCTTAATTGCATACAAGAGGGAATTATCCCTACTAAATATTTTTCGAAAACCACACAAGCCTTAACTCAGGCTGGTGGGGATAGGTTACAAGTTAATTATAAACTATCTAACGCATATATTTGCAACCAAGATGTTTGTTTACCGACATCATTCATTTTAGTCAAAAAATTGACACATAGGATTATACTAGGAACTCCCTTTTTGCATAATATCATGCCTATGAAAAATATTGATCAAAATGGTATTACCACCATTATTAACAATAAAAAAAATTATTTTTGAATTTATTACCGATCCTCAAACTAGAATGTTAAATGAGGTTAAAGATATTCTCCTCAATAAGGAAAAACAGTTATGTTTTCTTAAAAGTGAAGTTAATATCCTCAATATCAATGATCGTCTTAGCAAAGATGAGACTAAAAGACAAATTAGAAACGTTGAACAACAGTTCAAGGCAGATGTATGTAATGATTTACCTAATGCTTTCTGGAATAGAAAGCAACACATCATCTCCTTACCCAATATAGATGACTTTAATGAAAGTCAAATTCCTACTAAGGCTAGACCAGCCCAAATGAATCAAGAATATCTTGATCTTTGTAAAAAGGAAATTAATTCCCTTTTAGAAAAAGGTTTAATTAGAAAATCCAAATCACCTTGGAGTTGCACAGCCTTTTATGTTAATAAGAATGCTGAACAGGAACGAGGTGTTCCCAGATTAGTTACTAATTACAAACCCCTTAATAAGGTTCTGAAATGGATAAGATATCCAATTCCTAATAAAAAGGATTTATTAGATAGACTTAACGATGCCCTGATCTTTTCAAAATTTGATATGAAATCAGGATATTGGCAAATACAGATCAATGAATCTGATAAATACAAAACAGCTTTTACAGTCCCGTTTGGACACTTTGAATGGAACGTCGTCTCTTTTGGTCTTAAGAACGCTCCTTCTGAATTCCAAAACATCATGAATGATATTTTCAATCCTTATTCCGATTTCATGATTGTTTATATTGACGATGTGTTAGTCTTCTCAAAATCCGCCGACCAACACATGAAACACTTGAAAATTTTCAAAAATCTAGTTAGACACAATGGTCTAGTTTTATCTGCCCCAAAAATGAAGTTGTTCCAGACAAAAACAAGATTTTTGGGCCATGAAATAGATCAAGGAACAATTGTTCCTATCAGCAGAAGCATAGAGTTTGCTTCAAAGTTCCCCAATATTATTACAGATAAGAAGCAGCTTCAAAGATTTTTAGGAAGCTTAAATTATACTTCTGATTACTATGAAAATCTATCACAGGATACAGCTATCCTTTACAGTAGACTTAGGAAAAATCCAGGGCCTTGGACAGAAGAACATTCCCTAGCTGTCCAAAGAATTAAAAATAAGGTTAAATGTCTACCTTGTTTGAATTTAGCAAACCCAAAGCTTTTCAAAATAGTTGAAACAGATGCCTCAAATATTGGACATGGAGGTATCTTAAAACAGGTTACCCCAGATAACAATAAAGAGGTTTTAGTAAGATTCTCGTCTGGAAAATGGAATCTAACACAGTCGAAATATTCGACTACTAAAAAAGAAATGCTCTCCATTATTAAATGCATTTCTAAATTTCAGGATGACTTATTAAATCAAAAGTTCTTGCTAAGAATTGATTGCAGTTCAGCTAAATCAATTATTGAAAAAGATGTTAAAAATCTTGGAGCAAAACAAATTTTTGCAAACTGGCAAGCCCAATTATCAGTTTTTGAATTTGATATTCAATATATTAAAGGAGAAAATAATTCTCTTGCTGACTATTTAACCCGTGACTTCCTGCAGGGTGAATGACTACCCCCAATAGGGGAAGAGGTCGTGGCTATGGCCGTGGCCGAGGCCGTGGGAGCAGCAATATGCTGCCCTACCAAGAGTCAAACATTCCTCTAATAGGGGATTGGACTACAGTCCACAGGACAAGAAATCTGCAGCAATTGCCTGCGCCCCCAAGGAAAGAAGATATTCCTTCTTCCTCAACAGGTAAAACGCCATCTTACAAAGAGGCAACGGTTAATGAACCTCATGAAGTAACAGAGTATTTTGAAAACCCTGTTACAGAAGACATTATGTACGTCGAAGAAGCAGACATAAACTCGGCCCCTAATGATGGGTGGTCAATCAAAACAAGATACCTCGAATCAAGAGGATATCCAGGACTCTATGGTAAGTCTAGACCCCATTTGGAAATATTATTGCTAGCCACTGAATCAGTGACAATTACCCATCACCACCAAAATAATAACCCAGAAAGTTTTATAAACTTCAGCAAGTGCCATATTAATAAGGTACTGTCACCCAGAGAATGGGGATTAAATCCTAATGGAGAAAAGGCAATAAAAATTGCCGAAGGAAAATACGTATATTTTAACTATTGGGATTATATCCAAGCCTTTTCATTAGCTTTTTATTACCAAAATCCAAAGAACAAGCATTCTTGGTTCTTTAGTGTCAACCCAGAAGTGGTTGAGAAACCTATACCAAATTGGTTTTATAATTGGTGGGTGAAATTTGGCCCTTCTCTGGAAATCTTGCCAGAAGAAATACTAGACTTATATGATAAATGGTGCAATCATAGCCCCTTAATTTTGAAAAATGCCTCCAAAATGATCACAGGACAAGGTCCGTGTTTATATTTTATTAAATTCCAAATCCCATGGATATGGAGATGGACTATTACTATAGCCCAGGATAATCACAGTATCCCTGTTCTTAGAAGAAATTTCTTCTATAAATGGTGGAGTAGAATGGCGACTGAAGACCTTCAATACATGGAGGCCAAGATCGAAACAGCAATAGCTGATGATCAATGTAAAACAAAGGAACAAAGTTCTCAAGAGCTCTCAATAGCCAATTTAAAAAATTATTTCCAAAAGATTCACCCAAATGAAACTGAAGAGCAAATTATGGTCAGAACTCTTGACCACATGAAAAATCAGTTCTTTAAAACTTTCCAAGTTAAAAACGAAGATGTTTCTATGAAGACTAGCTCATCACAAGGTTCAATGGACTCAAATGCATTTGATTGCCTGGCCGGAGAATCTCAGGAAGAAGAAAACCCAACTCCCGAAGATTTTTGGGATGGAATGATCCAGTCAATGACTCAGCAAACCAAGAAAGGAAAAGGACAACAATGATAACGTAAGCCATGACATCAGCAGAGCAATAATTTCTGCCAAGACATGATTCCGTGAAGACAATTAAGTCAAAAGCAAAATTATGCTTTTTACTATTTGCTTTTTAAATTTTCGTCGTTTGTATTAATTATTGATGTGCCTATGGGGCCCACAGTGTACCCGGCATTAATAGTGTTTTTTGTCACCTTGTTTACCGGCTACCTAAAGTAACAGTAGCTCTTTACAGGCTTAAATAGTAAGCCTCTATTTTCCTATATAAGGCACATCTGCCTTCTTTGTAGACACAGTCAAAAATACAATAAAATTTTCTCTTACTAGAAAAACCCTCTCTTCCATTACTCCTTTCAAGTCTTCTGGACTGGGCCACGAGGCCCATTCAGCAATTGAACATGGATTGGCCCAATCACTTTGATCCATATCCACAATCTACAAGCCCAGTTATGACTCTCATATTTGGAGGGCTCAGATCAACTCGTTCAATCCAACGGCTCACAATGGGCACGCTTTCCTATAAATACTGGCTCACATTGCCATAATGAGGTACATTCTCATTCCTTGCTAAATCACTCACCTACTTTCAATACTAACTTGGGCGTCGGAGTGGCTTCGCAGGTCCCCCTCCCGGGCGCTCGGTGACATCAAGCCATATCGCAAGAGACCACCGACGCAGTCAGCCCAGCACTGCTAGGTACAGAACATTGGCGACCACGGTGGGAGGTCACTACCTTTCACACCATTCCTACTCTTAGAAACTTTTCTCTTGCACTTCCATGGCTCCAAGAGGCAGACCCCGAGTTAAGAGTGTTGTCGTGCTTGGACCCCAGCTTGAAGGCACTCCTGAGGGCGACATCGCCACCCACGAAGACACCTCTGTTCAAGCTACGCAAGAAGTTCCCTCGACGGGAGGGATTCATCCGCCGGATGTCAACCAATTGTTGGACCTTCTAGCCAACCGCACTCAGACTATGCTGCTACAAGAGGCACGTCTTAGGCAAATTGAGAGACGTGTGGCCTCTATGCCCGAGCAACCTCCTCCTTTTTGGGGAACTCCTCCTCAAACGACTGTGGTATCAAGACCCTGCCGCACCCCCCTCGGAGGCGTCATGCTCACCGTTCCCCACCTAGGCGGAAGCATGTACATCGCTCTCCTCATTGGCGTAGGAAGCCTCAGCGATCCGGCTCACCACCAAGGGCGTCCCCTTCCTCTCTGGATGGGACTTATCAGCCTGATGACACCCACTCCAAGGTTTCTTCGCGTGACTCCTCTGATTCGCGCGACAGGTCGAGGAGCAGGACTAAGATTCACAAGAGACGTCGCAAAAGATCGCCATCAAGGAGATCTCCCAACAAGCACAGATACCAAGAGCAATTCAGGGAGGTTTGCGGATGAAGGACCCTTCACTCGGAGGGTGGAGGAATGCCTGATTCCAAGGACTTTGGAAAAACTCCCAACACTCAAGATGTACGATGGGACCGGAGATCCAGACCGGCACTTGGCTCATTTCTCACTCATGATGCGCTATAGAGGCGCTCGAGAGCCTGTTCATTGTAAGATATTCCCTCTCACCCTCGAGGACACCGCATTAGAGTGGTTCCAAGAGCTGAAGCCAAACTCCATCTCTTCATGGGGGCAACTGGCAAGACTTTTCACGGCCCGTTTCACCGCCTCCCGACTGAAGCCAAAATCTAAGGAAGTGCTGAGGGCTGTCAAGCAGCGGGAAGGTGAAACACTTAGAGAGTATATTGAGCGTTTCAATAAGGAAGCTTCATGTGTTTGGAACTTGGAAGATAAGCAAAGACTCTTTTGGATGAAAGATGGCCTCAGGCAAGGAAGTCTTTTCGAAATTAATGTGGGAATCAACAAGCCAAGGGACTTAGCAGAATTCCTCCAAAAGTCTCAAAAGTACATAGACTACAAAGAGAATAAGTTGGCTTACCAAGAGGAAGCCAAGGTTAGCAACAAAGAGGACGGGCGGACCTATAAGACCACCGAAGAGCTGTGGCAGAAGCAAGGCCAAGCTGAGAGAGCTCCCTTTGAATCTCGGCCCCAGCAAGATCGTTTCTCAGAGTACACCCTGCTGAACACATCCCAGGCTGAGATCCTTACTAAATGCGCCGATGCGGAGTTTCGAGATATCAAACAGCCCGAACCTCTCGTACAAAGGAAAGGCCGAACCTCTAAGAAGTATTGCCATTATCACAAAGGTTATGGGCACAGTACCAACAAATGCTACACCCTCAGGGATGACATTGAAGAGCTGATCCGTGAAGGGAAGCTCACCCAGTACGTGAATGAAGAAGAGGAGGAGACCCATGACTCTGAATAGTGAACAAAGCATCAGAACCTGAACCTAGAGCTAGGACTAGTTAGGAATTTTGTTGTTTGGGCACAAAAGCATAATGTAAAAGCTCGATATGAATGATTAACAAAAGTTCATTTTGCAAGTACAGTTTTTGCTCTAGCTCACCAACATTAACATTGGTTCCAAAGAAAATCCATTAATATTAAGAAAGAAAAAGGTCCAACTCCATAGCTGGGGGCAGAACGAAACAAGTTTGAGACCCGACATACCCCGTAGGAAGGGACTGCCTGGCTCACAGAGGAAACCTCATCATTAGCTCTAAACTAAAATCATCTTCCCAAGACGGTCTTTTTAAATACACCCATTGGAATCCTAGTAACGGAGTCAAGAGTGCCATGGCACGCCGAGACAAATAAAGATTGTCGGTAACAGAGTAATCAATGAGAGCCACCATGATCATTAGCATCTTCCCTACATACCGAGGCAGGAATCTCGTGATTCTTTCCATCAAGTGACCTTGGTGGTCGCAACCCCTTGGACGAGTTGTATCCGGGCCGAGCCCTGGTAAACTGTGCCAAGGGTATACTTCAAGTGACCTTGGTGGTCACAACCCCTTGGACGAGTTATATCCGGGCCGAGTCTTGGTAAACTGTGTCATGGGTATACTTCAAGTGACCTTGGTGGCCACAACCCCTTGGGCGAGTTATATCCGGGCTGAGTCCTGGTAAACTGTGCCAAGGGTATACTTCAAGTGACCTTGGTGGTCGCAACCCCTTGGGCGAGTTATATCCAGGCCGAGTCCTGGTAAACTGTGCCAAGGGTATACTTCAAGTGACCTTGGTGGTCACAACCCCTTGGGCGAGTTATATCCGGGCCGAGTACTGGTAAACTGCGCCAAGGGTATAATTCAAGCTGACTTTGATGGCCATAACCCCTTGGGCGAATATACTTGACCATGAGGTGCCATGTCGAAACGAAGGCTGGCATCCTGCCGGGTTTTGGGTTTGAACCCCTGCACCAACGAAGGCCGGCACCCTGCCGGGTTTGACATATCGAACCCCGGCACTATGATTTCTATCCCGGCACCATGTAACTCGGCACCCTTGTGGGCTGTCTAGTCTGCAGACCATAACTTCGTCCATGGTTATCCTATGGGGGCGTGTGAGAATGCGTTGGAAAGCTAAGAAGCATAGCTACAATTTTTCTGTTAAGCTCAAGATCCAATTCTGAAGTATCCAACCCCGGTACCATGATTTGTAACCCGGCACCTTGCCGGTTTCCGTGGCATTCGGGAGGGCTGTCTAGTCTCCAGACCATAACTTCGTCCACGGTAACCCGATGGGGGCGTGTGAGCATGCGTTGGAAAGCTACGAAGTAGAGATACAATTTTTCTGTTAAGCTCAAGATCCAATTCTAAATTCTCCAACCCCGGTACCATGATTTGTAACCCGGCACCTTGCCGGTTTCCGCGGCACCTTTGAGGGATGTCTAGTCTGCAAACCATAACTTCGTCCATGGTTATCCTATGGGGGCGTTTGAGCATGAGTTGGAAAGCTAAGAAGCAGAGCTACAATTCTTATGTAAAGCTCAAGTTCCAATTCTGAAGTCTCCAGCCCCGGTACCATGATTTTTAACCCGGCACTTTGTAACCCGGCACCTTGCCGGTTTCCGCGGCATCCGGGAGGGCTGTCTAGTCTCCAGGCCATAACTTCATCCAAGTTTATCCGATGGAGGCGTATGAGAATGCATTGGAAAGCTAAGAAGCAGAGCTACAATTATTCTGTTAAGCTCAAGATCCAATTCTGAAGTCTCCAACCCCGGTACCATGATTTGTAACCCGGCACCTTGCCGGTTTCCGTGGCATTCGGGAGGGCTGTCTAGTCTCCAGGCCATAACTTCGTCCACGGTAATCCGATGGGGGCGTGTGAGCATGCGTTGGGAAGATAAGAAGCAGAGCTACAATTTTTATGTTAAGCTCAAGATCCAATTCTGAATTCGCCAACCCCGGTACCATGATTTGTAAACCGACACCTTGTAACCCGGCACCTTGCCGGTTTCCGCGGCATCCGGGAGGGCTGTCTAGTCTCCAGGCCATAACTTCGTCCAAGTTTATCCGATGGAGGTGTGTGAGCATGAGTTGGATAGCTAAGAATCAGAGCTACAATTCTTCTGTTAAGCTCAAGATCCAATTCTGAAGTCTCCAGCCCCGGTACCATGATTTGTAACCCGGCACCTTGTAACCCGGCACCTTGCCGGTTTCCGTGGCATTCGGGAGGGCTGTCTAGTCTCCAGGCCATAACCTCGTCCACGGTAACCCGATGGGGGCGTGTGAGCATGCGTTGGAAAGCTAAGAAGCAGAGCTACAATTCTTCTGTTAAGCTCAAAATTCAATTCTGAAGTCTCCAACCCCGGTACCATGATTTGTAACCCGGCACCTTGCCGGTTTCCGCGGCCTCCTGGAGGGCTGTCTAGTCTCCAGGCCATAACTTCGTCCAAGTTTATCCGATGGAGGCGTGTGAGCATGCGTTGGAAATCTAAGAAGCAGAGCTACAATTCTCCTGTTAAGCTCAAGATCCAATTCTGACATCTCCAACCCCTGTACCATGATTTGTACCCCAGCACCCTGCTGGTGTCCGGGGCGCTCGCAAGAGTAGAATTTGAACCCCGGCACCCTGCCGGTGTCCGGAGCGATCACTGAAAAATTAAGGTGTCAAAGAGAAAGAAATTCATGAACATTTATCTAAGTGTCAAAGACTAAAAATGCATGATAATTTTACTAAGTGTCAAAGACTAAAAACATTCATGAGAATTTTACTAAGTGTCAAAGACTAAGTGTCAACGATGGGGCAACGAACTCCGGCACCCCACCAGGGTTGGAAACAGCACACGAAGGAAAAGGTCAAGCACATACGTCTTCAAAACACGTCAAGGAAATAATTGAACAAAATAAAGATTCAAAGCCCAACACCATGAGGTGCTCACAGCAGGGGAAAATGTCCACGAAGGCATGCAAACGCGCACAAGGGCGCGCAAGGGTGACGAAACCCGGCACCCTGCCGGGGTAGGCGCATCAGATGGCACCCTGTCGGTTTGGAGAAAGCGCATGAAGGCGCATAACCCGGCACCCTGCCGGTTTACGTGGGGAACCGGACACCCTGCCAGTGTCCGGGGGGCGCGCGAGCGCGAGGTGTGGAGCCCGGCACCCTGCCGGTTTGCAAGGGGGGTGCGCGCAGGCATGAGTGTTATAACTCGGCACCCTGCCGGTTTACGAGGGGGGTGCGCGCGGGAGTTGGAACCCGGCACCCTGTCGGTTTGGGTGAGGGGGGTGCACGCGAGAATTGGAGCCCGGCACCCTGCCGGTTTGCGAGGAGGTGCGCCGGTGTCCGAGGGCTATCCCCCATATGGTTCCATTTTTCGCAAAAACTTATGAGTTTGGGGTGTGATTTTGATCAACACAAGGCCATGAGGCACCAACATTCCCTTCTCACCTATAACTTTTATGGAAGACCAATGCCATGAGGCATCAACATTCTTTTGTCACTAAGAGCTAACATTCTCATGAAGCATGCAATGGTAGCATATAATGTTAAAAATCTGACCAGGCGCCACAAGGTGCCCACCAGCTGTTTGATAAATTGCCTGAAAGGCAGCGTCTGGATGCAACACAACTATGCACCCTACCAGGATTGCCTTGCCCATCAGGCGTTCGATAAATTGCCTGAATGGTAGTACATGGAAGGGACACAACCAGGCATTCGACCGGTCGTGTGCAGACGCATTGTGGACCCGGCGCAATGCCTATGCACCAAAGAAAAGAGAATGAAAATGCTTACCAAGGAGAGAAGTAAGAGAGGATGGATCCAAGTTGAAAATGAAGTGTGTGGTCACCAAGAGTCTTATTCTCCACCATGCACAAAATCATGCCCATAAAACCATGGGGTGGCCAAAGCCTAGACACAGCACCATGAGGATGCTTAGTCTCACGACACCATAGAGGTGCCAAGACATCATCACACGACACCTTGGAGGGCTAAGCTCCCGACACGTTGGACGAACCGACAAAAATGCTTCAAGCCAAGACCATCCTTCGGAATAATCTCGGCTTGGGGGGCAACTGTTCTGGACTGGGCCACGAGGCCCATTCAGCAATTGAACATGGATTGGCCCAATCACTTTGATCCACATCCACAATCTACAAGCCCAGTTATGACTCCCATATTTGGAGGGCTCAGATCAACTCGTTCAATCCAACGGCTCACAATGGGCACGCTTTCCTATAAATACTGGCTCACATTGCCATAATGAGGTACACTCTCATTCCTTGCTAAATCACTCACCTACTCTCAATACTAACTTGGGCGTCGGAGTGGCTTCGCAGGTCCCCTCCCGGGCGCTCGTTGACATCAAGCCATACCGCAAGAGACCACCGACGCAGTCAGCCCAGCACTGCTAGGTACAGAACATATATATATATATATATATATATATATATATATATATATATATATGGATACAAGTGAAAAATATGTAACTAACATTTCAGATCAAATACACATATCATACTTTTTTTGGCATATAACACACATCATACTTACCGAAACTTTGCATCATCAAATTTTTTAAAGCAAATTTTCATGATACAAAAAATAGATTACATGTTATTAAAATTTTCACAATAAATGTTTTTGAATTTTCAATTGTAAATTTTCACTGTAATGTTTTCTACTGTGAAAATTGTAAATAACTGTGTTATTAAAGATTCACTAGCGATGGCCACTAATTATATATGTCTATCAAAAATATTAGAAAGTGATTTTTGAAATATACATATACACTATCAAAAAGAACTCCTTGCTCCAAATATCGACCCCCACCCAGACACTCCAAATCAAAAAGAATACAAACCATAAAAAAGTAAGTAATAATCTTGAATATCCGAGTCAAAAAGTACAAATAATCTGCAATTTTGTCATCCCAAATATCATAATATACTGCATTTTTTTTTTGAAATAGCAAAACAATTTCTATTAGAAAATACCTACAAAGGTTGGTATAAGTGGTAACTGAATTCGGATCCTGTCCCAAGATCTCGAGTTCGAATATTGGGTGCGACAAAAATTCTGTTGGGAGGAGATAACCAATTAGTGGAAACAGCATGCCAATGACATGATAACAAAAAAAAAATTACTATTAGAAATAAATTTTAAAGGAACCATTCAACCATATACACGAGGCTACCTCATCATTCACAAATAACAATTTATCTGACTCAAAACCTACCTCAGTTCCATTTTTTCACATACCTCTACCTATATATCTTTTTGGATGTTCTTTAAAGAAATGCAAAAAAACAAAACATGAGAGATAAGCTGCAAGTTTAATTAGTCGAAGTGAGAATGAATATAAAGATACATTACACTATATTTTATGTAACTTAAATGTTTTGTTGGGGTGATGTTAAATTAATCTGGGGAAGTAAATCAAGTTGGGTATTATTCATAGCTTTTGTGCTTGCTAATTAATACTTTTTTCGGGATTATTGCTGGCTATTTACGAAGTGTCTCAATATTTTCTACAAAACACCAATCTTTGTTCGTGCTTAAGAGCAAATTTCGCACTAGTCAATATCGAGTTTGTCTACTGCGAGAATCGAATAAACTCGATATTGGCTAGTACGAAATTTACTCTAAGCACAAATAGATATTAGTCTGCATCATAGCTTGCTATTTAATATTAATAGTGATAGGTGACCTTTATTTATTTTTTGACAATGACCATGACCATTATAGGTAAGTAAATTTTGCCAAGATTCCCTTGTATGTTTGCTCATATAAACCATGACAATTAATGCATGTCATCACAATTCACAACAAATCCATCTCTTTTTGCAGCATGGGAAAATACATCAAAACCATTGATTTGGTGACTAAAAATTTGGATGGATGGGATTAATCATGGCTACTTCTTTACTTGGTTTGCACAAATTGTTACGGTATTCCTTTGCAAAATTGTTTTTTCCTCTGTACATTTTACTTGATAAGTAAACACCATATTATATGTAAACAAAGTGTCCCAGAAGGGTAGCTCACGTGATTGAATGAAAGAGATATCGTTCTAACACACTAATTTCTAACCACTTTGTCTATCAAAAAAATATGTAAACAAAGTGGGGAAATATCACCTTAAGTCCTTAACCTTGACATTAAGAACCCACTACCTCAATTGTTCCCACTAAACAATATATTATTTACATTCATTAAATAGTTAAAACAAATGACCCAGATAACGAAATTAACTATAAAAGAGTCAATCAAATTTCGGAGGCCTATATGATGTTCTTAATGTGTGTTTGGTTCTGCGGTGGCGATAATTGATTTTGACATTAATTTTGCAGAATTGATTTTAGTTAAAAGTGAGTTGAATAACGTAACGTGTTTTTGAGCTCGTAATTACCAAAATGGGTTAAATTTTAATTAAAAAAGACAACAAAACACAATTAATTAACTTATATAACATCTAAGTAAATTAAAATTATAATTGGAGAATATAATTTAAAGTTCAATTCATTTTCTTTAAGTAAAATTTCTTTTGAGTGTATAATTATCCAAATGAGTTTGAATATTTATATGCGTAACTTTTTTAGGGTGTGAAATTACCAAAATAGTCCTTTGTGGAAATTATATTAGAAAATAAAAATAGGTAACAAAAACAATAAGGAATCACTAATTTATTGCTTCTTCTAACCCAGATAAAGTCATGGCATCCCAATAAATAACTTTGTTAATATATATTGTGTTTGTTGCTAATGTTCGTTTCTACTACCTTATTGTGAAGTGAATGATTCATGTGCAAGTAATTTTGGTATGTCTATTCTCTATTAATGTTACTTTTATCTGCATATTTAAAACTCAGTCCGTGACAATACTAAATAAGAGAATAATTTTATCCAATTCTAAGAGAGCTACCACCATAAAGTACAAGGATCTTGTCCTTAACAAACAACGCCAAAGGCCTCATAATACAACTCAAAAGATTCTTTACATTCTCTATCTTCACTTCTTTTTCTTTCTCTTATCAGTTAATCAATTAGTAATACCTTCCAATTTTTCTTCACAAAGTAATATCTTTTTTTTGTTGTAGTGTTTCCTCAATTATCAATTAATGTTTTTGCGCTTCCTCTATTATTTTTGCAGGAACAAACATTTTCTAGAACTTTTGTTATCAACCTCATAGTGGATGGAACCAACACTCCTAGCCCAGTGGTCCAAGGCTCCCTCTGGGACGTAGTGAGGGTCGATCCGGTTTGCTCTTGGGTTCAATTCTCGCCCGCGTCAAAATAGGGTATTGGCCAGCGCAATGGTCAAGAGTCTCTACGCGCGAGCGCAGATTAGTCATTCGTTGAAAGCGTTGAGACACTGCGTGGGTAGCCAGCGATGGTCTCGAACCACAACCTTATAGTGGATGGATGAGAGAGATAGGAATTATCATTCCCTCTCCGCATTATTGATAGTCAAAATATTAAATGCAAAAATATGTAACTAATAATACTGCTTAGTGTTATAAAAAAAAGCTAACACCAAATGCAGTTACTATTTCTCATTAAGAAAGCAACTCAGCGATTGAATAAATTTGTTTTTTCTTGCTTTACCTAGTGAGAATTTGAACCTTGAATCTTTCAGATACAAATTCTGTCATGCTCCACTAGGCTGACTACTTGGATTTTGTTGGCCTAATAACTTTTTTCTCCTACCATTATAAATTAAAATATTATTTATATATTCAACTGATTCTAAGAGAAACCCACTTCTATTTTCTAATCAACAACACAATAGGTTCAAATTCATAACATGGGAGTTATATAAGTTGTCTGTCAATCGAAATAACAAGATGCGTGCAACTACTGCAATATTTTCTTTGGCCTAGTTCAAGTTACACCATGAAGTGAGTTTGAGCTTGAATATATAAAAGGAAAAGCTCTCCCAGTGCCTTTTGTTCCATTCACAATTCACAAGAAAGATTATATTGCGGCTCTTGTAGGCAAAAGTTGTCATACTTGTCATACTGTACACATGGGCAAAAGTTGGAGGCACGTGATCAATTGCTTAAATGCAATTCTTTAGCTGATCTCCAGCTCCTTGGAAGAAACAACAAGAAAGAGCAAAATCAGCAATGAAGATGCCAACAAGAGAAAGAACCACAGCTGATGTTGTTGATTCTCCAACACCTTTAGCACCTCCCATCGTTGTAACTCCCCATGCACAACTCACTATAGATATGTGATGAGAACCCATGAAAAGATAAGAACAATTTGAATTGAATTCTTGTATTAAAACTACAATTCTGAGGATATCTCAGAATTGCATAAGATCTGATTACAATGAAGAAGAAAACTGTAAAATGGCAATAGAGAATTGCCAAGTCCCAAGCCCAAATCCCAATCCCAAAACCTGCCTACCCTCTCTCCTGCTCTCCAACTCTATTTATTCTCAACCTTGACCTCTCTACTACTCTTCCACTTTGAACATTCATATTCCCCCACTATTACTTAATTATTAAACAAGACTAGTCTTATTCCCCCACTACTACTTAATTATTACTTATTAAACAAACCATTCTTATTCCCTCCTTTAACTCTGATTTATTTTAGGGTCCTATCAATACTCTCCACCTTTGATTTATTTTAGGATCCTATCAATACCCCCTTCCTAAAAGATTCACCTTGTCCTCAAGGTGAAGATACCGAAAACAACACTTAATAGTCTTCCACCAGGATCCCATAGTGTGAAACATGAAGGCCAAGCCATGCAAGAAACTGAAGAGCTATCTCCTGGATCAAATGCCAGGTTGTCAGCCGTGTTTTTGGGGAAAAAATAGAGTGTCGTGGCTGCTCCATTTTGGTGCAAGATATCATTTGTGAGAATTAACTCAAACATCTGTCTCATCGACCCTTTTGCAACGAACCATTTTGAGAGCGCACAATTCTTTAGCTGATTACTGATGTAGCTGAAATACTCCAAGGCATTAGCAATTGATGATCCATGTACTGTTGGCGCCATAAACTCATAAACATCCCCTATAGTAATTAAAATTTTAGACTCCCTGTATAAAATTGCTAATGTGAATCTCTTCTTGAGATGTAACCCCCTTTTCATGGTCTTGAATTAGATACAGTGGTGTTTTAATTTCTCCAACAGAGGAATTTCCTAGAGTCATACAAATTGGACCTCCACCCATTGAGATATTATGAACCAGAGCAAAGGATTTGGATGGATCAATATAGTCACCATACCCACATATGGCTATATCATCTACAAGAAAAGACCAAACACAACATGATTGTTTTATATCTTCAATGGAAATAGACAAACCAGGAAGTTTCAAGAGTATAAGAGAAATGAAGGGAAGTTGATTCTGAAATAGTGTTGATTCTGCATGTACTCCAACTCCGGTGTTTACGTCTACCAACAGTGTACTTGAGTGAACCCATTTATTTTCTATTTCCATTGCTTCTTGCAACCACATCCTCTCATTATTAAAATGAGCAGCCTTAGTAATAGAACTCTTTGGCACCTTAAAGCTCATAAAATCATCACCATAGTTACCAACCCAGTCTATGATTTGCTTGAAATCGAAAAATACCTGATGATATAGATGTACTCTACTTCCAGGGCATTCCATCCCGCCCTTGCTGGTACTCTTATGTATGCTCCCTTCTTCTTTAATGTCACCTGGATCCCACTCATGGACAAGTGGAGACTCTACCATAATTGGAATATTTGTTAATTGCCTTAATGCACTGCCACATCTCCTACCAACCTCCACTAGCAACTTTATTTGCTTGACCATTCTTGACATGTGTCCAACAATAGAAGAATCATGGCCATAAGATTTTGATTGAGTACAAATAACACATATTAAAGCATCCATTGTAACAGATCCATCATCGTTTTCAAGTTTGACTTGTAAAACAATTTCCTCCTTAAGAGATGGTGAAAACCCCATCAAATTCTCCCTGGAGACTTGGAAATAGAAGTTATCATCATTTCCTGGCACATAGCTATTTGTGATTAACCACAAGGACCATCTTCGGCCAATTCTTACTGAAGTAGCCTCAAAATAATCTTGCTGCCTCCTATACTTCGCCTCATTCTTCTGTTTAAGTGTACTAGAAAGATCATTAAAGCATAATCCCTCAAAGTTCAGACAGGAATCACCAGCCAATAACCTTTCATCATGAGAGATCTTGGACAAAGAATAGGGAATGATAGGCTTCAACAAACACAACACAAAATGAAGAAATGACACTTGGTAGTGTGAAGATGACACAAGCACAAGCACTGAAGTAGGTGTCTCAGGAACCATGGCTTCCATGTTCTCCACTATAATAGCTTCAAGTATATAAAGGGTGATTGCTGTGACATTCTTCGCATCATAACCTTTTAAATTATCACCACCAATTGAAGAAGTGAGAGATAATGGCCTTGAGCATAACTCAAAAAAGCAACACAAAAAATCAAGTACAAGAGCGGAAGAAACTCGTCTCAGTTGGAAACTAATCAGCCCCCAAAATGGCTTCCATTTGATACCATTTGGATTGTGTTCAAAATTCCTTGTCGTTCTCTCTGTTACAGTTTCAATTTGTGAAACAAAATGTGGCTGACCCATTTTTCTTTCCTCCTTTATCAAAACGTGAGACATTGACTCCTCCATCGCGAACGTGGCTTGATCTGACGATTCTGGTGGCTCCGGTGGCCAACGATGGTCTTCGGTAACCTTTTTTTTCTTCTCTTTCCTGTTACACATCTCGACCCATAGAGAGAGCAACATTTCACCTAGACCGTACTCAACCCTGATCACCCCATTGTTCGGCAGCAGCGGCGACTCCGATCCCGGTGATGGCAGCGATTCCGGTGGCGACTTCGGCAACAACAGTGATTCGGGCAGAGGTGGTTCCTTGTCGGATGCAAGGTCCTCTCCCTCTTCTCCACAATCGGTCCCTTCTTTCTCAACCACTCCCTCTCTGAAGTGTGTCTTTGCTTCACCAACATCATTTTCCTTCTCTGCTTCAGGTTTCAAAATCTCTTCTTCAGCGTACCGCCGCTGTCTTGGTTCTAAATCCCTCATTTCCTCAACTGCAGCACGTTCTCCTGCTTTGATTGGCTTTTCATTTCTCTTCAGCGTGTTTGATTCAGCGTTGTTGCGGCATGTGCGACTCGAAGCACAAGGCCGACGGGCTCGGTGTCTCGTCTCTTCTCGTTTCCTCCTTTTCCAAAGTTGCTCAATCTCTTTAAGCTTGGCACTGACACCCTCCAAGCGATGCTCTATTTCTTTAGTTCCAGACTCCATTCTCTTGTACCTTGTATCCATATGAGCACCCAAGATCGAGTGCTTTGATACCACTTGATGAGAACCCATGAAAAGATAAGAACAATTTGAATTGAATTCTTGTATTAAAACTACAATTCTGAGGATATCTCAGAATTGCATAAGATCTGATTACAATGAAGAAGAAAACTGTAAAATGGCAATAGAGAATTGCCAAGTCCCAAGCCCAAATCCCAATCCCAAAACCTGCCTGCCCTCTCTCCTGCTCTCCAACTCTATTTATTCTCAACCTTGACCTCTCTACTACTCTTCCACTTTGAACATTCATATTCCCCCACTATTACTTAATTATTAAACAAGACTAGTCTTATTCCCCCACTACTACTTAATTATTACTTATTAAACAAACCATTCTTATTCCCTCCTTTAACTCTGATTTATTTTAGGGTCCTATCAATACTCTCCACCTTTGATTTATTTTAGGATCCTATCAATATGATAGCACCAAAAACCTGTGACTTGATCATTGCACTAATAATGTCCCATGGTCTGAGAGCTCGCTGAGCTGAATCCAAGATAATGTTAATGCTCACCCCATAAACAGCATCAGCGAGAAGAGCACTAGATGCCAACCCTAATGTAAAACACAATAGGGTCAAAAGAGGCAGGGCAATACAAGAAGCAATCACTCTTGGAGTCACCAGATAATCAACAGGGTCTGAACCAAGAACTCTCAATGTATCAATTTGCTCAGAAACCTGCATAGTTCCTAACTCTGCTGCAAAAGCACTTCCAATGCGTCCCGCAACAACTATTGCTGTAACCACGGGACTTAGTTCCCTAGAGAAAGCCAGAGCTAAAACCCCACCCACAGATCTATTCAATCCTAATCTAGTGAACTCCCTAACAAATTGTATTGTGAATGCCATGCCAACAAAGGCTGAGGTTAAAAGACATACCCCAACTGATTTTGGACCAACCCTCTCCAGTTGTTGGAGAGTATTCCTCCAATGAACCTTTCTTTTTAAAATTTTCATAATTACCTGGCCTGCCAGTATTAAAACTGATAATCCCCTCCATAGGTACCTTGGCGGTGACCAATTGGTAAAAAGTGTTGGTGATAAGCCATTGGGAGCATGGTTTGTGTTCATTTCATCATCTATTATAGGAGTAGATGGATGGCCATCATCTGTGCTAGGAAGTACAAACAACCTGTTTGGCTTTAAGGAGATGGGAGAACTATAAATAGGAGGCCTCCTATTGAAATCGCATTTCCAATCCAGTTGGGCAGGATATGATGCACTGATTTTAACTGTACTAGTGCCTGCATTTCTACTGAAGTTTCTGCAACATGGTTGCGTTCAATTTTACAATCAATTACCATATGCTATAAAAAACAGACATTATAAGACCATGGAAAAGAACAAGCAAGTACGTACCTGCAAGAGAAGCAGAATACAGGATGGCTATAAGATGCTATTTGCATGGTCATAGATCCTTGACTTATGGACTCGGCTTGAATTTGAGTGCAATCCAATTTAATACGCTAGAGGAATGAAAGCATCATAGAATGATAGTATCAAAGTCTAAAATTTTAGTCACAATTTCAAAATCACAATTAACAAATAAGATCGGATTGAATAGACATGTTGCAAGAAAATTGGAAGAAGCATCATAGACTAATAGACCAGAGATAGAAAACCTCTGTCACAATATCAAAATCTCAATGAAGAATTAAAATCAGATTGAGTCAGCATACAAGGTGTTCTTATAGATGTTCTTATAGAAAACCTTGTGCTCTTATACTTAAGAAACAGGCATCAGTATTTCCTTAATAAATCTGTCGTAAATACGATAGTTATCCTCCTAAACAGTGATACTACTCAGTAGCCAGTCCGATGACGGACCAACAGTTGCAGGCAAAAAGTGAGAACATAAAGAACCAGGTTTCAGCTTGCATGAAAATCTGAATAAAGTAACATTTCAATTCCGAAAAACATCAGTTTCAAGCCTGATGTGAGCTTTCCAAGAGTACAAACAATACATGATTTGAAGTTGTATAGCTCCATTTATGAAACAATCAGGAAAAACTGTCAGTTCCCATGGATTGGATTGAAGCCAAGGGGGACTAACTAACCCTAACCACAAGTTGAAGAACATTATAAGAGCAATTTAAGAGAAATACCATCAATCATTTTAAGGCAAAATCCTGAACATCAAAAATTTAAATTTGATTTTTCAATTCAACGAGAAGCTCCTATCCTATTGGCTTGATTTTGGAACACCAAAATTTAAATTTGATTTTTTCAGTAGAAGGATACCACCGGTACAAAAATGGTATGGTGTGGTGTGCACGGTCCAAAAGCCATACCACACCACACCCTACCATTTTAAATTCAATTCGGGTAAACTGGCCTTTAAAAAAATGGGCGTGTGTATATAGTTCGGCACATAAACAGGTTTCCGCTGCAAAAGATGGTTTACCATTTCTAAAAACTGGTTTACCGTTTCTTGAACTCAAAGTAAACTGGAAACTGGAAGATGAACTGATTAACAATAATACACACATATACTGACATAAAAGCATATTAATAGGACAAAGTATATCATTCTTGTAAAAAAAAAAGGACAAAGTATATCAATATAATGAGGAAACAATCTTTAAACCACTCAAAGTAAACTGGAAGATGAACTAATTACCAATACACACATAGACTGATATAAAAGCATATTAATAGGACAAAGTATATCAATATTAATGCAAGTTTGTGTGCTTAATTATACTAGTAAATAGAGCTGCAGAGAAACTATTACCTCTAACAATAAGAGGGCCTGTTATTGAACTTGTCTTCTTTGGTTTCCAAGCTTTGGAGAAGAGGACCAAGGCTTTTCAAAAGCTTTGCTCCCTGGAAGCATCAATAAGACATACGAAACTTAGTTTTAAAGCCAATTTAAATAAACTTCTCAATAAGCACTGACAAAAGAACACAAAATCTTGAGCAGTTTTCCATGATGTATAAGTATCCTCTATTAGAATGGAAGCTTGCTTTCTTTACCTTGTGAAGTGAAAAGTTTGATGCTCCTACTTCAGTAAGATCACTAGAGAGACATCAGATATCGGCCTGCAAAAAAAAGACTCTGCCTGAATCACTATATATTCATAGACATGAAAATTTTGAATGAAAAGCAAAAGCTTCAGGCATACAATACTACCTAAAACTTAAATTATCAGAGACCTAAAAACAGACTCTCTAATCTACTTTTTCCAATGTAATGTACCAAATTATTAGACAAATTTAACACAAATAGAGTTCAATCTGTGTGCCTGTCAAATTAAGCTTCCAAGATCAAGGTATGATAGATGAGAAATTGACCAACCCCATTTCCCAAAGAAAAACTAAACAGGTAAAAGCTGTTGCAGAAGATCGTTTATTTATTATGTATTTCCTTTTTGGTGATTATTTGACAAAAGCTGCTCTTAAGTAACACTATATAAGTGATTGGTAAAAAATTATTGTAACTCTATAAGCATCTAAAACTACAAAAACTGATATTATTTAATTGATAGCACAAAATTAGTCAAGTATAAACTTAGAACTTAAGAAAAGGTATAAGCTCGTTCGTAATTGTTGTGTATATTTGATAGGCTATATCTGATGTGCTCAAGTTCCATCCCAATCTGATGTAGCCCAAGATGCCAAGTGGAATAGCTGAGAATGAACAAATCACAACTAATTTGACCACTTGAACAGAACCAACATTACGGATTCAACCAGTTCAACTCATCTGAACAACTAATTTGACTAATTTGAACAGAATCAATTTCTGACCATATTGAACAAAATCAATTTTAACAACAGGTTCAGAAATCACAGATTAGGGATTTCGGGATTATGAGACTCACAAATTCATAACAGATTGAATAGAATCAATTTCAATGATAGATTAACAACTCATAGATTGAACAAAAAACCAAAACCAGTTCACAGTAATTGCAGATTAGGGATTTAGCATTTTGAGTGAAAATTAATTTCCAACCTTAAAGCTACCAACAATGGCAGAGGCGTCGAACTGAGGGAGCGAAGAGGTGGTCACGGCGAACGGAAGCTTCACTGGCAGTGACGGCGAACGAACGGCGGCGAAGTACAAACGAAAGGAAGAAACTTAATTCCGGAAAGCTGTTGGCGTCACGAAGAAATCTGTTGGCGCGACTGCAGGGGAGCTCACGGCGTAGGAACGGGGCTACACCGGCCCTAAAAATCTTGCTTGGGCCGGGGAGCTATGCACGGATATCGATTTTGGCTCATACTTATCCCACCCCCCCTACTCAACACACACCCCCAAACCTCGAATATTGCTTTTTATTACCCCCACCTCAAACACGCTCCCAAACCTCCTTACGCAGTATTTTTTGACAGACGGTACAACGGTACAGAACAAGTATGGTACCTAACTACCGAACCGGTTCCGTACAAAACCACTGAACTTGAGGAAGGAAAGGATTCATGAGGGAAATAATCACAATTGAGCTCACGCTCTACTGAAGTTTCATATGCAAGCCAATAATCAGTTGTCATCATAGTTTTTTTTGACAAAAGGGGGTCTACTTCATTTCATTAAGAAAAAGAGGAGAAATGTTTGTCGGAATATCAAATAAAGTTTGAGAAGAAACTAATAACAAGACTACCAGTATGAGTTGTCATCATAGTTGTTTGCTACAACACATAAAGAAGTAAAACTCATGTAATACCCCACCATCCAAAAGCCTCATTACAATAGAGTTTATAGATATTTAAGCTAACTTTCAGTTATATTTAAGATAACTTCAACAGTTTCTCTCTCCTCTTCTTTGGTCAAGAGAATTATTTTCACCATTGGTTTCTACTAGTTCCATTAATGTTTCATGTGCAGCTACTAGAGCACCAAAATCCAATCTAGAATCATGGAAAAAGAGAACTACAACTATAAGAATAGTTAGAATAAGAGAGTGCAATGATAATTTAGTTAGTTCGGTGGCAGGGGCGGATCCAGGATTAAAAAATTGAGTGTTCTTTCATTGATTTAACAATTGTACGAAGAAAAAAAAATAGGAAAAGTTGTGGGTTGTGCCGTTTCATTTTGTTTAGTGTGAAGTTGTGAAGAAATCACGAATTTGTTGTTTAAGAAATGAAGAAAAAGAGGATAAATGGTGTTCCCTTGGATTCGAACCCAACCCCTTTTATGCAAAGTTTGAAGTGTATTACCACGAAGACAGGATGTTTGGGTGTTCCTGGGAATACCAGGTACACCATTTGAATCCGCCCCTGTCCGGTGGGTAACCTTTAAATTAGTTAATTCGGTAGAGTACGGTCGTACAGGTTTCCCAATTTGTTGTACCCTTTAAAATTTCAATTATTGAGGGGTGTGGGATGAGACATATGCCACGACACCCGTAACAGTACCGGTTCAGTGCAATGGTGACGAACCCGTGAAATCCCATAAGAAGAAAAAAGAGGGGCACGCTGGAATTTTTTTATTCATTAAGGGTATTTTTGAGATTTCGCAGGGTTTGGGTATGTGTTGAGTAGGGGTAGTGGGATAAGCACTGGCCTTGATTTTTATACCTCACCAAATTTGTTTAATCCACATTTTACCCCTATTAATTTTACACTATACAGATTTATCTATCTAATAGACACATCCGTAGTTAAAAAAGCAATTACAGATTTATCTATCCTCAGTTATAAAATCAATATTAATATTTTTATAATAATTTTTTGACAAAATATCAGTCGGGGTCCCTTAACTTATTTATTTGTAACGAATAGGTCCATTAACTTTTTTTTTGTAACGCATAGGTCCTTTAATTTATTTATTTGTAACGAATAGGTCCCTTAATTTATTTATTTATTTATTTGTAACGAATAGGTCCATTATCTTTTTTTTTTGTAATGCATATGTCCCTTAACTTTTAAAAATGTAATACCGTTGCCCCTTAAGAGACCTATTTGTAGAAATTACCGTGAGGTTTCCATGTGTAATATTGATAGTAAAAATTTCTTGTAAATATTTAATTTGCTTAAATACAGTTTTGGTCCTCCAAAATTTACCAACTCACGATTTTGATCCCCCAAGTTTTATTTCACGAATTTGATCCCCCAAGTTTCCCAAATTGTAAAATCAGGGTCCCCCACTAATCTGGTCAAAATTGATGCTGACCTGTCCACCACTTAAACTATGTGGCAGCCACGCTGGTATGCCAAAGTGGCTTTTTTATATTATATTTTAACATTTTATATCCATTTTGATTCACTTTTTTTTAATTTCTAATTTCTTAAATATAAAATAAATATATATAAACAAAATATTTAAATAAAAATAACAATTTTTAATATAAAAAAGCCACTTTTGCATGCCAGCGTGGCTGCCACGTAGTTTAAGTGGCGGACAGGTCAGCATCAATTTTGACCAGATTAGTGGGGGACCCTGATTTTACAAATTGGGAAACTTGGGGATCAAATTCGTGAAATTAAAACTTGGGGGATCGAAATCGTGAGTTGGTAAAATTTGGGAGACCAAAACTGTATTTAAGCCTATTTAATTATATCAAATACTTGGTTTGGATTTGTCATATTTTAATTAAGGGTACGCTTCATTTAGAAGAGAAGTTATGAAGATAGAGTAAAAAAAGAAGTGAGATATATAATAGATTTAGGGTTTGAAACGAGAAAAAGGAGAAATAGGAAGAGGGAGAGAAGTTGAAAATTTATGAAAAGACAAAAAATAATGACTTTTTGGGTCTAAATATAAATACTTACGAACCCGCCAATGACTTGGTAACAACTTATAAATTTGATTAACCAATCAATTAATCATTAAAATATTTGAAAATAAAATCAGTTAGCTACTCAAAATATATTCTTTGAAATGATAAAAAGTTTTAATGTGAGGAAATTCAGTGTTGGGAGAGGTGAAATCTTCTATGGGTGGAGATTAATCTTTCGTTAAAAGTTTTGATACACTCTGAGTAGCCAACAATGGTGTGAACTAAATAAAGATAATCAAACCAATATTTAAATAATTTCTAAGTTAATCAAAATAATTAAATTGAATGAGAAAAGTTTGAAAGTAGTGGCTACTTAGTAATTTATTAAATTTAAATTGCAATGATAACATTTTAAAAAACAGGGAACAAACTCTTTTTGTTGCAGCCAATTTTTTCAAAAAGTGTGGTTCTCTCTCCAGAATCTCCAAAATCAAAATCAAGTTTGGGGAGACGCAGAATCATGTTTAATCAATCTGGACGTGCTTTCACTATTTGAGTTTGGTAGTTTTTTAAGGATCCGCAGTTTACGTCACCTTTTCCCCTACTATATTTTGAAGGAATGAGAAAAAAATCAGTGATTTTGTATTTCTATAAGTCCTTACAATAATTTCTCCCAACTATTCATCGGTAAACCATTTGCGTAAGAGAGGTGTGAGTTATGATTGGACTGAGTTATGATCACTACAATGAAAATTCAAAGATCAAAACATCCAGAGATACGTTTAGGGGGCAAATCAAACAGGCCTGGGTCAAATTGGAAATGCAAGTTACATAGCTCCGTGATTATAAAAAACAATTATGTGGTATATATCGGTAGTATAAGTTGTCACCTGATACCAAGTCATAAGCAGGTTTTGTAAGTATTTATATTTAAACCCAACGCAAGTGGATGGACAACTTACAAATCTGACTATGACTTGCTATCGGGGTGACAACTTATACTCTACTAGTGGATGGAAGCCACTTGCTAGAAGTATCGATTCTAACATAATCCTGCTAAATATAAGTTGCCGATGCAAATAAAGGAAAAATGGTGGAATCTGATTTAGGTATAGAAGGCTTTGAATTAATTGGATTGGTGTCATAGGAGAGGGGGCAAGATACATGTGTTGTTATTGATGGTTAAATATGGAATATAGTACTGGCCAATTATATATATGTCGCAATCACACAATCCGAGATGGTGGAAAAGGAGTGGTTGAACAACGAGTTTGGTGTGACGGTGCAACACAGAACTCATGATATTGGAGTGATGGTGCAGCACAGTAACTATGATATTGGGAGGTTGAGATATATGTTTTTCATAGGCGAGTATGTATTTATAGAAGTTGCAGGTGGATCAGTTGTTAGTTACAATACAATATGGTTCTAGTTTATAATTCAGGGGCATTATAGAATACTAGATATAGGATAATGTATTTTGCTCAATTTAATATTCTTGTAATTGATATTGTACTAGTATGTCTAGTGAAGGGGTACTCTTTTTCGTACTGGCTCTTTTTCTCACGGAGTTTTGGTCTCGATAGATTTTAATGAGGCCCATGTTCCCACATGATGTAACGGATTGGTGCACCCCTTGTGTTCCCATAAATAAAATATTGCTTATAAAAAAACTAGTATATACTAATAGTTGTTTCTTAGAAACACAGAGCTATGGAATTTGCATTTCCCATTTGACTCTCTAGGCCTTTTATTCCCAATTTGACCCTTGAGTCCTTTAGCCCATTCCTATACGTTTCTCTAGATGTTTCGATCTTGAAATTTTCAATGGAGTGACCATAACTTGCAAATAGAAGGAATGAAGACTTGTTAAAACCTTTTGATGAAAAAGCAACATCAAGAAGGAAAAAGAGAATTTCCCCTGCTTTTATTAAAAAATAAAAAGAAAAATGACGAAAGAGAACTCAATGTGGGACTAGACCAATAATACCCTTGGCAAGAAAATAAAAAAAAATCAGTAATAGGGAGCCCCTAACTGAAAACCCCTGAAAACATTCCATCCTAGGGAAAAAAGGACTAACTTACAAAAACAAATAAAAAAGAAACAGAGACAAAATATGTCCTTGAACGGTTAAATTAGCCTACAATTATCTAGATCAATTTCTATTTTGCAGAAATTTCTAGCACTAACTAACAATAGTCAGATCAAAAAGAGACAGAGACATAATTTGTCTTTGAACGGGTATTGAACACTACAGTTTTCCGGACCGATTTCTTTTTTTGCCGAGATTTCTTCTTTTGGGTCTGGGACACCCACTACAAGAAATTCGTGCATTACTGGCTGACACAACCCCCCAGTAATGGTTAAAATCGGCCAGAAATTGCACATTACTGGCGGATTTAGTCCGCCAGAAATCCGCTAGAAAATCAGCCGCAGGTAACAGTTACTGACGGATTTTCAGCCAGTAATTACTGGCAGATTTTCAGCCAGTAATTACTGGCGGATTTTCAGCCAGTAATTACTGACAGAATTACTGGCCGAATTTCTGCCAGTAATTACTGGCTGAAAATCTGTCAGTAAATCCGCCAGTAATTACTGGCTTACAATCCGTCAGTAAATCAGCCAGTAATTACTGGCTGAAAATCCATCAGTAAGCAACAAAAATCCGCTAGTAATGTATTTTTTTTAAAAAAAAAGTATTTTAAAATGCAAATAAAAAAACAATTCGTTTTTAATTCTTTTTTTTTAAATATTTTAATACAATTCGCTTTTTTACTGGCTAAAAAATTAATATTATTTAAATATTTTTATTTGTTTTTTTAAAAACTATTTTTTAATTTGTTTATTTAATTCAAAAAATAAAACAATAATCGAATAATTTTTAATAATGATAAACAAAGTACTAATTAAAATATCCATACCAAAATATAAATTAAAATGAAAGAGAAATGAAAGAGAAAGAGAAATTTAAGAAGTTTGAGAAAAATGAAAGAGAGAAGAGAAGTTTAAGAAGTTTGAGAAAAATGAAAGAGAAGAGAAGTTTAAGAAGTTTGAGAAAAATGAAAGAGAGAAGAGAAATTTAAGAAGTTTAAGAAGTTTGAGAAAAATGAAAGAGAGAAGAGAAGTTTAAGAAGTTTGAGAAAAATGAAAGAGAGAAGCGAAATTTAAGAAGTTTAAGAAGAGATGTTTAAGAAGTTTGAGAAAATTGAAAGAGAGAAGAGAAGTTTAACAAGTTTGAGAAAAATGAAAGAGAAGAGAAGTTTAAGAAAAATGAAAGAGAGAAGAGAAATTTAAGAAGTTTAAGAAGTTTGAGAAAAATGAAAGAGAAATGAAGAGAAGAGTAGTAAAAACAGAGAGAAGAGAAGTTTAAGAAGTTTGGGAAAAATGAAACGTGACATTACTGGCGGAAAAGACCAATACTGACGGATCCATTACTGGCGGAACAGGTGGTGGATTGTAGTTACTGGCGGGTTGTACATTTTACTGGCTGAAATGTGACATTACTGACGGATACAGGATATTACTGCCGGATAAACAATTCGTCCAGTAAATGTCATTACTGGCGGATCAATTCAGTCAAACACGGTAAACGAGGTGTGATCATTTCTGGCGGATCATGTGGCCAGTAAACGTCATTACTGGCGGATTCCAGTTGGCCAGTAAATGTCATTACTGACGGATTCCAGTTGGACTAACAGATTCCAGTTGGCCAGTAAATGTCATTACTGGCGGATTCCAGTTGGCCAGTAAATGCCATTACTGGCGGATTCCAGTTGGCCAGTAAATGTCATTACTGACGGATGCATTTAGTGGCAGATTAAATCCGCCAGTAACTGCAATTACTGGCGGAAATTCAAATGCTGGTCAAACGCGCAATACGATGATGCTTACTGGCGGATTTAATCTGCCAGAAATGTTATAGAATCCATCAGAAACGTACTGGCAGACTAAATCGGCCAGAAATCGCCAAATTCCGCCAGAAATCTTACTGGCTGACTGATTCCGCCAGAAATGTGCGGCCAGTAATGCAAGTTATTCTTGTAGTGACCACTGTATCGACAACTATTTCTTGTGTATCAGTAGACAGCGGATAAGCAACATCATCTGATACATCACCCCAAAACTTTCCTAATATTCTCATGTCAGATGCTACCACCAGGTTAGAAGTAGCATCAAACTCCGAGACATTTAGCGAAACTAGTGTGGTAGTGGGAGGTTGATTGGAGGATGAGTCAATAGAGGCACTCCCACACCGACTAGCAATGTTCAAATCATTTACGATGTTGGCGTTAGAGTGAACGACAAAAGTTTCCAAATTGCCACCACTAGTAGCATCAAAGGTAGGAGAGATATAAACAATATTGTCCTGAGCTGTTGCTTGTGTGCTAGCAGGTAGAAGCATTATCCAACTTCTGAATGGAGTTCGAAGATGGCTCCTGAATCTACGTAACAGCAGGCGACACTTGCTTACCGTCGTCCGAAGCTAAAGAGTCACAGACACATGATTCTTCGTTAACCAAATCATCTTGAGGATTTTGAGCTCGTATAACCTGAGCTCTTTGATAGTAATTCACTTTATTAGTAACCGTTAGCTTAGGAACATATTTAGAAACCTGTTTCGGTTGAGCAACAAATTCTGGGATCTTTCGCCCCTTATTCTTGTCTATAGCAAATAACATCCTTCTATTAAAATCACTAGTGGTGTGACCAATAGTCTTGCAATACATACAAAATGAAGGAAAATTTTCATACTCAATATATACAAAATATTCTTTCGGAATAGAGATCTTCAGTTCATCCCCTTTGATGCACAAGCAAGGGAGTTGGTTCATAGGAATGCCACAAATCTTTTCACTGGATTCGGTTAAAAGTTGAGCAAAACATTTAAGAGTAGTGCACGACTTATTTGTTGTAGGTGCTGGCTTTTTTCACTAGATGTGAGTGATCATAACTCACATCTCTCTTTTTTGCTTGTTTTATTTTAACCTTCCCTACTTGATTTCTCTTTACCCGTTATACATACAATTTTAGAAATCAGATTTCAATTAACTGGAAATTAAAATTGCATAAATCTAACGAGTATGCACTATCAAAAATTTCAACTTCGATATAGTAGTGTTCATGTCTCTTTGTCTTTGTGTAGCAGTGATGAATGTAACCAGGTATGTATTTGTAGAAAGTGTAGTTTGAAATTATGTTTTGGTTCACTTGCTTGAAATTTATTCTCTGATGTTCCAAATTTTACATGTGTGCTCTGATTCATCTAGGGTCACCCATGATATGATAACTGCTTTTTCCATAATCACCTTGTGTGATATGCAAGCATCTTCTATATTCATATTCCTGCACAAAATAATGCACTCTGATAGTCAAGTACAAAAGGAAAAAAATAACCAAAACAAATATGCATCCAATAAATGTCAACCAAATTTACTTTTTGAGATGCATTATGATCCTTTGGAAGGGACATTTTGAGTGTCATAAAAATCCCAATAAATGTCGTTTTTGTACTATCAAAATGCCTTATTTCATTTGTGTGGCTATTGTTCTTCCACAATGCTATTTTTAAACAATTTGACATACACTAGCATTTCCAAATCTAGGAGTTGGCACAGGCCAATTCCTAATTCCTAATTGAAATTTCAACATACTCTCTAATCTATAGTATGGTGTTTGTAATTTACTTTTGCCATTTAGCTAGCATGCTTCATAGACATCATGATTCTAAAATCTTCAAAGTTAGCACAAAAACTGTCATTTAAATTAAAAACAGATGATCATCACTAAGCATTCATCCATGGACTCAAGTCAAGATCTTTGGTATTGTAAATTCTGTGTCATGATACATCTCAAAATCTTCACTCAAGTCATTTAGGAGATTAAAACCTAAATATGATTGTGGATCAACTTTTATAACTCTTGCTCCAATTAAAAAACTGATATAACAAGAGTTATCTAACCAATTCACCTCAAAAAGTGAAATATACTGTAAGACTTAATTCTCAAAGCTAAGTTATTTATTATTTCCAACGAATAATTTCAAAATCTGACTCTTTAAAAAGGTGTCAATAGTATTATTGCTGTTAAAATTGCTGCTACACTTGGGTTAAGATCAAAATTACAGAAAAAAATAAGATGAACTAGAATTCTTATCAAAGAAGCATATTTGTGTCATAAAAGTAGCTGATCATCACTCTGCATTCATCCATGGACTTAGATTATCCCATCTTTCCAAGCACCCCCTCAAGCTCTTTGGTATCGTAAATTCTGTGTCATGATACATCTAAAAATCTTCGCTCAAGTCATTCATTCAATTTCTCTTCTCTGCTACAATACTAATTAACCTGAAACATTAACATTTCTCTTAGACTCAAGATTATTATGGAGCATATATCTAGGCCAATGCTCAAATCTGTTGCAATGGTACATGTAACAAATTCTCAACCAAACATATTCCTATCCTAGATCCTGCAGTCTCCCCAGTTTGGGCACAAGCAGGAGTGATAGAGAATATAATTATAGTTTAATAAAAATTAAATTTAATTAAAGTGAGGAAAAGAAAAAGAAAAATGATGGCATAATAACAGACAAAGAAGAAAGTAGTAAGTAGTTCAATCAAGTTGGGAAATGATTGAAATGAAGGAACACTGCCACTTCCATAGAACTCAGCACCAACAGTCTTTACTGATTGCATCCAAGCAATCTTACTCCACTCTTTCCCCTGCTTTCCCTTCAATGTTGCTTCCAGCAATGGACACTTAAAGATCCATAGTTCTGAAAGAGAGGAAGGAAATCCCTCTTCTGGCAACGACTTGAGGTTAGGAGCACTCCAGATCAGAAGCTTTTGTAGAGAGGTGAGATGGTGAAGCCACTTCCCATCCAAGCATTCTATATCACCAAGATCAATCTCTAGGCTCACGAGAGAAGTGGGTAGCAACGGCACTTCCATTTTCATCAGCCCCTCCACCATATCAACACTTCTAATTGTCAGATCGGAAAGACAAGTAAGGCGTTCCCAAACCCTTGTATTCCACAAATCCCCTCCAACATTTTGTCATGTAGCAATCATGAATGTACAGCTAGCTATAAATAATGGTGGACCATATCTGTCTGTACTGTATAGAAGAAGACCAAATGAGTCGTTCCCTATGGTTGAAGTGATGAATAATTGAAGTGATGAATTGGCCTTCTGCATTACTTCAGTATCTGGTTCCACTGAGTTAATAGAAATGATCCACTTTGCTTTTTGGTGAATAATTGATGTGAAAAAGTGTCAAGTGTTTTAACAGCACATGGCCACAAGTGTGTAACTATTGTAAACCTCATTTGAGCAAGGATATATCCTAGTGGACTAGACATACGACAGGAGGACCAAAACTATACTTATTTTTATGCTCAAATATATTTTCTGTACTTTGTAGTTTTATTTTAATTTTCTGTAACAGGAAATTAAGTTATAGATTCAAAATATATCAATTGATAAGTTTCTTTATCAAATCCTTGCAACCTGCTAACAATGAATATATCAATTGAATGAAAGTGCTGCTGATAGTGATATGGAGGACAAATTAGTAATGGAAATGGTGTGAAGAGATAAATGGCTGATATTATGAAGTAATTTTTGGTTTAGATATTTTTGGATTTTATTATGAAGTAATAATAAGGTCTACCTTGTCTAATGCTAGTTAATCTCAGTGAAGTAATTATTTTTCACCAAACTGGTTATTAGTTGTTGGTGGTGTTATATTTACCAAAACAAAACCACAGTTATCAGTTGTTGTTGTTGTTGTTGTTGATGTTCAACCATCAATGTATAGCTAAATGGTTGTGGACCATCTCTATAAATGGTGGACCATATCTGTACTGTATAATTGAAGTGATGAATTGGTCTTCTGCATTCTACTTGAGACAGTATCTGGTTCCATGAGTTAATAGGAAGGAAGGAACCCACTTTGCTTTTTGGTGAATAATTGAAGTGAAAAAGTCGAGTCGTTCCCTATCATGGATTCTTTGTGTACACTAATTTCCACTGAATAATAGAAGTGATGAATTGGTCTTCTGCATTACTTGAGTATCTGGTTCCACTGAGTTAATAGGAGTAGGAAGGACCCACTTTGCTTTGCTCTTGGTGAATAATTGAAGTCATCAAGTGTGAAGTAACAGCACATGGCCACAAGTACTGTAACTATTCTAAATTAAACGCTTTAACAGCACATGCTCACAAATGTTTTAAACAAGCCATAATCCTTCCAAGGTATAATATTATAACTTTATTTCTTATATCAGTTGTTGTTGTTGATCAAATTCAATGATCATGAATGTACAGCTAAATGGTGGAGCCTGTTTGATTTGTGTCCACAACTTTCCCATGATGATGACTTGCTCTTCTCTTCTGCATTGCTCAAGTCTATGTCTGTCACTCTCACCATTTGCTAATTAATGTATGTGAAGTGTGAAGTATGAACTACTCAATTATGTTCAAAGATTCTTTCTCAATTGCCCACGACCCAGCTAAGAGAAGAAAAATGTTCACACAACTATTAAATGAAATTTATATTCATTTCTTGTTATGTGAAAAATAAGTTACGGGTATATTATTACAAGGATATCCTAGTGGATTAGACATATGACAGGAGGACCAAAACTATACTTATTTTTTATGCTCAAATATATTTTCTGTACTTTTTAGTTTTATTTTAATTTTCTGTAATAGGAAATTAAGTTATAGATTCAAAATATATCAATTGATAAACTTCTTTATCAAATCTTTGCAACCTGCTACATTTGTTCCTGCTAACAATGAATATATCAATTGAATGAAAGTGCTGCTGATAGTGATATGGAGGACCAATTAGTAATGGAAATGGTGTGAAGAGATAAATGGCTGATATTATTGGTTCCAATTCCAGCCATATTATTTAATTTGATGATAAATGGCTGATATGAGAAGAGAATTATAATGTAAATGGTGTGAAGGATTCATGCTTTTAAGTATCAAATTTTGTTATCATTCTAGCAAGCTTCAAGTGGCAATAGTTTCTCTCAGACTTGGTCTTCTGCATTACTTGAGACTCTTTCTCTCATCTCACACTGAGTTAATAGGAAGGACCTACTCTCACTCTCACTCTAACCATTTCCTACTCTCAATAATGTAAAAAGATTGTTTTAGGAGCCTCAATTGTGGACGATGATAATGATGCTTGTCTGGATCCAGCTAAGAAAAACAAGTGTTCACTTGTGTTGTGGACCATCCTTGTATCTGATATTTATCCATCCTCCAATATTTCACTGGTCAAGGTAAAGGTTTATTCTCATGCTGCTAGTCTTAAACATCAACAGAATAGAGCATAACAGAACCGAGGCTACAAAGTAGGCCCACAACAAAGAAGTATAGAAAGGCCCGAAACTTTAGTACCATAGAATATAGATCAACAATGTCATATTTGCAGGTCAAATGAGGAGTTCACACTTCAAACATCAATGTACTTGAAATCAATGTGAAGATGGTGCTACAAACTTGCAGTGTCTCTGACATAACTCTTGCCTGCATAGCTCTCTGCTCTTCCTCGAAAGGTTGAGAATGAATGTGTCAATATTTCATGGCTACTGTCTAGGCATGTACATCATTCAGATTTGTGGGGACAAAAAGAAAAGGACATTTGGACTCATTCAGTATGCAGTTTTATATGGTTTTGAATATTTGTGAGAAAATGGTTTATTCAAGTAACCTCGTTATCATGAAACAAAATGCTTCATATGGCTAGCATGTCAGAGATTCACAATTGTTGTAAAGGCCAATGCTCATAAGTAACTATTACTCTCAGAAAAATTGCATTCAAGAAAATCTCAACCAAACATATTGTTGTCCTACTAACCCTGCTATCCCCCTCCCAACAGAATATTGGTCTTACTAACAGCAAAAAATATATTTTATATATGCACAAATAGCATGTTTAACAGCTTGATACTTTTGATATTCATTTACATACACATGAATAAACAAATTTTCGCACTCCTTTTTGGCGATGCAATGGGGATGACCATAAATAGGAAAAATCAAGGAAAATGTTGCTTCACCAATCTTATGCCACCCTTTCCCTCGCTTCCTCGCCAATCTTGCTTCCAGCAATGGGCAGTGAAAGACTTTCAGTACGAAAACAAAGGATGGCAATCTGTCTTATATATTCATTTCTTATATATTATGTGAAAAAACTAAAAGGATCCTAGTGGACTAGACTTATGACAGGAGGACCAAAACTATATTTATTTTTTATGCTCAAATAGATTCTGTACTTGTAATTTTATTTTAATTTTCTGTAATATGACATTAAGTTATAGCTTCAAATTAAATCTCAATTGATAGACTTATTTTTAAGCTCATTAAATCTCAATTGATAGCATAATCCAGCTTGTGGGGGATCTTAAACATCTCTATTTCTAAATCCTAGCCTGCCTTTCAGCAAACTAAGCGGGAAATATTGGCTACATGCATAATTCCACGTTCATATTTTTACTATTCAAGCGGGAAACGAATTTAACATGCAAATACCTACGTAGTTCATGCCATAATTCCCTATATAGAGACCTTCTACATGTAGGAAAAGTCATATAATTTATGACATTTATTGTTTACTGTTGCTGTAGGAAGAACTTTTGTCCTCAGCGTTGACAATGGCTATGTGTTCACAAATGGTTCACAATGGCCTTCATAAATGGTTGGATGTTAATAAAAAAAAGTGGTTGGATGTTGAAAAAGCAAAATGTAGATTAACCTCGTCTCTCTCTCTCTTCTTCCTTGCCTATGCTTTTTCTTTATGAACCATTAAATGCATGCTACTCTATCTATACTCTCTTCATTTCTCTCACCAACACAAGCAACCATACTCCAGATTTAAATATTCACATTGACTTTAATGCCCTCTTTGCAACTATGACAGTGAACAGCAATTTTGTTAACAAATTGGGAAGCTATTAATATACTTCACATCAAATCTTACTGTCCTCCACGTAGAAAATTCAAAATGCAAGTGCAATCCCAAATTCAAATAACAACTTTGCAATCACAACAGCTGGTTCCCAAATGATTTCAAAAGCTAAAACTTTTCTCTTCAATGCTTCTTCACTAAATGGTTTCCCCTCTCTTACTATTTCAAAATTTTATTGGCTTCTCCATCTTCTTCCAACTTTATTTGATCTTGGCTAACATATTATCTCTGCTTTTCTCTCTTATAACAGAAACCTGAAACAAAATTGCCACAAATTGGTTAAAGTTCATTCGGTCTTCATATTTGTGGTTAGTTGTACTTCTAAATACTTCAATCTCATTATGCTACTTCAATCTCATTATGCTTTTGTTATACTATCTCATTATGTTTCCCTTGCATTTCTTTTTTACACTCTTTTCAAGGTTTGAGGTTTTCAGATTCAGACCACTTGGTAAGGGAAGAGGTTTCAGATTTTCAAACATTACACTCTACCTTCATATTCTTCAAAGGTAAGAAACTTTTTCTTTTTTGTTGACTATCAAGTAACAAGCTTCTTCTAACATCAAATATAAATTATTTGATTTCATGGATAACAATATCCTTAAAGATAGAGTAGCAATGATAAATAGTACTTAATACCATTAATACTATAAATATAAATTGTATAAATATAACTTGTATTGCCTCCATAAACTGAATTGGTAAAAGAGTTTCAGCAATGATTCAATATTATACACTCTATGGCATATTTACATATATCAGTATCACACTTACAGACCTATGAAAATGTCCTCTTTCTCCTGACCTTGCAGATGGCTACTCCAGAAAAAAGAGTTCCTGTTCAGGGAGTACATGATGATCTCATGAGTCCACTTGAGAACAACCCAGCAATCTGCTACAAAGATTACCAAGAATATCAAAACAGAGAAACTGAGTTATACACTTTTAAAATAATTACAAGAAGATGAAGGTAGTAAATGTTTTGTTATCTAAGTGTTTATTTTAAAATAGCAAACGCATAAATAAAACTTTACCTCCACTGTATAAGTTAAAACTTCTTTTAAAACTGCTTTTGTATCTAAGAGTTTCCTACTTTCCTATCTATATATCATTTTTTCTATTTATATTGGTTTTCTTTTCCTATCAATAAAGCTGCTTCTTCCTATCAATGTTAATGTAACTGAAATGTCATCTTACACTTTGTTGCCATCTTTTGGATTTACATTGTCATTTGGAACAGAATCTATTGTTGTTGTGGCTTATATTTATAACTATATATAGTAATGTGGCTCAATCGTTAACACATTGACAGATAGTCTGGGTTTCAAAACACATTCAACGATTATACGAGGGAAAACACATTTTGAATCTATGCTTTTTGGGTACAAGTATAGCATTTTTCATAACATTTAATTATTAATTTGTTTGTGTTAATTCGTATATATAGCAACTGCACGTATGTTTTTCTTATTCTTCTAATGATACATATACCCTATATACGTATACTCTGTGTGAATAGATTACATTTTAAAAATATTAGCAACTAATTAGGTTTTTTATTTTAATCTCAGGTTTAGAAAAGTTAGGTTAGAAAAATTAATTTGTATCATGAACAGAACAATCAGGGTATCACAAACAGCTTCCATTTTAGTTTGAAAAATTAGGTTTAGAATTAATTTGACCAAAAATCCGAAATTAAGTAATCAGTTTGAACTAGGTGTAGTCTTTCAACAATTTTTTTAGAAAATAAACAATAGACAATTTGTTTTAGAGAAAACCTAAAACAAAATTAAGGTCCAAAATAGAGCAATAGGATTCAGATTTTCTTTTGAAACAATTTTTCTTTAAGCAAGAAATAGGGTTCAAAACAGAATCGGAAAAAGAGGGTTTTAGTACGAAATAGGGTTCACAAAACGACCAAATCAGAACCAGTCAAAAATAACAAGAGAAGGAGAAGAATGGATCAGAACTGAAAGAAAAAAAAAGAAAAAAAACGTGGTGGAACTCACCTCTGTTAGCTCCGACCACCATAGGCGGTGGTCGTTGGCCGTGAAACCACCGCAAGTTCTCCCTCTCCGTTCGTCCTAATCACGCCGCCACCATCATCTCTGTCGCGAACGTCAGTCAGCACCGTCACTACCGCTGGTGGCATTGTCCCTCCCAGCGAAGCCCCCACCGTAGACGTCCACTTCCCTCTCCTCCCTCTCCGTCGCCTTTTCTTCTCCTTCTCCGTCGCAATCTCTCTCCGAAATAATCTCTTTCTCCAAGAAATCCTCTCCCTAATTTCTCTCCCTTTCCTTTTGTGATGGTAAATCCAATCTCTCTCTGTTATGTGCAGCGGCGCATGAGAGGTGAAGGGAGTGAAATTAGGGTTACATTTTCTAACACTTGCCTTATATAGTGTGCTCATGTCATTTTATTTTAAAATAAAAAAAAAATTCGGATTGCTTCGTGCATCCTTTTTTCAATTCGCACGACCCCTCACTTAAGCCCAGTTTGCACAGGCCGCAAACCCAACACGTTAATGGGGTTATTTGTTAGTCTTGCCCATCATTTATAATACAACCCCCTTTCTATTAATTGCACCCTTTTTTACCATTACACCCCCTTTTTCGTATTTTTATCCATTTATTTTCAATAATTATTTCGTTCACAAAAAACCAAATAAATAAATAATTTATCTCTAAAAAAATATAAATCGGGTTAGTCAGCTTTTTATTGAGAGATTGTTCATCATTTAATGCATCATATTAGACGCCATGAAACCCCAGAACAGCGCCAAGTTTATCATCATACCATACTTATAATTTATAATAATGTTATAATTCAATTACCTTCTCTTGAATACCAAGAGTCATTGTAATCAAGTTCAGTTGAAGCATCATTAACACTCTCCTCACTTGAATATATATAATAATGTTTCAGTCCTTTACCACTCTTCCACTAACCAACCCCCAACTGAAAAGGAACTAAGTTGCTTACATTACTACGTCAAACACCCTACAAATCATGCAGACACAGATCCTTAGTTTTTGTAAGATCTTAGTTCCCTGCTTCATAGCCAATTTACATTCATATTTAACTCATGCCAACAGGATCCTTTTCTTAAATTTGTGTTTAACGAATAATCCAACCAGAATCATTTTCCAAAAAAGGTAAATTACAATTATTAAAACCAAATCTTACCTGTCAAATTGCTACCGGAAGATGCTTCTGTTTCCACTGCACTGATGCTTGAGATTTTTTTGACCAGTCTGCCTCGATTCTCCTAAACTCTCTTTCCTCCGACTACAAGTCTTTCATATCCATACAACTATGTTTCCTCCCTTTGTTTTCCTTATGTGTAAAAATGGTAGTATTGGTATACTTCTACTAAACCACACGAAAGTGGTATATGACAACGTTGGACACTGCGGTATGTACCCCTTATGTGACACGGATGTTGCCATCACATACTAACCGCGACAACATGAACTTTGTAATTTACAAATAAGTTTTGTATACAACCTCATTATGCAACCATTTCCTATTTTTTTAGTCAATCAGTCATTTATGCATTTCGCTTATGCATCATATTAGCGGCCACCCTAGCCCGTGCATGCACGGGTAAGCGCCCTAGTAAAGAAAAGAATATTTGGCTGCTGCTAAGTTAGATGAAAATGCTGCTGCTATTTAAATATGGTGGTTATTGGTTCCAATTCCAGTCACATGATTTAATTATTTATGTGATCATTATAAATGGATGATATGAGAAGGGAATTACGAGGCTGAAAGTTACTTTTTTTTTGTCAAAAAGTAAAAGTTCTCTTGATGCTTCACTTGAACTAAAATGTTGTTATTGGTTCAGATAGTCTTTTGGGAAGTAGCAATCAATCATATTAAAATCACACATAATGTCACAAAACACAAGACTATGTATACATACTAACTAGCATCAGGACAACCTGACCTTATTACTTCATAATAAAATCCAAAAACACAAGACTTGTACCTCATTTTCTGAATCCTGCAATAAAATAGAACAAGATCATGTCACTAATGAACAAGATCATGTAATAAGGGTATTTTAAATTTTAGTAAGGGTATTTTAGTCATTTCATTAGGGAAAGGGGTGTACGAACTATGAGCCTATGGAAAAATACCTAGTGGGAGAGGTCAACCCCTTAAATAGATCTCAGCACCTCGGGATATTAGTCTTTATAGTTGCGCACAGACGACGCAGTGGATACCTTTGGTTTTAAGAAGGAAAAAAAGACCGGTAGTGTGTCTCTTTATTTACTTTCTTTCTAGACTATTCACCCAACTTTATCCCCTCATTTTTCTCGGGGGGTGAGTTGATTACTTCTCCTCCCTAGCTGTTTAATGCATGTGATGTGTGTAGCCAGTAGTGGATCCAAAAAAGTTTCTTTCATGAGGGCAAAAGATAATCTATCTAATATATCATAAAAAAAATATTAAAAATTTATACAAATTACCTAATCACATACATGACAAAATAATTCCAAACAGTATATCCAAGCTTCTACAAATTACAACTCTCCTCTATGCATTTTCATAGTCCGAAGATGTTGTATGGCAATTTCATTGTCAATATTACTAAAAATATCTCTATATATGTTGTAGAATTATAACTTGAACTCGTGTAGTTGAGTAATTGGATATATATTTGTCGGGGCAAACTCTACTTTTTATTGGGGGCAAAAGAAAAAAATACTACGTATACATAAAAGCATGGAGAGAATGTGATGGGAAAAACTTAGATTCAGCATATTTCCCTTCATTTGTTTTATTCCAGTACAAATATTCATGTTATCACTCTTCATCAAGAGAGTCACTTTCAATTGACATTATACAAAAAATCTAGTTAAATATTTCTTCCTATCATTGGAAATAAAAAATATGCCATTAACTTGACTCAGATGGAGAAGAATGTCGAAGCTTGGATTCACTACTCCAATGTTTCTAATCCTTAGTATGTAGATCTGTGAACTCTTCTTAGGCAACTGCATCTAAATCAACATCATCAGTCTCTCCATCTATGATTCCGGCTTCACCTTCGGCATCATCAGCGTCCAATTGACCTGCTTCGTGACCAATATCAGTATCCGAACTTAGCTTCTGAAGTTCATCAGGAGTTGTGGTTCCATCTTGAGTACCAGCAAGAGTGGCAGCATCAAAATCCATAGGTGTTGCTGTGGTATCTGTTCTCATCCCTTCACCATCCATCTCAGTTGCAGGTGTAGCAATCTATTTCACAACAAAAAGGATGACACAGTGATTTCAGGGAATCCATTTAACATTTGATTCATTATTATAAGTCCTAAATAAGGAGAGGAGGAAAACATAGACGAAGAGTTGAAGAGGAAAACATAGTTAACATAGAAACGAAATTAGAAACCAATCAATCAATCAATTGAAGCACTTTCTCACAAAGGATAACAGAAATTAAAAATCTTCCCAACAATTTAGGGCTTCTATACAGGTTGATATTCTTAAAATTTGGGATGGAACTAACTCAACCCTAGAAAACTGGCTTGTAAGGTGAGGGATGCCTCCCACTTATATACTCTTTTTCGTGTCATATCACATCCGATGTGGGACTCTTAGCAGATAGAAACCAACGAATAGAACCACACACCCAGTAATAATTGGAACCACTAAATTCTATAGTCCTCTATAAAAAGTTATTTCTCTTGAGCAGATGTAAATGAAAAAAATGGGAAGTTAGATTTGAATCAAGAAACCTGATTTTCCTCAACTTGATGAGCATTGTTTTTCGCGTCTTCCTTTTTACCACGTTTAGTTCTGTCAGTTGGTTTAGCTTGGTATTTAGATCGGACATCAGGTGGCAAAAGTTCTAGTGGTACAACCCCTTCAATGCCATTATCAGTAAACTGCAATAGTATATATACAAATATATAAGCTTCAATTAATTCGAAAAAAATTAAGCAGACAATACAAAGTTAATCTTACCTTGGAAAATCCCTCTAAATCCTGTCGTGCTGCAAGCCGAAGACCTTTCCAACAATAAACCTGAGTCAAAAAGTTTAAATATATAAGTTGTATACTCTAAAATAGAAGGCCAACTGTAACGCGAAAAAATTGCACCTAAAGAGTTTAGATGATTTTCTATTGGTTAACAACTACATAGGTTTTGACTTGAATGAAAGCTATACTTTACTAATGCTCTTTCTCTTTTGCTTTTTTAACTTGGGAACTTTTTGAGGATACCCCATTCTCAATAATAATAAAAAATAAATCTATTTCCACCCTGAACAAAACATTGAGCAGGGGATTACCCGGTTATTTTTGTGGTGATATTCAGCTTCTATTCCAGCAGAAGGATCCATCTGTAATTTCAGAAATGCAAACAATTTCAATACCTAATTAACACTTTTAGAAAGGGCTACAGCTTGGATAATTAGGAAAATCATAATAACCAACCCTACCATATTAAACAAACTGGTGAAGGCAGGAAAGGAAGACAAAATCAATATGCCATTTAAGCTCAATGAGAAAAACTTACATCTTCAGCCAAAGGTTTCCAGTACTCCATAATCGAAGGTGTTTGAACACGCTGAGGATCAGTTAAAGCATTCTGTAATTCAAGAAATTTTGTAAATCGATTAGACCAAAAGCACAACATTGATAAAAGCCATCAAATACAGTTGAACAATTCAGTATATACTCCTATTAAAACACGACACAATATTAATTCTAAGGGAAATGTTACATGGACAACAACTGGTGAGACAGAACCCATGGGTTGTAACTTGTAAGTAGATTAACGCAGAATACATGTAGTAGATTCAGAATACTTATGCCCCATGGATAGAAGAATGATATGCAATAGCTTTGACATGTTAATAGGAAGAATAATAAGGTTTTTCTATATGATGTGACAAACTGACAATGATTCATATCAGAATGAATCGTACTCTTAATTAAATTCCTGACGAAATGACTAAAAATCCAAAAGATGTACCATAATGCTGTTGATACTGTTGGTAAGAAGAAATTAGGGAAACTACACCTGTCAACTTATCCTCAACTAATTCACAGCTACATTGGCGTCAATGAATTCTCATATAAGAAGGAAAGGTTTATACTTATTATGAAGCATGGGTTTTAGGCCACTAGCTCTGCAAAGAATAACATACCGGATTTTGATCTGCCCACTTCCACAACTGAGACAGTTCTTTGTTACCCAATCTCCATCTTGGCTTACTGAGAAATAAGAGTCAGAGCAACCAAAGCAAGATAATATAAGGATGGTGAATATGACCTGTATAAATAGTAGCATAAGCAAAATGCTCGTGGATTTTGCCTAATTGCATTCTGCCTACTTAAAATTTCTACTTGGAACTGACTTTCTTTGTTTTGAGCCATATAAGGACCTCTTCAGTTTGAGAAAATGCTTTCTGTTTTCACTGCAAAGTTGTCCCTTTGTTTTCATTTGGTTTCCTATTTTCAAACAGTTTTCACGGTTTCATTTCATGTACAAAACTTTGAAACCAAGAAACAGAATGAAAATTAAGAGACAGTTTTGCAATTAAAACTGAACAGAAAATGTTCTATCAAACCAAGCAGACCTTAATTTTTTTGACTCAGTTAACTAATTTTAAAGTCTATGTTTATTGCCTTTAAGTCTGACAGCACTATAATTTATAAATATTTGAATTCAGAAACAAAGACCTTGAAGACAGGAGGAAGAATTACTTTTTCTTATCTTCTTGGAGATTACGAAAAGATTCTAATCCTAAAAACTAAAGCAGTTATTACATGATAAACAATCTACTAAACAGCAAATATACCGTTTTTTAGAACCCTCTGGTATTACTTTCTTCTCCACAGGTTGTTTTTCATATGGTGGGCAGCCATCACGTTTCCACCACACCTAAAATGTAGAGAATTGATACAGATAGGAAACATATTCTTAATGTTAATGATACATGGCAAAATCATGTTTATGTGGAAGAAAACATAGAGAGGATTAGAGGAAGTGTTACCGAGGATGCTTACCCAATTCTTTTCACGTTCTAATATATGCTCAATTTTGTGAAGAAACTCTTTCCCTTTTGGTGGAGTCAGTCGAATAAGATTTTTAACACGTTCTTCACATGATGTAATCTCTTCTTTCTGAAAAGAAAATATGCATTCCATTAATAAAGTGAGAAATACATCAAAATTGGGACTGTATTGCTGTACTGCTCCATTAATAAAGTGAGAAATACATCTGATAAAAGCAAGAAATAAATCTTGATGTTGAATATGTGATTGGTGTCTAAATCAGATGACACTGAGATGTATTTATAATAACATTGCAATAAAAACAATAAATGTCGTAATTGATATGTACAGCTGAGGATAATGTGTACATGACTAAGTTTCCAACACTCGCTCAAGCTACAGCTTAGTTAGCTTTAAGCTCGTTACAAGACAAAGCAGCGACAGTGCATCCAGGATGAAGAGCTGACTAGTGAGTCATAAGTAACCGATTTAGAGATACTACGCATAACCTAAAGAGATCAAAGTAGGTGGTACTAACCATGTTTTCAGATGGAAAATCCTTGTCACCTTTTCCAGGGGCCTAAATGCGAATGAAGGAGAAACCATCAGCTAATACAGATTACATACTAAATGCATCGCATGGAGATTAACCTTCAAAAAATTATTACCTTCAAATAATTGAACAATATGAGACACTGCACAAGAACATGACGTCGAAAACTTGGATCTTTTAACTATTAGAAACTCCGCCAGTAAAAGGAAACACAAACAAGAGGAAATACTAAGTCAGGGCTTGAACATCTCGACTGAAAGTTGATCATACATGTTTGGTAGTAGGCATCAAGACTTGTCAATCTACTCACCTCTAGACCCATTAGTTTACTGCTTGTGAGATATTTTATACTAAAGTTAACTGCCTCTTCTTCCAAATTATTAGCATCTCCCTCTTCGTCACTTAAAGGTTGTGCTTCAAATGTATTCAGTACAACCTTTTATCCAACAAAAATTATCATATGTAAAAGAAAAAACAGCAGTTTGATAATTGAGAAAAAAACACATGCATGGTCAGACAGGAAACTACAAAATAAAAGATTACCGACAAACTGGAGGTGAATTTTTTCCACCTTACTGGAGACTGAATTACAGAAGCAGGGTTGGAAAAATATTCCTGCATGAAAAACAGAGACTGATAAATAAAACTTGTTGAAGTTCTTTTATTAAAAAAAACTATGTCCTTCAGCATCTAGTCAATGTGGTATAATTCTGGCTCTAATAAGTAGAACCATTGGCCAAAGAATTAACCATTTTGAAATTGCCTTACTTATACATGGACCATCCCTGAATTTCAGAGTTTTGTCCAGATAAAAGTATAATTTATTGAAGAAGCTGAGAAAAGCATAAAAACAGAATCGGGAATTCTCCTCATCTTCACAGCAACAAAAACAAAAATAAATAAAACAGTAAGAAATTATGCATGCATAAACTCAAAGTCAAAAATCTCTCTAATCACTCTGAATAAACTAGGTAAATAAACCCCATAGAAGATTTACCAAAAAAAAAACAGCAAGCAGAAAAAATAGTAAGATTTACATGTAGTGCTGGCTAAAAATTCCAGCACTTTTCTCTACCCAAACTGTTAGGATGATAAAGAGGAGTTAAAGTAGCTAGATTGGTTATGATATCCACCTAACAGCTTGAAATTATAAGAGAATTTGTACATCACACCGCATATTAAACTAAAAATCTCAAAAAGACAAGCATCAAATTATGACATAAAGCAACTGGAATAAGAATTAAGGGGCTTTCCCTTACTGATTAGCAAGAAGCAAGTTGTAATTGCAGTATTGCACTTCCTGTTCCTGATTTCATAATTTTCTAAATTACTGGTATTTAATATTTATAACAACTTTTATATAGGGAAGCAAGTAAAATAAGAAGCTTCAAATAACAAGACAAGTCATAAGTTGATAAGTTGAAAAAATGCAAGAGAGCTCCTTTTTTAGAACTAGAATTTCAGAGAAGACCTACCTGTAAACCCCAAAAAGTTTCATAAAAATTGAAATCAATACATATGCCTGGAAAGTATGGAAAAAAAATTATTAGGTGGAATAAAAAATACTAATCTTATTTAAGAACTCACAATAATAAGAATGGAAATCAAGCAAGCTAAGACTATAAACAATGATGTACCTTCCAGTGGTTCTTTTTCATATTTTGTTTCATTTGATGTGTTAAAAACTCCTTTGATATTTAAGGCTGCAAAAGTTTATCAAAAACGTCAAAGTGACAAGGAAGAAAAGGAAATCAAAACCAGAAATGAAGATAAGCTGCACACAACTGTACCAGATCGCTCTGATAATGGAAAGAAATGGGCCAGAAACATGAGAATTCTTCCGCAAAAGACCACATCATTTGCCTATGACATCCAAACGCGCACGCTGAGTTATGGACTTATGGAAATCATGAGAATTGTACAAGGAGAAGAATCTGGACTAAATCAATCCTAATACGAACATGATTATATACAATGAGAAGAATATCCTAAGAATGTCCCAAACGCAATATCGCCTATTTTATAATAGGAGTACATCAATACCAAGAGTTAATCGAGGACTAATTATTCTAATTAATAGCAATTTCTACAATAAAAACAATGTTGACTAATATCAGAACATGCAAAATATATTAAAGAATCTAAACAAGTACTCTAACAATAAGTACGGAGTCCAAGCTTTTCCATATAGAGACAGAAAGTGAAAAGACCAGTATAGCAAAAGGCAGTGTAATTCATCTACCTCTATATCACTCCGATTTTGGCCAAAAGCAGAAATCCAATTTATATGATACTGTTTATGGGAGACTTTTAAGTAAAACAGAAATATTGTAAAGATAAGGGCCCAATATTAACCCTTGGTGCACACTTATAATTAGCACACAAATTTTTACATTTCCACCTTAGGTTTTCACACCAATCACTCCCCTCTTCTCCAAGCACTCAATCATATGCCTTTTGTAAATAAATCAAACCATGTGTAAGTTGTTGAAGACGTGGAGTTTTATATAATGAGGAAAATGAAATAACCAAGACTTTAAATTATATGGTTTGATATAATTCATGGTTATCATTTTATAAAAATAGGAAAGTGATAGGTACAAATAAAATAGTGATAGAAAAAGGGACAATATCAATAGAACAATACTTTTATTAGCCTGAATCAGTGTGATTCAGTAGCTAGAACAGTACAGAAAACACAGAAAAACAGAACCGTAACCAAGTGCAGTGACACAGAGTGTGTACTGTACTCCCAGCCAAGCCCAAATTTGCCCAATCCAAGCCTCCCTCCCTAACAGCCTACCCTCCCTTTTATAACATAAACAGAAAGTGAGAAACACACTGTCAACTTGCTCCACTTGCTTGTCCACTTGTTCCACTTGCTCCACTTGCTCCACTTGCTTATATTCTCTCCACTTGCTTGTCCACTTGTTCCACTTGCTCCACTTGCTTATATTCTCTCTACTTGCTTGTCCACTTGTTTTTGGACATTTCCCTTCTTATCCCTTCTAGAATAAACCTTTCCAAACCTATTGGTTTGTCCAGGCTTAGTCAAAACCAGGTTCTCATCAATACTCCCCCCTTCGAAATTCACCTTGTCCTCAAGGTGAACATATCGTAAGAATAGCCGACTTAACGGTCTTCCTCTCGGATCCCACAACTGAAAATCCATGGACCAAGTTATGTTGGCAGAATGGTAATCATCACCAGGATCCCATAGCTTGAGACATGAGGACCAAGCTATACATAAAAATGAACATCCTCCTATGTTGAGTGTCCTGTTTCCATTTCCTTTTTTTGCCGCAAAATAGAATATAATTATACCCTTAATACCAACAGTCAATACCCAATGAAGCCTCCCCTTAAACTTCTTAGCCATTGCACTCCTACCAGGGCCCCATAGCTTGAAGAAAGATGTCCCAATAATGCAAGAAGCCGAGTAAGGTTCACCCGGATCCCATGGCTTGTGGTGTATTTCCCCCAATGACATTGTTGAAGATTTTGTCCCTTGAATCAAGTGTTCAAGCATAGGCATATCGTGCCACCCAAACTTAATAAAACTAGAAACGTTTCCCTCTTCCTTGTCATAAAATTCCAGTGATTTGTTTTCTATGTTACTAGTTAAATCACCAACAAAACGCATAAGCCACTCATAAAGCAATTCAACTACACCCTTAGGAATTTTAGACTCACTGTGCAAACAATGGTTAGTGTGATCCCATGCTTGAGATTCAACTTCCTTTCCTTGGTGTTGGACTGAATGCAAAGATGCTATAGAATTTTCCATAGAGAGATTTAAAAGAGCCATAGAAGCTTCACTATTGAGAGACAAACCCGGAGAACGTTGGGGTGGAGGAAAAATGTTGAAAAATCTATCCCAACTTGATAATAGTGATGTTTGGGCTCCATAAGTTGCTTCCGGTGAATAAATTTTTGTGATCCCAGCTATGCAAGAAATTGAAGAATTGCCTCCCGGATCAAATGCCCTATTTTCAGTGCTATTTTTAGGCCGACAACAGAATGGTGTGGCTGCTCCCTTTTTGATATAAGAACCTCCATGAATAAGAAAAAATACTTCTAAAGAATCTGTAGGTGTAACATACCTTCCCATAGCTTTAACATCAATAAAAGAAGATAAAGTCTTGTGTGACCATTCTCCTTCTTCTACTATTATAGGAAGACCAAGAGATTTTGAAAATAAAAGAGAATTGTTGAAGAGTTGATCCCTTTGATTGTTTAATCCCTCTACTACTTGCAATGTCCTTCCAGTATTGGTAAATATGGGAGGTGTAATAATAAAATTGTGGGTCTGGCCCATGGGATTAAAACTGATGTCCACTTTCTTTTGAGACCAGCCAAACCCCACCAGCTTCATTTCCTTTTCAGTTATTAATTTTAACTCCCCCCTTTCTATATGAATTGGATCAGAATTACTAACCAGGAATTGGGTAGGTGTAAGAATCATATATTGGGTTGATTTAATAACAGGAGCTGATTTACTTACAATGACTTGGGCCTGGCCCAATGAGATAGAAACAGAATCCATCCTCCTTGGAAGACCTTCCGCCCAAATATCCATTCCTCTCTCGTTCCCACTACGCCGCTCCATCGTGAGAGAAAAAACTGCCTCTCCCACATCGCGAAGAGTTCTCACCACCGCCATCGTTCCTTTCCTGCTCGGCGCCGTTGATTTGTCTTCCCCACAACTCCGATCCTCTTCTCTATCACTGTTACACATCTCAAAAACGAAATACAGAGATGGCTCTTTCAAATTGCGAACTGGAGGTACCTTTGTCGTCGTTGCTCCATTTCCCGTCGCCTTCGCCGTCAGTTCCTTGTCACCTCCTTCTCGGTTCACAACATTCAGGCTTCTGCTACCGCCCTCAAACACGCCACCGTCCGGTGGTTCTGGTGGTTCTGGCGACTCCTCCTCTCTCTGTGCTTCCAACGTTACTTTCTCAACCGGTGGTTTTAAGTCACCACCGATCCCATCTCCCTCTGGTTTTGCAATAGCATCCAAAGGTTTGCTAATGAACCCTCTGATTCCATGCTTTTTCTCCGATGCATCTGTTTCCGGTTTCACGACTTCTGGTTCTGGATCTCCTTCATTTTCCTTCGTGACTTCTGATTTCGTAACCTCAAGTGAGTGCTTGTATTTCAAACCTGAGAAGATCTTTTCATTTTTCTCCTCTACTTCATCACTGTGTCTTTTCTGAATTGGCTCTTCCTCTTCATCTCTTTTTCTTGATTCTGGTTCTTTGAACCTTTTGATTAGATCCACAGCAAACGATTCCCACTCTGCATCAAGATCCTCTTGACACCATGAAAAGAACCATTCCAGTGCTACACCTTCCATCCTCATGAATGCCCACTGCGTCTTATGAGATGAACGAATTTTCTCCTCCTCAAAAAACCTTTCTGCCTTAGAGATCCACCCAATTGGGTCTTCTCCCGCAAATCCTGGAAGTGCTTCATTCTTGAACCAATTTAATGACTCTGATTCTTCCATCTCTGGTGGTGCTGGTTCTTCCACCCTAACCTTCATGGCAGCAACCTTGTTCTTCCTTTGAGCACTCAAGATCGAATGCTCTGATACCAATTGATAGGTACAGATAAAATAGTGATAGAAAAAGGGACAATATCAATAGAACAATACTTTTATTAGCCTGAATCAGTGTGATTCAGTAGCTAGAACAGTACAGAAAACACAAAAACAGAACCGTAACCAAGTGCAGTGACACAGAGTGTGTACTGTACTCCCAGCCAAGCCCAAATTTGCCCAATCCAAGCCTCCCTCCCTAACAGCCTACCCTCCCTTTTATAACATAAACAGAAAGTGAGAAACACACTGTCAACTTGCTCCACTTGCTTGTCCACTTGTTCCACTTGCTCCACTTGCTCCACTTGCTTATATTCTCTCCACTTGCTTGTCCACTTGTTCCACTTGCTCCACTTGCTTATATTCTCTCTACTTGCTTGTCCACTTGTTTTTGGACATTTCCCTTCTTACCCCTTCTAGAATAAACCTTTCCAAACCTATTGGTTTGTCCAGGCTTAGTCAAAACCAGGTTCTCATCAGAAAGACGATGAGCATTCAAAGTTGAAACATAAATCTTTGATGGAGGAAGCAGGAACATTATACGTTAGTATTTAGAGTCTGTGGTCAATTTTCAAGCTTTAAATATTAAGTAAGGAGTTAGTTTCTTATTAGGACATAAATCATGTTCAATGTACCTTTGAAAGACGGCGAAGAAGTTGATTGCAGGTTCTCAACATCACAAGTTTTCCTCGAGCAAAAAGTTCTTGCTGCATGAAAGTTCCACATAAATACAAGTCATTTATGCAATACTTATACAATAAATAACTAATTAGAGCAGCACAAAGAGCTAGAGCCTAGAAACAACTGAGAAATATACCTTTCCCAATATATCTTGTTTACTCTCTATATAGGCAAAAATATCCTTGCAGTTTTTCATTGTAGACATTTCTGTCAAGTCTTCCAACAATTGAAAAATCATACCACCTTCAATGTGTTCCTTTTCACAAAGATATAGGACTATATCTGAAATGTGAAAACCACATACAAATATGAGCAGGAGAGAAACACAGGATTTGACGATTAAGACATAGCTAGAACTCATTAAAGTATTCTGAAGTGGACAAAAAGTATAAGTATGTAAGCTTACCCAAGTGGCCAACATAGTTAAAACATACAGATTTTCAAAATCAAGGCAATTAAGTGGATTCCTTCTACAAATTATTGTAATACACAGAAAGAATATATTTTATAATAAGTAAAATGATGCACGAACCAAGAAGGCGGGGAATGTGACCCTGGGCAGTTTCATTGGCATCAATTGATTGTCCAAATTGCATTACTTTCTCTCCAGACTGTAATGCTGCTGACTGAACCAAAGTCCGAACAAAATAATTAAGGTCATAAAGAGACAAGAGACATAACCAAGGAAACAATAAAACAAAGAAAGGAAAAGAAACGCCAATAGATAAACCCATATTTGAAATGTTTTTCTTACAACAGTTTTTAGCTTACAGTTCACTTTATAACAGTCATTTAAGCATCTAGATAGTTGATGACACTGCATTATTTACCATTTAGGTAACTTATTAATAGAACCCAACACAGAATGAAGGTATAAACTGGGAAAACTCCCTTTGATTACTGGTAATAGGGAACTAAGTACTAACTCCCTTTGATTACAGAATGAACACTGGAAATGCAACTACAATGGAGAAATAATCTCCTTGGAGTAACATAAAAAGACACTAACTTCCCTCTCAGCCCAAAGTCCCAATTCCAAAATAACTCTCTCTCTCTCTCCCTCTCTCAAGAAAAGCCAAGAGTTTTCGGAATTTTTGTATGGTTCAATGATCTGGCTTTTACCTTGATGTCGCGGTGCAACTGGTACAACCCAGTTACGCGCTGTAAGTGCAACAAATATGGAACCATGGGAATCATGAACTGCTAACTTTATTGAGGTTCCATTTGCTAGGGTTCTCCTTATAAAAAGTTGAAAGCAGTATGCTTCCAGCTTGGGGTTTCGCATTCTTCATTAGTATCATGAACATGGAATATTTTTGGGGATTTAATGAGTAGTCATAGTCAATGTAATTTAACAAAGGGCATAAGTCTATTGTAGCAATGGTAGTATAATGGAAACTAGTCTTTTTGCAAATAGGCACCCAAACTTTAACCTTGACATAATTAATCTTTAAACACTAAGTCTTGTTACAGTTGACCCTTTTGTTAGCTCGGGGGTTAAGTTGCTGACGCTTAATGGTGAACAAATTTAGACCCTTTAACTTTATTAGGGATAAGACCATACAACCACCCTAAACCTTGTGCCTTTCGATAAATAGGCACTTTAAACTTTTGCTTTGTCCCAATTAATCCTACTATTACAATAAACTCGTATGTTCATCATAAGGAACTTAACCCCGAGTGAACAAAAGGATCTATTGAAACAATATCAGGAGTTTAACGATTAATTGGAACGAAGTGGAGGTTCAAGATGTCTATTTGCTAAAGGAAAAAAGTTTAGGGCGGTTCTATAATCCTTTCCAACGTGCTTGTAGTTTAGTCCATTTAATTTTCCTGATTTCATGCACAAAAATAAATAGATTTACTAAACTATCGCTACTTAGTAGTCATCTTCTCACGACATTAATGAGCTAATTTAAGGGTAGTTATGGAACAATAACATTAAATATGGGTAGATTAGTTGACATTTGCTTATAATTGAGTACACCAAAGTTACGCGTCTTTTTGTTTATAATTGAGTCCACAGTAGTACCGTATAAAGCCAGTCTTTTATATCACAAAAAACCAAGTAATTAGTAAACTCTAGTGTTCACTCAGCCTAAAGATCTTGTTTTTTATCCTTCACTTACTTCCCAGAACTCTTGTTTCTCAATAACAAATTTGTAGAATTCCAATCAGATTGTCATTATATATTCAACAAGCACAGAAAAACAATTGACTAATCTATGGACAAGGACAGCAGTTAAACATACCACAAATTCCTGAAGTAGCAGTCGTAGAATGTTTTCCAGTAATTGGTTCTCATCTTGGGCCAATTTTGTTTGTTTCTGATAATCAAAATCAATAAAATAATATTAATCAAAACCTTTAACAATATCAGTTCAAAACCACTAGAAAGCTCAATCGCGATCAAGGTAGAAGTGGAAGCTGCAGATGCGACCGAGACTTGTTTTCAAAACCCGAAGTTGGTTGACATGAAGACAGAAGACAAGAAACAAGAATCAAAGCCAATGAATGGGCCCTACCCAAGGCACATATAGCCCAGTTAGGAATTTAGGTGGCTTTTTCATAATTCCTTTATGTGTTGATTGGATTGTTCATAAGTCTTGCTACGAAGTTGAACTTGCACCTACAGTGTCGGTGTTTGAGGAAGATTGCTCTTCATTGGTAATAACTTTAGGTTGGCCGGTGGTGTTGGAAAGTGCAGAACAATGGGATCTACAGCAAACTAAAACTGAAATTGGTTCATCAGGCTCCCAACAGTGGGATCCCAGAGGAGAGAATTTTGTTTTCAGCAACCAATGGAGCAAGACAAGTTTAGTAGGTTTCAACCGTGAGGACAAGATTGTGTTGAATAGGGGTGTATTGTTAGAGTTAGGACTTGTAATAAGAGCTATTAATGGGTTGCTAGTAATAATGGGCTGTTAGTAATAAGGGATGTTAGTTTGTTCGGATAAAGAGTCCTAGGTCCTATCATGAATAAATAAGAGGGCTTTAAAACAGAGGTGATCTTTATTGAACATTGTAATCATTTGGGGAATAGAGCATTGGCTCTATTGTGAAGAGGGAACACTTGGAGTAGATAATCTCTTCTATTCTTTCCTTTCTTTCTCATTTCTTTTCAATAAAGCAGTATTCTTTTCTAATACAATTTTCTGGTTCCTAACAATCGATCCCTTTTTTGCAGTGCCTTAAATTCCCTTCATGTTTGTATTTTTTACCATCCGGACAGCACATTACCCCTTCCCCAAAAGCAAAAATCCCCAACGAAGTTATCAGAATAACATGCATAATTGATTCACCCCCACCCCAAAACTACCACCAATATACTGTTGGAGTGTTGCTCAAAACCACAAGCTGCAAACACTACCAAATCTATTCTATTGAAAATGAGTCTAACATCGCTCATTATAAATCCGTACTGTTATACAGGAGAGGCGTTAGAATTTCAAAAGAATGAACATACCTGTGGCTTTATTACTTCTTGAACAGTCTGCAAAGCAAAACTTTCAGGAGGGCCAGGCTGTATTATAGCCCTTTTAAACACCTCCTGCAAATAATAACAAAATCAAACAAGACATAACCAATGAAATATCGAAATTGAACAAAAGATAAAATTCTAATAATAGGAAAAAAAAATTATCTAGTTTAATACAGCTACTATAAGCTCTGATAAACAAATCATCAGCTACTATAAGCTCTAAAAATTATCTAGTTTAATACAGCTACTTACAGAACTTATAAACAAACAAAATAATAAAGAAATACACACATTATCTGAGCTAAAGAAACATCAAGGTCTAACGGGTTACCCATCATTCCCTTCAACAACCGAATCGACCACACACACAAATTCAACCTTATAGACAATGTTTCATTGAAAATTGAAGTGCTAAAAGGGAAAAGGAAAAAAGAGAGAAGCTTACCATGATGAAGTTCGAGCACAACACCCAAATTATAATTCTGCGCAAAAAGAGGAAAAATTATTATATAAAAAAACTCATTTTCAGTTGTGCAAAATGTTAACGAAGATGAATTGAAGTAGCCAACTAGCAAGAGAGTGAGAAACTGTTTTGTGAAGAAAACGCGGCGTTTTGAGTACAAAGTTAACCAAAAGGGGAAAATGAGCTTCATAGCACCTTTGCCAACAACTCACAACAGAGTTTGAATGAAATGGGAGAAAGAAACTTACTTGATTCGTTGCAGTGCGAACAGAAGAATCGTTTCGGAACACAGGGAGACGATTTCGCAGAGAAGAGGAGAAGAAGCGGAATGGAGAAACGGAGAAGAAAAGGAATAGAGAGAGACGGGATTTCGCAGTGGTAGAGACTAGAGAGGAGAAAAGGAAAAACGATCGCAGATAAGCAACTAGAGAGAAAAGAAAAGAAATTAGGGCACAATTAAAAACTAGTAGTAGTAATTATTAATGAATTTGGGGTCTATCTGCAATTTTTTAAAAACTAACTGGCTGCTAAATGAGTTTGCAATTCAGACTTTAGATTAGACTGTTATCCCATTATTTTCATGTCATTCTCGATTCGATATAACAATAATGTAATCACGCTATGTAGGATTTGAACCTATGTTTATAGACAATGTTAGGGGGGATGGGGGATGTTTTCTAGGTTTGAACCCGATACTTTCTTCTTCCACTCCTTTAGTGTCTCTTTCATATCCCTTAACTCCCCTACTTGGGATAATAGGTGGCAAATTTTAATCCAACTAGACTAGTATAAACTTGACAACTCATATAAGAATTTTCCAAAGAAATTTGGTCAAATTTAGGAAAATTTGGTCGAGAAAAATAATAAGAAATATTGAAAGTTGTGTATAAATCAAAACAAAAAACTTTGTGAAAATTAAATTAATGTAAAATTTTATAGATATGATTCGAGTAAATATCAATTTTGATCCTTGAAATTGTTGGATCTAGCAACTTATTCTTCACATATATGTAACGTTAAGGACAATTGGCAGTTACATTGAATTTTTCCATGGTCATTCGAGTTTAAACCTGGATCTCCATTTTGTGTAAGTTTATAGGTGATATGTGTTGATTCTGAATGCAAACCAAAACAAACTTAGTCTCCACATTATCTCCATTTTGGTTCTTTGTGATTTTTTTATTACACTCTTGCTCTCTAAAAATAGTGGATTGTACAATATTTATCCCAAATTTTCCAAAATTCAAGATTTTTGGGTACTAAAAGTACAAGTAATCCATTATTTCGAGGGTAAAATTGTCAAATTAAGAAAATTGGGAACCAAAATTGTCAAAGTTAAATTAAAGGGACCAAAATCACCAACTTAACAAAACTCACCATATTTTTTTGGGATAATAATAGACCAATGAACTTATAATGTACTTGTTTTTAATCTTTTACATCCTTAAAAAAATAAACTTGATTGAAATAGCTAATTTGTTATTGCAAATACAAGTACATTATAAGTTCATTAGTCTATTATTATCCCAAAAAAATATGGTGAGTTTGAAATAAACTTAGAAAAATAAACTTGATTGAAAATTGAAATAACAAATTAATTGTGACTTTCTAACTTTAACATTGGAAATCTTTTTCATTTTACCATCTATTTCAATTTTCAAATCCATAACTAACCACTATATCATTTACATATCAAGTTTGAAATATATCAACATAACACTTCCTTCTACTTTTTGACAAGAACCTTCTTCTACCTAGAGAACTCACTTAATGCTTAAAAAATTTAAGAATTTATCTTTACACCATTGCCTATATTTTTTTAAACGATATAAGCATTATATACCAAAAAAAAGTATCAAATGATTACCTTTCGACCATACTTTTGTGGAATGTATTATTATGAGTCATGATTATTATCAAATCATATTCCATCAGTTTTTTTTATTATTTACATATAACTAATAAAAAAACCTACTAAAAGAAGTAACCTTTGTGGGACTAGATTATTATCACTTCATATTCCATTTCAATTCATATTCCATCAGTTAATGATTCCAACCAATGTGTAAGTTACAGTACTTAAGTTTCATTTAAATCTTAATCATATTATTGTGTCACTTGATTATTATGTGTAAGTTACTATACTTGAGTTTCATTTAAATCTCCTTTTTATGTAAATATAAAAAAAGCTATCTCTTCTATTTGATGCTATCCATTTGTTCTGGAGTGGGCCGAAGCCCACTATCCAGTGCTCTGGCGCTAGATCGGCCCAACCGTGGGGCACAAAGCAAGGAACCGCATCAACGGCCCTGATCTGTCCGTACGTCCATCCAACGGCCGAGCACGACTCACGCTCACTATTTAAGCATTCATTGCGTCAGTTGTCAGGTACACACTGTTCATCAATACCTATATTTTTGCTCGTCCTTTCCTGACTTGGGCGTCGGAGTGTTATCGCAGGTACACCCGCCCGCTGGAGCAGAGCTAGCTGAACGACCAAGGCATACAGAGATCTGAGACCTGGAAAACAGCAAGCAAGGACATCTAAGGAACAGATCAATTGGCGACCACAGTGGGAGCCCGCGCGCTTTCCACCATTCGTACGGATGCCACCAAAGGCAGCTCGGGGCCGACCAAGGGCCACCGCTCGTCTACAAAGTGTGGCTGAAATCCCCACTCGACCACCTCCGGCAGGTGTTGAAGGCATCAGCGCCACCCCCGTACAACAAGTTACCGTGGAACTCCCCGCCGACCTGGTCCAAGAGCTCCGAGAACTACTGCGCGACCGTAATCAGGCTCTGAATCGCAATGATGACCGCCTCACATACCTAGAAGATCAGATCGCCTCAAGGAGAGCGCACACTGCACCAGAGCAACGACCTCACCATGAGGGAGCTTCAACCGTGCGGGCACGCCCTTCAAGGGCCCATCGATCGCCTCCGCGAAGGCAGCTGGTCCATCGATCTCCACCCCCGAGGAGGGGACGAGGAGGAGCGACCACCCCACCAAGAAAGACCCCGTCCACGACTGATTATACTTACTGGCCCGAAGAATCGTCGCACGAAGGTTCCTCCCACGGTTCGACTGTTTCGCCCGCCCGTTCTCGAAGCCGATCTGTCGAACGATGCTCGTATCGATCGAAAGCTTACGCCAAACACTACGGTCAAGATAGGCGGGACGCCGGACTTGGACCGTATACTAGAGAGATAGACGAATTCCGCATCCCGCGCTCTTTGCAGAAGCCTCCAACCGACCTTAAGATGTACAACGGCATGAAAGACCCGGACGCTCATTTAAAGCACTTTGATATTATGATGAAGTATCGTGGAGCGCCCGGGCCGGTCAAATGCAAGATCTTTCCCCTTACTTTAGAGGGGTCAGCGTTGGATTGGTTCACCGAGCTTAAACCCAATACCATTTCATCCTGGGAACAGATGGCAAGGGTGTTCACCACTCGGTTTACAACTTCTAGAGTCAAACCAAAGTCCCAAGATGTTCTGATCGCCATCAGACAGGGTCCGGAGGAGTCTTTGAGGAGTTATGTGGAAAGGTTCAACCGAGAAGCCGACCAAGTCAGGAACTTAGACGACAACCAGAGGTTGTTCTTCCTAAGGACAGGACTCTTAAGAGGAACTCGTTTTGAAGTAGAAGTGGGACTCCACGTTCCCAGAGACCTGGAGACGTTCCTCAGGCGATCTCAAAGGTTCATGAATTACGAGGAAAGAACGACCGCCATAGAAGCCGCCGAGGCGGGCATGAGTCAGCGCCCGCGACCAGAAAAAGATCAAAGGATTAGGGAAGAGTATAACGGCAGTCGCCCGAGCAAGGAAAATAAGGCCAAAAGGTTCGCTGAGCGCACCAAGTTGAACACTTCGTACGCGAACATATTGGCGGAATGTGCGAACACTGAATTCAGGGATATTAAACCACCAGAACCTCTCGTGCTTAAAGACGGGCAGCGCCCATCAAAAAAATACTGTAGATACCACAAGAGCAACGGGCATGACACCAACAATTGCATGGCTCTTAAAGATGATGTGGAGGCCCTAATCAGAAGAGGAAAATTGACTCAATATGTGAAAAGAGATAACGGTGAAACGCGAGAAAGGCAAGTGGCACGTTCACCTAGGAGAGGGAAAGCAGAGGCAAATGAAACGATCAAAGTCGTAGAAGAGGGCGACGATGATGAAGACCCAGTAGACACGAGAAAGTCAAGAGGGAGGCCAGTCGCCATGGTAATCTCGGGAGGAGTCCCCACCAACGCCTCGACCAACAGATCGATCAAAAGGAGATGGGACGAAATCATGAGCGTTGCCTCGACCTCGGCTCCACGACCACTTAGTGGGCGACCAGCCATCTCCTTTGGAGACGAGGATCTCATTGATGGAACCCCCAACTACGAGGTTCCCTTAGTCATAGTAGCAGTAATGGCAAACACGGAGGTTAGGAGAATATTGGTGGACCAAGGGAGTTCAGCAGACATAATATTTGAAGACCTTTTGGACGTCCTAAAAATTTCAAAGGATGATCTGAGGCCGTATAGAGGAACGGTCTTGACCGGGTTTAATGGAGCCTCGACAACTCCTATAGGACGGATAGAGCTGATGGTAACTTTTGGGGACGACACGATAGAGAATCCCCTCTGTAGGACTGTCAGGACGGATTTCATTGTGTTACCCTGTAAGTCCGTGTATCAATGCATCATTAGTAGACCAACCCTTGCCCGTTTGGAAGCAGTGCCCTCCACCGTCCACTTGAAAATGAAATTCTACACCAAAGTTGGGGAAGTTTCCACCATCCAGGCAGACTTATTGTCCGCCAAGCGAGTTTTTCTTTTGGGGCTTAAAGAAAAAGGGAAAAGCGTAGCGATAGAAATAGAGAAAGAAATGAAAAGCGGCGGGCAAGTTAACCTGGCCGACCTAGATGCCCGTTATGACCCTGATAGCGAAGAAGAAGAAGGGGACGATCTTCTGACTAAAGAGCTAAAGAAACGAATCAAGCGACCTGAACCAAACGGGGAATTCTATCGCATCATGCTAGGTGACGACCCGGAGAAAACGATCAAAATAGGGAAAAACCTTCCCCTTGAGGTTCGGGATGAGCTCGCTCAATGTCTGAAGGATCATGCGGACCTGTTCGCTTGGAGTACGGCCAACATGCCCGGTATCCCACCCCAAGTAGCCTGCCACCACTTAGCTGTGGATCCGGGAGTAAAATGGGTGGCTCAAAAAAGAAGAGTTCAGAAGGAAGAAAAAGCTCGAGCAGCATGCAAAGCCGTTGAAGACCTGCTCGAAGCAGGGTTCATTAAAGAAATAAAATACACCACGTGGTTATCCAATGTCGTCTTGGTCAAGAAGGCGAATGGAAAGTGGAGGATGTGCGTGGACTACACCGATCTCAACCGAGCATGCCCGAAGGATGCTTTTCCCGTCCCAAGTGTCGATCGTCTTGTCGATAATGCAAGTGGATACAAGATCCTGTCTTTCTTGGACGCCTATTCCGGGTACAATCAGATTGCCATGCACCCACCAGATCAAGAGAAGACCGCATTTATGACGGACAAGGGGAACTTCTGTTACACGGTCATGCCATTTGGATTGAAGAACGCTGGAGCGACCTACCAGCGCATGATGAACCATGTCTTTCAAGATCAGATAGGGGAAACGGTGGAAGTGTATTTGGACGATATGATTGTCAAAACCAAGCAGGACCAAACCCATGTAAACGACTTGAAAGAAGTATTCAAAGAAGCCAGAAAGAATTCGTTAAGGTTCAATCCAGAAAAATGCACTTTTGGGGTTAGAGCGGGCAAATTCCTTGGTTTCCATCTCACAGAAAGGGGAATTGAAGCCAACCCAGACAAATGTAGAGCAGTGACTGAGATGAGACCACCAACGACCAAAAAAGAAATACAGAAACTCAATGGTATGGTGGCCGCTCTCTCTCGTTTTATCTCAAAGGCAGCAAACAAGTCTTTGCCCTTGTTTAAATTGTTGAAAAAAGAGACCACATTTGAATGGACGCCCGAGTGCGACCAGGCCCTCGAACAATTGAAGACATCTCTGGCAGAACCTCCAATTTTGACGACTCCCGAGCCTGAGGAAACTCTTTATTTGTACTTGTCCATCACGGACGAGGCTTTGGCTGCCGTCTTGGTACGAGAAGAAGGAACGAAACAGAATCCAATCTACTTTGTCAGCAAAGTTATGCAAGGACCCGAGCTAAGATATCAGAGGATTGAGAAATTGGCTCTGGCATTGATTGTCTCAGCCCGAAGGTTGAGACCATACTTTGTGGCCCACCAGATCACCTTACGCACCGACCAACCCATTAGGCAAATCTTGCATAGCCCAGATCTAGCGGGCAGAATGATCAAATGGGCTGTAGAATTATCAGAATTCGGAATAAAGTATGAACCTAGATCGTCTGCAAAAGCACAAGTCTTAGCCGATTTTATCGCAGAATTAACCCCAGGGTCAGAAAACCCAGTTCAGAACTCATGGACTTTGCACGTTGACGGATCGTCCAATGGTAAAGGCAGCGGAGCGGGCTTAATTCTTGAAAATGAGGAAGGGACGACCATTGAAGTCTCCTTGGCCTTCTCGTTCCCAATTTCTAACAATCAGGCCGAATACGAGGCCTGCATCGCTGGGCTGTTGCTCGCTTTAGAGATGCAAGTCAAAAGGGTGGAGCTTCGATCAGACTCACTTCTAGCGGTCTCCCAGATCAAAGACGTCTTTTTAGCCAAAGACGAGATACTCCAGAAATATTTGGCGAAGGTCAAAGAGTTGATGAAGAAGTTCGAGCATGCTGAAGTCAAGCACGTCCCAAGGTCGGAAAACGCTAGGGCGGACATCTTGTCCAAACTAGCGAGCACAAAGAAAAATGGTAACCATAGAAGCGTAATACAAAAAGTCCTATCTCAACCAAGTGTGAGGTTAGATACGGCCTTAGGAGCAGAGATATGTACGATCGAATCAACGCCTTCCTGGATCGCCCCCATCTTTAACTACATAAAGAACGGGGAGGAACCCAGCGACCCAAAAGAAGCTGCTCTCGTTCGCAGGCGAGCATCGTCGTACTCAATAATTAACGAGCAACTCTACAGAAGAGGATTCACCATGCCCCTGCTCAAGTGCCTCCTCCCAGCAGAAGCGGCCTATGTGTTGAAGGAGATTCATGAAGGAATCTGCGGGAACCACTTGGGTTCACGAGCTTTGGCAAAGAAGGCTTTAAGAGCGGGCTACTTCTGGCCCACGATGGAGGCAGACGCGAAAGACCTAGTCAAGAAATGTGACAAGTGCCAGAGGCACGCAGATACCCACGTTGCACCTCCAACCGAGCTCAACTGTTTGACTTCTCCATGGCCGTTTTCATGGTGGGGAATCGACCTGTTAGGACCCTTTTCCCTCGCCCCTGGTCAGTTTAAATTTCTGATCGTCGCAGTGGACTACTTCACAAAATGGATCGAGGCCGAGCCCTTAGCCAAAATCACTTCGAAGAATTGTCTAAAGTTCGTCAAAAGAAACATCTTGGTATGGTTTGGGATTCCCGAAGTCATCGTGTCAGACAACGGCACACAATTCACGGACCGACATTTCCAAGAAACTTTAGTCGAACTAGGCGTAAAACAGCGTTTTACGTCGGTCGAACACCCGCAAACAAACGGGCAGGCGGAGGCGGCCAACAGAGTCATCCTAAGGGGGCTAAAGAGAAGACTGGATGAAGCCAAGGGAAGGTGGGCAGAAGAGCTTCCCTCTGTGCTATGGGCGTATAGAACCACGCCACACTCAACCACGGGAGAGCCCCCTTTCAGGATGGTCTATGGAACGGACGCACTGATCCCTGTGGAAATGGGAGAGTTGACTTGGAGAACGGCTAATCCTCTACAGCCGTCCGAAAACGAGCAAGCAACGAGAGAAGAGCTTGACCTAGTGGAAGAACTGCGGCACAAAGCAGCACTCAAAGAGACGTTGGTCAAACAGAACATGGCCACAAGACACAACGCCAAGGTCGTTCCTAGATCGTTTGAAGTGGGACAGCTCGTCCTAAGAAAGGCAGATATCGGTCAGAAGAATGCTGGCCAGGGCAAGCTAGCCCCAACTTGGGAAGGACCCTACAGAGTAGCTGCCAAGACGGGCAAAGGAGCATATATCTTAAAGACCATGGGTGGAGGGATGATTGCAAACACTTGGAATGCAACAAACCTTAGAAGATATTTCACTTGATGCCATGTAATATATGAAAGAATGTCATGTTTCCAGTTAAATGATGAATAAAAATCAAAACGGGCGGGACACTCTTTTTCCCTACGGGGTTTTTTATTGAGGCCCGCTCGTCCGTCAATAGAACGACGAGGAATTTCTTAAATTCTTGATTATGGTGATTGATCCATCCAATAACGAACAAACCCGAAGGCGAGTTAAGTTCAAACCGAGTTTGATAAACTGCCAAGGGTCGAACTTAAGCGACCTTAAGTCTGAATTCGCTTGCAAACGAGCTAAATCTAAAGTAGAAACTTGGTAAGCTGTTTGCAGGTAGCTTCGCGAGCTTAGACCGACCCATACGAACATGAAGAATTCAATAGTTAGATAAAGCAAAAATCTAAATAAACGATTATGACAAAGAGGTTTAAACATTAAAAGTTACCCGGAGAAAACCGGGCTATTTGGTGATTACAAGTAAAGGACGGCCACGAGACCCCCAAAGCAAAAAACGATACATTCTTGAAAAGGAAGACAAAGACAATCAAAGTCCAAACGGACGAGTACAAAGGGAGTAGCTCATTCAGGGCGACGATAGACGATCGTCTCCTCTTGGATAACGTTCCCATCGTCGTCTTTCTCCGCGAGGCGAACGATTTGCCCGTTTTTCAGGAAGTGGTCGTTGTTCACTATCTCTGTGTTAATCTCCAGCGATGGGTAACAATACCGAATCTGAGCTACGGCCTCTTCGAAACGCCCGCTAGCAATAGAGATGGTCATGTCTTCCAGGGCCTCCAGGTCGCCCCTCGCCTGATCACGCTCGCCTTCGACGGCCTTCAGACTCTCCTCAAGACCGACCACCCGCTCCTCCAGCTGTATAACCTTGGTAGACTGCTCGGCCAAACCGGCAGTAGCGTTGGCAAGTTTGACCTCAGCATCTACCTTGGCTGTCATGGCCGCATCACGCTCGGCAGTAACTGCGCCAAGTGCGTCCTTCGTGGGTTGGAGGGCGACCTCAGCATCCTCTAGTTTCTTTTTGGTGCTCTCGAGCTCTGCTCGCAAATCTGTAATATGTCCAAGAGCGGACTTATACTTGTCAGTTTTATCCAAAAGATCACCCTCCAACCACAAGTTTCTGTGAAGTAAGTGCATACCTGCTTGGCGGCCGGCCTCCTCAGATTTGTAACGAGCAAGCTTTTGAGAAGCTGCTTGGGCAATTTCGGCTACGAAGAGGAGGGGATCGGCCTTCAAACGTTCAAAATCCACATCCTTGAGATCGTCCAAATCCAAAGACGACCTTCTTGATACCTCTCTTCTTTTTTGAGGAGGATCAAGGTCGATCGGAATAGCGTCCAGAGGACCTTGAGCCCGATCTCTCTTTTTGGAAGATAAGTTTGTTCCTTGATCGCCCCCAGTAGGTCTATGATCGCCTTCAGCACGAGATGGTTGGGACGAAGAGGCAAAGGACACCTTCTTCTGCTTCCTTGACTTTGTCTTCGCCAAAAGAGCTTCAAAACCGATGCCCGTCATTTCAGCTGAAAAAGCAAAAAGATGAGTTAGGAGGCAGGGCAAATAAAGCACGATTAAAGTAAAAACGAAAATAAAGGCACACCAAGTTTGTTTTCGGCTTGCTCGGATGTCCGGAGACAAGCGAATTTATTGCAGGGGATGACTCCTTCTGGCAGCCAAGTAACCAAGGTCTCTAACATCTGAATACTCTCAAGATCATAGTCGCTCAGCCTCCTTTGATGCCGATAATGGATTGTGTCGCGATCGTAGTGTGAGTGCGACCAACCTAGAGGAAACTTCATTGAGGAAACGCGACCTTCGTCATCCACGGTTCCCACCATTGCCTTAGCACGATCATTAACAGGAAGGACCCAGAGGAAAGCGTGCCTCCAAGTTTTTACCGATTCGCAAAATGGCTTAAAGAGCCTGATCGTGTTCTTCCGTCCCTTCAAGGAAACTTGCTCCCATCGCCTGGGTTCGCTCCTCATCTCCACTGTGCGACTAACGTCAAACAATGAGAAGAAAAGACGGCAATTTACCTCCCGATCAAGAGCGGCCATTATTACCTCGAACGACTTAACCAGCGCCCAAGCATTAAAGTGAAGTTGAGAAGGGGCAACACCAAGAGTCCTTAAGACACGCCTCTGGAAAAATGTAAAGGGAGGTCGCACCCTCAAATCACGGAGGACGTTGGAATACATGATAAATTTTAAAGAATTCGGGATTACGGCAGCATGCTCGTCAGGTCTTACGCCCTCCGCTCGCCATTCCTGATCACCGTAACCTATTAACTTGGTGAAGAGAGGCAACACCTCATCACCAGGGGGGAAGACAGAGCGTTCGTTGATTATAGCGGAGGATATCCAGGAGCGGTCGACATCAACCCTACCCCTCCAATCGTGCTCTTCGGGCAGTACCTCGTTGACTGGAACCGGAGGGGGCGAAGGATTCATTCGGGGAGACTGGACGGTATCAACCGTGTTTGACGAGCGTCCGGAGGACGATGAAGAAGAAAAATCGGTAGAAGAAAAGGTCTCAGATGGGAACCCGCTCGTGCCGACATCTCCGGAGTGAGCATGCTCAGCCATACTCGCAGGTAGACGACCAGAAATTCTCGCAGTTTTCTTTATTCGCGCCACTGCGTTGACCTGTGAGGAGAAGGAAAGTCAGGCTCACCCTAAACGATGAGTTGCCGAAGGGGGCGACAAGGTCGACCCCGAGCCTGACGCCCCCTCCTCGCCCTATGCAAGCAAAATTAGCCAAAATAAACAAGACGAAAAGGGCATACCTGGAGTGGGAGAGAAGTTCGGTCTAAGGGTAGTATACTCCTTGATGAATAAAATCAATCGACCAGAAGAATAAGACCGCCTGAGTTGAAACTCATGCACGGGTAAACACCTGGCCAGAATAAAGAAGCAAGCTTTTTGATCGGTCTAAGAGTTTGTGACCGTTTTTTGAGCTCCGACAATAAAAGTGGAAACTGAGAAGGAGAGGGGGCAACATATTTATAAGGATTGGAAAGCAAGCAAGCCAAACGACACGACCCCTCACTTGCACACGCCTTGAAAACCAGACCGCCATCATGACAAAGCGCCACCTTTTTCAGAATTCGAGGCACCATTAATGATCCCTAGGGAAAATCGAAACGTCACTTCCTGACAGGAGCCACGTATCATGCGAGCGTAAGCGAAGCCCACCGCGAATCAGAAACGATCATAAAACAAGCCTACGCCCGCCACACGAGCGACCTTGGCTTGGGGGGCAACTGTTCTGGAGTGGGCCGAAGCCCACTATCCAGTGCTCTGGCGCTAGATCGGCCCAACCGTGGGGCACAAAGCAAGGAACCGCATCAACGGCCCTGATCTGTCCGTACGTCCATCCAACGGCCGAGCACGACTCACGCTCACTATTTAAGCATTCATTGCGTCAGTTGTCAGGTACACACTGTTCATCAATACCTATATTTTTGCTCGTCCTTTCCTGACTTGGGCGTCGGAGTGTTATCGCAGGTACACCCGCCCGCTGGAGCAGAGCTAGCTGAACGACCAAGGCATACAGAGATCTGAGACCTGGAAAACAGCAAGCAAGGACATCTAAGGAACAGATCACCATTGTTTATGATTCATTTTCTTTAGTAGATGTATTAAAGATTCTTCATATGTTAGAACAAATTAATCATATATATATATATATATAAAAGATCGAAAATATTTAAATGATATACGTATTTAATATACAAAATAAATATAAGCCTTTAATATAGAAAAAAAGGATCAAACCATTACCCTTTTTTTGACAAAAGATCAAACCATTACCTATAAACAATATTATAATAACTTAAAAAAAACATATTTTAAACAAATCACATAGATGTTAATTAAATATTTTAGGCTAGTTTCTCTCTCAAGTGATCAGTTTGGTTTGTGGTTTAACTAAGTAAAGTTGAACCAAAATAAATCAAACCAACTATATTGTTAAAAGAAGAAAAACTCTAGTAGTTACACACATGACATCGTTATCCCAAACAACTTCACAAAAACGCTTTTTCTCCTCAACCATAATTTTATTGTCTTTTCATTTATCCCTTACTGAAAGCAAAGTGTAATTCATCTCCCAGACATATCCTATTAATTTAGATGTGATATTTTTTTTGGTGAAAACAAAGGGCTTAACACCCAATATAGACGTAATATTATTATAAAAGAATACATTTTTTTCAAAATATAACATTTTTTAAAATATATTTTTCATTTCTTATCAATAAAATATATTTTTCCTGATGGCTCAGATTCAAATATTTTTTTTAAGAGTACTGCTATTTATCGCGAGAGAATTTCTTCGTAAGATTAACGAATTTAGGTGTTTGACCATGATTTCATCATCAAAATCTTTCATAATGTAAGAGTACTGCTAACCGATCCATTTGTTGTTACTATAGCACAAATTTTATCTTTCTTATACAAAGATTTCCTAAAACCAAATCCACTTTTTCATTTTTCACTGCTTGTTTGAAAAGTCAAGCTAACCCAACACCAATTGGTCAATAGTGTCTCTTCTTGCTATGGAATTCCAGCAACCTTTGCAAAGGCTAGAGGAAGTTATAATTAGGAACCTAACAAAGCAAAGTGGGGTGAAATCAATTGATTCTTGCTTAACGTAGCCATTCATGAAATTTCACGAGGAAAGTTTTTGTTATTTTTAGCATTATCCTTTTTTTAAAACTAATAGTCACGTTGTAAAATATATCTTAATAACCGAATGTTGTCTTCTCTTCCGAGGATAGATAATGTTGTGCTTCATAATCAAACAAAACCGCGTTGCGAACACCGATATGATGGATTCGAACTCAGGACCTTAGTTAAGCTGGAAGAGATTCAAACCATCTCATTCAAGCGCTCATGAGTATACGGTACAGTGATTAATCACATGCAAGAATATAGTAGCCTTAATTTACTAAGAAATTATATTATAACCAAGTCTATTAGTAAAACCCATTCAATAAAGAAAAGTGATACCATATATATAATTGTTGAAAGCAATGTTGAAAGTGTACCTATACAGTTCTACATTCCTAAATTAATTAAGTAGGAGAAAAATGAAAGGAAACAAAAAAAAGTAAATTGATTTATTATTTACTAACAACAACTAAAGAAATATAAAATTGCATTAAAAATGAGTCCAATTGGAATTCCCACAAACTCAAACTTCACTTTGCACAAGTCTTTTTGAAACTATAGCAAAAAATAAAAACAAAGATGATGTTAATGGTATTGTGTGCTCTTCAAATTTAGTATCCAGGAATTACAGGTGGAGGAGGCGACATATATTTAGATCCAAAGTTTGGTGGGAGGTGCACATCTTCCCATACTGGCGGTGGTGGAGAATGCACTGGTGGAGGTGGTGATTGTACTGGCGGAGGAGGAGAATGCACCGGTGGAGGTGGTGAGTGCACTGGTGGAGAAGGAGAATGGACCGGTGGTGGTGGGGAGTGGACTGGTGGAGGTGGAGAGTGAACCGGTGGTGGTGGGGAGTGGACTGGTGGAGGTGAAGAGTGCACTGGTGGTGGTGGAGAATTCACTAGTGATGGTGGAGGAGGAGAGTGGACCGGTGGTGGTGGGGAGTGGACTGGTGGAGGTGGAGAGTGAACTGGTGGTGGTGGAGAATACACTAGTAGGGGAGGAGAATGGACCGGCGGTGGTGGGGAATGGACTGGTGGAGATGGAGAGTGCACTGGTGGAGGAGGAGAATGGACCGGTGGAGGTGAAGAGTGAACTAGCGGTGGTGGAGAGTGCACTGGTGGAGGAGGAGAATGGACTGGTGGAGGTGAAGAGTGAACCGGTGGTGGTGGAGAATACACTGATAGAGGTGGGGAGTGGACTGGTGCAGGAGGAGAGTGGACCAGTGGTGGTGGGGAGTGCACTGGTGAATTAAGGTGGAGAGTGGACCGTTGGTGGTGTATAATGCACCGGTGGAGGAGGAGAAGAAGAATGAACTGGAGGGGATGGAGATAACACAGGTGTAGTTGTTGGTGGAATATCCTCAACAGGTGGAAGTGTAGGTGGAATATCTTCAACAGGTGGTAAATATGGAGGTGATTCAACTTCAACTTCACCTTTTGGTGTTGGTGTTGGTGTTGGTTTTGGTTTTGGTTTTGGTGCATTACTACCTCCACCACCACAATGTTTGCTACAATCCACGTGTTTAGTTAACACCGAAAAACATATCTTAGGTGACTTTTGATTTTTGCTTCCAGACAAACAATTTTGTTTGTCATCGAAAACAACACCAGAATTCTTAGAAGGAAAACAACTTTGAGCTTCTCCATTGAAGTAGTTATCACTGAAAGTGAAATTTTTCAACATAGGTAGTTGATAAACATTGTTAGAAACATAACCACTAAATTTGTTGTGTGCTATGTCAATAACTTCAACATTTATCAATCCTGATAAATTAGGTAAACTCCCAACAAACTCATTCTCACTAACATCCAAAACATTCACATTTGTTAACAAACCAATCTCTGGTGGGAAACAACCTCCAAGTCCATTCCCTAAAAACACAATCTCATTCAAATCCTTCATGTTACCTATTGATTTTGGAATACAACCTGTGAAATTGTTGTTGGCAAATGAGATAACAGAAGCCTTAGATTTCCCTAATGTTTCAGGGATAGTTGATGTGAAACGATTGTCGTTCAAGAAAATTGCATCAAGATCTTTTTCAAATAACTCAGGAGGTAAAGCACCTTCAAAGTCATTGAATCTTATATCTAAGTACTTCAAATTTGGCAATTTGAGAACCACAGAAGGAAAACCACCAACAAAACGGTTGTTACTTATATCAAACTCATGAAGGAGAGTTAGATTCTCTATGGTTTCTGGAATAATACCACAAAACCTATTTGAGTTAAGGTGAAAAAGTGCAACATCTTTCAATAGGCCTAATTCTTCTGGTAAGTGACCAGCAATATCTGCATGGTTAAGATCAACACCAGATACTACATTCAATGTAGGATCATCAAGAGCAGGAGAGCAAAACACACCATTGTAAGAACAAACATCCTCAGTACCAACCCAATTGCCAATTGTGTTCAAAGGGTCAGAATATATAGCCTCTTCCATGCTTGAAGAGCAACATAAGCACTTTTCAACCTTTCATTAGCAAATGTTTTATTTTTGTTTTTCTCATTGGTAGAATCATCATTTTTTACAGCTTTAGATTTTTTTGGTGGAATAGTTGGAGCAATAGAAATAATATCACCATCATCATCATCATCGTTGTCACTTTTTACAACTCCAGATTTTTTTGGTGGAATAGATGGAGATGGAGATGGAGAAATAAAAACAAAATCATCAATATCAATATCATTATCATTATCATCACTTATTGGTGGTAGAGCAACATCCTCGTGATAATCACCAAATTCAATCAATCCCCCACCTACATCTATAGGTTGTTCATCTACAAACTCAGAATTATGAAAATGTGCATAAGAGAATGTCAAAAGAGAAGAAAAGAAGAGAAAGAAGCAACCTAAGGCCTTGTTTGAACAAGGGTGATGAGCCATGGCTAAAAACCTTGGTTGGCCCAAGACTGCATAAAGAATGGTTATGGAAATGAAGAAAATGAAGGGTGTTATATTGAGCAAGATACATGGTTTGTTAATTGACACCCATTATGACCTTGTAGAAATTAGTTTCTAACTTGTTTTTAAACGGAAAGATTATTGTCATTGTAATGGAATATTATATTTACTTAATATATGCAGTTACATAATGTGTAATGAAAATGGAATCTTAAGTGGTTTCCAATTCATTACCAATTGAACTAATTCATCATCAATTGTTGAATCATACAAAAACTGTAGTTATTACATTAATTATTGTTTACTTTTCCAAGTGAAATCGTAACGACTATTTTTATACTGACCTTTAAACTACAAAACAAACCCAACCTTAACTCCATTAACTCACATAAAAAGTTAATTAAGCATGCATGGATTTTTCTAATAACGTGGATTGAATTTGGCACGTTACAGTGAATATGAATGGCTATTATAATAATAATAATAATAATAATAATAATAATAATAATAATATGTACTGAAATGTCAATTGATATATTATACATTAGGAACTTATTTTAAATAATATATATTAATTGTGATGCATATAATATATCATGCATTATTTTTTCTGTTAGGCATGCATTTCTTAATTATTCCGACAATTAAAATTAGTTATATATAATAATGTAAGAATGATTTCAACTTATTAATTTTAATATATATATATATATATATATATATATATAAAAACTTTAATAAGTTAGTGGCAATTAATTTCTTTCATTAAAATTAAAGTCTTCTTTTTTGTCTTAACTATAAAAAAATATTTTTATTCATCAAAATCTTGAGAAAAATTGTAGAGCTTCTTTTAGGGTTTGCTTTATTTATATATATATATATATATATATATATATATATATATATATATATAAATAAGAATTAATGAGAATCATTGTGGAGGTTTCATCCAACCTAATATTCCACTAAATCATACTTTAATAATAAATCACACGTAATCTATATATATAAGTTAATTTATAATTTGTACCCTCTGGGGTGATGGACCGCAGCTTCTCAGGCATCAAATCTATGCTCTTCTGGTCGTGCTCCAAACGTAATTTCCGGGGCGGGTGTACCTGCGAAGACACGCCCAAGTCAGGAGCGAACGGACAGAATATGAAACTGAATGAATAGTGTGTACCTGACAACTGACGCAATGAATGCTTATATAGGGAGCGCGAATCACGCTCGGCCGTTGGATGGTCGTACGGACTCATCTGCGCCGTTGATTCGCGCTTTCAGCCTTTAACTAATTCTTGTCTGGGCCGCTCCTCATTTCCAAGGCTGAAGTGGGCTTCGGCCCACTCCAGAACAGTTGCCCCCCAAGCCAAGATCATGCTAGGTACGGGCGAAGGCTTTAACCGGGACCACTCTCCACAGTCCTCGAGGGATTTTGCTCGGTCAACCGCATGTATTGACAATCTTGCTTTTAAACTTTACGACGCGTGGCCCTTTTTCATGAAGTGACGTTTCACATCCTTTCAGGGATCATTAATGGTGCCTCGAAGTTCAAAAAGGCGGCGCCTGGTTATGATGACGGTTCAGCTTCTAAGGCGCGTACAAGTGAAAGGTCACGACGTTTCGCTTGCTTGCTCCCTGAGTGTTTATAAATATGCTTCCCCCCTCTCCTCATTCTTCACTCCTTTTCCTGAAGTTCTGAAAGCGGTCATACTTTTGCTCTCGAGGCGAACAACAGTTTACTGTCTCAACTGGCCAGGTGCTCACCCGTGCACGACTTCCAACTTAGGCGATTTCACTCGTCCGGTCGCTTGATTTTGCTCATTGAGGAGCATTCCAGTCTGAAGTTTTCTCCTACTCCAGGTATGCACTTTCTGCTCGCTTTTCTTTAGTTTGCTCGATTATTCGTCGGGTAGAGCGAGGAGGGGGTGTCAGGCTCGGGGTCGACCTTGTCGCCCCCTTCCGCAAATCATCGTTTAGGGTGAGCCTGACTTCCCTCTCCTTGCAGGGTGAGGTAGTGGCGCGAACAAAGAAGACAGCTAGGATCTCCGGCCGTCAATCTGTGAAGATGGCTGAATGTGCTGCTCGCTCTGAAGATACTAGCACGAGCGGACTTCCGTCCGAGACTTTCTCTTCCACCGATCTCTCTACTTCGTCGTCGTCTGGTCGCTCGTCGAATACTGTCGACACCGTTCAATCTCTTCGAGTGAACCCTGCGCCTCCCCTCGTTCCGACCAATGAGGTGCTGCCTGAAGAGCATGATTGGAGGGGTAGGCTTGATGATGACCGCTCTTGGATCTCTTCGGCCATAACCAACGAGCGCTCGGTCTTTCCCCCAGGTGACGAGATGTTGCCTCTTTTCACTAAGTTAATTGGTTATGGCGACCTGGAATGGCTAGCCGAGGGTGTGCCGGCCAACGAGCATGCTGCCATGATCCCGACCTCTCTGAAATTTATCATGTACACCAATGTTCTCCGAGATTTGAGGGTGCGACCTCCTTTTTCTTTCTTTCAGAGACGCGTCCTGAGAACCCTTTGGGTCGCCCCCTCTCAACTTCACTTCAACGCTTGGGCGCTTGTTAAGTCTTTCGAGATAATAATGGCCGCGCTCGACCGGGAAGTGAATTGCCGTCTTTTCTTCTCCCTATTTGACGTCAGTCGTACCGTGGAGATGAAGAGCGAACCCAGACGATGGGAACAAGTTTCTTTGAAGGGGCGAAAGGGCACGATCAGACTCTTCAAACCTTTCTGCGAATCGGCCAAGCCTTGGAGGCATGCTTTCCTTTGGGTCGTCCCAATTAATGATCGGGCTAAAGAGATGGTGGGAATTGTGGACGCTGAAGGTCATATTAATTCGATGAAATTCCCTCTGGGCTGGTCGCACTCGCACTATGACCGTGATACCATTCACTATAGGCATCAAAGGAGGCTGAGCGATTATGATATTGAGAGCATCTTGATGCTGGAGACCCTGGTCACTTGGCTGCCCGAAGGGGTTATTCCTTGCAACAAATTTGCTTGTCTTAGGACGTCTGAGCAAGCTGAAAATAAACTTGGTGTGCTTTAACTTTTTCTTTTGTTCGATAGCTTTGATTGCTTTCTTCTTCGTGTTGCTTCTAACCCTTTTTCTTTTCAGCTAAAATGTCAGGCATAGGCTTTGAAGCCCTTTTGGCCAAGACCAAATCAAGGAAACAGAAGAAGGTGACCTTCGCTTCTCCTTCTCAAACTTTACACGCATAGAGCGACCCTAGACCTCCTGTTCGTGAAAAGGGGTCGAACTCAGCTTCAAAGAAGAGGGATCGGGCTCCGAATTCCGTGGAAGCCGTCGCGATCGACATTGATCCTCCCCAAAAGAGAAGAGAAATAAGGAGGTCGTCCTTAGATTTGGACGATCTCCAGGATGTCGATTTGGAACGCCTTCGAGCAGACCCTCTGATGTTCGTTGCAGAAATTGCCCAGGCCGCATCTCAAAAGCTTGCTCGTTACAAATCCGAGGAGGCTGGCCGTCAAGCAGGTATGCGCTTACTCCATAGAAACTTATGGTTGGAGGGTGACCTCTTGGATAAAACTGACAAGTATAAGTCCGCTCTTGGTCATATTACAGATTTGCGGGCAGAACTCAAGTGTACCAAGAAAAAGCTTGAGGATGCCGAGGTCGCCCTCCAACCAACGAAGAATGCACTTGGCTTGGTCACTTCTGAACGTGACGCGGCCATAACCGCCAAGGTAGACGCTGAAGCCCAACTTGCCACCGCTACTGCCAGTTTGACCGAGCAATCTACCAAGGTGAATCAGTTGGAGGGGGAGGTGGTCAGTCTAAAGGAAAACTTGAAGACCGTCGAGGACGAGCGGGATCAGACCAAGGGCGAGCTAGAGGCCTTGGAGGACATGACTATTTCAATCGCCAAAGGGCATTTCGACGAGGCTGTTGCTCAGATTCAGTATTGCTATCCTTCTCTGGAGATTAACCCTGAGATCGTGAGCAACGATCATTTCTTGAGGAACGGCCAAATCGTTCGTCTTGCGGAGAAAGATGAGCATGGGAACGTCATTCAAGAAGAAACAGTCATCTACAGCCGTCCTGAGTGACTAGCCCCTCTTTTGTATTTTCAACAAGTGTACTTCATGCTTTCTTGTAATTTTTATGAGCCCGACTTTCTTCGGGCGGACTTTAACGTTAACTATCTACTTTTTCTAAGTTGATTTTCTTTGCTCGGGGCCTACGGGCTTTATAGTACTGTTTCAACCCTCGTTGGGCCAATCTTCATAGGGACCCCTGTCAACAGCTTACCAAGTTTCTACTTGAGATTTAGCTCGTTGACCGGGTGTGTTCGTACTTAAGATCGCTTAAGTTTCCTCCTGAGCAGTTTATCAAACTCGGTTTGAACTTAACTCGCTTAAGAGGTAATTGTTTATTGAGTCGATCTACTTGAGATTTCGCTCGTTGACTGGGTGTGTCGTACTTAAGATCGCTTAAGTTTCCTCCTGAGTAGTTTATCAAACTCGGTTTGAACTTAACTTGCTTAAGAGGAAATTGGTTATTGAGTCGATCAACATCTTTTAAAGAGAATCGAATTAAGAAATACCTTCGCCATTCAAATGACGGGCGAGCGGGCCTCGATAAAAAACCCCGTAGGGAAAAAGAGTGTCCCGCTCGTTTGATTTTTTATTCATTGTTATAACAAGACATTTTTACAAACTCAAGTGAAATATCTTCTAAGATTTGCTGCATTCCAAGTATTTGGAATGATGCTTCCGTCTACATTCTGCAAGATGTACGCCCCTTTGCCCGTCTTGGCCGTCACTCGGTAAGGACCTTCCCAATTCGGGGCAAGCTTTCCTTGTCCGACGTTTCTTCGGCCAATATCTGCCCTTCTTAGGACGAGTTGCCCTTTTTCGAAGGCTCGAGGAACGACCTTGGCGTTGTGTCTTGTGGCCATCGCTTATTTTACTAACGCTTCCCTGAGGGCAGCCTTACCCCGTAGCTCTTCCACTAAATCGAGCTCTTCTCTGGTCGCCTGTTCGTTTTCTGATGGCTGCATAGGATTGTTCGTTCTCCAGCTTAGTTCTCCCATTTCGACGGGAATCAGTGCATCTGTTCCGTAGACCAGCTTGAAGGGAGCTTCCCCAGTGGTTGAGTGTGGGGTCGTTCTATACGCCCATAATACTGACTGGAGTTCTTCCGCCCATTTCCCTTTAGCTTCATCTAACCTTCTTTTGAGGCCCCTCAGGACGACTCTGTTGGCTGCTTCTGCCTGCCCGTTCGTTTGCGGGTGTTCGACTGACAACGCTGTTTAACTCCTAGTTCCGCTAAGGCTTTTTGAAAGTTCCGGTCGGTGAACTGCGTGCCGTTGTCCGAAATAACGACCTCGGGGATCCCAAACCGCACCAAGATGTTTTTTCTGACGAACTTGAGGCAATTCCTTGAAGTAATCGTGGCTAGTGGTTCGGCCTCGATCCACTTGGTGAAGTAGTCAATTGCGACGATCAGAAACTTCAGCTGGCCAGGGGCGAGTGAGAAAGGTCCTAACAAGTCGATACCCCACCATGAGAATGGCCATGGGGCGGTCAAATTGCTGAGCTCGGCTGGAGGTGCGATATGAACGTCGGCGTGCCTCTGGCACTTGTCACATTTCCTCACTAGGTCTCTTGCGTCCGCATCCATGGTCGGCCAATAATAGCCCGCCCTTAATGCCTTCTTTGCCAGCGCTCGCGAACCCATATGATTCCCGCAGATGCCTTCGTGGATCTCCTTAAGTACGTAATTTGCTTCTGTTGGGAGGAGGCACTTGAGCAAGGGCATAGTGAATCCCCTTCTATAGAGCTGCTCGTTTATGATCGAGTAGGATGTTGCTCGTCTTCGAACGAGTGCAGCCTCTTTAGGGTCCACGGGTTCTTCTCCATCCTTGATGTAGCTAAAAATAGGGTCGATCCAGGTTTGGGCTGAGTCAATCTCATACACATCTGCTCCCGGTGCGGCCTCCAGCCTTACGCTTGGTTGAGATAGAACTTTTTGTATTACACTTCGGTGGTTGCCAGGGTTCTTCGTGCTTGCGAGCTTGGATAGGACGTCTGCCCTGGCGTTCTCTGCCCTAGGGATGTGCCTAACTTCGGCGTATTCGAATTCCTGCATCAACTCCTTGACCTTTGCGAGGTATCTCTGGAGGATCTCGTCTTTGGCCGAAAAGATGTCTTTGATCTGGGATACCGCTAACAACGAGTCTGATCTGAGTTCCACTTTCTTTACATTGAATTCTCGAGCGAGCAACAACCCAGCCAAACAGGCTTCGTACTCGGCCTGATTGTTGGACGTGGGAAAAGAGAAAGACAAGGAGACCTCGATAGTCGTTCCTTGCTCGTTCTCAAGGATCAAGCCGGCTCCGCTTCCCTTGCCGTTGGACGACCCATCAACATGAAGCGTCCAAGTGTCGTGGACCGGGTCCTCCGTTCCTGGAGTTAACTCTGCAACAAAGTCGGCCAAGATTTGTCCCTTAATGGTCGACCTGGGTTCGTATTTGATTCCAAATTCGGATAACTCTATCGCCCACTTGATCATTCTTCCTGCCAAATCAGGTCTATGAAGGATCTGTCTGATCGGCTGATCGGTTCTCAGAGCAACCTGGTGGGCTACAAAATATGGCCTCAATCTTCGAGCGGATTCGACTAGAGCTAAGGCCAACTTCTCAATTTTTTGATATCTAAGCTCTGGCCCCTGCAGCACCTTACTAACGAAGTAGACCGGGTTTTGCTTCGTTCCTTCTTCTCGTACCAAAACAGCGGCCAAAGCCTCGTCCGTAATGGATAGGTATAGATATAGCGTTTCCCCAGGCTTAGGAGTTGTCAAGATCGGTGGTTCTGCCAAGGCCGCCTTAAGTTGTTCGAGGGCTTGGTCGCATTCGGGCGTCCAGTCGAACGCGATCTCTTTCTTCAACAATCTGAACAAAGGTAAGGATTTGTTTGCGGCTTTGGACACAAATCGCGAGAGAGCGGCAATCATGCCATTTAGCTTCTGTATCGCTTTCTTGGTCGTTGGTGGCTTCATCTCGATCACTGCTCGACACTTGTATGGGTTGGCTTCAATCCCTCTTTCGGTGAGATAGAATCCAAGAAATTTGCCAGCCCTTACCCCAAAGGTACACTTTTCTGGGTTGAATCTCAACGAATTTTTCCTGGCTTCTTTGAACACTTCTCTTAAGTCGTCTACGTGTGTTCGGTCTTGCTTACTTTTGATAATCATATCGTCCAGGTATACTTCCACCATCTTTCCTATCTGATCGTGAAAAACTTTGTTCATCATGCGCTGGTAGGTCGCTTCTGCGTTCTTCAGCCCAAACGGCATTACTCTATAACAGAAATTTCCCTTGTCCGTCATGAATGCGGTCTTCTCTTGATCTGGTGGATGCATGGCAATTTGATTGTACCCAGAATAGGCGTCTAGGAAAGATAAGATTTTGTATCCACTCGCATTATCTACTAGACGATCAACGCTGGGGACGGGGAAGGCGTCCTTCGGGCACGCTCGGTTGAGGTCAGTATAGTCTACGCACATTCTCCATTTGCCATTTGCCTTTTTAACCAAGATGACATTTGACAGCCACGCAGTGTATTTTATCTCCTTTATGAAGCCTGCTCGAGCAAGTCCTCAACGGCCTTGGACGCTGCTCGCGCCTTCTCTTCTTTCTGAACTCTCCTCCTTTGGGCAACCCATTTCGCTCCTTGGTTGATTGCTAAGTGATGGCACGCCACTTGCGGGGGGATTCCTGGCATGTCCGCCGCGCTCCAGGCAAACAGATCCGCGTGGTCTTTTAGGCATTGGACGAGCTCGTCTTGAGTCTCAGGGGAGAGATTCTTTCCAATCTTGATTGTCTTCTTCGGGTCATCTCCTAGTTGCACGTGACAAAACTCTCCATCTGGCTCTGGTCGCTTGATTCTGTTTTTCAGTTCTTTGGTCAGAAGATCGTCTCCTTCTTCCTCCTTGCTATCTGTGTCCCAGCGAGCATCTAGATCTGCCAAATTCACCTGTCCGCCGCCTTTCATTGTTTCTTCTATTTCTCGTGCTACTTTTTTACCTTTTTCCCTTAGTCCCAGGAGAAATGCTCGCTTTGCGGACAGTAAGTCTGCTGAGACAGTTGCGACCTCTCCGGATTTGGTGTAGAACTTCATTTTCAGATGGACGGTTGACGGCACTGCTTCTAAGCGGGCAAGAATTGGCCGCCCAATGATACATTGATAGACCGATTTGCACGGCAAAACGATGAAATCCGCTCTGACAGTCCTGCAGAGGGGATTCTCTTCAGTATCATCTCCAAAGGTCACCATCAGCTCTAGCCGTCCTATAGGGGTTGTCGAGGCACCATTGAACCCGGTGAGAACTGTTCCTCTGTATGGCCTTAGGTAGTCTTTTGAAATCTTCAACGCTTCTAACAGGTCTTCGAATATAATATCCGCTGAACTACCTTGGTCCACTAATATCCGCCTCACTTCTGTGTTTGCCATTACAGCGACAATCACCAAAGGTACTTCGCAGATGGGCGTTCCGTCGATGAGGTCCTCGTCTCCAAAGGAGATGGACGGTCGTACGGAAGGCGGCCTTGGGGTGGAGGTCGAGGCGACGCTCATGATCTCGTCCCATCTTCTTTTGATCGATCTGCTAGTCGAGGCGTCCGTGGGGATTCCTCCGGATATGACCATAGCGACCGGCCTTCCCTTTGACGTCCTAGCGCCTATGCCATTCTCTTCATCATCGTCCTCTTCTACAACTTTGATCGTTTCATTTGCTTATGCTTTTCCCCTTTTGGGTGAATAGGTAACCTTCCGTTCTTCTCTTGCTTCCTCATGATCTCTTTTTACGTACCGAGTTAACTTCCCTCTTCGGATCAGAGCTTCCACATCATCTTTAAGAGCCATGCAGTTGTTTGTGTCATGCCCGTTACTCTTGTGATACCTACAATATTTTTTCGAGGGACGCTGCCCGTCTTTGAGCACGAGAGGTTCCGGTGGTTTAACATCTCTGAATTCTGCGTTGGCACATTCTGCTAAAATGTTCGCGTACGAGGTATTGAGCTTAGTGCGTTCAGCGAATCTCTTGATCCTACCTTCCCTAGTCGGGCGGTTATTGACGCACTCTTCTTTTGCCTTTATATCCTTTTCTGATCGCGAGTGTTGGTTCATGCTCGCCTCAGCAGCTTCAATAGCGGTCGTTCTCTCCTCATAATTCATGAACCTTTGGGATCGTCTTAGGAACGTTTCTAGGTCTCTGGGAATGTGGAGTCCTACCTCTACTTCGAAACGACTACCTCTTAGGAGGCCCGTTCTCAAGAAGAATAACCTCTGATTATCGTCCAAGTTTCTGACTTGATCGGCTTCTCGATTGAATCTTTCGACATAGCTTCTCAGAGACTCATGCGGGCTTTGTCTGATGGTGATCAACACGTCCTGGGATTTTGGCTTGATCCTGGAGGTTGTAAAGCGGGCGGTGAACACCCTAGCCATCTGCTCCCAAGATGAAATGGTGTTGGGCTTTAGCTCGGTGAACCATTCCAACGCCGACCCTTCTAGAGTGAGGGGGAAGATTTTGCATTTTGCCGGTCCGGGTGCTCCCCGATATTTCATCATAATATCAAAGTGCTTTAAATGGGCATCCGGATCTTTTACGCCGTTGTACATCTTAAGGTCGGTTGGAGGTTTTTCCAACGAGCGTGGGATGCGAAAATCATCTATTTCTCTCGTAAATGGTCCAAGGCTGGTATTGTCATACCCTAATTTTGTCCGCCTAGGTTTAAAACCCTAATTTTCCGCAAAAAATAAATAAATTGAGAAGTGTGGTTTTATTTTGAAGAGTGAAGAGCATTGTGCATGTATTCTTGGGTTTTAAAAGTCATTCTAGGGCTTTTAAATTCATTGTTAGAGTGGAAATGCATTTGTTGTTAAAAAACAAGGTTTTTAGGGCAAAAGGGTATTTTGGTCATTGTCAAAAATAAGATAATTTCTCATCAAGAATCATTGTGCAATTTTAGAGAAATTTATTTGAGGCAAAACATTTTTGGTCATGTATGTATGTATGCGCATGCATGCATACATTGTGCACAAAATTTCAAAAAAGGATCAAAAGGGAATATTCTACAAAAAGTTCCAAGATGTGATTTTTATGACATTTTTGGTCATGGTGATCACATAAAATGGCATATTCTTAAGATTCCTAGTATGTGGCCTAAATTGGGTGTATTTTTGTACAATTATCCTAAGAAGAATAATCAAAAATGAAGGGATAATGGAATGGTCATATAATAGTACAATAGTACAAGATGACAACTAGCAAAACTTGGTCACCAAGGACCCCTCCCATTTATGCGCCTATCCCTCTCTATTCTCTCATTTTGTGTTTTCTCAATGTCCTCAATCCATGTGAGCCTCAATCCTAGCCTTTGATTCAAAATTAAAATCAAATCCTAGAGCACAACTAGTGCACAATGACCTAACTACCCTTAAACCTAATTGCTTTCTATATATACCCTATTAACCTCACCTCACAAAAAGGAGAAAGAGAAAGCTTTTGGCCTCACCATTCACTCATAAACCCTAGCACACAACTCCCTCCTCACCTTCTCTCCATTTTATGCGCCACCCCCTCTCCCTTCTCTCTAACTCACTTCTTCATTTCTCATCTACCCACACACATTCAATCCATCTTCCAAGCCTAAACACTAATTTTCAACCATCAATCCTTCATAAAATCACACAAAAGTTCAAGATCAAGGGTCATTTTTTTGGAGATTGGAGACCAAGCTTGAAGATAAGTTGATTTGGTTGATTGTTTCTTCATCTATTGTGTTTATTTGGAGCTCATCTTAAGGTATGTGATTCCTAGACCCCTTCTCTTGTAAATCCTTGCATAAAGTCATCATTTCTTGCATATTTGTGAGATTTCCACTTCCAAAAATGTAGATCCTCTCTTTTAACTTCATTTTTATGCTTGTACATATGTTAATCTCATGAATCTTTGTTTTGATGCTTTGATTTTGGGGTTATATGCATGATTTTGTTGTTTTAAGTGAAATAAAATGTTATTTGCTTTGATAATAATTTCGCATGCTCCAAATAAATATGTGTTTTATGATTTTTGTTGGTTATCATGGTTGAATCTTGTGAATAAATGCATCTATGTTTTGGTTATGTCACTTGCTTGCTTGATTTGGTTGACTTGTTAAAATAAATTGATGATTGGCCATTAAACTTGCAAATATTCAAACCTATGTTGTTAATTGTGAAATTTGTGATTTGAGAAAAATGAATTTGGGTTTTGGTTCATTTATGATCCACAAATGATCTTGGGTTATGCTAAGTTGGCAAGAGATAGGTTACTTCAACCTTGATGCCTATGCTTGTAAGCATTTAAAAATTCAATTCCCATTTGATGTGCTTGTGAAATGTGAGCAAAAAGGGGTCTATAAACAATTGAATTTGCGCACATGATTGGTCTCCAATGACCTTGATGCATCCTCAAGTTTAATCATGCTTTCTTTGCTCTTTGAGTTTATTGTAAATTGTTGTTTGAAGCTTGTGAAGTTTCGGCAAAGGATAGGTTCACTTAACCTTGATGCACATGCATTTTGCATATTCATGCATTCTTACCTATTCTTGCATCCTTGCCTACTCATGCATTCTTGAATTGAAGCTTGGTACTCCATGCTTGATATACTTGTTTATGTGCTTGTGGTGCATTAAAATGTTGAATTGGTGTTCACAATTTGCTTGTTTTGATTTCCACCAATTGTTACTCGTTAGTAACTCTCCAAAACTTCAAAACCATGTTGCATACAAAGAACAACTTGTTACTCGTTAGTAACGTTCCAACTTCAAAACATTTTTTGCATTTACATAATCATTGATAAACAACTTCACTTCTTCTCAAAACAATTTCAAACTATTTTTCACAAATCAAACTTTGTTGAGGATAATGCGAAGCCTTTGCTTGCACGATTGTCAACAATGGGGTGCTAGTGGTGATCACTTGGAGTCTTTGCTCAATTGATTATCATGAACACTCATTTTTCAAAAGAACTCTCATTTCACAAATTAAAAACTTTGTTGAGGATAATGCGAAGCCTTTGCTTGCACGATCGTCAATAATGGGATGCTAGTGGTGATCACTCGAAACCTTTGTTGTTTGATCACTGTGAACATTCAATTTTCACAATTAAACAACTAAAAAATAAAAACCTTTTCTCGACAACCGAGAACTACGTAAGCTTTGAATTCTCCATCGCACTGGGAGATACGTAGGAGCGGGTCACATTCCCGTCAAGCACGACAAATGAAAACCATTTTCTTTTCAAAAAAACAAACCCTTTTCCAAAACAAGGCAATTTCTAAAACAAAACAATTTTCGAAAACAAGAACTACGTTGCTTTGATTCCCTCCCCAGGATACGTAGGCACGGTGCCCTCCCGTCAAGCGCAAAAGATTAAATTTTCCTTAAGTTTTTCCATAAAGCAAGGAGAGATAAAGAGAGATAAAAACAAAGCATTTCTTAAATCAACCTTTTAAATCACACGTCAAATCGAGGTTCCCTTTCAGTAGAAAGGATGTGTGGGGTGCTCGTACCTTCCCCATGCATAACCGACCCCCGAACTCAAATCTCGTGGTTCCAAGGACCATTGTCTTTCAAGAAAGGTTTTTTTCAACGTTTTACCTCTAAAAAAATATTGGTGGCGACTCCAATTCATGTTGTGCGAAGAGAAATCCCTCCAAAGGATTTTTCGGGGTGCAACAGCTGGCGACTCCGCTGGGGACCTTTCTTTAGTGGGTCGAGCCAATCGATTCGACATGTGATTTATTTCGTTGATTTGAATGCTTTGTTATATCTCTCCTCCTTTCCCTTTCCTCTTTCTTTCCTTTGCCTTTAAAAACATGCTTGCATTATTCTTAGAATTGTCGTGTGCATTCTTGTGATGTTGTGCTTGCGTGCATTGTGTGTTAGCCTTCTTCCTCTTCTATATTTGCTTCTTGAGTAAAATAAGAGTAGCTTCTTCTTCTTCTCCTCTTACTTTCGTCGTTTATATGCTTTTCTCGTACATTTCCCCAATCCTAGCATGTCCCCTCCTCTAGGCTCCCTTTCTTAAGGTAAGCAATGCTTGCGATTGTTGTTGGAACCCTAGGTTAGTATACTTATGTTGAAATGATATTGAACCCTTGTCATACCCTAATTTTGTCCGCCTAGGTCAAAACCCTAATTTTCCGCAAAAAATAAATAAATTGAGAAGTGTGGTTTTATTTTGAAGAGTGAAGAGCATTGTGCATGCATTTTTGGGTTTTAAAAGTCATTCTAGGGCTTTTAAATTCATTGTTAGAGTGGAAATGCATTTGTTGTTAAAAAACAAGGTTTTTAGGGCAAAAGGGTATTTTGGTCATTGTCAAAAATAAGATAATTTCTCATCAAGAATCATTGTGCAATTTTAGAGAAATTTATTTGAGGCAAAACATTTTTGGTCATGTATGTATGTATGCGCAGGCATGCATACATTGTGCACAAAATTCAAATTCAAAAAAAGGCATCAAAAAGGAATATTCTACAAAAATTTCAAGACGAGGTTTTTATGATATTTTTGGTCATGGTGATCTCATAAAATGGCATATTCCTCAAGATACCTTGTATGTGGCCTAAATTGGGTGTATTTTTGTACAATTATCCTAAGAAGAATAATCAAAAATGAAGGGATAATGGAATGGTCATATAATAGTACAATAGTACAAGATGACAACTTGCAAAACTTGGTCACCAAGGACCCCTCCCAATGTTTATGCGCCACCCCCTCTCTATTCTCTCATTTTGTGTTTTCTCAATGTCCTCAATCCATGTGAGCCTCAATCCTAGCCTTTGATTCAAAATTAAAATCAAATCCTAGAGCACAACTAGTGCACAATGACCTAACTACCCTCAAACCTAGATGCATTCTATAAATACCCTATTAACCTCACCTCTCACGACTTTTTGGCCTCATTTTCACACCACAACCCTAGCACACAACCTCTCCTCTCCTCTCCTCCTTTGGCCGAAACCACCAACAACCATTCCCTCCTCCATTTTTCTTCATTTCACTTCCATTTTCCATCCCATATTAACTCCTACTTCATATATCTTCCTTCTCTCCTAATTTAATTCAAGCTTGCATCATCAAAGGGCATTTTTAAGCAAGCATTTCGTGGGTTTCATTGAAGTTTGGTGAAGATTCAAGTTGATTTGTGGTCTTGCTCTTCATATTAGTCATTCCTTAGCTTGGATTTGAGGTAAACTTCTTAAATCCTAGCATCATCTTCAACTTTTTTGCATCAAAATGTAGATATCATGTTTCTAATTTTGCATCCTACCATATTCATGCATTTTAGTGTTGGTATATTGTTGATTTGTTGATTGTTGTTGGTGAGAGGTATCTCAAACATTTTGACAAGCACTTAGGGAGGCTTGGGTGTTTGAGATTGTTTCTCACCCTTGAATAAATTGTGATTTGTGTTGTTATCATTTTGCTTGTTGCATTTTGTGAAATAAAATTGTGTTAGGAAGCTATGAATGTGTTGCACCCTTAGCATAAAATAGGTTTAATCGAGTTTGATGCATTTCTTTATGCAATCTTGTTATTGAGGCTTGATTTTGAAGTTCCCATGTCCAAACATGTTGTTTGATTTTGCAAATATTCATTTTTCATGCCTTCTTATTTTCACAAAAAAAATCAAAAAAAATATGAATAGTTGTTGATTTTGGTGTTTGATTGCTTGGATCTTGTGAATAAATGTTCCTAAGTCTTGTTAGTGTCATTTGCTCGCTTGATTTTGTGTATTTGTTGAATGAATTTGTTGTTTGGTTATGTTTTGGTTCGCAAGTTTCTAATAAGATAGGGTTTTTGTTATTTCTTTGTGAAAAGGGTTTACAATTGTGAGTAAAATGATCTCTCAAATTGTTTTGATGTTGCTTGTTAGTAACTTGTTTGCAAAATTACTCTATGTTGATGATTGGCAAGAGGACTCACACTTGTGCCTTAGGCACTTTCACTTTAAGTGATGAGGATTGCCTAAGATGATTCAATTTTCTTTGTGCAATTCTTGCTTGAAAATGCAAATGCTAGTTTTCTAACTTGATTAATCAATTTTGGTTACAAAAATGACTTGTTAATGCCCTCTTTTGGTCACTTTTGGTCTTGCAAATGTGATGTTCTTTCTAGGTCAATGTTATGCTTTAATGTTGATGATTTGGTAAAAGGACTAGACACTTATGCCTTTGTGCATTGTCTCAAATGTCAAGGATTACCAAAAGGGATTCAACCTTGTGTTTTTATCTTGTGTTGATGCCTAATTGAATTAAACTTTTGCATTATCTATTTGTGTGCCTATTCTTGTAACCTATTTGGTTAATGTTGATCTTACATATGCATGCCATTAGATGTTGATGACTAAGTGTCATTCTTGTGCTCAAGTGTTGTAATTGGTAATGTTTATGCTTATGCTTACATTGTTGATTGCTTTGCTTGCAATTTGTTAAATGTTGCACTTTGGTTCTTGACTTGGAAATTGATTGAATGTTCTACTTTCTTTTCCTTTTGGATGCCACGCCATCCCAACAAACCTTTTGTGACCAATGTCACCCTCAAACTCCCTTCTCCTTTCTTCAAATCAATCATTTTCTAAAGCTTTTTCCCAAACTCAATCTTTTCTCAAATTGTTTTCATAAGACAATCAAATTCTTTCTAAGATCAACAATAAACCTTTTTGAAAACTCATAAGGAGGCAAGTCGGACGTACGGCCGGTGTTGTCTAGCGTCCTAAGATCGGAGCTGTACAGCTCAAACATCTTGGGATACTTATGAGAATCAAAACAAGTAATTAACAACTTGAACCCTATTTCAAAAAAATGAGTAAGGAATCGAGTCGGATGTACATCCGGTATTGGTTAGCGTCTTAGGGTTAGCGAGCTGTACAGTTCGTGCGAGCCTAAGATACTTGCTCAAATAAAAGCAACCAACCTCACAACAAATCTTTTTCTTCAAGTAATTCAAACCATTTTCAAAAAGTAGGGGGCACGTCGCTTGTACAGGCGGGGTTGTCTTTGTTCTAGGTCTAGTGGACTGTACAGTCTAGAACTCTCATTTCACAAATTAAAAACTTTGTTGAGGATAATGCGAAGCCTTTGCTTGCACGATCGTCAATAATGGGATGCTAGTGGTGATCACTCGAAACCTTTGTTGTTTGATCACTGTGAACATTCAATTTTCACAATTAAACAACTAAAAAATAAAAACCTTTTCTCGACAACCGAGAACTACGTAAGCTTTGAATTCTCCATCGCACTGGGAGATACGTAGGAGCGGGTCACATTCCCGTCAAGCACGACAAATGAAAACCATTTTCTTTTCAAAAAAACAAACCTTTTTCCAAAACAAGGCAATTTCTAAAAACAAAACCATTTTCGAAAACAAGAACTACGTTGCTTTGATTCCCTCCCCGGGATACGTAGGCACGGTGCCCTCCCGTCAAGCGCAAAAGATTAAATTTTCCTTAAGTTTTTCCATAAAGCAAGGAGAGATAAAGAGAGATAAAAACAAAGCATTTCTTAAATCAACCTTTTAAATCACACGTCAAATCGAGGTTCCCTTTCAGTAGAAAGGATGTGTGGGGTGCTCGTACCTTCCCCATGCATAACCGACCCCCGAACTCAAATCTCGTGGTTCCAAGGACCATTGTCTTTCAAGAAAGGTTTTTTTCAACGTTTTACCTCTAAAAAAATATTGGTGGCGACTCCAATTCATGTTGTGCGAAGAGAAATCCCTCCAAAGGATTTTTCGGGGTGCAACAGGTATCCCTTCTATTTTGACGACACAGTCGCTTTCCTAGGTAGCTTGCTTCACGACCGTGGTTGGAATATTCTTTTGACCGATATGAGTGTCGCTCGTTAGATCGGCTTCGAGAACGAGTAGGTGAACTGGTCGAACCCCTAGAGGAATCTTCGCGCGATGATTCTTCAGGCCAGTAACCGTAATCAGATGTGGATGGAGTCTCTCTTGGTGGGGTGGTCGCTCCTGCTCGTCTCCTCCTCGGGAGTGGAGATCGATGGACCAGCTGCCTTCGCGGAGGCGATCGATGAGGCCTGGACGGGCGCGCTCGTACGGCCGAGGTGCCCTTATAATGAGGTCGCTGCTCCGGGGCCGTGTGTGCTCGCCTTGAGGCGATCTGATCTTCTATCTGCGTGAGGCGGTCATTGTTGCGATTCAGAGCCTGGTTTCGGTCGTGCAGGAGCTCTCGCAACTCTTGGACCAGGTCGACAGGAAGCCCTACGGTGGCCGGCTGTGTAGGGACGGTGTTGTTGCCTTCACCACCCTCTGGTGGTGATCGAGTCGGGATCTCGGCCACGCTTCGTAAACGAGCGGTGGCCTTTGGTCGGCCCCGGGGTGCCTTCGGGGGCATCTTCGAGATTGGTGGAAAGCGCGCGGGCTCCCACTGAGGTCGCCAATTGATCTGTACCCTCTGGTGTGATGGACCGCAGCTTCTCAAGTATCAAATCTATGCTCTTCTGGTCGTGCTCCAAACGTAATTTCCGGGGCGGGTGTACCTGCGAAGACACTCCAACGCCCAAGTCAGGAGCGAACGGGCAGAATATGAAATTGAATGAATAGTGTGTACCTGACAACTGACGCAATGAATGCTTATATAGGGAGCGCGAATCACGCTCGGCTGTTGGATGGTCGTACGGACTCATCTGCGCCGTTGATTCGCGCTTTCAGCCTTTAACCAATTCTTGTCTGGGCCGCTCCTCATTTCCAAGGCTGAAGTGGGCTTCGGCCCACTCCAGAACATAAACATTATTTATATATAATTTAATGTATCGAATATTTACTTTTCATAAAAAATAACTAATATAATATAATTATTTGATAAGAGGAAAGCCCAAAAGTTTTAAACCACGTACAGCTAATGGAAATTCATCCACTTATGGAAGCCTGAATTACACGAAGTACAAACCCACAATTTGAGGGACTAATTTTTGATTCATTAACTCGATGTGTATTGTACTTTTCAATTACTTAGTAATTTTTCAATTAAACGATTAGTATTGTAATACTGATATCCGATAAAAAAAAGATTAAACGACATTTTTTATTCAATTTAGACGAAATGGTAAAATAAAATACTTTTTTTTGACAAAAGAAAAGTAAGGGCAAAATACTTTTTACCATTACTAAACTAAACTATATATTATGATTTAAATATTATACCAATGTAATTTGATATTTCATAATAATAATAATAAGACTAATATTTGTATTTATATTTTTTTAAACCATTTATTAGGTACTTGATCTGAAGTCTGAACTAGAATAAGTCAAGCTCACAAGCGGAGGTCAGAGTCTAGAGCTCACAGTGGTGTGAACTTACAAGTACTCTAACTGTAACATCCCAAAATAATTTTTTTTAATTATTTTAGTTGTTGTTTGGGTCAATAGTTGATGGTTCAAATTTGCTTGAATAAATGAATTATTGGTGTGATTGTGTGATTAGTTAATTTACTTTTAAGTGAAGATTAGAGAAGAGGGGTATTATTGGAATTTCCAATTCAGTTTTAAATTTCTATTTTCATTAAAACCCCACTCTTCCCTCTTTAGCTTCAGCTACCACTAACACACACACACACACACACACTTAAGTTCCCTAGTTACAAAAGAAAGAAAGAAGATAAGAAGGTAGAGAGAAAGAGGGATGGCCGAGAGAGGGAGAAAACGAGAAAAGGGGGAGTGCTTTCCATCTTCATTTTCAACCCCCACCTCACTTACCATTATTTCTTCTTCCTCTTCTACTCTCAATATCTTCACAAATCAGAATCATAACCTCCTAAAAACCTCCAAACACATAAACCTAAACCCTTACTTTAGACCTCCATAAATGACCTTGCATGCCATAGTTTTAGAGTGTGATTGAAGATAGGAGCTCAATGGTAAACAAAGAAAGATCAATGATTGAAGATTGAACCTATTGATGAGTGTAATGGTGCCAAATTCGTGGAGGAATGAAGCATTGAAGAAGAATAATGGTTGCTGGAAATTCTCCAGAAAACAGTTTTTCATGAACTTTCTTTTTAAGATATAAGATTGGTCTTGCATGCCCTAATTAGGTGTGAAATTGGAACTTGGGAACTGGAAGGAAGCTAGAATAATAGTTGTGCATCAGAATGGGAGTCATGGTCAGCATTTTGGAGCTCGATTTCGTGATCCATGGTGGTTGAAAATTGAAGAAACAAGTTCATACAGATATTCTGCAGCAAACCCGTTTTGACAATCCTTGGTATTTCCTTTATAAATCTCTCCCCAGACCTCATTTGAAGTTCATTTCTGTTTCTTTAGAAAGTAGTCACGAAACCCTTCAAAATAGGCACAAGAATGAACTTATTTCATTGAGTATGGAGGGAGAAATTGAACCAACAAGTTACATTTTCGAAACAGTGACAGAAATTACCCAGTCACATTGTTTTGGTCGTAACTCCCTAAATACTTGTTGTATCAGTTTAAAACCTGAACCCTTCGAAAGTAGACAAATTACCCTCGTGTTAGGCACTTGTTTTGATAGTTTTGGTTAAAAATTGAATTAGTTATGTTTGTTTCAAAACAGCTCACAGATGCTGCCAGACGAACTTGAAATTGTTGCCGAGTTTCTAGGAATTTAGGGTGGCGTGGGAAAACGATTCTTGCCTAATTGATTTACGCTAATCCGGTGAGTGTCCTCACCACGCTTTGTGTATCATTATGTGATATGTGTTCTCATTTCAAGTATATGTCAAATGTGTGCTGAACTACGGAAGTGCATGATTAGAATTCTCGGTGGTTGAACTTGGTTTTCGGTTTTGTTAGTGTTTTACAGTTGAATTGCCTATGATATAAATGATGATATGATGCCATGATTGCTTTCAAAATAATCATTGTAATGTTTGTTTTGAGGTGTTTAATTGGATTGTGTGCTGTCTGTCCCTAATGTTTGGTTAGAGTTGGAATGAAAGAAGGTTTAAAGTGATTTTCGGCAGAAAACCGTTTAATATAGGTTCAGTAAATCGTATATAAAATCTTCTGTAGAACTCCATTTGTAGTGATTCTTGTTTCATTGGAAACTAGACTCGTTTTGATTCTATTTGGGCACTTGCTTTGCTTCACTTGATTGAGAATTCAATAAGAAAACTGAGTTACAAGTTGGACAACAGTTGCTGTCCTGTTTTTGGACCCCTATGCTTTGTTTTGAAAAACTGTACTTTTTGGCTACATAAACAAATAAATAAAAATTATATCCACAAACTAGACACTCTAAGGTTTCCAATGAATATTTGTTTGTTTAATTCCGATATCGTTTGCTATGTTAAAGAAATTGTCGAAGTTTACGTACCACGGCTGAAAATTTACTGCACTTAGACTTTTCATTGAAATGTATGTATATGATATTGAAATTGTGGTTGATCGTAATGTCGAGTATCGAGTGAGTTCCTCATTACGCTATGTGAATTTAGTATATGTTTATGTGTCCTATTTGCAATGCAATGATAATATGTGATGCGATTGAGTAATCGATTGGATTGAAGTTGTGTTTCGTGTTTTTACGGTTTGTGAAGTATATGTGAAATTCTGAATGTGTTTAGCTCCATGTAATGATGTTTTACTCATTGAAATATGTTTTTTTTAACTGGATTAAGTCTATTTTTATGTGTTAAATTGTCGATTGTTTGGAATGTCGTAAAAACAAGTGGGAACCCATAAATGGTTTTAAAGTGATGTCCGGAACATGTGTAATATTGTTCTGTGACCCTTAAAAGGTTTTAAATGGATTTCCTGAACATGTGTAATATTGTTCAGCGATTAATAATGTATTAACGGGGTGACGACTCCGAGTTATTTAGCATACTTGGTGGAGGGAAGTCATGAGCCCAGAAGCCAAGGCCCTGGCATTATCCCTCATGGCTATGTTGGATTGGGGTTTCCATGATCTCGTGAGATTTCGTTTTACGGATTGTGCTAAGCCAAAGAAATGATAAAATGATTTAGTGACATAACTGAATTGGAGTTTCTGGGATTAACGGAAGCTCCCGCATTATTCGGAATGAAAATGTAATGAATCTTAAAAGGAACGAATGAGAGGAACTGTAAGGGGTCTCGGAGGCGCTTATTGAGATTTGTAATCTCACTATTTTATTTGTGGTGTTTTCAGATGGACAGGGTAAAGTAAAGCAAACGGAAGAAAAAGTAGCTGCTGGTGTAGTTGCATAGGTTATTGAGAGATCCTTCCGGATCGATGTATTATGTTTGCTAGCTTTATTTCCCTGGATGTAATTTGGAGTTTGATTCTAGGACAGGAAACCCTTGATGATGAATCAAGGTATTTTTAGGTACTGTGAACGCTGTTTGGGAATTTGGACATTCACAGTTATATAACTGAAATAGATTGATATCCTTTATGTAAAATAGTCGAGTTTGTGATAAATTTCTACTTAGTGATATAATTATGAAGATTTTATCCTATAGGGGGTTTTATGTCCAAATTCTTAAGCAGGTTCACGTCTCTGATTTAATAAAAATGGTTAACGTTCTAAATTTATGACGTCTAAATTTAAGGATGTTACACTAACGCTAGTATAAGTCCAAAGTAAATAGTCAATGCTAAATGCATACCTGGTCTCAATGAGAGCCATGTCTATAAGTGATGTGAGAAGGACACTTGGTGATGCAAATCAGTTTTGAGTGAGGCCTCAAGAGCGAGCACGAGTTCAGTCAAGTGAAGAGCAAAAAGGGTGAAATGATTATCAAGTAGCATGACAAAGATTCCCTTCCTTGGTAGTCGTTGGAGCAAGGTTGGGAGGCCGTCGAACAAAATCATGTGTGTGTGATGTCACTTTTCCTCCAAGAGTAAAGTATTGTTTTGGGCTTGAGATGACTTCAACCTCGCCCCAGTCCAAAAGGCTCATGCTTTTCCCAACCCCCCCTCCTAATCACCACACCCCCAAAATAGTTGCTCTCTAAACTTATCAAGTGATGATGGCTCTGGGTTAAGTTTGGTGCTTGTTGTATCATCTTATCTAACAAATGGGGAAAAAGATAATACTAAACACATCTTTTAGCGCAATCAATTATCGACAGGCTCTGGCAATAAGCACGACATTGAAGTTGAACGGTGGAAGATCCTCCAGAGGGTATAGAAATAAGGGATGCAAATAGGAAAAGGCCAAATTTCATCAGTACATTATTCTTGGAGGATTTCAAGGGGTAGATTGCTGAAATAATTAAGGAACACAAATATTGTTTTGCCCCTGAATACCATGAAATCCTTAGTCTAAATATAAGCTTAGTCAATCAATCAACTATATCTCTAAACAAAACACTCACCTGGTAAATACCTATCTTGCCCTCAGTTGAACAAAAATTTACAACTTACCACTAAGGGACAATACCGTAAATTCCATCCAATTTCAAATTTGCTCTCTGCAATTTCTGCTATCAACTATAGCATCCTTTGCAAAAGCCTACTGCTCCCTTGATAATGTCAAAACCTCCCTTTGACACAATGGATACTATCACTTTCTCTCCAATGACAAATCTTAGCTTGAACCATTTCTAGCTGCAACTGAGGAGTTAGGGGACAGGAGTGAGAAAGAAGCTGGTCGCGGGAGAGAAAAAAGAATCAGAAGTTGGTTGCCAAGTTGAGAAGGAAGGGAAAACGGGAGAGAAATGTGAAAACCCTAACTCTGCCTAGAAGAAGAAGAGACAGAGAGAGAGTTTTAGCAGCAACAACAACAAGATCGACACAGAGGTGGTGGTTTATCTCAAATATATTGTAGATTTCCCATATTTCGTTTCAATCATCAATTTTATATTTGAAAGCTTCAAACTGAAACATTCATTTAGATTATTCACAATCAAAATCAGGTTTCTATCTTCACTTTCTCCCATTTTTTTAACTGTGGAGGCATTTTGAGTTACAAACCATTTACCAACTGTGGGTTTTCTTATTCAATGTCCTACGTTTTTCGAATATGGAAAAAGATGTTCCCAAAAGTGATGATTGGTATTCAAACATAAGTAAAGGAAAGGTCCTTCAAGGTATCTTTGATTTTCTTGCTATATATGTTTTTGTGTTGCTGCCTATTTTCCTACTAGAGGAGTTCAACTCTTGCTTGGCACTTTTCATTGATGACAAGGGGTTTAGCGAGACCATATAGTTGTTTTATTAACCGATATTTACTATTGATAGGATCATTGTGAGATCATAAACATACTAACCAATTGGGATAAAACTCCTCTCACCCTCTTATTAAAAGAGAGTTCGTTATCACATTGATTTTTTGTTTTAATCTCAACCCCTCATGATTTGATCTATAGTAATGATTGGTTCCTCTCACCCTCTCACTATAAAACTCCTTTCATAATATACGATGTGTGTGTTTGAATATGACGTGAATACGAAAAAAGAACCTATTATTATTATTAGTGCGTTATAAATGAAGGATTTCAGAAAGCAAATTGTCGAACCGATTAATAAATTAGTGATGTTATTTAGTACGTGAGAAGTTGCAACGAAAATGAAGAAATGCATTGGTGTTATAATGAAAGCACTAAATACTTCTACACGGTCAGTATCTAAAGGAAAATATGGAAGGCTTCGTCTCTTTCGTTTCGTACCGAACAACTTTATTCTTAAGAAATTGATGGTTAAGGAGATCGTGAATAAGTTTGATTAATTTTAAGGTGAAAAAAGCAATTTGCAATAATAAATTAATTTGGCGAAAAGTAAAATCGTTTTGCCTAAAGTAAAATCAACTCTAAACAAGAAAATTACCATTTTAACTTTAAAATACTTTCATGATTAAGTCTTCAAAATTTTAATAGTATAATGATTTAAAAAATATATAATTAAATGCAAAAATTTGTCAAGCGCATTTTATTAAACACACTCAATAACCGGCCGAAAATTGGTCTAGTAAAAGGGGGTTAGTCTATCATAATTTTGCGAACTAAGGTTTGAATCTCCACTCGGGTGCCAAAATTTAGTGTCCAACTATATCTCGAACAAGATTACTACTAATGGAGAGAACTTGTGAGAAGAAAAAAAACACACTCAATAAGCTACAAATTTACAATTTCAAATCAACAAAAAATCCATTCAATAAGAGACCATTTTCGATTATTTTCATTTTCTATCCAATATTCAAAAAACTGTTTCCATAAGTAACCACTTCACCCTTCGAGGTGCCTCCAATCCAGCGAGAAGATTAGTCACTGCGTTCAGCGGTGGATACCCTGGTCTCGACCAAAAAAATAATTAACCACTTCACGTTTTAGGCCTAATTTCTATTCCTTCAAGAAAGAATCTACACTTCTAGTTAGCTTTATTCTCAAGAACACTCATTTGCACTACTTCATCTTCAAGGCCTGAATTGAAGAACTCCCCCACCTCAATTTCCAACCACCCATCATTTCTCATTTTTGGACGTTCTAGTTCGTCGATCTTTTTCTTGTTATTTGGGTCAACCAACCAGACATTTTTGCTACAACTTTGGCTTCCAACTATACCCACAGATAACTCGGTAGGCTCGCAGTCAAATTCAAAGATATCGTCGATCATCTTGCACACCAGAAAAGCTGCATAGTGAGTATTTGAGGACAACACGCTGGTATTTATCTTTCCATGAATTTCAAACCACCACACATAAATAAGTTCAGCAACTTCTTGGAACCTGGTCACAAGTCACAAAAATTGTACTCCCTCTGGTCTCTTTTATAAGCAAAAATTGGTCAACACAAGCTGATGTATCTGGTCCATATTATGAACTAGATACATCAGCTTGCGTTGACCAATTTTTGCTTATAAAAGAGACCGGAGGGAGTACACAAATAAAGTTACCCTATTTTGAGTATTTAAGTAGGTTTTATGGATATACATCACTCATTTATAATTTTTGAGCGTTACCCTATTTTGAGTATTTAAGTAGGTTTTATGGATATACATCACTTAACATTTAATCTCTCAAAAACACCACCAAAAAAAAGTTTAATCTCTCAAACCAATACCTCGAATTTACTTAATTAATAGGTCCTACTAATAAAGTGGGTCTCACATATAGAGAAGAACATCAACTCTAAGTACTTCAAAGTTCAGTTTTCTAATGTCACCAATGGTGGGCCTTGGAGAGAGAGAGAGAGGAAGATAGCTATAAAAAAGGTGGCTTTTAGCATGCCCGCATCTGACAATTTGGGCACCAAACTCGCATGTACTTTTGACTGGTGGTTACAGGTTTCCAAGTTTCACTATGCACTCTTGTTAATTACACATCTTACTCACATTAACTCCTTTTTCTTAACTACCCCACGCCTTTTGTTTACTAAATAATTTACCAAAAAATAAATCCTAAACTTTACAGAGTGAAGATCTCTCAGGTTCGTTCACTCAAAAAATAAATCCTAAACTTTACTCATGTTCATCTTCTGTCAAAGATCCCAAGTATGATTCTATTCATGACCCATTTCTCAGATCTGAAATTTCTCTCAACTCGTTGAATGATTCATGAAATTTTCTAGGCTTGTCTTAATCAATTATCAAAAAATAACATACTTGAAAATCTCAGCGTTTCGTTGCTTGAGGAGTAAGATCCAACAGGGTCAAAACACGGGTCATCGCGACCCGAAATCTCCATAACAGTAAAGAAGATAATGAACAGTGATTTTTCTCAAAGTCACTCATGGGAATAATCTACAAATTCAGTATTGCAATCTATTAATAGATAGAGCACCGCACGATGTTAGGATTTAATTAAAAGAAAATAACTTTATTGATGGGGGAAGCCATTTGAGATTTTAAGTGGCATCGAATGGGGTATCAAATCTTAATTAAAAGTAATTTAAATTGTCAAATCAAGCTATTATAAATTTCGATCAAGTTTTCACGGCGGTATAATGCAGCTACGAATCGTACAAGAGGAGCGACGAAGAATGATGGGGGAGAGGTTTGGGGCACGACAATGGCGGAGGTACGCAAAAGATGAGAACTTGAGGTTTTGGAGAAGATAATGGGTTCATGCTTAACCCATTTTAACTACAGCAAAACTATTTTACTATAGTTTAATTGTCGAGTGAAAATATTTCATTAAAACTGTTTTGTATAACAAACAAAAAAAAGTTTCAACAAACATTAAGGTCAAACATGCAAATAATGGAAGCTTGAAAAACAGAGAAAGGTAGTCGGTCTTAAATCGTGACCTTCGAATATATTTATATTATATCAACGTCTAACAAGGCATTTGTGTGCCAAACCAAAATTGTCAGATACAGGCATGCTAAAAGCCACCCTATAAAAATCGCTCTCTCTTCAATGGGAGTATGTCATTGTACAATGTGCACTCATATATTGGGTAAGTTCCCCCATTGAAGATCCCCTAAGTACAAGAATGACATGTGACAATTAATTACTTTCTATGTCCTATTATACGTGTCATATTAACTTATTTTAAATAATTTTAAAAGCAATAAATGAACAAAAGAGAATACTAGTAATAAGTTTACCAAATTAACTATTGAAAATGATGCAACACAGGCAGAATTCTAAAAATGTTGTGTTAAGGGTAAAATTGGAAATTTTGATTAACATTATTACATTGAAAACTTAGAATGACACTTAATTCAAAACTATTTTTATTTTAATGAGACTGAGAGGGAACTAATTAGTAAAGAGAAACTCAATAAAAGCTTACCTAGAGTTAGGATGGTGTGTCCAATTCCAATAGTCAATAACATCACCCCAACTAAGATAGAGATCTCTAGCAGAAAGCATGTAACACTTCTTACCCGTCTTTTTGTCCAATTGAAAACTCTGCATTTTATTGACACAATTCATTTAATAGAGTATTCAAAAACATTAGCGTTACCAGGGAATCATAAAAAATAATATGTAAATTACAAGTAGTATGAAGAAAAAAGTTCCAATACTTATGTGGCTTTTAGGGTAAGAGATCAATTAAGCTCTTACTGATGGACAGGTCAAATTGATCATAATATATAGTATAAAGTGTCATAATTTGTTGAGATTTCATATTGGTTGATACTATCTCAGTTATAATATGTTACGATTTGGATCCTCCACTGCCTGTTGCACCGTGCAGAGGCAGCAGAGTATCCAGATTATTTTAGGTTATATATGTTATGATCAATTTGACTATACATTGGTTAGCCGATAACTTACAAGACACCAAATAGCCAATGAGTATACACAAAACTAAAACTTTTTTAAAAAAAAATAATTATAATAAAAATAAAAACACTAATCCATCAATTAAGTCTGTCACTGATGTACTAGTCAAATAATATAAAACACTAAAAGTGGTTGAGATTGTATTAATAAGTAAGAAATTTAAACCATTTACAACATTTTTATACTATATTTTACAGGTGGTTTATCTGGTACACCAGTAATGAACCTATGTGATCCCTCAAAAAAAAGCTAATTTAACATTAATTAAGTGGTTTAAATACTTGTACCCAACAAATTACTACCAGATTATATTCACAAAACTAAAATCAGAATTTTGTCAAAAAAAAAAACTAAAATTAGAAGGAAGGATACCTTTTTACCGTTCTCAATGATGATAGGATTCTCAGCAAGAGTAAGAAAGAGAGACTTTTTAGAGTGACAATTAGCTAGCAAAGACGATGATGATGCAGATTCCGAATCAGAAATGATGAAGTCCAAATCGGAAGGTAGAAAACGATTCCAAACAGCGTTGGATTCAGCGGCGGAAGAAAAAGACTTGGAAACGAGAGAGAGTGTAGAAGCATCTATTGGAGTGGTAATTGAAAGTAGTAATATGTTAGTTATGCATTCTTCTGGCAATTCTATCGCGCTTTTTTCTTCTTCCATTATTTTCGTTTCCATCTCCATAGTCAACTTCACCTTAGAGTTGCTCCTGTTTTTTCAACAAGGTTTTTCTTCTTCTGTTTATTAAATAGAACAAAAACAGCACACGGGCATTAAATTACATATTATTATATAGGGTTAAATATGCTTTTAGTCCCTACAAAATTTCTCGATTTTGTTTTTAGTCCCTATAAAAAATTTCGTCAAATTTTAGTTCCTATAAAATTTCACTATTTTGTTTTAAGTCCCTATAAAATGTAAACTCGTGTATACCTTTAGAATTTTTGAATGATATTTTGCATACACGTTAAAGATATTAAAAATATCTCCCTCACAAAAAATAAAATCAAAATTTGATTTCTAGGTTAGTATTTCCTTTAATTTGTTTATCGAATCTTTTGCACTTAAAAAATTTAGATTTAATTTATGTGTTGTTAAAATATTCAAAGTTTTTCTGGAAGAAATGTTTATAATGTCCTCATTATGTATACAAAACATCACTCAAAAATTCAATGGATATACACTAGTTGGCATTTATAGGGACTAAAAACGAAATTTTGAAATTTTATAGGGACTAAAAGTCGATGAAAAATTTTATAGGGACTAAAAACAAAATAGTGAAATTTTGTAAGGACTAAAAACATATTTAACCCTATTATATATTAATCTTATATTACATATATTTTTTATTTTTATAAATTGGCGCGCAACTATAGAGACTACTAATCCCTTGAACTGGTAAGACCACAATGAGCAGCAAATTCCTCCCTCAAGAGCACTTGGATGAGATGATAGAGGTTTCTTCCAACTTAACTAAGATTCTGGTTAGAATTCAGCCTTATACATGTAGTTAAAACTTATAATATATATATATATATTTTGTTACCATGTCATTGATGCTCAATTTCTATCAATTTCGTGAATTACATATATTATATTAGGTCATGAATGGACAATAATAATATTTTTATATAATACTATGTTTATTATACAATAAGGAAATGAAGTTAGACTAGTGTTTAAGTCATTTAATATGCTTTGTAAAAAAAAGTCATTTAATATTCAAAATTCAATTAGTTGCAATAAATGGTGTAATAGGGATCTAGAAACTAACACTCAATTATTTTTCAGTTTATGCAAATTTTTTTTTTTTGGAAATACTAGTTAATGTAAGTTAACAAATTATCGTAACAAAAAGTTGTTTTTTTTATAAGCCAAAAAGTGGTTAATTTATATACACATATATAAGCTTTTGCAATTACAACCAATCACGCTTTATAGAATGGTTGATTACCAATTAACTAATTTGTTTTTAATGATGTGTCAACATATAATTTGTAGATACCGTAAAATACTTACATAAAAAACGAAAAATGTACCAAAGACATGGGGGACTAAACCAATACTCATCAACAAAAAACAATACAACCAAAAGGGGGTGGGTATAAGATAGCAAATCTCTATAAAAATATAGATTGCACTTAATTTAATTTTGAATATCAAATATTTTTTCTATTGAAGTTTTTGAATATTAAATGACATTTTTTACTTCTATTATGTTCATTTATGATGTATGATGATTAACTATTGCTATCATTATATTGAAACCGCCCTTGTGCTTCTTACTGTCATTAAACATTTCTTCATAGTGCTGTAACAAAATATTTTTATTATATTTCCTTATGATGAGTGATGATTAATGTTAACAATAATGCAAGTTTGGTGCAATGTTAAATTGGATCTTAAGTTTTAGAAAAAACTAGTATTTTACCCGTGCATACGCACGGGTGATACTGTATGGTTGATGTATTGCCATGAAGTCGTAATAGTAATTTGGAAGATATTCATAAGTTGTGAACAATGTCCAAAATGTATGATTTGAAATTCAAAGTGGAAAGAGATAGGTATTATGTCCTATAACATACAAATGCAAATCATATTGAGTAGAAGAAATTAAAGAAGATTGACAATCAGAATTACATTGATCCATAATAATGTATCTGGACATTAGAGGTAAAATATGCATCCCCGTTGGCCCTCCCGTTTGCACTCCCGTTGGCCCTCCCATTAGCACTCCCGTTGGCGCTCTCGTTACCTCCCGTTGGTGCTCTCGTTACCTCTCTCGTTGCCACTCCCGTTGCAGCTCCCATTGCCAGTCTCTCGTTGCCGCTCCCATTGCCACATGTTAACTGATATTTTTCTATATAATTTAATATTAATTAGATCATATTCGTTTAATTATAAGTATGTTATTTTGTAATATTTGGTAGTGGTTAAAGTTGCTTATTTACAATTCTTAGTTGTTAAATTGATTGATTTTAATAGCTTTAATAGACAGATTATAGTAAATAATAAATTGAAGATGGAGTGAAAATGAAGAAAAAAGAAAATAATATTTTTTAATATATACACCCACGTTGGCGCTCTATTGGCGCTTTCGTTGCCTCTCTCGTTCCCACTCCTATTCCCGTTGTCGATTTCATAGCCAGTCTCGCATTGACGCTCCCGTTGCCACGTATTATCAGAATTAATTAGATAACAAACCTTTTTTTATATATTTGAAAGTAAAAGAAAAAAATAATTCATAAAAATTGAGAATTGAATGTGAAGAAAGAGAGAGACGAAAAAAGAGAGAGAAAGAAGTAATATAAAATAAAAGAGGAAATTGGTTAAAAAGAAAAGAAAGGAGAAAAAGAGATAGGGTGAGGTTGACGTGAGAAAAGAAAATGAGAAAGAGAGAGAAAAGAGAAGATAAAGAGAAAAAGAGAGAGTTGAGGGAGAAAAAGAAAGAGTGAAAGAGGAAGAGAAAGAGAGAGAAAGAGAAAAAGGAAAAAAGCTGCCACTTTTTTTTAGTGCCAATGGTCAGTAGCTTTTTTGACTGCAAATGAAAAAGCTGCCAAATTTTTGTCCTTTTGTGACAATTTTACTAAAATATTCTTTTTTTTAGACAAATAGCAAAATATTAAGATGTCTACATTGGACTTTTTCCTAACACATGATTTTATTATATTGAGATAGACTATTCTCACAATTTGTCTTATACAACATGTTTTCTCTTGACGGTTAGACGTGTCAATAAAAAACTAGCTAGAAAAAGCTTGGGAAACTCCTCACTTCGATGGTTGTCATTGGTCATTCCCAATTGAGAATGAGAAGTGTCTATCTATCTACTCTCTTATAATCAAAACAAGTACTAACAAAATGACATCTCTAGACATCTTTAAATTTTGCCAAAAAAAAAAACACTTTTCGCAGCATTTTAAAAAAAATCTGACTTGCTGACGCGCCGTCAGCTGTCACGCTGACGCACTGTCAGCAGTTTTTTTTTCTTAAAAATTGTTTTACTTTTTAAAAAAAACTGATTTTCTTTTTTAAAAAACTATTTTTCTTTTTTAAAAATTGTTTTTTTAAACTGCTTTTTAAATAAAAAATATTTTATTCATCATTTTTTCCAGTTTTTTTTGTCATAAAAATTTAGTTTTTTACCCTTTTTTTTACTAAAAATAATTACTCACAATTTTTATAATTTAGTCAAACTACTAAAATTAATTATTTTTCTAGAGCAGTCATATTAATCATTTTAACCACTATCTATTGTTCAAAAAAGACATACATGTAATAAAATATTAGAAGTAACTATTTTATAAATAACGGAATATGATTAAATTAATATTAAGGTGTATATAAAAAAATAACTCATAATACGTGACAACGAGTGCGGCAATGCGAGACTTATAATGGAAACGACAACATGAGCAACAACGGGAACAAGAGTGGGAACAAGAGAGGCAACGAGAGCAACAATAGATTATAGTTTTAATATAGTGAATATTTTTTAAAAAAAACTTATTTTCTTTTTTCTTCATTTTTACTCCATCTAAAATTTATTATTCACTATAATCTCTCTATTAAAACTATTAAGACCAATCAATTTAATCACTTTAGGTCCTAGCAATTGTCAGTCCGACATTAGACCCCAAAAAATCAATTTAAAACTTTAGCCACTACCAAATATTACAAAATAACTTACTAATAATTAAACGAATATGATTTAATTAATATTAAATCATACAGAAAAATATGAGTTAACATGTGGCAACAGGAGCGACAACGAAAGACTGGCAATTGGAGCTGCAACAGGAGTGACAACGGGTTGGCAACGATAAAGGTAACAAGAGCGCCAACAGGAGGGCCAACGAGGATGCAAACGGGAGGGCCAACGGGGATGCATATTTTACCTCTAATGTCCAAATACATTATTATAGATCGATGTAATTCTGATCTTCAATCTCCTTTAATTTCTTCGACTCAATATAATTTGCATTTGTATGTTATATGGCATAATACCTATCTCTTTCCACTTTGAATTTCAAATCATACATTTTGGACATTATTCACAACTTATGAATATCTTTCAAATTATTATTATGACTTCACAGCAATACACCGACCATACAGTATCACTCGTGCGTATGCATGAGTAAAATACTAGTTTCTACTATATTCAGTGGCAGTTATAGGACCCGGAATTAGAGAGGTCAATTTTTTTTAATACCTTCTAAAATATAAACACCAATAGTATATTTATTTGGACTAATTAGTCTAAATACATGTACATGTACTTTGATGTTTGTATTTTGGGAATATACTATGGTGCAAAATCAGAAATTTAGGTGAAAAATAAAACTTTAAGGGTTCAAAAATATTTTTATAAGGAACTTAGATAAAAAAATTGAGGGTGTGTAAATGACACCCCTCATTTACATGTGGCTCCACCTGACTATATTTGGTCGACAGTCAGTCCATTTGGGAGGTCACATTTCCTGATGAGAGCCAAATTCACACTTTTTTGGGTTGGCAAACTAGTTTTTTCTCACTAAGGATTTCTAACGCAATCGTAAGGTGTTCCTCATGTTTTTGAGGTTCTTGAAGCTCCTAGAATAGATAAGAATACCACAACAAATATATCCCAAAAAATGGTCTAAAAATCTCATCCATGTAATCTATAAACACAGCCAAAACATTGGTTAAATTCCAAAAGGCATTAACAAATATTCTTAATGGCCATAGTGGGTTTTAAAATCGTTTTAGGCACATCTTCAAATTTCATCTTAATACGGCAATATTTAGAGGATTAAAATTCGGTCAATACTTCCTACAGCCCCCTATTCACCACACATTTCCTAATATTATGAAAAGACACAATTACCCTTGACACTCTTAAAAAATCCCCCCTATACTTCCTCCTTTTTTCCTCTATCTACCACAAAACCCTCTTAAACCCCACACCTCCCATCTCTCCATTCCAAATCCTACCCTCCTCACCAACTTCATTGATATTGTAGCCATCATCCCCACATTCGCAACCCTATTAAGGTATGATCCCTTCCAACACTCTCCTTTTTTTTTCACGCAGAAACTGTGATTGTGTTCATTTTCATTTTTCTGGTTCGCACTTTATTTGGTACTATAGTACCGAACCTATTTGATAATATACTATTGTACCTATTAAAATGTGTAAAACGAATGTACGTGAGTGTAACATCCAAAGTAATTTTAATTACTTTGATTGTGGTTGATTTATTTCATATTAGATATATTATTATGAGTGAATTGATAATTCCATGATGATTGAAAAATTTATATGTGGTTGTGTTATGATTAGGAAGCCTAGGGTTTGTGAGATGAGAATAAGGGCATATTTGGGTTTTCCTTCTTTCACAACCTCACTTAAGTGACCATTTTGTCCAAACACCCACTCCCCCACTAAAACGTATTTCAGCTGAACCCCAACTCAAATTACACTCACATACACTTATTTGAAATTTTTAGAGAGAAGGGAAAGAAGGGAATCCACATTTTTCATTCCATCTTCAAACAACCATGAAAATTCACACTTCATTCTCCTCGTCAAAACCTCAATATCATCTTCACAATCTCCAACTCTTTCGACTTGGGTTGAAATAGAAACCACCAAGTTCTGAGAATTCATCACCCCTTTCTTCTTGATGTCCATTTTGTTTTGTATTTGGGGTTTTATGGCTAATGTCTTCAATTTCAAGGTTGCATGTGAGCTTGAAGTGAGGCATTTGAAGTTTTGAGAGGAAAGGATCCGGTTTGAAGTGTTTGTGAACTGTTGGGGGGATGTTTCGAGTTTAGGAAGCTTATTGGGTGTTTGTTGGTGACTTTGGTGTTCCATTTTTGTGTGGTGCTACTCTATTTTGATATCCAAGCGAGTTTTTGAATTTTTCTTTGATTAATAGAATATTTACTGCCCTTTTATGAATTTATGACTGAATTATGTGCTGGTAATCTAATTTTGATGATATGTTATGCTAAAGTGAAGTTGATATGCTGAAATTCTGTTTGGACGTGTTTTGGTATAGCCTTGATTTTTCTGTGATTGTGAATTCTCTGTATGTCCAAATTTTATGGGGGTTTGTTTTGTTAGAAACTAGACACGATTATCTTCACTTTAGGCACTGGTTTGACTGATTGTGAGTAATTATAGCTGAAGAAAATACTGTCACAAGTTAGGTCAGCAATCTGGGACAGTTTCGGATATAGATTCGGTTTCTGTCCAATTGTGAATTCCCTGGTTATCAAAATTTTATGGGGTTTGTTTTTTTAGAAACTAGACTTGATTCCCTTTGTTTTGGCACTGGTTGGATTGATTTTAGGTGAGTATAGATAGAGTTATTAATGTTACAAGTTAGGGTACAGATTTTGTCCTGTTTAGGAACCAGTTAGTTTGTTTTGCTAAACTATACCAAATGAACCATAATTTTACAAAACAAAAATGTGAGTCAGAAACTAAACATCCTAAGATTTCTGTAGAGAGGTCATTTGTTGAATTCTGTTGCCGTTTGCTAGGTCAAATAATTTCCCAAAGTTTACGTATGATTGCTGAATTTGAAATTGTTTAATGTTGGTAATGTTTATGTCGTTATTGAATATCGAATTGTTGTTGTTTCCAAAAGCGAGAGAGCTCACTATGTTAGCCCATATGTAAGGGTAGTTATAAAATTCTTAAAGAATAGAGGATGTGATTGGGGTGGGTGTCATGAGCTCGTCCTAATGCCTTGAGTAATGTTACCCGATTTATTTTTGATTAGGGGGTCAGGTTCCTTGAGTGTGTGCCAGTATCTAAATGTGTAAGACTGCACTTTTATGGGGGGGATACATCCTAATGACTAAAATTGAACCTCGAGTGTAATATCGTACGGGGTAACGAGAACTCACTGAGATAATATTTCACAGCTCATATGTGTTGATTTTCAGACTCACAGGTAAAAGGCTCAAATGGCACAGATAAGGCGAAAGATCCTAGAATTTTTGAGGACTAGAGAAAGTTCTAAAGTCTAGCTTGTTTAGCTAGTAGTTATGTTTCAGTTTTTATGTTGTAGTCCGGGTTATATACTGGCTTATGTTTAGGGTTGTGCACTCTGGATTTTATCAGTTATCTGTTATGATGGATGTATTTTGTTAAACCCTAAGTATTTTGTAAACTTATCCATCTTAGCTTTATAAAAGTTCAGTTTATCTTTTGATGAATATCCATTTATGAGTTGTGCACCTCTGAGATTATTGAAATTAACATTTCGCGTTTGTAATGTCGACTACGAACTTAGGATGTTACAGTGAGTCAGTAGCCACAATATTAGACTACCGAATCGGTCCGGTCATAAACCACCATAATTGTGATTGTCAACCACACACTCCTTATAATAGACACAATAGTTTATTAATAAACTAGTTCAGTTGTTTACTACCGACATATTTTTTGGTGACCCAGTACTTAAGTATCGAACTGATTCGGTATTAAACTACCATACCAGTCATCAGATCGGCGTGGTGGGTTTCCATACGCATCCCAAGTTAGGGTATTTTCAGAATTTTAAAATTTTGGGGATGTGCAATGAGTATGGGATTGTCGGAAGTATGGGCCTCAAAATTCTAAACACGCTTCGAGAGGTAAACCTTGACACCTCTAAATGTGATTCTTAATGTGTTATCGATGCGCATGGGATATTTCCACTCAAGAGGATTAAAATTCTTGAAATTCTTCTATTGAATCCCCATAGTTATACCTCGTGGGTTCCTGTTCTACTTCTCAAATTAAAAAAATATTTGATTGAATTACTTATCCAAACACGTCTTAAATTCCATCTAAAAAATCACAGTAACAAAGATTATATAGAATTATAAATCTGACAAACATTTTAATTTAAAAGAACTTAATAGAGTTCTTAATATAAGAGTTCCAATACAACTAAAAATTTGGATATCATAACTAATATAAATCATGAGTTTGTCCACATAGGCTTACAATTAGGACAAATCAGAAAAAGTCACACACATCTCCAAATAAATATCGAAATATATCTCAAAAATGAAGAATCAAGGGTTCGAACCCCCTTCCTCACACCTGCACCTTCCAACATTAACCATTTAAGCAACCATATTTTGTTGGAAGTGAGACGTATTATAGAATATATACCATTTTTTTCTTTTATTTCTAGCAAAACCTATTACCTACTAATTATATTTATTTATATGTATTTTAATACTTATATATTACATTTATATATCATATTTATTTGACTCTAATATTTTGTATCACTTTCCATAGATTTTAGATTCTATATTTATTAACTAGAATGTTATTAAATATGAGTAATTTTATTGATTTTCAAATTTGTTTTTAATTCAAAATTATATTAAATTTAAAAATATTGACTTATATATAATATCTTACATTTTTCTAATTCTCATATTAATTTAATACCAAATTTATTGATATTGGGTCATGCGGGTCAATTAGTGACCCCTCGGTTCGACCATTGACCCAATGACCCAGTGACATGCTCGGGTCGATCAACGGGTCGGTTTTAATAACATTGACTGGAGCTGACAGTTTCAAAAAAACAAAAACAAGTAATGAATACAATGCTAATTTTGTGGATCCAGTAATGAATACAATGCTAATTTTGTGGATCCAATCTCTCTCTCTTGACAATCTCTATTCATCTCTCATTCGCACATTCCTCTTCCTTCTTTTTCTCTCATTTTCTATCACAGAATTTCAATCTTTTTTTGATGAACTACAAAAAGTTTGTCCCTCATCTCTTCTTTCATCTTGATCAACTCAAAACGCAAAGCAACGAAAGAAGAAAATCAGAAGAAACGCAACACTGCATTTCTCTCTCTCCATGGACCATCACTCCTTCTATCTTCCTTCGTTAGGGTTTCGTTTTTCCCTAAATTTCTGAAGAATTTCCTTCGTTAGCATCATAACAAAGTTGGCCACGATACTGAGTGAAGGATGAAGAACGATATTCGCCACTTCCACCGCCACAGGACGCCGACGTTCTAAACCACCACAACTTCTTCAGCACCTTACCGTGATTTGTTTTTGATTCTATTTCTTCTGTTGTAAAGTTTGTCTTTTTATCAAGTCAAACTAAATGGGTTTTCTTTGTTTTTGCTTGGTAATATTTTTATTCATTGAAATTTTTGAAATTTTCTTCAATCATGTTCAAATGGTTTTTTCCCCTTCGGCTTCTATGATCATAAAGCTTGAGAGGAATTTTGGCAGTGCAGTATCTTTATGGCTAAAAAGATTCAGCTTTTGAAATCATAACATTGTTTTGGAGTACTTCCTAAATTTATCAATTTTGTAATCATCTCATTTCAATAAATAGATTGAAGACTGTGCCTACAATATAGTCAACCTCCATAGTGAGAAATTAAGGATATAGTTGTTCTTACATTTGTATTGTATACATGTATACTCCCCAATATATATAATCAGACCCAGAATAGCAGATGTAGAAAATAGTGAGATATTGTTATAATAGTAACATAAATGTGTTGATGCAGCGATGAAGGTACACCTATGGTTGTCCGGTTACGGAAGTGCTATTGTCACCCTTATAACAATGTGGTTTTTTTCTTGTTTTGATCACTGCTGTAGCTTTGAAAATCCTTTCGGCCGGAACCACTATCGAGAGAAGATGGAGACTATCAAAAGCACAAGAGCAACAAGGTAGCCGGGTTGTTACAACATAGGTGCTGAACCTGTTTTGGGTTCATTCCGTAAGTATTCTTATAACTGCATATTGGTTTTCCCCATTCTTTTCAACTTTAAATTTTTTATTTCGTTTACCAATATTCTGTCTTTTGCATTGCACTTTCATTTTAGCACATGTTGGGGTTGCAAAATATAAAACTAGAATTCAATTTTATGTTTCATTTGTGCTCACGTGGCATTCAACTTGCTTTAAGTAGTAATTTTGGGTTCGTATAAGTAACTACTAAGCAACGATGGATATGATATGGATAGAGTGAATACAATTATTCAAATCCAAATATTAAAATTATTATAAATAGTAGTGCAATTAGGATATTGTGAAGCTGTGTGTCATATATAAATTTATATCAGGTTATTGTGAAGCTGTGTGTCATATATATGATATTGAATTTGCAACTTTTGTTCTATTTAATCACGATATAGTGAGCCTGATTGAAAAGTCTTGCGCAGAGCTTCTTGAATTCTCGGAGGAGCTTTTAGTGTTTTAAATAGGGATACTAGTGAACATCCAACAATATCTAATACTTATTTATTGAATAATGTTGAATATAAATCCTATAGGTTTTCCTAGGAACATATCTGACCTCATTGGTAGGTTCTCTTCAAAGTTCATGTGAGGGACTCATCGAGAATATATTTGAGAAAACATTTCATGTTTGAGGGATTATGATTGATTAGGACTTGCTTAAAAAGTTCAAAGATAAATCAAATGTTGTTAAGGTTAAGCGTAAATCTTAATTTTCAATAGCGTTCATAGTTTTAAGCTAAGACTTTCCAACAAACCATAATCCATAACATTACTTACACTGTTAGAGACAATGTATCGATCGTCAATAAAAGAGGGTTTCGTGGATACAATTTCACAGCTTTCACCAAGAGAAATCCTAAGATAAAATAAAATTTGAACTAATGGTTCTTTCTTCGCACAGTCATTATATCCCACTAAATTTGGGACTTCTCTCAAACCCTATCGCGTGATGTGAAAAGCGGTGCTGCTCTGTATTCCTTTTGTTTGCTCTCAATCTTTTTTTTTATCATCACTCTCAATCTTATTCCTAATAGTGAGTACTACTAATTAGATTGCAATAGATCGTTCCATATTTAGTTTTTTTTTACAAAATTAGATTAGTCGCTGACAATGTAACACCCCGAATTTTAAGGGCTTTATTATGCGAACTCAACTCCTAATATGAAATAAATTTTTTGAAAAGTACTCGTCATGCTTTCTAAAACAGAGTATTTTTTTTTTTATTTAAAACTCTTTTCAAAACAATCAGAGTAGTGCAGCATTTTCCGAAACATGATATCTCTCTTAACATGATACAAGAATTAGAACTAAAATACGACATGTATAGATTTACTTCCCTGCACCAAAATGGTACCTGTTTTCAAAAAAAAATACAACACAAGGACAAAATCTGTTTGAGATAAAGACATAGTCAATCTAAGACTAACTACTATCTCTACTGATACATACACAGAAATGCCTATACAAAGGACTGCTAAAGGACCATACACTTGAGAAATTTCCCAAAACGACGACAAAAGAAGACCCCTACGCTGATCAACCATTCTATACTCAACTTCCAATTTGGAATCTCGATGAGCCCACCTGAACTCCACTATGGAAGGAAACCAATCACTGCAACTTTGTCTCTGAAAACTAAACAACGGTCCTCCAATAACTGGGTTGACATCCATTACATTGGAGAACCACGGGCAAGGGTCATCTTCTAAGATTAAACATATATAGATATAAACCGACTCACACATAAATAATCAACTCACATATGCATAATACTAACAAGTTTCAAACAACTCATAACCAACAAGACATCACACCACTCCATATATACTAATGCAATGCCTATATGCCAATGCATATGATTCCGGAATATCACCTCCCCCGTAGGGGTTTGTGAGGTCCAATAAAGAACAACACCACCATAGTCCCGCAAGACTTGTGAGATCCAATGAAGGAAAACACCACCATTTGTGAGGTCCAATGAAGAACAACACCGCCTATGTATGCATGACTATACATCAACACCTCATGCATAATTTCACCACACCAAGCATTATTCAACCAACCATCACATGGATCAAGAATAATGATTTAACACCAGCACCAAAACAACACATTAGCAACGGATATATCAATCAGTACACACCACCACAACATTCAAATTTAAGTAATACATATAAAGAAAGGAAAGAGCCCTTACCGACTTTTTCTTTCGATTTAACAACGTACAACTCTTTAAGTATCTCTCGCCCCACACTAATCATTCCAATATCTTCCTCAAGTCACCACCAACAAATTTTCTTTTAAAGTCTCTATCAACGTTTCATTCTAACCTCCCTAGCTTTTTACCTTTCTCACTTCTTGAAATATATCTCTATTAGACTGAAAAGTCATAATTTTCTAAAATATTCATTCATCATAATTTTAGTCTCTCAAAATACTCCTATCATTTTGCAAGCATTTTTCTTTTTGTTTTTCATTCCTTAGATCACACTCTAACCCTTTTCCAAAATCTAGTTCAAGTGTCACGCTCACTTTTATAAAGAAGAAAGACTTCAAATTTATTTTTCGAAAACGATTTTCTTAGTCACAAAAACGATCACGCCTACATATATCTTTTCTCGCCCTCACTTCGACGTCGCCCTTGTTTCCTACCAAACATCTCAAACAAAAATCATCCACATCATATGTACACATCCACGACAAAGAACAAGCACACAAATAAGCCTACGAAGGCCACAACACACAATGTCCTCATAAGGACCAAACCACTAAAGCTCACAACAACAACAACAACAACAATACCAACAAACAATTACCGACCACAACTACAACATACAAAAGTAATTAGAAGAAGCCCTTACCTTAGGCGCTTTCCTTCCTAATGTAGATTTCAACTGGTCATACCATCGACCCCTACAACTCGAACTTTCCATCTACGTGCCACGTTCTATATAGGTACCTCCACCCGAGTCACAACTGATCATTCCAAGAATAACAAGTCACAACGTGACAACAACTACTAAACATCTACGCTTAGTTAACTACTCCATGTGACTAAAAATATTTTAGTTATAAAACCTGTCACTTCTCAAACCCATTTTTAAACCCATAAATGTTTCCAACAAAGCTTGTAGTTATTGAAATCAATTATTTTTCCAACACTTTGAAAAATAATAATCAAATAACTATAAAACATTTTTCATATATATATATATGAAAAGAATTAACTTGGTAGGCTTAGTAGCGACTTTTGTTTTCTTCCCAATCTAACTTACTCCATTTGGAATCCAAGCATACTTCGTTATCACTTCTCTAAAGTCTAACTACTAGAAACGATCAAGTTCTAGGGACTATAACATGTCATTACTTAATTAATCTAATTAATCGACTAAACTTTTTATACAAATCATAATCCTTTTATGTCCAATAAGAGATCACCCTAATGAAAATAAATTTACTTAAATCCTCTTTGAAACTTTAAAACATTTTCAGGTCATTCTAATAAAATTTCTAATAAATCAAAAATCATACTTTCTTATCTTCTTGAAAGTCTTGATCCATTTTTTTTTTCACATTATCTAGCCCGTAAAACAATTTCAAAAGATTACAATTAATATCCATCCGGCTCTACTTCGGGACTCTAGAACTACAATCCAATTGACAAACCTCAACTTGTCTCCCAAATTAGAAATCTAAAAATAGGCATGAGTTACCCTAAGTTAATCCACATCCTTAAGATATCATTTCAACCCTAAATCTACAATTCTTTTCGAATGGCTTACTAACCACAAGGGTTTCAAAACTTCCTTTTCATCTTTTCTAACAATACTATCTCATTCTTACTCGTACTAAATTAAATGTTATACGTCCACAGAGCTCTAACTAATCTAATTAATCTTTGAGACTTGTTGAGGTAAATCAAGAATAAAGTTTTAAGAAAATAAAGGAGGGAACTGAATCAGGGGCATAACCAATGGGAAATCAACTTACCAATCATGGAAGAAGAAGGATTGGCCGTGGTTGATTGCTCATGTGCGGTGGTGCGACTTCCGGTGCGGTGGCCGCCGGAGTAAGGTTGTCCAACAATGAAATTTCTTGAGGGTTTCTCTTCTAGGCGACGTAGGGGACTCGAATCTCAAGTTATATTTTTGATTGGAGGCATGTGGTGGCCGGAAAATGAGCTTGGAGGGGAGGTCATTTTACAAGAAAGTTCCTTTTCGAAAACTAATTACATGGGAAGATAGAGGAGGGGGAGGAGATGAAGAATACATAATTTGTTTGGCCAAAGGTGGCCGGAGTACGGCAGCGCAAGTTTAGAAAGTGGCGGTGACGGCCATGGATGAGAGAGATGTAGCTTCTCCATTTTTAGGGTTTTTAGAAAAGAAAAATGAAGGTAATACGTGGAAGGAGGGAGTTCAACGGCTGACCAAGAAAGGAAATGGGAAATTAGAGCTACGATCTGGTGGTTTAAGACAAATATAGTGCACCGTGTTCCATAAAACAGGAGTGCAGCCACCGTTTGATAGGAAGGATGAACAATTCGAATTTGAGTGGAAATTTGGTGGATTTAAATGAATGAAGGTGTACCATATGTCATGTTTTAAGGGTTGTGATTATAACTGAAAGAGTGTGAGCACTCAAAGAATGAATGGGTGCACAAAACACACAAGAGATGTCACAACTAAATAAAATAGAATATATTATCATTAAATAATTCGGCATAATTCTATAATAATTACAATCTTGCCCTCATTTCAAAATCACCCTCAATTCCCACATGACATCTTTTCACGGCAAATCAAAAACCAAAGCCATTACAAGAACAGTAACAAAAATAAAATTAGAAACAGTATAATTTACTGTACTACACAGGTCTTACAGACAAAGTCATTGGATATTAACAATATGATAAAAAAACCTAATCTAATGCATCATTATGCTTTTATTGATTATTAAGTAAAATATTTACCATTCTCCAACTAATATTGTATATCGCACGTATGATAAAAAATTCTAATCTAATGCATCATTATATTTTTATTAATTATTAAGTAAAATATTTACCATTCTCCAACTATTAATTATTTTTGTCAAAAAAAACTATTAATTATTCAGTCATAGATGTTACAATAGAATGAATATATAAGGTTTAATAAAAAAATATATAATGTTCATATTAAAATAAAATATCATAAATTATTGTCAATTCTAGAAATTTTTTATACCTCATTAATTATGGAGCTTTATAGGCAAATAAGATATGGGGAATAAGTACTTTTTAAAAAATAAGATATGCGGAATAAGCAATACTAATACTGGTATTCTAATTTGTTTTTGTATCTTGCTTTCAAACTTATAACATCAAATATTTTAGGTTCAATTACATTTTTGGTCCCCCTATAATAGTTAATTCACGATTTTGGTCCCCCAACCGAAATTGGTCAAACTAATGGTTGAAGTGATACTAAGTTAAATGACGTGGCATCCCAAGTTTGAGTGCCACATGAAACTTTTAATTAAAACATAATATTTTTAATATATAACAATTTGTTTTTTAAATAAGTAATAATAAACATCCTAATAACTAGTAATAAAGTATTTTTTAATCTACTTTTTTCCAACTCACTGACTCTCTTTCTCTGCGATGAAGGTTTGGAGATAGCAAAGCTTGGTGTTACTCAAGGTGAAAGTTTGATGAAGATCATGAGGAAGAACGTAGAGTGACCAAAGGATCTTTGTTATGTATACTTATGAATGGATGTATTGTTTCATCTTTCCCTCAGAGTCTCACACTCGATTAAACGAGTGCTTTCTACTTGTACGTGGGAATATCGACGAGGACTGCCCACAGTGGAGCGTGAATGGGAAATTTTTCCATGTGGAGACGGGAACGAGAGAGATAATTCCCCCACTGTCAACTCTGAGATGAGGATGGGGATGGAGACTATTCCACTGTCCGAATACATTATATGTGTTTTTTAATTAAAAATATTAATAAAAAATAAAAATGTGCTAACTGCTATCTTTTATTCTTAATTTTATTTTTTGAATATCAATAAATAAAAGGAAGACTAAATTTTATATTATAATATTAAACTTTGATTTTTTAGTTTAATTATAATATTTTTAGTATACAAATCTAATAAATGTATCCTACTAAAATTTGTCACGGTGGGTTTATTTTCTAAGGTGTCCAAAGTAGTCAATTTTTTTGACATAATATACGTAAACATTCAACTGATTCTTTTTTAATCTCCAAACAACAATTTCAAAATTTAAGTTAAAAGGAAATGTATACCCGTACTGGCACGGGTGATACATACTAGTAAAAATAAATATTGGAGGCAAAAGATGCTATTGTAGCCAATTACTGAGGTTCATCCTCCCTTAACCAAGTGTCAAGGGTTCGATCCTCGCCTTGAGTACCGAGCAGCTTTAAATCTTTGGGCCAACTGTCACATCTTTCAAGGTGCCTCCAATCCAACGAGGGGATTAGTCACTGTGTTCGGCGGTGGATATCCTAGCCTCGACCAAAAAATATGCTATTGTAGCAAATTACTTCATCTCAATTTTACATTTTACCCAACTAACACAACAGGACGGTAGATTCTTGCAAGCAGAAAACTAAGTACAAGCGGCTCTTTTCCAATAAATAAGAACGAAAACAAAACATGTAAAGGATTGCAACCGGAACCAAAATTGAGTCTAACAAGAAAACTACCAGTACGATGAGGATGTTTTGCTTATGTGGCATGTGATGCTTTGTTGCCTACTGCAGAGAAAAAAACTGTGCAGGCCAACAGCGTCTCCGACCATCAGGACCAACACCAGCAGCTTCCATGGAAATGTCAATGCTGCGATGCTCAGTAGAACGGACAATGCTGAGACGCAAATCAATCTTCACGGCAGGGTAGGCTTCAGAGCCGATCGCTTCTGGTTTTCTTCCGTTTTCTTTGCCAAATCCAATGGCAATGGGTTCCCGGAAGGTTAAGATTGTCTGTGACCAGTGTGTTTTTGTAGTGTAAGGGGATGATGACAACACAGCCTGTGTTTCCCGGCAGAATCTATTTGTAAATCCAGTATCAAACCACAAGACAACTCCATAACACCAGCAACATGTTTTAGAATTCAATTTTGTTTTTTCGTTTTCTAAAGCACTCGCTTTTGGTTCCAAAGAAGCAGTTGCAGTGAAATCCACTTCTTCGGGCTTCATGGTAGCCAAGTCAAAGGTCTGATAGGTAAAATAAACACACCCATTTCAGCACAGTTAATATACAACTACAACCAGATAAAAAAAACTGACAAGATCCTCAGAATGATTGCAAACTTATAGTTATTTACCAAAAAGAATAGAGAATTCACTAATATAATGTCTGTCTTGTGACATTCACATACACAAAAAGCACCAACCTGAAGAATAGTAGAACTGGTAACTAAATCTTCTTGATCTATGACATCAACTATAGGATATTGGGCAGCATCCGTGACAAGCTCCTTCCCAATGCAAGACATGTCAAAGTCACACACATTTTCCCAAAATGGAAGACTTGTACCACCTTTTCCGAATCCTGCTACAAACTATAAAGAAAACAAGGAATAAGCAATAAAATGTGTATAAACATAAGCATACACATACAGTCCAGATGATCTCTGAACAAAATATCGTGAAAATCAAACAGTTGTGGCGTGGAACGAGGATGGAGGGACTCACAATAGTTGCTGTGTCGGGAAGAATGGCACCCCCGGGCTTCAACCACCGGTCACGTGCATAAAGCACTGAACCAAGCATGGATTCATACAACAAGCAATATCCCATCCATTCACTTAACAAAACATCTAAACTGTGAGGTTGAAGATCAACAATTTTGTCAATCTCTTCAACCATGCCATGAACCACTTCTACGACTCCTTTCTGGTTTCCGTTGACTCCAGTTTGGCTCTTATTCAGGCAGAGACCATTATCTTTTACAACCTGAATTAAAATTTGACGGAAAAGAAAAATGAGCATAAAACTAGATATGTAGTTTAAGAGTTACTATAGAAGCTACCAAGAAGGAAATCTATACCTGAGATGCTACTGCTGCCATCTTGGCACTAGCCTCAACCGCAATGACCCTCGAAGCCCCTGCTCGAGCTGCAAAAAGGCTAAATACAAAATCATACAAAAATGTCAAAAACTTTAAAAGACTGAGCAATCAAATGTGGCAAGTTACGTGGTTTCCCACTCTAAATTCCTTTCCAAAACCAAAAGACAACCTGTATAATCTCATACTGAGAACAGAATTTTTTATGGTCAAGAAAAAAAGTGCATAAGATTGGTTAACACACAAAGAAGCGAAGAAAAATAAACTACCTTTGAGCGGTTTTTAAATAAATGAGCATTATGACATGAGAATATTAAAAATTAGATTCATCATGCCCTCACTTTGTAAAGGCTGTATTTTCACAAACTGTAGTTGATGAGAAAGTATCTCAATGCCCTTCGTTAAGCATACCGAGAATGTTTATGATTGGTAAGCCAAGGGAATCTTCTTCCCCTAAACTTTTTCCAAAGAAAATGTCATTTTTCATTATTAAATATCATCAGTGTACCATTCCATGAGTACAGGACCCCATAATAGGCATAATCAAATATGAGGGTACAGATTGGACACTGTTAATTGTATTACATATTTTACAAAAGTCAAAGATGTTTCTCACCTAAGGATGCCAGTTCCACACCCTACATCCATAACAACAGCACCATTTAGTAGAGAGGGATTCTTCAAAATTGCTTGGCCATAAGCATCCATTCTAGCCTAAAATAATAAATTGGTTAAACCGCTTCAAATTTTCAATTTATACGAGTTACAATACAATTCATTCAAACCTGAAACCAAAATATGAGAAGTAAATTTTATACCTTATCACTTAACATCTCTCGATGGATGCCAAATGAACTGTAAGCCCCAAAATACCCTTCGTTAACCTTCTTGATATGTTTTGCAATGTGATTGTGAGAATTGGCCATCAAATGCCCTTCTTCTGGATCCTTATCAATCGATGAAACATGTCCACTTGAGCCCTTCCCATTAATAAGTTCCTTATCTGAAGAACTAGCCAAATTTGAATGATCATCCAAAAAAGAAGCTGTCTCCTTTCTTCTACAAACATCATATGGATAATCATTCACGGCCAAATTTTTCATGGCATCCTGACCGTCAACAGAAATTTCTTCAGCATTCTTCAAATCTCTCACAAGATCTTCATCCATCTGAGAAATTTGTTCATCTTCACCGTCTTCGTACTCATCAAAGCTGAACAACAGTGAATCATCTTGCATGAAAGGTTTTAGATATTTATCATCATCCCACAGAGGCTTGATATCACTGAAGTCAGCTACATCATGCAAGTGATTCAGCAAATCATGTTTGGACTGAAACGCTGACCCACAACTCCAACATCTGCTCTCTGCCACCTGGTTAAAAAACCGAAAGAAACCAACTGTTAGAAACAGAAAGATGTGCAAGTAAACTCACTCACATTCAATTGAAATTTGATATGTAGTACCTCATACACAATACAAAATTATTAACATTCAAAAATTTACATCAACCCATTTTTTTGTTGTACGACCGTTGAAAGTGTGAGGCACTGTCAAGATAGACCCTAATTGAATTGAAATTAATTCTGGAAAACTTTATTAGTCACATTAATCCTTCAAAGTGACTGTTTAAACACTGTTTATTACCAGGAATTCAGTCCCTGGATTAACATACAAGCTTTGTTCCTCAAGGACCAAATTGACTAACGAAACACATAATTGAGGATTAATTTGTAAACTCGATACAAATTGGGACTAGTATAACTGGCTCACAAATTTAGGAACCAAAATGACTCTTTACCCCCATTTTTATATTTTTCACTTCCACTTCCTCATCAACAAAATTAACCATAAAAGAGTGGGAAATTTGCACGGTCCATTTAAATTGATAAAGCACAAAAGTAACCAACAAAAACTCCCTAAATTCGCATGCTAAGCTTAGTGTTTGTTATATCAGAAACTCAAAACACCTCATTCAATACAAAATCTCTTGATTTCACTTCCTCAGTCCTCAAAAAATCCAAACTTATACATAAGAACTTATATTTTAAGCACTTATACTAGTTATTTATCAAACCAGGGGTCTAAATTGATAAAAACACAACAATAACCAACAAAAATTCCCTAAATTTGCAAGCTAAGCTAACTATTTGTTATATCAGAAATTAAAAAAACCGCATTCAATTCAATTTCTTTTCATTTCAAACTTGAAAACAAACAGATTCGGTTGTTTGTTTTTTTACCTGAGAGCGGATGTAGTTAATGAGCTTGAAGGAACCATAGAAATCCAAGTGAAGAGCTTTCCTAACAGCATGAAAATCGAAGCGGTGAACGGAAGTGCAATGTTCGAATAAGGAGCTGCACGAACCGTAATTGGAATCACAGAACAGACAGAGGAATTCAGATTCAGATTCTCCATCGTCTCCTTCCCAGTCATCCCACTCTTCTACTACTTCTTCGTCGTTGTCATCATCGCCTTCGTTTTCTTCTTCTACCTTGTATTGTGTTTCTTTTTCTTCTTCTTTCTCGTTTGGGTTAGTGTTGAAAGCCATGAGGGGCAGTTTTACTTGCTTGGTTTGTATCTGAAAACCTTAAACCCTTCTCAAACCCTAAAAACTGAAATGAGAAGAATGATATAGGCACTCATATTTGTTTGGATTAAACACGTGGACAATTTGAATTCCACGTGGCACACTTAAGTCACCAGCTAAAATAATAATAATAATAAATATAATAATAATAATAATAATAATTTGGTAAAAAAAATTAATAATAATAATAATAATGAAAAAAATTAGATACCGGGGTGTTCACAAGCGGGGGTGTCCAAAACCGAACCGAACCAATAAAAAACCGCAAACCGAACCAAACCAAATTGAAAACCGCAAAAAAACACTTCTTGTTGGTTTTGTTCAGTTTCTTTTTTCATTGCATCTCGCGGTTCGATTTGGTTCGTGGTTTTGATTACAGAAACTAAACCAAACCAAACTGCAAGTAACACTAAGGCTAATTGACTTACAACATTTCTTACTAACTTATAGCCTAAATGCAACTAAAACCCAACTCTCACTCACTTACTAGTCTAAATCCAATTAATTCTTTGACTCACTTACAAAAAATCAATAATGTTATGTTATATTTAAAAATTACAATAAAGTATTTAGTTCAAATTCTTTTAAACATTATCTTAGCTATCGTAAAAGAATTAAAAGAGAGTAATTTATATATTACATATATTTGAGTAGATTTTTTCTTAAAGATTTGTGTTACCATTTTTTTATATTAGTTATTTTTAACTTCGTTTTAAATTATGTTTTCTCTTGAAAAAACCGAACCAACTGAACAAATCCAAACCGCATTGGTTTGGTTTGGTTCGATTTTATTTTAGGAAATCAACCGAACCGAACTGCATCACGAACACCTAAGTATACCGAACCAGTCTCTTTTTTTTTTAATAGTATACCGAACCAGTCTCTGCAATCACACGCAGAGGATACCGATTTATAAAAAGTAAAAAAAAAGAGAGTAGAAACTACACCTAAGTATTGCTCAAATAATAGTAATAACTAGAGCATTACCCGTGCGATGCACGCGCAGCATTGCATGCCATGTGCATGACTAATATGGATATAAATTTGACATTATATAGTTTCCCTTGAAGCATGATGTAGTAAATGATTATATGTACACACATGAGCTGAATTCCATAATCTTTGTGGAGCTTCTGATTGTACTGTGTTCAAAGAAATGAGATTTTTTTGATGAACAATGGCATGGGCACTCATTTTGAAAAACAGACACGGTGCATATATGGAAAAAAATTACGCCTCACATTTTGAGGGATGCATAAAATTGAAGTAAAGGCATAGGCAATTTGAAACACATGTTTGAAGTTAAAAGGTAAAAGCAAACATAGGAACTAGAAAGTAACTCATCAAAGAAATTTAAAAAATTGCTTTCAATATTTGGTCAATGTAAAGATGGCAATGGGGCGAGGTAGGGGCGGGGAGTACTCCCCCGCTTCCCGTCTCATCACTCCAAACTTTTCTCTGTTTCTGTCCCCGCCCCTAATCTCTGTCATCTAGAGTTTTACTCCCCACGGGGGTTTGCTCCTTATTCCTGATCCACAAATATTCCCAGTATGGGAAATTTTCCTCCTCCGCCTTTATCCCCAGAAGGGCATGGTAGGTCGCGTCCTCGTCCCCCAAACTTTTCTCGGCCCCTGATTCTCGTCATGAAAAATTTTCTTCGTTGCTCACGTCTGAGCGGGGACATGGTCCTCGTCTCTGAATTGGCCGAAAAGGATTTTTCTCCCTCGTCCAGTCCCTACGAGGGAAAATTTCCCAGTTGCGAGGTCCTTAATGGGACAAATCATTCCGCATTTCCCCAATGTTCCTTGCACTTACCCTCCCGTGATTTGCGTCCACCACGATGCTTGGTGACCAAAGCGGTAAATGATGTTCCCCTCATGTTGGAAAACTTTCTATCTGAGTTAAAAATATATTTCTGAATTTTACATGCCTTAAAATCCAATTGAAGCAAGATATTCGCAAGGTGAAGCTTTCAAACCCAACTTTGATTAGAACGAAACATCAAAACTTTTTTGTCAACGGCGACACCATCGGTGCACACCACCGCCAGAACGTTGTGACCAAGATGATCGGCGTCGCGGTGACCATGCGCGCACCATTCTCTTCAGCTTGTCGCTTCTCTGAATGATGTCGACACCACCACTTCTTTGGAATCAACCTCAGTACCTTGTTTGCTTGTTACAACAACATAAATCATTCATGGGTTGAAGCAACACATGAAGAGGAACCACAGAACAAACACTAAAATAGAGAAATGTTTGGACATTTGAGGAAAGAAAATTGGGACATTGAAAAGCTAAATAATAATGTTAGAAAGGCCTTTGGAAGCTAAATAATTATTGATAAAAAAGTAGTGTCATAAATTGAGTTCATTACCGAGAGAGGTGTTGGCGTTGAAAATTGACTTTTAATTACTAACAACTAATACACCTAGAGAGATGAAGTCTTTTTTACTAATCCATGGGAATTGTAAGGGTGTATTAATGGAGCATTTTCAACGTGCCTATTGATTAGGGTAGTTATCAATGGGAAAACATTTAATGAATGTACAGTGGGAAATGAACTATAACATTAATGTGTACGATGGGAATTTGAAAGGTTGGTGATGATACGTTTTTCGATGTTAAAAGCTTTTATAATTGGAAACATAATTTACGAAAATACCCTCAATTTTAGCGAACTTTTTCCCGCCCAAATGTCATTTATTTTGTCTTATTTGTATCCTACTTTTATTTTTCCGCCTAAATATCCTTTATTTTGTATTATTTGTATCCTACTTTTATCTTTTAAAGATAAAGATTTTGTTGACCAATATATAATAATAATAATAATAATAATAATAATAATAATAAAATAAAAATTCAGAGAATAAAACAGAGATTACACACAGAGATTACAGAGAATTGCAAAAGTGAGAACCCACGCAATCGCAGCTAAGGCGATTTCGCAACGACGGCATCGCTCCTTCGTTCACTGTTGTTGGAGTAAGGCAAGGATTTTCTACTTCTTCTTGCGCGTTTCCCCTTCATTTTTTCTACATACATCTCATTTTGCATTTTGTGTTTCTGTTAGGGATTTGTGTTTTCTTCGATGCTAGCATCTTCTGTTGCATGTTAGTTTTTTTTGACAATAGTGTTGCATTTTAGTTCAATAGTAGTATAACTGGCCCATAAGAGCAATTTAAGTAAGAGTAAACCCTAATTTGGTCCTTTTACTACTCTCTTTCTTATTTGATCTCAATAAATATATGATGAACTATACTATTTTAAATCCATCAAATTAGTCCCTTAAATACTTTGAAAATAAGAGAGAGTAAAAATCCAGGACTAATTTGAAGGATTTAAAGTAGTTTGGAGACTTTTTTTTAATAGTTCAGAGATTAAATTGGTGAGAGAATTATACTGTAAGGACCAAATTTAGGGTTTAGTCTTTTAAGTGATTATTATGAGAACAACGGAAGGCATATTTGTTTTTCAAATTCATACTAATTGATCTTGCTAGTACTAATCCTTGTCCTTGGATTAGGATCAATGATTCTATATTGAAGAAGTCTTTTAACATCCAAATGAAAACATTGAGCGTACTTGAAATCTGCTTTGATTAATCTTCCTATGCATTTCCATTAAATTTGTATCATTGAAATGTAACAAACCTGCCAACATAGAGAACAATTCCACATGTGAGTATATATTATTGTTATTCTGTGTGATTGCTTGTAAGTTAAGCAAATAAATAGATGACTATTTTTGATTTTGTGATCTGGTTTTAGATGGTTTGTGTAGTTCGGGGCATATGAAAGTGTGGGAGAAAATGTGATGTCAATATCAATTTTCATTTAGAAGTAATACAAATATGAAGTTGGGCTTTGAATAGTCCTTTAAACTTTTGGCATTTTTCTTCGAAATGGTTTGTTAACATACTTACATGTATGCGTTGTTATGGTGTTCTATTTAAAGGTCCTGTTTGATTTCCAATATTTCATAAAAGATTGCAAGAAGTCTGATGAGGGGCAATACTTCTTCAGAGATAGAAAGGGTAAATATCATACTATCCATTTATGACATTAGTGTATTTGTTGTCGTCTTGTAAACCATTGATGTATTTGTTGATGAGGTTTTTATAGGTGCGTGCGAGTCATGGATGTAGGACGAGTTGGCTTGCCAAAGTTAACAAAAATATGACATATGCACAAAAGTCTCGAATTGAGGCAACACCGTTTAAATGGTTAATGTCTTTGCCTGAAAGAATTACCATATCTGAGGTATTGCTTGGAGAGTTAGCTAAAAGATGGGACGGAACTAGAGGGGGTTTTAGAATACAAAATAGGATAGTGAGTTTTACTCCTTTAGACGTGTGTTTTGCCTTGGGACTTAGCATAATAGGTAAAAATGTGCAATATGAGGAAGACCCCAAGTCAAATACACTAAAGTTGTTTGAGGGCAAACAGATTACGGTAGCAACGATATTTGAAAAACTTGTGAAGCTTCGTGGCGATAAAGATGTTGACGACTTTTGCAGACTCTATATACTGCTCGGATTGACAGAGTTCTACTTCCCCAGTTCTACCTTCAGGCCGTGGATTAAACTGTTAGATGACTTACAATCTCTTGGGAAATATAATTGGGGTGTTCTTGTATATGATTATCTCACCGAGAGCTTAACTCAAGAGGCTATTTCGTTACGAAATGAAAATAATTATTTCTTGTATATTAGAGGATGTGCAGTTGTATTGCAGGTATATTGTTGTTTATCAGTTATGTATTTTCATTGTATGAATTATATCAAAAATTCGTCCTACTTTTGTTGTTATCAATTATTACTTTATATAGGTATGGGTTTTTGAACATGCGTTGGCATCCCATAGAAGTTCCAATGTTCTAGTTATGTTTCCGCGATTTTTAAAGTGGCATGATGTTTGGGTTGTTGAAGAAGATGTTTCAGCATTCTTTGAAAAAAACCAGGTAACCATGGATAAAAATATATATCAATCACTCAGTGTTATTTATCTATCACACATAACACTAATTGTGGTTAAAATGTTAATATTTTTATCATGTAATATTATTAATAGGTTATTGGGGAGTTGACTCCAACAAATGAAGAGGTTGCACATGATGAAGTGACAGAAGCATTTGCTGAGCCACCAAGTAGATTTCTCCATTGGAGACATCGTTATATTGATAGAAAAAATTTAATCACCTCGGACGAGATAATGGAGGCAAACGTATCACGACTTGAACAAGAATTAGAAGAAATAAAGCAAATGCCGGCAGAAAACAAGGAACGCCCGACAAGGATGTTACAACTTAAACGGGATGTAGCAGAAGTGAAACAAGCGCTTCCACGTTACAGCTTTTACGGTTGATCATTGAAGGATTCAGCACCAAGTGCTTCCACATTTCAATTTCTTTTGGAATGAAGCAGCAGATCTTCTGCCATCCACAGGCACACTAGTTCCTTTCTCCTAAATATGTAGTTTTTTTTTTGGGGAAATATGGAGCAACCAACTATCATTATCTACTAGTGGTTTTAGATGGTAACTTTGAATCAAGACAGTGTAGCACATCTAATGCAAGGGCAGAACTTCCTTGAGCACCATATTCTGAAACAATTAAAATGTCTTTGTTATGAAGGAAATCTTTTAGTTGTAAATAAATTGAGATTCACTGCATCACAAGTTAAAGGAATGGCTTCTAAAATGGTATTGGTCAATTTGAAGACATCAAATTCTTGATTAGCACAAACCCATGTTTTGATGTCAAATTCTTGCTTCATTAGCTTGTGTTTGTCAAGTAAATTTATCTCAGTAACCTTGTAACTTCATTTTGTCCTATTTTCTCCATCAATATAACTTAATGAAAGTCTTCCATTATTTATCACGTGATATCTCATGGCTCTCAATCTCTAGCATCTCACACACTTTCATCTCTTAACTCAGCTGCAACTTAGTTCATCTTTTTAGGGGCTAACTTTTTTACTGCTGAAACATACAATTTTTTATTTATCATAGTGCCTACATAGATTTTGTTTTATTATCAAAATAGATTTAGATTTTTTTTGGGCTTTTAAGTCTTCTTTTTTTACGGAAATAAAGAGATTCTTTAACCTATTTTCATTGGCCCACGCATTTCCCAACCCCCTCCTACTCACTACACACGCCCAAGCCCTGCGAAATGACCAAAATACTATTAATGAAACTAGTGTGTCCGTATTTTTTCCCGAAATTTTAATGGGTTCGGCTTTAGGCAACCGAACTGGTTCGGCTGCCCTCAGTCGTACCTTATACATTTTGACACACCCTCTTTTATTGAAATTTACATGGTTCGGGTTGCCTCAGCCGAACCAGATGAAGAACCAAGGGAAAAAACGAGTACTGAAAACAATTTATATAGTTTGGCTACCCTCAGCCGAACTTGTTCGGGTTGCCTCAACCAAACTAGACGAAGAACCAGGAAAAAAACGATAACTAAAATGAAATGCATGAAAGAAATGAGTGTTTTTAAGTGAGGGGTATTTTTTGGGATTTAGGGGTTTGGGGAAAGTCAAACCCTTTTCTTTTATAGTGAAATTTTATTAAGAGCTTGATAGAAGGCTACAACTTATCTAAGATTATGGTCTATTAAAGTTTTGTATCATGACACCTCCTACATGTAGATACGCCTGCAAATTTCTCGACGCGGAAAATATACTTACTGTTGTGACTGTGTATATAGAGGCTTCCAAAACTTCTGTTATGATAGGAATTTAAAACTACGATCCAAAACAAACCAAACCATGTTCCAGTAACATTGCTCCAGTGTTAGTGCAACACAACACACACAGAAGACATGCCACAGAGTACCGACACAAACTCTTATAGTGTGTTTGGATGAAATATTTTTTTTGGTTTACACAAGAAAAGAAAAGAAAAACGCTAAGGCCTTACAAACCGAGTACAGTTAGCATCAGCAATCAAAAGAGGTCTTAAGTGTTGGGAGATTCCTACAAATAATCAAAGAAAAATTACTTCTTGACCAAAAAAAAGAAAAATTACTTCTAGCTCCCATCTTTGCAAACCAATCCCCGCAAAAGTTACCCTCACTATATGTGCTTAATCTGCACCACCTAACCACGCTTCAACAAGTCACATAACAAAACAACTTCATTGCCATATAGGTTAAAGGTTGCATTTACCTCCTTAAGCAATATAATAGTCTTCAAAGAATATGTTAAGCACTGAATTTTTCGAACACCCTCGTCTCAACATAAAGATATACCAGTTAGCAAGGCCATCAACTTAGCATGAATGATGTTAGACCAACCCCTGAGCCACTAAAACCAAGGATGAATTGACCCTCATGATTACAGAAAATACCACCAAAACCCGTTGCACCTGGATTAGTGAGAGCGCGTCCATCAACATTTAACACAACCCTAACTTGCATTCGGTTTCTGTTAGCAAACCTCAAACGGAGTTCTACTCACTTGAGAGCTTGTCACCAAATTCCCAAAGGCCCTGACGTTTTCTTTGTGGGGAGCATAACACTCGGCAACAATAGTGAAAGTAGGGATATCTATGTCTTTGAAAATGAATTTTGGGGGTAATGTATTTAGTTCAAAATTTTGAACTAAAATATTTCAATCCCCCTTAAAAATTACATTACCTCCAAGGAGTACTCCATCCAAACACATCTTTAGGGTTTCAATTCACCCTCATCTCAAGTCATACAATACGAAGAACCATGGCGCTCTCTCAACAAAGAGAAAGAAAATGCGCAAGAAGAAGAAAGGAATAGGTAACAAAATTAACGAAATTTTAAAATAGCTCTAGCTTACTTTCACTAGAGTTCATTCATTTATATTTGCTCACATGCATGTACAATTAACAGAATTTGTAACTGATTGCAACTTCATTTAGCCAACTGAATTAGTTACAACTCTCAATCAACACTTAGGGTGATTTAAAGATGTCAACATGGGATACAATCTCGTGTGAGTTTTCCAAGTTGATCCAAATTCCATGTAGCTAACAAAGTTGCATTTCTGTGATTAGTGTTATACAAAGTAAATGAGAATGTTTTCAATATCTTTATTAACAACCATGAGAATAATCCCAAGGCCCCAACAGATTTGATTATAAAATAAACATGACCACACTTGCTCTTCTACATAACTAACTTCCCTCCTTATTTTACTCCTCCCACTCCCGCCAGGAGGTGTTAGGAGGGAAGGGAAGAGAATAAAAACTCTCATCTTATTTAAGTGCGGGTGTTTTTTAAAAGAGAAGAGAATATGACTAGTATTTTTATTTTAAGAGGATTATATAAAAATGGAAAGGATTTAGAGAATTCACAAAGCCCTCCTAAGTCCCCCTCAATACATTTTTGAGCTCTCCATATTATAGGGTTTTAGTCTTTTGAAGAAAGTCAAAACCCCTCATGCAAGGTGGGAACTATTCTTTTCTCCTCTTTTTCCTATTATAGAAAACTCTAAAACAAGATAAAAGTTGGTCATAAGCTATGAAAAACCTCTGAGATTAGGCGTGTTCCAATGTATGCAAGTGTTGGTGTCCGACAACCTTACGACACATGTCTGAAAGCTCATTCAAATATTCCAAAAAAGTCTTTTTTTTTTTTTTGCTTTGACACATCTTAGACACTCATTGGACACTTCTGCGGATGTTAAAGATGTGTTGAAATAGTGATGCTCAATGAAAGGATTGAAAGATTTTGTTAAGAACTATTTTGGTTAAGAACTATTTTGTTATGAAATAAATTGTTCAATTTAGATCTTTTATAGATAATGTCAATATTTTATTTAATTATAATAAACAAATAATCATATGTGCATTAGTGTTGGTGTCTTATACTTTTTGAAAGTAGCAGTGTCAATGTGTTCGTGTCGTGTTAGGTGTCCGTGTCAGAGTATGTGCTTCATAGGCCATACGTCTCTCCCTTCTCTGCTCTCTCCTCCTAAACCCCTTCTAGCCATAGTTATGTACTTTTTTCGGTTTTACCTTCCAAATCCCAACTGTTATCTCAATTCTCAATCACATTCATGAAAACTTCAGGAAACAAATTTCACCTATTATTGACAAAAGCTAGAGTAAATTAGTGATGCAAAGAAATTAAAGAATGAGAATATGACAAACAAGACTCATGACAAAATGTTAAACTAGGAAGAATAAACCCAACGATTTTCCTGAATCACAAAGCTTGTCTGATTCAAACAAATGGAAAAACTCAACCAACTAACCAAACATTCAAATTTATCACATCCCAACCATTCTGTATGAAATGATCATGAATCACTTCAGCTGCTGTTACAATGGACAATGTTATCAGTAACAAACAAGATACATACTCTTGTCACCAATTCAGTTTCAAGATTATGTGACTTAGTATCAGCAATATGAAAACTACAAGGCAACAAAATTTAAGAGTAAAACCTATGATGAGAAAGTACTAGTGGTGCCGAAACCAGGAAGATGAATTTGATAAACTATTTACCACCTATCAATCTCTTGGGCGAGCAAGCCAGAGGGAGCTAAGAGCACGCAATCTAGAAAAGTAGTCATGTATTGCAAGGAGAGCGCGAGCTGATTGGCGAGTTGTCAATATACGGGGAATTTGTTGCAGTGTCTGCTTGCGTAAGTTGTCGGCCTTCAATTGATCACCACAGAAATGAACAGAGTTAAGTTATTTTTTTATAGATATGTTTCTTAGCAATAATTTTCCATGAAATGCTGTATAGAAGAGCATTTTCTAGCTCATTTTTTAAAAGGGTGTTGAAAAGGCACTAACTTTAATCATTTATGAGAAAATCAATTGTTGATATCACAAACACAACAAATCCACATCTAATTTTCTTGTCTGAAGTGAAATTCTCACTCTAGAAGTGCCAAGTCAGATCCTCTCCAGTCACCAGACACTTCCAGTAGGAGAGAGACAGACAAACACGTTTAATATAAGTAGATATGAATAAACATATGGCATCTGTTTTAAACCAACATTACAAATATTGAATCCCCCCCAAAATAAATTTGTCCCAAGGAAGTGAAGCATTTCTGTTTGTTAAAGTAAGAAAATTTTCATTAGTAAGAATTATAAGGAATGCAATGTATGACTTAAAGGTACAATTATTTAAGAAAAGTGTACCACAATGATTGCATTATTGTGAAGGTAAGAAAAGATTACCTGCCGAATAAACCCCTCGAGTGTGCCTAGCTTACCCATGGCCATAGCCATTTGACCCATGTAATTTGCCACATTCCCGGATGAACCAGAGGAGCCAAGTGGTCCAGTGGACAATGTCTCAGAAAGAGACTGTTGCAATGCTTCCATGCCCTGAGACAATGCATCTTCTGCTTCTTGGGAAGATTGCTGTAAGTTGGTAATACCCACTAGCTGCTGCTCTGTGAGAGGTTCCAATTGATTTATCAGAAGCTGCAACCAAATTCATGGTACTCAAGTCAAAGGTCAGACCAGATCTCTGAAATATAAATTATGATTTTCCGCCTATGAAGCACCGACACAGAAACAGACACCAGACACGACACAGAAACAGACGTAGACACTGGTAATAATTTGAAAAATGGGCGTAATTGAAGTGTCGGTGTCGGATACCGGACACATCTTCAACCTTAAGTGTCGGTGCTACAAAGTTTTCCACAATAGTCACGCGAAACATGTATTAAGGAAACTTAAGGCAGATATAAACCCTGTATATGCATTAACCGGCGTAAATAGAGAATGAATTACTCATTTATAGTAAGAATAATTGAAATTTGATCCCTAAGTTTCAAGCCATTAAAATTCGAAATGTTATTTTTACAAGCTGATTCTTGATGTGATATTTCCAGTCATTTCCCATACAAAAAATCTTTATCTTTTTATTGAGAAATTCTTACACCCTCCTAGTTCTTACTCAAGGAGTGTTGATAAACGCAAAAATAGTGTATTGCTATTAAATAAGTTGTTTATCCAAACAGAACTTAAGTACAAGTGTTGTACAATTAGTACTTGGTACAAACAATCCTAAAATGATAAAACTCCTAACAAATAATAAGAATCCTAAATCTAACATTTTCGATTCTCAATCAACCAGCAATATCAAGAAGTACAAACATAGATGCAAAATCCAACCCACAATTGTGTGTATTTCTTTCACAGAACTCTCAGGTTAATAATTTGAAAAATAGGCGTAATTGAAGTGTCGGTGTCGCACACCAGATACGTCTTCAACCTGAAGTGTCTATGCTACAGAGGTTTTTACTATGTTTATGACCAGAAAGCATCTGTTTAGAACAGACATACTATCTTTCAGTAAACCATGAAAAGAATAAACCCACCATAAGCTCACCTTGAGTAGTTCAGATGATCGAAAACCACCAAGCCATAGAAAACATCTCTCAGCCGGTGTTTTCCACATGCCAGACAACAAATGGAAGACATCAGTCTTGGCCGCATTGCCCTTCAGCCTAAATATCTCTTCGTAATGCGCCAATATACCATCAATAATCATGCGAAGTTCTGTATCGCTTGCGTGAGAATTTACAGCTCCTCTTAGCTCATTAATTTGCCGATTCTGCTCTTCCAACCACCTTGCATATTCTACATCAAATGCCATGGCCCCTGCAAAACAAGGTAGTTAAAGAGTACTTCATGTAATGGAGAAGAAATAAATGCTGTTTTATTGAATACTCCTTTTGGTCTATAAGAAAAATTTGCAATTTTAAGTTCATTGAATAATTGATGCAGACAAATCAGTTAGTTATTCAATGAACCTAAAACTGCAATTTCTTCTTATAAATAGGACCAGAGTAGTAGCTTGTTACACCAGTTCTACCACTCCTTATTATAGACATATCAAGACAATAAAATTTGTGGAATAACTTTTCCAAAGTATACCATTTCCACTATTTGAATGTGCTTGATCACTCGAGCTTGATATAAAGACTCCCTACAGATTGATCATGACTGGCAAAGATGAGTGTCATTTAAAAGAAAGGAGAAAATGGAATTCCAAGGAATAATTGAACTGCACCTGCTGCCTAGCTCGCTGAAGCTCTTGCTCAAGTTGAGTCAACTTCAAACGACTAGTTTCCAACTGTTGGACATAAGCCTGAGAAATAATGAGCTTTAAGGTATCAAATCTTGCATTTTATCGCCCAATGGGATGATGTAAAGTAAACACAAATGTTTCTTAAAAACATCAGATAAGTCAAACAAGTTAGAACATTATAAGAATAGGTGGATACACACATTTTTTGTGTATTTTCTCACCATTAAAGAAGATCTCCTGCAGCTTCTTGAATATAGTATAGAATGAATTCACTTACATTGCTAATGAGAAGTTAGTTACAAATAAATATACAAGAGAGAATATTTCTAAAGGAGGAAACTATATCAATGATAATAATTAGAGGGTAAATCTAAATGAATAAAATCAACACAGCTGTTCAATTTACAAAAGATGAAAAGCCTACTCAATGGCATTAATCATCTACATCCAAGAGCAGCCTTGTTCCATTCTTGAGTATTTCTGCGTTACTTGTTGTATCTATAATTTTCCACTTTGGAGGATGTCTAATCTAATAATCTACCTTTAGTTGTACTTCGAATTTTCCCCTTAACAGATTTTCTTTGGGAAAAGTTAATATTATAGTAAAATAAAATAATGTCCATTGCACTAACTGAGTCGGCAGGGACACATAATATGCAGATCCAACCTGATCATCCAAAAATATACAATTGCATAGATGACAATATATAGCAACTTGAGAATCAGAACTAGAGGTAAAATCTCAGCAAGTTTTCTATATGCCAACTAAAAGTCAAATTCTGTCTTGCAGAGGTACATTAATGTCACAGAAATATATAGAGAAAAAAGAAGACCAAAAAGATACACTTAAAAGAAAAAATGTTAATAAAAAATGTATAAGTAAATTTTCTTACTTTCTTTCTTAATCGGCTTTTTCTTGCAGCCTCACGATTCTGCGCAAGCCTGCGGAGACTCTGCAATAAGTAAAAAAAATTAGCAATCACATGACAATTGCTATTTAAATTTCAAATTTGAGTACACAGCAAATTTTTTCCCTAAAAGATATAGTGCTCATCATATTAGTCCCCAAAAGATGAAAATATGCATAAAGTCCACAAACATGTATTTTTGGGGTTCATATTATTAGTCCTCATGTCATAAATCTTGAAGAATAATTTAACCAATAAATAGACATTCAGGGTTAATTTGATAAATAAATGTATAATAACGGACCACAGATGTAATTTCCAGCACTCAGGGACTGATGATTGACACTGTATTTTTCAGGGACTAATTTCGCTATTTATTTATTTCAAATTGTAGACATTAATCAGCTACCACAAATTAGAGTGAACATTCATTTCAATCCTTCAAAGATTTACGCATCATCACATTGTTCTCCATCTATCAATGACATCAAATTGACCCTTTAATGACAACACTTAGTCCTCAAGTGACCAACTTGATGTCATTTTAAAGGCCAACTTGATGGAAAAATATGAAATTGAAGTACCAATATGTTGCATATACATTTGGAGGACCAACTAAAGGTACTTATAATTGGTGGGCCGGTGAAACATTTTGCAAGTCTTTGGTGTACCAAATTTGACATTTACTCTTCAAATATAATTTACCTTTTGATCGGATTTATCCTTTGATCTGTCACTGGAGTCAGAAGCCATGGCAACAAGAGCCTGACGTCTATCGAACTACATGTAAATAATGCATAAATGTCAGATTATCAAGAATATATCAACTAAAATCCTTCTATTTTGCTTTAAGGGAAGAATAAGAAATATTCTGCTTAGGCATTATGTTTGAATACCACCTAGATTAATCATACAACTGAATCATTGATGAGTTCATTGTTAACCGATTTGGATACAGAAAGGAAGAAAATACTATCACTAGTCCTATTTATTAGAAAAGTTTGCAGTTTTAGGTTCAATAAAATAATTGATGTGTCTAGTTTATAATATAGACTAGATACATCAGTTATTCAATGAACCTAAAACTGCAAATTTTTCTTATGAATAGGACCAGAGGGAGTAGCTTGAAATGTAAAAGTAAAATTACCTGCTGATTTTTATCATCAGTGTCGCCATCTGTAGAAATATCAGTTCTAGGACTGCCTTCAGCCATGGTAGACTCTTCCTGATTTTCAGTATTACTACTTAATATTGGGACCAGATTCAGTGAATGAACCTTATGTGATTGCAAGATCTGATGCTCTAACTCGTTTGTCAACAGATTTGTATCAAGTGAAGTTGGCAACTAAGTTGAAAAGAAAAGAGAGGAAAGTTGTAAATATAAGAGGACGTACTGTAACCAGTTATCAATCATTTGAATGCAGAGAATGTAGATCCAAAGAAATTTAATGAATAGATAGTTATAAAATAAGGAAAGTTAATAATAAGAAATTTTATGAAGAATAGATTGTTATAAAATAAGGAAAGTTAATAATAAGGATAAAAGAGAAGAATTATCTTAGAGAAAACCATTTAATATCATGTAATAGACAATAACGTCCGTAATGAAAACCTTTTTTTTCACACAGACAAATTTAAAATTGCTTCTTGATAGCACTCAGCATTATTTTCATACTGGAAGAGATGTACTCATGTTTCTATTGAGTACCGGCTTTCAAAATTAGATTCACAAAGTTTCAAAGAATTTTGTGCAAGGTTGTTATTTTCTATTAAGTGGTAATTCATTACCACTATGTGTCTGACACCTATTGTGTCGGACATGGATACCGACACCGACACTTCAATTACTTGTATTTTTCAAATTAAAGCTGGAGTCTGGGTCTGTGTGTCGGTGCTTCGTAGAAAAAATATCATTTAGATAAACAAACAAAAAGCAAAAGTCCTATAAGAATACTTACTTTCACTCAAGTCAACAGCATCCTCTAAGCAATATCCATCTGATTGATCAAAGCTAGACACACAAAAAGAATCAACTGTGCTTCCCTCTCTATAGCTGAAAACCAGACACTAGTCATCAGATTTAGACCAACAGCCTAACCTTCATGTATTTCCTTTCGGACAAATAGTATATACTCCCTCCATTCCTTTTTTTAAGTGTCGGTTTTATTGAAGAATTTTGTTTGTTTTTTTTTTTTCGTTTTCAAAGTTTAATGCAACATTAATTGTTGTTTTGTCAATACTACCCTTAATATTTATTGTATAGAGAGAATTCTGTAAAATAAAATAATAAATAGTTAAAGATATTATAGGAAAGAGATGGATAATTTCATCAAAAGTCGCAATATTTATTAGGTTTCTTGGTTTGACAAAACAATCTTAAAACGACAATTATAAAGGAACAGAGGTAGTACAAACACAAGTCTTCTATAACTTGATGAATGCAAAGACAAAAACTAGAGCATAGCAACGTGCTAGTTATCCAAATTAATGATTTTTCTTCTCACAGTGAATCTTCTGGTCTTGCTGACACTAAATCAAAAACTACCATCAAAGGGGCACCTCAAGAGATGGAGGCAGACCAAAAAAGATTAAGGAGGGAACTACACAGCAGAATTTCATAAAGTGGGGCGCGAAGTCGCGAACTATCAACCAAACCTTCTCCCACTAGGTGGGGTCGGATACGTGGAGATACCGTTTTTTTCCTACCATGCATTAAATTTAAAGATAGACTATTTATTTCAAAATCTATCTAAGTGATTTGGTCAATAGATTTTCTCAGTTTCCCTCTATCTTTATTTATTGTACTATACTCAACCTGGTCAACCCTCTTTAACTGAAAATCAATGTATATGACGTATTTTTGACTCTTACCAGCACTACGGCCTTTGATACAATCAAGCCTATACTACAAAATGAATGACGATAGTGAACACGGTCGCAACAACGATATATTTTCTTAAGATTACACATTCGATTATCACATGTTAAGGACTAAGGTAAACCTAACAAACTTCAACTATAAAGACGCACTTCATTCACCAAAGGGAAGATGTTGACATTGTGTATAAAAGATACTTCATGATCTAGAAATGCAAAAAGGATCTTGTTTGGATGCTCGACAAAGTAGAAAAGAACAAAAATATGGCATCTGATAAGTTATTTTAGCTACTAAATAGTATTACAAAAACAGATGCAAATGTAACATAATTCTCTTCAAAATTTCTGCTTATAAAAACCACAGAAATATATGTATATAAATAAAAGTCAACATCTATCATGGAGTTAAAACATAATATACTTACAATAACAATAGAATTGATAACCTATGAAACACCGACACAAACACATAGACATTGGTTTTAATATAAAAAATACAAATAATTGAAGTGTTAGTATCGGCGTCGGTGTACGACACGTCTAACCAGAAGTGTTCGTGCTACAGAGTTGATAACTAATGAACATATCTACAGATCCATAAATATATATATTTTTTAAAAAAAGAGGCATGTGGGGGGGCATAGAAACCAGAGAGACAGTAACTTGCATCATTCAGCCTGCCCAACTTGAAGTCAAAGGAACTTCGGCTAGATCTAGGGCTACATCTTTCAAGTGTCTATGCTAGGTAGTTTGTTGAAAATGTTTCTAGGCATTGTCTCTCTACTCGAGGACTTTGGATAAACTCAAGTCCAATTGTGATAGAAGATTCTAGGAGAAGAGAACTTAGCTACAATTATGAGCATTTAATTCTAGTTCAAGTAACGAGAGTTTATACAGTTTTATTTATTACCATACAAAGTTATCATATTCATAGTCGAGTTCTAGGTCAACCAAACTTAAAAGCAAAATGGAACCCTCTAGTATCTCTTCTTTATCCCAAACTAAAGAGATACAGTGTTCCAGATTTATCTTGTTCCATCCACAAGGTAGAATAAAATGCCTGAACAATATCTCAATCTAAAATGCCAAGAAATTCTTGCATATGATAAGCAGCATCATATACATAAACTATATCTCTTAACACTGAAGTAAACAAGATATTGCCACTACTATTCAAGAAAATATACTAAGGAAACGAAAAAAGAAGGTTGCTCCCTACAAATTCAAATCTCACAAAAACTACCAAGATATTTTTTGTAATCTATGAAGCACTGACACATACACGGGACAAAGGATACAACACAGACACCAATTTTAATTTGAAAAATACAAGTAATTGAAGTGTTTGTGTCAGCACGATACGTGTTGGACACCGGACACGTCTTCAACCGGAAGTGTCGGTGCTACAGAGGTTGTAATGCTTACATTGTGCCTAGTAGTGTGAATAAAAGGCATCCTAAGACAGCAACTGCAAAGAAGAAGAAACATACCATGCATTGGAATTTGGTAATCGTGAATCGAAGCTCGGCATCCCTCTTGTTGCTCCCTTCTCATCTTCTACACAAACACTAGCTCTACTCTTCATACATCACCATCTCAATCATACCCTCAATTTCCTTGCTATCCAACAAAATATAAAACCTTAAAAACAATTCACAGAACCAAAAACCCAATCTTTCCTTTAGTAGAGGCAGATCAACCAATTACAAAACTTGTAACAAACAACCCAATTATTTCACAAGCTTCTTGTCATGAAAATAATCAGCAATCTCAACTTTGAAAAAGAAAAAAAAAAGATTCAGACAATTCAAATCTTGGAGAATGTCTAGTGTTCCAGAGATACTAACAGAAAACAAATCTCAAAATGATGCAAGAAAATGAACTCAACTACAGTAGCTTAAGAGATTAATTGGAAAAAAAAACGTCTCTTAAAAAAAACACAAACTTTGGAACAATTCAATGTACCCAGAAACCAAATTCACGGAAAAGGATAACATCTCACAAGAAAAAAGGTAATTAAAAGTCAAAGCAATTCACTTTAACAAGCAAAGACTAATTTGGCCCTAAAATAACTACTACACTATCAGATGCCCAGTCAATGAAAAAGAAAAAAAGAAACCAAATCCAAGTTCAAGAAGATTGTTATAAAAAAAAAAATCACCAAGCTAAAGTTGCTGTAAAATTGAGCATGATTTTCTTCTTCTTTTACTGATGTAGCAGAAAATGAAGTTAACCCACCTTGAAATTTTGGTGATGACGATGATGAATGATGATGATGATGATGTCTGTTCAAAGATTTGTAGTAAGTGATTTATTGTTGTTTCGATTAAAGTGAGGGAAAGAAGGGAGAGAAAGGATGAGTCGAGTCTCTCTCTCTTTTGCTCTGTGACTCTGTGTTGTGTTGTTAGTGCTTTGACATGATTCGTTAATGAATTGTATTTTTTTCTTTTTCTCTTTTTCTGTGCAATTTTTTTTCCAACATTTTTTTCTTATTAATTGTTTGTCTTTAAGTGAAAGAGTATTTTTTAATGGATATTTAAGTTTTTTTGAATAAAACTCATTTTAGTCTCTGACAATTTTTTGATTTGGTAAATTGGTTCCTGACAATTTTGAAATTGTCCCAAAATTGTTTGTTTTGAAAATGTCAGGGACTAATTTGTCCCAGAAAATTATAATGGACCAATTCGTCCTATCAAAAATTGGCAGACATTAAAATGAGCTGTGACTTTTTTTAAAAAAAGAAATGATAAATAAAAATCACACTTTATTGAACACACAAATTTGGTTTAAAATTGAGAATTGTTGTCCTTCATAGAATAACAATGAATTTATCGCTATTTTATACTACATGTTCAAAATTACCCATAAAATTATTGAGTCTTATTACCACTTTTTCACCTAAGATCTCTGGAATATAATCAAATTATACTCTTAGACATAACTAGTTACAAGATCAAACCATAACTATGTCCACACCCAACATTTTATAAAATTTCGATATTTGCAATGGAATTTATAACTCGCCAATTTCATTTATTGTCAAATAGGATCGGTTAGATGTATTTGCAAAATCGGGTGTTGAATAGGATGTTTTGATATCTTATCCATTATCCATATTCAAATTTGGTAAGGCTATTTGATTAAACAAAAAACATTTATTCGCTTTCTAATATAGTTTCTTACAACTCCGAAACTCTTAACCCAGGGGTGTGGTTGAGTGGTTGGGGTTCATCCTCACACTCTTCGAGATCCCTCTAATCCAGCGAAAGAATTAGTCACTGCGTTCGACGGTAAATACTTTGGTCTAGACAAAAAAACTCAAACTCTCTCTCTCGTGAATCTCTCGCCTTGAAAGTTGAAACACAAAAAATTGAAGTTTCTAGATCGCAATTTATAAACTTTCGTGAATTCGGTAAGATCCTCATGATGCACTGGAGCATTTGTTGTTGCTGGTGGCTACGAAGTTGATTGCGTTGATTGAAGTTTGTTGGAGATTGTGGGTATCGTTGCGAAGAGAGAAAAAGCGAGGATCCATGTGAGTGTTGGTGGCAATTTGATAACAGGTTGGAGAGTAGAATCAGAGAAAGAAGAAAAATATTATTTCTTTTAAACTAAGATTTTGGATGGGAAAAGAAATTCGAAGGAAATAAAGTAAAGGAAAAGAATGTGGAAGGAATGAAACTTGTTATTTTGGTAAAATGAATTTCTCAATTGATAAATTACCCACTAGGGAGTTTATATACAAGTCAACGGAAGTAAGGGAAAAAAGACTAAACTACCCTAAACTAGAAAAAATAAAATACAATAAGACTAGCTAATTGAGAATATATACAACAAGTCTAACAACTCACTGAGGGTAATATAATAAGTCTAACAAATATAATAAGTCTAACAATAAGTCTAACACCCCCCTCAAGCTGGACTGTAAATGTTTTGCATGTTCAACTTGGATAACAAATTCTGGAACGAGGCAGGCTGAAGGGGTTTAGTGTGGATGTCAGCAATATGGGCAACGGTAGGAAGGCATTAGATGAAGGATGCCAGCTTGAACCTTGTCACGAACCAAATGACAATCGAGCTCAATATGTTTAGTTCGCTCATGGAATGTGGGATTCTGAGCTATCTGAATGACAGACCGATTGTCATAATATAGTGCAAACGAATCTGTGTGAGGAACATGTAAATCTGTCAAGAGGTAGAGTAGCCACTAGATCTCACAAGCAGTGGAGGAAAGGGCTCGATACTCAGCCTCGGAGGAGGACTTGGAGACCGTGCTGTGCTTCTTGGACTTCCATGAAATCAGAGAGTTACCAAGAAATATACAAAACCCTGTGACTGAACGTCTAGTATCAACACAAGCGGCCCAGTCCGAGTCACTAAAACCTATAAGTTTCAAATCAGAGTCAGCAGCAAATAAGAGACCAGAACCGGGTTGCCCCTTAATGTACCTGAGGACATGAAGAGCGACATCCATATGGGTCTACCGAGGTGCAGAGATGAATTGGCTAAGCTTATGAACAGCAAAGCTAATGTCCGGTCTGGTGTTCGTGAGATATATCAAACGACCAATGAGTCTTCTATAACTAGAAGGGTCGTCCAAAAGTGTGCCACTAGTAGCAGAGAGCTTGAGGCCAGGGGGCATAGGCGTAGAAACCGGTTTGCAAGTAGGCCAGCATCAGCGAGATGTTCAAGGGCATATTTTCGTTGTGAGAGGATGATGCCTTGTGTAGATTGGGCTACCTCTAAGCCAAGGAAAAACTTTAGAAGCCCCAAATCCTTGATTCTAAAGATAGCATCAATAGAAAGCTTGACTGACTGGATTTCAGCTAAGTTGTTACCTGTGAGAACGATGTCGTCAACATATATGAGGAGCACAGTGACTTGTGAACCAGTGGTTTTGACCATGAGAGAGTAATCAGATTTGGATTGTACAAATCCAAGAGAGGTAAGATGAGAAACCAATTTGAAGTTTCATTGCCTACTAGCCTGTTTCAACCCATAGAGAGATTTGTGAAGTTTGCAAACCTGATTAGGTGCAGAAGTTTCAAACCCTTGAGGAACCCGCATATAGACCTCTTCATGCAAGTCACCATGAAGGAATGCGTTATTAACATCCAACTGATGTAAATGTCAATTGCAAGCTGCTGCAAGTGCCAATACTAGTCTCACAGTCGTAATTTTAACAACGGGAGAAAAAGTTTCAGAGTAGTCAACACCTTCAAGTTGTGTAAAGCCCTTTGCCACAAGGCGTGCCTTATACCTTTCAAGGGAACCATCAATTCTAAGTTTGGTTTTATAGACCCATTTGCATCCAATAGCTTTCTTACCAGGAGGTAGTTGAGTGATAGTCCATGTGTTGTTTTCCTCTAAGGTCTAAATTTCTTTGTTCATGGCTTCCTTCCAACAATCATGTTTAACAGCTTGAGTATAGGAGGAGGGCTCAACAAGGCTAGAGATAGCTGAAACAAAAGTTTTGTGGGAGGGGGATACATGATCATATGACAAAAAGTGAGAGATAGGAAAAGTAATATCTGAGGACGCATTGGCAGCATTGGTCGAATGGATTGAGTTACAATGATATTCTCGAAAGTAACTGGGGGCAGTACGAGTTCGAGTAGACTGTCTGCGATGAGGGGGAGGTATAATAGGGGAGGGGGCAGTAGGTTCTGTGGTAGGATTAGTGTGTGGAGGGTCGACTGAGGATGTAGAGGGTGAAGGGAGGAGAAGGTCATTAATATTGGGTAAGGGTATTGGAGGGGAAGATGAGGGAATTGGGTTGAAGACCGGGGTAGAGGAGTGAGGGGTGGCAAAAGGGAAGATGTTCTCATAAAAGGAAATGTGTCTAGAGTAAAAAAAATTCATAGTTGTGCAAGTCATAGAGGAGATAACCTTTGACACCAATAGTATGACCAATGTGGACACATTTGCGGGCTCTAGGTTGAAATTTGGTCCGGTGAGCAACATGGGTAGTAGCATAACATAAGGAACCAAACACTCGAAGGTAGGAGACGTCGGGAGAGATGTTATGTAATAGGTAGGAAGGAGATTGGTTATTTAGGGAGTAAGAGGGAAGAAGATTTATTATGTGGACAGCTTGGGAAACGGCAAATTCCGAAAAGGGAAGAGGTAATTTTGATTGAAACATGAGGGACTTGGCTATATTTAGGATATGTTGGTGTTTTCGTTCAACCACTCCATTTTGTTGTGGAGTTTCGGTACAAGAATGTTGGTGTATGATGCCTTTGGAATGGTAGTAGTCGGGTATGTGGAATTCAGACCATTGTCAGACCTGAAAGTTTTAATACTAATGCCAAATTGAGTGTGGATCATGGTGATGAAGTTTATGAGATGTGAACGGGCTTCAGCTTTGGTTTTCATTACTCTAACCCATGTAAAACGAGACTTGTCATCAACAATGGTAAGAAAGTACCTGTGGCCAAGAATGGATGGGACACTATAAGGGCCCCATATGTCAACGTGTATTAAGTCAAATATGTTGTTGGAGATGGAAGAAATCGAGGGAAAGGGGGTTTTCTTTTGCTTAGCAAAGTGACAAACATCACAAGCAGGGCACAATTTGGTATGTTGGAGTTCTGTTTGTGTACAAGGGAGAGGCAATCAGCTAAGAGATGTCCTAGTCTATGGTGCCAAAGGTCAATATTAACTGTAGGGTTGGTCGGACTGGTACAGTGAACAGCTGAAACAGAGCAAGAAGAGGGTTTGAAATCAATTACCATCGAGAATAGCATGCCATCCAACCTAGCGTTTCCAATCGTCTTCAGAGAAGGCATTTCCTGTATCAAACATTCATCATCAACAAACAGTACCTGACAATATTTAGAAGCTTGAAGTCTACCAACAGATATAATGTTTTTGGAAAAATCAGGAAGGTAAAGTACATCATACAATACAAGGTCAGGTGTAAGAAAAATAGTACCACTGTAGGAAGCGATTGTCTTAGTACCGTTAGGAAGGGACACAGATACAGGCCTGATGGCTTTATAAGTGGCAAAAAAATGTAGAGAGTATGCTATATGGTTAGTGGCGCCAGAGTCTATAAGCCATAGGGAGAGAGAGTTACCGGAGCCCGTGAAGTTTGGTGCAACATGTTGTGCACTAGCTAAGGAGATAGTGGCGGTAGTAGTAGGTGCAGAGGAAGGAAGCAAAGCCAACAAACTCTGAATCCGAGCTCTTGTGAAGCCTAAAGAGGAAGAGGCTGAAGAGAGAGCCACCGGTTTCCTAGACTTGAAACCCGGAGGATAACCGTGTTTGATGAAGCATGTATCAATAGTATGATTGGTCCGGTTGCAGTGGGTGCAAAATCGATTACCAGGAGCCATATTAAACACTCACAAATCCAATAGACCAGTCAAAGGAACTAAACCAACTGAGATGCTGTCTGCCTTTTGTCACCAATTCAACACATAATTGCGACAATAAAAAAAAAATCCAGCCAGTAATATTACGTGGAAATAAATCAAATTCTCCAACAAATCCAAGAGAAAGGCAAAAAACCCAATAATTCACCAAGTCACCATCGCACAATACCACTAATGAATGTATGATTTAAATGCAATATTACCAATGGAGAGCAGTGTTGCATTAACACATACTTTGGAGCACAAAAATTGAAACCGTAAAGAGAATAAAAGGTTTGGAGCAGCAACTTAATGAATCCGAAAATCCAACAATCCAAATAACCACAAAATCAAAGAAACAAATGCTAGCAGTTATATAAAAATCCAGTAATTAGAGAGAGCAATCAAACTAGAAAAGAGTAATCCAGAGACAGAATCGCAGTGATGATTAACCGAAGAACAACGATCCAAATGATGAACAAGTGCGAGAAGAGGAACAACGATGATGATGCAATCAGAAATATTGTAGAGAATCAGAAATTGTTGCGGAAGCTGTTGAAGGAGAAGAGCACTCTTTTCACTGAGAGAGATGAAAAAGGGTTTTCACAGTTGAGAACCAAGAGGAAAAACGGTGGTGCTGAAACGCCGAGAGAGATGAGAGAAATTTTAGGAGAAAAAAAAGGTTTTCACTTTTGCTGTGATACCATGTTATTTTGCTAAAATGAATTTCTCAATTGATAAATTACTCACTAGAGAGTTTATATACAAGTCAAAGAAAGTAAGGGAAAAAAGACTAAACTACCCTAAATTAGAAAAAATAAAATACAATAAACTAGCTAATTGATAGTATATACGATAAGTTTAACAACTAACTGAGAGTAATATAATAAGTCTAACAATAAGTCTAACAAAACTAAATTGAAAACAAGGCAAAAATAAGATGCTTTTTGGCGCATGAGTGAGCGAAAGACTAAAAGTGAAAGTAAAGAAAAAGAGATGTTTTGTAAATGACATACATATATTTAAATAAGGGTTTATATCATCATCATCAACATCATTCATTCATTGCCAATAATTATTTTGATGAATGATATAAGTTTTAGTGGGAATAAGAGTTTCAGATGAATGAATGATGTTGATGATATAAGCCCTAATTAGCCACGTGTTATGCCTACATGGACATGCAGCTCAGTTTAAGTTAACGTTGTTAAGAAAAACTAAGAGTAGGGACCTAAATTAGATATGTTTTGAATTTTGCAATGTTCATTTTAAAACTTTTTTTTTACAGAGGGGTATATGGATTCTTGTGATATTTGACGGGGATAAAAACTATTTAAGCCTTTAAATAATAATGATGTGTGGTAAAAAGATAACCATAAAATTGGAAAAAGGCAAAGTTTTCTTTCGTGAGCTTTCTCTTCAAAATAAAAAGGATACAAAATTGTGAAACTCATACCACTTTTGAAACTTTCTTTCCCCTTTGACAACAATCCAAACAAGGGAAATGGTCTCTATCTACGAGGTTTTTATCTTTCCCTATCTTTCCCCACTCTTTCCTCTCATCCAAACACAATGTTAAGGTAGTTTGTGTATTAGACTTCGTAATTCATGTTTTGCCATCGTTACATGAGGTTGCATTATGGTTAACATTTGGGTATGAAAATTTAAGGGTTTGTTTACTTTTAAATATATTTTCCATTTTCATTTTCTAAAATACGTATTCATTTTATATTACTAATAAAAAGATTAAAGACTATTATAGTATGTATATACAATTATGCTAGAAAAGATGGAAAACTAATTAATGAGAATGTAATGTATTGAGGAGAATGTAGTTTCTTTTTTCAAAACAAGGAAAACAATGAATTTGGAAAATAAATAAATTTGTATTCACTTATATTTCTTAGTTTAAATGTAAATGAATAAAAGAAAAATAGGAAATACGAGAAGAAACTAAACGAAGTTTCAACCGGATTTGAGATAAACTAGTTTCGAATCTAGATTAGAAACCCATGACCAAAACAATTTGGTTTTGAAACCCTTTTTCTGTCAACAGGTTTTCCTTTGGACTCTTATATTCCCCTTTTTTGCACTTCTCTCACTTAGTATTTAGATATTGAGCAACAAATTTTGCCATTCAGTATTAAGATGCCGAGTTTGTGAGGGAAGTACAAAAAAGAGAAAGAGGAGTGTAAAAAATTTCACTTTTATGTTATTGTCCATACTTATTAAACTCTCCCTCCTACTCACTAAACACTCATCGCCCTGTGAAAAGACAAAAATATTCTTAATGAACAAAAAAATTTCAAACATGTCATTTTTTTAAGACTTTCAAGAGGTACGGTACTATAGTACCGAACCAAGTACGGTACCTTAGTACTGTGGCATGTGTTTTTCTGCACACCCCAAATATAATACTGAAGTACTAAACCAGTTCGGTACTATAGTATCCTTTGCAAATATTTGCCACAGTGCACACGGTCGTTGATTTTACACTAACCATATCCACCACTATCTCTGTTCTAAGAAAAATCCAAGTTAGTTATTTACTTTAACTTTAAGCATTGCATTTGGGTTTCTTTCGTTGGCTCTAGCTGCAGAGTTTTAGTATTTGTTATGTTGGAAAGAACACATGCAGCAGCTGAAATAGATCACCGTGGTACTAATTAATGATGTTAAAGGGATTGTGAACGCTGAGCCAAATTTGGAACTAGGTACTAATAATTATAGGGCTTTTTTTTACCCCCCTCCTTCTCACCCATACCCCCATAAATCGTTTTTGGACCAAAATACCCCTAATTTAAAAAAAATGTTTTTTTTTAATTTTCCGAATTTACTGTATTCCGACAATACGTGTAAATTCGGAATATTTTAAAAAATGTATTCCAAATTTAGGGGTAAATTCGGAATTAATTCCGAATTTACTTTTTTATTTTTTCCGAATTTACCACATAAATTCGGAAATTTTAAATTTAACATTCCGAGTTTATGTATAAATCCGGAAAAATGTAAAAAACTTTTTTAAAAAAAAAAATTAGGGGCATTTTGGTCCAAATGGTAATTATGGGGGTATGGGTGATAAAGAGCCGTACAAAAAAAGCCATAATTATAATGAAATTATGAAAGAACAATACTTAGGTATAGTACTAAGTGCTGGTTGTACTGGTTTAGACACAAACACTCTTTATTTTAAAAAATAAAATAAAATTTGTATTTGAAATGCTAAGTGGTTGGTGGAAGTAGGGCCGACCCAACACTAAACGAGGCCTAAAGCGGGCTTCAAAATGAGGCCCTTTTATATTTTAATAGTAATATTTTTTATAAAAACTAAAAATATTATATTTTTATCTAATTTATTTCAAGCTTTTTGTAATGAAAAATTATTTATCAAATTACATCATAATTTGAATATTATAAGAAAATTTAAATAATAAACTATTTTTCAGTTTTTTATGATACACAAAAATCTTAAAAAACTAAAAATAGTTTATATAGAAAAAAAATTTCTTTATGATACACAAAAATTTACTGTTGAATTTTTTGCTCATAAAAACATTTCAATATAATTATTTAAAGAGAAGAATTTTTTTTTGGAGCAACAAAGAAGAAGAAAATTTAGTAACTATGGATAAATGCATAAATAAGAAACAATACCACAAAAGTTACCAACAATGGGTATTGAACCCAGACTATTGTTACTAAATGAGGCCCCTGGTCACCAACTGAGTTGCCATTGCTTTCGTAATATTATCCGAAACTTCTGTAAAATATTATGTAAAACTAAATTTTGAGGCCCCTTTTTGTAGGAATTTTTTTGGGCCCCAAAGCCCTTGCTTTGGTTACTTGGGCCTTGGGCCGGCCCTGGGTGGAAGTTTTCCTACTTTTCCTTTGAAGTATAACATCACCAGCATCTATGGTACTGTACCTAAGTTTTTTCTATTATGAAAATGATGATGCGGTTTTGAAGACGTTTGTAGAAGAAGCCAAAACACAACGTGGGGGTGGGGTTGGGAGCGTGTTCCATTTGAACATATTTTTGATATTTTTAAAAATTAGGGGTGTGTGGTAAGTAGTTGAGGTGTTTAATCAGTACGAGGCTCTATGTCAGTGGGGCAAAGTCCAAAGCCACAAGGGTAGTTTGTCCATAAGCCTTACTTATTAGGGCAACAAAATGCCACTAGATGAACCAAATCAACCGATACAAACCAGGGTTGCACTTTTTATACCCTCGCCATTATACCTCATATCTCTACACCCATAGTGAAAAACCAAAAATACTCATAGTGAAGAAAAAAAAATACAAAACGATTTATATATTAAAATGATATATCCGTTTTGTATTTTTTTTAACAAAACGAATTTATCTATTAAAATGATAAATTTGTATTAAAAAGTAAATTTTACTTTATTTAAATTTTAAAAAAAGGTTATAAAAACACCACTAAAAATCTGTTAAACAATCAAAACTAATCTAAAAATTATAAAAACACCATTAAAAATCTAATAAAATCAAAAGAAGATTATGCAATTTTTTTTAGATTTTTTGGAGATTATGAAAAATTCAAAAATTTAATAAAAAAATAGTAAACGATGGAATTTATGATTTTGAGTGTCGAGTAGTAAGGCGTGGTTTTTTTTTTCGGATTTAATGGCTGGGGTTTCGGGACAATCAGAGTAGGTTGCCCAAAAATCAATTTTTTAGCCTAGATTATCTAGCCAGCTACAACATCGTCACATGTAATGAATATCTACACACTAAACAGAACCAAAAGATCACCGATATCCATATCTGTTTTATTTTATTTTTAAAATGATTATAATTTTTGAACAGATTTATCTATTTTATTTTGAAAATTGGATATATCTATTTAATTTTGGTTCCATTGAATTCTTTGCGAAATTTTATTCAAGTTAGAGTCCAATTTCATTCGATTTGGTCACGTATTTCATGAGTTATTCAAGAAACAAGAATTTGAAGTGTTTTTTGGTATTCTTGAAGACATTCATAGTGTGCTATTCGTTTTTCTGTGTTTTTATTTTAAAGGACCAAACTGAAATATTTCAAACATTTTTTAAATATATTCGAAACATAAATAACCTAAGTGGGTCAAAAGACCAAACTATAATTTTAATGAAACATAAATAATCAAAAATACACTTTAGCCTATACATGTGCATGTAACATCAACCCAGTCTCTATTCAATAGCAGATGAGACTATTTCCGTTGTCATTTAAAATGAACTAACTACTTTATCCCCGTGTCCCAATTTATTCTAAATTTTTCTTTGTCCACACATCATGTTTTCTTATGAATATGTTATTTATGTCCATTCAAATCTAATGTGGGCCCCTAAACTTAATAAAATATTTTAATAAAACTTAGTAAAAATAGTAAAGGCTAAACTGCATTTTGTATTAAAACTTAATAAAATATTTTATTTATTATTATAAAATTCATTTTGTATTAAAAATAATAAAAATCCATCTTGAGACCTTTTTTAAAAGATCCATTATAAATACACCCTAGTAATAGAAGAGAATCATCTTTCCCGGTGGCCATTTTGCAATAAAACGTAAATAGAATAAAACTCTATGACCAAATAAAGGAATCAAATGAGTTACTTTTTTTTTTCCGATAAGTGAATCAAATGAGTTACTTGATGCCAACAAAAATAAAAAAGATTCACACACTTGAGATATTTTACTTGCTTATATTTTGAGAGATTGAGAAGTATAGCTGCCACCACACCCACAAGATACTAATAGAATCAACCTTATATTGATAATATTAGAATGCACAAAAATGTTAAAAACACATGAAAATAGAGAGGTATAAATAATAAAGGTATACAAGACCTAACTACTAATACTTTTTTTATTTATAAACTGAGTATCCTATATGCGCAATTACAGAGACTAATCCCTCGAACCAAATATGATCACAAGGAATGACAAAACTTTCCGTCAAAAGTTTTAACGATATTGCATTCCTAATGCTAGATTCGAACCCAGACCCTATGATACTAATACAACATATTATCTAACATCATGTCAAAACTCAAAAAATCATATTGAAGTTGTCCATTTAATGGCTCCATGGAGGATCTTAAATCCAACTCACTGCAATTATCTTGATCATCTGGTTTCATCCAATTAGTAGATTCTGCCAAATAAGCTTCAGTACTATCACTACCCCATTGTTGATTTGAACAAGTACCCTTATGAACATCCTCAGCAACACTATCATTAACTTCCACAAACATTTCAGCAACATTAGAGTATTGGCCAGTGAGTTCTTGAACAAGAGCTCTAAAGTTAGAAGCACTAGTCTTCACTTTCATAGGACTTGAAATATAAGTCACTTTAATCTCCTTTTTGTTCCTTTTGCTCTGCCTTTTCCCCTTCATAACAACATGGTTATTAACACCAAGCATGTTGTTCATATCTCGCTTCTATAAAAACAGAAGAGAAATAAATTAAATAGTATTGTTTGATGATGATTGAACAACAGAAAGAGTATAGAAAAATTTGATGGATGATTAAAAGGGTATCAGCTGGGCCAAGTATTTATACGAAGGGTATGGATCTGAGGTGTTGTTAAAGTCAAGGTGAATTTCTTGGAATATGATTATTAATGTATGGTTTGAAAGAAAACGAAAAGAGAAAAAGAGGTGTTGATGGTGGAAACGGATCTTGATTAATTAATTTATTAATTAGATATAGCAAGTTTAGAAGATTCTATTGGAAATGCTAGCTTTAGCTTTAGGGGACCTCGGTAAGTAAATTCATTATATAAAGATTTTTTAAGGTGCTACCTATGTTTTAAATCTTAGTGGTTTGGATTCATTGAACTTTTTGGTCATATATGCGCAGCCGTACATGACTGGAAATCAAAAAATCTAGATGTCCAATTTTGTCATAAGAGAAAATAATGTTATTGTTATTGCATAATCTAGATGTCCAATTTTGTTAATTTCTTGTAGTCTTTTTTGCATAATATTGCTATTAATGTTTTTTCAATGCTAAAAATAGTAGTTCGTATTTTTTTATAAGCAAAAAGATTTTTATTAAGAGGGTACAATGGGTACTCTGTTCATGACACTACAATTGGAGGAGTGCCTTATTAAGACTTCTAAGGGCTAAAGCCCATTGGAAAAAAGATACAAGGAGGAAAAAAAGTACCCCGAACAAACATTGCTATTGAACATTACATTTACATGTTAGTTTAGCTTGCCAACTAGAAATTGAAATGCACCGGATGTGAACCAGCGGCCAACCAATGAGCACCAACCAAATCGCTCCTAGCAGCAAAAAAAACCGTGAGGCACCTTCCATCCAAAAATCACGCCATGATGCATGCCATAACCATACGGGCATCACAACAAAACCACGAGCCAACCATACTATCCTAAAGCAATATATATAACATCACCAATACCCACTGCACAACTCCCTCAACAACCGGTAATCCCACCACACTCTAACCAATCCCACAACAACCAGCCATCCTGCCGCTTTATCAAAAACAGCGCCCTTCACTCTCCACTTCTAAGCGCTCCCAGCAGCCAAACTACCACACTAGACCAACAACGATAAAAGCAATTCAGATTGTGTGAAAATACGCTAAGGGGATGAGCGCAGAAGTGCAAGAGACAGACTTGTGTTTCTCTCGATCTCTCGATAAATCATTGCCGAGATAGCATCTTAATACCATTAAACACAAAAATCACATCAACAACTCTACCATTCAACAAAACTTCATTCCTCGCTCCACCAATCGCCTAGATAATATACCTTACCATCTTCTGTTTCTTTGTGCCAGCGACAGAACTTTCGCGTTGTAGGAAATAATTCAAAGGCTCCACGTGGGATGTCACAAACACCTAGTAAGCCAGCAACTTTATCCCAAACCTTAGTTGCAAATTTGCATTCGAGAAGAGGTGTCTCACATTCTCTTCCGGTTCAAAGCGGACAACTTTTGTTGTGGTCACGTTCTATAATCCCGCATCTGATTAGGCGGTCTCTGGTGAGTCTCTTCTGTATCAAAAAAATATGGATCTTTTGACGGGACGTCACAAGCCCATAGTCGTATGAATTCCTTCTTCATATCAACAACTATGACACATTTCTACCAATGTTCCATAGCACGATTTAACCGTAAAACCTTCCGTCAAATTTGGAGTCCAAGCCCACCAGTCCACTACGCCTTCCGAGGGCCTAAAACCAGCGACCATAACCTCTAACTCTTGTATCCTGATAAAGAAAGCCACACTTGAATACACTAAAAAAGAATTTAGCATTTCAAAATGAGATCCAGCTGAAGATTTGATTGGAGTGCACGAAACTTTTTTGATCAGTCAAAATTTGAGTTTAAATAGGCAGACATGATATGAACAAAAGGGTCGTACCTAGCGCAAGTATTAGAAATAGCTGCACAACAATAAAAATAAGCATAGAAGCAGAAAAAAGAAACTTCAGAATAAGTAATTCTCTCATTTCTGAGTTACTTTTATCTATGCAATTCATGACTCTAATATTCTATTCCTAATATCTATTTTGCTGTTATTTATAACTTTGGATACCAAAATATTTGTCTAGAGTCTTACGCAATCTTGCAAGTTTAGACTAATAATTTAATATTTGAAATTCATATTTTTGTTTTGATTAATATTATCCTATTGTTTTTATCACATACTTAGAAAAGATTGATGATCTTTTGCATGTTAATAACCTATTAATTGATCAGCGACCGTACTGCAATTTATCGGTCGATCTATAGGATAATTGGGGCTATAATTAATGCATGAACAAACTTTAATATTGTCTTTCAATCATTCAACCTTTTTGTTCTTTATGTTTTTATTGAATTTAAATTATTGCATGACCAAACAATGATTAATTTAGGAAAAATAAATGAATGACCAAACAGATTAGTAGCTTTAGTAAAAAGATTAGTAATTAAATAAAATAAAGGAATTCAGATAGAATTAGATATAGGAGAGTCGAAACTTGCAAGTGAAATCGTGACTCTAGACCTCTCTCTAGCATTTTAATTATTTTTATCTATTTCACGGAATTCCTATCCAACTATGTAGTCAGAAACATGTACTCTGCCCATCTCCCACCCTTCTCCCGAGATGACCACGGAACCGGCCACTCCCGGTTGAGTACTTATTACCTATAGTGGCAATCAATCATATATGCACAGTAAAAACTTTCAAATACTCTATCTCTTCACTAACTTGAACATTAGAATGTTATATTTTTCAAATGCTCTCTTCCTGAGCAAAGTTCTAACTCTCAAGCCTTAGAGTGTTACATTTTCAAATACTCTCTCTCTAGAGATGCCAAAGTACATTACTAGTTTATTGTGTTTTTTTGGTTACAAAGAAAAAATGGCTAATAAAGATCACCCCATTACATAAGCAAATTACAAGTTATTCCTGTCAATAAGAGGTTCATGTATCACAAACAAAAACCTTGTCAAATTTGCTCCTATCTTTACTAGAAAATATTCATACTTATCACTAGAAACTGAAGTGTGAGTACTTAGTCGCACATCAACTCGAAATGAACTAAATAAATGATATCTAAGAGATTGATCTAACCTACCTTAAACTTTTTTTTTGGGTAAACAACGGGGGCAGAGCCCCAAAGAGAAAAAACGAACTACAAAATAACACTACGGGGAGTGGACACTCCCAATCTATCTGCGAGCAAAAAATGTCCAACACTAGATGGACATTGCTCATAAACAATCAATGAAACCTCTTGAAAGTCTCTCGGCGGTTCTAGTCGTTAGCTTTTCATCATCTTAGCAGGCACGGATCTACATAGGGCGTATTGGGGTCAGCTGACCCCACTCTTTGGTTTTTTTTTTCAACCAATAATAGACGTATTTTAATATGTTGACCCCACTTTATCTTTTACGTTGACCTCACATGACCTAACTAATACACTAGAGACAAACCAATGACATGTATGTAAAGTATTATGATACTAAATTACTAATTATGGCTTTTTAGCTATGTAATTTGTAGAAATTTAGGTATTTTAAGACTTTTTGTAATAAAATTACGTATTTTATAAAAACTTACTATATTTTTTTGAAAAAATATTATAGACTCATTTTTTGCCCTCACTACTAAAAATTTCTGGATCCGTCACTGCTTCTTAGAGCTCCTCTAGACTCCTACCATTTATTACCCTCCTAAAACAAAATTAGTTTATTTTTATTTATTATAATATAATATGATGATATGATAAAATGCATCACGGGGAGTTAGCTAGTTTTTTAGTCAATGGATGATTTAGAGAGTCACGACACAAAGGAGATTAGAGAAAGGAAAGGGAAATGGAGGCATGATGATAATGAATTGGAAAGTGGGAGGAAAGCAGCTAATATGAAGATTCGGGAGAAATATGAATTTGATGTCTCTCTATGTTGTGACACGTATGACGTTATATATGTGACCTCCGTTAATTCAATCGTTCAATTCAATGTTATGTAAATGTACGTAACTTGGCCGCCACACTAAAGTGATAACTACATATGTAGAACCCTACCAAAAAATTCAGTCAACATATACGCCAAAGACAATAAAAAAAAGTCATCCACATGTTGGATATTTTGTTTTATCTATTGTCAAAATAAAACATGTGGAGGAGTTAGCATAAATTTTATGGGGTGAACAAATTAAAGACTTTAGTTTCACTTTTTATCTCCAACTTTCTTTAATTGATAAGTTTGGTCATTCTAATTTATTTTTGATTTTCGACCAAACAAAAGTAAATTTACTTTTGATTATTTTGCTCCTTTAAATTGACGACTTTGGTTCTTGTGATTTTTTCATTACACTCTTGATCCCTAAAAATATTGGATTGTGCAATTTTGATTCCCAATTAATTTCCCAAAATTCAAGTTTTTTTGGGTACCAAAAGTGCAAAGAATCCATTATTTTTAGAGTAAAAATTGTCAAATTAAGAACATTGGGGACCAAAATTATCAAAAGTAAAAAGAGAGACCAAAATCACCGACTTAACAAAAATCTCCATATTTGTTGGTGGTAATAACTTAGATTAATGAATTTGTTAAGTCACTAAAGGTATGGAATATCAATGACACTGAATTCAAATATGTTAGTTATCTCTCCTTTTTTTGGTCACCTCATATTAGTTTTCATTGAAATTTTTGTTTGGCCTAAACCAATATATTACAATTTTTGATGGAACCTATGAATGAGAAAGAAGAAAAAAAGAGAGGAAAATTGAAAATATGAAATTATATTGATAATAATAATATAATTACATGAAGTGGTACAAAGCTTATATAGCAAATGATATCAACTAACTTAACTTGTAACTAACTAACTAACTACTTTTTATACTACTCTAATTTTCCAGCAAGCTGGAATGTGTTTACTACACTTTTAAGATGGGAAAAATAAAAAAGAAATACCAAAAGTACAACAACCAAAAAGAATATATTTTCGATATTTACATCTACTAAAAAGAACCATTGCTGGATTTTTTGGCTAATGGAAAATACCTAAATTTATGTCAACTTTGAGAAGTACGTAATTATCAATAAGTGGAAGCTTAAAAATATCAATGAGTGCTTAATGGTCCAATATCAATGTGAACTCTAGCCATCATAAAAATGATCTAGTTGGATATGAAGGACATATCAATATTAAGTCGTAAAAGTTAAAAACTATTGACATTAAGTTGTAAAAGTCAAAGTTTAAACGTGACATTAAGAATTTTAGAGATTAAGTGCAAGTTTGGTTCAGCGGTGGGATTTTTGTGTCGTCCCAAAACTGCTGCCAACTATCACGTCCTTATTGATGCTTCAATTAATAGCTTCAAAATTTCTGCAGGAAATCACGTCAAAACCAACTTCTGGACGTGAGTTTGATGTCTCCACCGTGCATCTAAACATCTATAAATAGAACAACACTTAAAAATATAAAAAGCAATTAAAAATATTGTTAATCTCAACAACTAAATTAATTGAACATTTCTTAAATTCGAGGGAGTAAATGGGCTATTAAGCCATTGATTTTTTTTGTTTGTTTATACGACTCATTTTTCTACCTCTCAGTTGAATTTTTTTATATTGTATTTATTTAATAATAAAATTTATTAATTAATTAATTTATTTTGCAGCAATTAATTAATTTATTGTTAAATGTTAATAAAGTAAAATAAAAGTAAACTATATTGTCAAAAAAATCTGAATCCGAGTCGCACCTTCTTGTTCAACACCACCATCACCATCACTTCCGGCCACCATTTCCACTGAATTCCGGCGACTGAACGCTCCACACACCGGTAATCCTGCGAATCTTAATCTGACACTGTTTCTATTATTTCGTTGATCTTATTTAATATCACTTAGCTTCAACTTTTGGTTTCCCTTTTCCATTTCATTGATCTTCAACTTCAAATACGATTTGTTTATCATCTGTGATCGTAAAATCGATTGTTTGTATTTCATATTGTTTCACGTCTCTCCCTCTCTCTCCCTCTCTCTCTAGTCTAGGTTATCTCAGAGGGTGGCGCGTTTGGATCCAGTGGATCTCGCGGTGGTGCTCGAGGTCGGAGAAACCATGTCCTGCCAAAACCCTAGACCGATTGAAAACACTATGCGACTCGTATTCTTCTCCCTCCAAGAGACTAGTGCGCACCAGAAAATTTGAAAAACGAAGATAGAACAGAAAAATCGACCAATCCCGCTTCTGTTGCTGCAAAAAGAACGTCATTGCCGTTGTCGTGAAAATAACTGTCGCTGCGAAACTATTCTGTTTTCTTATTGTCTGAACTTATCACTCTTCTTACTCCTTTGGCTTTGATTGTGTTGTTAAACCTGGTTAAACGGTCATTTTGATCCTTGAATATGCTAGGAGTTGTCATTATAATCGTGAATGTATCGAAATTGCAATCACATTTCCAATTGTCTCTTTAAGTCATTTTGATTTCAAATGTGTCTTTTATTAGTCATTTTGATCCTCAAGTGTTTTGTTGTTGGTCAATTTCGTCAATAAACATTACTAACAAAACAAACACTTAAGGATGGTTGCAATTTCGATACATCCAAGGATTATAACGACCGCATTTCACACATTCAGAGACCAAAATGACTATTTACTCGGTTAAACTGATTTCAACTGAATTTAGGACAAACTGGTTTTGAAAGAGGATTTAAAACCGGTTACGAGGAAGGCAAATAGGGTTTTGATTTGGAAACCTAATCCAAATTAATGGTTACCATTTGGACGTGGCTTGTTTTTTTGCTAATCCAAACAATGAATAACCCTAATATAAGTTCTTTTAACATGGTTTGGAAATTATCTAATATTTATGCAGTATGTTATTTGTGAATTAAATTGTCCATAGAGATGATGATTCATGATTCTCTTTCATGTATTAACCGAGTTTGGTTACTTTGTATTTCAGAGAATCCAAGGTTCTTGGAGATCTAAGTTGTTGGTAAAATGGTTTCCTTTGAGATGAATGATCGAAAAAGTAAGTGAAATATTATTTTTGTTCTTGTATCAGCAATAATAATATCTTGTGGCTGATCTACAGTCTTTAATGCTTATGTTATGTCTTAACAGTATAAGAATGAATTATTTAGAATGAATTATTATTGAATTAGCCATAGTTCCATAAGTTAGTTCGTTGGAAGAGGTATATACTGTCTTGATTTATTTAGGGCGATGAATTTGAAATAAAATGGATGTTTATTTTTTCCCTCTGCCTATGTTGTTTCTTGCATAGTCACATAATTTTCCTAATCAATGGAGAACCGCGAATTTGTTCGCAAGAACTGGTTCACGGTACTTTGGCATATTGGTTCTTTTGAAATTCGTTAAAATTCTCGTTAATTAGAGAACCCACAACTTTCTAAGATTAGGGAAAGTTTTGGTAAAGTAAAATATTAAATAATTTAAATAAAAATATATTTCACCTTTCAAAATAGAAAGAAATAAACATTCATCTCACTTTTCAATTCGCGTCTATCTTTTCTTTTCATACCCTGTAATGTAATGTAATGTAATGAAACTAACATGATGTACAAATATTTTACTTTTTAATCATGATATTTTCTAGTATGTAATCTTTATTAAATAAAGAAACCATAACTAACACACTAATTAATATATTAGGTAGAACTCTCACGAACCCAAGTGTACCGACTATATATACCTATTGCGTACCCATTTCTTTGTAAGCAGTGAAAGGCCTGTCTAGAGTCTATTATATAAATGTTTTCATTATTCAAAGAAATTGGTGTTTCATTTTAGAGAATGTTTATACTTACTACTAATACAGTGAGACCTACTTTCTAATAGCCAGTTATTTGAGTAAAAAAAGCTAGTTATTAAATATGGCATGTATCTATTTAGTTATCACTTCTTTGGGTTGCCTTGGTAAATCAAGGTCCTTCCATTGTTCAACTTTGTCTGCCTTGTGCCCTGCATGATCTTTAATAGGCAGAGTGTTTTTTTTGGTGTTGTTGATTATTTAAAGTTAATGCCATCACCTAACGAAGCTAGTTGAAATCTCCCAATAATGGAATTGCGTATTGCGTCATACGCAATAGTGTCCTGATGCATCGTTGCGTTGATGTTCTTCAGGTTCTTGGAGGAAGAACACATTTTTAAAATATATGTTATTAGTTTGGCCTAATAACAACATGATACATTTTTTCAGGACATATTTAGTGCCTTTATGCTATGGTCTCATACTGGTTGCAGAAACATTGTTTTGACTAATTCGTTTAGAAGTCATTTTTGTACATTACATATTTGACGTCTACTACTATCCTATTTTGTTAGCTTAATTACAATTTCATTATTTTATTATATTTAATATATGTGATTGGCATGCGATACAGAGATTGGATTAGGATTAACTGGCTTCGGTATATTTTTCTCTTTCCTTGGGGTTGTCTTCTTCTTCGACAAGGGATTGCTAGCCATGGGAAATGTAAGTTTCATTCTATGACAGACTTCTTACTTAAGTAGTTGTTTCATAGTTGTTTTTCCTAATATTTGATAACATCATTTTTAATACCCTGGTATCTTCACATTGCTTAAATAAGATCTTGTTTGTTTCTGGAGTATCCTTAACCATTGGGCTGAAATCCACTATGCAATTCTTCATGAAACGAAGTAATTTCAAGGTAAATTTCTTACCAAGTTACTATCGTTCACTTTGTGTCTCGTGGCTTTCTTTAAGGTAAAATTTACCCACTTACTGTTTATTTTGCTTCAAGGGAACAATCTCATTTGTCATTGGGTTCTTGATTCTCATTTTTGGATGGCCTATTCTGGGCATGATTATTGAGGCTTATGGGTTCATCGTACTATTCAGGTCCATTGAAATTTTAAAGAAACTCTTATGTTGTGTTTAAGTATGTATATGCTATAGGCTAACATTGGATTATTCTGTGCAGTGGTTTCTGGCCTACGTTGTCTGTTTTCTTACAGAAGATTCCAGTTCTTGGTTGGTTGTTTCAACATCCATTCTTCCGGTCGGTATGTGCTTAGTCTTCATCGAAGCATCTTACACATTTACAAGTATAGCACATTTACAAGTATAGATCTACCATATCAATAATCCATGTTCTTGGAACTTGAAAGTTATCAAGAAATCTTTAATCATTCTGATTTATTATAGCATATTACTTTTCATTTATATATGTTGAAAAGTGGCATAGTATAGAGAGGTTTTTTAGAAAGGGCAAAGGATAGAGTGAAACCAACAATATATAGAAAATATCCCAAAAAAGAATCTTTTTAGCTATAAAAACATCCTCTCTTTTTCAATTAGGCTATGTTGAGCTACAAATGAGGCCATGCAAGCCGCAGATTTTCTAGGTGGACCGTCCTGTTTTTACATGCAATCATATAAAACTTTCATCCTGATATTAGGCAAAAAACAAGTAATAAAGAAATGGTCATGGGAGGACAGGATAAAATATCTGATGTCGATAGTTGCTTAGATCTCTGTCTGGAGATTGGTGAAACAATGGTTAAGTCTTACCATAATTTGTCTTGAATCCTATTGCATTCATTTGCATACCAAGATGAAATTTTTAAACACTGACCTTGCTAATTGTGTGTCCACTTGCAGTTGTTGGATCGCTACAGAGGTAAACGAGTGCCTGTGTAACGCTAGAATCTTTGGAAACACCGTGTAACTATTGGGAAGCGCATTTGAAAGTGCATGTAAAGAAATACTTTCTTACGGGAATCTAACAGTGGGAACTGAGTATGGTAGAAAATGGTTGTTATTTTATGATGATAGTCATTTAGTGCAAAGGAAAAATACAGAGGAAAAAGGTTTTTGATGATAGTCATTTAGTGCAAAGAAAGTGATTGTTATTTTATTTTATGATGATACTGATACGATCTTAAATAAATGTAATGTAGGGAGGGAAACTAAATATATGAGATGTAGGGGATTATGGCTTAGGGAGGGAATTGGTTGTAACCAACTTGCTTATGTGGCAAATTGGAGGGAAAGTGGATGAGTTAGTGGAGGTTATAAATAGGAGTGAGGGGATTAGAATCATTAAAGCAAGAATGAATTTGGGAAGTTATTCCTATGGGAGAGATTAGGCCTCTATAAGTGCCTTTAGGAGATCCTAGGCTTCTCGAATTGCCTAGATTATCGTTACTTCATTGTATTTCCGTTTTTTACCATCAATATACAGTTTATTGTTCCAATTGAGATATGAGAAATTCAGGAACCTATCAATTGGTATCAAAGCATTCGATTCCGGGTGATCAAAGGGATTCAATGCGAAAGAAAACAGAGGCTAGAGTAGGAGGTCTAGAGCACCGTATGGACAGTTTAGAGCATCGTGTGGAGGGTGTGGAAGCCAAGCTTGAAGAAATCAAGCGATGCCTCAGAATGCTAGATACAGAACCTGTGAGACGCCAAACTCGCCGGCAACGCGCTCCAACTGAAAGAGGAAACGATGGGACCACGGAAGGGCGTTGTGACGTCAGCGATCGTGAACCGTCGCCAGAACCGCCGGACAAGGAAGTAGCCATGGCGGAGTTGCAGTGTGCTCACGATGTGGGAGTGCAGCGTGTTCGCGAGTTCTCTCTCTCTGTTGAGATGCGCAACCGTCAGGAATGGGAAAAGAAGAATTGGGCTGAAGTGGATTCTTTTTCTATCCCATTGGGCCAGGCCCAAGTCACTGTGAGTAAATCAGCTCCTGTTATTAAATCAGCCCAAACTCTAATATTTACACCTACTCAATTCATTATTAATGAGGTGTTACAAGATAAAAGGGAAGTGGATCCTGTTGCCAATTCTGTGGGCCAGGCCCACAATTTTATTATTACACCTTCCATATTTACTAATAGTGGAGGAGTGCTGCAAGTAGCAGGTGGTTTAGAAAATAAAAGGGATCATCCTAGTGCTAAGTTGACAGGTACATTTCCTAAGCTTTTAGGACACCAAGGCACAGATTTATCACTTTATCTCCATGAGCTCCCCATTGCAAAGCAAGTTGTGGTCATAAAAATTGATTTATTGGAGACCACTTATGGAGGCCGAACATCACCAACACCAATTATAGACCAATTCTTTAATTTTCCTCTGCCACTCCAGAAATCTCAAAGTGTATCTATTAATATTGAAGTTGAAGAGATTATAACATCTTTGGGAAGAAACATATCTGGTTTTGCTAAATATGAGTGGCACAAGCTTATGGCTGAACAATTTATTCAAAGAGAGGAGCTTCCACTTGTCCATCAATGGGCATTAGGTGGCATTAAAAAATATGGGTGGGATCCAGGTGGCAACAAAAGAGATGAGAGCAATCAAAGCACTAGTGCAATGGAATGCCACGGAAATCAAACACAACTATATCATAAATGGTATCATCAGGTATTGTTCACCTTCCAGCAAATTATAGACTTTGTTGACAACTATTGGGGTGTTTCTACGAGCTCCGGGGTGCTTAAAAATCCTATAGTCAGGGTTGTTCAATTTAATAATGAGGAGAGGTGGTTGAAAATAGCAAGTGACAGAGAAAATAAAAAGCTACATCCTAGTATTCATGAATCTCTGAATTGGAATGAATGCATAGGAGCTGAAATTGGTGTTACAAAGAGAAGCCAATGTTTGCATGCAAGAATTATCCTTGGTATGTACTCCAACAGTCTTCACATAGAGAATGTCTTATTGCATCACCACATAGTTGCAAAAATTAGCAGTTATAACTCACCTATGTTACCTAATACGACGAAGGCTTGGCATGAAAAATCTACCAATGGATTCAAACACTCTAGTAGCAATAAAAGTGTAATTCTGGAAGATGAAAGTAATATACAGGGGGTTGGAGTAATGCTACTGGAATTCATTATAGGAAAGACAACAAAGAAAACTAATGATGTAGAAGCTTTTAAGAGTCTGTTGCAAGCCAGTACAGGGGATGATAAAGAGGCTTGGAGGAGCAATGTTGACCCAGAAAATTGCAAAGCATACTTGGCTAAATCACTGAAGGCACTGATAGAGATTTGTGTTGATCACTTGATTCAAGGGTTTGAGTCTTCAAGAAGACCTATGAGGGAAACACATCACAAGCAATGGGATCCGGGTGAACTTAACTCGACTTCTTGCATTATTGGGACATCTAGCTTCAAGTTATGGGATCCGGGTGGAAGACTAGTCATGGCCTGTTTTGATATCCTCACCTTGAGGACAAGGTGAATGTTTAGGGGGCGAGTATTGATACGATCTTAAATAAATGTAATGTAGGGAGGGAAACTAAATATATGAGATGTAGGGGATTATGGCTTAGGGAGGGAATTGGTTGTAACCAACTTGCTTATGTGGCAAATTGGAGGGAAAGTGGGTGAGTTAGTGGAGGTTATAAATAGGAGTGAGGGGATTAGAATCATTAAGCAAGAATGAATTTGGGAAGTTATTCCTATGGGAGAGATTAGGCCTCTATAAGTGCCTTTAGGAGATCCTAAGCTTCTCGAATTGTCTAGATTATCGTTACTTCATTGTATTTCCGTTTTTTACCATCAATATACAGTTTATTGTTCCAATTGAGATATGAGAAATTCAGGATCCTATCAGATACTCTCTCCGTATCAAAATAATTGTCGTTTAAGGTTTTTACACACATATTAAGAAATGCAATGATTAGAAGAAAGAGAATAGATATTTTACCAAATTATCCTTATCAATTCTTGGTGTCTTTTCCACTATCATTAATGCAAAGTAGAAGTAGTATTTTGGAAGTAGTGTACATAAAGGGTACAATTGGAAAGAATTAATTAATATTGCATTGGAAATCGAAAACGACATTCATTTTGGAACAATTTTTTTTGCTAAAGTGACCATTATTTTGAAACGGAGGGAGTAGTCATTTACCGAGAATGATATGAATAAGTTGATTTAAGTAATTCGGTTGTAAAAGTGTCAAGGGTGCTGCTATCATAACCCTCCTTTTTAGTGTCCCTCTCCCAACCCACCCATCCCCAACCCATTTGCCCCGTGTCATACCCTAATTTTGTCCGCCTAGGTTTAAAACCTTAATTTTTCGCAAAAATAAATAAATTGAGAAGTGTGATTTTATTTTGAAGAGTGAAGAGCATTGTGCATGCATTTTTGGGTTTTAAAAGTCATTCTAGAGCTTTTAAATTTATTGTTAGAGTGGAAATGCATTTGTTGTTAAAAAACAAGGTTTTTAGGGCAAAAGGGTATTTTGGTCATTGTCAAAAATAAGATAATTTCTCATCAAGAATCATTATGCAATTTTAGAGAAATTATTTGAAGCAAGACACCCTTGGTCATATATTTTTTGCGCATACATGCACGCAATTGCATAAAAATTCAAATTCAAAAAAGGCATCAAAAAGGAATATTCTACAAAAAGTTCCAAGATGTGATTTTTATGACATTTTTTGGTCATGGTGATCTCATAAAATGGCATATTCCTAAGGTTCCTAGTATGTGGCCTAAATTGGGTGTATTTTTGTACAATTATCCTAAGAAGAATAATCAAAAATGAAGGGATAATGGAATGGTCATATAATAGTACAATAGTACAAGATGACAACTAGCAAAACTTGGTCACCAAGGACCCCTCCCAATGTTTATGCGCCACCCCCTTCTCTATTCTCTCATTTTGTGTTTTCTCAATGTCCTCAATCCATGTGAGCCTCAATCCTAGCCTTTGTTTCAAAATTAAAATCAAATCCTAGAGCACAACTAGTGCACAATGACCTAACTACCCTTAAACCTAATTGCTTTCTATATATACCCTATTAACCTCACCTCACAAAAAAAGGAGAGAGCTTTTGGCCTCACCATTCACTCATAAACCCTAGCACACAACTCCCTCCTCACCTTTTCTCCATTTTATGCGCCACCCCCTCTCCCTTCTCTCTAACTCACTTCTTCATTTCTCATCTAACCACACACATTCAATCCATCTTCCAAGCCTAAACACTAATTTTCAACCATCAATCCTTCATAAAATCACACAAAAGTTCAAGATCAAGGGTCATTTTTTGGAGATTGAAGACCAAGCTTGAAGATAAGTTGATTTGGTTGATTGTTTCTTCATCTATTGTGTTTATTTGGAGCTCATCTTAAGGTATGTGATTCCTAGACCCCTTCTCTTGTAAATCCTTGCATAAAGTCATCATTTCTTGCATATTTGTGAGATTTCCACTTCCAAAAATGTAGATCCTCTCTTTTAACTTCATTTTTATGCTTGTACATATGTTAATCTCATGAATCTTTGTTTTGATGCTTTGATTTTGGGGTTATATGCATGATTTTGTTGTTTTAAGTGAAATAAAATGTTATTTGCTTTGATAATGATTTCGCATGCTTCAAATAAATATGTGTTTTATGATTTTTGTTGGTTATCATGGTTGAATCTTGTGAATAAATGCATCTATGTTTTGGTTATGTCACTCGCTTGCTTGATTTGGTTGACTTGTTAGAATAAATTGATGATTGGTCATTAAACTTGCAAATATTCAAACCTATGTTGTTAATTGTGAAATTTGTGATTTGAGAAAAATGAATTTGGGTTTTTGGTTCATTTATGATCCACAAATGATCTTGGGTTATGCTAAGTTGGCAAGAGATAGGTTACTTCAACCTTGATGCCTATGCTTGTAAGCATTTAAAAATTCAATTCCCATTTGATGTGTTTGTGAAATGTGAGCAAAAAGGGGGTCTATAAACAATTGAATTTGCGCACATGATTGGTCTCCAATGACCTTGATGCATCCTCAAGTTTAATCATGCTTTCTTTGCTCTTTGAGTTTATTGTAAATTGTTGTTTGAAGCTTGTGAAGTTTCGGCAAAGGATAGGTTCATTTAACTTTGATGCACATGCATTTTGCATATTCATGCATTCTTACCTATTCTTGCATCCTTGCCTACTCATGCATTCTTGAATTGAAGCTTGGTACTCCATGCTTGATATACTTGTTTATGTGCTTGTGATGCATTAAAATGTTGAATTGGTGTTCACAATTTGCTTGTTTTGATTTCCACCAATTGTTACTCGTTAGTAACTCTCCAAAACTTCAAAACCATGTTGCATACAAAGAACAGCTTGTTACTCGTTAGTAACGTTCCAACTTCAAAACATTTTTTTTTTGCATTTACATAATCATTGATAAACAACTTCACTTCTTCTCAAAACAATTTCAAACTATTTTTCACAAATCAAACTTTGTTGAGGATAATGCGAAGCCTTTGCTTGCACGATTGTCAACAATGGGGTGCTAGTGGTGATCACTTGGAGTCTTTGCTCAATTGATTATCATGAACACTCATTTTTCAAAAGAACTCTCATTTCACAAATTAAAAACTTTGTTGAGGATAATGCGAAGCCTTTGCTTGCACGATTGTCAACAATGGGGTGCTAGTGGTGATCACTTGGAGTCTTTGCTCAATTGATTATCATGAACACTCATTTTTCAAAAGAACTCTCATTTCACAAATTAAAAACTTTGTTGAGGATAATGCGAAGCCTTTGCTTGCACGATCGTCAATAATGGGATGCTAGTGGTGATCACTCGAAACCTTTGTTGTTTGATCACTGTGAACATTCAATTTTCACAATTAAACAACTAAAAAATAAAAACCTTTTCCCGACAACCGAGAACTACGTAAGCTTTGAATTCTCCATCGCACTGGGAGATACGTAGGAGCAGGTCACATTCCCGTCAAGCACGACAAATGAAAACCATTTTCTTTTCAAAAAAACAAACCCTTTTCCAAAACAAGGCAATTCCTAAAAACAAAACAATTTTCGAAAACAAGAACTACGTTGCTTTGATTCCTTCCCCGGGATACGTAGGCACGGTGCCCTCCCGTCAAGCGCAAAAGATTAAATTTTCCTTAAGTTTTTCCATAAAGTAAGGAGAGATAAAGAGAGATAAAAACAAAGCATTTCTTAAATCAACTTTTTAAATCACACGTCAAATCGAGGTTCCCTTTCAGTAGAAAGGATGTGTGGGGTGCTCATACCTTCCCCATGCATAACTGACCCCCGAACTCAAATCTCGTGGTTCCAAGGACCACTGTCTTTCAAGAAAGGTTTTCTTCAATGTTTTACCTCTAAAAAAATATTGGTGGTGACTCCAATTCATGTTGTGCGAAGAGAAATCCCTCCAAAGGATTTTTCGGGGTGCAACACCCCGTCACCATCTTCACTCAAACCTCTTCCACTCACTCACATCTAGGGATGGCAAAGTGGGTCAACTCGTCAATGAGTGGTGAGTTGATAAGTTAAGTCCACCTTGTCCTGTAGTAGGTTGGCGGGTGGGTAAGTTAGTCTGGCAATGAAAAAAATAAACATAACTAATTAAAAAGGAAATTTGGGTTAAAAAGTGATAGACTAGTCTGTTGGCCTGCCCAAGCTTGTCCCAAACTGGACAAAATGGCGGGTTCGCCTGCGCAATCACCATTTTTTAAAAAGCAAAAAATGGTGGTTTTATAAAAGAGAAAAATAGGCATTCAAAAATGTGTTGGTATCGCGATCCATCCCACCCTGCTTGCATGTAACCTCATTGATTAAGGGTCTTCACGGGTCGAGTTTTATGGGGTGATGGGTTGAAGAAAGATAACCCACCACACTCGTATTTGGTGGGCTGGCGTGTTAATTAACTTTTTTTTTTTGAAAACTAAGTTTGAGATGCATTTATAAATTGGTTAGTAGACATGTAAAAGATGTATCGCTTTGATGTGAAACTAATTTTAGGAAGCAGAAAGAATTCGCATTCCTAATGCAACATGTAGAAAGTAAAAAAAAATTGCTCATGGAAGAAATTTTCCTTTTAGACTAATTAAAAAGGAAATTTGGGTTAAAAAGTGATAGACTAGTCTGTTGGCCTGCCCAAGCTTGTCCCAAACTGGACAAAATGGCGAGTTCGCCTGCGCAATCACCATTTTTTAAAAAGCAAAAATGGTGGTTTTATAAAAGAGAAAAATAGACATTCAAAAATGTGTTGGTATCGCGATCCATCCCACCCTGCTTGCATGTAACCTCATTGATTAAGGGTCTTCACGGGTCGAGTTTTATGGGGTGATGGGTTGATGAAAGATAACCCACCACACTCGTATTTGGTGGGCTGGCGTGTTAATTAACTTTTTTTTTGAAAACTAAGTTTGAGATGCATTTATAAATTGGTTACTAGACATGTAAAAGATGTATCGCTTTGATGTGAAACTAATTTTAGGAACCAGAAAGAATTCGCATTCCTAATGCAACATGTAGAAAGTAAAAAAAAATTGCTCATGGAAGAAATTTTCCTTTCAGAAACTAATTTTCAAAGGGTAATAAAATTTGTTTTTTGTAAATCGATTAGCAATGAATAAGTAAAATATCTGAGAAGGGTTTAAGGGAGGCGTTGTTAGGGAGTGAGTAATGTCATATCCTTGATTTTAGGGTTTTGATTAATTGTTGCGATTGGGGTTTCATGTTAAAACAAACTTTAGTAGTTGCTCGATACTATTCATGGAGGATTTTTGTTCCGTTCAAACTTCACGCAACCCTCTTTCAAAGCAAAAAGAGTATGATCTTGCCCTAGTCCAACGTAGTTTCCTGGATGAAAATGAGTACCACGTTGTCAAACAATGATATTTCTAGGTATTACCCTCTGCATAATAAGAAAAGAGTCTCGTCATGGGCAGTGACAAATCTAGAAATTTTAACTTATAAAAACAATAGTAATACTCAAACAATGGGTTAGAAGATGAGTGGGGACAATACTCATAATTATTTATCCAAAATCATAGATAAATTATAGGTAAAAATTATTGCAATTGTTGGTATTCCAAATCCTAGTGGTGAGTGAATGAATCATGTTTAGAAGAACATCCTCGTTCGTCCGGTAAGTACAGCTTATATGGTAGGTGCAGGGACATTTGATATGCCGGGGGGAGGGTTTGAACCCGAGATACCCCTCTTCGTGACATTTAGTGTGTTTGAGTTCCGTCGCTAGACTGTTTAGAACAAGAAAAAAAGAACATCCTGGTTCAGAACTGTTCCTCTGATTGCATGTCATAAAATTGATACTCTTGCTTAGTGCATAAAACTCATACCCGCCCACCAAATTTCTTCACTCCAAGGTTCTTAGGTTTTGAAGAAATATATAAAATAATGAGTCAAAAAGTCATTAGTCTAGTATTCTTTTGAAAGTCAGTGATATAATAGCCAATATAAGATCATGAAGTTATACAAGTGCTTCTGTAAACAGGAACATTTGTCACCAACTCCTTGATATTCAATCTTCTGCACAACGATGCTGCAAAATTCATGTTGTTTTCTATGTGATAATGACACTCCCTGCAACAACAATTCAACAACAGTGTTGGAAAGAAACTCAATTGCCTAGAAACAAAAATAACTACCTAGAAACTCATGATTTATGGTATGACTAGCGTTGTGACCCGTGCGATGCACGGGGCCAATGCTCCAGTTAACACAAAATTATCAGGATACCAAAATTTGTCGTTTAGATTATGATATGAAAGATATGAAAGAAGTTTTGAAAAAATACAAAGAAATTAAAAAGACCTTTTGAAATGTATCTTAAAGTGACCATTTAAACATGTCTTTTAAGGTTGGTATCTTGAGGAATTTTAAGATTAATTGAACCGGATTATTTAATGGAACAATAGTGAAATATATAAGGAAAATTTGTTTATTGACTAATTACTTATGAACCTAAATATTTGCAAAGTAATAAAAAACATAAAAAACAAAACTAATGAAACACAACAAAGAAACATAAGTTTAATAAATTTGCCACAATTAAAATAAAATAAATAAATTTGCCACAATTCTAATTTCACAAACTGTTCAATCAGTTTTATTAGGCGACAGCTCAATCTTATGCTAGTCACCAGGTGCATGAGATTACTCCTCAATGTATCGCAACTTTGCTAATGAATGAAATGACTTAACTACATTTGCTTCAAAAAAAAAAGCAATGAGCTTCAATAGTGATACACAAAAATAACTAATGTCAACTTACACTCTCGATAGATATTGTTTTTTCATTTAAACCAAAACAGAATCAGAACAGAGTAAATCAAATTGGTTACTGATTTTTACAACATGTCTATTATAACCATAACAATGTTCTTGCAGTACCAAAATAGGATTAGGCAAAAGAAGGAATCAGCACAATCATGTTTGAGGAGTAAATGGTTGTAGATTTAATCTTTATATTTGCAACTGATCATTATATTTGCTTGATGGACTTGCTTATGGATTTAATCCTTGGACCTGTATAGAAGGAAATCAAACTGATTATAAATTAACTATGCAAATTAAAATAATTATTGTTAGAACTAAAGATCCTAAACTGTAAGTATTTAAGTTAGAATTACTAATTACTAATACTACTATTTAAGGTCTTGCACTGAAGTTAACTTTAGTAAACATGCCTCCCACATAACTATAACTATATCCTTAATTTCTCAGAAGGTTGACTATATCTGTAAGCATACTACTGCAACAATTTCCTGATATTAGATCACTGCAAATTAGATAAGTATAGAAGAACTACAAAACAATGTTAAGATATCAAAATCTGAAGCTTTTTGGCCATTTGTATAGAAATCATGTGATAAACAAATTATTCTTTTGAGAATCCAAATTTGAGCAAGACGTAGGCAAAAGCAAAATATAAATTATATGTTATGTTTAAAAAGCAAATTACCTAGTAGGAGTGGTAGAATTACTTAGTGATGTTCTATGTAGCCAAAGGATTCAATCGCTCACCCCCTTCGTTCCTGACTAATCTAAGTGTCTTTCATGATTGACAGACTATTCTGTGATCACTAAACATAGGAAAAAGGTTGAATTGAAGTTTCACCATCAATCCAAATTAATGAAAGTACAGCTACTCAAAATTTATTGTTCATGAAATCATCATTATTCTCAGTTCATAGTAAAGAAGACAAAAATGCACATTAAAACATGAAGAAGAAAAGCATAAACACTCAACTACTCAAATTTAATGTTTTTGCTTTACAGGTTTCTGCTAGATTTTTTTGTTACTGTCTTGCTGTGATTTGTGTGAAGAGCTTACCTCATATCCATTGCTGTTTGTATCTCTTCTAACACGTCTTCTTAATTTCCTTCCAATTTGCCAAACAGAACAGAAAAAAGAAAAACTAATTAGTATCAAAACCAAATGGAAGGAGCGTATGCAATAAAGACCCACAGCAGTATAAGGATTAGTTAGAAGAGAAAATTTATTATCTCAAATAGAGTTTATAAACATTTATAAGAACAAAAAACTGGCAATATAAAGTTGGAGGGAAAGGTTTTAATTCCAAAATTCTTTCTGGTTTTTAGTTTACTTTTTGGCTTAAGTGTGCTTGATTTTGGAACCTAAAAGTTAAATGTAAGTTATACTACTTGGATTGATTTAGAGTTAACAATTAAAACCTTTTAGAAATGATCAAATCAGTGAAGCAACTATTTGATATTGAGAATGAAAAATTTGCTCTTAATGAAAATTTAATTACCATAGACACTTACAATTTCCCTATGTAGAAAAATTCCTTGGGAGACATAGCAATAACAGCCACAAAACTGCAAAACCAAATAAAAATGCAAAATAAGAACACCCCCAAATTTGAGCAGACAATCAAACAATGTCTCATTGCAAGGCAAAAAAATAAATAGTAGAATCAAATTTTGGATTGCAAAACTAATATTGCAATAGTAAGCATTATTTCACTTTGCATCTGTAAAGATAAATATGTCTAGAGCTAAACTGAGTTATCACATTCTCCTCAATCCAACCATACCTGAGGCTACAGCAGAAAAACCAATAACTGAAGCCTGTAGAGCATATATGAAATTTCAACCAGATATGTTTCAGCTGTTGTTATAATAAGGGATTCATTCTTTTCACTGCATGTTCTCAAGATCAATGTTTCTCCTCTCCAACTGCACATATAAGAGTTACAGAGGAAAAAAGAGTAAGAACGTATGAATAGTTGAATTTCTTGTGACCATCCTGATTTACAATGAGTTAAAGGTAAAACTTCATAACCATATGCTAATATCAAGATTGCTCCCTTGGTGCACATATATTAAATAATCCTCATATAGACGACATTAGATTAAGTAGAACATGCGTCCTAATCAATTTGCATTCTCTGTGTTAGGGAAAACGCAAGAACTGTGTGACTGTGATCTTGATCTCATACCATACCCAAACTTCATCTCAAATCCTTTCCTATATGGAATAATACTCCTCAAGGACATCGTCAACGCTCTCTTTTTCTTCTCTTACTCTTCTAAATCTCTAAAATGACTAATTGCATGGGAAAGGTTGAAATTTTATTATTTTTGAGCATCCAAAAAAACATTGCTGAACCTTAACAATGTTAAATATGGAGCAGACATTTCATCAAATACCTTGAGTGCAAACTAACAAAAGGAATAAGAATTTGTAAGTATGTGTTGGCAACACCTAATCTTGAGTCATCAACAAAGGGAGAATTTTCTGTTAATCAGCAAAAACAACTTAAAAAGCATATAATAGATACCTTATATATTCAGTAAAAAGAAATAGATACGTTGTTCATGCTTCGCACGTCGCCGCACTGCTCCGAACGTCGCCGCAACTGCTCGGTGCGATTCCGCCGCTGCTCTGTTCACCTTGATGCTGCTTCTGCTCCAAATCCATCGCTCTTTCCTCTTTCTCCCTCGCATCCAACTTCTCTGTTTCATGAAGGAAACACCAGAAAAATGCAAAATAGTTCCATTTTATGCACATGCAAGAGATGAAACTATGCCCTTGAAGTTTTAATATAAACAGAATCTTAATATATAAAAGGTAAAGAGTGGTTTTCCCTCCAATTTTTTCACCACTTTTGCCATTTCATATATATATATATATAAAACCACTCCAATTTTTTCACCACTTTTGCCATCTCATAAATATATATATATATAAAGTAACCATCGGCCCTCCACCACCCGCGGCTGGCAACCACTGTGAGTCACCGGAGCACCGCCGGCGGCCACCGCCGCCACCACCAATATTCTATTTAATTATTTATTTGTATAATATATATATATATATATATATATATATATATATATATATATATATATATATATATAGTTGGGCCTAATTTGCTTCAAAAAAAAAGTTGGGCCTAATGGATGGATTGGATATCCATCCATTAAAAAGTTGTGGATGGATGGATTGTATTGGATTTGTTTGGTACAATCTTAGGCCCATGCTTTTCCCAAACCCCAAGCTACTCACCCCACACCCCCAAATCCCCTAAATTCCCAAAATACCCTTAAATCAAAAACACTCCCACGAAGGACAACGAATGGATTCGGTTGAGGTCAACTGAATCGTGTGCAAATAGCTTTTTATGCTGAAATTCAATTTTGCAAAATGGGGTGTGTGTCAAAAAAATACAGTTCCAAATAATACACCTTCGGTTGACCTCAACCGAATCGGCGAAAAATGTGCGTTTCATTAATGGCCTTTTGGTCATTTCGCAGGGGTAAGGAGTGTTTGATGAGTAGCATGGGGTGTGGGAAAAGCATGGGCCCAATCTTAATGGATATAAATTTTTAAATGGGGAAAAAATATTCATTTTTCTGTTTAAAAAAAAAAACAGTCGAGGAAAGAAATAAAGTCCACCTTCAATTCCACTGAACACAAAAACACCAATACCCAAATTTTTTATTAAAGTTTCAGATACAAGATATTAAAAGAAAATAAAAATAAAAAACAACAAACATCTGGATCCATATCCGAGAAAAGAGGGAAAATGAGAGAACCGCAATCGTAACTCTGTCACCCATTGTGGTTGCTCCGGCGAACATGCAGTGAGAATCGCTGACTTAGTAGTTGTCTTAACATGATCAAAAATGGTTTGGAGAACTCTTTGGCAATAAAAGGTTGAGAGATGAAAGGGGAGTTGATGTGTAAGAAAGAAGGAGTGAGAAGGGTGTGTGCAAGGAGAGAGGGAGCGAGAGTTGAAGGATGAGAGGGTATGCTGCGAGGATGAGAGAGTATGGTGAAATGGAAAAATGAAATGCTTAAGGGGAGAAAAAACTAATCAAAGTGAGTGTGTCATAGAGACAAAAGAAGATGATGAGCCTCCAAGGCTCTAAATGCTCTCTTTTTGTTTTGTTTATTTTTTAAAATTTTGAAAGAAACCATGAACGTTATGTGCTTTTGGTCTGTATTCAATACTTTTAAAAGTTGCGTATTTTTAACCCAAAAAAATAGTTATAAATTTAAAATAGGTGAATTAATAATTTATGTTGGAAATAAATAAATAAATAATATTTAATTGAGAGTAGTTGTGAGACCTATTTATAGTTTTTAACAAGTTCGTCGTTGAAATAAAAAGGAGATGAGTTGCTTTAAAATGACGTAGAAGTAGTGAGGCCCAATTAAGCAATTGGGTCGAGATTAGGGATGAAGATGCTCTTAAAGTCGAACCCGCACGTTATAATCCATGTTAAATCGTTAAATTGATTTTCACACTATGTGACCCGTGCACAGAGAAAATCCACCCTGAATGTCTTTTTTGACTTCGGATTTAGCGGATTGCAGTCGACAAAATTTTATTCCACCCCATTTAACTTGCAAAAAATTTTAAACTCAAGAGCCAAATCGCATGTGAAGCAAAGTTTAGCGTCAACCATTTTTCCAACTAAGTTTTATTTGTTTTGTCGTTCAAAAATATGTGATTATTGTAAGTATGGTCCACCATACTTTACAGGGTGGTAAAAAAACAACTCTGCACCAAAAAAAATTGATATACCAAAATAGCACAATTTTGGAATTATTTACCAAACTAGCACACTTTTTAAGTGCAGTTGGGAAGTCGCCCCACACCCCAACTTCCCAACTATGTTTTTTCTAAAAATTTTATTTTAAATTTCGAAATTAAATTATGAAAATTGAAAAAATAGGTAAAAAAATGTTATTGGTAAATTAAAATAGGTAATATATTTATTTTTGTATAATAAATTAAAATACAATATATAAATTCGATAAATAATTATCTTATTTGTTAAAGCATATTACTTAATTGATGTAATTAAATGTTTAATTTAGATATGGAACCAAAGATATGTAACACATTTTGAATTAATTGTTTAATTTAAAAAGGGACAAGTAATTCCCTTAACTTGAGGCAACTGAAAAATAAGAACCCAAAAATATGAACCAACACATGTCGGTTCTCAACATAATTTCAAAGGGGTAACATATCTTTAGTCCCTCTCTAAATTAAACAATTAACCTCAAATTAACAGTTGCCTCAACACATATCTTTGAGAAGCGGGTGCATTTTTCAGCTGTCTCGACATAAATATGAACTTATGCCCAACAGTTTAGAACGACAGAAGACGATTTATAGGGTGACGGTCACATGAGGGTCGGTTGGTTGGTTTGTAGATCATAAGAGAAACAGTGGCAGAAGAAAGAAAGCATGCAAGAGGTTGCGATGAGCGAAGGAACTTGGTGGTGTTGCGAGCCTTCGCAGCGACGACTGGTCACTTGCAGAAGTGAGAACGATGATGAAATCTACGTTGCGGAGGTCGCAAACGAGAGCTTACCGCGGTGGGCAATGACTTTCAATGGAGAAGATGAAGTTAGGTTTGTGGGAGAGAGAAGAAAATGTGTTATGTTTATTTTTTGGTTAAAGCTGAATGGATGAGTTAGGAAATGAATAAATTGAAATGGAACTAGAATTGAAATGATAATTAACACTGTGTTTGTTTTAGCTAAAAGTGGAGGGAAATAAACTATAGAAGACAAAAACTTTTTTTGAAAAATGTGCTTCCATTGTTTGAATCTAACTAAAAGAGAGAGGAAAGATTGATTTTTGGGGGCCCACATCAAAAAACGTTTCTTCCCTAATTGGGGAGAAAGTGTGAGGAAAAATGTTAATTATTGAAATTGCTGGTTATGCCCTTGGTTTGAGAAACATGTATCATGTATGCAATGATAGTCTTAATAACCTCATTATGTTGACAATGATCACTTTTTTGTTTCATTACATTCCAATAGTTAGAGTTTTAGTAATTTCATTTGCTGCTATTTACATGATTTTATGTATTGAGGGTAAAAGAAAGTTATACAACATACTTACATTATAATGATTTTCATATTGATTGACATATATTATCAAAAAATCAACAAAATAAAAAATAATCAAATATATACATGATTTTAAATAGAGTTAAATCTACTTTACCCGTGCATGCACGGGTGCAAAGTCTAGTAGTATGAAAACTCATTGACATTTAATCGAACACGTATGATGCATAAACAAAAGACACATTTATAAACATGAAACACCTATAATTTCTGAAATCATGAAATAAAAGTTAGAAATTGTTCACCTTTATTTCAAGAAAGATGACCAAAGTAGCAATTGATAAGAAATTTTACTTACTATCACCAGACCATCGTTCTCCTATCTCTCCAACTCCGCGAAGTGTGCGAATCAGGAGAGAAACTCGTTCATGGTTTCATCATCGTCTTCGACAACTCTGTCTGTTCCAACGCAAAACACCATCATGAATCAACCACATGCCATTCTCTTTATATCTTTTATTTGGTGGAAACCATTCTCTTTATAGCGAAACCTCTTCTTCTCCTCTATTCCAGCGCAAAACACCATCAGATTTTAGGAACTTAGATCAAAAAAGGTAGATTCAACGCTTTCTCTGTGTCAACACTTTAGATTTTAGGACCATCAGATTTTAGGAACTTCGATTTTCGAAGTTTGGAGAGAAGGGAAAAGCGTGTTTGGCCCAGATTTATTAATCAAAGAGGAAGAAACGAAGTAGAAGAATGTTTTGACACTGTATACGGGAGAGAGATAGAGACTGAAAGAAGGAAGAAGCAATTGATGGAGGAGGAAGGAGAAAGAGAGATCGTGAGAGAGGAATGGCGAGGGGGAGAGAGGAAGAAAGAAAGAAAATGAAGGCAGAGAAGAATGAAGTAGAGGAAAGAGAGATTGAGAGGAAGGGTGAGGGAAAGTATTGCGTCTGTGTTTTGTTTTGCGTCTGACACACTCTACTCTTCAGTGTGTTCAGAGAGAAAGAAGGAAAAAAGGAGGGAAAAAAACGGTCCTAAGATTAATTTTTTTTTTTTTCAATATAGTACAGTTTTTTAATTATATACCAAACTAGCACACTTTTTTTTCAGTTGAGAAGTCTCAATCTCCATAGAGATTTCTCAACATGTTTTTTTTTAAAATTTTAATATTATTAATAATACAAATTATTTATTTATACATACTAAATAATTTTAAAATAATTTTATATAAAAATACCTAAATTAATTAATCCCTAAATTAAAATAGAAGCACATAATTAAATAAAAAATTTATACAGATCATTATTATGAATTATAATTTAATTACGTAAATACTTACGAAAAAAATTAAGAGAATAAAAATTGGAACATAATATAATATAGATAAAAGACAGAAATAAACATCAAATTATTCGTTCAACACAATAATAGAAATACAATAATAGAAATACATCATCGAAAGTAATGGAACAAAACATTTATTGGTAGTGCTCATCAGACCGCTGGACGATTCAACCGACGGCTGATCTCATCGGCTGAAATAGTGGTTTGAACGCAGAACTCGATACCGCGTCTTTGAGTATAAGGGTAAAACCTCTCATGCAGCTCAAACATGTGTCGAACGTGTCGGTCAGTCGTAGACGACCTACTCGGCCAACCGTTGAAAAGAGCGAAGAGCCTATGCCTCACCGCCACTCCACCTACAACCCACCAACATATCAACATTATGAGTCGGCCAACCAGTCAGTAGAATACACGCCTCAACCATATAGGTATTCTACGGCTTCTTACGACCAGGAATTTTTAGGTCCTTTGCTTAGTCCCGATTATAATACGCCGGAACCATATAGATATTATCAATCTATTTTGGAATCTGGACCAACATGGAACCCCGACCAGGCAGGACCTAGTTCATCAACAGGGTACCAATATGAACAACCAGTTGCCCCTGCACCTGACCACACTGAACTAGACCTACCAGCACCACGTCCACGTCGTAACTGTCGACCGCCACGTTATGGGACTGGGCACCATCTAGGAGAATAAAAATTTGTCTTTCAATTTATTTGTACAACTCTTGTAATCTTTTGTAATATATAATTTCATAAATGAGTTTAGTTGATAAATTAATATTAATGTTTCAATTATATTTAGTTTTATATATTTATTTATTTAATAAATAAATATGTTGGAATTTATTAATATAAATACAAATTTAGTATATATAAAATACAAATTTAATATAAATAAATATATTAATTTATTAATTAAACTAAATTTTAAAATTATTTAGTATATATAAATAAATAATTTGTATTATTAATAATATTAAAATTTAAAAAAAAAACATGTTGAGAAGTCTCTATGGGGGGTTGAGACTTCTCAAGTGAGTTTTTAAAAAAATTTGGTTTTTTCAGTTGAGAAGTCTCAACCCCGGATTGATACTTCTCAACTGAAAAAACCAATTTTTTTGAAAAACTCAGTTGAGAAGTCTCAACCTGGGGTTGAGACTTTTCAACTGAAAAAAAAGTGTGCTAGTTTGGTATATAATTAAAAAACTGTATTATATTGGAATTTTTTTTTTTAATCCTAGGACCGTTTTTTTGCCAAAAAAGGATCCCTGACACAAACCTTGTTGGCAGAGGGGAAATTTTAGCGCCAAAAGGGGGAAGGGAGAGAAGTTTGGCGCCAAAACAGCTGTGGGACCCACAGCTGGAGACACCCTCCGGATGTATGGTCTTTGATTGCAGTAACAACAAATAACTATCAAATTTACGTTAATTAAGAATATTAGTTTATTTCATTTAATTTTCTTTATACATGAATTAACTTTCGGATGTCAAGGATTTAAACAAAAAAACATGGTTACTTTAGATAATTTTTTTTTTAAATTTTTTAAAAAATAACTATAGTTTCTCAAATAGTAACACTTTACAGAAGCTATAACTAACTCTGGTATTTCATTTTCTTTTAGAAATCAACTCACCCAACATTTGCCTATATACCTATTAAAAAACAATAGGAACAACCCCTTGATGTAAATTTATTTCTGGCTGATGGTAGTGTCACAGCATACTAAATATATTTAAATAAATCGGAAATACTCCACTATATTTAAATAAGTGGAAACTTTTTGGTCAAAGAAAAAAAACAATAAGTGGAAATTTATCTGCAGATCTTAGTTGACTTGGGATTGTACATAAATGTCAACCAGTTACAGTAAAGTCGTTGGCATTTAATGACATTACCTCAAACTCAAATAGAGAGGTCCCATTATAACTCAACTTCAAAAGGAAGCATATTAAATTATTGGTAAGTGGAGTAGTATAATTGGTATATTAAATTATTGCCAAAAAAGGAAGCATATATTACTTCCACACTGTATTTTTTGCTAACCAATTCTACATTTTAGCAATTATATTGAATCCAAGGAAAATCTATGGCTGCTGCTTTTGTGGGAGAAGCATTTCTCTCAGCTTCTGTAGAAGTGCTATTAGAAAGGATCGTTTCTCATGAGTTCCTAGACTTCTTTCATAGGAAAGAGCTTGACATTTCACTCCTCAAGAAGCTCAAAATAACACTGCTGAGTCTTCAAGCTGTGCTGAATGATGCTGAGGAGAAGCAGATCACAAATCCTGCTGTCAAAGAATGGTTGGATGAGCTCACACATGCTGTCTTTGATGCTGATGACTTGTTGGATGAAATCAACACTGAAGCTTCTCAAAGTAAAACCATCAGTGATCAGGTGTTGAATTTTCTTTCTTCTCCTTTCAAAAGGTTTCATTCAAGAATGGAAGAACTGTTTCAAAGATTAGAGCAATTTGCACTGCAAAAAGACATCCTTCAACTGAAAGTAGGTGTTTCAAGCAGTGTTTGGAATGGAACTCCTACAAGTTCTGTTGTTGATGAGTCTTCTATTTATGGTAGAGATGGTGACAAAATGATTCTTAAAGATTACTTGATGTCAGAAGCTGTTTGTGGTAGTGGAAGCAAAATAGGAGTGATTTCCATTGTGGGTATGGGAGGGCTTGGGAAAACAACATTAGCTAAACTCCTTTACAATGACCATCAAGTGGAAGAGAATTTTGAACTAAAAGCATGGGCATATATTTCAAAGGATTTTGATGTTTGCAAGGTTACTAAAACCATTCTTGAATCTGTCACTTTCAAACCTATAGATACAAATAACCTGAATATTCTACAGGTGGAATTGCAGCAAAGCTTAAGAAATAAAAGATTTTTACTTGTATTGGATGACATTTGGGATGGAAGCTATGTTGATTGGAACAATCTAATGGAGATTTTTAGCTTTGGGGAAATGGGAAGTAGAATCATCATCACAACAAGAGATGAAAGTGTTGCAAGGGCCATGCAAACTTCTTTTCCCATCTACCATCTAGCACCTCTGGCTAGTAAAGATTGTTGGTGTTTACTTTCCAGGCATGCATTTGGAGAATACAATTGCAGCAAAAGGTCCAACTTAGAAGTTATTGGTAAAGAAATTGCGAAAAAGTGTGATGGCTTACCATTAGCTGCGGTAGCACTTGGCGGTCTTCTTCGAACCAAGTTATCAGAAAAATGCTGGAACAAGGTGTTAAAAAGTAACATTTGGGATTTACCAAATGTTAAGGTGTTGCCAGCTCTTTTATTAAGCTATCATCATTTGCCTTCTCCTTTAAAGCAATGCTTTGCTTATTGCTCCATTTTTCCAAAGAACTACATTTTAGAAAAAAAGATGGTAGTTCTGCTATGGATTGCAGAAGGCTTTATACATCAGTCCAAAAGTGAGAAAACTATGGAAGAAGTTGGTGATGAGTACTTTGATGAACTTGTATCAAGGTCGCTAATACATCGAGGATCGGTAAACGAACCTGCACGTTACAAAATGCATGACCTCATTAATGATTTGGCCACAATGGTTTCATCTTCATATTGTATCAGGTACGAGGATCGAAAGTTACATGAAAGTGCTGAAAGAGTTCGTCATTTGTCATACAACAGAGGGAAGTATGATTCTTTCACTAAATTTGATAGCCTCTATGTATCGAAAAGTCTACGTACATTCATAGCCTTGCCATTGAGACTAGGATGGATGTTAGAAAACCACTATCCAAGACTTTTCTTAACAAACAAGGTAGTACATGATTTGTTACCAACAATACTACCTTTAAGAGTGTTGTCCTTGTCACACTATTGTAATATCACTGAGCTTCCTGACTATTTTGGAAATTTGATTCACCTGAGATACTTGGATCTTTCTAACACTAAAATTCAAAGGTTGCCATATGCAACATGCAAACTCTACAATTTGGAGACCTTGTTGTTGTCCAAATGCTGGTTACTCAGTGATTTGCCTGAGGATATAGGAAATTTGGTTAATCTAAGACACCTTGATATTAGTGGCACTAACTTGAAGAAGATGCCTGCACAAATAGCCAGACTACAAAATCTTGAAACCTTGTCAGCCTTTGTTGTCAGCAAACTACATGATGGTTTGAAGGTCGGAGAGCTAAAAGGGTTTCCTCATCTACAGGGAAAACTTTCCATTTCAAAGCTACAGAATGTTACTGACCCCTCTGAAGCTTTTAAAGCTAATTTGAAGAGTAAAGAACAAATAGATGAGTTAGCATTAGAATGGGACTCTGGTGCTACCGAAGACACACAAATTGAAAGGCTTGTACTTGAACAGCTTCAGCCTCCCACAAATTTGAAGAAACTGACCCTTAAATCCTATGGTGGAACTAGCTTTCCAAGTTGGTTTGGTGATTCCTCATTTGCTAATATGGTCTACTTGGGCATCAGTGACTGTGATCATTGTTGGTCACTGCCACCCCTTGGACAACTACTTAGTCTCAGAGAACTCTACATTTCTGGGATGAAATCAGTGAAGACTGTTGGTGATGAGTTCTATGGAAGTAGTTCCACTTCATCTCAACCATTTCCATCCTTGAAGATTTTGAGCTTTAAGATGATGCCAAATTGGGAGGAATGGAACTTGTTTGGAGGAACAACTCCGGATTTTCCAAATCTATCACATTTAGCTTTGAAGGATTGTCCCAAACTCAAAGGAACCTTACCCCAAAAACTTCCTTCCTCAACTTTTGAATTATCTGGTTGTCCTCTATTGTTTCCAAATCCAATGTTTGAACTCATAAATATCTCACCAACCAACTTCCATTCCTCGATTGTGCTTAACTGCGCCAATTTCATCGTAGACTTAACCCTCTCAAGCCTTCCCTCCATAGCTTCCTTCCCAAGAGATGGTCTACCTACAACATTACGATCTCTCACTTTACGCGATTGTGAGAATCTATAATTCCTTCCTCAAGAATCCTTGCACAATTACACATCACTTACGGACTTGGAAATTCGCAATAGCTGTTGTTTACTGACATCCTTTACTTTAGGCTACCTTCCTGTGCTCAAAAGTCTTACAATTATGAGTTGTGAAAAACTGAAATCCATTTCCATTGCAGAAAATTCCACCCACAGTCTCTTGTTTCTCCAACATTTGTCCATAAGTTTTTGTCCTGAATTTGAGTCATTTCCTGTGGGTGGATTGCATACACCTAATCTTACCTATTTGGATGTGTCAATGTGTGACAAGCTATATTCACTGCCAGAACCAATTAACATTCTCACTGGCCTTCAAGCATTGAGCATTCAAAGACTTCCGAATCTGGAGTCTTTTGCAAAAGAAGGTCTGCCTATCACTTTAAGAAGTTTTACCATTTGCAGCCATGGTGATTTTTGGAAAACAGCTACCAGTGAGTGGGGTTTTCAAAGCCTGTCTTGTCTTTCATCATTGCACATTGGAGGTGATGATCTTTTAAATGAACTTATGAAAATGAAAGTGCCATTGTTGCCAACTTCTCTAGCGTCCCTAAGAATCTATAATCTTTTTCATATAAAGTTCCTGGATGGGAAGTGGCTTCAGCATCTCACATCCCTTGAAAACTTTGAGATTTCATACTCTCCCAAACTTGAATCCTTGCCAGAAGAGCATCTGCCTTCCTCTCTTTCAGTATTGATGATCAAGAGGTGCCCATTATTGGAAGCAAATTTGCATAGCAAAGGAGGGAAAGAGTGGCATAAGATTTCACACATTCCGTGCATAATCATCAATAAAGAAGTAATTATATAAGTGTCCAGGTGAGTCCTTGTTTGTTTCTTTGCATTCACATATTGGTGTTTCTAGTTTTCCTACTATGGTATATATCAGCAAGTATACATATGCAGACTCTAAAGTTTACTCTTAATATTTTATATATGAAGAAACTTCTGAAGTGAAGATGCTGACATTATCTTTTCTAAGATGTAATTCAGTGTCTTCAGAGTTGGAATGTCTGATTAGGCCAAAAGTATAATGTCTGTATTTTGAAAAGAACCAAACATACCCTTCATTGGTTGTATGTGATAAAGCACTCATATTTAGTGCAGCTGAGTATGCCACAGCTCAGAGATATCTTCTGATTCGGTTGTGTATATGGGTACTGTTGCTTTCTACTTAGACAGGTAATTAGCTTCTTTACCCAAGTTTGATTGGTTATATTATATTTAATAATTGATGTATCTACAGAAATTGAAAATGAAATCCAATATCTTCCAGCTTCTCTTTACAGGTCAAAGTTGGAGTTTGCAAGAACTTGCATTGCATCCAAAAAGTGGTCTTGAGACATTTTTGTGCAGTCAGCTTGTGTAAAGAGAGCTTTTAGAATGATGTGTTGTGGATTTTCTTATATCAAAATGTTGATGTTTGTGATTTCTTAATTATTTATCACAAGTTTTATGTTGACCTTTTGTTAATTTTTATGTTATTGACTGGGTAATAGACAATAGAAAGATAGAACTAGGAATTACTGAATTCACTTGTATAATTTCGTTTACGAATGAAACACAAATATATTGAGGATCTGATTGTTGTGAAAATATTTGGGGTATCTATAAGCCCTACTTCAGTCCTTCTAATTCTAAGTTTCTTTGCATTCAGTGTTATGAGCAAAACCATGTCTCTGAAAGAAAGGAGTAGAAAAAGGAAATTACTTATATATCTATAAGCCCTACTGAAGGGTGTTTGGACCAAGTATCACCCTTCAAAGTACGAACAAAATATTGTATGATAAATAAGAAAAGAAGAGACTAGAGAAAAACTCCCATACCTTCTCCACTTCTCCTTGGGCTGTTACTATGCGTGATTCACTGATTTGGTGGTTTTTTTTTTTGAAACATGATTGGGTGGTGTTTGGATTTATGTACTTTAAGGTTAAAAGTATATTTTTTTATTACCATATTAGTAGTGAGCAGTTTCGCATAATTTAAACCTGAGACCTTGGGTGTGATCCGATCCAATTACGGCTCGAACCAATCCTTTTATTTTAACAAAAAAAAAAGAGATTATTTTTTAAGAATAGATAAAAGATAGTAATAGTTCAGAAATAGAAGCACCTTTTTTTTAACCATAAAAAATAGTAGTAACTTATTTAAAGCATATAATCACTGATAATCTCAGTCACACACGAGCGCACACGCACGCGCACTTAGATATATGATACATCAGTGTTAAATATATTGAGAGAGAGTTTTGCTGTCCATCGTCGTCCTAACGAGCTTGAGGAATTAGTCTCTGCAGTTGCGCGCAGATGATATTCAATTTATACAAAAAAATATATATGATGAGTTTATTTTGTTCATTTATATTTAATGGATAAAAATGAAATTTTATTGTTTACTGATATTAAAAGGATATGGTAAAGTACCAACAAGGGTTGGTCTGAGCGGTAATTGACTAATCCGGTTCGGATTTAATCCCAAGGTCTCAGATTGAATATTGAGAGTGGCAAAAACTCTGTGGGTAGGGGAGAACCACACGCAGGGACAAATGTGAGTTTATACAATTTGGGGAATTTTTTTTTGATACAAGAAGGAAAGAGTACCAAAAAGAAAAAAAGAAAACAAAAATTAACTAGACTCGAACAAACTCAACACCCGAGGCATCCGCTGCCAAGTGAGACAACAGGCCAGGAGGAGGAGAGTCAAAGACAATCCAAGGATCACTACTAGTAGCTCCGACTTTAGCTAAGAAGTCTGCACAAACATTTTCTTTCCGAAGCGTATGAAGCACTTGAATGGGACAATCTCTGTGTAGCAAATCTTTAATGCTCTGAATAATAGCAGCATTCTTACTTGACTTGTTAAGAGGCATTGAAACCAGTTGAATGGCATTCTTAGAATCAGAGTAACAAACAAGCGAGCAATATCCACGATTCCAAGCAAACGAGAGGCCGTGATATAGGGCTAAAAGTTCAGCATGAAGGTTATTTGAAATCCCAATGGAGCCTACAAAGCCTCCAAGCCAACTACCACTGCCATTGTGAATAAGACCACCGAAACCTGATCTCCCAGGACTACCTAGGCTGCTTCCATCAACATTTAGAATTATTCTGTCATCCTTAGCAGGGTGCCAAGTGACAAACCGAGGAGGAGATTCCTGAGATGTAGTGCCTGTATAACACTTCGAGATAAGGTCGATCAAATTATGAATTGATAACTTGAGAGCATAGCTATTAATTATATCACCAGCAACAACCGAACCATTTCTAGCTCGCCAAAGGCTCCAAACGGCAGCAAGGAATAAATGAGGATTAATGCCACAAATACCAGCCTTGAACCACTCCATAGGATCATTAGAATTAAAGAAAGAGATTGAATCAAAACCCAACGCCAACCACAAATTCTTTGGGAGAATGCAGTCTCGTAAGCAATGGAGAACTGTTTCGTCGGTAAGGCCACACCTTTGACAGATAGCGCTTTGCAACATTCCTCTATGGTGAAACATTGTTGCTGTTGGGGAATTTGCCCTAACTTAAATAATTATTTTGCTTAGAAATGCATATAACGAATTTATTTTTCCTTATAAAAAAGTAATGGTTTCCCTCATAAGATAATTTTTAAAATTAAATTTAGAAATTTATAAGAGATACATAAAAAAGAGAGTAAGTTGGTTCTAATTTTACTTTTTTAGCTATGTAATTTGTATAAATTTAGGTATTTTAGGATTTTTCTGTAATGAAAATATCTATTTTGTAAAAATTTACAATATTTGTTTAACAAAATTTTATAGACTATTTTTTACCCCCACTAGCAAAAATTTCTGGATCCTTCACCGACCACACGAATCGACAAAACTGGGTACACATGGTCATCCAAGTTCTCCTGCGTAGATTTGTCATTTGCAAAACCAATGAAATTGCGCACCCATAACAGGTAAAAAAACGTGGTAAATCAGAATCAAATATTTAAAAGGTTAGCACTTTTTTAGAGCAACTATGTTTTCTTTTAGGGTTTTTTTTACCCCCACGGACCCAGCGAAAAGACGCAATTACGCTTCACAAAATTTAAAAACCCAAACATACCCCAACTCAAAAATTCACTCGAATTTATCTTTTAAAAGATAAATCTGTTTTCCTTTTTTCGGGAAATCAAATCTATCTTTTAAAAGATAAATCCGATTTCCAAAAAAACGGAAAACATATTTATCTTCTATTAGATAAATCCGTTTTTGTCATTTCTAAAAGCGGATTTACCTTGGGTGGGGGTTAAATCCGGTTTGTGTATTAAAAATAACTATCTCTTATTTAAATTTTTTAAAAAAGCTTATAAAAACACTACTAAAAATTTGTTAAAGAGTCCAAACTAATCTAAAATTTATAAAAGCACCACTAAAAATCTAATAAAACCAAAATAAGGTCATGCAATTTTTTTTAGATTTTTTTGAGATTATGAAAAATTAAAAAAATTAATAAAAAAATAGTAAACGTTGGAATTTGGGATTTTGAGCCTCTTTGTTCTGAAACAACATCAAAGAACATGACTATTAGGGATGTTGTATCAATCGAGAAGACAAAAAAGAAAATCACTAAAAGAAAAGTAATAGAGATTATATCTAAATTATATAGGATAATATGTTTTTTTTTTGTCGAGACCAGAGTATCCACTGTGTGGAGGCACCTCGAAGGGTGGGACAGTTGGCCTAGGGATTTAAAGCTGCTCCGTACCCAAGGCGATGATCAAACCCTCGAAACTTGGTTAAGGGAGGATGAGCCCCAACCGCTCAACCACACCTCCTGAGTTATAGGATAATATGTTAACACAAAAGTATTATAGTCCCTCTTTAATAAACTTTTATTCTTTATTTATTATTATCATCCGTACATAATGATTGTATCAATATATACTCCATAACTCGATTTAAGAGTCCACAAAGTCCTACTATATAGCAGAAGGAGCTCTCGCAGTAATACACCAACACCGTCCAATTTGACATCTTGGAAGCTGCCCAGGTAGACAATGTTTTGCACAATCTCCATTTGACTTACAAGGTGGAAAATTTTCATCAAGTCCCATAGCAGAAGAAGGGGAGATACACCAACACGCTCCCCAGTCACAAAATGGATCAGGACAATCTAGTTTTGCCTTAGAAGGCCGCCGAAGTGAAACACCACCACATTCTGCATGCGCAAGCAATACAATTGGACGTAAAGTTAATTTAGTATGTAAAATATGAAGGATTAATGGTAAACGAGTTTCAAGTGGAAAAATCAAAAAATGATGCACAAGAAGTTCACTCAATTTACTAGTTGGTTTCAAACCTGATGCAAGAACTAAGAAAACCAACAAAATTGTCAGTTTGAGAGCAAAAAACCTTGTAGCGTCCATTGTGTAATGTACTTGTGTGCATAAAACATGGTCTACATACATGTGTTTATATAGGCAAATGATGAGGCAACACCTTAACTATATTATTATTTTCAATCAATGCATTAAATGTAAAATAAATATTACTACTCATTTCGTTTTCGTATATAAGAAAAAAATCTACTTGGTCAATTTACCAAATATAAGCAAGTTAAAGTCTTTTTCAATTAATGTACCAGATTTTCCCCAACTTTCTTTTCTCAATGCTAGTAACTTTGGTTTCTCAACTTTTTTTTCCATGGTGTTTAAGAAGAGCTGATAGGTGTAATTAGGAAACAATCTTCTTTTTGCTTATAAACGAAAACGGAGACAAGTCAAACCAATATATTGATAATTCATATGTTTATAAGGAAAATATTTATATATGACATAGTGTTATTTTTTCTTTTACGTATACAATAATTTACAGTTTTTGTTTACAAAATGTTCGGTGAAAAGTTTGGTCAGAACTCTATTGAAAAAATATTGCCTCAGCTTTATTTTATAATAGAAAAAGGGTAAAATATGTTTTTAGTCCATACAAAATTGGGCCTAATATGTTTAGTCCCTACATTAACGAAATAGGCGTTTTGGTCCCTATCTTATTTTGCCGTTTTTAGTATTAGTCACTGCTGTTAAATCTTGCTAACTTGGCTAACAAAATCATGACTTGGCACGCCATATGGATATTTTAATTGAAGTGGCGTCCTCATGGCATGTCAACTCCTTTTTTTATTAATTATATTTATTTCAGTTTAAGTTTAAAATAAAATAGGTTTTTAAATTAAAAATTACAATCAGCTCCAACATGCCGCATCGTTTATTCAAGTTTGGTTTACTTTTTCATTCATGATCTTTAGATCTAGACTTAGTTTTGCTCCAACATGCCGCATCGTTTTTCCAGTAAGTAAACTAATTAACCAACATTCTCCATCGTTTCGCTCTACATCTTCAGGAAAATGGGTTTCGTTTTAAAAAACCAACACAAAAGAAATAGTTAAATATTTAAGGGTTAAATATGTTTTTAGTCCCTACAAAATTTCACTATTTTGTTTTTAGTCCGTATAAAATTTTTCATCGACTTTTAGTCCCTATAATATTTCAAAATTTCGTTTTTAGTCCCTATAATGCCAACTAGTGTATATCCATTGAATTTTTGAGTGATGTTTTGCATACATGTTGAGGACATTATAAACATCTCTTCTAGAAAAACTTTGAATTTTTTAACAACGCATAAATTAAATCTAAATTTTTTAAGTGCAAAAGATTCGATAAATAAATTAAAGGAAATACTAACCTAGAAATCAAATTTTGAGTTTATTTTTTGTAAGGGAGATATTTTTAATATCTTTAACGTGTATGTAAAATATCATTCAAAAATTCTAAAGGTATACACGAGTTTACATTTTATAGGGACTTAAAACAAAATTGTGAAATTTTATAGGGACTAAAAGTTGACGAAATTTTTTATAGGGACTAAAAACATATTTAACCCAATATTTAAAAGCATAAAATGTAAAAATAGCTTATTTATTTCATGTAATTAAATAATTTTCTATTTTTTAAATAAATATTTAACCATTGAAAATATAAAATACAAAAATAGTTTATTCATACAAAAATTATTTGGAAAATAGGGGGACTAAAATTGCGCAAAAACAAATAGGGGATTCAAAATTGCACGTTTAGTAAAATAAGGGGACCAAAATTGCACAAAATTAAATAGGGGGATCAAAACTGAATGTTTAGTAAACTAGAGGGGCTAAAATTGCCCAAGATAAAATAACGGAATTAAAATTGTACATTTAGTAAAATAGGGGGACCAAAAGTGCATTTAAGCCTAAAAGATAGTAATAGTTCAGAAATAGAAGCAACTTTTTTTTAACCCTAAAAAAATAGTAGTAACTTATTTATAGCATATAATTAATTTAAAATAATCACTAATAATCACACACACATACACACAAACTGATAGGTTATGTAAAAAGAGAGTAAGTTGGTTCTAATTTTACTTTTTTAGAAAGAGAGTAAATTGATAGGCTATGTAAAAAGGGAGTAAGTTAGTTCTAAATTTATAAGAGATACATAAAAAAGAGAGTAAGTTGGTTCTAATTTTACCTTTTTAGTTATGTAATTTGTAGAAATTTTGGTTTTAGGACTTTTCTGTAATGAAAACATCTATTTTTGTAAAAATTTACAATATTTTTTTTTAACAAAATTTTATAGACTATTTTTTACCCCCACTACTAAAAATATATGGATCATTCACTGACTATACAGACCGACAAAACCGAATACACGTGATCATCCAAGTTCTCTTGCGTAGATTTGTCACTTGCAAAACCAATGAAATTGTGCACCAGTAACAGGTAAAAAAACGTGGTAAATCAGAATCAAATATTTAAAAAGTTAACACTTTTTTTAGAGCAACTATGTTTGAAATTCCTATCCAATAAAATCAATGCTAAAACTGATCCCAAAAAAAAGCTCATCTAAAAAGGTTATAAGACAACTTTTTTTAATCTAAACCGAAAACCGAAATCTTATTAAAAAAAGGGAAAAACAAAAGAAAATCATTGGAGACAAGAACCAAAACCAATGTAAAAAAACAAAACCAAAATAAAAGAAATCAAACTTATCTAAACTTGTATTTTTTATTCTACGCCACTTTATATTCCTTAACTTTAGATATGACCATAGTGAAATAATAATAAACTTTATCACGAGTATCAATGACCTGTAGGGTATTTTTGTTAACTTCTTTTATCGCCTAATATTTTTGTAAAATCTTTAAATCGGATTTCACTCTAACAGAAAAAGTTGTATTATTCAAATCCTTTTCAAAATTCGAAGGATTCATAGAAAACTTTGTCTGTTATAAGACAACCACTTAAAAATGTTAAAATTAATTGGTTTAACTTCTAGTTATTCTAGAATAAAAAAATTGATTAGTTTTATTTTTTATTAGACATGATTTTTTATATCTTATTATTACTTATTTTGTTTATTTAAGAAAATAATTTTTATATCTTAGTGCATATTCTGCATCAATTTTTCTCTTTTATGTTTATCTAAATAAGTGCTTCCCACATAGATCAAACTTCTATTTTGTATTTGTCATTGATTTCATCGTCCGAGTGTTGCGTTATTGTTACTCGTCATCTTGGTGTGTCATTTTTTATTTCTCCTCTTGTTGTGGTGCTCGTTTAGTTCAAACCAACAAATCCAGAGACGTGAGTGTTTCCGTGACTTTTATTGTCACATTTGTAGTCATTTTGGTGTTTTGTTCTATTAACTTGAGTACCGTGAGTTTGTTCGCAGATTCATCCTTTTCAATTTTAACAATGTTTAATTTGTGTTATTTTTGTTATAATCTATCAATTTCTATGAATAAATAACATTTTTAGTCAATAAAATCTTTTATTAGGATATGGTGAGAAAATATCATAAATACAATCTCATGTAAAATAAGATAAAAATAAACTACAAGATCTTTCGTGATCTTTAATTAAAAAAGAGAACATTAAATTATAACCGCCAGATTAAAACTTAAAGTTCAGATTATGTCATTAATTATAAAATCTCCCCTGAACTTTAAATTAAAAGAAAATAATCGTACGAAATCTTATAATTGATAACGTAATTTGAACTGTTAATTTTAATTTAGCGATTATTATTTGTTGGAACTTGTGTTGTGTGAATTGAAAAAAGTTCTGCATTGGAAAGAGTAGGCACTTTAAGAGAGCTTATAAGTGTGAACTTTACACATTGGGTTGGGCCCCAAGGGGTGCCCAATTTGTGAAAGGGAGAGCACAGACATAAACCGACCACCACGCACACACGCGCCACCCCTGTCTATCCGACCGGCTCAGCTCGGCCGGGCGGGCCCTGGGCTGTGTGGTGTAATTTATTTTTTCGAAAATATTTATTTCATTTTTTGTGTGTAGCTTGCTCCCTAAGTCTCCAACAGTCAGATCCTTAATTGTCTCGCAAGTTTTTACTGGTTAAATATAGCTGTTACACCAAACATGACCAGATACGTTGAACAGTGACCAGATACATTGAATTAGTTAGTTGTTGCGCTATTTCTTAGCCATTTGTTTTGGCTGTTGGGAATTCTTATCCAACGACTACGTGCTCTCCAAGTCAAACTCGCCTATAAATAGAGCGCTCCACGAACCATATAGAGTGGTTTCTTTTCTTAAGAGTGGTTTATGAACCATATAGAGTGGTTTAAAAACCATATTGACTAGTTTTTCAAACCATATAGAAGGTATTATCTCGAGCGAAATTTCACCGTGCAGTCATCTTAAAGAGAGCGACCTAATCCGCGACTCATCCCTGACTTCAAAATTGATTCATTTTCGCGAATGTCAATTCAAATAATAACAGAAAATAATTTTTTAATCTTTTATTTATTAAGTGTGAAAAGAAAAAATGTTGTTAAAAGATGACATTCAAGTGTTCACTGAAACAGCTGATCAGAAAGGAAGAGATAAAATAGCTAGAGAAATATTCCTATAGAAAGAGACTGATTTTCTCTATACTATTTATCAACGGAAAGAGAATGATTTTCTCTATACGGTCTTATGAAAAGAGAATGATTATCTCTATATTGTTTTTAATTCTACGGAAAGAGAATAATCATCTCTATAAGAAGGAATTTTTTAATTCATATTTTTTGTCAATTTGAAGTTGCATAAAATACTTTTTGTTCGAGTCTTTTGTTGTTGTTAGTGGTTAAAACTTAATGGTTAATAATTTTATATCATAGAATTGCTTTTTAATCTCATTAGCAATAATAGATTTTTTAAGAAGTTATATTTTTCACGATATATTGCAATATATAATATTGAAAATTGCAATATAACTTTCTAGCAAACCTTTCAAAAATTAAAATTGTAATTAGGCTTAAAAGAACAACAACTGGAATAGGACCCCCCAAATTTTCCATATTCTAAACTTTAACTACCGCCACCTAGAAATGATGCTGCTCCTCCATTTAATTGTTTCAACTGCGAGAGACTAGGTCATATGACACACAAGTGTAGGAACAGGCCAAGCTCTGCCCCGCAGGCTAACCCGACTGAATAGCAATTTGTTGCTATAATTTCTGAAATCAACATTGTTGGTGAATGCGAAGGTTGGTGGATGGTTATTGGCTTCGCTCGCTGTGATCATGCTATGTTTTGAACATACACTATTGCTGAAAATAAGAAAAGAATGTTGAGTTTGGTGAAATTTTTTTTTAACAATGATATTTTTTAAACATAGTGATTATTCCGTCCATCAGAAGTTTTGTTTACTATACTATTTTTCAAAATTATTTTGCTAAATGACTTAGGAAAAAAAATTGTGAACTTTGTAGTCAACCTAAAATAATCAAGACCTAGCTTAAATCAGTCAGTAATCAGGCCAAATGGATCGTTAACCTGAAATGGAAAACAATCTTTTATCACTTTTATTTATAATTGATTTGACTACATTGTAGTATACCTTTTGAAAAATAAAATGAAGTGCTTGACATATTCAAAGTTTTCCATAAAAGAATTTGAAAATCAATTAAGTTGAAAGGTTAAGGGCTTTCATAGCGCTTGAGGAACAAAATATGATTCCAATTAATCAAATGGAATTATACATGAAACAACTGCACCATATTTTTCTGAAATGAATGGTAAAGCAGAAAGAAAAGTAGAACTTTTATTGAATTGATTGTTGCTATTATGCTCAATTCTAGCGACGTATCTCTTTTGCGAAAATTTTTATAAATCGTTGGTTATGTTATTGGTAGATATGCTGAATCTAAAGAAATGAAAATTTTCCTTATGAGATTTTGAAGAACAAACAACCCAACTTGTCTTATTTTTTAATTTGGGATTGTTTGACTTAAGTCAGGATCCCGGATCTAAGAAGTTAAACTCGCTGGTAGAACCTATGAATGAGTATTCATTGGGTATGCAGTAAATAGCAAAGCATACATGTTTTATGACCTTAATGCAAAAGTGATCATAGATTAAAATGTCGTTGACTTCTTTGAAAGTAAATTCCCTTTTAAAGCAACAAATAGTGGGGGCGCTGAACTAGTCAAGTTTCTATGCCTAGGAATGTTGAAAACAACGAACAAAGGGAAATAGAACCTTGAAGAGGTAAGAAATCACAAGCTGCTAAAGAATAGAACCTATTATACGGTCCATATACTAGAGGAGGATCCACATTACATTTAAGAACCTTTGTCTTCATTGGATGTAGGTTTGTGGCAAGAAATCATAAAACAACGAGATGGATTCTCTAGAGTCTAACAAGACCTTGCACTTAGTTGACTTGCCTCCCGGTTTCAAACTAATAGGTTGTAAATGGATTTTTAAAATGAAACTAAAACATGATGGAACTGTTGATAAATACAAGGACCGCATTGTAGCCAAAGATTTTAGACAAAGAGAGAATATAGATTTCTTCGGCACATCTTCACCCGTTACTAGAATTACATCCATAAAGGTACTAATTGTAACACCCAAAGTAATGAAGTGTTACTTTGATTATTACATATGTTATTGCTATTCTAATGATTGATATGATTCATGTTTGTTTGAATTATTCTTAGATTAGAATTTCATTTGATTGAATATGACTTGGTTCTGTGGTTGATTCTATCAAAGTTTCTGGGTATTTCAGTGCTTTCATTAAGTTGCCTTTAGAATCTTGATTACACTGCTGGAGTTGTTGTTGCCTTTTATGTGAGTAATTTCCTCTAACTATTCATTAATTAAATTCAACTTTTTTTTGTTGATTTTGTGATTTGTAATCTTTAGAATATAACATTAAGGTTTAAAATATATACATGTAATTTTTTTGTGATACATGTATTTGCATGGCATCCGTTGTATCTGACAATACAGGCACTTTCTGATAACATACTAGAGGATATCAAGGTTATGTTTAGGAATTTCACACTCTATTGAATAACATCTAATCAAAAAAGTAAATTAATTTGAAATGCTGATATTTGAAATGTTTGCATCTACTTTAAACAACAAGAAATTTTGAAGGCAAAACAGCAATAGGATGGGAAGGTAATGCTATCAAATGTTTATATATATATATATATATATATATATATATATTGACATCATTAAGAAAAGGTCTCTGGTTTATGTCTATGCATCATTAAATAAAATGCTGTTACAAAGTCTTAGTAATTTGTGTGTTTTTAGTCAGTCCAAACAATGTAGGTCACATTTTTAATCTGAGAATCCTTCATGGGTGATAAAAGCTACTGGTTCAGAACTGTGATAGTATATGCAAACATTCTTTTCCCACTGTTGTTGTGATTGTTGTCTTGAATTGTTGATCCGAGCATGTAAATTGTTGGACTTGATGAAGGGTTTGAAACAGTTGAATTGAATATATGTTTATTGCGGGAAATGAAGTATTGATAAGTCTCATTTAATTGTGAATGAAAGAATACCATGATGTTTATCATTAGATATTTCCTGTTGGTTTAAATTTATTGTAGTAATGTGGTATTTTCAAGTCTAGATGTTTACATGAACTTGATGCTAATCTCATGTGATATTCGAGTATGTGCAATAAGAAAAGGTGGTTGGATTAAAGTTGGTATTGGAGAAGATTTTTGTTAAAACTGAAAGGAAATGATGCTGGGAATGTTGGTACAAGCAAAGAAAATAGTGTCACACAAAATGTACTTGGTGATGAATTTAATGTAACAGTGAACACTAGCAATAAGGCATGCCTTGTGGACAATATAGGAAGCACGAGTGAAGCACATGATGAGAGAGGAAATGGCAAACAGATAGTACAAGTCCCTCAGCACTATGGAGCAAGACGCGTTGGTGAATGGAGCAGCACAATTGCAAAGTTGTGATTTGGGAATCTTTTGGGATCATGTGATAACGGTTGCATTGCTGACATTTTCCTTTTCTTCTAGAATATTTCCTTAGTTTTCTTTATTGTGTAATCAAGCACATTGTGGTGCATTGTAGGCCTTAGTACTTGCTATATAATGTAGTACTTTCTTATCTCAAATCATCAATGAAATAGTATCTTCATTTGATCAAAATTTTTCATGAGCACCATGGCTCTTAGTTTTATATTCTTCCGCAGAGTTTAAGATGGTATCAGAGCTACAGCTCTGATTACATTGGTTGTTTCTTTCTTTTATTTTGTTCCTTCTATTTTTTTGCTTACCATCATGACTAAGAACAATAGCAGTGGCAGTGGCGCGGGTGGTACTCAACACCATACACCCAAAGATCCTGCACAGGATCAGTCCAGTCCATACTATGTTCATGCTAGTGATGGTCCCTCTACAGTTTCTGTTACACCTGTTTTGAGTGTGAATGGCTCAAATTATCATAGTTGGGCTGGTTCTATGAGAAGAGCTTTAGGGGGAAAGAACAAATTTGATTTTGTTGATGGTAGCATTCCTCCTCCTGATTATGCAGATTTGAACTACAAAGCTTGGTGTAGATGTAATATGCTTGTTCATTCTTGGATTATGAATTCAGTTTCTGAGTCAATAGGACAAAGCATAGTTTTCTTAGAAAATGCTATTGATGTTTGGAATGAACTTAGAGAAAGATTTTCACAAGGTGATCTTATAAGAATATCAGAATTGCAATGTGAAATTTACTCTCTAAAACAAGGCTCACTGTCTGTAACAGAGTTTTTCTCTGAATTGAAGGTTTTATGGGAAGAGTTAGAGTCATATATCCCTGAGCCTAGATGTGCTTGTCCTAGGAGATGTGTGTGTACGACTGGAATTGAACTTGCTCATAAACATCATGAATTGACTAAAGTGATTCGTTTCTTAACTGGCTTAAATGAGAATTTTGGCATGATAAGGTCACAAATCTTGCTGATGGAACCACTTCCTAAGATAAACAAAATATTCTCTATGGTGATTCAACATGAAAGACAGTTTTGTAATGTTGATGACACCAAAAATTTGGCTGCTAGTATTGATGCAAAGAAGGGACAGAATCGTTTCAACAAGGGAAATTTCTCTGGAAATTATGCAGGAAAAAACACAACCAGGGTATGTACTCACTGTGGCAAACTTGGTCACACTATTGAGACTTGTTACAAGAAGCATGGCTGGCCACCAAATTGGCAGAAGAGTGCCTCTCATGTTGCAAGTGAAGAGGGAGAAGATTCAAAAGAAGATGATGACTCCAAGTCAGTAGGAATCACAAAGGACCAATATGAGAAATTGGTGAATATGCTACAAGCTGCAACAGCTGCTCAAGGTAGTAACTCATCTCAAAAGTCAGTCAATATGGTTACTCATAGTCCCCTGCCATCATTTGAGACAAATTCAGGTATCATTTCCTTCATTTGTTCCTTGAGTTCCAGTAGCTTGGGTCTTTGGATTTTAGACTCAGGTGCTAGTGTTCATATATGTTCTTGTCTTAAACACTTTAAAAATTATGTGTCAATAAAACCAATCAGTGTCTCATTGCCTAATGGTCAGAAAGTGTATGCCAAGTTCAAGGGCACAGTCCAATTTTCATCTAAGTTGTATATCTCAAATGTCTTGTATATACCAGAATTCTCCTTAAATTTGATATCTGTTCAAAAATTGATGATTGACTTGAAAGTTCGTGTTCTATTTGATGTTCCTAAATGTGAAATACAGGATGTGAAAACCAAGGAGATGATTGGTTCGGGTATGATGATTGAAGGACTTGTGTATCTTGAAATTTCTGAAGAAAGTGAGGTTGCTGCTGCTGTCAACTCTGCTGTGACAGAAACAGAAACTCTACCAAACACTGCCTTATGGCATTTTAGGCTAGGACATCTCTCAAATCAAAGAATGAAATTAATGCATAGTAGTTTTCCTTCAATTCATGTTGATGAAGGATCTGTTTGTGACATATGTCACTTTGCTAGACAAAAGAAACTTTCATATAGCCTAAGTCCTAGTAGAGCTAGAAAGTGTTATGAATTGATTCATTTTGATATATGGGGACCCATTTCTACTGCTTCTATTCATGGTCATAGATATTTTCTGACTGCACTTGATGATTTTAGTAGATATACTTGGATTATTCTATTAAAATCTAAAAATGAAGTTGCTAATCATGTAATCAACCTAATAACCAACCTTGAGAACCAACATGAAGCCAAAGTCAAAATAGTAAGAACAGACAATGGACCAGAATTTCTCTTAACCAATTTTTACAACTCCAAAGGGATTGTTCATCAAACCACTTGTGTAGAAACACCTGAGCAAAATGGGAGGGTAGAAAGAAAGCATCAACACATTCTAAACATAGCTAGAGCCCTTTTGTTTCAAGCCAAAATACCTAAACATTATTGGTCATATGCTGTTCAACATGCCACCTATATTATCAATAGAGTACCTAGTCCTACATTGAAAAATAAGTCACCTTATTTCCTGCAAAGAGGTACAGAACCTGATCTTGAAAGTTTGAAAGTTTTTGGATGTCTTTGCTATGCCTCCACATTGCAAGCTCATAGGACAAAGCTTGAGCCTAGGGCAAGAAAATGTATTTTCCTAGGTTACAAGCAAGGTGTCAAAGGTGTTGTGTTGCTTGATTTGCACAACAAACAGTTATTTTTGTCTAAAAATGTCACTTTTCATGAGAACATTTTGCCTTATACTAATTCTCAACCTTTGTCCAAATGGAACTATTTCACTCCAAATAACACTGAAACTGAGCCACGAAGACTTGTCATTGATCCTACAAGTGAACCACCTCACATAACCACACAACCCTCTCCTTCATCAATTACTTCTCCTCCCTCTGATGCTGAAACACACACTGATAAACCAGAGATTGAGCCACAAACAGAAACTGAACCACAAACAGAAACTGAGCCACAAACAGAACCAAACATAGACACTGATACTGTCATAGTTAGAAGATCAACAAGAGAAAGACAGCAACCATCTCACTTATCATATTTCATATGCAACAGTCTTTCAAATCTACAATATTCCAAGCAATCTTCTCAAGGTATTAGCTATCCTATTTCTCATTTTCATTCCTTTTCTGCTTTATCTGAGTCACAACAGATTTTTTCCTTGTCCTTAACTTCTATTGTTGAGCCCCAAAGTTATGATGAGGCATGTAAGAATGAATGTTGGAATGAGGCCATGAAAAATGAACTGGATGCCTTGAGACTCAATGAAACTTGGGAAATTGTAAATTTGCCACCTAATGTGAAGCCAATTGGAAACAAGTGGGTATATAAGATTAAGCACAAAGCTGATGGCACAATTGAGAGATATAAAGCTAGATTGGTTGCTAAAGGTTATAATCAAGTTGAAGGGATAGATTATTTTGACACTTTCAGCCCTGTTGCCAAACTCACCACAATCAGAGTTTTATTAGCAGTTGCTTCAATGAAACAGTGGCATTTACACCAGCTAGATGTGAATAATGCTTTCTTGCATGGAGAACTTCAAGAAGATGTGTATATGGAAGTGCCCAAGGGTGTTAACAGTCAACCAAATCAAGTGTGCAAATTGAAGAAGTCCTTATATGGTCTCAAACAAGCAAGTAGAAAGTGGTATGAAAAATTAACAAACTTGTTGATATCTGAAGGATATAAGCAATCTTGTTCAGATCATTCATTGTTTACTCTTGACAAGAATGGTGAATTCACAGCTCTTTTAGTATATGTTGATGATGTGATCTTGGCTGGGAACTCATTGAATGAGTTTAAAAGAATCAAACATATTCTGAACAATGCCTTCAAGATTAAGGATTTGGGAACTTTAAAGTATTTTCTTGGGCTAGAAGTATCTCACTCAAAGGCTGGAATTAGCATTTGTCAAAGGAAGTATTGTCTAGATTTGTTACAAGAAACTGGACAACTAGCCTCAAAACCAATGTCCACTCCTATGGATTGCGACTCAAAGTTACACCAAGATGATGGTGAGAAATTTACAGATGTTACACTGTACAGAAGGTTAATAGGCAAGTTGTTGTACTTAACTAATACAAGACCAGATATAACATTTGCAGTACAGCAACGAAGTCAATTTGTAAATGCACCATCTGTCATTCATTTCAATGCAACATGTAGAGTGCTGAAATATCTGAAAGGTGCTGCTGGAAGAGGTCTTCTTTTTCCTAGAGACTCCATCCTTCAATTACTTGGTTTTTCTGATGCAAATTGGGCCAATTGCATTGACACTAGGAAGTCTGTAACAGGATATTGTTTCTTTCTTGGCTCCTCTCTTGTCTCATGGAGAACCAAGAAACAACAAACTGTCTCAAGGTCATCATCAGAAGCAGAATACAGAGCTTTATCCACTGCTACTTGTGAGTTACAATGGCTTCTTTTCTTGCTTGCAGATTTAAATGTAACATGTGAGAGGCTGCCAGCTCTTTATTGCGATAATCAAAGTGCAATGCATATTGCAGCCAACCCTGTGTTTCATGAAAGAACCAAACATTTGGAGATAGATTGTCACTTTGTGAGGGAGAAATTACAATCTGGTATGATGAAATTGCTGCCTATCTCTTCAAAAGCTCAATTGGCAGATTTTTTTACAAAAGCCTTAGCACCTACACCTTTCTCTGCTTTTATTTCCAAGCTTGGAATGATAAATATTTATCATGGTCCAGCTTGTGAGGGGCTGTTAAAATTGAAAGGAAATGATGCTGGGAATGTTGGTACAAGCAAAGGAAATAGTGTCACACAAAATGTACTTGGTGATGAATTTAATGTAACAGTGAACACTAGCAATAAGGCATGCCTTGTGGACAATATAGGAAGCACGAGTGAAGCACATGATGAGAGAGGAAATGGCAAACAGATAGTACAAGTCCCTCAGCACTATGGAGCAAGACGCGTTGGTGAATGGAGCAGCACAATTGCAAAGTTGTGATTTGGGAATCTTTTGGGATCATGTGATAACGGTTGCATTGCTGACATTTTCCTTTTCTTCTAGAATATTTCCTTAGTTTTCTTTATTGTGTAATCAAGCACATTGTGGTGCATTGTAGGCCTTAGTACTTGCTATATAATGTAGTACTTTCTTATCTCAAATCATCAATGAAATAGTATCTTCATTTGATCAAAATTTTTCATGAGCACCATGGCTCTTAGTTTTATATTCTTCCGCAGAGTTTAAGAATTTTGGACCAAATGGAAGAAGAAAAGCCCTTTCAAAATGAAATTCCTAATTTGATTTCTACCTTTGGGATGCATTTGTTTTCAATAAGGGTAACCTACAAGTTTCCGCATCATCATTGATATTAGAATGGTGAACTACATCTTAAGTAAAACTTATGAATATATTTCGCTATGTCTCTTAAGTTGGAGTGAGTCCCTTACCCATTTGTTTCTTGAATTGCTTTGATGCTTGAAAGGAAAAGGTGATGCTTGATAATTAATATATGAATTCTACTAGTTTCGTTATTCTAGGATAGGTAAGACTTGATCAATTTTGAGGACAAATTTTTTTAAGTTGGGGTGTATTGTAACATCCCCAATTTTGGCTAATTTTAATTACTGAAATTAGCAAGTATTTTTATTTAAGTGATTGTTAATTTAAGTATTTGAGCATACTTGAATATATGATAGCAAATTAAATTTGTTAAACAATGTGAAGTTGTGCATTATTGATTGAATATATGATTAGAAATGGGTTTAAGTGGGAGTGTGAGTGTAGGGGTAAAACAGTCATTTTGCCCTTGTTTTTAATTAAACCCTTAGCTTGAGGCATTTAGTGTCTCTCCTCCATTTCACCATACACAAAAACACTTGCCAACACACTCATTATACACACACACATACTCAAAAACAGAAAATTAGAGGGTTAGAGAGAGAGAGAGAGAGAGAGAGAGAAGAAACCGTGAGAGAAAGGTAGAGAAGAGAGAGTTGGATAAAACCTCACCATCATCAACCATAATCAGTTCATCATCTTTCTTTCTCCAATTTCTGAAACTAGAGCAAGAGAAGTCTTCCATTCTACCTCCTTTTGAACTCCATTTCGAAAACAACACATTGGGGATGTTTGGGTTTGAATTCTAGCTTGCATGTGAGTGGAAAGGAACTTTAAGGGTGGTTGATAGCATTGCATGTCATTTTGGAGAGCTTGTTAGCAAGATTGTGAAGCTACATTATGTCTAGGAGCTGTTTGGAGAAGATATAGGAGCTGATTTTCGAAGTTCGGTGGCAAAGGGTTTTTGGGTGTTCAAATTGCTACACTTGTTTGCTTGATTTTGGGTCTTGAGCTCTATCTCTTTCTTGTGTCACTACAACAAAAAAGACTTTTACCGACAATGAAAATTGATTTTAGCGGTAATAGAAATGGGCACCAAAGGTTTTACCAGCAATTATTTAATGGTCGTTGTATGTTGTATCCAGGGTCGCTAAAAGCTTTTTCGACCATTGGAACAAATGCTGGTAAAGGGTGATTTTATTGCCGCTAAAACCTAGAGAGCCTTTAGTGGCAGTTTTTATTGCCGCTAAATGTTGTTTTAGGGAAAAAAAATTAAAAGCTTTCACCAAAAAAGCTATATACATTTGTCATGCAATGTCTCTAGAATAATTGATTATCAATAGTCAGTAATCAAAATTACATGATAACTAAAGAAACTGATATGCAATCCCAAAATTACCTGTGAGAACCTAAGAAGATAGTCAAATGAATTCTGCTGAATGCAATCCTCAAACAACTAGATAAACTTGATTAGAATTCTTAAAACACTTCTTTACAATTTTATTGCTTAGCAAAGGAAAAACCATCTTGTCTTTAAGAAATTCAAATCAAAATTATATTAACATTTTTACCGATTAAATAAAACAAATAGAAGCTAATGGGAACAAATATTAATTTCCTCATCAAGAAACGACATTTGACAGCTCAGAAATGGTTGTGCTAATGGGAATCTCACTTGACAAACTAAAAGAGTGGTGAAAGCAATTGGGCTTCAACATGCCTTTGTAATACATAATCCTAGTCAGCTCTGGCCAACTAAAGCAAAGTGAAGAAACATATCACTTGTATAGCACAATTTTTTGTTCCAACCATGCCATCAGATATAACAACTAAATGAGGTTGATAAACTACCAAATTTAACAATCGATAATATGAGAGAGCAAGAACCAGCTACACAAAAGAAGTAGGATATTTTACCTGCTAATCTCCCCCACAACCAATCGAAGGTTACCTGATAAAAATAATGTGTAAAGTAATGACAAGATCATGTAGTATATAAACCTTATTAGTAATGTTTGTTATTTGCACTACATTTCTCATGAAAAGCTTCTTAGAACATGCCTCTGAGCATTGTGCTTCTGAACACTTTCACCAGATCACCGCTATTCTCTATTCTACATTTCTCTTGAAGCCACTGCGTGAAACAAGCTAACTCGCCCCTAGCGCATCACACTTCATCTCCCAACAGTTTACCCCACCAATTAGATTTCTTCCATGAACTAAAGACGTATTCAACAAAAAAGAAAATGCTGAACTTGCAAAGATGCACAATTAAGGAAAGCAAAACAGAGGTCCTAGCACTTTGGCTTTTATCACACTCAGATCCAACATAGAACTACTTTGTGATACTTAACTTTCCAAGCAGATCTATTAACTATATATTTTGATTGGAGGTTCTAAATAATTTGTCGAATGATAATCACCCTTCACTTGTATAACCAAAATCACATTTAGACATAAGATGAATGTGCAATAATGTTTTGAATGTTTGTTAGAATATAACAACCAAGGTCTCAGAATATAACAGAATAAGAATTAAAAAACTTACTTGCACCAAATCTCACCTTCCAAAACCAAGCCAATACTCTAAAGTAATAATTCACATGAGACAAAAGAACAAACCTTTTATCAAGGATGCTAACCATCCACTCCAATTTTCAGTTCACATGTTTGCCTTTGTATTAGAGTTTGGTGTGAATTGATCACAGTAAAATCCATTGCATGTACTGGATTTTAAACTCTCAAATTTAGCAAGTACACCTAAGGATATGAAAAAGCACAACTTAATAACTACCAAATTTGACTCTCAACTCATCATATCATCGAGAATTATTGTTGGGCAAGAATACACATATCACTTTAAAAACCTCTCATGCAGTGGACAAATTTTGCAAACATGCTTCTCAAATGAAAAGAAATGATCATATCAACATATAAGATGTATAGAAACATACTGAGTCCATGACAGTAAAATTGGAAAGGAAGCAGCTCGCCTTCTTGTTTCATGTGACACTTCTGTCTTGTTCCCTAAGCTCCTACCAAATAGCAGGTGGCAACCAGTTTAGTATATAGACTTCTCAACAAACATGGATGACATGTTTTTTTTTGCAGCATATCAACAATATATGAAATCTCCATCAAGTTAAATAATAATAATAATACTGATAATAAAGTGGAATCCTGGTTAAATATGGTGAAAAAATCCATAAGAAAATAGAAAAATTGTCATGGGTTCGGCCATTCCAGTATCGGAACCAGTATCGGAACCTAATCGTCATGAGAGAACCGGAATAAGATTAGGATTTCAAAACCTAATTGTTACCTCATCTTGAAGAATTTTGTGAAGAACAAAAATGGAGAAAGAAGACAGAAAATTAACAGAGAGAAAGAGAGCGTGAATGCGAAAGAATGAAAATTTTTCGCGTAAGTTTGAAATGAGAAGGTGAAGGCGAGAATGAAAAATTGTAGAGAGAATAAATTTTTGTCGTAAATGAACTACCTATAACCGACTAATAGTAATTAGTCAAAATTTCTTTACTTTTTAAAGATAATTAGTGGCAATAAGAATGTGATGAAAATCGCACACACTACAATGAGCTTTTTGTTGTAGTGTGTGCGATTTTCATCACATTCGGTGAGTTCTACTCGTTTAAGGTTTTATGTTTATGTTTGATTTGTTGCATGTCATCGAAATGAGTTTTCGTTTTCTTTTTCGTAAAATTTTGAGTCACAAACAGTTATTTTCGCAATTATAAACTTTGGTGTTTTGAACTCTCCTTGATTGGTGATTACATGTTTGATGTTGTTATTGTGATTGTTGGACTGATTGTTGTGCTGATAATATCTGTTTTGATGTTTGGATTGAGTTTGGAAAAGGAAGAAATCGAATCGAATTGAGAACCGGAATGAAATTCAGCAAAACAGGCACTCTGTTACTGTCACACGGTCTGTGTGAGCTCACACGGGTGTCCATGTTAGTTTCGGTTTGGGCAGTTCTGCAAACCAGCTGACATGACCCATGTTGTTCCACACTGGCACCCGTGTCATCATCAGTTTTGCCACTTATTTTTCACTATTTTTCCACCGTTTCGATCTCAAACCAATTGTTTTTCATTCCTAATCCTTTCCTCAACTTATATATGATAAAAGAACCGTAAGACATAGAAAATGTTTTTGATTGAGACGATTACATCGAATTGTTTTGAGGTTATGCAAGTTTAATAAAACCGCAAGCGACTGAATTGACTGTTTATACAATATTATTTCACAGACATGGATATATTTATATATATTATTTCACAGACGCGAATATATTTATATATATAATTTCACAGACATGGATTGGGTGACGCGAATATATTTATATATATAATCCCTGCTTCTCTGTAAAACAATCAACATATAAAGAGTGAGATACATATCTTAGTGAATTCTACTGTGACCCCTTATCATGTCTCTCGGTTCATTTATTACTTGTCAATCAATCGTAGCCCAAAAGGAAACTACGTGCATAAAACTTGTCCTGGGGCTCATGACTTTCCCTGTAAGTATGTATCACTGTAAACCCCTTCTGAACTTATCATGAGTGAATTTAATGATAAATGTGTGGACAGTCTTTTGCCTAACCTTACTAATAGCAAGTATCTACATATAAGATTGAGTCTTATTTATAGGGTGTAGATTGACAAGTGAATGAACAATCATAAGAGGCCACTAAAGGGAGTAATGAGAAGAAGAAGAAGAAAGAAAGATAGTGGACATGCACTAATATAATGCATAACAAATTATTAAGAACCTTAAATTTTTTTAGAATTTAATATAATAATGTACAATAAATAAATATTTAAATTAGGCTAAATGGCATATTTGTTCAAATATTTTTGACCAAAGTTTTACCTTGGTCATTTATCTTTCATATATGTGTCTGTTTGGTCATTTATCTTTTTTTTCTCACTTTGATCTTTTATCTTTCATATCTGTTTCCTTTTGGTCATATAAAACAGAAACGCAGAAAAATGAAGAATGGTATGAATATGTTCAAGAACACTTTGATTTTTGGTTTCTTGAATAACTCCTGCAATACGCGACCAAATTGAATGAAACTGGACTCTAACTTGAATTAAAATTTGCAAAGAATTCAATGGAACGAAAATTAAGTTCAAAAAAGTGGTTTTGCGTCAAATCACTTCTAGAAACGAAATATTGAATTTGAAGTTTAAAATATCTTCAACCTCAACAATGGTGAATTTGCTATAGAGCAACAAATTGAATGATTATTGAGCCTAAAATGCTCGAAAATCAATAAGGAATCAGAATATGGCAAGCATTTTGTTTAGAAAAACACTGAAATGCAAAATATAGTGAAGAACCAATTTACATCTACAAATCGTGTTTTACCTCTTATTTTCTCATTTCTCAACCAATTTGTGTCAAGCCAGTTGCATTCAACTCGTATTGAGTGAAGAGATTGAACTATAGTGAAAGGTTTCAACAAAATCGATGCGAATTCAAGTTTCTGTGTACACTGAAGCTTTCATTCGTTTTTTTATTTTTCACATTGTTCTATTTTTCATTCGCGTTTCTATTTTCACATTGTTGTTAAACTATAGCAAAAGGTTGCAACAAAATCGATACATATATTATATATTTTTCGAAAGATGCATATTAAATAACATAAATATAATATTTTTAATATTTTTTAAAGTAAATAAAAATTTTAAAATTCGTACAACAACATTAAAGAACATGACTATTAGGGATGTTGTATCAATCAGGAAGACTAAAAAGAAAATCACTAAAAGAAAGGTAATAGAGATTATATCTAAATTATATAGGATAATATGTTAACACAAAAGTAATATGTAGTCCCTCTTTAATAAAATTTTATTCTTTATTTATTATTATCATCCGTACATAATGATTGTATCAATATATACTCCATTACTCGATTTAAGAGTCCACAAAGTCCTACTATATAGCAGAAGGAGCTCTCGCAGTAATACACCAACACCGTCCAATTTGACATCTTGGAAGCTGCCCAGGTAGACAACGTTTTTCACAATCTCCATTTGACTTACAAGGTGGAACATTTCCATCAAGTCCCATAGCAGAAGAAGGGGAGATACACCAACATGCTCCCCAATCACAAAATGGATTAGAACAGTGTAGTTTTTCCTTAAAAGGTCGCCAAAGTGAAACACCACCAGATTCTGCATGCACAAGCAATACAATTGAACATAAAGTTAATTTAGTGTGTAAAATATGAAGGATTAATGGTAAACGAGTTTAAGTGGAATAATAAAAAAATGATGCACAAGAAATTCACTTAATTTACTAGTTGGTTTCAAACCTGATGCAAGAATTAAGAAAACCAAAAAAATTGTCAGTTTGAGAGCAGAAAACCTTGTAGCGTCCATTGTGTTATGTACTTGTGTGCATAAAACATGTTCTACATACATGTGTTTATATAGGCAAATGATAAGGTAACACCTTAACTGTATTATTATTTTCAATCAATGCATTAAATGTAAAATAAATATTACTACTCCTTTCGTTTTCGTATATAAGCAAAAAATTTACTTAGTCAAGTTACCAAATATAAGCAAGTTAAAGTCTTTTTTAGTTAATGTACCAGATTTCCCCAACTTTTCTCTTTTCTCAATGCAAGTAACTTTGTTTTCTAAACTTTTTCTTTTTTCACGGTGTTTAAGAAGAGCTGATAGGTGTAATTAGGAAACATACTTCTTTTTTAACTTTTTATAAGGGGCGTGTGTAACCGTCTTTTGCTTATAAACGAAAACGGAGACAAGTCAAATCAATATATTGATAATTCATATATTTATAAGGAAAATATTTATATATGACATAGTGTTTTTTATTCTTTTACGTATACAATAATTTACAGCTTTTGTTTACAAATTGGTTTGGTGAAAAGTTTGGTCATAACTCTATTGAGAAAATATTACCTCAGCTTTATTTTATAATAGAAAAATAACTTTTTAGGTTCATTAAAAAAATGATGTATTTAGTCTATTATAATATAGACTAGATATATCATTTTTTCAATAACCATAAAAAGTGTTTCTCTCTTAAAAGTTATCTAGAGTAGTACTATTTAAAGACTTTAAAATTTATTCCTACATAAAACAATACACTTAAAACTAAAGGTGTTTGTAGCTAAATAAAAATACAACCACACGAAAAAAATAAATGATTTAAATTTAGATATCAGAATAACCAATTTAATAAATGACACTGTCAATTTTATAAATAATTGCAATAAAATAAGGTGATTTTATATTGCAATTTTATATATATTATATTTGTTAACGTTACTTTTTTCCTTTACTGCCGTTCATCTAAAATTCTAATCACCATCATTGGTTAAAAAGAAAATTCAGAATTTTCAGTTCCACCATACTTTCCTAAGACGTTGGATGGGTCCAGTTTGTTTTAAACTCAACGTATAAATATGTATTGTTGTTTACGGATTTTTGATTACAAATATTTTTAAAAATTTGTGACATCCTTTTTATTGGGAAGAAAATAAAATATTATTATATTTTATGACATTCTTTTATTTACAATCTTCTAATCCTCTGTATCGTTTGATGGTTTATCAAAATCAATTATTATTTTTTTGGCTAAAAAGAAATTAATTAGCATTTGCAAATTAATTAATATTCTTTTGTCTATAAAGAAAATAATTAATATATGCAAGACTAATTTAATTATTTTATTTGCTAATAAATTGATATTTTTATTGTCTATTTTATCAAATTTAAAATTTAATTTTAAGTTGACAACCATTTTGAATTTTACATCTAAAATCACTTTTGGTCTAATTTATCCAAACAACAAATATTGGTGAAAATCACTTTTCGGTAAATGTAACCAAACGAAAATCACGTTACATTCAACTCACTTTTAACTAAACTCAATTCTGAAACTCAATTCTCATCACAGCAGAACCAAACACACACTTAAAAGTGGCAACTGTACATTTGCTGACTAGATAATAATTGATGTATAATATCATACAAAAAGTTTCTATAGTGTTGTATTCTGTCAATTTTAAATACGTTGAACGAACTTAATTTCTTTAAGATTAATATTCCACACCATAGAATAGCGAGAAAACTTTATCCTTGACACTTCACATTACTTAGGGACCTTTATTTTCAAATCCCAATTTCCACTACAAATGGAAAATAATTGAATGCATAAAAACGAATTATGTTTTAGATATGAACATTGCAAATAAGAAAACGCAAAAGTATCCGAGGTAAATATAAAATAGTAAGCAGAATATTGAGTTTAATTTGTTGGTCTGTATTTGTCGTACAAGAACAAAAATAACATTTTATCCTTTGCATATAAATTAAAAGTATCTGGCCAGTAAGCAGAATAAAATGTTATTATCGACGGAGTTCCTCGTCGGTAATTAGCAGTTTCTTGTAGTCCTTTTATAATTTAGTTTTAAAAAACCAATAATAATAGAATGAATTTATATATATATATATATATATATATAGTTAGTTTAATTTGTTGGTCTGTATAGACTGTATTCGTTGTACAAAAATTAAATTTTATTCTTTGCATATAAATCAAAAGCATATGGTAATTAGAATAAAATGTTAAAAAAATTAACTTTTAAATCGATTTGTAGAGCAACCATGAAAGTAACATGTAATACTTCTTTATTAACCTTTTATTTTCATAATTATTATAATTCGTACACGATGATTGTATCAAATTACTCCATTATTTAGTTTAATATCCATCAAGCCCTCTATATAGGAGAAGCTGGTGGGATATCAAAACACCAACACCGCCCATTTTGACATTTTGCAGTCTGACTAGGTTTACAATTTTTTACACAATTTCCATCTGCTTTACAAGGTGGAACATTTCCATCAAGGCCCATAGGAGAAGGTGGTGGGACAGTATAACACCAACACACCCCATTTTGACATCTTGAAATCTGACCAGGTTTACAATATTTTACACAATTTCCATCTGCCTTACAAGGTGGAACATTTTCATCAAGGCCCATACCAGAATCTGCATGCACAAGCAATACAATTGGATATAAAGTTAATTTAGTGTGTAAAATATGAAGGATTAATGGTAAACAAGTTTGAAGTGGAAAAATCAAAAAATGATGAACAAAAAATTCAATTAATTTACTAGTTGTTTTCAAACCTGATGCAAGAATTAAGAAAACCAACAAAATTGTCAGTTTGAGAGCAGAAATGTTTATCGTGTCCATTGTGTTACTTGTGTACCTAAAACATGTTCTACATACGTGTATTTATATAGGCAAATGGTGAGGCAACACCTTGACCATATTATTATTTTCAATTGATTCATTAAATGTAAATACTATATTTTTTATTCAAGTCAAACAAACATATAAATAATTCATATTTTGATAAGGAAAATATTTATGAGTATGTTAATTTTAATAAAAAAAACATTGATATCATATTTTGTATATAATTTATTAAGTTAGTCGTCTTTTGAATTTAAAAATACATATTATTATTAATTACTCTTGAGTTGGTATTTTATTTTTGTGAAAATTATTTTATATCCAAGTGAGGTTATGAAATATAAAGTCACAACTTAGAAATCAAATTTTGGTCGAGAGACCAGGTTATGATTTCTTTGTGGGAATTGAGTATGAGAGTTTGCCTTCCTCTTGTTTGAATTGCCATGCTATTGGTCATGCTACAGGTAATTGTACTAGAAGGATGTGGTCTGATATTGATCTTAACAAGGAGCAACATGTTCCAGAATATGTAGTTAAGCCAAAAATTGTTTCTAAATATATTCTTGAGGTGAAGGATATGATTCAGTATATAATTAAAGGCAATAATGTGGTTGAAGATTCAGTGATTAACATGTCAGATGGGAGCCCGAAACCTAATGGAATTAGAGAGGAGCTGTGCTTCAGATGTGACGGTAAGAAAATGTCATCTGTTGTTATGAGAACACGGGAGACATCCTTGCACTCCATTTAGAAGTTGACTAATGCTTCTACATCTAGCACAAGGGCACCAGGTGAAAACAAAATCGTTCAAATCTCTCCTACCTCTGATATTATTAGTGGTTGTAATATTGAAACTCTTGTCGTTCATTCTAACGCCAACATGATCAATGATATTATTGCTAGTCGGTGTTGGAGTGATTCTATTGACTCATCCTCCACTCAACCTCCCACTACCAGACTAAATGCCTTAGAGTCTGATGCTACTTCTAATCTAGTGGTAGCAGCTAGCATGAGAATATTAGGAAAGTTTAGGGGTGATGTGTTAGATGATGTTGTTGGTCCTATGACTACCAATACCCAATGAACACTTGCGCAATATGATAAGTTTGCACTAGTGGTGTCCAAGACCCAAAAAAAGAAAACTCGGCATAAAAAGAAATTGGTCCAAAAAATGGTAGGCTATAATACCCGTTCAAAGATAAATTTTGTCTGTCTCTTTTTTATCCGACTAGTGCAAGTTAGTCATTCAGCAAAAATAGAATTTGGTCTTTATAATTGTATGCTATAACTCTTGTTTAATAACAACTTTTGCCTGTCCTCATTTAACTAACTATTTTAAGTTAATACTTTTTCAATTGTCTCTAGGATGAAGTGTTTTAGGGGGCTTTGTCAGGATCTCCCTATTATTGCTTTGACTTTATTTTCTTGCCATGTGTATTGGTCTAGTCCCCATTTGAGCTTTCTTCGATCTGTCATCTTTCTTTTTTCTCATTTTTAATAAATTCAGGGGGTAGTTCTCGTATAACTTCTTGATGTTGTCTTATATCAGAAGGTTTTAACGAGGCTTTATTTCTCTTTTTGCTTAAAAAATTATTTTATAGATCTTGTGAAAATCTATTTTATAGCCAATTAAGTGAGGTGATGATATAAAAACTCACAAACTTTGTATCTTAGTTGTATTTTATATATCAAAAAGATGTATGTCGTGAATTATAAAAAAGTGAGAGGACATTTTACATTGTCATTATAGAGCACCGTTAAATATAAATTTTTCACAAAATAAAAAATATAATTTGTTTAGTTCCTAGTTTTTTTGGGTCCTTAGTTTAGTTTTTAGTTATTCAAAGATAAAAACAATAAACTAATTATGTTAATTGTTACACATGGGTTTTTATATCTTAATATTTGTTACTTAACAAAAACGTTCATCTTAATATAGTGAGAAAACACCATAAATATTCTAATGTAAAATAGAATACCATAAATCTGATATACAACCTCAATATTTTTTTGTTATAATGTTTGACAACCTCAATATTCCGTGAACCTCAATATTGGGTCCTTGTGTTTTTGTAGGAACCTCAACAACATTGATCTTGCCTCGGCCACACAAAAAAAAAGGTGAACCACACAAGTAGAACGGGACCCTTCCCAAAAAGGTAGTTTAGTTGGTGAGTTAAGGGACATGAAGAAGTTGCAAGAATGAGGTTTTGGGTTCAAGCTTAAGCTATTCTCAAATGATATCGAGGGATGAGTGAGTTTGGCGTCTACGAGCAATTGGAGATTCTCCGCAAAAGGATGAATGTTGAAGAGTACATTCAGAAGTTTGAGAATGTCACAACCTAAATGAAGCAATTACGTGAGGAGAAATAATTTGGCCACTTCCATGCACGAAAGATCGAGATCAGTGAGATCGATAGAGTGGTTTTTAAAAGGATTGAGAATTGCAGTGTCTTCGAAGTTGAGTTGTGGGATGTTTTGGAAGACTTGAATTTATATTGTGACAGAGGAATCTCTAGACTCGTGGTTCATGTTGACGCTGAAGCAGCTCCTCGTAATATTTTTAGTAATATGGTTGAGTGTGTTGTGGCAGGAAGCATTGTTAGTGATCCAGATGCTCGTTCAATTACTTTGGGAGGTTCCTGTTGTACATGTGTATCGTGAAATTAATTCGTGTGCGGATGCTCTTGCTAGTATTGTTTGTTCTCAAGTTGAGGCTTTAAATTTTGTTTGAGGAATGCCCTACTTATCTTGGGCCTTTGTTGCTTGTCGATAGCGTGGGAATTTCTATTCCAATAGTGTAGTCAGTTAGTTGTCTTTATCTGTTTGGGCTTCTCCCCCTTTTTCTACTATACAAAAAGAAGAGGAGATTAAGCGGAGAGTTTAAAGTTTGAGCATGTTAATTAGAACCAATATTACATTTTCGCTTGTTGAATTTGACAATGGTGATGGAAAAGAAGTTGCAAGGAAGAGGATTAGTTTTTGATGCTTAAAACCCACTCAAGAAGAGACAAAACACTCAACAATGCCATTTGTGATAATTATAAATTTTCAGACTTGGGTGTTGTGGATTTTAATTCAAAATAATTTTCTACAGTTGCCTTGATTATTAGCGTTTGGCTTTTCCCACATCCCCTTCTACTAACCTCACATCCCCAAACCCTGTGAAATGACCAATATGCCATTAATGAGGCGCGCTATTTTCACCGATTCTGTTAGGGTCGTCCGAATTTATTTGGCCTAAGGCAACGGGTATTTTTTGAGACACACCCCTCTTTTACATCTTTTACATTATTCGATTGACTTCAACCGAAATATTTCGGCAGGGCTCAACCGAATCTTCATCCTTTGTGCAGTTGTATTGTAAAACTTTTACTAGGCTATTGGGATAACAATTGACACTGAAAGGCATAATTAAGAGGCATAATAGGCATAGTCCAGCCTCTTCATAATTGCTTAGAACTGGAAATATAATTGGCACTATCCAGTTGCTTATTGGAACTGGAAATTGTCGACCCTTTCCAATTGCTTATTGGAACTGGAAATTGTCCTCTTTGTCCGTTTATAAAAAAAGCTCTTATGTGTCAAAAAAAAAAAGCTCTTATGATTGCTATGCCAAATTATTTAAATTCTACTCCTGATTTACATCCAATAAGCATAAGCAAACTACCGTGCATGGACACTTGAGGAGTTATCCTTAACTACGACTATTATTTACTCATTTGGAATCTGAATGGTAGGAAAATGCACGTCAGTAAGAAAATGCACTATTCGGTTGAGGTCAACCGAAATTTTTCGGGAGGCCTCAACCGAATTCACTCGTCCTTCGTGGGGGTGTTTTTAATTTAAGTTTTGGGGATTTAGGGGCTTTGGGGGTGTGGGCTGAATAGCAAGCAATAAGCATGAGCCGATTATTATGCTTTTAAAAGTTGTCGGAAAATGTGGACTTTATTTTTGGCCCATGCTTTTCCCAACCCCTCCTACTCACTTCGGAAAATTGGTTAAGTAGGAAAAGGATCCTAAAGTATGTCATGGTGGATACCACATTTTGAACAAACATTGTTGCTCTTCTGTTTGCTAAATGTAAGTGTTTACCTTGGATTTTGGTAAACACCGCTAGTTTGAAATTGCTTCTATTTGCAGGATCAACTAGAAAATCCTAAGACCATTTGTGTTAAAGTTTTTCCCAGAATTATATGTGTTCTTGCAGTTTAAAAGTAAAAAGAAGAAGATAACCGTCGATCTCGCGCGAAACCGTCGGATTTCCTCAATGAGGGAGAATAAAACAAAAAAAAATTGCATAAAAGCAAAGAAGAAAACAAATTAAAATTGCATTAATTGTAAAGAAAGTTGGTGCACAGATCATAAATTCTTCTCTTGGCTCGTTTTCTCTGTAATGTGTTGGAAGTTAGAGCGTGAGAATTCTGTAATGAGATTGTGACCCCTTTTTCCTATGAGAAACTCCTATTTATATGAGGAGGGAAAACGCTAAAACTAACTAACTGTAGAGAGAATTTAAAAAAAAAGGAAACTGCTACAGCCTTCAATTAGGATAACTACCAAAGCTTCGACAACGAGCACTTGCTTTTGACTTGCTATTGAATTCAATTTTCTTCTCGTCGAAATATCACCCTTCAAATCTAGTTAAGTCTGAAGCTTTGTCGAATTTGCTTTCTGATACAGCTCTTCTGTGTTAAAACCAACACCTTCTTCTAAGAAAACCAAAGTCAAACCGTGTTGACTGCATTTAATTTAGCCTGTCGAAATTACAGGCTAACAAATTGCCCCCCCAAAAATGTCTTTTTCGACAGAGACTATGTGAATGGCAGAAAAAGAACATTTTTGAAAACCCTTTTCAACTGCTCTGATGACGTCACTTGCATCACGTTGCAGAGTGATACGACGTTTCAGTGAAAAACAGCTTTTGGAGCCTCCGTTGTAAAGTTAGTGGGCCACGTTTCACCCTGAAACTCCCCACTACTCTTTGCGAGTAACTGCTCCATTAAGAGGGAAACTCAAGAGTTTTCAGCCTTTTCATTTCAAACAGCTATAAAAACCATCGCTTCTCCTTTATTTCACTCTTTCTGAAACCTTTGTAACCCTTTTTTTCCCCTTCTTCGCGAGAACACTTGTGCTCACTAAACTCAGAAAACTAAACCTTCATCAACATCCTTCGTTGTTCATCAATGGCATCTTCTTCTCGTCCTCGATCCCCCTCAACCATTGCAGGTAAGCAACCAATCCTTGCAGAACCTGTCCAAAACCCAACACCTGAACCACCTTCACATACTCATTCATCTGGAAAACACCTCTGTGTTGCTGAACCTGATCTTGATGATCCACGTGCTCCAAGTTGGAGATCACAAGTGATTATTCCTGGTCCCATTGATCACACTCATGCTTTTCTCGGTCCCATTCCTGAGTTTCTTCCAGAACCACCAAAAATCCAAGAAATCTTCCCTAGTTACCATCATTATAGCCCTAGAATCTTTGACAAAGCTCCTTACGAAATGGGTTTCATGGCTACACGGGTTTTCAGATATGGACCTCAACAAGATAGAGTCAAAGAAAGGGGATTTCTGGAAAACTCAAAGTATTTTCGACCTGATTCAATTGTCGAGATATGGTCCCAAATACTAAAGTGCCATGCTTATTGCAACACTTCATTTTTGGGAGGCTACTACTAACAGCCTTCATCTGGAATGTGGTGTGCTTACTCCCACCTTGCTGGATGTAGCTTCTATCACTGGTCTTCGACCAATAGGCTAGATCTTCGAGCCCGGCAGAGCTTCTGATACATATAATATCGCTTTTCAACGTGCCACCTTTGCTGGGTACATCGAAGATCAACACGTCCTCGACAGTGACGAGGTTTCTGATGAAGAACACATAGCTTTTCTTACCTTATGGTTATGTCATTATATTTTCTGCTCTTCATCGCTTCAAGTTGCAAAGATGTATATCAATCTGGCTACTCAAATTCATAATGGTCGGAATATCTATCTTAGCAAACTTATCTTAGGGTCTCGTTATGAAACTTTAGGTGATGGGGCCCTTGACATGAAAAATTCTAAGCCTCAATCTTCTTTGCTGATTTCTGGGCCTATTTGGCTGTTCCAATTGTGGCTCCTTGCCACTTTTGAATCAAGACTTCAAGTAATGTGCCCTAAAAGCCAAATCCGAATAGCTGAAAGGAGGAGCATTGAAGGTGTGAGACTTGCCCTTTTAAAACCCAGGGAGAACAACCAAACAGTCGAAGACCAATTCTCTGACACTTTCGACATGCTACTGAATTGCAAGTCCTTTACTCCTTCAATGGCCCCTTTCGTCCACAGAGCTCATGGGCCACAGTGGTTCCTCAAAAAATTTCCTGCAACACCCATTGATTCCAATGATGAACTTAATGAAATCTGGAGAGCTTATTTGACCCCTTGCTGGTTATCACTTAGGATTTCGTCAAGCAAAGGTCCAACCCACTATGGCTTGACAGGATACCAGCCAAATCTGGTGGCAAGGCAATTTGGATTGTGCCAACCTCTACCGGCCTCTTTTTACAAGTCGAAAAAGTCTTTGATATCCCTAGATAATGAAAGGGACTACTGGCATCAACTAACCCTGGCTACCCAGTGCACTCCTACTTTCATTCCTTTGAAGTACAACCCCCTTTTCGCTTGCACTAAAGAATTTCTCCAATGGTGGTCGAACTATTACAAGCCTAAACTGGCTACTGTCGACGAATCCAGTTTGCTTCAGAACTTACTCTCTGCTTTCCCCAAACCTTCAGGTATATTACCTTAATACATTCTAGATTTCCAAACTCTTCAAAATAATACATTCTTTAACTATTTGAACCAAACAATTTCTGAAATCTTTCTAAACTAACCTCGTCGAAATATTTTTTGCAGCCACTCCCACAACCACTGGCACTACCAAGGCGTCAAAGAAAAACACCATGAAAAAGGCTACCCCTATTCAAAGACCACAAACAACTCAACAAACCAAAAAACAAGAGGTAACTACCTTCTTTTTTTTCTCTTTTGGGGTATTTGTTATATCACATTTATTCCTTAATTTCAACGCTTGATTGGTCTCCATATTTCAGAGTCGAAAAAGAGGAAGCAATCCTGCGCTTGATGTACCTCTTAAAAGGTCGAGGAGGATTGGAACACAGATTGTGAGTGATGATTCTAAGGTTAAAAAAGAAAATTTTACCTCTTTGCTCTCTCCATTATTCATATGACTATTTGCTTTAGCCATCACTAATTCTGGATGTTGGGTTTTCAGACGGATGACCAAAAAAGCAGCCCAAAATCGTTTAGGATTTCCGCGGCTCAGTTTGAGCAAGAAAAGAAAATGAAACACTCGTAAGAAACTTCCAGAACTGCTATCCCTGTGGTGCTTGGTGCTTTGTGTAAATAGATAACATTATGCGCAAGTATACACAGTCACAAGTTATAGTATAAAAGATCGAACCCACAGAGATTGGATTAACTCTTATGTGTTGTTTGTAAAGAAAGGCAAACTAGTGTGACTACACTATTCAAAATTTTGGGTTTTGGTTGAAGTTGAAATGAAAACAGAAATAAACAGAAAGCAAGTAAATTGTGTAAGAAATCAGTTGAGAATGAGAGTTGGGATGTTTTCACAAACTAAATCACTCTTGAGAATATTGTGTTTTCTTGTGGTGCAATTGCACTTAGTGCAGTTGCATCAGTGTGTGCTGGTCAGCTACTTTCGTCAGAGTTTCGTTACAAGCTCTATATGATCCTGTTTTTTTGCGGTAAAGAGTAGGGTTGTCAGTGCCTCTCTCGCCCCCTTACAGATAATCTAAGTTGCTTAAGTAAGTACACTCTTGTATCTTAAGATCTCTACACTTTTGTTGTAAGGACTATGTTAATCTTAAGCTAAGAATTAACATGGAATTAACAAGCTAACTTTATTAAAACAAGTTTAATAAGAAGCTTTATTAAACACTTATCCTTACTTAGTTCTTGATTTCTAGTTATAAGCCAATTAAGTGAATATAACTCTACTTGTTCTAAGTGATCAATATTAAAACAAGATTAAGAATTTAAACACAAGAACTAAAGTGCACACCACTTGAAAACACAATAACTTTCCTCAAAAGATCATTGGAAAGCTAGAACATCCAAACTCAAAAGAGTTTAGCTCATGATGAGCATGATAAAGCAAATATAAGTGAATGAAAGCATATTGCAATAAAGATGATTACAAGAGAATTCGAAAGAGTAACAAATGGAAAACTCTTGCATATATTTGCTTACAACTAATTTCTTGCACCTATTAGCTCCTTGAAGAAGTGGAGATAGAAGTTGTAAACTTCCTCTTACCTTCCTCTCAAACTAACACTATGAAACTATAAGAAAAATAAAACTTTGAAACTAAGAAAAACTAAAATAAAAATAAAAAGATTATATAATATATGATATGATTCTCTACAATTTGGAATATTTTCAAGTGAGGAATTTGAGTCCTATTTATAGCCTTGGAGATTTCCTTCATGTTGAGGTTTCCTTGCTGAGTTAAGTTAACCAAACCATGGTTACTTTTTAAAAGTTGAAGATCAGCTTGGCTTTCAACACTCATCCTTAATTTGAGGTCCAACAAATGGTTGCCACATGTCTTGTAAGATAGATTTTTGTGAAGCCTTTTTGATTGTAGGCGCCTCCTTTGCAAGTGGCCATGTGTTCCCATGTGACTTCTGAGCAAGCAGCAATCCAACTAAGCATTATGGCAATGGTAAGAATTGAGGTGCTTCCAATGTGGGGTTGTGAGCTGCTTCGGTACAGAGTGGTGCAGTTGCACCAAGTGCAATTGCACTGCCTGGTGCAGTTGCATCAACTGGTGCAATTGCACTAAACTGCGGCTGCACTGAACAAACACATCAAACATACCAATATACAATAAAATGCTAAGTTATGGACTTCTCTTATCTGTAAACCATAAATGTTGTTTTTTTATTCATATTAACATATTTAACATATAATAGACTTGATATTGGGCATTTATCTAAGTGAAAAAGCACAAATAACTCTATATAAAATAGAGTTTATCACACCCCCAAACTTAAATCGTTGCTTGTCCTCAAGCAATGACAAAAAGAAAATACAAATAAGATTTCCAGAATCAAGAAGAACAGATCAGCTCATATCTCTTTCACAAAATGATTTTCAATAAATGCAACTCATGAACTTCATTTTTCAGAAAATTTTGTCTTTGTGCCTTTGAATTCTAGAAACATCCAAAGCTATTAAAACTCATTTGTGTGAGTGTGTGTCCCACTGAGATTCAATCAGTTCCAAACCCAAGTAACAAGTTTCTCCTAGCCTTTGAAAAATTTAGATCACGTTCGGTCAAAACAAAGATGTTCCAAAATATAGAGTAGACTAACAAAGTCCTCAAGAGTGGGGGCCTTAAGCACAACAAAGGGCTCGGATAGAGTATTTCAAACTGTTGAGTCAATGCACTTTTTGTATTTCTGGTGGTTCTTTTTCTTGATGCAAATGCAGTGAGTGCAGGTGCATCGTTTTTCTGAGGTGCAATTGCACTAGACTTTTTAACGGTGCAATTGCACTTAGTGCAACTGCACTTGATTTTTCTTTTCAAGACTTCTAGCTAATATTGCCCTCCTCACTGTCCTCCTTATGCATATTTTTTTTTCTTTGGTCAGTTCTGTCTTCTTTTCTTCTTTTTCTTTTTCTTTGAATTTTTCTTTTTCTGACCAAATGCACTTATTGGAACAGGTACAGTTTTATGACTCAGGCAATAAAGCTTTCTTTCATTTTGAGTTCTTTTGGTAACCTATATGTATTGACTACTCTAAGTTTTTCATACTCAAGCCTTTGTATTCATAAAAATTCCCCCAAACTTAATTCTTTAAGCTCTTCTATATTTTTAATAAAAATTTATTTTTGACCTTAGTTTTCTAAAAATTCCTCTTGCATCAGATAGCTTATCACATAGCAAGGTTCTTCTCAAAAACTCAACTTTGATGTGTCAAAGTGATAATAACTATGGTCATTTTTGGAAAAATAAGGCTTCTTTTTCTTTTTTCTTTTGTTCATCATTAAAAATCAATTCGTAAATTGCATTTTTCTTTAAGTTTTTGAAAAAGATACTAAGCTGATCATGCTTCAAGATTCATCAAATCTTCAAAATATTAGTTAATTAAATACTTTGTTAAGTAAATCTAAAACAAATTAAAACATGATACTTATTAACAAAACACACATAATAGACACAATAACTGAAACAAACACACATAAGATAAATACTAACACATGCATGAAAAGTTTTGATGTTCTCCCCCCAACTTAAAAGTGAGCAGTGTCCTCACTGCTCTTAAGTTGAGTTTTCAAAAGAAATTTGTTCAAAATGGGGGAGGGGGGTTAATACATGTGGGATTAAAACAGATAACACAGTTATATAAGTTCATAAAGTACTGAAAATATTTAAAAACAACATTTAAAATTACTCGGGTTTTGCTCCAGATCTGAGTCTGTTGCTAGCCCTTGTTGCTGCTCTTTTGACTTGTAATTTCTTTGGCCTTTTTGCTGCTGCTGCCTTGGATGCAGTTGCTCCAGGCTCAGTTGGTTTTGTTGTTGTCTTCTCTGCTTCAGGTGGTGCATCAGCACCAATTGTTTCTGTTGGTGCAGTTGCACCAAGTGCAACTGCACTGCTCTGATCAGCAACTTCTTGTGGTTGCTTCTCCTTTGCAGCAGTCTCTTCAGTGGTTGATTTTTGACCTCCTTCTTTCTCCTTGGCTTGTTGTTTTTGACCTTCCTCCACTTCCTTTGCGTGCACTTCAGATGTTTCTTTAGCCTTTCCTTTTTCACCAGATTTATCCACCTCCTTTTCAGCTTCACCTATTGTTGAGGTTTCCTGAACAATCCCAGCTGCCTCAGCAATTCCCTTAAGCAGTGTTGCAGAATCTTCTCTTCTTTTATCTGCTAGCTCTTTGAGCACTACTGCAATTGTGTTTTGCACTTGATCTGATGTGAAGAGAGATGCTGTTGGAATATGCTGGGGTGCAACAGCACATGGTGCAGTAGCATCAGATGCAGTTGCACCAGCTGCTGATACTTCAGGACCTCCTGTTCCAGTTTTCTCCCCTGGTTCTTCATTAGTAACCTGCACATTTGCTTTCAAAATATTGGAGTTAGTTGGAACAATAGTGTCAGCTTGAGTGGTTTCTGGTTGTGTTGGTGGTGTTGGTTGTTTTGGAGTTGGTGATTTGTGTTGTGGTGATTGAATTGGTGAAATGGATGGGGATTTTTCTTGTTCAGGGGTGATTTGGGTTTGTTGCTTGGATGGGTTTATTGGAGTGAGAATTGGTTCTGCTTGTTTTTTAGCAGCCTTCTTCTTCCTTAACATTTCCTCCATGGTCAAATCTAAATCAGATATAGTTTCATCACTTTCCTCATCTTCATTTCTCTCCATTTCTTTCACTATTTTAACAGTTTCTGGGTCTTCATCAGTATCCTCCAAGTCTTCATCCAGAACTTCCTCCAATTTTTTCTTCTTTCCCTTTCTTTTTCCTTTGGTCTCCTTCTTTCTTTTCAATACCTTCTTCTTCTTTTCTTCTTTTTCACTCTCCTCTTTTTCCTGTTCCTCTTCTTCTTTATCTACTTCTTCTTCAAATACCCATGATGGAAACTCTGGGGTGTCTAACACTGTGGGTAATTGAGAAATTTCCAAAAGCCTTTGTTGTAGCCACTCATGTTGTTCTTGTTGGAATTTCCAAACAGCTTGGTGCTTTTGCACTAGGTGCTCCTGCACCAAGTTTGGTTGTTCCCGTGCAGCTCTTCTTTCTTTCAACTCTGCAGATAAGGCTCCAGGTGGAAATTTTCTGTATTGATGTTCTTCAACAGTGATATGAACCCCTTGCTTCATACACAGTTCAGTAATCAAACATGGAAAATAAAGGAATCCTTCTGTTTTTTCTGAGCAATCTATGATTTCCTTGTTGATAATTTTTCCAATGTTTACATTCTCATCAGTCAAAATTGAATCAAGAATGATCAATCTATCTTTAGAGACTGTGTAAGCATGTGAAGTGGGCAAAATGGAGCAGTTTATGAATGTGTGCCAGTTTCCTAACTCAGGGATGAGATATTTGGTTTTCACCTTAAACTCAGTGTGAGTGAACTTTTCCCATGGAGCATTAGGTACTGCTACCCTAGATTTAATGATCTCCATTTGTTTCTTCCCGTAGGTTTCCATTTTTTCATCAAAATTAGGACCATTATAGAACAGATTATAATGATCATTCAGTTTCTTTTCATCAAAAAAGATTTTTCTACCCCTAACAACAGAGAAGTTTTGAGATTTACCTCCCTTGCTATTCAGAATTCCAGCATAAAATTCTCTCACCAGTTGCTCCAAGTAGTAAGCCCTATGTTGAATGAATAGATCCCAGTGTTGAGCATCAACGGTTGCTAAGAAATTTGGATGTGCCCTCATCAGATTGTATCCTCGTTCTGGCCAGAATTTCATCTCCCAGAAGTGTGGGTTTGCCACATCAAGTGTAACAGTGACTGATGCAGTTGCACCAGAAGATTTCTTTGATGGTTCTGCACCTGCGTTCTTGCCAGAGGACTTTGTTGCTACCTGTTTGCGTGCCATTGTGAGAGATTGGGTTTTGAATTTGTTGAGAGGTTGAAGATGAATCAGTGTATGAATTTGGGAATTTTCTGAGAAAGAAGAGATTGTGAGACGTGGTTACTGTTTGTGTATTGAAAGAAGTGGTGAACGGTTACTTTTGGGTTAGTGGGATGGTTTAATGAGGTAAAGGTATGAGTGGAGGTTGATTTGATGGATGTTTCTAGCCGTTAGGCTATGTGGGCTAACATGCAAGGCTACACGTGTCTGTTTAGGTGAATCCACACCATTTAAACTGAATTACGTTGTGTTGTGCTGGCATTTTACCAAAATCATCCTCCCTTTTTGAAATTGTTGGTGCAGTAGCACTGGAAAGTGGTTCGGTGTAATTGCTCTTGATGAGTAATAAGTGCAGTTGCACCAATTCCTGTTTTTCTACATAACACTAAAAAAAAAAAAAACATTAATTTGCACAAAATATTAAATATTTATCAAAAAATTATGGGTTGCCTCCCATCAAGCGCTTGTTTTAATAGTCTTTCAGCCTGACTTTCCCATGTTTATTAAGGATTTTCAAAATGTGTGGTGCTTTCATCTTGCACCACTTGTTCACCAAAATACATTTTGACTCTTTGCCCATTTACCTTGAAAGTGGTATTTGAGGCTGCATCATAAAGATCAACTGCGCCATGAGGATAGACTTTAACTAATTTGAATGGTCCTGACCACCTTGATTTTAATTTTCCAGGGAACAATTTCAACCTAGAATTGTATAACAGAACCAATCCTCCTTCTCTAAGTTCTCTCCTTTGGATCTTCTTATCATGCCATGCTTTGGTTTTAGCTTTGTACATTTCTGCATTCTCATAAGAGAAATGCCTAAATTCTTCTAATTCATTAAGCTCTAAAAACCTTTGTTTTCCTGCCCTAGTGAGATCAAAATTCAGCTTTTTAATAGCCCAATATGACTTGTTTTCTAACTCAATAGGCAGATGGCATGCTTTGCCATAAACTATCCTATAGGGGGACATACCTAATGGAGTTTTAAATGCAGTTCTGTATGCCCATAATGCTTCATCTAAGTGTAAGGACCAATCTTTTCTTGTTGGTCCAACCATTTTTTCAAGCATTCTCTTAATTTCCCTATTAGATAATTCAGCTTGTCCACTTGTTTGTGGATGATAGGCTGTAGCTATCTTGTGTTTGATCCCATATTTTGCAAGAAGTTTTTCAATAAGTTTATTGCAAAAATGTGAGCCTTCATCATTGATGATTGCTCTTGGGGTGCCAAATCTTGTAAAAATGTTTCTTTGAAGAAATTTGCTAACTGATTTGGCATCATTATTTGGTAATGCTACTGCCTCTACCCATTTGGACACATAATCAACAGCTACTAATATGTAATTGTTGCCAAAAGAAGGTGGAAAAGGACCCATGAAATCCATGCCCCAAACATCAAAAAGCTCAATTTCCAAAATATTAGTTCTAGGCATTTCATGTTTTTCAGAAATGTTTCCACTTCTTTGGCATTTGTCACAGGTTTTGACCCAATTATAAGCATCTTTAAATAAAGTGGGCCAGAAATAACCTGACTGCAATGCTTTAGCTGCTGTTCTGTTGCTTCCAAAGTGACCTCCATATGGTGCTGAATGACAGTGCAGAAGCACTGCTTGCTGCTCTGATTCTGGAATGCACTTCCTCATTATTTGATCTGGACATATCTTATACAGATAGGGTTCATCCCAATAGTATTGCTTGATTATGTGGAAGAATCTCCTTCTTTGTTGATAGCTCATGTCCTTTGGTACAATTCTACTCACAAGGAAATTGACTATGTCAGCATACCATGGTGCTGTTGCACTTGGTATAATTGCACTGGCTGGTGCAATTGCACTTATTGCACAAGCACTTATTGTATTATTGGTAATTGCCAACAACTTTTCATCTGGGAAATTCTCCTTGATTTCTTGTGTACCTGCATTTTCACTTTCTAATCTAGATAAATGGTCAGCCACTTGGTTCTCCACCCCCTTTTTGTCTCTAATCTCAAGATCAAATTCTTGAAGGAGGAGAATCCATCTAATTAGCCTTGGTTTTGCATCCTTCTTTGCAAGCAAATACTTGATGGCAGAATGGTCAGTATAAACAATAACTTTAGTGCCAATCAAGTAGGATCTAAACTTATCAAATGCAAATACAACAGCTAATAACTCTTTCTCTGTCACAGTATAATTCATTTGAGCTTCAATAAGTGTTCTGCTAGCATAATAAATTGAGTGAAAGATTTTGTCGTACCTTTGCCCTAGGACAGCTCCTACTGCAAAGTCACTAGCATCACACATGAGTTCAAAGGTCCTGCTCCAATCTGGTGTTACTATCACTGGTGCAGTTACCAGTGCCTTTTTAAGCTTTTGAAATGCTTCCATACAGAGTTCATCAAAGTGAAATTGTGTATCTAATTGTAAAAGAGTACACAATGGTTTAGAAATTTTTGAAAAATCTTTGATGAATCTTCTATAGAAGCCAGCATGGCCTAAGAAGCTTCTGATTCCTTTGACAGTTGATGGAGGTGGTAATTTCTCAATGACCTCAATCTTGGCCTTATCCACTTCAAGACCTTTTTTTGAAATTTTATGTCCAAGCACAATGCCTTCTTGTACCATGAAATGGCACTTCTCCCAATTGAGTACTAGGTTGGTGTCTTCACATCTTTGGAGAATTTTTTCTAAATTTGATAAACATAATGGAAATGTTTCTCCAAAAACTGAAAAATCATCCATAAAAACTTCCATTGATTGCTCAATGAAGTCAGAAAATATAGACATCATGCATCTTTGAAATGTAGCAGGTGCATTACAAAGTCCAAAAGGCATCCTTCTAAATGCAAAGGTACCATAGGGACATGTAAAAGTGGTTTTTTGTTGATCCTTAGGTTCTATTGCAATCTGATTGTAACCTGAATAACCATCTAAGAAACAATAAAACTCTTTTCCTGCTAATCTATCTAACATTTGGTCAATGAAGGGTAAAGGAAAGTGATCCTTCTTTGTGGCTTTATTGAGTTTTCTGTAATCCATACAGATCCTCCAACCTGTGACAGTCCTAGTTGGAATCAACTCATTCTTTTCATTGGCTATTACTGTCACACCCCCTTTTTTAGGAACACATTGTACAGGGCTAACCCATGCACTATCAGATATGGGGTATATGATTCCAGCATCTAGCCACTTAATTATTTCTTTCTTTACAACCTCTTTCATTATTGGATTTAGCCTTCTTTGTCCTTCTATGTAATTTTTAGAATTCTCTTCTAAAATTATCCTATGCATGCAAATTGAAGGGCTAATTCCTTTTATGTCTGCCATTTGCCAACCTATAGCTTTCTTATGCTTTTTTAAAGTACTAATGAGATCATTTTCCTGTTCTAATGATAGCTCAGATGATATGATAACCGGAAGTGTATCACCTTCTCCTAAGAAAGCATATTTTAAATGTTGAGGCAGTTCTTTCAATTCTAATTTGGGAGATTGTTCAATTGAGGGTAAATTTTGTTTAAGGTTAGGGTCTTCTAAATTAAGAGATTCATAAGTTCTAGCCCATACCTTAGGTGTTGGTTCTTCCTTTGGCGGTATGTCTTTTTCCAGCATTTCTTCTTCAGGAAGTGCATTTGCATCAGGTGCAAGTGCACTGGTAAGATGATCATACTGCTTGTTGAACTGCTTTTGCACCAAATGATCAAGAGAGATAATTGCTGAACATTCTTCACTTTCCTCTGCAGGATAATTCAAGGCATTCATTACATTGAATTTCACCTCTTGATCATTTACTCTCATGGTTAGTTCTCCTTTTTGCACATCAATCAATGTTTTCCCAGTTGCTAAGAATGGCCTTCCAAGAATAACTGGTACTTCTTCATCTGCAACAAAGTCTAGAATAACAAAATCTACAGGAAATACAAATTTGTCAACCTTTACCAAGATATCTTCAATGATTCCTTCTGGGTAAGCTATTGACCTGTCTGCAAGTGACAATGTTAAAGATGTAGGTTTAGCATGTCCAATTCCTAACTGTGCAAAGACAGATTTAGGCATCAAGTTGATGCTTGCTCCTAAATCACACAATGCACGACCTGTATAATAATTACCTATTGAAAATGGAATTGTAAAGCTACCTGGATCTTTTAATTTTCTTGGAATTTTGTTTTGCAAAATCAAACTACATTCTTTGGACAAAGCAACTGTTTCAAATTCACCTAATCTTCTTCTTTTTGAAAGAACATCTTTCATGAATTTAGCATAATTAGGCATTAGTTGCAATGCTTCAATCAAGGGAACATTAATATGCAATTGCTTTAGAACATTTAAAAACTTACTGAATTGCTTCTCCTCATGTGCCTTTTTTAATCTTTGAGGAAAAGGAGGAGGAGGATATTCAGGAACTAACCTTGGAGTTGGAACTTTATGAGATGCAGATGCATCAGGTGCTTCTGCATTTTGAGAACTTTTTTCATTTTTATTTTCTTCTCCCTTACCTGTACCTTCATTCTCATAAGGTTCTGTAAGATCTTTCCCATTTCTGAGAGAGATAGCTTTCACTTGTTCCTTACCTGGCCTCTGAGATGGACTTGCTTCTGTATTGGATGGTAATGTACCTGTTGGTCTTTGATACAGAGCAGTTGCTAACTGACCTACTTGATTCTCCAGATTTTTAATTGAAGCTTCATGAGCTTGCCTAGCTGTTCTAGTTTCACTAATGAATGCTTCATGGGTTTGCCTAGCTGTTCTGGTTTCATTAATGAAAGATTTAAGCAAACCTTCTAAGGAGTTATCTGTAGTAGGTTGTTGTTGTTGAGGCCTTTGGTAGTTCTGAGATTGAAATCTTGGTGGAGGGGTTGGTGTAGTTGTACTAGGTGCAGGTGCACTAGTATTGTTCCATCTGAAGTTTGGATGGTCCTTCCAACCAGCATTATAGGTATTGGAGTAAGGGTTGTTATTCCTATTATAACTTACATAATTTACAGAGACAGGGTTGCTAGGACACTCCTCATAAAGGTGACCTCCTCCACAATAAACACAACTTACAGCTCCTGGAGGGGCTTGTTCTACAGCTGCTGCAGTGTTCTCAACTGGTGCAATTGCACTGGTTGTGGTGAAGTTTTTGAACATGTTTGCTAGCGAGGCTACTTGAGCAGATAGGGCTGATATTTCACTAATTTCATGTACCCCTGATGATTTCTTTTGGGTACTTACCCTCTCAGTAGGCCAACTAGAACTATTAGTAGCAATTCTATCAATCAATTCACATGCTTCATTATAAGACAGATTTAACAAAACACCACCAGATGATGCATCAAGCATTATTCTAGTTTGTGGTTCCAAACCATTATAAAATGTTTCCATCTGAATAATAACTGGAAGACCATGGTGTGGACATTTTCTTAAAAGTTCTTTCCATCTTTCCCATGCTTCAAACAATGATTCTTGGTCTTTTTGTTTAAAAGATGTAATATCATTTCTCATTCTGGCATTTTTAATGGGTGGAAAATATTTTGCCAAAAACTTTTCAGCCATTTCATTCCATGAATGAATAGAATTAGGCTCCAAAGAGTTTAACCATGATTTAGCCTTGTCTTTCAAAGAATATGGAAATAGCTTAAGTCTAAATGCATCTTCACTAACACCAGGTATGATAAAGTTACTACATATTTCTAAAAACTGTTTTAAATGCTCATGGGGATCCTCATGAAGAAATCCACCAAATTGACCAATTGTTTGTAACATTTGAAACATCATAGGTTTAAATTCAAAATGGACAGCCTCTATGTGAGGTCTTGCTATGCTTGTTTGCATGTTTTGATGATCAAACATAGCATAATCTCTCATAGGTCTATCTCTATCATTAATCATACCTATTGGTCCCATGTGAATGAATTGATTTCTGTGATCTGCTTCAGCATCTCCTTGTGATCCAGGACCACCTCTGACTGAGGCTGGTCTTGAGCCTTCTCCTTCACCTTGTTGAGACATGGTATTGCTGCAACTTTGAAGTCTTTGTTTCTGGAGTCTACGCAACCTTCTAAACTGTCTTTCTATTTCTGGATTTAAATCAAATTCTGGAGATCTGTCTCTGGGCATAAGCTAGTGCAGTTGCACTAGGTGTAAATGCACCTGTTTCTGCACAGACAAACAAAATACCAGAATAACAAAACAAATAAAAATAAACACTAATCTACTATCTTTAAAACAACAAAAATTAATGACAATCCCCGGCAACGGCGCCAAAAACTTGGTGCTTTGTGTAAATAGATAACATTATGCGCAAGTATACACAGTCACAAGTTATAGTATAAAAGATCGAACCCACAGAGATTGGATTAACTCTTATGTGTTGTTTGTAAAGAAAGGCAAACTAGTGTGACTACACTATTCAAAATTTTGGGTTTTGGTTGAAGTTGAAATGAAAACAGAAATAAACAGAAAGCAAGTAAATTGTGTAAGAAATCAGTTGAGAATGAGAGTTGGGATGTTTTCACAAACTAAATCACTCTTGAGAATATTGTGTTTTCTTGTGGTGCAATTGCACTTAGTGCAGTTGCATCAGTGTGTGCTGGTCAGCTACTTTCGTCAGAGTTTCGTTACAAGCTCTATATGATCCTGTTTTTTTGCGGTAAAGAGTAGGGTTGTCAGTGCCTCTCTCGCCCCCTTACAGATAATCTAAGTTGCTTAAGTAAGTACACTCTTGTATCTTAAGATCTCTACACTTTTGTTGTAAGGACTATGTTAATCTTAAGCTAAGAATTAACATGGAATTAACAAGCTAACTTTATTAAAACAAGTTTAATAAGAAGCTTTATTAAACACTTATCCTTACTTAGTTCTTGATTTCTAGTTATAAGCCAATTAAGTGAATATAACTCTACTTGTTCTAAGTGATCAATATTAAAACAAGATTAAGAATTTAAACACAAGAACTAAAGTGCACACCACTTGAAAACACAATAACTTTCCTCAAAAGATCATTGGAAAGCTAGAACATCCAAACTCAAAAGAGTTTAGCTCATGATGAGCATGATAAAGCAAATATAAGTGAATGAAAGCATATTGCAATAAAGATGATTACAAGAGAATTCGAAAGAGTAACAAATGGAAAACTCTTGCATATATTTGCTTACAACTAATTTCTTGCACCTATTAGCTCCTTGAAGAAGTGGAGATAGAAGTTGTAAACTTCCTCTTACCTTCCTCTCAAACTAACACTATGAAACTATAAGAAAAATAAAACTTTGAAACTAAGAAAAACTAAAATAAAAATAAAAAGATTATATAATATATGATATGATTCTCTACAATTTGGAATATTTTCAAGTGAGGAATTTGAGTCCTATTTATAGCCTTGGAGATTTCCTTCATGTTGAGGTTTCCTTGCTGAGTTAAGTTAACCAAACCATGGTTACTTTTTAAAAGTTGAAGATCAGCTTGGCTTTCAACACTCATCCTTAACTTGAGGTCCAACAAATGGTTGCCACATGTCTTGTAAGATAGATTTTTGTGAAGCCTTTTTGATTGTAGGCGCCTCCTTTGCAAGTGGCCATGTGTTCCCATGTGACTTCTGAGCAAGCAGCAATCCAACTAAGCATTATGGCAATGGTAAGAATTGAGGTGCTTCCAATGTGGGGTTGTGAGCTGCTTCGGTACAGAGTGGTGCAGTTGCACCAAGTGCAATTGCACTGCCTGGTGCAGTTGCATAAACTGGTGCAATTGCACTAAACTGCGGCTGCACTGAACAAACACATCAAACATACCAATATACAATAAAATGCTAAGTTATGGACTTCTCTTATCTGTAAACCATAAATGTTGTTTTTTTATTCATATTAACATATTTAACATATAATAGACTTGATATTGGGCATTTATCTAAGTGAAAAAGCACAAATAACTCTATATAAAATAGAGTTTATCAGTGCTTGTCGAAGAAACACAAGGCAAAAAAGAAACAGCTAAAGAGAAAATTTCACCTTTAGAGAAACCTGCTCAGAAGAAAGCAGAGGTTCCTAAAAGACCTGCAAGCGCAAGCTCTCATGTTGGCGATACCATATCAAAGGTAAATAACTGAGCTTGCAACTAGTCCCTAATTATTCTGGTTCATAAACTGATCATAACTTCGACGTATTGTCATGACAGGGAAATGAAGCTGGTCAACTTGACCCTTCACATAAGCAACTAACACCAACATCAGCTCTCTCTCCTTCTGTCAAACCAATAGCTGAAAGAGTGGTCGAAAATCAACCCCAAAAAGATGATCCTGTCCACATAGCAAGAACAGTCCTACAACAGCTTGTTGATATGCCATCCGATGAGCCTCCCTCTCATGACCAAGCACTTGAAACAAACCCTCTTGATACAAATCAGGGAGTACAAGATTTAGAGATGGTCGAGGCAGTTGGCGTTGAGATTGAGCATGTTAATGAACCATCAAGAGATGATAGCTCCTCCAAGATGGTTTATTCAAGTAGCAACACTGTCAGTTGGGATAACAATTGACACTGAAAGGCATAATTAAGAGGCATAATAGGCATAGTCCAGCCTCTTCATAATTGCTTAGAACTGAAAATATAATTGGCACTATCCAGTTGCTTATTGGAACTGGAAATTGTCGACCCTTTCCAATTGCTTATTGGAACTGGAAATTGTCCTCTTTGTCCGTTTATAAAAAAAGCTCTTATGTGTCAAAAAAAAAAGCTCTTATGATTGCTATGCCAAATTATTTAAATTCTACTCCTGATTTACATCCAATAAGCATAAGCAAACTACCGTGCAAGGACACTTGAGGAGTTATCCTTAACTACGACTATTATTTACTCATTTGGAATCTAAATGGTAGGAAAATGCACGTCAGTAAGAAAATGCACTATTCGGTTGAGGTCAACCGAAATTTTTCGGGAGGCCTCAACCGAATTCACTCGTTGTCCTTCGTGGGGGTGTTTTTAATTTAAGGGTATTTTGGGGATTTAGGGGCTTTGGGGGTGTGGGCTGAATAGTAGGGGGTGTGGGCTGAATAGCAAGCGATAAGCATGAGCCGATTATTATGCTTTTAAAAGTTGTCGAAAAATGTGGACTTTATTTTAGGCCCATGCTTTTCCCAACCCCTCCCACTCACTTCGGAAAATTGGTTAAGTAGGAAAAGGATCCTAAAGTATGTCATGGTGGATACCACATTTTGAACAAACATTGTTGCTCTTCTGTTTGCTAAATGTAAGTGTTTACCTTGTATTTTGGTAAACACCGCTAGTTTGAAATTGCTTCTGTTTGCAGGATCAACTAGTAAATTCTAAGACCATTTGTGTTAAAGTTTTTCCCAGAATTATATGTGTTCTTGCAGTTTAAAAGTAAAAAGAAGAAGATAACCGTCGATCTCGCGCGAAACCATCGGATTTCCTCACTGAGGGAGAATAAAACAAAAAAAATTGCAGAAAAGCAAAGAAGAAAACAAATTAAAATTGCATTAATTGTAAAGAAAGTTGGTGCACAGATCATACATTCTTCTCTTGGCTCGTTTTCTCTGTAATGTGTTGGAAGTTAGAGCGTGAGAATTCTGTAATGAGATTGTGACCCCTTTTTTCTATGAGAAACTCCTATTTATATGAGGAGGGAAAACGCTAAAACTAACTAACTGTAGAGAGAATTTAAAAAAAAGGAAACTGCTACAACCTTCAACTAGGATAACTACCAAAGCTTCGACAACGAGCACTTGCTTTTGACTTGCTATTGAATTCAATTTTCTTCTCGTCGAAATATCACCCTTCAAATCTAGTTAAGTCTGAAGCTTTGTCGAATTTGCTTTCTGATACAACTCTTCTGTGTTAAAACCAACACCTTCTTCTAAGAAAACCAAAGTCAAACTGTGTTGACTGCATTTAATTTAGCCTGTCGAAATTACAGGCTAACAAATTGCCCCCCAAAAATGTCTTTTTCGACAGAGACTATGTGAATGGCAGAAAAAGAACATTTTTGAAAACCCTTTTCAACTGCTCTGATGACGTCACTTGCATCACGTTGCAGAGTGATACGACGTTTCAGTGAAAAACAACTTTTGGCGCCTCCGTTGTAAAGTTAGTGGGCCACGTTTCACCCTGAAACTCCCCACTACTCTTTGCGAGTAACTGCTCCATTAAGAGGGAAACTCAAGAGTTTTCAGCCTTTTCATTTCAAACAGCTATAAAAACCATCGCTTCTCCTTTATTTCACTCTTTCTGAAACCTTTGTAACCCTTTTTTTTCTTCTTCGCGAGAACACTTGTGCTCACTAAACCCAGAAAACTAAACCTTCATCAACATCCTTCGTTGTTCATCAATGGCATCTTCTTCTCGTCCTCGATCCCCCTCAACCATTGCAGGTAAGCAACCAATCCTTGCAGAACCTGTCCAAAACCCAACACCTGAACCACCTTCACATACTCATTCATCCGGAAAACACCTCTGTGTTGCTGAACCTGATCTTGATGATCCACGTGCTCCAAGTTGGAGATCACAAGTGATTATTCCTGGTCCCATTGATCACACTCATGCTTTTCTCGGTCCCATTCCTGAGTTTCTTCCAGAACCACCAAAAATCCAAGAAATCTTCCCTAGTTACCATCATTATAGCCCTAGAATCTTTGACAAAGCTCCTTACGAAACGGGTTTCATGGCTACACGGGTTTTCAGATATGGACCTCATGTAGGGACGTAGCTTACATCAACTGGCTTAACAAGATAGAGTCAAAGAAAGGGGATTTCTGGAAAACTCAAAGTATTTTCGACCTGATTCAATTGTCGAGATATGGTCCCAAATACTAAAGTGCCATGCTTATTGCAACACTTCATTTTTGGGAGGCTACTACTAACAGCCTTCATCTGGAATGTGGTATGCTTACTCCCACCTTGCTGGATGTAGCTTCTATCACTGGTCTTCGACCAACAGGCGAGATCTTCGAGCCCGACAGAGCTTCTGATACATATAATATCGCTTTTCAACGTGCCACCTTCGCTGGGTACATCGAAGATCAACACGTCCTCGACAGTGACGAGGTTTCTGATGAAGAACACATAGCTTTTCTTACCTTATGGTTATCTCATTATATTTTCTGCTCTTCATCGCTTCAAGTTGCAAAGATGTATATCAATCTGGCTACTCAAATTCTTAATGGTCGGAATATCTGTCTTAGCAAACTTATCCTAGGGTCTCATTATGAAACTTTAGGTGATGGGGCCCTTGACATGAAAAATTCTAAGCCTCAATCTTCTTTGCTGATTTCTGGGCCTATTTGGCTGTTCCAATTGTGGCTCCTTGCCACTTTTGAATCAAGACTTCAAATAATGTGCCCTAAAAGCCAAATCCGAATAGCTGAAAGGAGGAGCATTGAAGGTGTGAGACTTGCCCTTTTAAAACCCAGGGAGAACAACCAAGTAGTCGAAGACCAATTCTCTGACAGTTTCGACTTGCTACTGAATTGCAAGTCCTTTACTCCTTCAATGACCCCTTTCGTCCACAGAGCTCATGGGCCACAATGGTTCCTCAAAAAATTTCCTGCAACACCCATTGATTCCAATGATGAACTTAATGAAATCTGGAGAGCTTATTTGACCCTTTGCTGGTTATCACTTTGGATTTCGTCAAGCAAAGGTCCAACCCACTATGGCTTGACAGGATAACAGCCAAATTTGGTGGCAAGGCAATTTGGATTGTGCCAACCTCTACCGGCCTCTTTTTACAAGTCGAAAAAGTCTTTGATATCCCCAGATAATGAAAGGGACTACTGGCATCAACTAACCCTGGCTACCCAGTGCACTCCTACTTTCATTCCTTTGAAGTACAACCCCCTTTTCGCTTGCACTAAAGAATTTCTCCAATGGTGGTCGAACTATTACAAGCCTAAACTGGCTGCTGTCGACGAATCCAGTTTGCTTTAGAACTTACTCTCTGTTTTCCTCAAACCTTCAGGTATATTACCTTAATACATTCTAGATTTCCAAACTCTTCAAAATAATACATTCTTTAACTATTTGAACCAAACAATTTCTGAAATCTTTCTAAACTAACCTCGTCGAAATATTTTTTGCAGCCACTCCCACAACCACTGGCACTACCAAGGCGTCAAAGAAAAACACCATGAAAAAGGCTACCTCTATTCAAAGACCACAAACAACTCAACAAACCAAAAAACAAGAGGTAACTACCTTTTTTTTTTCTCTTTTGGGGTATTTGTTATATCACATTTACTCCTTAATTTCAACGCTTGATTGGTCTCCATATTCCAGAGTCGAAAAAGAGGAAGCAATCCTGCGCTTAATGTACCTCTTAAAAGGTCGAGGAGGATTGGAACACAGATTGTGAGTGATGATTCTAAGGTTAAAAAAGAAAATTTTACCTCTTTGCTCTCTCCATTATTCATCTATTTGCTTTAGGCATCACTAATTCTGGATGTTGGGTTTTCAGTCGGATGACCAAACAAGCAACCCAAAATCGTTTAGGATTTTCGCGGCTCAGTTTGAGCAAGAAAATAAAATGAAACACTCGCAAGAAACTTCCAGAACTGCTATCCCTGTGGTGCTTGTCGAAGAAACACAAGGCAAAAAAGAAACAGCTAAAGAGAAAATTTCACCTTTAGAGAAACCTGCTCTCTCTCCCTCTGTCAAACCAATAGCTGAAAGAGTGGTCGAAAATCAACCCCAAAAAGATGATCCTGTCCACATAGCAAGAACAGTCCTACAACAACTTGTTGATATGCCAACCGATGAGCCTCCCTCTCATGACCAAGCACTTGAAACAAACCCTCTTGATACAAATCAGGGAGTACAAGATTTAGAGATGGTCGAGGCAGTTGGCGTCGAGATTGAGCATGTCAATGAACCATCAAAAGATGATAGCTCCTCCAAGATGGTTTATTCAAGTAGCAACATTGTCAGTGATGAGGCTTTAGCTGAATTAAAGAGCAAAAATCCTCTTGAGGTTTTGAACCTCCTACTGAGTGGTAGGAAATCTTCGACTAAACAGAGTTCTTCGACCACTTCTTTTGGCGAAGTATCTGACACATCGAAGGAAGACCTCCTCAAGGAATTTCGAGCCAAAGTTCTTGAAGCTGACTTGTTCCAAGCCATTGAGCGTGACCACATGATTGCCTTTGAGATTAAAGCCTTATTGTGCAAGCTCAATACCTCAACCTCAGGCAAGGCCCTCATTGGCTTCATTGCCGAATTTGAGCCCCTTTTAGAGCGAATCACCCAAGACATTCAGAAAAAGAAGAACTGTATTGCACAAAAGGCACGGGAAGCCAAACTTCAAGAAGAAGAATGGGCAGCTGTTAACGCCTCTCAGACCAAGATTGCCTCTTTGGAAACCCAAGCAGCAAACAATGCTCAAGCGTTGACAGATTGCGAAAATGCCATCTTGAGCTACCAGAGGTGAAGAAAGCTTCTCTTCTCAAAACGGCTCCTAAAGCTTTAGAATCTGCGATTCACGCAGAGGCCACTGTGGCTCTTGAGCATTTGGAAAGACATGGTCAACATGAAGCGATGGTTTGAAGTTTGGACGAAGAAGAGGCTCTTGTCGCCATAAGATTGGAACATTTCAAATCTGTCTTAGAAAGGCTCAAAGCCAATCTTCAACTTTGACTTATCTGACTTATAATATTTATCTTATAATTTCGACAATGTCCTGGCAACTTTTATTTCTTGAAGGCTATAATTGAATTTGTACTCTCTTACTGCTTTAATCTTGCGCTATTTTAACTTCTTGCAAAATTGGCATATATTTCTTTAAGTACTTGCCATTTATTTGCAAAATTCGATCATCAACGCCAAGTTCTTCGACTTCATAGGCACCGTTAGTATACACTTGTAGAATGCGAAATGGTCCTTCCCAATTTGGTGACCATTTACCCAAGACTCTATCTTTTTTATCCATGGGTAATATAACTTTCCACACTAGATCTCCTAAGGCAAATGTTTTTAGCTTAACCTTTTTATTGTAGGCTTTAGCCACTCTTTCTTTTTGCCTTATAAGAACATCCAACGCATGTAGTCTTTCTTCATCTAAATCAACCAATTCATTTAACATCATATTCCAATAAGAATCTGATGGAATTTCAAACTATCTTTGAATTCTGGCTGATTGTAAACAAATTTCGACAAGTAAGACTGCGTCATGTCCAAATGTAAGTCTATAAGGAGTAGTGTTGATTGATTCTCTGGGAGAATTTCTACATGCCCACAACACTTGACCAAGCGTTTTATGCCAATTCTTAGGCTTTTGCCCAATGTGTTTCTTGATCAAATTGATAATAATTTTGTTGGCAGCCTCCAATTGACCATTAGCTTGAGCATAATATGGTGTTGAAGTTAGTAACTTGAAACCAATTTCAGAAGCAAAGTCAACCATTTTTCGACCAATAAGAACTGTGCCTTGGTCAGTCGTAATGGTTTCGGGAATTCCAAACCTATGTAAGATATGGTTTTGAATAAAACTTATCACAGCTTCCTGATCAACATTAGTTAAGGGAACAGCTTCCACTCACTTGGTGAAATAATCTATTCCTATTAAAATAAAACGGTGACCCTTCGACGAAGTTGGTTTGATTTCACCAATTAAGTCTAAAGCCCATCCCCTAAAAGGCCAAGGTTTTATTATTGAATGCAATTCACTTGCAGGCACATGTTGTATTCCTGCGTGTTTTTGACATTCTTAACAACCCTTGGCGAAATCTATGCAATCTTTCAGCATAGTTGGCCAATATACTCCTTGTCGAAATAAAAACCACTTCATTTTGTGACCTACTTGATGAGATCCACAAGCACCTCTACGAGTATTGGAAATTGCTAAATATGCCTCACTTTCACTAAGGCATTTCAATAATACTCCTTCAGGAGTCTTTTTAAACAATTCATTCCCAATAATCACATAGCTTAAGGCTCTGTACTTGGTTTTTCTATCAGTCACTCCTGTTGGATTCTCCAAGTATTTGACAACTTGCCTTCGCCAATCATCATTCGACATATTGTCAATGGCATAAATTTCCACTTCATATTTTTCAAAAAGTTGAAAATTTTCCACCAAATTTAACATCTCTGCCCCCTCAAGTTTTGGCATTGACAATTGGGCATTGGATGGATCTGTCGAAATCAGTTTGTGCTTTATTTCTCTTATCTCCAATAGCTTTTCTTTTGTCACTTTGTACCCTGAAGCTACTTGTGCCAAATCATTGGCCTCTTGATTTTCTATTCGAGGCACATGTTCTATGTGAACAGTATCAAATCTTTTTAACAACGTGTTAGCAATGGCAAAATACATTATTAAGTTCTCTTTGATGCATTTGTATTCTTTTGTTAACGGTTTCACAATAAGTTCTGAATCTCCTTTGATTTCGACATGTTTTGCCCCCAATTCTAACAAGATCTCAAGTCCTGCTATTAAGGCTTCATATTCTGCCTCATTATTGGAGCACGTCCCTTCAATTTTAAACTTATGCCTTGTTGGTATTTTTGTTGGTGAAATTATTAAAACTCCAACTCCAACACAATTTTTATGGCTTGAACCGTCGAAGTATAATTTCCAAGGTTGTATTTCCACTAAGTTTATTGATTTTCGACCACTGAATGGTCAACTATGAAGTCAGCCACTATTTGACCTTTTATTGCTTTTAATGGCTGATAAGTCAAAGAGAATTCAGAAAGAGCCAAAGCCCATTTACCTATTCTACTATGTAAAATTGGTTTCGACAGCATATGTTTAATAATATCGTAATGCGAATAAACATACACATCAACAGACTTTATATATTGCTTCTATATTGTACAAGAGAAATACAAGCATAAGCACAATTTTTCTATAGGATGATACCTAATTTCTGCATCATTTAGAATTCTACTAAGGTAATAAATGGCCCTTTCGACACCATTTTCATCTTCCTGAGCTAACATGCTACCTATAGAAAATTCTGATGCTGCTATATACAATTTCATTACTTTATTCCTAATTGGTGGTAACAAAATTGGTGGCTTCATCAAGTATGCTTTAATCTCGTCGAAAGCTTGTTGGTGTTCTGCATCCCACTTGAACACATCTTCTTTCTTCAGTCGAAGTAGTGGCGAAAACACTTGGGTTTTACCACTTAGATTTGAGATAAATCTTCTAAGGAAATTGATTTTTCCTAGTAATGACTGCAATTCTTTTTTGGTCGAAGGAGCTTTCGTTTCCAAGATTGCTTTCGTCTTGTTTTGATTGATTTCAATGCCTTTTTTGTGTACAACGAAACCCAGAAAATCACCTGCACGAACACAGAAGGCACATTTGATTGGATTTATTTTCAATCCATATTTTCTCATTCTTTCAAATGATTGTCGAAGATGGTCTATATGACCAATTCCTAAAGAAGACTTAATTACAATATCATCTATGTACACTTGCATAAATTTTTCAATAAAATCACGGAACATAGAATTCATTGCCCTTTGGTACGTTGCACCAGCATTTTTTAGGCCAAAAGGCATTACAACCCATTCATAGACACCTAATGCCCCTGGGCATCAGAATGCTGTTTTTGATGTATCTTCTTCAGCAATATATATTTGGTTATATCCAGAATAACCATCAAGCATACTTAGGTATTCATAACCTACAGCTGAATCTACTAGCATTTCTGCCACTGGCATGGCATACTCATCTTTAGGTGTAGCATTATTTAAATCTCTAAAATCTATACACACCCTAAGTGTACCATTTTTCTTAATTACAGGCACTATATTAGCAAGCCATTCGACATACCTGGCAGTTCTGATGAACTTGCTCTTTAGTAACCTTTCTATTTCTGCCTTGATCTTCACCAAGATTTTTGGTTCGAATCTTCTTGGAGTTTGCTTCACTGACTTCTTTCCTGGTAGAATTGGTAGTCTGATTTCAACAACTTCACGACTCAACCCTGGAATTTCATTGTAATCCCATGCAAAGCAGTCTTTGTACTCCTTCAGCAATTCAACAATCTGCGCCTTCAACTCTTGATCAATCTTAGCACTTATGTATGTTGGCCTTTTTATTGAGCCATCTCCCAAATCAATTTCTTCTAAGGGATCTTGTGCTTGGATCCTTTTGGTTGAACCCATTAGATCTTTTTCAAAACCTAAAGGCTCGCCATCATAGACGCAATCAAGCCTCTGGTTTTCGACAATGTTGTCTTTATTCTTATCTTCATCGGCCTCAACAACTAATTGTTGTTGTAAGTCAGCTTCTAAAACCGTTTTTTGCTTATTTTCGGCCACGTAGGCCGTAATTCTATCCCATACAGTGGGTTCATCCATAAATAACTATTTATGGTCCTTCCCACCCTACAGGCTTGACATAGCCTTGTGGGTAGTTGTCTTCGTCAAAGACCTCTCTATCCCAAATGAATCCATAGTTGGGATCAAGAATCACTGAGGTCCTCACATTATCTTGGCTTTCATAACAATGTTCAGAGGAAATGCATGGCGCAATGCTCGCCAGTTTCTTGTTAAAGGTTTTCTTGGTGATAGTATTCACCTCAGCCTTGAAATAGCTTTGATCACCCTCAATATTTTCGACTAGGCCATCTTCTCTCCAAATAATGAGCCTCTGGTGAACTATCGAAGGGATTGCCCCCACAGCATGGATCCATTCCCTTCCCAACAGCATGTTGTAATTTGCCTTGGTTGAAATCACCATAAACATAGTTGGCCTTCTAATGCTTCCAACAGAAAGGTCAACTTCAATGGCTCCAAGAGAGCAGCCACTTTTACCTTCATAGTTGGTAAGGATTCCGTTGTGTGTTTTCAGATCTGTTTCACACTTCCCAATCTTCTTCAGCATATGTTGTGGCATCAGGTTCACAGCAGCGCCACCATCAACCAAGATCTTGCTTACCCCAACATTGTTCACCTTTGCTTGGATATACAAAGGTTTGAGATGATTCCTCATCCCACAATCAGGTCTCTCAAAGACAGCGTGTTGCTCTTCCACACAACCATTCTTGAGGACATAGTAACAAATGGGTTTGTAAGTGGTTTCTTCGTCGAAATCCTCTTCGACGCCGTTTACTTCAGAAACTACGTCATACTCAATTGGGAGGATTGAAACTACACCACACAAGACGTCAAATTCTGACCCAGAATCAGCGAAATCCGAGCCCATTTCTTCATCTAAATTGGGGCCCTCTTTGATCACTGAAAGTGGTGGAAATATCCTTTCAGTAGCTGGCTTTCTAGCCATTTCAAGAGACTTTGAAGGTGTTTGTTTCCCTTTCTCTTTGTTGGAGTTTTCCACCTTGCCTGCAGCAGCAACTTTTTTCTGGCGTTGATATCTGCGCCATTGCGTTCTTGTCATAGGGTTCTTCCCTTTGTAATTATTGTTATAGGGATACTTGTTAGATTCGGTTGCCTTATTTTGGCTAGTAGCACTAGTGCTGCCCCTGACCAATTTTGCTGGTTTCTGTTGATTTCCAACATTCTTTCCAACAAAATATACTGGGTAATACCCAGTACTCTTTCCACCAAAATGCACCCATTTCTCGACAGGTGACTTTGCTGGAGGAACATAAGTTCTAATCTGACCTTTCTGAGGATTCCTTGTCGAAGTAATCTTATATTGGATCCCTCTGTTGTTGTAATTGAACTTTGGCCTTTTGTCGACCCACTTTCCTTTACGTTTCAGTTGAGGCTTAAATCCTTCAAGATTCTTGGCAGCCTCTTTGTCGAAGACAGTACTGCACCTAGGACAAAGCATAACTTCAGTATTGTTGATTTTGCAGCGATTGAGAAAATCAATCAATTCTTCTTCAGCCCCTGGATACACTATCTTCATTTTTTCAGCGTACTGGTCTTCAGTGACCATTTCGACATCACCCTTGTCGACATCTTTCTCTACCTTAGCATTTTCAGCAACAACCTCTATGACCTCAACCACATTGAGATCGACTTCAACCAGCAATGCATCAGCTGTTGGCGGGATCCGTATCAATCTTCATTGGTGGCTTAGATTTGTCAGCAAATTTCAGCCTTCCTTCGTTGATAGCATTTTGAACCAAATCCCTGAAAATGACACAACGGCAAGTGTTATGACCTAAGAAACCATGAAACTTACAAAAGCCTCTTTTCTGTCGTTGTTCTAATGGTTGAATCTTTAGGCCTTTAGGCAGTAAGATTTGACCATCAGCCACAAGCAGATCAAATATTTTGTCACATTTAGATACATCATAAGTGTAAGTTTTTGCGACAAATTTATCATTCTTAGGTTCCACGGGATTTTTCCCATTAGAAGGTTTTAACAATTTGCAAGTATAAGGAGGTCCTGGTTTTAGTTCTGCAATGTTAACCTCTTCTTCGACATCTTCATAAGATATGTCGTATTCTTGGTCACTGTCATTAGCTTCCACATAAGCAACCTTTTCTTTTTTACTTTGGAATCTACCTATTCTGGCTTTTTCGGCGTTGAGTCTTTCGACTTGTCGAACTCTATCAGCCAATTGTGCCATATCTCTTAAATGTAGTGTGTCTAGTTTCTTTCTTATAGTGTAATCTAGACCACCAGCAGCCATTTCGACTAACTCATGCTCAGGCACTTGGGTAAAACACTTTGCTTTGAGTAGTCTAAATCTATTGAGATAATCATCAATAGATTCTTCCCTCTTGCGTCGAACGCTAACCAGTTCTTTAAGACTAATCTTACACTGGCCCATATAGAACTGCTCATGGAAGGCCTTTTCTAATTGACTCCAATTAAAAATTGAATTTGGAGGCAGTGTAGTGAACCATGTGAAGGCATTCTTAGTTAGAGAATTTGGAAAGTACTTCATCCTTAAATTGTCATTATGTGCTAGATCGCTAGTCTCAGTCCAATAACGAGCCACGTGTTCGACGGTAGATTCACTGGTTTCTCCAGCGAACTTTGTGAACTTGGGAATTTTCCATCCCCTAGGTAGCTCTGTTTGTAAGGTGTATTCTGACAAGGGCGACACAAAATTAGGCCTATGTAAACCTGAGTTAAGGCCATTCTGGGCTAAAATAGTTTCGACCATATTAGCCAGGTTGTTTTGTGCTCCAAAATTGTTTTGTTGCACTTGTCTGACCATTTCGTCTGCATTTTGGTTTCTATTCACCAACACAACTTCAGGGATTGCCTCTATCCTCATAGGCTCTTCGACAATTTGTTGTCCTTGGTTTCCCTGATTCATAGGAATTGCATTGTTAGGCCTTTCTACCGGTATCTCTACAGGCCTAGCATTTTGGATTTGGGGGATTTGCTGGTTATGTACTGGTGGAGTACCAAAGAAATCAGCAATTCTTCCCATTTGTGTTGCCAACATTTGGTAACTATTATTAGTGTTTTGTATCAAAGGATTAAACACAGTACCAATTTGTTGTGTTAACATATTGACCATATAATGATTGCTATCATCCATTTGTTGTCTTAATGCCAACAAAGATGTTGTAGTCAGATTAGTTTGGACATTTCGACTATGGATGCCCTCTATTGAACCATGAGTAGGAGAATACCCTGTAATTGCATTATCTGCAAATGTAGACGAATTTGTCTGAAGGCCTGCCATCAATGCTGTTGGCATGCCATACGGTAAAGCCCTTCCACTCATAGTAAATGGCATATTTCCAATCATTGGATTTGCCATCAAAGGACTCGTTGGTGTAACGCCCTAAAATTTAATCAAATTACTTCGAAGTTGGATTGCCGTAGGATAATTGTAAGAATTGAAATTATGGGCGTAGTAGCTATGTTGAAAATGAGTTAGATGATAATCACGTGTTGTGGGCCAGTTAAAAATAGCATTGGGCTTAACACCGCGAGTGCGCAGCGCTCACGCAACCCTAGCAGCTTGTCCAGTGCGCAGGAAGGCGCTTGTGCGCCACTCCTCCTTATAAATATAGCGCAAATATGCGCTAGGGCTGGTCTTTTTGCGCAGCCGCCCTCTTTTCCCTTCTTCTCCTTCTTCCTCTCACTTCTAAGTTACACAAAAGCCTCAATTTTCAAGAGCTCTAGCCTAGGATTGGATTGGGAGGGTTGATTTTCATTGCAATTCTCTACGTTCGTGATCGTCACGCGTCGTTACTATCGCAGGGGAGTCGCCGTATTCGGAGAATCGAGGAACGAGGCTAGGAGGGAGTTTGCGCCACCATAGTTGAGGTAAGGGTGGGTTCGAATTCTATAATAGCGTATATGAGGGATCGTATGCGGGGTTTGGGGTTTATTATAGATTGCCTCTGTGTATGTTGCGTGGTTATATATATATATATATATATATATATATATATATATATATATCGTATGAGAAATGTTTGATGAATTGACCGTGTGTGCTTGAATTCCTATGTTGTTAGTTCTAATTAAATCGAATTGTAATTTTGTTGGATTAAGGTTTTCGCTATTATAATAAAAAAAATGATAGGAATATAGATAACTCGTTAGTAAGAATTATAAATAATTTTCGTAATTGAATTGATGGTTACGTTAATGCTGTTACTGTTTTGATGTAATGCTGTTGCTGTTTTGCTGTTAATGCTGTTGCTGTTTTGCTGATAATGCTGTTGCTGTTTTGCTGTTAATGCTGTTGATGTTTTGCTGTTAATGCTGTTGCGGTTTTGCTGTTATTGTTGTCATTGCTGTTACGTTTTGCTGCTGTGTTGTTGCTATTCTTGCTGTTTTGCGCTGTTGATGTTGCTGCTTTGTCAATATTGTTGCCACAGTTGTTGTTGTGGTTAATTGTTGCGTTGAATACCTTGTCGAAAATGTGGTAAATTGCAGGTGAAGTTGTAAAAGTTGATTTGCCTCTATTTATTGGCAAAGATAGTAAGTTGTAGGCCTATGGCCGCCATGACGTTTTGGTGTTGTTGTCGTGCGATTGCGTGACTGTGATTAGCGTTACTTGTACATTCACATTGTGTCGCATACCTTTGCATTTGCTTTACGACGTGAACGATGAGGGCTATGCCCTGTGAGCCACTATTTACTGGCAACGACGATTTTTACGACGGGAGTTTTGCTCCAATGGTACCACATGCATATGCACAGTTGAGTCGCATTCCGCATTGCACTTCGATGATTCTATTGATGACTCTATTGAGGATTTTATTGATGATATGTGTAATTCTATAGTACCTGACCTATCATATTGTTCTTCATACATGCTCTTATATAGTTCGATATCTCACCCCTTCTGTTTGAATGTTACCCCTATGTGGTAACGTGCAGGTAGTCGCGAATGAAGGCGGTGATCCTTCCTTAGTTGAGTCGGTGATCCTTTATCATTTAGGTTGCAATATTTGTTGAACTCGAAGTTATTTCTATTAAGCAGATTGTTGATTTTGAATTGTCTAATGGACAAGGATTGTTAAGATTGCTTCAAATTGAATTTACCATGAATGATTTATATTGTTTGTGTTGGGAAGTAAGTGTAGCACTCCAATATTTATGTTGAAAATTCCGCACTCTGATTTATAGTATTATTGGGTAGAATTGGGGTGTTACATTAGTGGTATCAGAGCATGGTTGGGTCTGCCCGACCAAGTTGTCGAGTCATCGCTTCGATTAACAATCAAGTATTGTTATTCGTTCTAAACTATAATTTGTGTTGTAGGGATAAGCTGAAATGGCCGGACGGAATGATGCTGCTATTGCTGCTGCTTTGGGCGCTATGGCTCAGGCATTGGAGAATCAACAGAACACTGGTGAGAATGCTGGATCTCGCAGTTTGGCGACTTTCCAAAGGGAGAATCCGCCCACTTTCAAGGGTAAGTATGATCCTGATGGAGCATTGGCTTGGTTTAAGGAGATTGAGAGAATCTTCCGTGTGATGGATTGCACTCCAGCGTAGAAGGTTCGTTATGGTACTCATATGCTGTCAGAAGAGGCTGACGACTGGTGGTTAGATACACATCAGAGATTGGAAGCTGCAGGTGAAGAGATCACTTGGGTTGTGTTCCGTAGGGAGTTTTTGAGGAAGTATTACCCTGAGGATGTTCGGGGTAAGAAAGAAATTGAGTTTCTTGAGCTGAAGCAAGGGAACCTGTCAGTTACTGAATATGCTGCTAAGTTTGTGGAGTTGGCCAAATTTTATCCGCACTACAATGAAGCAACTGCTGAATTTTCAAAGTGCATCAAGTTTGAGAATGGGCTGCGACCTGAGATCAAAAAGGCAATTGGGTATCAGAAGATCCGTGTTTTCTCCGATTTGATTGACAGTTGGAGGATCTATGAGGAGGACAACAATGCTCACTATAAGATCATTAATGAGAAGAGGAGCAAGCAGCAGACTCGTGGTAAGCCGTATGATGCTCCAGTTGGTAAAGGTAAGCAGAAAAGTTTTGATGGTAAGAGAACTAGTGGGGGAGACGCCCCTGCTGGTATTGTATGTTACAAATGTGGCAAACCTGGTCATAAGAGTAACGTGTGCAAGGTTGAGGTGAAGAGGTGCTTTCGTTGTGGTAAGACTGGGCACGAATCATCCGAGTGCAAGCACAAGGAGCAGGTCTGTTTCAATTGTGGCGAAGAAGGGCATATTAGTAATCAATGTCAGAAGCCAAAGAAAGAAAGAGTTAGTGGAAGAGTGTTCGCTCTGGCAGGGACACAGACTACTGAGAACGACGGATTTATTGGAGGTACATGTGTCATTAATGGTGTTCCTCTAATAGCTATTATTGATACTGGTGCTACTCATTGTTTTATTGCTGCGGAATGTGTTAAAAGATTGGGTCTTGTGTTGTCTTCTATGAATAGGGAGATGGTTGTCGATACTCCAGCTAAGGGGTCGGTGACTACTTCTCTTGTGTGTTCTAAGTGCCCTTTGTCGATTTTCGACAGAGAATTTATTGTTGATCTGATTTGTCTGCCGTTAAGCGGATTGGATGTGATCCTAGGCATGGACTGGTTAGAATATAACTATGTTCATATTAATTGTTTTAGCAAGTTTGTGAGTTTCTCCACTCCCGAAGAGGAGGAGGCTGGTTTGTTGTCTGCTGGACAGTTGCGGAAGTTGATGCGGGAAGAAGTTCAGCTATTCTCGCTGATGGCGTCGCTATCTGTTAAGAATCAAGCCATAATTGATGAGTTGCAGGTGGTGCGCGAATTTCCTGAAGTTTTCCCTGATGAGATTCCAAGTGTACCACCAGAGAGGGAAGTTGAATTTGCTATTGATCTTGTACCTGGTACCAAACCTGTTTCTATGGCACCTTACAGGATGTCATCATCTGAATTATCCGAATTGAAGAAGCAACTTGAGGATCTACTTGAAAAGAAGTTCGTGAGGCCGAGTGTATCACCGTGGGGAGCTCCAGTGTTGCTAGTGAAGAAGAAGGATGGAACTATGAGGCTTTGTGTTGATTATAGACAGTTGAATAACGTGACGATTAAGAACAAGTATCCACTCCCAAGAATAGACGATTTGATGGATCAATTGGTGGGTGCTCAGGTATTCAGTAAGATTGATTTGAGATCGGGCTACCATCAGATTAAAGTGAAAGATGAGGATATTCAGAAGACGGCTTTTAGAACTCGGTACGGGCATTACGAGTATTCGGTGATGCCTTTCGGTGTTACTAACGCTCCTGTTGCGCCCGAAAAATCCGGTTTGGGACTTCTCGTTTTGCAACGTGAAAAATAGTAGAGCCGCCACCAATATTTATTTGGGAAAACATCGGAAAAACCCTTTTTTTTTTGGAAAAGCGAGTGGTCTTTCGAAATCAGAGATGTAGGTTCGGGGGTCGGTTACGCATGGGGAAGGTATTAGCACCCCATACGTCCTTTCTACTGAAAGGGAACCATTAACTCGATGTGTGGTTTGACAAAGGTTTGAGTTGAAAGCGATTTGTTCTACTTCTTTTCTTTTCTTTTCTTTTCTTTTCTTTTTTTTTATTTGAAAAATCGTTTTATTGAAAACGGAAGACAGGAATATTTTTGTTATCTTTGAAAAGTGGAAACAAAACAAAGATTTTTTAAAAGGGTGCTTGACGGGACGGACCCGCTCCTACGTACCCTCACTGGGTTGAGGGATCAAAGCTACGTAGTTCTCGGCTTTTGCGTCTGAAAACGGCTTAAGAGTTTTTCGCAATTAGGTGAGCGTTTGTGAAGACCGAACAACAACGGTTAGAATGGCCTCACTACTAACTCTTTTTTTGAAAATACAATCATCATTAACGATCCAAACGGCAACAGCGCGAGTGATCATCAATGACAATTTGTTTTATTTAATGGAGGAAGAAAATGTTTTCGCAAAGCAAGGAGCGTTTGAAAATGAGTTTAGAAAATGGGTTTTGGAAAACAAGTAGAACATTATTCAATCAATTCCAAGTCCATAACCAAATGCAACCATGAGTGAACAAGATTCAAACATACTCACCAATCAAGCAATCATAAACATGTTGATTATTAACCAAGATTAAGCATGCCAATATAATCAAGAGATCCAATTATTAAGGATGCAAGACAAAGCTCTCAAGACAATTGTGTGTGTGTGAGAATTGCTACGGGACGGGCAACAATCTCAAAGGGGTGCATATACCTTAATGACTCTATGCTACAACCGGAAAAGTAGGCTTACGTCTTCATTAAGAATACATACTAGTGGAAGGAAGGGCACACAATTAAATCAAGTCATTCAAATGGCATCAAGAACAAGTGAACACAATTGATCATAGGCATAGAGTATTCTAGGTTTAATGAATGAACATGTGAGCGATGATACATGATTAAGCAAGCATGTGAATGCATGAGCATACAAGAGAATGCATGAATAAGTATACAAGAGAATGCATGAGCATACAAGAATGCATGAGCATTTATTATGCATGGTATACAAGTAAGAGTGAATGTGAGTGCAAGCATGCAAGGTGTCGCATAGATGATGCAAATAAGTGAAATGCAAAGTTTGAAAACGTTTTGAGTAAGAAGTTGTAAAAATGTTTTGGGGTTTTAAATGAGAAGTAGTAAAAGTTTAAAATGCAAATGATTGAAATGTTTTAGGATTTTTTTTATGCAAATTTACAAGTGGTAAAAAGTTTGAGTGAGAAGTTAATGAAATGGTAGAGTAAAAATGCATGAGGTAAATGGTAATTATTTAATGAGATGGTAAAGTAAAAAGGTAAAAGGGTAAAAACACAATTGCACAATTGCATTTATTCACACAAGATCAAAACAACACGTTTTCAAGCACAAAATATGCACAAAAGTGGCCTAAGGCCGAAGCAATGCTAAGCACAAATCACCATCAAATTTCAAGCTAAAATTCACAATTAATACATGAAACAATTCACAAGACTAAACCCTAGATCATCATGCCATGTTCTAAAGTAAGCATCAAGCATATCATGTATTTTATTCTTCACAAAATCAAAGAAGTAAAAAGGCAACAAAAACCCTAGGTTTTGAAGCAACAGCCCGAGGCACACAACACCAAAATCATGCCAAAATTCAACTTAAAATCATGAAATGAACAAAATGAACACAAGAACCCTAAAATCCATGCTATGGCCGAAGCAAAATAGGTAGGAAAACAAGATTTTATTTCACCAAAATCATGCAAATGAGGTAGAAATGCAATGAATGATGAGAAAACACAAGAATCTTTCCTTCAAGGCCAAGGACTCATCTCAAACACCCAAGGCTCCCAATGTCCTTGTCCAATAATGTTTGAAATGAGTCCTCAAAGCTTCTTTCAAGAAGGAAAGAGGAATAGAAGAGAGATTACATGATGAAAATTAAAGAAAATGCAGGGGTTAGTGAGCTTACCTCTAGATCTAGCTAGAAAATGAAGAAGGAAAGAGAATAGAAGCAAGAACACTTGAAGAACACCACAAGAACCTCTTGAACCTTTCGCAAATGCTTGATTCTTGATGGTTTTTGATGAAACTTTGATGATTATGCAAGTTTAGAAGTAGATTTATTGAAAGGATGAAGAATAAACAAGGTTTGATGGTTGATTTTTTGGAAGAATTTTGAAGAAAAGAATATGGGTATGGTGGCTGGTTGCTTCGAAGGAATGAGAGAAAGAGAGGAGAGATTTGGGTGCTAGGGTAAAAAAATGAGTGTCCCCCACATGGTCTCCTATATTGGGTTTTATATGAGGTGCAAAATTATAGGTATATAGGACATTGTGCTTTTGCAAACCATTGAGATTTGAGCTAGAATTTGAATCAAAGGCCAACATTGCAATGCACATGGATTAGGGACAAGGAGAAAACACAAATGAGTGAGGAATAGCTGGTCATACACAAAAATTATGAGTTTTTGTTGCACAAAAATTGTTGAGGGCACCTAGGTCATTCTACACAAAGTTGTAGCCTAGGATTTGATCTAGAATTTTAATCAATGGCTAGGAATACAACTCACATGGATCAAGGGCATGAGGAAACACAAAATGAGGTGAAAATGAGCTGGAAAATTCGGAGCAAATGAGGCCTTGGTGCCCAAGTTTTGCAAGCTTGTCAAGAAAAATAGTACATTTTGTCTTATTGGGGACACTTCCTTATTTTCACCATTTTTTATTATTCTTTTCTAGATAATTCCATAAAAATCATGCCACTTTGAGCCATATCCTAGGAATCAATGATTGGGCCCAAAATTCCATGATATCACCCTTCCCAAAATTGATTTGAGACCTCACCTTGGTGGAAATTCCCATTTTGCCCTTTTGCTTAAAATTTGAATTTTATGCCAAAAATCATGCATGCATGCGCACAAAAATTCATAACCCAAATCATCTAGATTCAAATAAATTCCTCTGAGATTGAACAATGATTTTTGGTGAGAAATTGCTTAATTTTGGAAATGACCAAAATACCCCTTTTGCCCAAAAAACCCTAATTTTGCTCCAAAAGGCATTCCAATCCTAAAAATGATTTTAAAAGCGCTGAAATGACTTTTAGAACCCAAAAATTCATGCTCATAGTTCTTCACATCCTTCAGAATGATGCTTCACTTCATAATTTATTGCTTTTTTGTGGAAAATTAAGGTTTTGTTCCAAGCCGGACAAAATTAGGGTATGACAGCGCCGGGAGTATTCATGGAGTACATGAACCGTGTGTTTCATGCTTATTTGGATCGGTTTGTGGTAGTATTCATCGATGATATTTTGATTTACTCTAAGACAGAAGAAGAGCATGCAGAGCACTTGAGATTGGTATTGGAGGTCTTAAGGGACAAGAAGTTATATGCAAAGTGGTCTAAGTGCGAATATTTGCTGAAGGAGGTGAGTTTTCTTGGCCACGTTATTTCTGGTAGCGGCATTGCGGTGGATCCATCTAAAGTCGATGCTGTATTGCAATGGGAGACTCCAAAGTCGGCTACCGAGATTAGAAGCTTTTTGGGATTAGCTGGCTACTATAGAAGGTTCATTGAAGGCTTTTCTAAGTTGGCTGAGATTTACCTCCAAAAGATTGTAAAGTTGCATGGTGTTCCAATGTGTATCGTTTCGGATAGAGATCCTAGGTTCACTTCTGATTTCTGGAAGAGTTTACAAGAGGCGTTGGGTTTTAAGTTGAGATTGAGCTCAGCGTACCACCCTCAGACGGATGGTCAGACAGAGAGGACTATTCAATCGTTGGAGGATTTGTTGAGAGCGTGTATTCTTGAGCAAGGAGGTTCGTGGGATACCCATCTCTCGTTGATAGAGTTTACCTATAATAACAGTTATCATTCTAGTATTGGGATGGCACCTTTCGAAGCGTTGTATGGTCGAAGGTGTAGAACCCCTTTGTGTTGGTATGAATCTGGAGAGAGTATAGTGCTTGGACCTGAGATTGTTCGAGAAACGACTGAGAAGGTGAAGTTGATTCGTGAAAAGATGAAAGCTTCACAAAGTAGATAGAAGAGTTACCATGATAAGCGAAGGAAGGATTTGGAATTTCAAGCTGGTGATCATGTGTTTTTGAGAGTCACCCCTGTGACCGGTGTTGGACGTGCTTTGAAATCTAAGAAGCTTACTCCTCGATTCATTGGTCCGTATCAGATCACGGAAAGAGTTGGGAATGTAGCTTACAGAGTGGCCTTACCGCCTAATCTTTCGAATTTGCATGATGTGTTCCATGTGTCACAACTTCGGAAGTATATTCCAGATCCATCTCATGTAATTCATATGGATGATGTGCAAGTACGGGATAACCTCACTGTGGAGACGATGCCTGTACGAATCGCGGACCGTGAGACGAAGACTCTAAGGGGCAAAGAGATCGCCTTGGTGAAAGTAGTCTGGTTAGGAGCTGCCGGAGAAAGCATGACATGGGAGTTGGAAAGCAAGATGCGGGAGTCCTATCCCGAGTTGTTCGAATCAGGTAAATTTTTGAGGACGAAAATATTCTAAGTGGGGGAGAGTTGTAACGCCCTAAAATTTAATCAAATTACTTCGAAGTTGGATTGCCGTAGGATAATTGTAAGAATTGAAATTATGGGCGTAGTAGCTATGTTAAAAATGAGTTAGATGATAATCACATGTTGTGGGCCAGTTAAAAATAGCATTGGGCTTAGCACCGCGAGTGCGCAGCGCTCACGCAACCCTAGCAGCGTGTCCAGTGCGCAGGAAGGCGCTTGTGCGCCACTCCTCCTTATAAATATAGCGCAAATATGCGCTAGGGCTGGTCTTTTTGCGCAGCCGCCCTCTTTTCCCTTCTTCTCCTTCTTCCTCTCACTTCTAAGTTACACAAAAGCCTCAATTTTCAAGAGCTCTAGCCTAGGATTGGATTGGGAGGGTTGATTTTCATTGCAATTCTCTACGTTCGTGATCGTCAAGCGTCGTTACTATCGCAGGGGAGTCGCCGTATTCGGAGAATCGAGGAACGAGGCTAGGAGGGAGTTTGCGCCACCATAGTTGAGGTAAGGGTGGGTTCGAATTCTATAATAGCGTATATGAGGGATCGTATGCGGGGTTTGGGGTTTATTATAGATTGCCTCTGTGTATGTTGCGTGGTTATATATATATATATATCGTATGAGAAATGTTTGATGAATTGACCGTGTGTGCTTGAATTCCTATGTTGTTAGTTCTAATTAAATCGAATTGTAATTTTGTTGGATTAAGGTTTTCACTATTATAATAAAAAAAAAAATGATAGGAATATAGATAACTCGTTAGTAAGAATTATAAATAATTTTCGTAATTGAATTGATGGTTACGTTAATGCTGTTACTGTTTTGATGTAATGCTGTTGCTGTTTTGCTGTTAATGCTGTTGCTGTTTTGCTGATAATGCTGTTGCTGTTTTGCTGTTAATGCTGTTGATGTTTTGCTGTTAATGCTGTTGCGGTTTTGCTGTTATTGTTGTCATTGCTGTTACGTTTTGCTGCTGTGTTGTTGCTATTCTTGCTGTTTTGCGCTGTTGATGTTGCTGCTTTGTCAATATTGTTGCCACAGTTGTTGTTGTGGTTAATTGTTGCGTTGAATACCTTGTCGAAAATGTGGTAAATTGCAGGTGAAGTTGTAAAAGTTGATTTGCCTCTATTTATTGGCAAAGATAGTAAGTTGTAGGCCTATGGCCGCCATGACGTTTTGGTGTTGTTGTCGTGCGATTGCATGACTGTGATTAGCGTTACTTGTACATTCACATTGTGTCGCATACCTTTGCATTTGCTTTACGACGTGAACGATGAGGGCTATGCCCTGTGAGCCACTATTTACTGGCAACGACGATTTTTACGACGGGAGTTTTGCTCCAATGGTACCACATGCATATGCACAGTTGAGTCGCATTCCGCATTGCACTTCGATGATTCTATTGATGACTCTATTGAGGATTTTATTGATGATATGTGTAATTCTATAGTACCTGACCTATCATATTGTTCTTCATACATGCTCTTATATAGTTCGATATCTCACCCCTTCTGTTTGAATGTTACCCCTATGTGGTAACGTGCAGGTAGTCGCGAATGAAGGCGGTGATCCTTCCTTAGTTGAGTCGGTGTCGTCACTCTGATACGTAACACTCGGGGGACTGAACGCTGTTTTTTTCCTTTATCATTTAGGTTGCAATATTTGTTGAACTCGAAGTTATTTCTATTAAGCAAATTGTTGATTTTGAGTTGTCTAATGGACAAGGATTGTTAAGATTGCTTCAAATTGAATTTACCATGAATGAATTATATTGTTTGTGTTGGGAAGTAAGTGTAGCACTCCAATATTTATGTTGAAAATTCCGCACTCTGATTTATAGTATTATTGGGTAGAATTGGGGTGTTACAGTTGGTCCTACTATTGGTGGCACATAAGCCATTGTATTAACATTTGTTAATGCTGCAGTGGTCATCATTGACACAGGAGTAATTATGGGAGAAGTTATAGCGGTTACTCCCATTGTTGTCGAAGAAGGCATAGCAACGGTTATGCCTGCGACATTTGCAGCGTTAACGTCACTAATTGACGCTTGTTCTTGTGTACTTTGTGCATTTGATGCAGAAGAATTACTTGTACTAGAGCGTGCCATCTCTGGAAGATGTTTACCACTCCTTAATTGCATGCACAGACAAATACAGAGTTTAAGAATTCAACGAAAAACTTTAAAATTAGCACAAACGTCCCACCGGGCGTGCCAATTTGTTTACCTTGGATTTTGGTAAACACCGCTAGTTTGAAATTGCTTCTGTTTGCAGGATCAACTAGTAAATCCTAAGACCATTTGTGTTAAAGTTTCTCCCAGAATTATATGTGTTCTTGCAGTTTAAAAGTAAAAAGAAGAAGATAACCGTCGATCTCGCGCGAAACCGTTGGATTTCCTCAATGAGGGAGAATAAAACAAAGAAAAAATTGCAGAAAAGCAAAGAAGAAAACAAATTAAAATTGCATTAATTGTAAAGAAAGTTGGTGCACAGATCACACATTCTTCTCTTGGCTCATTTTCTCTGTAATGTGTTGGAAGTTAGAGCGTGAGAATTCTGTAATGAGATTGTGACCCCTTTTTCCTATGAGAAACTTCTATTTGTATGAGGAGGGAAAACGCTAAAACTAACTAACTGTACAGAGAATTTAAAAAAAGGAAACTGCTACAGCCTTCGACTAGGATAACTACCAAAGCTTCGACAGCGAGCACTTGCTTTTGACTTGCTATTGAATTCAATTTTCTTCTCGTCGAAATATCACCCTTCAAATCTAGTTAAGTCTGAAGCTTTGTCGAATTTACTTTCTGATACAACTCTTCTGTGTTAAAACCAACACATTCTTCTAAGAAAACCAAAGTCAAACTGCGATGACTGCATTTAATTTAGCCTGTCGAAATTACAGGCTAACACTATCGAATACTAATAAACACAACAAAAAAATAAACATATAAACATAAGTGGAATAATTCATACAATCCGTGCAATATAGTTCATACATATAAACATAAGTAAACAATCCGGAAAATACAACAATATAATCCCTAAAGACCACTACTCCGTCTCCCTCTGCTGGGACACACAACTAAACTTCCTAAGCCCCCGTACCACATAGGTCTAGTTAGTTGCTTCAGCCTGTCAAGAATGGTCCAGCCACGGATCCCGCGGGGATGCCCACCCTCCCTAAGAACCCCCTCCAGGTCGTCATAGAGTTGCATAATCTCTGGCACATTCTATAATACAAAAAAATAACCATGTCATTGACAAAACAGGATAAAATAACAAATGATTTAATAACACTGTAAGACTGAAATAAAGGATCATACCTGTCTAACATAACTGTCAACAGGGTAGTTGTCGGCGCAAATGTATGGGTGGGATACCCTCATATACCATGCAAAGTAGTCCTCAACAATGTCAGGCATCCCATCCACCACTGACTCATAGTTAGTCTCTATTTCTTTGCCGCGTCCACCACGGCGTCCACGTACGCGTCTAGGATGCTCCAATTGCCGACCACGGCGTACGGACGCAGTCGGACGAACTCTCTCCTCATCAGCCTCAAGCTCAGTCTCTGCTCGCTTCGGCCAAGGCCACCTCCTCTGGTGTTAGCCATACTGAAAATAGGAGAAAAAAAAACTCAGTTAAAATGAAAAATTCATCATTCAGCAACAATCAGGGTGGTTCGGCGCACCCAAAGATGAACAGGTTCGGCACACGCGTGAACGAACCGATTCGGAGCACGCCTGGCCGAACCACCCCAAAACAGGTTCGGCGCACGGTTGAACGAAGCAGTTCGGCCTCTACTGCGCCGAACCACCCAAAACAGCAAAAAAAAAAAAGAAATACGCGAAGAGGAAGAAGAGGGACTGTACCTATACTTCAATGGAAGGAAATGTGCACTGATTGTTGATGGAAAACGAACGAAAATGATGGATTGAAGGTGAGGGGTGTGGGTTCGGCGCAATAGTGGTGTTTTAGGGAGAATGAGAAAGTGAAGGGGGTTTGTGAGGGTGAGAGGGAATAGAAGAAAAAAAAATTATTTTAAAATCAGGGGTATTTTGGGAATAACGCTAGTTACGGGGTGTCCATCGAGTAGAGAGGGGGTTGTACGAAGTATGTGCCCAATGAAAATATATGAAATACTAGTAGACTTCATTGGATTACTTGTTGTTTCAGCGGTAATTTTGACTCCTTGAATTCATTATATATCTAGGCTATTTACATGAGTCCGATTCGATCCTCCTTGATAGCTATTTTTATAGATGTCTTTTTAATTTGTATATTTATTGTTTGATAAAAAAAACATCCGACTACTAATATACACACACAAAAAAAAGGTTAAATAGTTCGTGGTTCCTATAAATATGACATAATTTGATTTTAGTCATTACAAAAAAAAAATCAATAAATCCCCACAAATTCAAACATTTTTATTTTTATTTTTTTGTTTACTTCTCCATCAGAAAAATATTATAAACTTGGTCACATAGAAAAATATATACAAGTTGAATAAGATACAAAAAGTTATCTCCACTCAGTGACAGATTCAGAAATTTTTATTAGCGGGGGCAAAATATAGGCTATAATATTTTCAAAAAAAAATTATAAAATTTATCAAAATACATAATTCACTTAAAGAAAAATCTTAAAATACCTAAATTTTTAGAAATTACATAGCTAAAACGGTAAAACTAGTACCGATTGATTCTTTGTTTTATTTATCTAATGTAATGTTTCTACATTTAATTTAAAAAGTTATCTTATGAGGACAATCATTATTTTTTATGAGGGTAAAATAAGTTTATAATATCTATCTCTAACCAAAATAATTTTTCAAGTGGGGGCAAATGCCGCCAATTAGCTTCAAGTGCATCTGTCCGTGTCTCCACAGGTGATTGCCGACAGATTTTCCTATCAGTAGTCTTGTCTACTGTTATGCATACTGGCAGATTTAATAGTTGGTAATTAGCCATAGACACCCTCCTACGCTAATTACAGATGTATTGCGAAGGGGCATTGTCGCCAGTAATTACAAACAAATTCAATTTAACTGTTAGTATGTGTTTCCGACCAGCCCTATTGAAATGGCCATGAACTCGCCGATAATCGTCGAAAAGTTGTGATTACAAACGGATTTGTCCGTTGGTAATTAGCAGTTTTCTTGTAGTGTCCTTTTATAATTTATTTTTATTTAAAAAACCAATATTAATAGATTGTAATTTTCTTATTATATATATATATTGTTTGTTTAATTTGTTGGTATTTTAGAATGTATTTGTTGTACAAAACTAAAATTTTATTATTTGCAGAGTTTAAAAGTTACTGGTAAGCAGAATAAAATGTTTAAAAAAATTAATAGTTTTAAATGGATTTGTTGTGTAACCACAGAAAGAACATGTAGTCCATCTATATTAATAACGTTTTATTTTCATATAATATTATCATTCGCATGCGATGATTACTCCATTACATAGTTTAATTTTCCATCATGCCCTCTATATGGTAGAAGGTGGTGTGTGATCATAACACCAACACTGCCCATATTCACATCTTGGAGACCAACCAGGTAATTTACAATTACAATCTCCATCTGAATTACAAACACAATGACATTGTCCCCAATCACATAAGGGGCGAGGACAATTTCCTTTTGTCTTAGAAGGCACCGAATGTGAAACACCACCAGAATCTGCATGCACAAATAATACAATTGGACATAAATTTAATTTAGTGTGTAACGTATAAAGGATTAACGGTAAACGAGTTTGAAGTGGAAAAACAAATAATGATGCATAGAAAACTCACTTAATTTACTAGTAGGTTTCAAACCTGATGCAAGAATTAAGAAAACCAACAAAATTGTCAGTTTGAGCACAAAAAACCTTGTAGCTTCCATTGTGTTACTGGTGTACATAAAACATGTTCTACATACATGTGTTTATATAGGCAAATGGTGAGGCAACACATTGACCATATTATTATTTTCAATGGATGCATTAAATGTAAATTAAATATTATTACTCCTTTTGTTTTCTTTCGTATATAAGCAAAAAATCTACTTAGTCAAGTTACCAAATATAAGCAAAAGTTTTTTTTTAGTTAATGTATCAGATTTTCCCCAACTTTTCTCTTTTCTCAATGCAAGTATCTTTGGTTTCACAATATTTTCTTTCTTTTTCACAGTGTTCAAGAAGAGATGATAGGTGTAATTTAGGAAACATACTTATTTTTTTAATTTTTCTTAAAGGGCGTGTGAACCGTCTTTTGCTTATAAATAAAAACAGAGACAAGTCAAATCAATATATTAATTATTTGTATGTTTATAAGGAAAATATTTATACATGACATAGTGTTATTTATTCTTTTACGTATACAATAATTTACAGTTTTTCTTTACAAATTGTTTGGTGAAAAGTTTGGTCATAACTCTATTGAAAAATACTACCTCGGGGTTCATTTTATAATAGAAAAATCACTTTTTTAGGTTCATTGAAAAATGATGTATTTAGTTTATAATATAGACTAGATATATCTTTTATTCAAACATAAAAAGTGATTTTTCTCTTATAAAGTGGACTAGAGTAGTACTATTTAAAGACTTTAATATTTACTCATGCATAAAATAATACACATCAAACTAACACTAGTGTAAAAAAGACATTTAGCATCGGTTATTTGATACAATTAGCATCCACTACAAGAAATAGTGGATTTACTGTCGAAAACTTTCCGGCGGATATAAATCCGTCGGAAACTTTCCGGCGGATTTGATAGATTTCCGGCGGATTTGATCCCACGGTAGTTTCCGGCGGATTTTTTGGACTTTCCGGCGGATTTTTATCCCACAGAAACTTTCCGGCGGATTTTTATGACTTTCCGGCGGATTTTTTTTTTTTTTTTTTTTTTTTTGCAAAAATCCGTCGCAAAATACCAAAAATCCGCCGGAAATTTCCGGCGGATTTTTGGACTTTCCGGCGGATTTTCGAATTTTTTTTTTTTTTTTTTTCAAAAATCCGCCGGAAAATACCAAAAATCCGCCGGAAATTTCCGGCGGATTTTTGGTAATTTCCGGCGGATTTTCCAAATTTTTTTTTTTTTTTTCAAAAATCCGCCGGAAATTTCAAAAAATCCGCCGGAAAATTTTGGAGGGAAAAAAATCCGCCGGAAATTTTAAAAATCCGCCGGAAAAATTCAGAGGGAAAAAAATTCGTCTATAAATACAACTTTCTCCTACACTCATCTCATTCTCTCATTTATCTCTTTCTTTCCTTCTTATTCTCTTCTACATTTTTTCTATCTTATCTTTTTTCTTCTTTCTCATACTCTCTAATCTTCAAAAATTTCTCTACATATCTCTCTTCTATAATTCTCCTTTCTTCTTCATTCTCACTTCTTTATTCTTATTCCTTCTTCATCTCACTATTTTATTCTTATTTCTTCATAATTCCTCATTCTTATTCTCTCATATATCATTTCTTCTCATATTCTCTTTTATTCTTTCCTTTTTCAACAATACCATTCAACATTTGATTTTACTTTTGTTTTTTGACTTTTATTTAAAACATATATTAAGTTATAAAATTCAAAAAAAAATTAAAAAATTTCGGATTTTTAAAAAAAAAAAAAATTGGAAAATCCGCCGGAAATTACCAAAAATCCGCCAGAAATTTTTTTTAAAAAAAAAAAAATTTCCGGCGGATTTTTGGTAGTTTCCGGCGGATTTTCCAAAAAAAAAAAAAAAAATTAAAATCCGCCGGAAATTACCGGCGGAAAATCCGCCGGAAACTGTTTGCGACGAGGGTTTTTCCGGCGCCAAAAATCCGCCGGAAAGTCCACATTTTCGGCGGATTTTGGTCATTTCCGGCGGATTTTGGTCGCCGGAAAATCCAGTTTTTCTTGTAGTGATCAGCTATAAGACGGTCTTAAATCTCATTTAGCATCGGTTTTTTAGCGAGGCTAAATGTCACTTTTAGCATTGGTTTTTGAAAATCTGATGCTAAATGTGTTTCATCAATGTTTAATGCTGTCTAGATACAAACTTTTAACATCAGTAATTTAAGCACCCGATGCTATATACTAAATGTTCTTTTTTGGGACATTTAACATCGGCTCTTTTAGATATCTGATGCTAAATGTCTAGATTTTTTATACTTTGTTTATAAATCCATACCAGCCGGCTAATTTATAAGAACCTGTTATATACAAATCATTCCAAATATCAACGCATAACAAATATATCAAAATACTTCAAACTTCATTAAAATTAATATCTTACATTTAGCAAACAGAAGAGCAACAATGTTTGTTCAAAATGTGGTATCCACCATGACAATACATCAATAAATTCTTGAAACTTGAAAAATCATGTCAGAAAAAAGGGCATGCTAGGTTTTCCATATGAATCACTAGGTAATTTGTTGCTAACGCCATAAATAAAACACCATAAATCTGATATAGAACCTCAATCTTTTTTTTATTATAGTGTTTGACAACCTCAATATTCCGTGAACCTCAATATTGGGTCCTCGTGTTTTTGTAGGAAACCTCAACAACATTGATCTTGCCTCCGCCACACCAAAAAAGGTGAACCACACAAGTAGAACGAGACCCTTCCCAAAAAGGTAGTTTAGTATGTGAGTTAAGGGACATGAAGAAGTTACAAGAATGAGGGTTAGGGTTAAAGCTTAAGCTATTCTCAAACGATATCGAGGGATGAGTGAGGGTGGCAATTGGAGATTCTCCGCAAAAGGAGGAGTGTTGAAGAGTACATTCAGAAGTTTGAGAATCTCACAACCTAAATGAAGCAATTACGTGAGGAGAAAGAATTTGGCCACTTCCTCCATGCACGAAAGATCGAGATTAGTGGGATCGATAGAGTGGTTTTAAAAAGATTTAGAATTGCAGTGTCTTTGAAGTTGAGTTGTGGGGTGTTTGGGAAGACTTGGATTTGTATTGTGACAGAGGAATCTCTAGACTCATGACTCATGTTGATGCAGAAGCAGCTCTTCGTAATATTTTTAGTAATATGGTTGAGTGTGTTGTGGCAGGAAGCATTGTTAGTGATCCAGATGCTCGTTCAATTGCCATGGGAGGTTCCCGTTGTACATGTGTATTGTGAAATTAATTTGTGTGCGGATGCTCTTGCTAGTATTGTTTGTTCTCAAGTTGAGACCTTAAATTTTATTTGAGGAATGCCCTACTTATCTTGGGCCTTTGTTGATTGTTGATAGCGTGGGAAGTTCTATTCTAATAGTGTAGTCAGTTAGTTGTCTTTATCTGTTTGGGCTTCTCCCCCTTTTTCTACCATGCAAAAAAAGAGGAGATTAAGGGGAGAGTTTAAAGTTTGTGCATGTTAATTAGGACCATTGTTGCATTTTCGCTTGTTGAATTTGACAATGGTGATGGAAAAGAAGTTGCAAGGAAGAGGATGAGTTTTTGATGCTTAAAACCCACTCAAGAAGAGACAAAACACTCAACAACGCCACTCAAGAAGAGGATAAGTTTTTGATGCTTCCACTATCCTATTGCACGTTGTAGCTACCTCTAGCTGGCTTGCATTTGGAGTTTTATAAATTTTCAGATTTGGGTGTTGCGGATTTTAATTCAAAATAAAATCAATATGAATGAAATTTAGTATCAAGAATTTTCTAGAGTTAGCCTCGATTATTATGCTTTTGAAAGTTGTGGGAAATATTGGGCTTTATTTTTCTCACATGCTTTTCCCAATCCCCTTCTACTCACTTCACACTCCAAAACTCTAAAAATCCCAAAAAACCCTTATGTGAAATACACTCTTAAACCACCCCATTTTGCGTTTTCACTTGATACAGTTCCTAAAAACCGAACTGGTACGGCAGCTAACTGCCGAACAATACTAGTGTGGGGGGTGCTGGGCAAAGAATAGTGCATTTAACAGGTACGGTTGTCAATGCCCGAACCGGTTCGGGTGTAGGGCGTCGAACTTGAAAAATTTCAAACAACGGGGTGTGTCACTATTTTTCAGCCCCGGAAACCAACCACCGTACTAGTTCGGCTACCTGTTATCGAATCTTTCGAACACAGGAAAAAAGGGACGCGTTGGGAACATTTTTATTCATTAAGGTTATATTTTAGATTTCGCACATTTTGGGGGCGTGTGGTGAGTAGGGGGGTTGGGAAAAGCATAGTCCTTATTTTTGAGATCTAACTAGTAGAATATCGGTGCATTCACACAGGTCTTTTCGTTTCTATTTCTATGTGTGTTTAAAAGCAGACATGTATACAAAATACAGTGTTTATTTAGAATGAATCTAAATTTTGGATCTAATAAAAATTGATTTATTCTCAAAAATAAAAGACAATTATTTTATGCTTTTATTAAATTAAATTATACCACATGTAATGTTTTCTCGGGTCTAAAAAGTAAAATAGTTATTTTATTATTAATTTTTTTATAATTTTGATGTACGCTAGACACTATAATTACATTGAAGCCATATATATAATGTCTCCTCGTAGGACTAAAAAGAAAAAAAAAGCAAAATAAAGAGGTGTATGAATTACATTTTTGTGTAAAGACGATTAAATTACACCTACGTGATAAACAAAATTAATATTACATTTTGACTATAACTCTAGAAAATAAGAAATAGTGGCTAATAGTAAAAAACAAAAAATAGCAAAACATGTCTCTATTTTCATCTCAAAAAATAAGTAATATAAAATTTTAAGATCTATTTTATTTTAGTAGTATATAATTTTTGTCGTTATTTCAATTTTTTAGTAATATAAATGTAGTAGAATTGTACATGTGAATATATGACTCTTGTAGGGTAAATAAAAGTGATGAATTTGTTGAATGAAGGAATTCAAATACCTGAAGACAGTAGAAAAGAATAAATTGTCTTTGTATGGTCAAATACATCATGCTTAAGATTGCTTATTATTTTTTTACAATCCCATCATTGAACAAATGAAATAATAAAAAACACAAAAGACAGTAAAGTTGACAATAATCTCCAAGGTCAAAAATTCTTGACCGTACAAACCAAAAATTTCATTTCCACCATTATTCTACACTATTTTATTTCCTGTACAATCAAAGGCCATACCACAAAATCTCCAATATATATGAAAATACCCAATATCATTAAATAATTTCAGTGTCATCTACCCAATAGCTTCATACTTTCTCAGAGAACTGTTCAACCGCCCTACGTATAGGGAAACAAAATACTATTACTACTAATACTACTACAAAATACTATAACTACTAATAAGAGTGCAAACCAAAATACAAATATGCAAACACGTGGAGTACAACGATCCATGGCAAAGTAATCTATAATTCACATATTAAAAGCAAGTTTCTTTCAACTAAGTTCCTAGTGTGTAAGTGCTTTTTTAGAATTCTTTGGACACATCATTCTTTTACTAATACCCTGTGTCAAAATACTACTACTACAAATACTACTACAAAATACTACTAATACTAATAAGCTGTAGTCGTGAAAAGAAAAAGAGTAAGAAGTTTAGATTCATAATTTGGATAGTTGTGGTATGGTTCATATGGAATCAAAGAAACAATATAATCTTCAAAGGAGACATCACAAATGTAGCACAAATGTTGTATGATGTTAAAGCAATCTCTTGGAGCTGGTTTTCTATTAGGAGATGTATCTCATTACCGTGTAATTTAAATCTTAATAACTTCTGTAAAAGCCCTTCGGATTGTTTGGAAGCATGCTCTTCATTGTAAAAGAATCGAGTCTCACTCCAAATATGCTCCAAAAATTGATGTAGTTCTCCAAATTGCACCCTCTCAATTAATAACTTCCATTAAGTCAACTTTTCGTCCCATGCGATCCATAAGGTTACTGTAAAGTTGTGCTATTATCAGATTCTATGAATATTAATTCATCAAGCAATAGTATCAATGTTCCTAGATATTGTTGATAGAGAATTCCTCCTAAGAAGCTTTAAAAATTAGACCCTTTAAGTGTTTGTAAAAACTTTTGAAAAATGAGAGTGACTATGCAAAAGCATAAGAGAGGGGAAGTTATATTATGTATCTCCTTAAAATTTGAAAGATGATGAATTAAGAAATTTTAAAGTGACCCCTTTATGGTGATAAATAAACCAAACACATTATTGATACGTTAAGGGGAAAAAATGTAAAATCCAATCCTAAGATTATATTTTCACTGTTATTTTGTTCTTGTGAAAGCAAATAAAACAAAGCCACTACTGAAGAAGCAAAACAAAGAATAATACCAATGACTGATTCTTGTTCCATAGTCACCCTCTTTCTTCATCTGCATTACATTATATTCCAAAACACAATAAAAGAATCAAGTCTCACTCCAAATATTCTCTATTTATCTTCATTATTACTACCAACACCCACGTAAATCTCTCTGTCTCTTGCAATTTTAAACGACTTAACGTGTAAAAGATTTTGAAGAACGAGGATGACTATGGGAACTAAAACAGGGAAAACTAAAACATTGTTCACAATTGTAATCCAGATTGAAGAGATTATGTAAGTTAGGGAAAGAAAAACCTGTGTTGCAAGATGAGATGTAGTCCTTACTGAGTAGAAGAAGAAATGCGAGAAATGAGCGAAGATCGACGGATGAAAGCAGGAAGAAGAAGAAATTTAGGAAGACATGGAATGCAAAAAAGTAGGGGAGAGGGAGTTGGAGCCGTTTGTTTTTCACAGCACACCACTTAAGTGGAATAGGATTTTAAATTGAAATTTTTAAGTTTTAAAATAAAGAAAAGGGAAGTGGAAAACTGCGGACTAGGAGTTACTAATGGTAATAGCCTCAAAGTGAGGCATCAAAAGTAGACACGTGGAAACCAGGGAAAGTGATGTAGTGAGTTTTCTTATATCGTTAATTGAATTGATTGATTGACGTGGGCTTATATTTGGGCCTGCGGTTCAAATTCAGATTAAAGTGACCCGTCTCAAGGTTGAAGACGATGAAAATTTAGTTGCAGACCTAATGACATTAAAATATATGAAATACTAGTAGACTTCATTGGATTACTTGTTGTTTCAGCGGTAATTTTGACTCCTTGAATTATAGATGAGTTCGATTGGATCCTCTTTGATAGCTATTTTTATAGATGTCTTTTTAATTTGTATATTTATTGTATGATAAAAAAAACATCTGAGTACTAATACACACACAAAAAAGGTTAAATAGTTCGTGGTTCCTATAAATATGACATAATTTGATTTTAGTCATTACCAAAAAAAATCAATAAATCCCCACAAATTCAAACATTTTCATTTTTATCATTTTGTTTACTTCTCCATCAGAAAAATATTATAAACATGGCCATATAGAAAAATACATGCAAGTTGAATAAAATACAGAAAGTTATCTCAGTGACAGATCCAGAAACTTTTATTACATAGCTAAAACGGTAAAACTAGTACCGATTGATTCTCTGTTTTGTTTATCTAATGTAATGTTTCTACATTTCATGTAAAAAATTATCTTATGAGGACAATCATTATTTTTTATGAGGGTAAAATAAGTTTATAATATTTGCCGACAGATTTTCCTATCAGTAATCTTGTCTACTGTTATGCATCGCAGATTTAATAGTTGTTAATTAGCCAAAGACACACTCCTACGCTAATTACAGATGTATTGCGAAGGGGCATTGTCGCCAGTAATTACAAACGAATTCAGTTTAACTGTTAGTATGTGTTTCCGACCATCCCGATTGAAATGAGCATGAACCCGTCGATAATCCGTCGAAAAATTGCGATTACAAATGGATTTGTCTATTGGTAATTAGCAGTTTTCTTGTAGTGTCTTTTTATAATTTATTTTTATTTAAAAAACCAATATTAATAGATTGTAATTTTCTTATAATATATATATTGTTAGTTTAATTTGTTGGTATTTTAGAATTTATTTGTTGTACAAAACTAAAATTTATTCTTTGCATAGTTTAAAAGTTACTAGTAAGCTAAATAAAATGTTAAAAAAATTAATAGTTTTAAATCGATTTGTTGAGTAACCACAGAAAGAACATGTAGCCCATCTATATTAATAACACTTTAATTTCATATAATATTATCATTCGCATGCGATGATTACTTCATTACATAGTTTAATTTTCCATAAAGTCCTCTATATGGTAGAAGGTGGTGTGTGATCATAACACCAACACTCCCCATATTCACATCTTCGAGACGAACCAGGTAATTTACAATTACAATCTCCATCTGACTTACAAACACACCTACATTGTCCCCAATCACAAAAGGGGTGAGGACAATTTCCTGGTGTCTTAGAAGGCAGCGAATGTGAAACACCACCAGAATCTGCATGCACAAATAATACAATTGGACATAAAGTTAAATTAGTGTGTAACGTATGAAGGATTAACGATAAACGAGTTTGAAGTGGAAAAACAAAAAATGATGCATAGAAAACTCACTTAATTTACTAGTAGGTTTCAAACCTCATGCAAGAATTAAGAAAACCAACAAAATTGTCAGTTTGAGCGCAAAAAACCTTGTAGCTTCCATTGTGTTACTTGTGTACATAAAACATGTCCTACATACGTGTGTTTATATAGGCAAATGGTGAGGCAACACATTGACCATATTATTATTTTCAATGGATGCATTAAATGTAAATTAAATATTATTACTCCTTTCGTTTTCTTTCGTATATAAGCAAAAACATCTACTTAGTGAAGTTACCAAATATAAGCAAAGTTTTTTTAGTTAATGTATCAGATTTTCCCCAACATTTTTTTAGTTAATGTATCAGATTTTCCCCAACTTTTCTCTTTTCTCAATGCAACTAACTTTGGTTTCACAATATTTTCTTTCTTTTTCACGGTGTACAAGAGCTGATAGGGGTAATTTAGGAAACATACTTCTTTTATTAATTTTTCTTAAAGGGCGTGTGTTACCGTTTTTACCGTGGATTTTGGTAAACACCGCTGGTCTCCAATTTGGTTAACTTGCAGGATCAACCAGTGAATCCTAAGACCATTTGTGTTTAGAGTTTTTACAGAATCGCTTGTGTTCTTGCTGTTTAACAGTAAAAGAAGAAGATAACCGTCGATTTCTCCGCGAAACCGTCAAATTACTCCAAATGAGGGAGGATAAAACAAAGAGAAAATTTGCAGGAAACGTAAAGAAAAGGAAGAATTAATATTGCATTAATTTAAAGGGGTGGTACACAAGATCATACATGCGTTCCTTGTACTCGTTTCTCAGTGCGTGTCGGTACTTTGAGCGTGGAAACTTGGTATGAGAAATTGTGACCCTTGTTTCTTCTCAGAAACTACTATTTATACAAAGGAAAAGAGAGGGAAAAACTAAACTAAGTAACTGCCTAGAAATTCGAAAATTAATAACTGCTACTCCTACTTTCGACAAGAACCGCTTCATCACGCTTCGACCAACTGCTAGTTCTTCAGCGCATAACTGCTCTGTTTTCTGTCTGTCGAAAGCTTGTGTCCATTTTCCTCTTTCTTGCTTTTGCTTCCCCGGAAGCTTGTCGAACTTACTTTGCGCATGACCATTTTCTCTGTCGAAATACTTTGGTCTTTGTCGAAATATAAGTCAAGCCTTGTTGACCATTTTCAATGAAGCCTGTCGAAATTACAGGCTAACAAATTGCCCCCTAAAAATGTCTTTCTCGACTGAGCTTGAGGTGGAAGAAGAGAAAGAACATTTTTGAATTCACCATCGAAATAGACTTTGCACTTGAGTAGAACAACTGTATACCTGATGTCGCCACTGTTAACTGTTGTTGACGTTACTCCTATCTTGGTGTACCACATGGCCTTCAACGTTCTGCTTATAATTCTGACAATGCTCATATGGCAATCATAACTTCCTTTGAAAGCCACGTACTTACGCTTTCTTTATCTTTATTCCAGCGTTATTTTAACTTCCTGCAATGTTGGCTTATACTTTTTCAAGTATTTGCCATTTATACGCAAAATTCTTTCATCAGCGCCAATCTCTTCGACTTCATATGCGCCGTTTGAATAGACTTGTAGAATTTTGAATGGTCCTTCCTAACTTGGGGACCATTTACCAAGGACTCTATCTTTTCGATCCATAGGTAAAATGACTTTCCAAACTAAGTCTCCCACGTCGAAAGTCTTCAATTTGACTTTCTTATTGTACACCTTGGCTACTCTTTCCTTTTGTCTTGTGAGCACATCTAATGCATTTAACCTGTCCTCGTCTAGATCAACCAATTCATCCAGCATCATACTCCAATAATGATCAGATGGGATTTCAAATTGTCTTTGAATCCTAATTGATTGAAAACAAATTTCTGCTGGTAATACTGCATCATGCCCAAAAACAAGTTTAAAAGGAGTATTATTAATTGACTCTTTGGGAGATGTTCGACATGCCCATAAAATTTGGTTAAGTGTCTTATGCCAATTTTTTGGGTTTTTGCCCAACATGTTTTTTAATCAAACTAATGATAATTTTATTGGCTGCTTCGACTTGACCATTTGCTTGAGCGTAGTATGGCGTCGAACTCAACAATTTATAACCATTTTCAGCAGCGAATTCGACCATTTTCTGACCAATAAAAACTGAACCTTGATTTGTGGTGATAGTTTCAGGCACACCAAATCTATATAATATATGGTCTTGAATAAAATTAATCACTGCTTCTTGATTAACATTATTTAAAGGAATAGGTTCCACCCATTTAGTGAAATAATCTATCCCTACCAATATGAAACAATGGCCTTTCGACGAGTTTGGCTTAATTTCGCCAATTATATCCAAAGCCCATCCTCTAAATGGCCAAGGTTTCACGATAGAATGTAATTCATTTGCAGGCACATGTTGTATCCCTGCATGCTTTTGACATTCTTGGCATCCTTTGGCAAACTCTATGCAATCTTTTAACATAGTCGGCCAATAGACACCTTGTCGAAAAAGAAGCCATTTCATCTTATGGGCTACTTGGTGAGCTCCACAAGTTCCACTGTGAGTATTAGATATTGCCAAGTATGCCTCATTTTCACTAAGGCACTTGAGTAAAACTCCTTCAGGGGTTTTCTTAAACAACTCATTGCCCATGATGACATAACTTAAGGCTCTGTACTTGGTTTTTCTATCAGTTATCCCGGTTGGATTTTCCAAGTAGTCAACAATTTGTCTTCGCCAATCATCATTTGACATACTGTCAATGGCAAAAACTTCAAACACATTATCACAATAACCTTTGTCGGAAACTTCATCATTAAAATTTTCAATAAAATTTTCACTTTCACTCGGAGGTAATTGACTTAAGACTAAAGAGTAGTTCTCTGCCTCCTCTAGTTTTTTCCTTGACAAGATTTCTTGTGTCATTGCTGTCGAAATTAACTTGTTTTTAATTACGATTAGCTCTGTTAATTTCTCTTTAGAAACTTTATAACCAGAAGCAATTTGTGCCAGATCATTGGCCTCTTGATTTGCAATACGAGGCACATGTTGAATATCAACGCTGTCGAATTTTTTCAGTAAAGTACTGGCAGCAATAAAGTAAGTAATCAAATTTTCCTTAATGCACTTGTATTCTTTCGTTAATTGTTTGATTACTAATTCAGAATCACCTCTAATTTCGACCTGTTTTGCCCCCAAGTTTAACAGAATTTCAAGTCCTGTTACTAAGGCTTCATATTCAGCCTCATTATTGGAGCAACTTTCTTTAATTTTATACTTGTATTTAGTTGGAATCCCTTCAGGTGAAATGATTGACATCCCAACACCAGACCCATTTTTATGGCTGGAGCCATCGAAGTATAATTTCCACGGTGGAAAGTGCACAAAGTTAATTTCTGATTCAACTATTGAATGATCAACAATGAAATCCGCAACGACTTGGCCTTTGATAGCCTTTAAAGGTTGGAATGTTAATGAATACTCAGATAAAGCTAAAGCCCATTTGCCTATTCTACTATGTAGGATGGGTTTCGACAGCATATGTTTAATAATATCAAAGTGGGAATAAACATACACGTCAACAGGCTTAATATATTGCTTTAACTTAGTACAAGAGAAATATAAGCATAAACACAATTTTTCAATAGGGTGATATCTAGTTTCAGAATCATTCAAAACCCTACTGAGGTAATATACGGCCCTTTCTACACCATTTTCATCCTCTTGTGCTAACATGCTACCTATTGACAATTCTGATGTTGCTATGTATAATTTCATTGTCTTATTCCTAATAGGAGGTAATAAAATAGGGGGCTTTATCAGGTAGGCTTTGATTTCATCGAAAGCTTGTTGGTGGCATGGCTCCCACTTGAAAACATCTTCCTTCTTCAGTCGAAGTAATGGCGAAAATACTTGAGTCTTGGCACTTAGATTTGATATAAATCTTCTAAGGAAATTGACCTTTCCTAATAATGACTGTAATTCTTTCTTTGTTGAAGGAGGTTGTGTTTCCATGATAGCTTTCGTCTTGTTTTGATTTATTTCAATGCCTTTTTTGTGCACAACAAAGCCCAAGAAATCACCTGCACTTACACAAAAGGCACATTTGAGTGGATTCATTTTCAATCCATATTTTCTCATTCTTTCGAATGATAATCGTAGATGATCTAAATGACCATTTTTTGATGAAGACTTAACAACTATGTCATCTATATAGACTTGCATAAATTTTTCTATAAAATCATGGAACATAGTGTTCATAGCTCTTTGGTACGTAGCACTAGCATTTTTTAAACCAAATGGCATCACTACCCATTCATAAACACCTAACGCCCCCGGGCATCGAAATGCAGTCTTTGAAACATCTTCCTCAGCAATAAAGATTTGGTTGTAGCCTGAATACCCATCAAGCATACTCAAATATTGGTGACCTGCTGCGGAATCAACTAACATTTCTGCCACTGGCATTGGATATTGATCTTTGGGAGTAGCATTATTTAGATCCCTAAAATCTATGCAAACTCTAAGTGTACCATTTTTCTTAATTACAGGAACTATATTAGCAAGCCAATCAACATACCTGGCAGTTCTGATGAACTTGCTCTTTAGTAACCTTTCGATCTCTGTTTTGATCTTCAACATGATTTCTGGTGCAAATCTCCTTGGGGTTTGCTTCACAGGCTTCTTATCTGGTCGAATAGGCAGCTTCAACTCAACCACTTCTCTTTTTAAACCTGGCATTTCATTGTAGTCCCAAGCAAAACAGTCTTTGTACTCTTTCAGCAATTCAACTATCTGCACCTTGAAGTCTTTATTGACTTTTGCACTGATATATGTTGGTCTTCTTACACTTCCATCTCCCAAATCTATTTCTTCTAAGGGATCTTGTGCTTGTATCTTCTTGGTCGAACCCATTGGATCTTTCTCAAATCCTAATGGTTCATCATCATAGACACCGTCTAGTCTAGGTGATTCGACCATAATTTCTTTGTTACTATCATTTGTGGTTGAAGCAACCATTTGATGCAACTCAGCTTCGAGAATTGCTTTTTCTTTGTTTTCGGCCACATAGGCCGTAATTCTTTCCCATACAGTGGGTTCATCCATAAATAACTATTTATGGTCCTTCCCACCCTGTAGGCTTGACATAGCCTTGTGGGTAGTTGTCTTCGTCAATGACCTCTCTATCCCAAATGAATCCATAGTTGGGATCAAGAATCATTGAGATCCTCACATTATCTTGGTTTTCATAACCATGTTCAGAGGAAATGCATGGCGCAATGCTCGCCAGTTTCTTGTCGAAGGTTTTCTTGGTGATAGTATTCACTTCAGCCTTGAAATAGCTTTGATCACCCTCAATATTTTCAACTAGGCCATCTTCTCTCCAAATAATGAGCCTTTGGTGAACTGTTGAAGGAATTGCCCCCACAGCATGGATCCATTCCCTTCCCAGCAGCATATTATAATTTGCCTTGGTTGAAATCACCATAAACATAGTTGGCCTTCTAATGCTTCCAACAGAAAGGTCAACTTCAATGGCTCCAAGAGAGTGGCCACTTTTACCTTCATAATTGGTAAGGATTACGTTGTGTGTTTTCAGATCCGTTTCACACTTCCTAATCCTCTTCAGCATATGTTGTGGCATCAGGTTTACAGCAGCGCCACCATCAACCAAGATCTTGCTTACCCCAACATTGTTCACCTTTGCTTGGATATACAAAGGTTTGAGATGATTCCTCATCCCACAATCCGGTCTCTCAAAGACAGCATGTTGTTCTTCTACACAACCATTCTTGAGGACATAGTAACAGATGGGTTTGTAAGTGGTTTCTTCGTCGAAATCCTCTTCGACGTCGTTTATTTCCGAAACCACGTCGTACTCAATCGGGAGGATTGAGACTACACCACACAAGACGTCGAACTTTGACCCTGAGTCTGCGAAATCAGATTCCATTTCTTCGTCTAGATTGAGACCTTCTTTAACCACTGAGAGAGATGGAAATATCCTTTCAGTTGCTGGCTTTCTAGCCATTTCAAGAGATTTTGAAGGTATTTGTTTACCTTTTCCTTTGTTTGAATTTTCCACCTTGCCTACAGTAGCAACCTTTTTCTGGCGTTGATATCTACGTCATTGAGTTCTCGTCATAGGGTTCTTCCCTTTGTAATTATTGTTGTAGGCATACTTGTTAGATTCAGTTGCCTTATTTTGGTTAGTTGCACTAGTGCTGCCCCTGACCAATTTTGCTGGTTCTTGTTGATTTCCAACATCCTTTCCAGCATAATACACTGGGTAATACCCAGTGCTCTTTCCACCAAAATGCACCCATTTCTCGATAGGTGACTTTGCTGGAGGAACATAAGTCCTAATCTGACCTTTCTGAGGATTCCTTGTCGAAGTAAACTTATATTGGATCCCTCTGTCATTATAACTGAACTTTGGCCTTTTGTCGACCCATTTTCCTTTGCGTTTCAGTTGAGGCTTCAATCTCTCAAGATTCTTGGCAGCCTCTTTGTCGAAGACAGCACTGCACCTTGGGCAAAGCATAACTTCAGTGTTATTGATCTTGCAGCGATTGAGGAAGTCGATCAATTCCTCTTCAGCCCCTGGATACACTACCTTCATCTTCTCAGCATATTGGTCTTCAGTAACCATTTCGACATTAAGAAGCCATGAAATTTACAAAAGCCTCTTTTCTGTCGTTGTTCTAATGGTGGAATCTTTAGGCCTTTAGGCATTAAGATTTGACCATCAGCCACAAGCAGATCAAATATCTCGTCACATTTAGAAACATCAAATGTATAAGTTTTTGCAACGAATTTGTCGTTTTTAGGTTCGACAGGCTTTTTACCATTTGAAGGTTTTAGCAATTCACAAGTATATGGAGGTCCTGGCTTTAATTCGGCGACATTGACCTCTTCTTCGACCTCCTCATAGGAGATGTCGAATTCTTGTTCCTCATTTTGAATTTCGACATAGGCAATTTTGTCTTTTTTATTGTTATGAAACCTACTAGTTCTAGATTTCTCAGCTTTTAGCCTTTCGACTTGCCTTACTCTATCGGCCAATTGGGCCATATCTCTTAAATGTTGCGTGTCTAGTTTTTTCCTAATAGAATAATCTAGACCACCAGCAGCCATTTCGACTAACTCATGTTCAGGTACTTGAGTGAAGCACCTTGCTTTGAGAAGTCTAAACCTGTTGAGATAATCATCCACAGTTTCAGCCACTTTGCGTCGAACACTGGCCAATTCTTTGAGACTAATTTTACATTGTCCCATGTAGAATTGCTCATGGAAAGCTTTCTCTAATTGGTTCCAATTAAACATGGAATGTGGGGATAAAGTAGTGAACCACGTGAAAGCATTCTTTGTTAGAGAAATAGGGAAGAATTTCATCCTTAAATTCTCATTATGGGCTAAATCTCCAGCCTCAGTTAAATAACGAGCAATATGTTCGACGGTGGATTCACTAGTTTCTCCACCAAATTTAGTGAATTTCGGGACTTTCCAACCCCTTGGCAATTCACTTTGCAAAATATATTCTGATAATGGCGACACGAAATTTGGCCTGTGCATTCCTACATTAAGGCCATTCTGGGCTAAAATTGTTTCGACAAGATTAGCTATATTATTCTGTGCTCCAAAATTGTTTTGTTGCACTTGCCTGACTACTTCATCCGCATTTTGATTTCTATCTACTAACACTATATCAGGCTCGTTTTCAACCATCCCCTGCAAGGGTTGTTCGACAACTTGTGCTTGTGCCTGATTTCTAGGCAATTCAATGTTAGGCCTTTCTAAGGGGATTTCTACAGGCCTCAAAGGTTGTATTTGGGATATTGGTTGATTCTGCATTCTTGGAGTGCCAAAGAAATCTGCAATTCGACCCATTTGAGTTGCCAATGCTTGGTAACTGTTATTGGTATCACGTATCAAAGGGTTGAATACTGTACCAATTTGCTGGGTTAACATATTAACCATATTATGATTAGCATCATCTATTTGTTGCCTCAAAGCCAACAAAGATGCTGTGGTTAATGAGGGTTGGGCATTTCGACCATAAATGCCCTCTTGAGAGGCATGCATAGGGGAGAAACCACCATTCATTATGTTATCTGCACACGTTGATGAATTGGTTTGCAAGCCTACCATCATGCCAGTTGGCATACCATAAGGGAGATGTCGACCAACTATAGGCATGCTAAATGGGATATGACCACTAGTCATATATGGGTTAGACGTTCCCATTGTTTGTGGCATAGAAACCATTTCATTAGGCTGTGTGGTCACCGTGGTGGCCATTGTTGGTAAAGGATTAAGCACAGGAGATGTAACTGCAATCATGCCTGTCGAAGGCATTGGAGCAGTTATTCCCATAGCGGTTACTGGATTAGCGTCATTGATAGACGCATTCTCAGGGCCACTCTGTGCATTTGAAGAACTTGCGCCAGAATGTGACATCTTTGACAAAGATTTACCACTCCTCAGGCGCATAAACAATTATATTTCAAGATTCTGTTAATTAACACTAATATTTCGACACAAATGTCCCACCGGGCGTGCCAATTTGTTTACCGTGGATTTTGGTAAACACCGCTGGTCTCCAATTTGGTTAACTTGCAGGATCAACCAGTGAATCCTAAGACTATTTGTGTTTAGAGTTTTTACAGAATCGCTTGTGTTCTTGCTGTTTAACAGTAAAAGAAGAAGATAACCGTCGATTTCTCCGCGAAACCGTCAAATTACTCCAAATGAGGGAGGATAAAACAAAGAGAAAATTTGCAGGAAACGTAAAGAAAAGGAAGAATTAATATTGCATTAATTTAAAGGGGTGGTACACAAGATCATACATGCGTTCCTTGTACTCGTTTCTCAGTGCGTGTCGGTACTTTGAGCGTGGGAACTTGGTATGAGAAATTGTGACCCTTGTTTCTTCTTAGAAACTACTATTTATACAAAGGAAAAGAGAGGGAAAAACTAAACTAAGTAACTGCCTAGAAATTCGAAAATTAATAACTGCTACTCCTACTTTCGACAAGAACCGCTTCATCACGCTTCGACCAACTGCTAGTTCTTCAGCGCATAACTGCTCTGTTTTCTGTCTGTCGAAAGCTTGTGTCCATTTTCCTCTTTCTTGCTTTTGCTTCCCCGGAAGCTTGTCGAACTTACTTTGCGCATGACCATTTTCTCTGTCGAAATACTTTGGTCTTTGTCGAAATATAAGTCAAGCCTTGTTGACCATTTTCAATGAAGCCTGTCGAAATTACAGGCTAACATACCGTCTTTTGCTTATAAATAAAAACAGAGACAAGTCAAACCAATATATTAATTATTTATATATTTATAAGGAAAATATTTATATATGACATAGTGTTATTTATTCTTTTACGTATACAATAATTTACATTTTTTCTTTACAAATTGTTTGGTGAAATGTTTGGTCATAACTCTATTGAAAAATACTACCTCGGGTTCATTTTATAATAGAAAAATCACTTTTTAGGTTCGTTAAAAAAATAATGTATTTAGTCTCTAATATAGACTTGATATACCATTTATTCAATGAACATAAAAAGTGATTTTTCTCTTATAAAGTGGACTAGAGTAGGCCGAATTTCCGACAGATTTTCTCCATTACCAGCAGATTTTTTCTGCCAGAAATCCCTGAAATTCTTGTAGTGTCAAAATAATCAATTTAATGAATGACACTGAATTTTATAAACAATTGCAGTAAAATAAAGTGATTTTAGTTGGTTGTATGGACAAGACGGTCGCAAACTTACAAATAATTGCTGTGAATTAGAAAGCTTTGAAATCAGTTGTTTGGATATACCCGATTTAATATATGTTTGATTTTTTTTGTTAAAGTATATGTTTGGATATACCCGATAATGACATCAAACGTGAGTCTGCAATCAAGTAGAGGTGTTTGGAGTCTTCAAGAAAAAACAATTCTTCTTTCCTTAACTCACTGGTAGAAGCAAGATTTTGTAGCTTCTACCATCAAGTCAAGTCCTGTCTACCTATATATATATATATATATATATATATATATATATATATATATATATATATATATATATATATATAACGTTACTCTTTTCCTTCACTTCCCTTCAACTAAAATTGTAATCACTACAATTGGTTAAAAAGAAATATTCAGAATTTTCAATTACACTATACTTTTCCTAAGACGTTGGATGACCCTTATGTTTTAAACCAAATAAACATTTTTGGGTTTGTAAAATAGCAAGTGGTAAGTGCTACTAGAAACTCACGCATACAACTGTGAGGTTTTGAGCTCGAATCCGAGATATAATATCCAACCTAGCAATATTAATATTTTGCGGTTGAGCTAAGCTTTAGGGATACTCAACCTATAAACATGTGTTATTGTTTACATATTTTCTTTTACAAATATTTTAAAAAATTATGACATAATTTTTTTTGAAAGAAATAAAATATTATTATATTTTATGACATTCTTTTATTTACTATCTTATAACTCTCTGTAATGGTTTATCAAAATTTAATAATTGTTTGGCTAAAAAGAAATTAACTAGCATTTGCAAATTTAATCAATATTTTGTTGTCTAAAAAGAAACTAATTAATATTTGCAAGACTAACTTAATTATTTTATTTACTAAGTTGATATTTTTATAGTCTATTTTATCAAATTTCAAACTTAATTTTAAATTGATATCCATTTTGGTAATTTTACACCCAAAAGCACATTTGATCTAATCTATCCAAACATCAAAGATTGCTGAAAATCAATTTTTGGTAAATATACCCAAACGAATATCACGTTACAATCAACTCACTTTTAACTAAACTCAATTCTGAAAACTCAATTCTCATCACTGCAAAACCAAACACACACTTAAAAGTGGAAACTTTACTTTTACTAACTAGATAATTGATGTGTAATCTCATACCAAAAGTTTCTATAATATGTCATATTCTGTCAATTTTAAATATATTGAAAGAACTTAATTTCTTTAAGATTAATCCATTCCATAAAATAGCGAGGAAGCGTTATCGTTGACACTTCACATTGCTTTACCTTTATTTTAAAATACCAATTTCCACTGCAAATGGAAAATTATTGAAAGCATAAAAACGAATTATGTTCTAGATATATAGGCTGGAGAGTAATGTAACATTGCAAATAAGAAAGAGCAAAAGTATCAGATAAACATAAAATTGAGACATTTACAAAGTTACAAATGTTTCTGATTTGTGTTTGTAAAATGAGGTGTGTTAGGCTGGTTTTTGTACTAGTTTGAATACTGAATTTAGTGCTTCTGCTTATGCATCAGTGTATCACTATAAACCCCTTTTGAACTTATCATGATTGAACTAATGATAAATGTGTGTACGGTCTTTTACCTAACCTTACTCATAGTAGGTAAGGACTCATGCACCATGTATAAAATAGGTTAAATAGCACTTTTGGTGATTTATCTTTGCTCTAGGTTTCATTTTGGTCATTTATACTTTTTTTTCCTGTTTTAGTCCCTCGTTTTCCATTTTCATTTCATTTTGGTCCTTTTAGTGTTTTTCATCAATTATTTTTAACGGACACCACGCTGGCAGTTAACTACGGACGTGGCGTCTTAAGTGTCATGGCTGATGTGTATTTTATTAAATGATGTGGCATTTATTATTATTTTTAGTCAAAAACATAAATCTGTTTCATGTTGCATTTCTAATTTCAATTTCATGTTTAATTTTGCATCAATTACTTTGAAATCTCTTGGTTGCATTCACTTACTGTAGTAATTTCGAGCATTTTACAATTGATTGGTGCAATTTCGTTGAGATTTGAGGCTTTTAGCCTCTCACAAAATCCAAACCCGTTTTTGGCAAAAAGCGCGTTTTCAGATAAGTTGTGCTACTTTTTTGTACAAATTGATGGTGCATTCGTGATCCATGTGGAGTTTCATTCATGTTAGGCACAAACTTCGTTTGATTTGGTGTTGTTTTGAGCATTTTACCATTAGTGATTTGAAGCTTTTGAATCTTTATCTTCAACCATGGTTTTCTAGAATCACTTTTTCTTGTTAATGCTTTTTTGGTCCTAACACTTGCATAATCGGATTCCTTATAAAATTTTGAGCGAAATGGACCCTAATTTTTTGTAATTTGGTTAAGTATACATGAGATAAACTTGTTACATGAAATCATTGTGTTTTTGGTGTTCTTGCTGTTGTTCTTCAACACAGGAGACCAAACTAAAACCATAAGAAAACATACGGGACCAAAAAGAAACAAATGTGTTCCCTTTTTTACAAACTAAAGCATCGCCCTTGATCCTTTTAGCCAAAATGTGGTCATGTATTGTAAGTTTTGAACCATAAATGGATGGACATCGTTGATTTTTCTCTAAAGATACTTCCTTCACCTTATTGTTCTGATACTTAGTATGCTGTTATAATTCTTTATAGCTTGATTGGTTCCCTATTTATTCTTGCACTTCATTAGCCTCCTTGTCTAGATGATTTTGTTGTTTCTTTAAAGTAGCACCATTGATCTTTTGATATTGACCATGAGTTGATGGTTTTTGGAATTAATTGAGTTTTTTACGACAAAAATTTTCAAGTTGCGGTGAAATGTAACACCGCAAAGTAATATTTATTACTTTGATTGTTAAATGACTTATTTTGCATTTGATTTAGTAAATTGGATTTATTGTGCGCTTTATTGTGGTCTCCAGTTAATTGATTTGATTATTAGTCATTGAAATTATATCGTGTTCCTTAAATTCCTTTATAGACATTTCAAATGTTTTGATTGATTTGGTAAATTAATTTAGCATTTTATGCGATAGAATTACTATTATGATAAATGAAGTGTAGGTAGAAAGGGGGGTTGTATAAGCAGAAAACTTACTTGTGCATAAAACCCACCTCCAATAGAACCCAAAAACCCACTTTATTTGAAATACCCTCAGCTAGACACTCGCACAAAAGACAACTTTGTTTTGGACCCAAAATCGAAATGGATGTCACCTAGGAGGATTCAATGGGTGGCGTTAATGCTTCCATATTATCTTAAGGTCTGGAATAGGAAGATTTTGAAGCTACATTGGTGTTAGATTTGTGATAGGAGAGGTTTTGGAGATGGTTTTGTAGCTTGAAAGTTGTAGGAGCTTGGTTGAGTTAGAAAAGTTCTTTTCTTGCATGAAACTTTGGTATCCAACTTAATATTGTGAGTTCTTTACCCTCTTTCTTTGATTTCAGTTTATGAATGTATGAGACTTTGAAATAGATAGCTGCTGAAATTTGATTCTAATTTGGGGTACAGATGATGTATTGGGTTTCATGAACCTAATCTCAAGGCCTAGAGGTTTTTATTTAAAGACTAAGTTGAAGGCGAGTTCCCCACAGTGCACATAGTAGCACTTATATTATGTAAGTCTATTGCGTTAGGGGGATGCATCATAGGTAAATGATAAAAGATATTCGGAGCGTATTATTGTAAGGAGTCTCGAAAGTACTCACTGAGATTATGTAATCTCACCTCTCATTGTTGTTGTTTTCCAGATTCTCAGCTGAAGTTTAAGGAAGGTAACACTAAGTGAAGGATTCCATTATTGGAGGACCTTAAAGTTTAGGATTTCAGCATATGTATTGTGCTAGTCTCACTTGTTGAGATCTTTTGTGATTTTCTCTGTTTAAGACATGAACTCAACTGTATTAATTTATTTATGTATTTGTATTTTGGATTAAGTTTGAGGTGATGACTCTAATAGGTCTTTTGAACTAAAGTGTTGTTTTAAGGTTTTTAACAAGTTTTAAAATATGAAAATCCCATCAATATGAGTTTATTTAAAGGTTGTTTTTGTTAATCCAAATTATGAATACATACTCTGAATGATTGAAAAGGTAACGACCCGAATTTTACTGTCGACTAAAATCTCGGAGGTTATATTTGACACGGCTCATATGCACGCCATGGTGTCACATTGGCATGCAATTGCTTGTGCCGAAGAAATAGCACACCATGACATGACATTGACACGCAAATGCATGCGCTGAAAAACTAGTACACCATGACATGACATTGGCCCGCAAATGCGTGCGCTGGGTGCGGGGAGGCGTTAGCCCCAACAGTATGGTTCAAGGAATCATGGGTATTGTTGTAATTAAGAACATTATTGTACGAATGGAATAAAAAACATACATGGGCAAAACAAAACATGATCGGTTAAAACAAGAGCTGATGCTATTTTTAACCCAATTCAAAACACCGTGAGATTGGCTTTTAAAGCCATAAAAAAATTAGAATTGAGTTTTTAATTTTAAGATATGTCTATACAATCGTAATTTACTATTATAATTTAGGTAAATTATATGATACCCATCTCAATTAGTTGGGTATGCTGCTCATATTAAGTGGTGCATAGAATATATTAGGCATGTTGGTCAAAAAAAGAGAGAATATATTAGACATATATCACATAGTCACATACTAATCCACATCATACCCAAGAAAACTTGGATGAGATGGTACGGGTCTATTCCAGCTTAACTAAGGTCCTAGGTTCAAATTAAACCTTAGATATACAGTCGTGTTAAATCTTTTGAGGTAGCTGCAACATTTTTGGTCGCCAAAACTATCAAAAAAAAATCAACCGTTGACTAAACCAGTGTTACATATTGTCTAAAGCAACATTTTTCTGTACTTTCTAGTACGAAGAGGCAACATTTATCGAGCAATCATAACGCAACATTTATAATATTGCGTTATGATTGCTGATAAGCAAAAGATAACATTTTATAAATGTTGCGTTATGATTGCTCGATAACATTTTATAAATGTTGCCGTCATAATTGTTCCCTAAACATAAAAACACCCCATTGCAAAAATGTTATCTTTTGCTTATCAGCAACATTTTGACCGTTGTATAAGGTATAAGAAACAATTTTAAGAAATATTATAAAAAAATATTTTGTAATCATACACTTCATTTTATTTTCATTTCATAATTTTTTTAATAATATTGTTACATGATATTCCAGTCATGTTTAATAATATTAATAGTTGCTACAGATCAAATGAGCTCAAACACCACTTCCGAATCCAAAATCATATACAAAATTACATTATAGTTTAAAAAATCCAACCTAAAGCCAAACATTAACAAAAAATGTTGGTTGATTGCATAGTTTAATCAAATCCATAATCATATACGGAGGGGTTGACCGGAATCGCGTTAAGCGTCATGGCGTGCATCCGTCGAGATATCGGTTCTCAGATAATCATATAAATTGCATATGTGTTGTAAGTCTATATCCGTGTTGTACGGGACACACGATGTCAAGTAGCGGGTCGGGCCTTAGTAGGACATATCCATATTTATCGACCGTGTGGGGTAATGTTAGGTTTAGATTACTCCGATCAACTTCCGATAGGGAACGACTTATAACACTCAAGCTCCATTGTGACAGTTGAGTGGCATCTGCGAATTATAGAAGGGATGTTTGTGGCATCAGGATATAGCCAGAGTCAGCATATAATATTGACATATTCTTATAAATAGAGTCTGGAAAATAAGATATTAATACAGAATAGGAGATAAGAAATAATTCGATGTGCTTGTAACATGTTTAAGTTAAGCTTTACCTATCTTCCTATTTTTCTGACTTGTACATGTATCTTAGCCCTGTGTGTTTTTCTTTTATATATTTCTTTGTATCACTTGGATCCAGTCGAGGAGCCACTTGTAGCAGAAAGAGATACTATTCATTCCATGATGGACATTGAAGGTCGAGGATGCTAGTATCGTATGATGGAAAAGTCAGGTGTCTCATCGAGAGGACCTGAGTTTTGTTTAGCCAGTGTTCAATCTTTTGAGTCTTGCCTAAGTCATTTGATTGACTTTGTTTTATGTTTTTTGTAGCTTTAGCATTGCCACATATTATGTAAAACCTCTTACTATTATATTTCATATATGTGATGCATGTTCAATTATATATATATATATATATATATATATATATTAAGTATTAAATTTATCCGTTTTTGAGATTTAGATTTTAAGTTCGGGATTACTATGATGAGGACGATGGTCGTCTTATTTAATGATATCAGAGCAGTTCAATTCAAAACAGATTGGAGTTAGGGTCATACTAGCTGAGTCGGATTAGATCCACTCGGATACTATAATTAGAGCTTATCTCTTCCCCTTCATCTTCATCTCCATCTCTAGATTTCCCCAGACCATCTTCACCATATTCTCTATAAAAAAAAACCACACTTCATTAGAGACTCCATCAATTCATCTTTCTTCACAGCATAACTACTGTTTCCACTTACTCTTGATCCTCTTCTTTGGCTGAGAATGAGATCTTCCCATATGCTATATAATCTTTTTCAAACCCATCAGATATTGATCTTGTAAGCACCTGTTCCAGCTGTAGGCATCACTGTTTTAACCCACGTTAAGATTAATCAATACGCGACCAAATTGAATGAAACTGGACTCTAACTTGAATTAAAATTTGCAAAGAATTCAATGGAACGAAAATTAAGCTCAAAAAAGTGTTTTTGCGCCAAATCACTTCTAGAACCGAAATATTGAATTTGAAGTTCAAAATATCTTCCACCTCAACAATGGTGAATTTGCTATAGAGCAACAAATTGAATGATTGTTGAGCCTAAAATGCTCGAAATCCAACAAGGAATCAGAATATGGCAAGCATTTTGTTTGGAAAAACGCTGAAAGCCAAAATACAGTGAAGAAGCAATTTACATCTACAAATCGTGTTTTAACTCTTATTTTCTCATTTCTCAACCAATTTGTGTCAAGCCAGTTGCGTTCAACTCGTATTGAGTGAAGAGATTGAACTATAGTGAAAGGTTTCAACAAAACCGGTGCAAATTCAAGTTTCTGTGTAGACTAAAGCTTTCATTCGTTTTTCTATTTTTCACATTGTTCTATTTTTCATTCGCGTTTCTATTTTCACATTGTTGTTAAACTATAGCAAAAGGTTGCAACAAAAGCGATACATATATTATATATTTTTCGAAAGATGCTTATTAAATAACAGAAATATAATATATTTTAATATTTTCTAAAGTAAATAAAATTTTTAGAATTCGTACAACAACATTAAAGAACATGACTATTAGGCTGTTGTATCAATCGGGAAGACTAAAAAGAAAATCACTAAAAGAAAAGTAATAGAAATTATATCTAAATTATATAGGATAATATGTTAACACAAAAGTAATAGACAGTCCCTCTTTAATAAACTTTTATTCTTTATTTATTATTATCATCCGTACATAATGATTGTATCAATATATACTCAATTACTCGATTTAAGACTACAAAAAGTCCAACTATATAGCAGAAGGAGCTCTCGCAGTAATACACCAACACCGTCCAATTTGACATCTTGGAAGCTGCCCAGGTAGACAATATTTTTCACAATCTCCATTTGACTTACAAGGTGGAACATTCCCATCAAGTCCCATAGCAGAAGAAGGGGAGATACACGTACACGATCCCCAATCTCAAAATGGATTGGAACAATCTTTTTTTGCGTTAGAAGGCCGCCAAAGTGAAACGCTGCCAGATTCTGCATGCACACGCAATACAATTGGACATAAAGTAATTTAGTTGTAAAATATGAAGGATTAATGGTAAATGAGTTTCAAGTGGAAAAATCAAAAAATGATGCACAAGAAATTCACTTAATTTACTAGTTGGTTTCAAACCTGATGCAAGAATTAAGAAAACCAACAAAATTGTCAGTTTGAGAGCAGAAAACCTTGTAGCGTCCATTGTGTTATGTACTTGTGTGCATAAAACATGTGCTACATACATGTGATTATATAGGCAAATGATGAGGCAACACCTTAACCGTATTATTATTTTCAATCAATGCATTAAATGTAATATAAATGTTACTACTCCTTTCGTTTTCGTATATAAGCAAAAAAATCTACTTAGTCAAGTTACCAAATATAAGCAAGTTAAAGTCTTTTTTAGTTAATGTACCAGATTTTCCCTAACTTTTCTCTTTTCTCAATGCAAGTAACTTTGGTGTATCAACTTTTTCTTTTTTCACGGTGTTTAAGAAGAGCTGATTGGTGTAATTAGGAAGCATACTTCTTTTTTAACTTTTCTTAAGGGGCGTGTGTAACCGTCTTTTGCTTAAAAACGGAAACGGAGACAAGTCAAACCAATATATTGATAATTCATATATTTATAAGGAAAATAATTATATATGACATAGTGGTATTTATTCTTTTACGTATACAATAATTTACAGTTTTTGTTTACAAATTGTTTGGTGAAAAGTTTGGTCATAACTATTTTGAAAAAAATATTAGCTCCACTTTATTTTATAATACAAAAATCACTTTTTAGATTTATTAAAAAATGATATATTTAGTCTATAATATAGACTAGATATATCATTTATTCAATGAACATAAAAAGTGTTTTTTCTCTTAAAAGTGATCTGGAGTAGTACTATTTAAAATTTAAAATTTATTCATGCTTAAAACAATACACATCAAACTAAAGCTGTTTGTAGCTAAATTAAAATACAACCAAAAAAAATACATGATTTAAATTTAGATATCAAAATAATCAATTTAGCATCGGTTATTTGATACATTTAGCATCGGGTATATGACGATCTTAAATCTCATTTAGCATCGGTTATTTAGCCGATACTAAATGTTTCTTTTAGCATCGGTTTTTGAAAAATCCGATGCTAAATGTGTTTCATCGGTGTTTAATGTTGTCTGGAAACAAACTTTTAACATCAGTTATTTAAGCACCCGATGCTAAATACTAAATGTTCTTTTTTTGGGACATTTAACATCGGCTCTTTTAAATAACTGATGCTAAATGTTCTTTTTTTGGGACATTTAACACCAGCTCTTTAAGATAACTGATGCTAAATGTTTAGTTTTTTTATATTTTGTTTATTTTTAATCCATATCAGTCGACTAATTTATAAGAACCTGTTATATACAGATCATTCCAAACATCAACGCATAATAAATATATCAAAATACTTTAAATTTCATTAAAATTAATATCTTACATTTAGAAAACAAAAGAGCAACAATGTCCGTTCAAAATGTGGTATCCACCAAGAACCCCTGAACCGCTACCTCTTCCGGTTCAATGTCCGGTCCGGTTTTAATTACCTTGCATCTAATGCTCAACAAGCTTCACCTATAACTGTGCAGCAACATTCGGGTGTGAACAGGAAGCACGGGGAACCTTCATCAAATGAGATTTGAGATGCGGTGATATAATCTAATAAAGAATTAGACTCTGTCCAAATTGTCCATGACTCTTTTTCTTCAGAGGTCGACAAGCAAGCTTCGACTGCGGTTCCTAAATGTGATATCCCTTCTGAGAAATCCTCCTTTGGTAGAAGTTCTCCTATGGTGGTTCCTTCTTCATCAACTAAAGCTTCGACTTAGAATTTGCAAAATGTGGATGTATCCTCCACACAATCTCCCACGACAAGGCTTGATTCTCTAAATGTCTCAGATGCTACTTGTCACCCAGTGGTTGCACCTGACATGAGAATATTAGGAAGGTTTGGGGGGATGTCTCAGATGAGGAGGTTGTACCTGATTCTCAAGCATTTATGATTGTGTCCAAGACCCAAAATTCGCTTACCGCCTCAGAGTCTGTTGCTTCTTCCAATCCAATAGTAGCTTCTGACATGAGAATTTTAAGAAAGCTTTGGGGTGAGTCGTCAGATGATGTTGGTGATCCTGTGACTTATGATTCCCATGGAGTAGTTACGCGACATGCTTACTTTGAACCGGTTGTGTCCAAGACTCAAAAGAAGAAATTAAGACAAAAAAAAGAAGTTGGTCTTTGGATACAATACTCGTTCAAAATCAAATTTTGTTTCTGAATCCTTTTGATTTGGTTTTGTTTTTCTTTATTTCTTTTATTTATTGTTTTACTTTTTCTTTTTTTCTTTTATTTATTTTTCATTTGGCTGTTTTGCTCTCTTGCCTTGGGTTTTGGTCTGGTCCCCCCTTGGTATCTTTATTGTCTTCGTTTTTCTTTTTTTAATAGATTCAATTTTCTTTAATTAGTTAAAAAAAAGAGAAAATGAGCAACTTCAAAAACGAAATGAATTTCTTTTAAAAAATGTTCATACTCTTCAACACACACTAACTAGAATTTGTGAACAACGCCACCTTTTGAAAGAACAGCTAGTTGAAAAATCAAACCTTGCTCTTTCCGAACTTGAAAAACAAAACAACTTTCTCAATAACAAAATCTTGTTTCAAAATGAAGAACTAGCCATGTTTGTTAAACCTACTTTTGAAAAGCCCTTAGAAATACATGTTGAACAAAGTTCTAGAAGTATCTCAAAAGCTAGAAAAACAATATTAAAGTGCACATACATTAAAATGTTTGATCATGACATTTTTGTATGTTACAGAGCTAAGAGAAACTTCTGTTGAAAGAAAACTAACCAAGAAGGACCTAAGAAACTTTGGGTACCTAAAACTTTACTAACTTCTGAAACAGGAATGCCTCTTAGCATCCAAGAAAAAGTTGTGGTTATTAGACAATGGATGTTCGAGGCACATGACAGGAAAAAAGGATAAATTTTTCTCTTTGGAGAGAATAGATGGAGGCTATGTTGCCTTTGGTAATGATGACAAAGCTTGCATCAAATGTATAGGTCTGTATAGACTGCATCTTGAAATCTGACCAGGTTTACAATTTTTTACACAATTTCCATCTGCATTACAAGGTGGAACATTTTCATCAAGGCCCATACCAGAATCTGCATGCACAAGCAATACAATTGGATATAAAGTTAATTTAGTGTGTAAAATATGAAGGATTAATGGTAAACGAGTTTGAAGTGGAAAAATCAAAAAATGATGAACAAAAAATTCAATTAATTTACTAGTTGTTTTCAAACCTGATGCAAGAATTAAGAAAACCAACAAAATTGTCAGTTTGAGAGCAGAAAACTTTATCGTGTCCATTGTGTTACTTGTGTACATAAAACATGTTCTACATACGTGTGTTTATATAGACAAATGGTGAGGCAACACCTTGACCATATTATTATTTTCAATTGATTCATTAAATGTAAATACTATATTTTTTATTCAAGTCAAACAAACATATAAATAATTCATATTTTGATAAGGAAAATATTTATGAGTATGTTAATTTTAATAAAAGAAATATTGATATCATATTTTGTATATAATTTATTAAGATAGTCATCTTTTGAATTTAAAAATACATATTATTATTATTAATTACTCTTGAGTTGGTATTTTATTTTTGTGAAAGTTATTTTATATCCAAGTGAGGTTATGAAATATAAAGTCACAACTTAGAAATCAAATTTTGGTCGAGAGACCAGGTTATGATTTCTTTGTGGGAATTGAGTATGAGAGTTTGCCTTCCTCTTGTTTGAATTGCCATGCTATTGGTCATGCTACAGGTAATTGTACTAGAAGGATGTGGTCTGATATTGATCTTAACAAGGAGCAACATGTTCCAGAATATGTAGTTAAGCCAAAAATTGTTTCTAAATATATTCTTGAGGTGAAGGATATGATTCAGTATATAAATACAATAATGTGGTTGAAGATTCAGTGATTAACATGTCAGATGGGAGCTCGAAACCTAATGGAATTAGAGAGGAGGTCGTGCTTCAGATGTGACGGTAAGAAAATGTCGTCTGTTGTTATGAGAACGCGAGAGACATCCTTGCACTCCATTTAGAAGTTGACTAATGCTTCTACATCGAGCACAAGGGCACCAGGTGAAAACAAAATCGTTCAAATCTCTCCTACCTTTGATATTATTAGTGGTTGTAATATTGAAACTCTTGTCGTTCATTCTAACGCCAACATTATCAATGATATTATTGCTAGTTGGTGTTGGAGTGATTCTATTGACTCATCCTCCACCCAACCTCCCACTACCAGGCTAAATGTCTTAGAGTCTGATGCTACTTCTAATCTAGTGGTAGCAGCTGGCATGAGAATATTAGGGATGTTTTGGGGTGATGTGTTAGATGATGTTGCTGGTCCTATGACTACCAATACCCAATGAACACTTGCGCAATATGATAAGTCTGCACCAGTGGTGTCCAAGACCCAAAAAAAGAAACATAGGCATAAAAAGAAATTGGTCCAAAAAACGGTAGACTATAATACCCGTTCAAAGATAAATTTTGTCAGTCTCTTTTTTATCCGACTAGTGCAAGTTAGTCATTCAGCAAAAATAGAATTTGGTCTTTAGAATTGTGTTAGCCTGCATTTTCGACAGGCTCAATTAAATGCAGTCAATGAGGTTTGACTTATTTTTAAAGTCCGACCTTGTATTTCAAGAGACAAGTATCAATTTCGACACTGAAATGAATTAAGTTATCAAGTTGTATCAAGCAGATTTCGACCTTAGATTTGGCAAAGTCGAAGAGGCTGAAGGTAGAGATTTCGACAAGAAGAAGTTGAAGGCTGATAAAGAAGTAGAATCAAGTAACCGTTGTCGAAAACACGTAGCAGTTACATTTTTTAAGCTTTGTACAGTTATTTTCTATTTGTATAAATAGTAGTTTTTCATAAGAAAAACAAGTCACAAACTCATATACAGATTCTCACGCTCTAACTTCCAACATCTCAGAGAAAACGAGTCAGAGAAGAATGTATGATGATTTGTACCAACTCTCTTTTCAATTAATGCATTTTACTTTGTTTCTTTAAGCAATTTTCTGCATTTTTTTTGTTCTCCTCATCTCTGTCTGAAGTAACTTCGACGGTTTGGTGCCAAACTGCCAGTTTTCTTCCTTCTTTTCTTTAAAACCGTAAAAACATTCATAATTTCTGGAAAAACTTTAACAAAAATGGTCTTAGGATTTACTAGTTGATTCTGCAAGCAGAAGAAATTTCAAACTAGCCGTGTTTACCAAAAACCACGGTAAACAAATTGGCACGCCCAGTGGGACGTTTGTGCTAATTTTTAAAGTTTTTCGTTGAAATCTTAAAAACTTGTGCTTATCTGTGCATGCGTTTAAGGAGTGGAAAACATCTTTCAGAGATGGCGCTCTCTAGTACAAATAATGCTTCTGCATCAAATGCACAAAGCACGCAAGAACAAGCGTCAGTTAGTGACGCTAACGTTGCAAATGTTGCAGGCATAACCGTTGCTATGCCTTCTTCGACAACAATGGGAGTAACTGCCATAACTTCTCCCATAATTACTCCTGTGTCAATGATGACTACTGCAGCATTAACAAATGTTAATACTATGGCTGCTATGCCACCAATATTAGGACCAACAAGTCCTTTAATGGCAAATCCATTGATTGAAAACATGCCATTTAGTATGAGCCGTAGGGGTTTCCCATATGGCATGCCAACAGCATTGATGGTAGGCCTTCAGATAAATTCGTCTACATTTGCAGATAATGCAATCACAGGGTATTCTCCTACTCGTAGTTCATCAGAGGGCATTCATCGTCGAAATGCCCAACCTAATCTGACTACAACATCTTTGTTGGCATTAAGGCAACAAATGGATGACAGTAACCATGATATGGTTAATATGTTAACACAACAAATTGGTACTGTGTTTAATCCTTTAATACAAAACACTAATAATAGTTACCAGATGTTGGCGACACAAATGGGAAGATTTGCTAATTTCTTTGGCACTCCACCAGTGCATAACCAGCAAATTCCCCAAATTCAAAATGTTAGGCCTGTCGAAATCCCTTTAGAAAGGCCTAACAATGCAATTCCCATAAATTAGGGTAATCAGAGACAACAACATGTTGTTGAAGAGCCTATGAGGATAGAGGCAATCCCTGATGTTGTGTTAGTAAATAGAAACCAAAATGCAGACGAAGTGGTCAGACAAGTGCAACAAAACAATTTTGGGGCGCAAAATAATTTGGCTAACCTGGTCGAAAACATTTTATCCCAGAATGGCCTTAACTTAGGCTTGCACAGGCCTAATTTTGTATCACCTTTGTCGGAATATACCTTGCAAACAGAGCTACCTAGGGGATGGAAAATCCCTAAGTTCACAAAATTTGCTGGAGAAACTAGTGAATCCACTGTCGAACACGTGGCTCGGTATCTTACTGAGGCTGGTGATATAGCGCATAATGAGAATTTAAGAATGAAGTATTTTCCAAATTCTCTAACTAAGAATGTGTTTACATGGTTCACCACTTTGCCTCCAAATTCTATTTTTAGTTGGAGTCAGTTAGAAAAGGCCTTCGACGAACAATTCTATATGGGCCAGTGCAAGATTAGTCTTAAGGAACTAGCTAGTGTTCAACGCAAGGGGGCAGAATCTATTGATGATTATCTCAATAGATTTAGACTTCTCAAAGCAAGGTGTTTTACTCAAGTGCCTGAACATGAGTTGGTCGAAATGGCTGCTGGTGGTCTAGATTATTCTATAAGAAAGAAGCTAGATACATTGCACTTAAGAGATATGGCACAATTAGCTGATAGAGTTCGACAAGTAGAAAGACTTAAAGCTGAAAAGGCCAGAACAGGCAGGTTCCAAAATAAAAAAGAAAAGGTTGCATATGTCGAAACTAATGACTGTGACCAAGAATTCGACATATCTTATGAAGATGTCGAAGAGGAGGTTAATATAGCGGAATTAAAATCAGGACCTCCTTATACTTGTACTTATGATGTTTCTAAATGTGATGAAATATTTGATCTGTTAGTTGCTGATGGTCAAATTTTGGTGCGTAAGGGCCTGAAAGTACCACCATTGGAACAACGACAGAAAAGAGGTTTTTGTAAATTTCACAATTTCTTAGGCCATAACACTTCTCGTTGTGTTATTTTCAGGGATTTGTTCAAAAAGCCCTCAATGAGGGAAGACTGAAATTTGGTGACAAATCGAAGCCACCAATGAAAATTAATGTTGATCCTCTACCAACAACTGATGCATTGCTTGTCGAAGTTGACATCAACGTGGTTGAAATCACAGGAGTTGTTGCTGAAGATGCTAAAGTGGAGAAAGCTGTTGATAAAGTGGATGTCGAAATGGTCACTGAAGACCAATATGCTGAAAAGATAAAGATAGTTTACCCAATGGCAGAGGAAGAATTAATTGATTTCCTTAATCGCTGCAAAACTAACAATACTGAAGTGATGCTTTGTCCAAGATGTAGTTCTGTCTTCGACAAAGAGGCTGCTAAAGAACTTGAGGGTTTTAAGCCTCAACTGAAGCGCAAAGGAAAATGGGTCGACAAGAGGCCAAAGTTCAGCTACAGCAACAGAGGAATTCAGTACAAGGTCACTTCGACAAAGAATCCTCAAAAAGATCAGATCAAAACCTATGTACCTCCAGCAAAGTCCTCTGTCGAGAAATGGGTACATTCTGGCGGAAAGAGTACTGGCTATTACCCAGTATATTATGCTGCAAAGAATGCTGGAAATCAGCAAAAATCAGCAAAAATGGTCAAAGGTAGTACTAGTACTACTGGCCAGAACAAGGCATTTGAATCTAACAAATATGCCTATAATAATAACTACAAAGGGAAAAATCCCATGACAAGAACACAATGGCGTAGGTATCAACGCCAAAAGAAAGCTGTTGCTGCTGCAGACAAAGTAGAGAATTCTAGCAAAGATAAAGGTAAGCAAGTACCTTTAAAGCCTCTTGAAATGGCTAGAAAGCCAGCTACTGAAAGGATATTTCCTCCACTCTCAATAATCAAAGAAGGTCTTAACTTAGACGAAGAGATGGACTCAGATTTTGCCGATTCTGGGTCAGAATTCGACGTCTTATGTGGCGTGGTCTCAATTCTACCAATTGAGTATGATGTAGTTTCTGAAGTGAATGACGTCGAAGAAGATTTTGACTAAAAGACTACTTATAAGCCAATTTGTTATTATGTGCTGAAGAATGGTTGCGTGGAGGAACAACATGTTGTGTTTGAGAGACCAGATTGTGGAATGATGAATCATCTCAAACCTTTGTACATTCAAGCAAAAGTGAATAACATTGGTGTCAACGAGATCCTGGTCGATGGTGGTGCTGCTGTAAACTTCATGCCACAACATATGTTGAAGAAAATTGGAAAGTGTGAAACTGATTTGAAAACACACAATGTAATACTTACAAACTATGAAGGCAAAAGTGGCCATTCACTTGGGGCCATTGAAGTTGAGTTTGCTGTAGGAAGTATTAAGAGACCAACATTGTTTCTGGTAGTTCCATCAAAGGCAAATTACAACTTGCTGCTAGGAAGGGAATGGATACATGGTGTGGGGGCAATACCTTCGACTGTCCACCAAAGGCTTATCATTTGGCGCGAAGATGGTTTGGTCGAAAACATTGAAGGTGATCAGAGTAATTTCAAAGCTGAGGTAAATGCTATAACCAAGAAAACCTTCGACAAACAACTGGCGAATATTGCGCCATGTGCATCTTTTGAAATTGGATATGAACATCAATACAATATTAGATCTTCCGTTACACTCCACCCCAATTATGGATTTATTTGGGAGAGAGAGGTTATAGATGAAGACAACCACCCACAAGGCTTTGTCAAGCCTACAGGGTGGGATGGACCATAAATAATTATTTATGGATAAGGCCAGTGCATGGGATAGAATTACGGCCTATGTGGCCGAAAACAAACAAAAAGCGGCTTTAGAAGCCGAGTTACAACAACAAATGGTTGCTGAAGCCATTGAAAATGAAAATAAAGACAACTTTGTCGAAAACCAGAGGCTTGATTGCGTCTACGATGATGAGCCTCTAGGTTTTGAAAAGGATCCATTGGGTTCGACCAAAAGGATTCAGGCACAAGATCCCTTAGAAGAGATTGCAGAGCAGAAGATGAAGAGAGTAAAAGAGTAGAACGAAGGAGAAGCAATGCCTTTTATAGTTGCTAAAGTAAAAAAATAAATAAATAAAATAATAAAGGCTATAAGTGTTTGGGTTTTTTGGCAACTTAGAGAGTGGCCCACTAGCAATCATGGCCTGACAGTTATGGAGAAGTGGATATTGTGGGGAGTTCCAAAGCAAACGTGGCCCACTATCTCTGAATAGTTGGCGCAAAAAACTGTTCATTTCAAAAAGTGTCTTTTCAATTCTGAAAGCTGATGGTGGTGACGTTAGCAGACTTGACATTAAGCTGTTGAGTGAATTCTGAAAAACGTCATTTTCTTCCTTCATTTAAATTTTAGTCGAAAAAGACATTTTTGGGGGGCAATTTGTTAGCCTGCATTTTCGACAGGCTCAATTAAATGCAGTCAACGAGGTTTGACTTATTTTTAAAGTCTGACCTTGTATTTCAAGAGACAAGTATCAATTTCGACACTGAAATGAATTAAGTTATCAAATTGTATCAAGCAGATTTCGACCTTAGATTTGGCAAAGTCGAAGAGGCTGAAGGCAGAGATTTCGACAAGAAGAAGTTGAAGGCTGATAACGAAGTAGAATCAAGTAACCGTTGTCGAAAACACATAGCAGTTACATTTTTTAAACTTTGTACAGTTATTTTCTATTTGTATAAATAGTAGTTTTTCATAAGAAAAACAGGTCACAAGTTCATATACAGATTCTCACGCTCTAACTTCCAACATCACAGAGAAAACGAGTCAGAGAAGAATGTATGATGATGTGTACCAACTCTCTTTTCAATTAATGCATTTTACTTTGTTTCTTTAAGCAATTTTCTGCATTTTTATTTGTTCTCCTCATCTCTGTCTGAAGTAACTTCGACGGCTTCGCGCGAAACTGCCAGTTTTCTTCCTTCTTTTCTTTAAAACCGTAAAAACATTCATAATTTCTGGAAAAACTTTAACACAAATGGTCTTAGGATTTACTAGTTGATCCTGCAAGCAGAAGAAATTTCAAACTAGCGGTGTTTACCAAAAACCACGGTAAACAAATTGTATGCTATAACTCTTGTTTAATAACAACTTTCGCCTGTCCTCATTTATCTAACTATTTTAAGTTAATACTTTTTCAATTGTCTCTAGGATGAAGTGTTTTAGGGGGCTTTGTTAGGATCTCCCTATTATTGCTTTGACTTTATTTTCTTGCCAAGTGTATTGGTCTAGTCCCCATTTGGGCTTTCTTCGATCTGTCATCTTTCTTTTTTCTCATTTTCAATAAATTCATCCACACAGAAGGTTTTAACGAGACTTTATTTCTCTTTTTTCTCATTTGGTCTAGTCCTCGTATAACTTCTTGATGTTGTCTTATATCAGAAGGTTTTAACGAGACTTTATTTCTCTTTTTGCTTAAAAAATTATTTTAAAGATCTTGTGAAAATCTATTTTAATGCTAATTAAGTGAGGTGATGATATAAAAACTCACAAACTTTGTATCTTAATTGTATTTTATATATCAAAAAGATGTATGACGTGAACTATAAAAAAGTGAGAGGACATTTTACATTGTCATTATAAAGCACCGTTAAATATAAAATTTTCACAAATAAAAAATATAATTTGTTTAGTTCCTAGTTTTTTTGGGTCCTTAGTTTAGCTTTAAGTTGTTCAAGGATAAAGACAATAAATTAATTATGTTAATTGTTACACATGGGTTTTTATATCTTAATATTTGTTACTTAACAAAAACGTTCATCTTAATATAGTGAGAAAACACCATAAATATTCTAATGTAAAATAGAACACCATAAATCTGATATACAACCTCAATATTTTTTTTTGTTATAAAGGGCATCCTTAAGGCTAGGTTTTCCATATGAATCATTAGGTAATTTGTTGCTAACGCCATAAATAAAACACCATAAATCTGATATAGAACCTCAATATTTTTTTTATTATAATGTTTGACAACCTCAATATTCCGTGAACCTCAATATTGGGTCCTTGTGTTTTTGTAGGAAACCTCAACAACATTGATCTTGCCTCCGCCACACCAAAAAAGGTGAACCACACAAGTAGAACGAGACCCTTCCCAAAAAGGTAGTTAAGTTGGTGAGTTAAGGGACTTGAAGAAGTTGCAAGAATGAGGTTTAAGGTTCAAGCTTAAGCTATTCTCAAATGATATCGAGGGATGAGTGAGGGTGGCGTCTACGCACAATTGGAGATTCACCGCAAAAGGATGAGTGTTGAAGAGTACATTCAGAAGTTTGAGAATCTCACAACCTAAATGAAGCAATTACGTGAGGAGAAATAATTTGGCCACGTCCTCCATGCACGATCGATCGAGATCAGTGAGGATGAGTGGTTAGTCTTTTAAATTAATATAAAATATGACAAAAAATATGTAGAAGTTATTATTGTTATAAATTCATGATAATTAAACTAATTATTAAAGTATTTATAAATTGAATTTTTAAAGTTTATATTTTAATAGTCTAATTTATATATTTATTTGAAATTCTAATTTACTTTTTACTTACAATTCATGATAGTCTAATTTATCTATTTGCTTGATAACAGGACTAATTTATTTATTAATTATCAAATAATTATATATTTTAGTAGTGTAATTTATTTATTGAAAGAAACCAAAATAATCTTATTCTAGTTACTTGTTCCATTATATTAGATTTGCATTTACATAAAAAAAACTGTAACCAAATACCGTAGAAAGGAAAGGGTAATTGTAAAAAAAAATACATAGAAAAGGAATAAGAGCTACAAATCAATAAAAGAGCAGTGACTTACAAAGCAACGCTACTGACTGAAAGGGGTATACGTTTTTTTATTTTATTCTATTGAGGACAAAGAGGGAATACCATGAAAATAATCGGGGTAAAAAAGACTAAAAAGATGAGACGATATAAGCTCAAACGCTACTTAAAGTAGCATTTCAAAAAACGCTATAAGCTACCCCAGAAATGCTATAAGCTACTGCTTGCCAAATAGGTAAAAAAAATTCATCCGCTATCCGCTAGTCAAATCTGCTATAAGCTAGCGAATGAGGCTTGTCAAACAAAGCCTATATCTAGGCTATTTACATGAGTTCGATTCGATCCTCTTTGATAGCTATTTTTATAGATGTCTTTTTAATTTATATATTTATTGTTTGATAAAAAACATCTGAGTACTAATATACACACACACAAAAAGGTTAAATAGTTTGTGGTTCCTTTAAATATGACATAATTTGATTTTAGTCATTACAAAAAAGAATCAATAAATCCTCGCAAATTCAAACATTTTCATTTTTATCATTCTGTTATCCATTGAAAAAATATTGAGGTGACAAACTTCTATCCTATTTGTTTATCAAAAAAAATTCTATCCTATTTGGCTTTACACTTTATTATTTTTTATTTTGATTTGTTTTAAAAGTTGAATTGGAAAAATTCTTAAATTAAAGCTTATCTCTTCCCCTTCATCTTTACCCTATTCTTCATCTCCATCTCCACATTTCCCCAAACATCTTCACATATTCTCTATACAAAAATCACACTTCATTAGAGACTCCATCAATTCATCTTTATTCACACCATAACTATTGTTTCCACTTACTCTTGATCTCCTTCTTTTGCTACACTCTACAATTCTCAATACTGACTCGAGGATAATTACTCTTTGTGTATTGTTATTCTGTTATAGGTTACATGGCTTCTGGTGCCTTTTATACTGGCTAATAGTTACAGCTTTATAGATATGATAGCTACATCTCTAATCTCTATTACAATATATTTTAGTAAGCTAACTTACAATCCTTCTATTTTATCACGTATACATAGCGGAGTGGATGGCCATTAATTGTTTTTAAAATGACTCGTAATAGTCATTTTTAATTCTGTCTTGGTCAAAAAAAAATTAATTTTATCAGCCAATCATAAAATCCCATGATATTTTGGTCAACATGAATGCAATATTTGAATGGTTCCATGTAGGGTTGGGAATAGGCTATAATATTTTCTAAAAAAGTATTATAAACTTTAACAAAATACATAATTCAATTAAAGAAAAATCTTAAAATACGTAAATTTCTAGAAATTACATAGCTAAAACGGTAAAATTAGTACCAATTGATTCTCTATTTTATTTATCTACTGTAATGTTTGTACATTTAATTTAAAAAATTATCTAATGAGGACAATCAATATATTTTTATGAGGGCAAAATAAGTTTATAATATATATTTCTAACCAAAATAATTTTTCAAGTGGAGAAAATGCCCCCAATTAGCTTCAAGTGCATCTGCCCGTGTCTTCACTGGTGATTGCCGACAGATTTTCCTACAGTAATCTTGTCTACTGTTATGCACACTGCAGATTTAATAGTTGTATAATTAGCGACAGACACACTCCTACGCTAATTACAGATGTAATGCCAAGGGGCAGTGCCGCCAGTAATTACAAACGATTTCAATTTGACTGTTAGTATGTGTTTTCGACCAGCCGATTGAAACGACCATGAACCCGTCGATAATCCATCGAAAAATTATGATTACAAACAGATTTGTCTGTTGGTAATTAGCGATTTCCTTGTAGTGTCCTTTTATAATTTATTTTTATTTAAAAAGCCAATATTAATAGATTGTAATTTTGCTATAATATATATATATATATATATATATATATATATTGTCAGTTTAATCTGTTGGTATGTTTAGAATGTATTTGTTGTACAAAACTAAAATTTTACTCTTAACTCTTTGCATAATTTAAAAGTTACTGGTAAGCAGAATAAAATGTTAAAACAAAATTAACAGTTTTAAATCGATTTGTTGAGTAACCACAGAAGGAAGATGTAGTCCATCTTCATTAATAACATTTTATTTTCATATAATATTATCATTCGCTTGTGATGATTACTCCATTACATAGTTTAATTTTCCATGAAGCCCTCTATATGGTAGAAGGTGGTGTGTGATCATAACACCAACACATGTTATATTCACATCTTGGAGACCAACCAGGTAATTTACAATTACAATCTCCATCTGACTTACAAACACACAAACACTGTCCCCAATCACAATAGGGGTGAGGACAATTTCCTGTTGTCTTAGAAGGCAGCGAATGTGAAACACCACCAGATTCTGCATGCACAAACAATACAATTGGACATAAAGTTAATTTAGTGTGTAAAATATGAAGGATTAACGGTAAATGAGTTTGAAGTGGAAAAAACAAAAAATGATGCACAGAAAATTCACTTAATTTACTAGTTGGTTTCAAACCTGATGCAAGAATTAAGAAAACCAACAAAATTATCGGTTTGAGCGCAAAAAACCTTGTAGCTTCCATTGTGTTACTTGTGTACATAAAACATGTTCTACATACATGTGTTTATATAGACAAATGGTGAGGCAACACATTGACCGTATTATTATTTTCAGTGGATGCATTAAATGTAAATTAAATATAGCGGATAAGCTTGTGATATAAGTAAAAACATCTACTTAGGCTCTGTTTGGCAAAGCCAAACCGCTAGCTTATAGCGATTAGCTTATAGCGGATAAGCTTGTGATAGCTGTTTGGCAAGACAAGCTTATAGCATTTTTTCACTAGCTTATAGTGTTTTTTGACATTCTACCTGAATTAGCGTTTGAGCTTATAGTGTTTCATTTTTTTACCTCTTTAACCCTTATTATTTTAATTAAATTCCTCATTTAACCACCATTAAATGATTCTTCTCTCTCATATTCAAGCATTAATTACAAATGTTCATTTATGTTATTTTATATTTATAAGCTATTTCAACTGCTAATTTTACCAAACAATTAAAATTCAATTCGCTAGCTTATCCGCTATAAGCTATCCGCTATCAGCTCAACCGCTATAAGTTAGTTTATCTGCTATCTGCTCTTTTTTACCAAACAGGGCTTGAGTCAAGTTACCAAATATAAGCAAGTCAAAGTCTTTTTTAGTTAATGTACCAGATTTTCGCCAACTTTTCTCTTTTCTCAATGCAAGTAACTTTGGTTTCTCAACTTTTTATTTCTTTTTCACGACGCTCAAGAAGAGCTGATTGGGGTAATTTAGGAAATATACTTCTTTTTTAAAAATTTTCTTAAAGGACGTGTGTAACCGTCTTTTGTTTATAAACAAAAACAGAGACAAGTCAAACCAATATATTAATAATTCATACACTTATAAGGAAAATATTTATATATGACATAGTGTTATTTATTCTCTTACTATACAATAATTTACAGTTTTTGTTTACAAATTGTTTGGTGAAAAGTTTGGTCATAATTCTATTGAAAAATACTACCACGGGTTCATTTTATAATAGAAAAATAACTTTTTAGGTTCGTTGAAAAAATGATGTATTTAGTCTATAATATAGACTTGATATATCATTTATTCAATGAACATAAAAAGTGATTTTTCTCTTATAAAGTGGACTAGAGTAGTACTATTCAGAGACTTTAAAATTTACTCATGTGTAAAATAATACATATCAAACTAAAGTTGTGTGTAGAATTAAAATACAACCACGCGAAAAAAAATACATGATATAAATTCAAATATCATAATAATCAATTTAATAAATGACACTGTGAATCTATATACTATACATTTGCAAATAATCTCATTTAACATTTTCACACATGTCACTCAATTAGCAATTTCATAATTAATGCTGTATGCAAATTAACCATTTAAGAATTATTTTTTATATTTATATTATTTTATAAAAATATTAGTTTGCTATTTTGAATAAATAATTTATAACGGTTTTTTAATTTTTAACTTCCCATAACACTAATGAGTATTAATGCAAAAAAAAAATGTTTAATTTTTATTTCTAACCCTCCAAAAAAATATGGCTATAAATATCCAAGGTTGGGTGGTTGGTTGAGCCACTCTCCACACCATCACTGGATCTTCACTAAGCATCATTTTTTCATCACCGTTTGTTTCACTTTTCTTGGAGTGTTATTCGTCGCCATTTGGAATTTTCATGTGGAAGGAGGTCAACAATATTGCACGTGAACAATGGGGGTTGGGTTGATTCACATATGAGATATATTGCTTATGTAATAGTCTATATCATATTTTTGAAGATTGAGACTTATTATAGTAGAATTCTTGGTCGAGCAAGGTAGATTGGGAGAATGAATGGGTGTTTTTTAAATTCATTATTTGACATGTTGTCAATTAAGTTTTCCATATTATGTATATTTTGACATGTTGTCAATTAGGTTTTCGATCTTATGTATATTTTGTTCCAGTTTTTTCATTGTTTTACTTTTTGTTGTTATTTAGCTTTGAATCACATATGATCTACGTGGGTGACTTCTAAACGTGGAAAAAATTGAATAATAAAGCAGTAATGTATAGAAATGGGTTTTTATGAATATGATATTTTGACGAAACATCATAAGAAAATGCCAAAACGTGTCAACCATATCCCGTAAAAACCATATTTAGGGGTATATGTAACTATTTTTATTTAAAATTCATGATTCTTGCGCAGTGGCTGCACAACCAAATCGATATTTTGGCATTGTTGTATTAAATGTTGACCCTATATCATATGTGTATAAATCGATTTTCAACATACCAAGATGAATCGCAAAAACTGATTTCAATGGTTGATACAGCTGTCCAAAGCAAAAAACGCAAACCTTGATCCTCGAAGGTTCCAAATTCTCTTGAATTCTGATTTATACATAAGAGAGAAATTTTCTATTACCTGTATAATGACAAATAGGACACGTTATATCAGACTGATGTATATCCCCTTCAAACATGGTTTAAGTTGAAAAAATTTGTTCTGCTTATAGATTTAGTCCATATACCTTTTACATTTTTACTTGCATGTACTTTGTGTGCTAAAAGAATCACACAAAAAAAAACACGTACCAAAATCGATTTATACAAAATATCTTATCGTGCACTATGCCTTTACAAAATATCGAATCCTTAAGTTTACATAATATTTTTACTTCCAATTTATTATTAAGCGTATTTGACTTGGAGTAGTAGTGAGATGGGTGACCTTCAAGGAAGTTTCCTGGAAAGCATGCAAGTGAGGATAACACATTATGAAAAGACACGTGTTGGTTTGTCGGGGTAGTCGACAGTTCTTTAAGCAGTCTGGGATGTTACACTCCGTTGACATATTTTTCTATTGTCAATGACTTATTTTTGACACAATTTATTTAGGCATGTCGTTAAAAAATTTAAGATATTTTTTCCTGACTAATTCATAATATCTTGAATAATCACTATGTAATATATATTCAAACAAATATTTATTACATACTATAAATACATAATTACTATTATTAACCAATAAGACACAAATGACAATATTAATAATCGTCAAATATGAAACGATGTATCGTACTAACGTCAAAAGATAAAAATAGTTATGTGTTTATAAAATTAATACATTAAAGCACACTGTAATCATGACTCCTCATACATTCTTGGTAAAAAATGTCTTTAATCTACTTGACAAACATAAATCAATTAAACAATGCTACAGGGAAAAATGCTAATAAATTGTATTTTTTTATGACCAATGTACTCAAAATGTTTCTCGTGCATCGCACAGGTAGGTATAACCCTAAACCATTAACCCTAAAGTATAATTCCCAGGGAAAAAACAGGTGCGATTTTGAAGGAAACGAAGATCTCAGAGAATCAACCGGGAGACTTCCATGTTTGCTGCTGCCTTTCTTGAGCCTGGATGTTGAGAGGGGTTCTCCGGTTCTGCAACTAAGTGTTTACCGGGTCAAAAGCTATGTTAACCCGGAAAATGAATGGGTAAATTGTTTTCCTTTTCCTTTTTTTTCCATTCTAAATTTATTTAGTATTTGTACACATGATATCCTCATGGTAAAAAAATATATATGTGTATTTTGTTCATATATAAAAATATGTGTACTTTTTTGGACAAATAAAAAAAATATGTGTACTTGATGATGCGTTATTTTATTCATATAATTATTTTATAATTATAATGTTCATCTGTGTTATTATAATTCTGTCCCCCACAATCTAAAAGATGGTTATAATGTAACATATTTTGTTTATTCTTGCAACAAATATTAACAAATGACATAAAAATATTTTAAACTATAGTGTCAAAAAAAAAATTAACCAAAATCAATCAATAAATTAATTTGAATACAAATTTAAATATAATTTAAAAATATTGAATTGTTGCAAAGTATTAGAATCAATTTATGTGACTTTATTTGGTTCACAATTGGGAAAAAATTAGTTTGTTTGCTTAAAACATAAGTGTTATGGTGGAGTTTAATGTAAGAACCCATAATGAGTTCGACGTTGGATATGCTTATAAAACTTTAACGATTTAGTCATAATCGACCACATATAGTTTTTGAAAAAATATACTCTAATTGGGGCATATCGTATGACAAATAAAAATTATATACCCAGCATAATCCTCTCTTTTTTTCAAATCATAATGTCAACGAAGTCTAACCTAAATTGATTTTGATAGTAACGATTCAGTTATTATTCATAATCCGTTGACATATTACGATATTGGCAGCGCCTTTTTTTGGACACTCTTTATATTGTTATGCCATTAAAAAAATTTGAAGATATTTTTTCCCGACTAATACATAATATCTCGAATGCTTACTAGATTTTAAAAATTCAAAAAATTATATATTACATACTACAAATATATAGTTGTTGTTATTAACCAATAAGGCACGAGTGACAAATACTAATAACCTTAATATATGAAACGCCATATTGTACTAACATCAAAATATAAAGATAGAAATGTCCTACATAAATATAGGGGTGTGAATAGGCCAGTCCGCCCGACAGGGGCCCACGGCCCAGCCTACGTCAGGACCAAGTCAGGCCAGGCTCTTTTTTTAAATAGGCGAGGCCAAGGCTTTTTAAAAAGCCTATTTACGCTTTTAGAAAGATCATGTCAGGCCTAAAAAATGAGTCTACAACAGGCCACAGGCCAGCCTCAGGTCTGGCACTTTCAACGCAGGTCAGGCCCAGGCCATGCAAAGCCTAGCTCGGCCCAACCTATTCCCACACCTACATAAATCAGATAACTATTACTACATATTTATGTGTGGATGAGTAAATTAAAACTTAATAAATTATATTTTCTTAATGATCAATGTAACCCTAATTGTTCCCTGTACATCGCACGGGCAGGTATAATAGTTTTATAAACAATTGCAGTAAAATAAGGGAATTTTAGTTGGTTATATGGACAATAAGGTGAATTAAAAAGCTTTGAAATTAGTTGTTTGAATATACTCGATTTAGTATATGTTTGGTTTTTTTTTTGTCAAAGTTTATGTTTGTTTTCAGGATAGCATAGGCTAAACGTACGATAATGACATCAAACGTGAGTCTGCAATCAAGTAGAGGTGTTTGGAGCCTTCAAGAAAAAACAATTCTTCTTTCCTTAACTCACTGGTAGAAGCAAGATTTTGTAGCTTCTACCATCAAGTCAAGTCCTGTCTACCTATATATATATATATATATATATATATATATATATATATATAGACGTGATTTGACTTGATCGTAGAAGCTACAAAATCTTGCTTCTACTTCGCTTCTCTTCAACTAAAATTGTAATCACTATCATTGGTTAAAAAGAAATATTCAGAATTTTTAATTCCACTATACTTTCCTAAGACGTTGTATGTCCCTTATGTTTTAAACCAAATAAACATTTTAGGGTTTGTAGACAAAGTGGCAAGTGCTACTAAAAATTCACGAGCACAACTGTAAGGTTTCGAGTTCGAACCTGAGACATGATATCCAGCCTAGCAATATTGATATTTTCCAGTTGAGCTAGGCCTTACGGGTATTACATGTGTTATTGTTTAAATATTTTTTATTACAAATATTTAAAAAATTATGACATAATTTTTTTTAAAGAAAATAAAATATTATTATATTTTATGACATTCTTTTATTTACAATCTTATAACTCTCTGTAATGGTTGTTTGATGGTTTATCAAAATTTAATAATTTTTTGGCTAAAAAGAAATTAATTAGCATTTGCAAATTTAATTAATATTTTTTTGTCTAAAAAGAAACTAATTAATATTTGCAAGACTAATTTAATTATTTTATTTGCTACGTTGATATTTTTATTATCTATTTTATCAAATTTCAAATTTAATTTTAAGTTGATATCCATTTTAGTAGGTTTACACCCAAAAACAGTTTTGATCTAATCTATCTAAACAACAAAGATTGGTGAAAATCACTTTTCGATAAATGTATCCAAACGAAAATCATGTTACAATCAACTCACTTTTAACTAAACTCAATTCTGAAAACTCAATTCTGCCAAACTCAATTCCCATCACTACAGAATGAAACACACACTTAAAAGTGTAACTTTACTTTTACTGACTAGATAATTGATGTATAATCTCATACCAAAAGTTTCTATACTATGTCATATTCTTTCAATTTTAAATATATTGATAGAACTTAATTTCTTTAAGATTAATCCATTCCATAAAATAGCGAGGAAGCTTTATCCTTGACACTTCACACTGCTTTACCTTTATTTTCAAATCCCAATTTCCACTGCAAATGGAAAATGATTGAAAGCATAAAAACGAATTATGTTCTAGATATATAGGCTGGAAAGTAATCTAACATTGCAAATAAGAAAGAGAAAAAGTATCAGATAAACATAAAATTGAGACATTTACAAAGTTACAAATGTTTCTGATTTGTGTTTGTAAAATGAGGTGTGGTAGACTAGTTTTTATACTAGTTTGAATACCGGATTTAGTGCTTCTGCTTATGCATCGGTGTATCACTATAAACCCCTTTTGAACTTATCATGATTGAATTAATGATAAATGTGTGTAAGGTCTTTTGCCTAACCTTACTCATAGCAAGTAAGGACTCATGCACCATGTATAAAATAGGTTAAATAGCATTTTTGGTGTTTTATCTTTACTCTAGGTTTCATTTTGGTCATTTATATTTTTTTGTCCTGTTTTGGTCCCTCGTTTTCCATTTTCATTTCATTTTGGTACTCCCTTTTAGTGTTTTTCGTCAATTATTTTTAACGGACACCACGCTGACAGTTAACAACTGACGTGGCGTCTTAAATGTCATGGCTGATGTGTATTTTATTAAATGATGTGCCATTTATTATTTGTTTAATTGTTTCATGTTGCATTTCTAATTTCAATTTCATATTTAATTTTGCATCAATTACATTGAAATCTCTTGGTTGAATTCACTTACGTACTACAGTAATTTCGAGCATTTTGCAATTGGTTTGGTGCAATTTGGTTGAGATTTGAGCCTTTTAGCCTCTCACAAAATCCAAACCCGTTTTTCAGCAAAAAACGCATTTTCAGATTAGTTGTGCTACTTTTTTGTGCAAATTGATAATGCATTCGTGATCCATGTGAAATTTCATTCAAGTTAGGCACAAATTTCATATAAAACTTGTTCTATATATTTTTTTACAAACAAGTACGTTATTTAATAGAAATAGAATCTCATTTTTTAAAATTTTCGTAGGTGATTAAAATTTTTGCAGCAGCAACATTAATAAAGAATATTAATAATACGGATGTTGTATCAATCAATCAATAATATAAAAGAACATGACTAAAAAGTTTTTATTTAACTTTTATAGGATGATACTTTAATACAAGAATAACATATAGTCATTCTTTATTAACTTTTTATTTTATTTTTGACTAATTGGGACAAACAAAATAAGCTAATTGGGTGCAATCTTAAGGTGAAGCATCATCATGTTTTCCCATAACATAGGGGGGAGCATTATAGAAGGGTGGCTGCTTATAACACCAACAACGTCCAAGTCTGCATCTTGCCATGTCTCCAGATTGACATCCAGCACCACATTGTTCATCTACCTTACAAGATGAAATACCTTCAAAATCTGCATGAACATACAATACAAAGTGGATGTAAGACTAATTTTGTATGTAAAATATGAAGATTCAAAAGGTAAAGAAGTTTGAAGTGTTAAAATTTAAAAATAAAAATAAATAAGAAATTCAACTTAATTTGGAGGTTGGTTTCAGACCTGATACAAGGATTAAAAAAGCCAAGAAAAATGTCCATTTGAGAGCAGAAAATCTTGTAGCATCCATTGTGTATATAAAATATGTTCTACATGTGTGTAATGGTGAGCCTCAACACCTTGACCATATTATTATTTTCAATGGATGCATTAAATGTATTTTTTGACCAAAGAATGCATTAAATATTAAAACTATTTTTTTATACAAGTCAAACAAATATATTAATATTTAATGAACATATTTATATATGATAAATAAATTATGTGTTTACATTTTTTTTGGTTACAAAAGGGAAAAAGGAAAAAAAAACAACAAAAGATTATATAAAGATTTAATACAATTCATTTTAATCTTTAATGTTGAATAATACATAGTTTGTTTTATTCTTTAACGTATCTTTTTTTGGTTACAAAAAGCTTAGATGAGTTGGGCTCCGATGACTCATCAGGGTCAGGACAGACCTCAAGGCTCTTTGAATACTAACAGAGATACTTATAGGTCACTCACCAAAAAGTCATCACGCTGACCGTGGGAATCCTTTTACGTATCTAGTATTTTCTTATCAAATCTACCTATATTCTATATATATAAAAACATCACATGAGATTCAAAAATAGATGTCTTATATTTTTAACAAATAGGAAAAAATGAAGGTAGATGTATATTCATTCATAAATACTTTCTTTTTTATTTTCTATCCCACTTTAATTCAAAATCCGCTCTCGTTCTTCACGTTTCGCTCTCCTTTTTGACTTTTCATCTCAATTCAAATTCTCTGTCCTTCCTCACTTTTCTCTCTCATGCGTCGGTAGCAATGGACAAAGGGTAATAAAAAGTTTTTTATAGTCCCAATAAAGTAATTTGATTGGTGACCTAAGGGGCACTAAAGGAAAACTTGTAGGAGATCTAGGGTTCAAACATCGAAAACTAACATTTGCTTATGTAAAAAAAAAGACTTTCTTTACCTCCTCTTGTACCTTGTTTTTCTTTTAATTTTCTATTTTACTAAACCATGTTTGTTGTAATACCCCATAATAATTATTAGTTACTTTGAGTATTACTCTAATATTGCTTTATTTAAATTTACATATTTTAAACTAGAATTGATTTAATTATCATTGCCCATTAGTAATACACAAAGTAAAGACTTAATTGTTTTGAAAATTACATTGTTGTCGTGATTATTTAATTTCTATGATTGGTACAATACCCAAAGTAATCATTTAATTACTTTGGATATTATCTTGTTGCCTTTTATTTATTTTTATAAGTTGGGCACTTGGTTGACTTTGGTAGTTTAATTACATTGTTTGGGTATAATTGAGTGATTAATAGGACTATTTGCAAATAGTAGAAAGCGGGGTGTAAGGATGAGAGTCAAATTCCTTGCTTTCATTGTGGTTATCAATTTAACAAGTGAGTTCTTTATCCCCTTGTGTAGGTTCATGTTGTGATTGTTTGAAATGTTAATGATTGTAAGGTTGGGAACCTCTGTTTACATGTCGAAGTCCATGGTGTACTATACAATTGTTGGTTTGGTTATTCTCTCAAAAAGATGGATTTTGTTGATGAAATGCATGTTGTGTTGTCAATCTTTAATGGAATTATTGCCCTGAAGTTCATGTTTTAGCATGTTGAATGTTGCCTGAATAGGTGTTTGAAGGGTTTTGGAAACTAACTTTGGCATTGGGAAGGAATTTGGAACCAAGAAGGAATGAGAATTTCATGAAAAATATGTTTTTAAACAGTGCTGCGGAAACCCGAAGGTGGCACAGGCCGTGTGTCCAAGTGGCACGGACCGTGTGCCTATATGGTGCCTCATTTCAAATTACCCTTTTTCTTCCTCCCTTGGGTACCAACTCCTCTCCAATGATAATCTTAATTCAATTAAAGTTATACGGTACATATTTAACATGATTATATGATGATTTGATTGATAGTTTAATGATTATAATTCCACTAAGTCTATAAGTACGTGAATGATTCAATATCCATTCTTATTCATGTAATTAATTATATCTGATGTTTCAATTGAGTGAGAAAACTAACCAAAGTATACATAAGACACTAAGAGATGATGATCCAAAGTTTAAGGTAGTGTACTTGGAATGGGAGGTCATGTCTCCTAAATTCAAGGCCCAAGATTGTTACTCGATGAAAGTTGGGTTGGGTTCTCCTCTGAAATTGACTTCGTTCAAATTTCTTTTGGATTACGCTAAGAGAAAGATTATAACTAAAAGGCAACGTGAGGTAAATGATGAGGAGTCGCGAAAGAACTCACTGAGATTGTAAATCTCACTGTTTATGTTGTTATGTTTTCAAATGGACAGGGTAAGTCAAAGCGAGGCAGGGATTAATAAGCAGCTGTTATAGTCACTTAAGATCGAAAGATCCTTATGGATCAAGTGTATTTGCTTAGTTTACCCTAGCTATATGTTTATATTTATGTATTGTACTTGTGAGACCTTAATCTTTGATCTCTAGAATCAAAGTTAATGTACTATGTAAAACCGTTTTTTGGATTTGGATTATGCTTGTTGTAACACCCCAATATCTCTAACTAGTAGAAATATTAAAATGTACAATTTAGCATGCATCAGAGATAAAATTTCCTCGAGCACGCCACCTACTCGTGCCTTCTAGCATTCTTCTTTCCTTGTTTCTCTGTAAAACAACAATATATGATAGGGTGAGATAACATATCTCACTGAGTTTTACCGTGACCCCTAACATCGCTCACGGTTCAATTATGAAAACCCTACCATTCCTAGTTTAATATAAACTACCTGCTCTTTCATTTATAGAAACACTGACTGCCTACAAGTGTTAATCCCGGTGAATCGTGCAACAATTATATTTTTAGCAAAACACCGGCTGCCTACAAGTGCTAATCCCGGTGAACCATACTTTAACATAACACCGACCCCAGCTTTGGTAATCCCGGTGAAATGTACTACTTAATTTTAGCATATCACCAACAACACGAAGAAGCTTAAGTGATTATGCATCGCAATATTACATTTTTAATCTTTAGCACGTCACCAACTCCGAAAGCTTAGGTGAACCCCATAGCCAATAGTACTTTTGCTAAAGGCGAAAACAACAATAATGGGGGTCTAGGCCAAGGGCATATGACCTCCCTCGCCTAGCATGCTAATCCATAGGGGTCGTCACCCCGACTCAATATAATTATATGTCGTTAATCATAGACCGGTTTAGATGATTTAAATAATAGACATCCCGTGTCAATTGAATAATGCCAAGTAGAATGACCGGCTTAGATGAATTAATATTCATCCCGCGTCAATCAGGATTTAATAATTAGAACGTTTAGTTCGGTTTATTTTCAAAAACATGTGCTCGCACATAGACTACATGTCATTCCTTTCAAAACATTTGTAATTCGACCCAATTCGATTTAAAACAAACCAAACATAATCGATTTGCCACGTTTTATGGTTATTTTATCAAAACATGGGTAAAGGAAGGAATTAGGAATGATAAGGAATCGATTTGAAGTCGAAATTATGAAAAATATACGGTCCAAACTGATAGAGCCATGGCCAGTCGTGTGGGGCAACACGAGTTGTGTGAGCCAGTTTACCACAAAACTGCGTCAAACCGAAACTCACACGGGCACCTGTGTTGGCTCACACGCTCCGTGTGAGTGTATCAGATACACTATTGTGCTGTTTTTGTTTTGAGTCCTAATCCGAATTGATTTCATTCCTTTTCCCGACTTTCACCAAACATTAAAACAGATAAAACGTACACAAATTCAAGTCCAACAATGTCAACAATCAACCAACAATATCAATTAAAAATCAATTTAACGAGACATTGTTTTCGAAACTTCCAAAAAGACGTAATTTCGCAAAATATCATTTTGAGTCAAAAATCATTTCGAAAACATAATGTACTCAAAATTAATGACTTTCATAACAATAATCGAAAACAAGGAATACCCTAACGTGAGTAAAACTCACCTATCGTGATGAAAATCACGAAACATCGAGACTTTCCGAAACTCGAACGACCCGAAAACACCAACTTGCTCTGAACTCGTCCAAACACCTCCAAAACCAAACCCAAGCTTCCCAATCACTCCTCTACCAGCAAACTCGACCCTAAACAGAAATGTGGGTTGTTGTCTTGCTCCTACCCTGAATGTGAAGCTTCATGAATCAAATGCAAGCCTTGCATGTCCTAAAAACTCCATTTCTCTTCACTTTGAGCTTTGAAGTTCATCCATGGTGAGTTGAGTTAGAGATCAGTGTGGGTGCATCATTGGATAGAGGAAGAAAAATGGAATGGAATAGAGGAAGAAATACCTACATGCATTGGACTTCAATAGAGATGGACTCTCTCTCTCTCTCTCTCTCTCTCTCTCTCTCTCTTCTTAGCTTTCAGCAAGTGAGTGATTAAATGAGGGTGATAAAGTGTTGGGTTGTTTTATTGTGAGCTGAGGGTAGTTTTTAAAATGGGTGGGAAAAGACCAAAACGCCCTTTTTACTTAAACTCTCACTTAACCCAATTTCTACCCAAACAATCACACATTAATGTAAATAAATCATTTAACTTAGCAATTATATATTGCTTTCGTGACAACCTCATATCCGCGACTCGGCTTATTACTTACTTGAAATAATAAATTACTAGTTAATTTCGTGAATTGAAATTAACGGAGCTAGGGATGTTACAATCACCCCAACTTGAAAGATTTTGTCCTCAAAATCGATCAGGCCCCGTACACCTAGTCGACACAAAATTTCATTCGTTGATCAACTATTCCTGACTTTTCTATGGCAAACACTAGCAGATATTGACTAATTGTATACTTACAATCTGTTTAGAAAACAATCTTATAGCTTAGGGTCGAGGCATATTTCCGCAATCCAAACTAGAAGGAACTCGGAATGTGCATACTTATGCATAGCGTTATGTTGAAAAATGATCTCTCTGAGGAGATTGGTTTGAAATAGGACCACAATTTGTCCTGAAGAAGAGTTTTTCTCATATTCCCCAGTTACGCTTACACAAGCGCTTAACTCTTTTACTCCAAATTTCCAAAGAAGAATACAGAGTTGTTTTTAAAATAGGTTGACTCTTAATCCAAATGAATATAAAGAGCGGTTTTCTTGTAATTCGATCCAAGTAGAACTGTAAAATCGTAGTGAAATACTCATTTTATTAAATCAATTCCGGAATTCAGAAGTAAATTCTTTTTATCCGGGTAAAATTCTTTTCACTGGAGTTTTCGAACAATGATGTTTTGGAAAATGCGATTACCGAAAACGATAACTCACACCAACTTATAAATGAACTTACTCAATGCACGACTTTCAACAAAAGGCACCCTCACTTTCAAATTTTCAAAATTTACAATGTCGAAAGTGAGAATAAAAGTATTGCTTTGTTGAAACCAACCATCTGTGTGATCAAAATCTCACAAATTCCTCTCATCGTGCTTTAGTTTTGTACATTTAGGGTTAAAATATTTAGGCTAGTTTGAGGAAGGAATTTGGAAGGAGATTGTGTCAAAAGGAAAGCGGATATTTGATTTTGAAAATAGGGATAGAATCAAGCTTTCAAATTGGGCCTTAGGGCGCACGGTTCGGGCTCCTTAATTTGTTCCTTTGTTGACAACTTTGTTTTTTTATCAAACCGCTAATCCATTCGATATAATTCATTTCCTTTCAATTCTTTTCTCAAATTAGCCTAATAATGAAACTTCAATGTTTATCCAAAAAAATTTGTTTTCCATGATGGAAAACATGCATGAACCTATAGTTTAAAGAAACGACACAAAGATGGTTATAGGATTCACTATCAATTAAGGACTCATGTGATATACACTCATTGTCCAATCATTTAGTCTTAGCCCGACTTGTGGCTCATTCACATACATTCATCTATCAAAATAGTGTAGGTGGGAAAAACTTTTTACTTCACATATCTAACCTGTTGGATTTCTAGCAGAAACAACTTCGTACGTTGTGCTATAATCAGTACAATTCTAAGTTTAGCACATACTTGCTCTATTGACATTTAACCAATAGAATATCTGGATCGAGAAACTAGTCTTGACTCATCCAATGGATTAAAGTCATGACAACTTACTGTTAACCCTAAAGAAATCAATGTTTACTATTGGAATTTTACCTCAGTAGCGGAAGCTTGAATAACATAACTGCTAAAAGATGGTTGCCCTAACATGGCTTGATACTTCTACTTCTCTTGATTTGCCAATAAATTCACATGTTTGTCAAATCTTCCGCTCCTTTCGAGTAGGCAATTGAGGAACTTAACTCTCCAGTTCTCTTAGAAATACTTCTAGACTTTATGACGTCAAAATTTAGGATGTTACCTTTGTTGTCTTCGATTTTTTTAATCATGTTTTCAAAAAAACTCAAAATGCTATATAATAGTGAATTTAATAGTCTTATTTTTCAGCCTAAACATGAAACAATTTTTCAAATTTTAAAGTTTTGTAGATTGTATTTCATTTGAGTCCTGACGAGAAAACATTATTTATAGCCAGTATGGTTGTGAGTATAATTATATTTTATATTTTTTATAAATGTATTTGTTTTACTTAAATGAATATTTTGTTCTTGAGTCTTGATGTATACCATTGTTCTCTAAATAGTTATTTTCTTTATTTTTGTCTTTATAAGTATATTTATTTTTTAATATCATGTCTGTGAATGAGCCACAAGTCGGGCTAAGACTAAATAGTTATTTTCACAGACATTGTTCTCTAAATATCAGCGAAAATATTATTTATTTCGGTTCAATTATTTTTTAATATCATGTCTTCAAAAATGTATATTTTGTTTACTTCTAAATCATTATTTTGTTTTTGAATCACGAAAAGAAAAATAATTATAATTTTATGTTGTATACGCATATTTTGATGTTGAGTTTCAAACAAGAAACATTTACAAAGTGTTTGTACAATTTTATCATTTTTGATTCCAGACAATAAACATTACGAATTATCAAAATAACTATTTTCTATATTTTTTATTCAGAAGGTCCTTGGTTGTTATAATTATTTATAAATGTATATTTTGAGAGTTGACGAGGAAACATTATGCAATGGTGGTATAATTATTTATAAATGTATATTTATTTTTTATAAATTATTGTTTTTCTTTTGAGTCCCAACAAAAGAATAGTACATTTCGTTAGGGTAATTATTTTTTATAGTATTTGTCATTATAAACATATACTTTTCTTTTGAGTTTTTATGAGTAAAATTTACACGTTATTGGTATTAAAACCTTACACGTTACCGTGGTTATTCTTTTTTTTTTTTTACCAAAGTAATTATTTTTCATATTTTGTCTTTATAATGTATTTTTTCATTCAATAATATTTTTAGTTTTTAGTCTCAATGAGTTGTTGTCAGTATATTAAATGTAATATCCTAGATTTTAGCCGACAAATCCGAAACGTTGCCTTTTAGATCTTTCAGAGTACAACGCATTTAGAATTTGGATTAACAAATTGGATCGACTAACATCCGAAATGACTCACAGTGATAGGGTTTTATAATAATAATAACTTGTTTCAAAAGACCTATCGGAGTCAACGCAACGAATTTAATCCAAAATACAAATACGTAGAAATCTTAATACAACTTAGGATATGTCTCAAACTTGGACAATAACAAATGGTCTCAACACATGATACTAGCACATAAACATATGCTTGAAACTCTAATACTTCAAAGTCCTCCAGTATCGGAATCCTTTGCTAAGCGTTACATTCTTTCGACTTCAATTGAATATCTGAAAAATAACAACAATGCGAGGTGAGATTACATAATCTCAGTGAGTACTTTCAAGACTCCCTTACCATAATATACTCCGAATATCTTTTACCATTTATCTATGATGCATCCCCCTATCGCAATAGTCTTACATAATATAAATGCCACCACGTACACTTTGGGAACCACCCTATTCATCTTTTATTCTTTGAGCAAAAACCTCTTGGGCCTTGAGATAGATTCATAACACCCATCCCAAGTACAACATCCATTCCTTATTTCATTTAGAGGTGTACTTATATATGTACTAGATAGTTTTCTCACATGAGTTTTCGAAATAAATTAGGAAATAAGTTAGCGAGTATAATATATATATATATATATATATATATATATATATATATATATAAATTATCTACGAATTATGACTACTTCTATATTAGATTTAAAAAATATTTTAAATTTTCTGGGGGTCGTGGCCTCCACCTGCCTCACCAAGCTCCTTCCCTGAGTTAAAGCCATATATGACAGAAGTTTGCCAAATCAGTGTTTTCCTGACGGAGAAGTTAACATAATTAAGGATGAAAATGAAAAAAGATTGAATTTGCATGGACTTATTTTAAAAAAATTAGAAGGACTAAAACCGAACTACCTCATATTTGTAGAGGCCAAAAAACATATTTAAGCAAAAAAAAAAGAGTGGTAATGGAATAATGGGAAACTAACTCACACCCCTAACCACATATGGAAAGCTCTGCGAGATTACAGTAAAGCCCATCAACAATTTATTTTAGGGAAAATTCTAGATGCGGTACTCTAGGTACTGTTGTTGCTGTTCTTTAAAGAAAAAGTAGGAAAAATGCATTGTTTATGGTGAGGAGTCGTGAGGAAACATTATGCAGTTGTCATCGTATATTACCTTTTTGCCCTTCATAATGACTTTGGTATTTCATTTCTCTCTCTACATTTATTTGTTTTACTTTTTCGAACCTTTTACTTTTCCATTTTTCTCTCCAACTTCAACTATATAAATATAAATATATACACACACACACTATAAAAACAACGGGCTCTGTAAATTACAATCTTACCCTTCATAATAACTTCAAATTTTCATTTCATTCTCTACATTTATTTATTTTATTTTTTCTATTTCTCTCTCAGGCTTTACTTTTTCCATCTCTCTCTCTCCAATTTCAGTTACACTACAAAAACAATGGGTTGTGTGAATTACAATTTTACGCTTCATAATAACTTTACTTTTTCATTTCTCTCTCTACATTTATTTGTTTTACTTTTTCGATTGTGATTGAAGTCTGTCTGAGTCTATTTTTTTAAAAAAATATGATGTTACTCGTGCAAACTTCTAGTTAATACAAAAACAACATATAGTCCTTTATTATCATTTTATTTTATTTATGACTAAGTAACATTTTATTTCGGTATATTATTATTATTATTATCATCCGTACACGATGATTACATCATAATACTTCATCACTCGATTTACAATTGGGGCATAAGAATAGGATAATTGGGTCGGCAATCTCCATTTGTATGACAAGGTGAATCCTCATCATGTATCATAGCAGAGGAGGGTGGCTTATAACACCAACAACGCCCAATTTGGCATTTTGGAATCGATCCAGGCTTACAATATTTACAATCTCCATCTTTCTTACAAGATGAAACACCTTCAAAATCTGCATGCACATACAATACAATTGGATGTAAGACTAATTTCGTATGTAAAATATGAAGATTCCAAAGGTAAATAAGTTTAAAGTGGCAAAATAAAAAAAATTGAAATTCACTTAATTTGGAGGTTGGTTTCAGACCTGATGCAAGGATTAAAAAGGCCAACAAATATGTCCATTTGAGAGCTGAAAACCTTGTAGTGTCCATTGTGTACATAAAAGATGTTCTACATACGTGTGTTTATATAGGCAAAACGGTGAGACAAAACCTTGACCATATTATTATTTTCAATGAATGCATTAAATGTAATAACTGTATTTTTTATACAAGTCAAACAAATATATGAATGTTTTATGAACATATTTTTATTTGATAAATAAAGTATTTATATTATTAATGATCATTAAAAATAAATAACTAGGTCTTTTTAAAATTATATAAACATTTAATACAATTTATTTTAATCATTAATGTCGAATAATACATAGTTTGTTTTATTCTTTTAGGTATCTATTTTTTTACTCAATTTGGCCGTGTATTGAATGCGTTATTAAAGAAACAAGAAATCGAAGGGACATTGGTGTATTTAAATACATTCATGAGTGTTCTTCATTTTTCTGAGTTTTTGTTTTAAATGATCAAACAGAAACATATATAAAAGATAGAAGACCAAAGTGAAAAAAAATAAAAGATAAAAAACCAAACTGACACAGATATGAAAGATAAATGACCAAAGTGGGAAAAAAATATAAAGGACCAAACTGAAACCTTAATCAAAGATAAGGAATCAAAACTTCAAAAGTACAATTTAGCCTGTCTCTAACTATTATAAGTTAGTGCTTTTATATCCGTAGGTTGGAGTGTTTTAGGGAGCTTTGCTAGGGGTTTTTTTTCTCTTTTTGCCAAGGGTATTAGTCTAGCCCCCTTGAACTTTTTTTTGCCATCTTTCTTTTTTCCTTTTTAATAAAATCAAGAAATGAAACATGTTTGACTATATATATTATATATATATATATATTAAAATTCTGTGTAATTGTGGGGCGATATCCCTTGCTTGCCCCCTCTCCATTCATCCCTATTTGGATACTAGGAAATAAAAATAATATTTTGTATATCCTAGAAATTTAATTTTGCACAAAAACTCCTAGTTTGGCATTCAGTCTCACACTTTTCCACCCTTACACAGCAACACTCCTTTCCTTTCCAAAGCATTTGATTTCTCTCTAGTGCCCCCTTCTTCTTATCTTATCGCTCCCTTCCTTCCACATAGCACTTCCTCTTTCCTGGTGAGTTTAAGGCCATCTTAATTCTAAGTTACTGAGGGATACTAGCTAGTCTTGGTAGCAAAGCAACTACTAAAGTCCTATTGGAAAGCTGAATGGAGTAATATTGTCATTCATGTTGGGAATTTGGTGGATGATGTTAAAGTCCTTATCAGTTTAAGGTAATAATATTCCAATCATGTTTGTGTAAGCAATATTGCACTTACATGCGATTCTCATCATCTTTATGTAACTATAATTAATGTTTATGATCACAAGATATCTAGTTTTTAAATTAAGTTTCCAATTGATGGCAATTGGCAAACAACTTTGGTTTAAAAAATTGTATATGATCTCCTGGCTCCGGGTTCTAGATCCGTCATTGTTAATAAGAAAACCCAAAATGCTAGTCGATGAATTATTCTTTATACATAGGTGCAACTAAACTAACTAACTTGGCAAAGTTAGTGGAACCTAGTCAAAAACTAAAAGAAATGCCATTTTGCTTAGCCTATAGTGGAGCATTTGAGACAATGGGGACATTCATATGGTGAACGATTGAGACTATTATAGAAAATTCATATTAAGGGTTATGGGAACATAGCAAAAATTGATAATAACCCATGGCTGCAAGTTGAGATGTCAAAATTGATAATGTTTTAGACCAAAAAAAAATGTTAAAAAGTTTTTGGAAAATACAGAATCATGTACGTAATAAAAAATTCCAAAAAATTGTTCAAACTTCTACTAATTACACTTGTTATCTATGTATTTTGGGTTTTTAAAAATCTTGTATGATATTTTCATTGTCAATAATATCAAAAATATCTGTCAAAGTACATGTAACTAGAGAATAATTCAACTATTGATCTCCATAATTGTGTAGCTCATTCTTCATAAAACTCAATGCAGATCAACAATTGTAGTTACTAGAAACAAAGTCTATTATTTACTTGGACTTGTGTGTTTGGATGATTAGATATTAATGAGGGTAAAGTTAAAAAATTTATCGGGGTAAATAAAAGTTATCATGTATTTATATATGATTTTTTTTTTGGAAGGGGTTAATTGCCCCCATACACGATAGTGTATATTCGCCTCTGCCTATCAGGTACTACCATCGTGAGAAAAAATTGAGTACCTATTGATAATAAGTACCTTTACAACATTTTCTCTTTCTTCAAATTATTATTATTATGAGCTCATACATTTGCATTTATTATTAAAAAATAGACTAAATTACACCAGATGTCCTTTAAGTTATATAATTGTAATAAGTTGGTCTTTTAAGTTTTTTGGTACCACTTAAGTCTTTTGTTATTTAATTGTTAAAAGTTGATCCTTTAAGTTTTTTTCGTACCACTTAGATTCTTTAAGTTATATTTTAATTGTAAAAAGTTGGTCCAATTTAGTTATTTAGTTGTAATTTTTAAAGGCCGAGTAACTTACATTTCTCATATCTGAAATTCTCCAAGTTGTTACAATTAAATAACTTAAAGAACCTAAGTGGTACGAAAAAACTTAAAGGACCAACTTGTTATAATTAAATAACTTTTTGCGCCTAAGTGGTACAAAAAAACTGAAAGGACCAACTTGCTACAATTAAATAACTTAAAGGACCTCTGATGTAATTTAGCCTAAAAAATAATGTGTAGTTATTAGTGAGATCCATTTAGTAAAATTGTAAAAGTTGATTTGGAGAAATTGATTAGTACTAGGAATAAATAACTATAAGTTACTGACTTTTTTGAACAAGTTTTCACGCTGGATTTTAGGAATTGGGTAGTAGTCCCAAAACAAATAAAAACATTTTCCATATCCTCTCTCTTTCTCATGTTATCTCTCTTTCATATTTATTTTTACCATCATTTTCTCTTTTCCAACCCCTCCAAATACTAGTATCAAAGATGAGAGAAGAGAAGGCCTTTGATGTCTTGGGTTCTTTTTGGACAATCAAATCCGCTAGATCATAGCGGATAAATTTACTGATTTTTTTTTGATAAGTGCGGATAAACTTATTGTAAGTGTTTGACACAATTTATAACATTTTCACTAACTTATAGCATTTTTTGAAATACTACTTGAAGTGGCGTTTGAGTTTATAGCTTATGACGTTTTATTTTTGCTCATTTTTACCTTAATTATTTTAATTAAATTCCTTATTTATCCTCTATTAAATAAATCCACTCTCTCATTTTTAACCATTAATTACAAATGTCTATTTATGTCGTTTTATATTTATAAGCTAGTTCAACCGCAAATGTTACCAGTCTGCCAGTTTATCCACTATCAGCTTATCCGCTATAAGATAGTTTATCACTATCCGCTAGCTTACCCGATATCCACTCTTTTTTACCAAACAGAGGTTTAGCACAACCTTAGCACAATAGAGCATTGTAAAGGGTCAATCATATCAAAATTAAAACACTCTTCTATAAGTTACTAAACAATCTAAATCACACAATTAAAAAAGTTTACAATTTGTTTGGATGCACTAGAAAGTGATCACACATTACTCGAGAATTAAAATCTATGGTAGTTTATAAGCACTAGCACTCTTAACCCAACGAGATGCCTTTTAGCTAAGGACAAAATTGTAAAGCTCACATGTAGGCCAGAACGAGCAATGCCTTAAAAGCCTTGACCCGAGGACTAATGTTTTGATACACTAAGAAGTCTCACATTGCTTAAAATCAAAGCTAATTATAACTTACTAGTATGTAACCCGTGCGATGCACAGGATACTATACTATGTGATAAACTTCAATTATGTGCATTTTTTAGAGATGTTTTTGAGTCATTTTTAGAGTAATTATTATTGATTAAATAAATAACTGACTTAAATTACTCTATATTTGCAGGAAGGTGGAAAAAGAAAAATGATACAAATATGGGCTGAAATTAGAAGAAAGACTAACAAATAAAAGAAAACAAGCCCAAGCCCAAGCCCATTAATGCAAGAAGGCCCACAGTGATAAAAAGAAGAAGATCCTCTTGGTGATTCCAATTGAAAGTGATGCACATGTGACTTGGAGAGAAAGAAATAGACATGGAGTGGATAGCAAGCAACACATATTTAGGAAGGATCTAAATCCTAATATTTAGGAATTGGCATATCTTGCAATTAAAAGTGGAAGCAATCTTGACTTGAGGAAAAAGGAATATCACACTACCCTAGCTTGGGGAGAAAGAAAAGGAACTAATATAAAAGGAGAGCTTCACTTGTGAATGGGGGAGCCACACACACCATAACACAAACAAAACCACTCACGCTGACGACAACAGATTGGAGAGTAGAAAAAGGAGCTTTGGGTACCTGTTCTTGGTACCGTGAGAGAGCTCTGGAGCAGGAAAAAAAAAGATTGAAGACATTGATCAAGATTTTCTCTATTTTACGGGTTATTCTTTATCTTTGTATTTCATGAACTTTATTTCTATTTTATTGTTCTTGACTATTATGGATACCTAAATCCTCTTCTAGGGTCTTAGGTGGATCTTGCATTCTTAGAGACCTTTTTATGTTCTAATTTAATATTTGAATTCCTATTTTTATTTTAATTAATATTATCTTATTGTTTTTAACACATAATTAGGATTGACAACCCTTTGCATGTTCATAATCAATTAGTTGATCAGCGACCGTACTGCAATTAGTTGGTGGACCTATAGGATAATTGGGGCTATAATTAATGCAAAACCAAACTTTAATTTAGTCTTCCAATCATTCAACCTTTTTGTTCTTTATGCTTTTCTTAAATTTAAATTCTAGCATGACCAAACTAGGGTTAATTTAGGAAAAAGAATATTAATCGCGAATGACCAAACGGGTTAATAGCTTTAGTAAAGGGATCGGTAATTAAATAAAACAAGGGAATTCAGGTAGAATTAGACATAGGGGAATCGAAGCTTGCAAGTGAAATCGCGACCCTAGACCTCTCACTACTTATTAAATCTTTACTTTTAATTGTTGTTAATTTTTTATTTTTTATTTTAGTTTCTACAACACTCAATTATTTGTTCGTCTAAACAATATAAAATCTAGACTAGTTTAGTACTTGTTAATTAATCCCTGTGGAGACGATATCTTTTATACTACTTCTGCGAGAGAGTACACTTGCTCTAAGTGTGTTTTCAACGCAACACTATGCTTTCGTTAAAAAATTATAAAATAACTTCAAAATATTGGTGAAATAATTTTGAAATAATTTTAATATTTTTAAAGTATTTTAGTTTCTATAGTTGAAGAACGCTATGGAAATATTTTAAGTAAGAAAATTTTAAAAATTTAAGAAGTAAAATTAAATTGATGGTAATCCAGCGAGGGGATTAGTCACTGCGGCGGTGGGTCCCTTGGTATCGACAAAAAAATTTATGGTAATTGATGAAATAATAGACACACACCCTTTGCCTGTGACCAATTAACGAAATATCTGCAATCAATTAATGAAACCTAAAGCCTGATTCGGAAACATGGATCACTCCATCTTATTTTAAACATAGCTATTCTTGTCTCCACTTCTCGTACGGTTGAAGCGCAAAACAAAAACAGAGGAACACTCCATCTTTTCGCTATTTTCTTCACACTTCATCTTCCCCGTCTTATTTTTATTATATATTTTTTTGACAAACACACACACACATATATATATATATATATATATATATATAACTATACTCAACTTATATCAAATCCAATGTAATTATTATATATTATATAAGTTTTACACAATCAATTAATTCGCGATTTTTAATTTTGGTCATTATATATTTAGTAAATTGATTTATTCTAAAAATTGGCCCATATAAATTATTTTAGTCTCAAAAGAGAAATTCTTCAAAAGATGAGGTAAAATATTTGGGAGACAAAGAGAAAGAATTTGATGGTATTTTTGAGAAAGAATGCATAGATTTTTACTCAAACCCTTTATTTACTTCTGGTTATTCTCTTTACTCTAACCCTTTATTTAGTTGTGATGATTCATTGTCAAAAGAATTTGAAGAGATGTTTTCAAAAGAAAAATCAAGAGTATTTGATAAAATTGAAATTGAATTTCAAAAGACACAAGTACCTCAAGACTTGGAAGAAGTTGGTGGATCTTCTATGATTCATCAAGAACTTATAGAATTTCAAGAGGGAAATGATGGATTGAAGACAACAAAAGAAGGGAAAACACTTGAAAAAGGACTTGGGAATTCATGGCATTCGTCTACACTAATACCTTCTTCTAAGTTGGTTTGTGTAGTCAAGTGTTGGGTTTCATCTAATTCTATTCAGTTGCCTTATATTTCTTCCTTATGTCAGGAAAAGTATAAAGTGAATGAAGGAGATTTTTCCCTACGAGTGGCTGCCTTCTGTGAGCTTGACAAAGATAAATATGCATTTGAATCCAAAGGTAAAGTGGGGAAAACAAATCGTTTCAATGACCTTGCAAATTTCTGGAATGTGAAAGCTACATGTGATGATTTCTTTAGGCTTACCTTTTGACCCCGGAGGTATTACAGCTAGAAATTCGAGGTCGAATTCTCTCGAAGAAGGAGAGAATGATGACAACCTAGAATGGACGCTTCTAACAAGAATAAAATCAAGCACGAAATGGAAATGTGGGCATTGTTCAAAATGACACATCTGTCTTGTATTGCCTTGTATTGAATCAGCCCATCATTATCCTTTCCTATATATAGGGGGAGCAATCTATGAGAATAGGAACTCAGAATTTTATGAAATAATACTTTGTGTATTGTGAGAGTATGTCTCTCTTTTGTTCTTCATTGAACCTTGTTTAGATCTTATCAAGAAACCAAGTTTTCTTGTGGCGATCATTCCCTAGGCTTATCACTTCTTCTTTCTCTCAATGAATTAAGAGTGTGGCGCCATTCCCATTTCTTATCTCCTCCATATTTTCCATTTCTTCTTTCTTGTTCTTATCTTTTACTTTTCCAATTCTGTTTGCTTGTGTTATTCAACCCGATTTCACATAGATGAAAAACTATTCATTTGGATAGTCATCAAGCCACTAGTTGAGAGACATCTATAATGTATAAAGCCCTTAGAATAGATTGCTCCTTCATTCTTGTTCTTATCTCCTCCATATTTGGATAGTTATCAAGTGGTAATCAGAGCCAAGTTGTTGGGTTGAATAATTTGTTTTTCTTTTCATCATGTGGAGTTCTATTTATAGAGACATGTATTACAAAAATGAATGTCTAGAAAATTCATTTGAGAAGTATAAGGTTGGAGATTAATTAAAGAAAACACATGAGAAAATAGATAGAGAAAAGGAGAAAATACAAAGAGAAAAAAAGAGGGCTGATAGAGAGAGTGAAAGAAGAATGAGAAGAGAAGAGAGAATGGAAAGAGCGATTGCTGCTAGTAAGGAAATATTATGGGCAGATCTCTGTAAAGCCTAGAATAGGAAATGTGGGCATTGTTCAAAATGACACATCTGTCTTGTATTGCCTTGTATTGAATCAGCCCATCATTATTCTTTCCTATATATAGGGGGAGCAATCTATGAGAATAGGAACTCAGAATTTTATGAAATAATACTTTGTGTATTCTGAGAGTATGTCTGTCTTTTGTTCTTCATTGAACATTGTTTGGATCTTATCAAGAAACCACGTTTTCTTGTGGCGATCATTCCCTAGGCTTATCACTTCTTCATTCTCTCAACGAATTAAGAGTGTGGCGCCATTTCCATTTCTTATCTTTTACTTTTCCAATTCTGTTTGCTGCTTTTTTAGACCATTTTCATAAAGATATTTCACATACTCTGGATCCATTACAAAATCTCTAATATATATGGCATATTCTCTTTGTCTTTCCTCCATCATGTCCATTTTGGAAAGAACGATGATAGTTTCGAGAGAGAAAAAAAGACAAACAAAAACTCACTCTAGGATCCTTAGCTTTGATACCACATGATACAAATAAAAACAAATTATTCAACCCAACAACCTTGCTTTGATACCACTTGATAACTATCCAAATATGGAGGAGATAAGAACAAGAATGAAGGAGCAATCAGTTCTAAGGCCTTTATACATTATAGATGTCTCTCAACTAGTGGCTTGATTTTTTTTTTTGAAAACACTTCTTCAAATTCTTTTGACAATGAATCATCTCAACTAAACAAGGGGTTAAAGTAAAGAGAATAATCAGAAGTAAATAAAGGGTTTGAGTAAAAATCTATGATTTCTTTCTCAAAAATACCTTTATTTACTAACAAGAATAAAATCAAGCACGAAATGGAAATGTGGGCATTGTTCAAAATGACACATCTGTCTTGTATTGCCTTGTATTGAATCAGCCCATCATTATCCTTTCCTATATATAGGGGAGCAATCTATGAGAATAGGAACTCAGAATTTTATGAAGTAATACTTTGTGTATTGTGAGAGTATGTCTCTCTTTTGTTCTTCATTGAACCTTGTTTAGATCTTATCAAGAAACCAAATTTTCTTGTGGCGATCATTCCCATTTCTTCTTTCTTGTTCTTATCTTTTACTTTTCCAATTCTGTTTGCGCATATATTGCTTGTGTTATTCAACCCGAATTCACATAGATGAAAAACTATTCATTTGGATAGTCATCAAGTGGTATCAGAGCCATGGTTCGGCTTGGTGGGGGAGCGGGTAGTGGATCTTGATTTGGATCAAGTAAAGTGATGTGGGTGACTCACACTTGGGGGGATGTTGAAAATTCAAGTGAGTGGTTAGTCGCACATCGACTATGAATGAGCTATATGTAGGACATATAAGAGAGGGGACCCATATACCTAACGCCTTAAGGTTTTGGGTGGAGATGTGGCGTCCAAGTCTCTTGGTGGTCCGGTTCATTGGCTAGCTCGTTGTTGCTCCCGGTGCTCCCCCAGACTCCCCAACAAGTGGTATCAGAGCTAAGGATCCTAGAGTGAGTTTTTGTTTGTCTTTTTTTTTTCTCTCGAAACTATCATCGTTCTTTCCAAAATGGCCATGATGGAGGAAAGACAAAGAGATTATGCCATATATGTTAGAGATTTTGTGATGGATCCAGAGTATGTGAAATATCTTTATGAAAATGGAGTAAAAAAAGCAGCAAAAAGAGTGGAAAAGATAGCCTTGAGAGAAAAGATGAAATTGAAAGAAAAAAATGAAGAAAAATTGGAGTGTCTCATTGAAAAGAAAGGGGAAAAAGATTTAGGGCTAAAAGAGAAAGAAATCGAGAGCATTCCTGTGACTTTCCAAAAGTCAATTATTCCTACTACTATTTCTTTTTCTACTTCTTGTGCTATTCAAGTTACTCATTGTATCATTATCTCCAAGAGAAGTTGGTGAGGAAAAGATAAATTGTACTTTTGAGAGCGTTCAAGAGGAATTCATATTAAATGGAAAAGAGGAAGAGGATACCAAAAGTGATATATCTCAATTTCAGGAAGATAAAAACAAAAAGAGCCAGGAAAATGTGCAAATAAAAATTGAAAGTTTTCTTATAATTGAACAAGTGGGAAAAGAGGAATCGTTGTCAGGGAATCTAACATTAATATTTCTTCATAATGGTGTATGTTCGCCTACTAATGCTATTTCAGTACGTAGCAATGCTTATTCTATTTCGAAGGAAGGTGAAAGAACAATTCCAAGAGATGAACCGTCTGAATTCAACATAATTGTATTTGAACCTGGAGGATGATGATTTCCTAAGGCAATAAATTCGAGGACGAATTCTCTTGAAGAAGGAGGGAATGATGAGAACCAAAGAAGGCCAACTTTGAGAACTTTAACAATAAGAAATCACTCAAACACGTAATTGCATCAAGAGTTGTTTCAGTTGAAGATTGCACCAAATCGGGCCATATTTCTACAATTCTATGAAGATCCTTTTAGCCCAACTTGATGACAAAAATTTGGAAAAGCCCAATGCACATGATCAAGGAGAATTCAAGGGTTGTCTAATTTTTTATATTTTAATTTTAATTTTCGGATTTATTTTGGCTGAATAAGTTAAAGTGTCTTTTTATCTTTCCTATGTTAGTTTATGGGTTTTAAAGGCTTTCTAAGCCATTATAGTGGCTAGTGGAAAATTATTTTCTAGTTTGTGGTTATATTCTTGGTAAATGCGCAAGGTAAATGCATGATAGTGGAAAGTTACTTCTATCTTTCAAGGTAAATACTGAAACAATTTATTATACATTAAAAAATTTGAATTCTAAAAAACGCTTACAATGATGAAAATTTTATTCTGGTATCAATAAATTAATTTTAAATTAAATACGTAAAACAGTAGGTAAGATTTACAAAAGTTCTTTCATATACATCTAGTAGTAATAGAGTTATGATGAAATTGAAATTCACGACGTTTAAACGAAAATAAATTTGAACGATAATCTGCCAAACAGGTTGAATATAAGAATAATTTCATTAGGTTTTCAGTAATGGGAAATTTAATGGACCTTGTAACTATAACCAAAAACAATAGGTAATATGTACAAAAGTTCTTTCATATACATCTAATAGTAATAGAGTTATGATGAAAATGAAATTCATGATGTTTAAACGAAAATAAATTTAAATGATAATCTGCCAAATAGGTCAAATATAAGAATAATTTCATTAGGTCTTCAGTAACGGGAAATTACATGGACCTTGTAACTATAACCAAAATTCATATAAAGACTAAATGTAAAAATTAAACCTATTACATCAAGATTTGATGTAATTAGGACTCATATTAATATATATATATAAAATTGAAACATAAAACATCTATATTGGATGTCACTACCCAATAACAGTGGTCGACATTTGCAAATGCTAGAAGCTAAGATTGAGTAGCTGTGAAAACTCTCTCTTTGAAACTTGTTTTGGCTTCAGCAAATTATGGAGTTTCTTCATCAAGATATGCATAAGGTTCAGCTGCTGCACTTATAGTTGAAAGAGCCTTAGTGAACAATGCACGATAGCAAACATACTCTTGTAATAGGTATAAGGAAATAACAAACGAAATAAGTCATTATATAAGTTTAAATGATATAGTTGGCGATTTGAAGATTAAGTAACATTTTACGTAAATTAGTCAACAAAGTCATCACCTCTTTATTCATTTTGTATTGAAGTTGATCAATTATATCATTATCCATACATATGTTGGTAACAACATATGTATTATCATTATCAATTGATGGGGGGCTGGGGCATGTTATCTTAAAGATGTATGACTTTTTGAATACATCATCAAGATGAAATGCTCCAGATACCTACAATGTACCCAGCATAAACATATAATTAAACAAAATGTTTGTGGATAAATATAACCAATTTATATCGTTCATTTACATCTTTGCTTGCTGAATTATTTATACTTGTCAGATGCTTTTTATAAAATTGAAAAGCATGATTCCTTAAGATGAAATTAGCTGAACTTGAGTGATCGGTTACTTGAGATGAATTCCATATCTATAAAATACCCAAAATAAAGCTAAAAAAATGTTAACGAATTCTTCAACAAACAAATTGAAAATATTTGTTTCACCAGTTAGTAGAGATGATTTCATCAATATGGAACATGACTATATTATGCGAGTCCTGTTACAAAATCACAACAAAAACTTCAGATATTTTTGTTAACTCGAGAAAAAAGTGGATTTTGACAAATGCGAATGGTAAAAGTGAGTCAGAAAATTTGATATACATTTGTATAAAGGAATAGAAACTCAACAGCCATTTCAGTATCGAAATCCATTATATGCCAAAAAAAATACAGGAAAAAAAAAGATATCTAGATAGGAGCACTAACTTATAACAGTTTGTTGACCTACTAATTCAGCCTATTTATATTAGTAGAAAAAATATATGATAATTGTATGAAAATTGTTAGAAAATGAAATTGGAAAATTAAATATTTTCGCCAAAATATTCAAATTCAAAAATTTGAAGGTTATGGAAATTCATTTAAGTTGAAGTTCGTTACTATTTATTTTTTGATCTCCATTAAAAACATTCCAAACATGTTATGGTAAAATGATTTATTCATCTTTTGAAAATTAACTGTATTATTGATTCGAAATATAACATTGAGAGAGATAGTCATCTGAATATGATCCTTCTTTTTTTTCTAAAATAAAACTGAAATATTTTTATTTTATTTGTGGGACCTTATTATTTTAATTAATTCGAAATTGTTAACAGATTAGTAAATTGTTTGATATTAGTAGTATTTATTAGTTTAATGTTAGTAACTAAAACAAAGTAGGCTCCAAAAATAAAATATGTTAACAACCATTAGACTAAATTTTAAAAAATACCAATTTTAAAAATTAAAGTAGGCCCCAAATACCAAATTATATTGATTTTAACGAATTACAAATTATGCAATGTGCTTAAAGTTGCAATTTTTAATTAATATCAAAATTTGCAATTTGTCATTTATATTGGTTTTAGCGTGGGAGCCAAAACGATACAAATTTTTAAATTGTTTTAGGTAAAAATGAAACAAATTTTAAAATGGTATTAGGAAAAAATGAAACTAATTTTAAAAGGGTTTGAAAATTGTGCCAAAAAAATAGATTTTAGTGAGATGTAATGCGGAGATCGGTTTTTAATTTTTAATTGAAATGAACGTTTATGTTATGTAATTGAATGCCTTCATTGTATGAGTCAACTTTTTTGGTTGGTTTTCGTAGTGAAAATTAATTGTAATGAGGTCATTAATGAAAATAAATTGAATGTTTGAATGGGCGACGTCAAATGCGTTCTGATAGCAAGATTGTCCAAGTAAGCATTATTGTTTGCCAATTTAGATTTGCTTTAATTATATTTTGCTCAAATGCTTGTATGAGTGACACATAGTAAAATGAGCCTTGAGAGGCATTTTGCTTTGTATTTTTATAGATAAACACTAACATCTTTAGCCCACCGATGCACTTTTCAACCACTTACAAAATCGTGAAGGTTAGCATGTGGGTCAAAGCGGACAATACCTTAGAAAACAATGTTGTGACTCGAGTTTGGAACGCAATTCATACAATTTGGTTAACTGTTTTAATAATTTAAATATTTATATAATTATTAATATGGAATCATATAAAATTATGAGTAAAAATGATAGCACAACACATAAAATAAAGAAAGCGGATCCTCACAAAATGGCATACAAATAAATGTTACTATCATTTTCTGAATTTGAATGACGATATTTTCCATTTTTTTAGATTCAAAGGGGCTGAAAAGCCCAAAAAAGTTTACACGGAGATCAATCTAGGTGTAGAAACTCCCAATACATCAGAGTCAACCAACAACTGGATATCGAAGGGAAGGTGAGAGTAGACAACAATCCCCTCAGTCAAAGAGCAACCAACATCTACCAAACCATCCGCAACTCTATTTTCTTCACGGTAAATATGGACGATACGAACAGAAGAGAAGAAGGAGATCCTTCTCAAAAGATTACGACCGAAAATGCTCCCAGAAGTGCCATTTGTGAGCAAATTAACAATGACCAAAGAATCCATTTGGAGCTCAATATTCATATAACCCATGCGATGTGCAAGGATAACACCTTCTAAAGCCCCCCAAAGCTCAGCCATAGAAGGGTAGTAACGAATAATCGCTTGGCAAACCCAATCAACCACCTACCCTCGGTACTACGAACCGCACCACCACAAGCAGACTCACTGCTAGTGCTCCTTACTGCACCATTCGTATTAACAGCAACCCAACCATGTTGAGGCAGTTTCCAAGAGACATGAACCGTCCTTACACTAGACGCTATCATAGGCTGAAGAAAAGAAGTCCCATTTCTGTACTGATCCACAAATTTAATTATAACATTATGGGGGAACAGAGGCCTAATAAAGTCACTATCATGAACATGCTTATTTCACCAAATCCAAAGGTGATGACAAGCTGAAGTCCAAAGGTTTCTCCAATAGAAGTCATTAAATTTCAAATCCACCAACAAGTTAAATCTCACTCAATCCAGAGTATCCAAATCGAAAAATTTTGGCTTGATAGAATCAAGGACAATATGAAGCCATACCTGCCTTGCCAAAGAACAATCACGCAAGACATGGAGGATAGTCTCCTCACAGCTCCGATAGTGACAACTCAAATCTCCATCAGTCCACCGGCCACAATAACCTTTTGTCGCTAACTTCCCATGCACAAGCTACCAGGTAAAACTAACTCTCTCTAGAACCTCAAGGCACCAAACTAACTTCCAAATATCATCATGAAGCGACATGTCAAAATTAGATAAAAAAACTATAAGCACTAGCAACTGAAAAATTACTAGAACTTTCTTCGTTCCAGTAAGGAGCATCAGGCATGTCAATAGCCATAGGGACAAGATGTTCGTGATATGCAAGAGGCTATGAGCAGGTAGAATATCACGCACCATGTCAAGATTCCAAGCACCACTGAGATCCACCAAGTCACTAACTTTCCAACTAGTGGCATGAGGAGGGATGGACGTCGCCATATCTTGGAGTTTGGTTACGCCATCCATCCACTAATCCCTCCAAAAGCTCACTGTCGATCCATCACCAACGGACCAAGCTTGCATATCATACATGTCCCGTGAACAATCACAAATAGCCTTCCAAATAAAGAAATCGCTCACTTTCACTTGAGGAGCGTCTTTGAGAGCCCCACCTCTACCATATTTCCCTTCAAGAACTTGACTCCAAAGTCTAGTGTTATCACAATTAAAATTCCAAGCAAGCTTCATCAAACAAGATTTATTCATTATGTCCAAATCCCTAATACCCAAACCACCATATTCTCTGGGCAAAGTCAAAGTGTCCCACTTTATGAGATGCATCCTTTTTTTTGTCTTTCGTATCCCCCCAAATAAAATTCTGTTGAAGCCTTTGAATTTCATGAAGACAGCTTTTGGGAATCGGTGTAGTCATCATTGTATAGACTGGAATAGCTTGAATAACGGACTTAGAAAGAGTGACTCTTCTTGCAAAAGACAAATGATTAGCCTTCCAACCCAACAACTTGTCTTTAACCTCGTCAATGAGATAGTTAACGTCATCTTTCTTTGGAGACTTCCCAAGAAGAGGAACTCCAAGATATCGACCCATGGAATCAGCGACTTTGAACCAGGACATCCTTGCAAGAGAAGACTTGGTGGCATGCTGAACATTCTTAGAGAAGAAAATTGTGGTCTTTTCATGACTAACCATTTGACCAGGCATGCTACAGAAAGTATCAAGCATACGCATAACACAGGCCATACTAGCCTTAGTTGCTTTCCCAAACAAAAGCAAGTCATCAGCAAACATATGATGAGAAATCTCTAGACCATTCCTTCCAACCTTGATGGGAGACAAATTGCCTCTATCAACCTCCTCCGCTATCAAGTGAGTTAACCTGTCCATCCAAAAAACAAACAAATAAGGAGAGATGGGGTCCCCTTGACGGATGACCCGTTTAAGAGAAAAAAAATCACCACGACTCCCATTTCACATGATGTTGGTCTTGACACTTGAAACTGCATGCTGGATAATATCAATTAGATTGGAGGGAAGACCAATCTACATAAGCACTTCTACAATAAAGCTCCACCTAATACGATCGTAGGCTTTAGCAAGGTCCACCTTTATGACAAAGAAACCATTCGCACCCTTCATCTTGTGCATGCTGTGAATAAGCTCCTGAGCGACCACAATGTTCTCATGAGTACTTCTAGTAGGAATGAAACCTGTTTGAAATGGAGAAACAATGTTAGTAATAAAAGGCTTGAGACGGTTGACGATCACCTTCGTAATCACCTTATAACAAACATTACAAAGAGAGATCGGCCTGAATTGCGTAACAAATTCAGGCTTCTCAATCTTGGGGATGAGGCAAATATCAGTGTCATTAACTTCACCAATCTTCTTCGGATTCTGCCAAACTGAGATAGCAAAACTATAGAACTCATGAGCCACAATATGCCAATTAGACTAGTAAAACCCCGCCTGAAAACCATCTGAACCTGGGGCCTTCCACGCCTTCATAGAAAAGAGAGCCTGATCAATTTCATCAGTCTCAATAAGTCTACCCAAGTGATTGCTGACATCACTATCTAGTTTAGTAAACCCAAATCACAAGATGCGGTTCACGGTGGGGTCGTCAGTCTCAGTGAAGAGGCCTTTGAAAAAATCTGAAACATGCGACTTTGTCTGGAGCTCATCATCAAACCATCTCCCTTGGTTATTACGAAGAACATGAATACGATTTTTGTGTTTCCAGTTGGCAGCTTCGATTTGACAATATTTAGTGTTGTGATCCCCATCATGCATCCAAACCGTTCTCGACCATTGAAACAACATAAGTTCCTCTTGATGAAGAATATTGCGCAACTCCTGTTGAAAATCTTTCTCAAGACAAAACAAAAATCTGTTGGCAGTACCCTCCTGAAATTTCTTCTGAATCCCCCCAGTTCTTGCAATTAATTGCCTTTTTAATTTTGGCCCGAACACACCCAAAAGTAGATTACTTCCACACACCAAGCTCACACTCTGTCTTCTTGAGATTAGCCGCCAAATCACTAGAATGATCCCACCAACCTTGGAAATCAGTCTTAAAAGTAGGATGAGTTAACCAAGCACTCTCAAAACGAAAGGGCCTCTCCCGCCGATCATTAGCATTACTGTGAAGATAAACAAGAAGAGGATGGTGATCCGAAAAGTCAATCCGAGGAAGAACCTTGACAAAAGCATTTGGGAAAGCCACTCTCCATCTATCATTACATAAGGCTCTGAAATTTGGAATCCCCCCTCCTTTCCTTTCACTAGCATCCATAATATCATTGAGATCCTCAGCAATAAGCCACTGAGATTCCATATCTCTACTCATATTATAAAACATTTCCCAAAGGTCACGCCGCAAATCATCCGAAGGACTGGCATAGGTGGGCGTAAAAAACCATGTCCCCCCCCCCCCCAATGCATAGTCACTTTGCAATGAATGGATTGAAAGTTATTATCAATCTCCAAAAGATCCACTACAGCAGTCTTCCAACCAACAACAATACCTCCAACAAACCCCCTATTCTCAGCAAATGTAAAACCATCAAAACCAAGCAAGTTGAAGGTCCTCCTCAAACGAGTTGGATTAGAACGGGTTTCCATCTAAACAAAAATCTCAGGACGATGAGAATCAACATATTGTTTACAATTTCGGAATAAATCCAGCCTAGCGGCTCCACGGCAATTCCAAAGCATGATTTTTTGTATATTCATTAAAAACAAAAAATCACAAGCAACCAACAACCAAGAGAATCACAAAGCACCAGGAATGTGGGTCTCCATAACGACCTCCATCCCAAATTCATCCCCAGAAATACTGCCCTGATCGTGGGCATCAACAAATTCTTCAACATCAACCATCCTAGTATCCTCAATACGAAATTAGAAATAGAGGATGTATCAGTAACCGTAGGGGTGTGAGAAATAGGGGGATTGGATTTAGTTGGCGGCCTGTTGGAATGAAAAACACTGGGCCAGAACGGGCCAACTCAACTTTTGGTCCAAGAACGGGACTGGCAGAGACAATAGGCTGTTGAAAATCAGTGGAAACGCTAGCTGGCTGCACGTAAGTGGACGCGTGAGGTACAACTTTCTTAAAGACAGTGGCGTTAATTGTTGACGCTGGTGGGACCACGTGCTGTTGCGATCTCGTACCTGCAGTAGTTGTCGCATGGGTGGTTTCCTGTGGGGCCCTATGTTGACTCTTAAAAATTGCTCCAGTCTCCACGTGTTGCATTGGTTTCCTATTTTTGTTTTTATTCTTGCCACGCGTATCAGAAGTAGAGGGAATCTCTACATTAACTGTTTGCATGATTTCGTGAGATACACCTTGATCCTTTCCCAAAAATCCACCCAAATCATCATTGCCAATTATTGCATCCAGATTTTTCATATTATTCCCCAAAATACCAAAACTAAATCATGTGACTCCCGCTCCACTCCTAAGCGACTCCGGAAAAACTCGGCCGCCGCTAGCCACCGTCAGTGGATCTCTAACTTTACTTTTCTTTTGCCACTTTGGCTTTTCAACCACCATCCAAGGACCATCACCAGCTTCCTCTTGATTTTGAGCACCCCCAATAGTAGACCGACCATATTGATTAGGATTATCCTCCCTATTTCCCTCAAGACTCTTCATTGGACAACCGTCTTTGTAGTGACCAAACTTGCCACAAGTTCTACAAAGAAAATGAAGTCCTTCATATTCCACTCTATAGATATGGCCTTAAATCTTAAACATATGCAGTAGCGGAGCATCGAGATCAATTTCAAACCACAACCTTGCATATTTCCCTCGTTCCACCTCCATGGTATTCTTATCGACTTTGATTGTCCTGCCAATACGGTTACCCACAAAGTATAAGAAGTCAGGATCGTAATATTCAATAGGAAGTTCTCGAAGCCTAACCCAAACCGCAACTTTATCAATCGTACCTCTCTCCTGGCGAAAATTAGAGGACCATTCTCGCACAGTGAGATAATGATCGTATATCAACCAAGGCCCATCAGTAAGAGCTTTGGATTGATCTTCCTCATGTGACAAATACACCAAAAAGTAATCGTTGCCAAGATCCACCAAGCTAAGAGCTCCCTTCCTAACCCACATCTGTTGTAAGCGGTTCTCAAGTGCCCTGAACCCTATTTTGCGTCCCAACAATTTGACAATTAATCCCTTACGCCATGGCCGACATAATCGTGCTTCCTCTAGCGGAGGGATAACAATCTCAGGATATTCATAATCTCCATACTTCTTTTCAATAATGCTTAATTTCATGGACGGATAATTGAAGTCGCTGTTGTCGTCATTCTTCCCGGCATCTCCATCTTCCACTACGACATGATCCTTCCCATCACCAGCGGGAACATTCTTGGAAGTTTGCCCTAGAACCGACTCCTTATAAGATTTAGGCTTCGTGACATCTCTCGGTGGATCGTCTATGATATCAGCATAAGAAACAGGCATAGAAGAATCCTTTGAGAAAGGATGATCGCCTCCTTTCACCTTCTTGATGCTTTGCCTGTGGAGGTTCTCCTCCTCCTCCTCCGGTGTTACGTCACTCCTATCCCCCTCCGATTGCATTCCTTATTTGGAGAAACCCTAGCACAACTCTCTCGTTACTTTATCTCAAACTTTACGATATTTTCCATTTTCCTATTGTCATTATCAATTTTTTGAATAAAAAACCACACCCCTTCGTACAATTATATACCATCACCACGATCTACACTGCCCTTTTTTCCATTTTTTTAAAGAATAAAGTAGCATTATTTTTCAAAAAGGAGTGGAATTAGGAAGAACTTCCCACCGTGCAAAGGCAGAAAAGAAAAAAAGGTTGACATGTTCCATATAGAAATAGATATATAGGCATAGAAACAACCCCAAATTTGGCAAGCACAAAACTCCATGAATTTGTTATTCTTTAAGAGGAACTCTATCTCCATTTTACCCCTTCACACATTGCTTATCACTTCATAAACCACAAATAAAATCTTAGTACAAATAATCTATAAAAAAAAAAACCTTAGTACGAATAAGAAAAATCTAGAAGTGTTCTGGCTAAGAACATGTGGAACAAATTGTCTGTCTGGAGTCATGATTGAAACTTCATAAACGAACGTTCAATTAAAAGCTACATTATGTAGCTTCGAGATAATCGTGAGTTTAGAATAAAATGAATGCAAATTCGAACAATCTTGAAATCATAAAAGCGAGTCATAAGGTGGTTGGGATGCGAGAGGCAAAACGTACAGAAACGACATGATTTGGAAAAGCAACATGTTCCCCACGTTTAAGTAAAACTGCGACAATAATTTCACGGCAACTTAGAAGCTAGGTTTCAGAGCTTCTACTTTTGCATGGCAAGACAAGACTTCGACGTGCCTCTGGTTTTACAAACACGAAATCAAATGTTATTATAAAGTGTAAAGTCCAACTCTTCCCAACTACACTAACGTAACATATACTAACGCAATCATCGACGAATAACCGCATCTACAAATACTAACGCGATCATCGATGAATAACCGCATCTACAAAGACGTTAAGAAACAAAGCTTACGGATTGGCGCGGGTTGGCGCGCATCTACATGTAACCTACCATGGTTCCAAACATTCAAATAATGCTTCAATTAGCATAGAAGTCTAGAAGAAGAAGAAATCTATCAAATTATTGTCAACTTCTCAGTCAAACTCAGTTGTGTTTGAGGAGTTCAAAGTCTAAGCCACCAAAACGTTTTCTTCCTACCCACCTAAGCCAAACACATTTGTCGCAAAATGAAAATAGGAAAAGTGAAAGAAAACTACACCTAAAATGCATATACCAAAAAAAAACCTTTCACAACACAACCTTCTTCTTTTTCAGTTCCTCTCTCTACAGTTCTTTCTCTATCTAGATTTTCTGCATCATTAGCGTAATTGATCACTTAGTTTTCTGCTTAAAAATCACCCTTCAAACTCCTTTCCCTTTACTTAACCCATGGATCTACTATTTACACCCCCTAACCTTCTCCAATTCTTCATTAAGTAGATCCTTTCAGCTTAAATTCTGATCACAGGAGTTTTTGTTCCGAGCAAGGGTTAAAGTTGCGGAAGAAAGAGAATAAAGAGGAAGAAAGTTAAGAGAAATTGAAAATGAAAATGAAAATGAAAATGAAAATCCCTTGTTGTTCGGTTTGCCAAACGCGGTACAATGAAGAAGAACGAGTTCCGCTTTTGCTTCAATGCGGCCATGGTTTCTGCAAAGAGTGTCTTTCTAGAATGTTCTCGGCTTCTTCCGATGCTACGCTGACGTGTCCACGGTGTCGCCACGTGTCAACAGTTGGCAACTCCGTTCAGGCTTTGCGCAAGAACTTCGCCGTGCTTTCGCTTATTCACTCCGCCGCCGATGCTTCCGCCGGCGGTGGCGGTCGAGGTTCGAATTTCGACTGTGATTGTACTGATGAGGATGAAGAAGATGGTGATGACGAAGGAGAGGTTGATGATGGTGATGATGAGGAGAAGCGGCGCCGGAATAGCCGTGGGTCACAGACGTCGAGTTCCGGTGGTTGTGCGCCGGTTATTGAGGTCGGTGCACACCAGGACTTGAAGCTGGTGAGGCGGATTGGGGAAGGGAGGAGAGCTGGTGTTGAGATGTGGACGGCGGTGATCGGAGGTGGACGGTGTCGGCATCATGTGGCGGTGAAGAAGGTGGTGATGATGGATGGAATGGATTTGGATTGGATGTTAGGTAAGTTGGAGGATTTGCGTAGGGCTTCGATGTGGTGTAGGAATGTGTGCACTTTCCATGGAGCTATGAAAATGGAAGAGAGTTTGTGCCTTGTGATGGATAGGTGTTATGGATCGGTTCAGTCTGAGATGCAGCGCAACGAAGGGAGACTCACTTTGGAGCAAGTTCTAAGGTTTTTGGAGTTTTTCTTTTGTTTTGATTACTTCTCTATTCAGATTTAATCTACTGTTTATGTTGTTCTTCTGATTAATCTCCTTACAAGAAATTTATTTGACTAGGTAGTGAGTAACAACTAAGAAGCGTAGCAGTGATTATTGTATTTAGTTAGTTTAGTTTCTCTTGATGTTTGATGAGTAATCAAATCATGGCTCTTTTGTCTTGGGTTAGTTTTGTTTTGTTTGCTTCTCTATTCAGATTTAGTAATTTATTCCTTTTCATGTTGTTCTTCTGAATAATCCCCTTGCAAGAAATTGATTTGACTAGGTAGTGAGTAACCACTAAGAAGCTTAGCGAGTGATTATTGTCTTGGATTAGTTTAGTTTCTCTTGATGTTGATACTCTGATTAGTAATCAAATCACAGTTCTTTTGTCTTGGGTTAGTTTTGTTTTGTCGTCTTCTCTATTCTGATTTAGTAATTTACTGTTGATGTTGTTCTTCCGATTAATCTCCTTGCAAGAAATTGATTTGACTAGGTAATCAGTAACCACTAAGAAGCTTAGCAAGTGATTGTTGTCTTGGATTAGATTAGTTTCTCCTGATGTTTGATTAGTAATCAAACCATGGTTTTAAATTAGTTTCACCCTGCTATTGTGAAGTGATGATGTGGTTGTCAGAGCCTTGTTACTGAGACCACATTTTGTCAAGTGATGTTGCCTGCCATTTGAAACTATGATGAGTACTGTAGCAACTTTACTGCAATCTTTTTTAGAGTAGTAAAATGAAATGTTGCTATGTCTCTTCTAGTCAATGACTAATCACGTTTGGAGGGAAACACTATCTAGGTGCTCATCTAGGCTTCACTAAAACAAAATGGTTTATTTAATGTCTAAATTTAACACTGTACTACAGCTACTTACTTTCACGTTGTTTAGAAAAGGTTTTGTCAGAATAATTCCGTCCTTTGATTTAATTGCTTGTTCTTCTTCATGTAATAAAAATTTTGGTTGAATTTGAGTTATCCAGTATAGCATGTCAATAGCCCATGAGTCCATCTCAGCTATGAATAGTAACATCGAAATTTGCTATATGTAGATATGGGGCAGACATTGCACGAGGGGTTGTTGAGCTTCATGCTGCAGGCGTTGTTTGCATGAATTTAAAGCCTTCCAATCTTCTTCTTGATGTAAATGGTCATGCTGTGGTTTCAGATTATGGACTTGCTACAATTCTGAAGAAGCCTTCCTGTTGGAAGGCTCGACCTGAGTGTGACTCCTCAAAGATCCATTCCTGTATGGAATGTATATTGCTCAGTCCACATTATACAGCACCAGAGGCTTGGGAACCTGTGAAGAAGTCATTAAATTTATTTTGGGATGATGGAATAGGTATATCTCCCGAATCAGATGCATGGAGTTTTGGTTGCACATTGGTGGAGATGTGCACGGGTGCCATTCCGTACGTGGAGCAACGCGTTCTTTACTCAAGCTTTTTTCCTTATTTTCTTCCCTCTTTTTTTTCTTCAAATTTCTTACCAAAAGATCTATGCTTGTGCAGTTGGGCTGGTTTAAGTGCAGAGGAAATCTATCGAGCAGTTGTTAAGGCAAAGAAACTGCCTCCACAATATGCTAGTGTGGTTGGTGGTGGAATTCCAAGGGAATTGTGGAAAATGATTGGAGAATGCTTGCAATTCAAGCCATCTAGAAGGCCTACTTTTAATGCAATCCTGGCTTTATTTCTCCGTCATTTGCAAGAAATACCACGCAGCCCTCCTGCAAGCCCAGATAAGTAAGTTTGTTAAGTTCTTACAACCATGACTGCATATTCAAGGTTGGTTTTATAGCATCTGATTGTGCAATTTAGGTGTTTATGATTTAGCATGCAAATGTGAGCCAAATGCATAATTGTCTTGGGGAGTTGAGCTCCTCATAAGGTGTTCCTGTGTTATGGGAATCTTATTTAAATAAGCTGAAAACAAGATATAGTCATGTCATAACCTCTTTTGATAAGTTCTTTCAAACACTTGCACAAGTGTTTATATATGATACACCCAAGGACGCTCCTCCAAACACTCGCGATTTTCAATTAACAGCTATTGTCTTATACAGTGTTATATATATTTGTCGATGCAGTGACTTCGTTAAGGGCTCTGTATCAAATGTGACGGAGCCTTCCCCAGTACCTGAATTAGAAGTTCCTCACGACCCACACCGTCTCCATCGACTTGTGTCTGAAGGGCATGTCAATGGTGTTAGGTTGGTGTCACAATTTTTATTGCTTGAGCTAGCTTTTACTATAATTTTGTGTCTGTCATTTCATTCATTTTGTGTTTCTATTATACAGAGACTTTCTGGCAAAGGCTGTATCAGAAAATGGCAGCAACTACATATCTTCTCTATTGGAAGCTCAAAATGCTGATGGACAAACTGCTCTCCACTTGGCTTGTAGGCGTGGCAGTGCAGAACTTGTCGAGACAATTCTGGAGTATGAAGAGGCAAATGTTGATGTCTTGGACAAAGATGGGGATCCTCCTCTTGTTTTTGCCTTAGCAGCTGGGTCACCTGAATGTGTTCGTAGCCTTATCAAAAGAAACGCTAATGTGAGGTCGCGATTGAGAGATGGCTTTGGCCCATCAGTAGCTCACGTTTGTGCCTATCATGGCCAGCCAGATTGCATGCGAGTATGTTTTCCTTAAATACAACTTTGATGTATCCTCTTCTTTATTAGAGCTATATTCACCTAAAATATCTATGGACAAATAACAGGAATTACTTTTAGCTGGAGCTGATCCCAATGCAGTGGATGACGAAGGTGAATCTGTACTGCATAGGGCAGTTGCCAAGAAGTTTACAGACTGTGCTGTTGTGATTGTGGAAAATGGGGGCTCTAGATCAATGGCCATCTCGAATTCAAAGAATTTGACGTGAGTATTGACTTAGATTCAATTTTCTCTATCTTAGAATTTGTATGCCAACTGCCAAGTATGTCAATCAGTGTAGAGGTACTGTAACATAATCAACTATTGGGAAATGCATTAACCTATTAGATATTATACAAGGAAAAACATTATAAGAAGTTGCTTTGTCATATCACATCTCTATAAGGCTCTTCTGGTTTACTGTATGTCTTTTTTGCTATTTAGTATTAGAGGTGAACTATTTGAGATTAAAATGAAAGGAAATGGTTTCTGTCATTCTGATATTAGTGAAAATGATTTGAGTTTCAATGAGTATTTCCGATACAATATTTACATGAGCTAGTGTACGCCTAGTACGTGATTACCATATATTGGAGGTGAACTGGTTAAGAGAAAACCTATTAGTGAAAATGAATTGAGTTACATTAATTGTTTCTAATATAATAATATTTATATGAGCTTGATAGATATAGTCCTTAATGGGCTATGTTATGTTAGTAGGTCTGTTTTTAGGAGTTAGTTAATTGTAATGGGTTAACCATCTCAAATAGAACTAGAAGGAGTGTAATACATTCATTAGTTAGATAATTGGACAATTAGGAGGTGCAGACCCTCAAAGCTCTGCAACATCATACCAGTTGGTTCCTATCAACTGGTGTCAGCAATTTTGATCTGAGGCAAGAAAACTCACTGGTAGAAGAAGCTTGGAATCGAGAGTTGGGGCTCCTGAACGAGGGTTGCAAGACACATGGCTGCCTTTGCAATTATTCAGGGAGGAATTACTGCAGGCCATGCTGAGCAGATGAGGGAATTTTTGGGTAATCACAAGGGAAGCCCAAACATCGGCAGCAATCATGACTGAAACCCCACTTTTTGTCGACAGCAGTGGTGCAACATTCTCAATCATCCACACTAGCATAGTTTTCAAAATCGCGATTTTAATCGTAAAATCGCACGATTTTACAAGTCTAGTCAGCCTCAACGATTTGATATTGTAAACAAAATCGGATTTCCAGTAGAACCGTACGATTTTCCCAAAGTAGTGCGATTTCACGAGCAAAAACGCGATTTTTCTTAGCAAAATCGCAAGAAATATGAACTGTGGAACCGAGTCGGATTTTGCGTAACCCACTTCGTTTTTGCTCAAGTAAACAGGTGTTAGCAGCAACAATTCATAGTCGGATCGCGTTGGAAGAAGAAGAACATGATGGAGGAGAAGATAGAAGAAGATCTGAAATTTCATGTAGTAGAGAAGAAGATCTGAAATCAGAAAAAAAGCGTAGTGGTTCACGCGGCTGCGGCTGCGGCTGCGGCTGCTGAGTAGAGAAGTGACATAAAATTAGGGTAGACAAAATAGGGTTAGGATAATGGGCCTGGCCCAAAACTGTGTAAACGACACTTTTAAGTTTTAACTCTTTTTAACCACATCCACTTTTTCACAAGAAATACCCCCTTTCTAGTATTATTATTTCTATATATATATATACACACACACACACACACACACACACACACACACACACACACATAGTATTATTATAGTAATATATCTACATTTGTTAATAATATTACGATTTTATTTGCGATTTTACGAGTATACGATTTTGTTAGCCCCTCCCGATTCTACAAATTCCTACAAATATTTTTCGGTAGAATCTCTCGGTAGATATATCCTTTGTCAGGGAGAAAGCCGTGAGCAAGTCCTTGATTGTTGAATATGTGCCCTCACAAGTCCAAAGTAGCTGATATTCTCCCAAAGCCCCTAGCCAAGCGTCAATACTGTGCATTCAGAGACAACCTTAGAGTGTGTACCAACTCTGAGCTTGAGGGGGAATAATAGGGAACGTGAATATGTTAAGAGTTCCCTGCAGTTAGTATTAGAGCTAGGGATGCACTGTATCTGTTAGTATGTCAGTTAGTAGTGCTGTTTCTGTTATGTCAGATCAGCAAGTTTGTAAGCAATGAGATAATGGGCCTGGCCCAAAACTGTGTAAACGACACTTTTAAGTTTTAACTCTTTTTAACCACATCCACTTTTTCACAAGAAATACCCCCCTTTCTAGTATTATTATTTCTATGTGTGTATATATATATATATATATATATATATATATATATATATATACACACACACAGTATTATTATAGTAATATATCTACATTTGTTAATATTACGATTTTATTTGCGATTTTACAAGTATACGATTTTGTTAGCCCCTCCCGATTCTACAAATTCCTACAAATATTTTTCGGTAGAATCTCTCGGTAGATATATCCTTTGTTAGGGAGAAAGCCGTGAGCAAGTCCTTGATTGTTGAATATCTGGCCTCACAAGTCCAAAGTAGCTGATATTCTCCCAAAGCCCCTAGCCAAGCGTCAATACTGTGCATTCAGAGACAACCTTAGAGTGTGTACCAACTCTGAGCTTGAGGGGGAATAATAGGGAACGTGAATATGTTAAGAGTTCCCTGCAGTTAGTATTAGAGCTAGGGGTGCGCTGTATCTGTTAGCATGTCAGTTAGTAGTGCTGTTTCTGTTATGTCAGATCAGCAAGTTTGTAAGCAATGAGATAGCAATCTCTCAATGTATAAATACATTGTAATACCTTCAGTTAAGAAATGAAAAATATCAGAAGCAGTTTTACAATATGAATTTCTCTGATTCTATGACTATTGTTCGCAGGAAAACCAAAAATGAGAGAACGCCAGTTTCTCCTGTTTGAATAAATTGTAATGAGATATTTTTGGTCCTTATTTTAGTAAAGGCTATGACATGAAATGTTTTCATCATTTCGAGCAAGGATTTCTGATCTTTGATGCTTACAATTGTTACTAGGAACATTATTGTGAACTCTAATAAGAAATCATTTATACAAAATCAAGTAATATATTTATGGATATGTCACTATCTTCCAAAGGAAAAATTTAAACTTAATCTGATATTTTAACCCTACTTAGAATCTGGGAATCACATTGCTTTATTTCTTGGACTTTTACATTATAATCTAGGATGATATTGCTTTGCGGTTACATTTGTACATAGGAAACTCCTTTTATATGTCATTTCCTACATAATTGAATCCCACATAATGGGATAAGGTTTGGTTGTTGTTGGTAGTTATTGCATGTGCTTTGCATATATGATAAGACCCTTTTACTCTGATGTTGCAGACCGCTGCACTTGTGTGTAGCAACATGGAATGTTGCTGTTGTGAAGAGATGGGTGGAAGTTGCAACTTCTGATGAAATTGCTGAAGCTATTGACATACCGAGCCCTATTGGCACTGCATTGTGCATGGCAGCTGCTTCTAAGAAAGACCATGAAAGTGGTATTCAAAACATTCTTGCTTGATAATGATTTTGACAGTTGGCTATATTTTTTATTGAACTATATTTTTTATTTTCCTCAAAATTTGGTGTTATATTCTTTCTAATTGATTTACTTAGTTCATTCATGCCCATAAAGCTTCCTGAAACAAACCAAGGGGTTAAGAATTAAGATGTTACAGCAGCACCCGTTTTAAAGCTGTAATGTTGGTTAGCTTTAATAATCATGATGATGTTTCCAGTAAAAGATGCCCAAAGTTTGTCTAGAAATTGTTGAATGTTGCCGTATGTAAATTTCAAGGGCTCAGATAGAAAGGAGAGAGACACTACTATTGGAGGGTAAGAATCCTCCAGTGCAGGAAAAACTGAGACCAAACTTAAGCAAGGAAAAAATCAAAAATGGATCAACGCTGCCATATCTAATGTCAACCTTAAAGTAGCCACTGGCCAAGAACCAAAGGGTTGCCAAAAAGATGATCTTATCCCGTGACGAGTGAGAGGTTGTGTTGTGAGATACCCTCAAAGATGCGAATGTCCTGCTCCAAGCCTCCAACAAATACACTAAAGAACTGCAAAAGGCCAAAAACTGCGTATGATGCCACCAAATATATGCTTCATGGTTGACAAAGCCTTGATCAGCAGCAACTGTTTCAAGTAAAAGGTTAGGAACCAACACTCTCCAACAACCCCAATCAAAATGTTCCAAGTGATAATGGACACCTTGAAGTGCAACTATCTGATTGAATATGAACAAGATCTGTGCTTAAAACACATCTGATTCCAGAGTCAGAAATTGCAGAAATCTACTATTTTTTGAAATGGCAGAAAACTGAATAGAATCAAGTAATGCTGAAAAGGATTAACTAGCTTCCCTATCATCCCAGTTTCTGGGGAAGTAAAAGAGCCAAGCCATTGGGGAGCGCTGACAAGAAAGGAAGCTTTTAATAGGGAGATTATGCTAAGTAGGCAGATTGTAAAGATTACAAAAGGCCTCTGGAAAAGAAACCTATCACCAAACATCCTTAGAACCTGATATGAGAAGGTTACTTGTCTGAATTCTGAAAGGGTCCCCTAAGTGATAAATTTCCAAAGAAAAGCATGAGTGCTGAGGAGCATTTGATTGTTGGGTTTATGTCCAACCAATTTTGATTAGAAGCATATTTTGTTTTAATAATTTGGTGCCATGAACTAGTCTTTAAAGGAAAGTATTGCATTGTAACTATTTAACTGCCAGAGGACAGAGCAACATTTCCGAAAAGCAAATCCCCAGGAACCCATCCTTCAATTGTAGGTGTGCAATAGATTTCTCAGCTAATAAGACTATCTCTTATCTAGCCTCTCATTCATACCAGAGAAAGTTCCTTGCAATCTTCTTTGTTCTTTGAGCCACGCCTACCAGGGATCTAAAACAAGACATAGTTGAGTGGAATGTGAATAATTGACAGACAAGCTTTGCCTAAGATTGATTTGGCCATCCAAGAGGAATCATCACCGCTCTCTTTGTACATGTTGCTTTTGTGGTCTCTCTAACCTTTGTATGTTACTTCTGTCCAGATTTATAGGACTATCTGTTAGACCTACCACTTGATTGTATTAAATAGAAAAAAAAATCCAGTTGATACTGTCAAAGCATGAAGTTAACCTGGCTTTTCCCAAGTGTTTGACTCCAAAGTCCAAGCAACTTTCAAAGAAGTCCCTTTGAACCCATTATTGCTACCCAGAAATCATAACAGCTTGATTTTATTTCTGATCTACACTTTTCTGGTGATCTTCATGATTTTCCCAAGATCAGAGTTAGCTTTCAAGAGCCGTATGGATGGAATGTTGGAATCATTACTTAACCAACTATCTTAAGTATATAGCCAAATGCTACCTGTATGCACTCATTTTCATTGAAGAGTGATTAATATTTTCAGTGTGTCTTAGAATGTTTGTAATTTGTTTCTGTATTCAATATTTAATTAGACATTAGACATAGGAATCTTATTTTAGTAATGAATATTGGTTAGCTCTAGCTCGTAGTGTACTTGATCTAACTCCTTGTATAAACCAGTATTAGGTGCTTTGTACTTTATGCACGTCGTATCAATCTATTCTCGTCTTATATAACAAAACTATAGAAATTCAGATTCCTTGTAATTTAAAATTAGAAGGTAGATTTCGGTACCTAGAATGACTGTTTATTTATTAATGTAACATAATGATGCTGTTCATCTGCATTTGGGTGGAAGCAGGGGTATCTTCTCTGTGTTTGATTGTTTAATTGCTATGCTCGGTTTGATCATAATTGAAGTATGCCCTTGAGTGTGAAGACTCAATATTGTTCAGTTGAATCCCCGTTTATCTTGATAATTGACGATTCAAATTTGAGTTTTCACGCACGGATATTTTAAAAATAATTTATGCTATTTCTTCTCTTCAGAGTGTAGTTGAATTTTCTAATAATGCTTGTGCGTGTCATTACATAGAGGGGAGAGAGCTGGTGCGGATATTGCTTGCAGCAGGAGCTGATCCATCTGCTCAAGATTCACAGAATGGGAGGACTGCTTTGCATACAGCTGCTATGACTAATGATGTGGACTTGGTTAAGGTAAGTGAATCAGCTTCTTGATTAAAATGATTTAAGTATCCATAAATATTTTGTTGGTGCTATCATGTTTTGGTTCCTTTTGTGTAGGTTATTCTTGCTGCTGGTGTTGGTGTGAACATTCGTAATGTGCACAACAGTATACCTCTTCACTTGGCCTTAGCTAGGGGTGCAAAGGCATGTGTTGGACTGCTTCTAGCTGCTGGGGCGGATTATAATTTGCAGGTTCTCTTACAAGTTCTCAGTTCCCCTATTTGATCACATATAACTATACTTATACCTTGTCAAAAAAAAAAACTATACTTATATAATAATAATTAATGTTGAAACCCCACATCAACTAGAGTAGATCAAATAACTAGGCTAAATTCTAATATGGTATTAGAGCATATCCTAGATCTGTTATTAAGCCACCCACATATGTCCATCTAATCTTGATGTTTACTTATGGGTGTGATAGGGTGTGTTGATAGGATCGACTAAGAGATATGGTCAAAGTAGTTCATACCAGGCTTAGGCAATCCTTACCCCTTGAACAAGCATTTGGGGTTGAGTTAGAACCAAATTCTAATAATCAATGTGCTAAACTTTTGATCTGGTAGCATTATTAAAGATGGTTCTTTCACTTTGGTCTTTGCTTTGTGATGTCTTATGTTCCCCTTGATTTTTCATACACTATATAATGTTTTTATTTACTCTATCAGAACTTCAGCATGTGACTTATTATTTGAGTTCAGTATATAATGTAGCTACTCTTTATTATTTGAATAATTTGTCTTCTTGATAAATTAAACCGTTAAAGGATGTTGTAGGGCTGACAAATCAAAGGAACATAATTCTTATTAAAATTCAGCAAGAATGCCGCAGAAGACATACAATGAATGTCAAAATTATTTCTTTTATATAATTGAATTTTATTCTGAAACGGATTATATCGTTGATATATTTGGGGTTATGTGCTTACTGCCATGAGACTGAATTGTATGCACCCACAAAGAGAAATGGCACTGAATAGTATATATTATTGTTTGTTTCATTTGTTGTGCTCCTTATGTATTTGAACCTTTTGGACTGACATTTATGCTTGATCCAAATATTAGTATGTAAAACTTATTTTTTGGCTGCAATTTGTTCACTTAGGAATATTGGAAATAATTGGAGGTTAACATTTGTCCTTATCTTTTATAAGGAAGCTTTGCTATTACATGAATGTCCTTGTTAGTTATCATTCTAATGTAATTTTGTGCAGGATGACGATGGTGATAATGCTTTCCATATTGCAGCAGAGACAGCAAAAATGATACGTGAAAATCTGGACTGGCTTATTGTCATGCTAATGAATCCCGATGCTGATATCGAAATCAGAAACCACAGGTAAGTCACAGGCTCACAGCTAAAGACACTGCATTTTGATTAAATTTCAATTATTATTTTTGAATTACTATAAACATATCTGAATAATTAATATTGGTCCACATCAACATGTTAAACACATTGAATTCCAAATCACTATTGTGACTGATAGGTTTGTTTTGTGATAGTGGCAAGACACTACGGGACATCTTAGAGGCTCTACCCCGAGAATGGATATCTGAAGATCTAATGGAGGCACTCATGAATAGAGGAGTTCATTTGTCTCCTACAATGTGTGTGGAAGACATCATTCTCTGCAATTCTTTATTGGATAAAATATTTATTGTCTATCCGTGTGTGGCAAATATGTATTAAGATTTGTTTACTTATTGCTATGTGTAGATTTGAAGTGGGAGATTGGGTGAAGTTTAAAAGAACTGTCACAACTCCAACATACGGGTGGCAAGGTGCTAGACCAAAGAGTGTTGGATTTGTGCAAAGTGCTCCAGACAGAGATAATCTCATTGTTTCATTTTGTTCGGGAGAGGTTCGTGTATTGGCAAGTGAAGTTGTAAAAGTCGTTCCATTGGACAGGGGACAACATGTACAACTGAAAGAAGATGTAAAAGAGCCTAGGTATGATTTTGCATAACTTCATTACTTTTTTGTGTATGGGATGTAATGACTTATTTATTTTATAATGTCTATTTTAGGTTTGGATGGCGTGGGCAGTCACGTGACAGCATTGGGACAGTATTATGTGTGGATGATGATGGAATCCTCCGTGTCGGGTTTCCTGGAGCATCCAGAGGATGGAAAGCTGACCCCGCAGAGATGGAACGGGTTGAGGAGTTCAAGGTTGGAGATTGGATTCGCATTCGTCCAACTCTTACCTCTGCAAAGCACGGATTAGGATCTGTGACACCAGGAAGCATTGGCATCGTATATTGTATCCGACCGGACAGTAGTCTGTTAATAGAACTAAGCTATCTTCCAAATCCATGGCATTGTGAACCGGAGGAGGTTGAGCACGTTGATCCTTTTAGGGTAAGAAAATATAGATTATTTCATTCTATGACTTGCTATTTATCTCCTGTCTGTTATATGACTTCTATTAACAAAATTTGTGTTACAGATTGGTGATCGGGTGTGTGTGAAGCGATCTGTTGCAGAACCTAGGTATGCCTGGGGTGGTGAGACACATCATAGTGTCGGCAGAATAAGTGAGATTGAGAACGATGGTCTCTTAATAATAGATATACCAAATCGACCCATACCATGGCAGGCTGATCCATCTGATATGGAGAAGGTGGAAGATTTTAAGGTGGAAATTATTTCCGTTGATGTTGATCAGTTTCTTGCAATTTAGTTTGTATCTTCATATTTATCTTTTTGTGAAATGCCTTATTAGTATCCTGCTCTATTTAAATTGTTAATATATTTGAAAGCAGGTTGGAGATTGGGTCAGAGTGAAAGCTTCAGTATCTTCTCCAAAATATGGATGGGAGGATATTACAAGGAACAGTATTGGGATAATTCATAGCTTGGAGGAGGATGGCGATATGGGTGTGGCCTTTTGCTTCAGAAGTAAGCCTTTTTCTTGCTCAGTCACTGATGTTGAGAAAGTTCCCCCTTTCGAGTTGGGGCAAGAAATTCATGTGATGCAATCTGTTACTCAGCCACGGCTTGGGTGGTCTAATGAATCACCAGCTACTGTTGGAAAAATAGTGAGAATTGACATGGATGGTGCTCTCAATGTAAGCCCTGGTTATTTATTATGTTCTAATTTTTTTCACAAGTTATACCTTTAATGGCTTCCAAACTAACTATAACTTCTAGACCATCTTCCATACATAACTACAACTAAAGAAGACCTGATACAGTCTTATGTGTTTAGACAGCGATAGACTCGGTTTATCATGTTCAGCTTATAAACACTCCCAAGGAGTAGTGTTCATCTGGGGAAATTTTGCCACTTTATATGGCTAAATTCAAATTTTGGCAGAAAACTTTCATAAAGGCCCTCCTGTATCATGAAATCTGTCTCGGTTTTCTCTCTATCTGGGCATGACTGATTTAAAACTTAAACTCAACTTTGAGTCTTGAGTTTAAATAATTATCTATATTATACTCTAAAAGAGTTTAAATTATTGATTGGCCAAGTCATACCCCCGAGTAAGGTAGAATTAAGTACAAAAATGTTCCCGTCATCACAGCAATAGCTTCTGCAAAAGTAGTGACAAGGTGCGTGCACGAGAAAAAACTTCCCAAGCGCAGCACATTCAGGTGGAAGTCATTTTAAGAAGCCCACCTCTTATTTAGCTTTACAGGCACTCCTGCCTATCTATTTTCGTTATAAGAAATTGAGAAAATTAACTAAAAATTTGTCCAATTTTACTATGGGATTAGCTAAACATTGTATGGAACATTCCATTGACAGTGTTTACAACAAGAAGTAATTTAACTTTGTTTTGTTCGTAGGTGAGGGTCACTGGTAGACAAAGCTTGTGGAAAGTTTCTCCTGGAGATGCAGAACGACTTCCAGGATTTGAAGTTGGGGATTGGGTACGCTCAAAACCAAGCCTGGGAACTAGACCAAGTTATGACTGGAATAGTGTTGGGAGAGAGAGTTTAGCTGTTGTGCATAGTGTACAGGATTCTGGATACTTAGAATTGGCTTGCTGTTTCCGTAAAGGGAAGTGGATCACTCATTATACAGATGTTGAGAAGGTTCCTAGCTTTAAAATTGGGCAATATGTTAGGTTCCGTCCTGGTTTGGTTGAACCTAGATGGGGTTGGAGAGGAGCTCAGCCATCATCTCAAGGGATTATAACCAGTATTCATGCAGATGGAGAAGTCAGGGTTGCATTCTTTGGTTTGCCGGGACTGTGGAGAGGAGATCCTTCAGACCTGCAGACTGAGCAAATCTTCGAAGTAGGAGAGTGGGTGAGATTGAAAGAAAACGCAAATAATTGGAAATCAATTGGACCAGGTAGTGTTGGTGTCGTTCAAGGAATAGGGTATGAAGGAGATGAAATGGATAGAAGCACTTTTGTTGGCTTTTGTGGGGAGCAAGAAAAGTGGGTAGGACCAAGCTCCCATCTTGAAAAAGTTGACAAACTCTTTGTTGGACAGAAGGTTAGAGTTAAACAATTCGTAAAGCAACCTCGATTTGGATGGTCTGGGCACACCCATACTAGTATTGGGACTATACAAGCAACTGACGCTGACGGAAAGCTTCGAATATACACTCCAGCAGGTTCAAAAACATGGATGTTGGACCCATCAGAAGTGGAGGTGGTAGAAGAGAAGGAGCTCTGTATTGGAGACTGGGTAAGGGTTAGAGCATCAGTTTCAATGCCGACTCACCATTGGGGGGAAGTGAGTCATTCAAGCCTTGGGGTGGTTCATCGGATGGAAGATGATAATCTGTGGGTGGCATTCTGTTTTACAGAGAGGTTATGGCTTTGTAAGGCATGGGAAATGGAAAGGATGAGACCATTTAAAGTGGGGGACAAAGTAAAGATAAGAGATGGACTGGCATCGCCTCGGTGGGGATGGGGAATGGAGACGCACGCTAGTAGGGGACAGGTGGTAGGAGTAGATGCAAATGGCAAACTAAGAATAAGGTTCCGATGGAGGGAAGGGAGACCCTGGATAGGAGACCCTGCTGATATTGCCCTTGATGAGAACTGATGTACAATTTTAGGAACATGGGAAGCTTGTATCATGATAAATTGATTGTCTCATTCAGATCTTTGGCCTATGCTTTTCTGGGCCTGGTCGTGTGCAAGAAATGAAAAGCTTTATGTACCGCCGCTACCAGATGTGCTCTGAACTATGTAACTCCTACTGTCTGAGTTGGAATGCAGATTGACCAAATTTATTGATGTTAATAAACAGAGTGAAAGGGTTGAAGTTGTGGAGAAAGGAAGATTGGGTTGCTGACAGAGATATAGATATTTAAAGGCAGCTAATGCGAACTATTGGCAATTGGCCCATTTTATATTCATTACTCACATATAAGTTTGTAGCTCCAGATTTTGAGGTGTATATTTACATATGTTTATTTAATATTGTTGTACAAATTGTACTAAGCGGTAAACTTAATGCATTTTTTACTCACAATATGCAGTTGCATAATTCTTGAATAGAATTGATTCCATTATACAGCGTCTGCAACATTTTAATCCTTTTTTTGAATTGGGGAAAAAAAATACACATTTTAATCTCTTTTGTTTCTGAATTGATAAAACAAAAATACATGGACATGATTGTGGGCATTTCCCCCCTGCAGTCCAGTTAGCACTAAAATTCATTGCTCAGTAGCGACGCTTCTGGGGAAAATTTGCCATATTTTTTGACAAACATATTTGCCTTGTTTTTTTTGTCAATAATACAAGAATATAGGGTGGGCATGGGTACACTTTGATTTAACCCATAAAATACGGGTTGGTTTCGGTAACTGGACTGGGTTGGTTTCAAAATAGACAAACCTATGCGTTTTAGTGATGTGTGTGTTTGAAATTTTTTACACTCCGTGATTCAGGGTTCTAGATTCGCCACTGTGTTCAACTTCTTCCTCTCAAGTAGTGTGATAGATAAGTCCAATAACCACCTGCACCAGATTCATTTAAATGTTATTAAATCTAATAAATTAATATTTAACTCGAAAATAAAAGCAAAATTGAAGGTGGTCCTCTTAAGTTTGATCTCTTTCTCTTGGCACTTAAGAGCTGAAAAAGTGACAATGAGTTTGTTTTACAAAAACTCATTCTTAACTGAGCTGCTCCCCAACTAAGCAAAATATGAAACACTGCGTTTTGACAAGTCCGGCTGGCTTGAGTTCAAGGAGGAATAAATCCAAACCAATCAAATGTAATTTGATTCAATTTAGTTGTCTGATTAGTCAATAAAAAAATTGTGAGCAGGGTTTAGGATTGTAGTGCGGTTTGGTTTGGTTCGGTTTTGAATTAAAAAGTCATCTGATCCAAAGATGAACAACAAGCGGGTATGGTTTAGTTTGAAAAATTTGCTTAAAAAATCTGAACCAATCTGATCTGAATAAATACGGGTAAAATTTGGATCGGATGGTTCAGTTTTTATACGAGTCGAAGAAAATGTATTGCAAACATATTCTATACAACGCGGTTATTTTATTTTTGTTTGAGAAATTGTGCATATCTAAGAAATTTGAGCAATTGACAATAATTTATATGACCTGTGAAATATTAAAATATCCTAACCAAAACAAATATTAAAATTATCAACTTTAATTTTTGTTTTAAAAATGTTAAAATTATAAACTTTAATTGTACTAAAAATATTAGTAAAAATAGGAAATTTTCATGAAGTACATTTATTTAAAATTAAATGACAAGAAATAGATAAAATTACATAAGTAAAATAGTAGTTAATTTTGCTATGTATGAGTAAAAATGGAGAAAGAAATGTTGAGTAAATTTTCATTTGTACACACATATATAGGTAAATTCTAAAATTACAATAGCTATTTAAAAAAATAATAGTTAATGCAAATACTTTCTACCAAATTGTTGGTTCAACGGTAAAAATGTTGAACTTAATTCTAACTGGTGCGTCTAATTTTTGTGCCACAACGTTCAATTGTTTTCCATTTAATGTAATTTTTGTTGGTGATTAAAATTTTGGCGTGAAAAAACTAATTATTGTTGCCAATTTCTTTTATTTTATATTTTATTTTTAAATTTAGTTTTCAAGACAGCATTAGATTTTATTAACTTTTTATTGAAAAGTAAAAGTGTGGGTCCATGCATCAGAGGAGAGAGAGAGTTTCTTCTTCAAGAACTTCATCTTAATAGGTATCCACTTTTCAATCTCCACAAGGAGGGTACCTATAAGATTTCAATTCTTAAGATATAAGAATCTCTCATTGTGGATGCTCTAAGTAGCAACAAAGTGAATGATAAACAAAAATCACATTACAACGAAATGTTGTATGTATACAACAATGAGCCTTTACCAAATTGCAACAAGATTATTACTCCCTCGATACACTGGCGATAAATTAACCTAGAGATTGCCTAAAACTTCCCTGTGGCACTTGCCACTTTGACAAACAAAGAAAGCTTTCTATACTAGGCCATAGATACTTTCTTATCCAAAACTACTAAAATCTTTGACATGCTCCATGTTGATTTATGGGGCCCTTATTCCCATCCTTCTATACTAGGCCATAGATACTTTCTTATCCTTATGGATGATTTCAGCCGCTTCACATGGGTAGTTCTCATGAAAACTAAAGTTGAAACTAGATCCCACCTTATCAAATTTATTGCTTACATTGAAACCCAACTCAACACTAAGTTAAAATGACTTAGAAGTGACAATGGCCCAGAATTCCTAATGCATGACTTCCCTTCATCCAAGGGAATCATTCATCAACGTTCTTGTGTTGAAACATCCCAACAAAATGGCACGGTTGAGAGCAAACACCAACACATCTTAAATGTGGCTTGTGCTTTATCCTTTCAATCCAATTTTCCTCCCAAACTTTGGAACTTTGCCATTTAACATTTAGTTCACCTCATAAATAGAATACCTACACCCCTGCTCTAAGATAGCTCTCCATATCAGCTTCTATATAAAGAACCTCCACCCTTAGTCCACCTCAAAGTCTTTGGTTGCTTAGCATATGCCTCAACCCTACACGCTAATAGGACTAAGTTTAACCCTCGTGCCAGAAAAACTATCTTCTTAGGGTACACTGAAGGTGTCAAATGGTTCCTTCTCTATGACTTAACTTCACACCAATTGATCACTTCACAAAATGTTGTATTCTATGAGACACATTTTCCCTTTCATGATCAATCGCCTCCACATACCACATATGAATCTACACCAGTAGATATTCCACCTTACCTTTGACCCTGTTGATCCAAATCCTTCTGAACTGCCTCTTGCACCCTTACTTTCTTCACCTTTCCCTTCAACTCAATCACTACCTTTACCTTCTTCTTCAACACCTATCTTTTCCTTTGCACCAATCCCTGCCACTATCCCATATACTAGGCATTCACAAAGAACTTGATCTAAACCTACCTATTTGAAAGACTATCACTGTAGTCTCTCTAGTTGTACTGATGCATCCTCAGGTATCTCCAATTATATTCCCTATCCTTTAGCTTCAGTTTATCTTATAAAAATGTTCTCCTACATAAAAAAATTTGTTCAGCTATTACCATTAATTCTGAGCCTTCGACCTTCCTACAAGCCTCTAAGCACGGATGTTGGTAGAAGGCTATGCAAGAGGAGCTTACTGCTCTTGACTTGAATAAAACTCGGTCCATGGTTGAATTACCTCCTAGCCAGACACCCATTGGAAGTAAGTGGGTTTTTTAAATCAAATATCATGCTAATGGATCCATTCAATGGTATAAGGCATGTCTTGCTGCCAAAGGCTACACTCAAATGGAAGGTGTAGACTACTTCGATACCTTTAGTCATGTGGCTAAGTTTACTAGTGTTAAAGTGTTCCTAGCTCAAGCTGCTGCCAAGAATTGGTTTTTGGAGCAATTAGACGTCGATAATGCTTTTCTCCATAGGGATCTCAATGAGGAAGTCTACATGTCTCTTCCCCAAGGTTTCTCTCCTTCTAACACCAATTTTTCGAGTCCTGTATGCAGATTACATAAGTCCTTGTATGGACTCAAACAAGCAAGTTGCCAATGGAACCGCAATCTCACAATTATATTGCTTTCCTTGGGTTTCCAGCAATCTCAAGTAGACCATTCTCTCTTCACCAAGTCCTCTGACAACATAATCACCACTCTCCTAGTTTATGTTGATAGTGTGGTCCTAACTGGGAATTCAATGGAGGAAATTACTACTGTGAAAGCCCTCTTGAATGCCAAATTAAAGATTGAAGACCATGGAGAATTGAGATTCTTCCTTGGCATGGAGATTGCTCGCTCAAAGGATGGTATAATTCTCAATCAACACAAGTATACTTTGGACTTGCTTTAAGACAATGGCAATTTAGCCACCAAACCTGTCACTCCACCTAGTGACCCTTCTGTTAAATTGAGCAAAAAAGACTATACTCCATATTCAGACGAGTCTTCTTATCGTAAGCTCATTGGACGTCTACTTTACCTCACAGCCAGAAGGGTCTATGTGTAGTTGTTTGTGATTTGTGTGTGGGTTATGATTTGTGTATTTTGACTTGTTTTGAGTGTTACATTACAACGAAATGCTGCATGTATACAACAATGAGCCATTACTAAATTGCGACAAGATTATCGCTCCCTCGTTACATTGACGATAAATGAACCTCGAGATTGCCTACAATGATGTTTCAAATTAAAAATTAAAAGCAGTTAAGAAAATATCTGTACAAGAACAAGTATAATTCAGTATAATAATTATGAATTCCTTTGAATTAAAAAGTCAGAGATCAATCCATTGAAATGAGAACTATGTAGAAGTAATCCTGATCAGAAACATCCTTTCTAAATGTAATGGCAAAATTACACTAGAGGACCTTTAAGTTATTTATTTGTAACAAGTTGGACCTTTAAGTTTTTTTTGTAACAAATAGGCCCTTTTAATGATTTCTCTAGCTTATATATTTTGATGTAATGCTACTTTATATATGCTGACTACTCTAGCTTATGTATTTTGATGCAAACAAACATATTTTGGTGTATTTTGATGTAATGAACGATATTACATTTTACTAAAAGGGCCAACGGTGTCAACGTCGGGTAACTTAAAGGGCCTATTTGTTACAAAAGAAACTTAAAAGGCCAACTTGTTACAAATAAATAAGTTAAAGGTCCCCTGGTGTAATTTTGCCAAATGTAATTAATTAATCTTTTGTTTTATCAGTGAAGATAGAGTACTTCATATAATCAGGTAGTCAGATAAGCAATCTTGATCCTCCCTTCCTTGCACTCACCAACATATCTTCATGCCATTTAGAGAAACATTGTAGGGCATCCCTCATCCATGCGTGACAGCAGCTTCCAAGTGCCTCTGATACAGCAATCCAACTCCTATTTCTGGTGCTTTGTTCAGGCCATGACTCAAGTTCTTCTTTGACAAACAAGGCAAACATTGCTGCTTTGCATAGACCTTCTGGACTGAACTCATCTTGATGGGTCTTGCTCCTAAATTCGTAGTAACCAAGAAAATCCTGGCAACCAATAGTCACAAGTATCAACCATTAGCTTGTTTGCATCCATCCAATCGACAATATCAAAAGGCAACATTGAAATATCCAACAGCCTTGTTTTCAGTTAAATCAAACAAAATCAAGAGAATGATCAAGGGATAGTAGTTTATTTAAGAATGAAAGGTGCAACAACAAGCTGAACTCATAGACGACACTATGTAATGCAACTGATTGTGCTTCTCCGAATAACAGACAATGTGATTATATCCCATTCTACTTTAGGGTTAAGTTCTAATATATACAAACAAAGACGTCTTAAGTTTTTTTTGGAGGGGGCGGGGAGATAAATTCTTGTTGCCATCATCAACTCTTACAGTTAGCACTGACACTTCCGGTTGAATACACGTCCTATGTACGACACGTATCGTGTTGGAGACTGACACCAACACTTCAATTACTTGTATTTTTAAAATTAAAACTGGTGCCTACGTGTCTGTGTCCGTGTCCGTTTCGGTGCTTCATAGGTTACAACTTACAACTCACCAGCAACACATGTTATGAAAATGATTTGTTTCATAAGCTTTCTAGATTCGCAGGTGCCAAGACATTCAAGCACTCAGAAACATTAACGCGTGACAAGATTACAGAAGATACAAAATTGAAGTAATTCATATATGTGGAAAAGAATTTCACCATTACGTCTCCACGAACTCCTGCTTCTTCGATAGCTTCTCTTACAGCAGCCTCCTCTACAGTTTCATCATTCTCCCAACCTCCCTTTGATGGAAAGTAAAATAACAATAATAAGAAAATAAATTTCCAATCAGGACCAGTTCAAAAAACAATTTACAACTATGTTGACCATGTTAATTTACAAAATCAGATACTTGCTAAGAAGTTGCAGGCAATAGATTGTGAGGTGGTAATATCTTATCCATCAGCATAGAAAGCAACTTAATACGGGCATCTCGCCAATTTGTTCATCACAGGCTTTTAAAGAAAGGTCTGAGTTATTTAAGTACCAAAAAGTCAGTCTTTAAGTGCAATGTATGACGCCAACTAGGATGGTTGAATATCTGAAATTAATTCACTTGATATTCTTCTTTTGGATCATATAAAAGAAATGGAGAAAAATCACTTATCTAAAAAAATCCTTTCTCAATCCAAAAATAAAAACTAATTTTCTATACATTGTTGTGTCTGTGATTCGCCATCTTGGTCATCCCAGTAGACATGAATCAAAATTTCTCAACCTATGTTGATCAAGGTCATCCTATCCTTTTATAAAAAGCTGCCACTAGCCAATAAAAATCTCAGATGAAAGCTACACACGGAACATTGAGGTTCTCTTAAAGGTAGACCAAGATGCAGCTTTGTACTCCTGAAGCACAAAATGGTCAAGACAGCTACATGCAAGCCACTCACTCTAAGGTCAATGTAAACCATTTATGTACATAGCTAGACCTGTCTGTATTGCATATTGAAACATGTGAAATAGAATGGTATAAATATGAACCCATCACCCCTAATAGGTAAGAAATCCTTAGACTAACTAATTAACAATGATATAAACTACATTGTTGAGATCCCACATCGACGAGAGATATGGCTAAAGTTGTCCTTATAAAGTTTGGGTAATCCTCACCTCTGGAACAAGCTTTTAAGGGTTGAGTTTGGCAGAAAGCCCAAATTCTAATATGGTATCAAAGTTGATCCTAAATCTTTTATTGGGCCAAAATATTTGTTATTCCTATTTCAACTAGCATTTGTCCATGCTTTAGATGTCCAGCACTACGAGTGAGGGGGTTTGATGAGATCGGGAATGGATCCCCTCAAGTGACTTTATTGTGCAGTGAAATCTCAGCCACACATAAAATAAGACAGAGTGGGAAAAACATTATAAAAATTGAGAGAGTTGAATGGTGAAGATTTAACACTTGACACAGTCAAGTGTCAAGTGAAAAGTCCAATGGAGAGAATTCATTCCCGCTGAGATCCAACTTCGACAACAAGAGACATGCTAGAGAGGTCCTTGTGAGAAAAAATTTACAAATTCTATTGCAAGGAATGCCCTTCTATGGTGATTTCTATAGACTTGCATTGGATGGGGAGAACGTTGAATTAGGCCTCAAGCTCAATTTTAAGATGGTATCATAGTCTATCCTAGATTAGTAGATTTGGAGATGTGTAGTAGCCTAGTAGGACATTATGATTTCCTTATTTTAGGGGGGGGGGGGGGGGGGGGGGGGGGGGGGGGGGTTAAGTCATGCGAAACAAGGCCTCCAGAAATTATAATAATTATATAATAAAATTTTGTTGTGTCGCAGCCTTTTTAATATGTCAGTCCCTCCAAAAGGACCAAAACTAATGCATTCATCAAATAATTATTGATCATTAATCATTGTAGAAGTCATAGTTAGAAGCGTAGTATAATGCACATTTAATGATAGAAACATAGAAGTATAAATTTGTATCGCTGACATCATACCTTGGGAACAAAAGACCAGGGCCACTAGGTGAATTAATCATAAGAACTTCAACAATCCTCTCGGAACAAGAGTCCCTACAGTCATCTCCATCTTTATACCTAAATGGAATACACCTGCAACCAATTACCATCCGTGGATCAGATCAAGTATAAGAATACACCTGCCTCAGCTATTACCAGGAATCCATGCATCACCAAATGCAAGTCTAAAGTCTAAACACAGGTTATGAGCTTATGACTAATGCCTCCAATTCACAATCACAATCACAATGCCTGGAACAGATTTTTCATACAAAACTCAATCATAGCCACTGTATAAAGTCATAAAAAAATTGTTATGTCAAGATGACAGAACTATAATTCCATTAAACTCTTTCATTGTTTAATTAATTTGGAATCTCCAACTGCAACACAAAACACTAAATCCTTCATTACAGTGATTGAGCACATAAAATCTATATTCCAAATCTCCCCCGAACCCATTTTATCTTTATAATTTGTAGAAGCTAACATAAAACATGATTTGGGATTAACGTTTGCAAAGATACACCATATTTCCTAATGGCCTGAAGCTTGACTCAAAAAGGATCAATCTGACAAGAATTATGCCCACACACAAATATGCAATGACCCATAATTATACAAATTAAATTAATTCCTATATTGTTCACTAAGGAACTAATAAATCTCCACAAAACGTCATAGAAAGAAATCCAACCACCCAAAAAAAAAACCTTGGCTCAATGCATCAATTCTTCCATAACAAATTCCCATTTAGTTTCAAAGACTGATAAATTAAAATAATCAAAAATGAAACTACCAATCCATCAAATCTAAAATTCGTAAGAAAATGTAAGATTTTAGACATAAAATACAATTATATAAGCACAACCACTAGCTGAAAAGGGAAATGAGGTAAATGTAGGATTAGGAACTACGAACCCAGCAACAAGGCGATAACCATGTTCGTAACGTTGTTGATGCCTACCAGTTCGAGCCACCAATTCAGCCATCACAATTCACAATCTCTCTCTCTCTCTCTCTCTCTTCTCTATATTTCTCTATATCAGAAAAGAAGACAATACTTTTTCGGCATTGGATCACAATGCTCTCGGCCGCACCTGATTCCAACCCATTATCAAAATTGACGACGTTGTGCAGTAGTATCATCACGCCCCTTCTCCCACACCATTCTCGTTCCTTTTTAGGGTTTGTTTCAGAGAGAGAGAGAGAGACGGAGAAATTGAAATAAAAATAAAAATAATATAAAAAATAAATAAAAATGAAAAGGACGTGACGGGAAGCGATTACAACGGATCTGGTTAGTGCTAGGATGCGTTGATTTTGGGTCCCACATCTAGGGATTCTCTGCTATGCGTAACAAGGAGTTGGTATGCGTCTTGCGTTCTGATGTTGACACGTGGAGCTTGGAAGGGTTTGAATGGTTGGGGTTATGTGGAACACGGTAAGTACGACGCAGTGGATTGCTAAGCGGTGGAAGAGGTTAAAAAGGGGAATAATTGAAGGGAACGATTTTGTGGGGTCCTGTCGACGAAGCTTCTTGTGTTGTTGATTTGATCGATGCATCCATTTTTAATTTTTTTAGATTATAACCTATTTAATCTCTGATTTTAAAAAAAATGCTCTATTTGGTATCTGATTTTTCAAATATTTCAATTTAGTTTTTAAAATTGACAAACGTGTGTAAATTTAGTCATTTTGTCAACTATTGTTAATCAACATTGTTGACGAAATTCACATGGTAGTTAAGTGTCGGCATGGCAAATGTAAGAACCAAATTGAAACCAAAAAAATACATGTCAGTGTGTCACGTCAAAAATTCTTCCTTTGGATCTTTGACACAATTGGTTCGAAACTAGTATCATGCACAATTGTTCCTTGAGTATTGGTAGCAATAGGATTACCAACATCATTTGACATTTCACCTCAAGACTTTCTTAACGGTTAGATCCTACTACTGGATTAGAAGCAGCAGCGGACTCCGGTGTAATTAGCGAATCCAGTCTGGTGGCGGGAGGTTGAGTGGAGGATGAATCTTCATCATTCAGCACATCACCCCAAGATTTTCCTAATTTCTCATGTTAGGTGCTACTAATGGAATAGAAGTAGCATAAGACGTTGTGGCATTTAGGGAATCTAGTCTGGTGGTGGGAGATAGAGTGGAGGATGAATCAACATCTTGCAAATGGTGGTTCATTGTGCTATTTGTTGAAGAGGGTATCGCCAAATCATCTGCAATAATATTTGTCATGCCAATCAAAGGATTTGGGTTTTCAGCCACCTCTTTTGAGGATAAAGCAATATTGTTCACGCCATTGAAACACATGGGATCATTATCTTCTTCCACTGAATTAATATCAACTGCATTATTATGTTCAATTTGTACCTCCGCGTTGATAGATTTCCCTTTATCATTCTTAGAAATGTACTGGGCGATAGGCTGAGAAGGGACAAAGTTCGCCTTTCGTGGCAACTCATTCGTTGCTTTAGTCTTTACCATAAACACCTCAACCTTGTTGGCAAAGTGATCAGACTCATTGCTATGTTTACAATTCTGAAGTGAATGGCCAGGGCATTGACAAGATTTGCAAAACAGAGACACACGTTCATATTCCACACTAATAAAAAAGCATATCCCTCTCTTTCCACTAACAATTGATCTTAGAATATGCAAGGTTAAATCAATATCTATCAGTAGCCTAGCAAAATGACCAAAGATTCTTTTTGAAGTAGCTTCATCCAAAGCAAGAGGAACACCTAAACAGTCACTTATCTCAAACAAAATTTTAGATCTCCAATATTCACGAGAAAGACCATGAAGACGAACCCAACATTGAGTAGTGGTTTGCTTAGTGGAAAAAGGATAAAAAATCAGGGGACCAAGTCGAAAGACGTAACACATAGAGTTGGCAAAACGGGCTACCCGGCCCATATCGGGCCGGCCCGCGTCGGGCTCGGGCTTCTACGTTCCGGGCTCAAAAGCCCGGATTGCAATTCGGTCCCAACTTTTTCAGCCCAAGCCCAGCCCTATGCGGGCTACGGGCTTTTCTGGCTAGCCCGCATTGTGCGCCATTTTTTTTCTATTTATCTATAATACATTGAACTGTAGGAATAATTTAATACAATTAACCAATTATCGTCACTGTTCAATTTTTAATCTTTTAACGCTACTGATTTTGACGAAAATCATGTTTGTGTGGGTATTAGCATTAAAATCACCATCACCATACATTACATTCCACAGTATGAACTGAAAAATCTAACTAAAAAATCAAAATTTCATATCATGAAGAACGATTATAAAATCGGTAAATTCATCACCAATCTGAAAATGGAAGATAAGCACATACTAATATGTCAAAAATGAATTAATAACCAAGCCAGCATAATCATCTATCCTTGAAGCAACTAGCCGTGTTACCCGTGCCGTGCACGGGGGGCGAAAAAAAACAGAAGTTGCAACACAAAAGGTCTAAATATTACATTCCCACAGCAATAAAAGTTTCAACAAAGGTTTGAAGATAGAGCAAAATAAACAAAACAAAGATAAAATGTCTTGAAGGTACATACCACTAAAAAAGTCATTATATAATAATAGGATTGTGAGCACTTTGTCCAACTTCTTCAGAATGAGAAGAGTTAGTCCTATGAATGGGACGACAGCCTCGATGGGGGTAGAGCATCTAAATTGAAGGCGGCTGATTGCGCATTATTCTAAGACGAACACGTGCAGCAGTCATCGGACAATGGATTTTGAAGCAACCCTTTGAAATATAGGTTAAAACGACCTCACTCCTAGTAGGTGTTCCAATCAAACCATCAACACCAAAGAGATTCATAATCTCAGTAGTCTTGGTCTTAATATAAGACACGTTGTGTTGCTATTAAGTTGTTAGCATACCCACCATCGGCATAAGCACCGTTAACATTTCCACCATAAGCATTTTGATTAAGATACTCCACTTGGATGGAAGGTCATTGATTACGCATAACACGTCGTCAACGATGATCAACAATAGTTGTCAATGAACATGAATATTGAAATGCCTTGGAGATACATAAGTGAAATCAAAAAGTGCAAGACCTTCAAGCAAAAAGATTCATTATAGCAGTGATTTTGGTCTTTAAGTATGATTGCCCAGTCTTATTCACACAAAGAGTATACATCAACATAAAATGTTTCTCAAAACATAAAGAAAGTGATTTTAGAGTACTAAAAATGCCAAACATTTAGTAAGTGACACACATTTTATCAACTTCCCAATTACTGAGCCTGACCTAAAGTGGGTTTCTTGATGACAAACCCATTCAAACTTATTTACAAATTTAAATATGATTTCAATCAACGGCTTTCAAAATTTAACCCCTACCAAACCCTTTACTCGCCCCAAAGAAAACAATCTGAAGACAAATCAAACTCTACTCGTTACAAATTAAACACAAGAAAAAGAATGATATAAGACGTCATCACTCTACTCTCAAAGAATGATACTGCAAACTTTTGTCCCCTGTAGCTTTAACTTTGTCTTCATCTTCATCAACCCACCTTGTAATCCTATGAACAAAACAGAGTTTTCTGGTTAGTGTCAACTTATTATAGGCCGTAGCTATTCACCTGCTAGAGAAAATATCCAAGTTTTATAGGTTTATAGCTGACATTTCTCTTAAATAGGTGGCATTGGCATGGGGTAAAAGCTCTAGTTAATATAGAATTGTTATTGGATAAAATTTGTTTTTTAAATTGCAACATGAGAAAACTTTGTTTAAATTGAAGGTAAGTATAAACTAAAAAAATATTTATTTAATAAAGGCAATTGTGGACTTAAAAACTAAAATAGAGTGTGTACATATTTGTCACGAAATTATTATTTCTCACTAAATCGGTTATTGAGAAATAGACTTTGAGTACTTGAACGGTAGGAGAGAGGGAGAGATTTGGCGCCAAAATGGTAGGAGGGCCCACATGGAGACTCCTCAAGATTTATAGTTTAAAGATTCATTATATTAGTCTCTACTCTACTGAATTCATGTTATTGGGGTAATATTAATTAATCATTAGCCTAGAAATGGTTACCATCAATTCATTGTATTAGTCTCTACTCTACTGAATTTTATAATTGCTTGCATTTGTTTGGGAAATTGGAATGGGATTGGAAATTAGCAATTTTGGGAGCGTGGTTTTTTGTGAATTGGAATTTGGAATGGCTAATGGTGTGTATTAATTTGTTTTTTTGGTGAATTGGAATTTGGTGACTTAAAAGTTTTGGGTTACTTTTTTTTTGTTTTAATTCGCGGGCTTGCGGGCTACCCATATCCCGACAGGGCTAGCCCGGCACGGGCTCGGGCTTTTTAAGGTCGGGCTAAAAAGCTTGGGTATAAAAATGGGCTCAATTCCTTCAGCCCAAGCCCTATGTTTTCTCGGGCTAGCCCGGCCCGACCTGATGGGCCAGGCCCATTTTGCCAGCTCTATGAAGGAATGAGAATAAATAATAATGAAGAAGTAAGGAAAAATATAGAAGAAAGAGATCTAGAGAAATTTATAGAGATTGGAGAGTATGAGAAAGAAGAAGAAATATAAGATAGAGAAAATGTAGAAGAGAATGAGAAGGAAATAAAGAGTGAAATGAGAGGAGTGTAGGAGAAAGTTTTATTTATAGGTGGATTTTTGAAATTATTGGCGGATTTTTTCCCTTCGAATTTTTTCGGCGGATTTTTTAATTTTTTTTTTAAAAAAAGCCACTGGTAGTTTTTCCGACATATTTTTGAAATTACCGGCGGTTTTTTAATTTTTTTTTAAATCCGCCTGTAATTTGAAAAATCTACCGGAAATGAACGGACGGGAAAAATCCGCCGGAAAGACCATAAAATCTGTCGGAAATGCCAAAAATCCGCCGGAAATGTACCGACGGAAAAAATCTGCCGGAAATACATGTTTTTCTTGTAGTGAGAATATGGTTCCTAATGCAAGTGACGATGTTGTCAATGAACATGATGCCTCATCATTAGAGCTGTCAATGGGTTGGACCCGGCCCGGCCCAGCCCAGCCTGGCTCATAGGCCAAGCAGCATTTGTGGGCGGGGTTGGTCCGGCCCAATATTCTAATAGGCTGCATATTTTATGGCCCGGTCCGGTTCGACATCAGCCCATGGGCCAATGGGCCATAAATCATTGATTTTTTAGAATTTTGACCATAGTTTTTTCCTACAAATGAGCAACATACATAAAGACAATATTTTGAGAGTAACATAGTGTATACATAAGATAAATAAATGTGTTTTGCCTAAAAAAAAGTCAATTTAAATCTGTCTTGGCTCTAAAAATCACAATAAATAATTAATTGACTATTTGTCCACCAGCCCACGGGCCAGCCCATCAGCCTATGGGCCAGCCCGGCCCACCCCATATATATGATCGGGCCCATTGGGCTAGGCCAAAAACTTAGTGTTGCTTTTTGGGCCTCTATTTTTTAGAGCCCGGCCCAACCAAATAATCGGGTCATTGGGCCGACCCGTTGTGCTGGGCCAAAATTGACAGCTCTATTCCTTCATTCTTATTTCTTCTTACTTTTTTTTTCCCATTCTCTCCTATATTAATACTTCTCATACTCTCCTTCATTCTTCATTCTTCTTCATTCTCATTCATTCTCACTTCATTATTATTCTCTCATATTCTCTTTCATTCCTTCCTACTTCTACATTCTCATTCATTTTCATTTTTTCTTACTTTTTATTAAAATACATATTAAATTTTAAAATTTGGAAAAATTGAAAAAAAGTTTAATTTAATTTAAAAAATAATAATAATTTTTTAAAAATCTGCCGGTAATGTGCATTACCGGCGAAAAATCCACCGGAAATTACCGGGGGAAAAATCCGTCGGTAAGGTGAAAAATCTGCCGGAAATTTTCCGCCGGTAATGTGAAAATCCGTCGGAAATTACCGGTGGAATTTTCGCCGGTAACCATTACGTGCGACTTAAATACCGGCAGATTTCTGGCGGAAAAAATCGGTCGGTAAAGCCTAATTTCCGACGGATTTTGGTCATTACTGGCGGATTTTTTCCGCCAGAAATTACCAAAATTCTTGTATTGTCTTTGATGGTTGTTGAACATTAAATAGTCTCTCATATGTCCCACACGCATATAATTCTTGGAATAGAAAAAGATCTTTGCATTGGCTTATGGTAACTACACGGTCTGGCACGGGAAATGCATCAAGAACAATGACCTAACGCACTGTAGGTGCTGAGACCGAAAACTTGACGCACAGAGTGAACAGTCGCTGATGGTGTGGAAGATAGGATGGGACCCGAACGAAAGATTTGAAGGATATCCTCTGCCATTGTGGTAGCATTTTCCCTCAAAAAGAAAACCCTAGCAAAGTATTACGACAGTAAAAAACTATTTATTCTAACAATATATATAAATTAAAGATTTAACTAATATATATTATCTTTGTAGAATATATCTTTACAACGTCAACCATTTACAAAACAGCACATCATAGACGATGTTTGACTTTATCTTAACTAGCATAAAAGTCACTCATATTATGATTTTGTATTGTCAATGTTGTAAAAGTTTTTACAACGATAGTGTATGCGAACTAAACTGACAAATTACATTCTAATAAATATTTACTTTTTTTTATTAATAAATTGCATCCAATTCCAAGATGAGGATTCTAGCTTGGATGAGTTGGATCCATGATCATGCTTGGACCCGTGATCAGGCTTGTGGTTCATAAAGTTTTCATTGAAAATTATGCATAGGAAAGTGATTTTATCAATATTTAGGCGAAAACAATCTAAAACAAAGACACTAAACATTATGAGAAAATAATGTATATATATTTGACAAAATTAATATTAGATATTTTATTTTAAGGCTAATATTAGATATAATCTTCGTCAATTTTATCATAAGCTACGGAATTAATATTAATTTAAATATAATCCTCGTTAATTTTCCAGTACCCTAATTTTTCAATCCGGTTACGCTAATTCAATACTAATCTTTGAGCGCGGGGAAGTGGGTTTGTTGAAACCTCAAAAAAGAAAGTGTTGAAATTAGAAAGTTAAACCAAACCTTATTCAAAACGACATCGTATTACTAACCTAATATAAACTATATATATATTAGGAGAAACCCTAACTCCATTCACTCGTACTCTCCAACCTTGAAAGCGGCACACTCCTCGACGCTGCAAAATCCCCAATCAAAGAAACTCACCATCTTCATACCTCTGATTTACAAGCTGCCGATTGAAGTTACACAAATTGAAATCTCCAATAAATCCCTTACACTGACAATGGACGAAGCTCTACAAAGTGAAGAAATACCAAAATTCAAAGATATTAGACGCTATTACTGCCAATACTGCGGTATCTGTAGATCCAAGAAAACCCTAATCACTTCTCATATCAATACCCACCACAAGGTATTCTTTCTTCTATTCTTTTTTTAGTTTCTACTTGAATCACGATTATATGATGAAAATTTCGTTTTCTTTTTTAAAATTTATTTGGGATTAAATTACCGTGCTTTAGGTCAAACAGAACAGATCTCGTTAATTTTCAAAATTGAACATCTAATAGGCATTATTATTGTTTCCCAAATCGTTTCGTTATATGTGATTGATTCTATATGGTGTTGTATTGTTGTTGACTTTTGATGTGTATTTTAGGAGGAGGTGGAGAAAGCAAAACCTGAAACAGATCCTGAAGCTGAGGGTGAACTGAAATCTAATAGTTGTGAGGAATGTGGTGCTAGTTTCAAAAAACATGCTTACTTGTTGCAGCACATGCAAAGTCATTCAATTGAGGTATCTGCTAAGTTTTAAGCATGATTTTTTTGTATCTTGATGTTGTTTGTACTTTTTAATTCATTCATAATGTTGGGATACTTTTAGAATCTGTAATACATGGAGCCAAATATATGAGAAGTATGAATTTGCTGGAAGAAATAGTGTTATTTGTTAATGCTTGATTGTATTAGTTGTTGTATGGACTAAAGATACATATTTTTGCAGGAAAGTAATTTTTTAGATACTAAAAACAACTGAAAAATTATGGATGTTATGGTGTGAAGCATTGGATCCCGAGAAAGAACTCCAAAATGCGCGAGGCAGCATATATGGCCTTGATGGAATAGTATCAGGTAGGGAGACCTCCTGAGAAGCTCCATCAAGGGTGCCTCGGTCACGCTCTGTTCAAAACGAGGTTGGCAGTTTGTTCATGTGCTATTCTTGTTCTTGTTAAAGCTCGTTGGTACTTGTCATATTTCTTTTTTGGTTTCTGGTTTCTAGCTTTTAACACATTTTTTTGTGTGATGGTTACAGAGGCCATATGTTTGTAGTGTTGAAGATTGTCAGGCAAGTTACCGAAGAAAGGACCACCTGACTCGTCATTTTCTACAGCATCAAGGGAAAACTTTTAGATGTCCTATTGAGAATTGCAACCAGGACTTCTCTCTGCAAAGCAATTTGAAAAGACATGTCAATGAGATTCATGATGATGAAAATTTTAGATCTGCTGATGTTAAATGTCAGAAACAGTTGGTGTGTCCAGAAACTGGCTGTGGAAAGGTTTTCAGATATGCATCACAGCTACAGAAGCATGAAGCTTCTCATGGCAAGTTTTCTTTCTATTGATTTTTTGTATGAATTAGCAAATTTTCCAAGGAGTGTTTATGAATTTTGTTGATTAGATTTCTGAAAGCCATTGTCTTACTTTTGAAAGAACTTTTATTCTGCAGTTAAGCTGGAATCAATAGAGGTAGTGTGCTTAGAGCCTGGTTGCATGAAACATTTTACTAATGTACAGTGCCATAGGGCCCATGTTAAGTCATGCCATCAATATGTGACCTGTGACACTTGTGGGACTAAGCAACTGAAGAAGAACATTAAGAGGCATCTCCGCACACACGAAGCCGGTTCACCTGGGAGTTCATCAGAGGCACTATATCAATGTGAATTTGAGGGTTGCGGCTGCTCATTCTCAACTGTAAGATGCCTTAGTCATAAAACTCTGGTGTACATTCTGTCAGCAAGCATTCCCAATTCAGTTTCATTCTTTAACTTTATTTTAATCACCAAATGTGGTTATGCTTTGACAGAGATCCAATCTTCATATTCATGAGAAGGCCGTGCACTTTCAAAAGAAACCTTTTGTGTGTGGGTTTCCTGATTGTGGCGTGAGATTTGCATACAAACACGTGAGAGATAACCATCAGAAAACTGCTAAACACGTTTTTATCCTTGTAAGTTATATTTCCTCGCTTATTCTTATTGTGTAAACAAATCTCCTGATATAAATTATTCATGACGTGAATTTCCTTGATATAGGGTGATTTTGAAGAAGCTGATGAACAATTCAGGTCAAGGCCAAGGGGAGGGATGAAGAGAAAATACCCTACTGTTGAAATGCTGGTTAGGAAGAGAGTTACTCCACCTAGACAACTGGAGAACTGGTTATTTATGCAGGATAGTGAGTGAGATCCTCCTACTCCTGTTTTCATGGCGTGCATTGTGCAGAAATCATATATTTAGGATTTTGATGAGTAGTACACGTATATGATTAGGACTAAGTGCATAGTGAAGATTGCTACTTATATAGTATGTAAGTTCCATGAAGCTTTGTTTTTGTGGCAGATTCAGAATTATTGTCTTCAACATGTTACATGGTTGGTTCGATTGGCATGTTACATCACTGTTTTGCACAATCATATAGGGATCATATTGGTTCATTTATTTCTAGAGTCTAGTTGATCATAAATGCGTAAATAGAAGATAGATCTAAACGTAAACAAAGGTTCAACAATCCTTACGATTAAAATTCGACAGCTGAATTCAAAATAAGTGAAGACTGGGGATACCATTATCAAATAATCCAAAAACCAGTTGGACACAAGTTTATTTAGAATTTAAAACAAACTAAGCGTAATTAACTAAGATATTGTGATTGGAACATAATATGGGTATGCCATATGAATTCTATCAAGAGATAGTCAAGGTCGAGAGGGAAAACAAGTATAATATGCCAGCCAAAATGGTCCCAAGTCAAGCTACAATAGTGGTCATAAAATGGATTTAGCTAGTGAATCTTGAAGTCCCATAGTATTTCAGGACACGAATTATCATCTCAATTCTCAAATGTTAAACTGTATACGTAGAAATCAAGCTACAATATAGTTGTTATATGATCAACAAAGACACCATCAAATAGATGTAGCCAGCTAAACTGGAAGTTCCTCTAGTAGAGTGATTTTTTTGTTAAAGTCCCTCAAGTAGTTCATTCAGTACACGAATTATCAGCTCAAATGTTTAATTGTAAAAAACGATTGACCTAAAGCATTGCTCTCTATTTTTTTGGTGTATGCATTGCTGTCTATGTTATGTAGTACTTAACTATGCAAACACAAGTTTTTTTTTTGTTTACAAAAAGTTTAGGTGAGTAGGACTCTCGAGTCTCACCAAGGTCAGGCAAGCCTTATGACTCTTTGAGCGCTTACAGAGTACTTACGGATCACCCACCAAAAAGATGGTCGCATCGACAGTGGGAGTTGAGCCCACGCCTTTGTGGAGAATGAGCCAACTCCTTACCAATTGAACCAACTTTCATTTATCTATCAATTTAGTTCTTAAAATTGATCTCTTAATAACTAAATTGATAGTAAAAAATAAACTTCAAAAATTATTTAATATATTTTGATAAGTGGCCTCTAGGGTGAGAGACCCGTCATCGACGTACCACCTAAATTGACCGTTAGATATAACACAAACTATTATGAGTGGTTGAGATTTCATGTTAATTGATACATTCGCATTCTCTCATAGCATTTTATGTTATATCTAACGGCCAACTTAAGTGGTACACCGATGATAGACTTAATTGATCTCTCATCCTAGAATCACTCATTTTGATATAGCTGCTAAATTGTGGGTTTATTCAATTCAAAAAACATTGTGGGTTTATTAAAAAAATGTAAACCTATAGAGACAATTTTTGGTTTGGCTAGTATCCGTGCTCGACCCACCGATATAATTATACAAATTTTACACATGATGTCAATACACGTTTGAGTTATTAACACATCTTATCTAAAGAGACAGATTCGACTAGAACCCTAATTCAATTCCCATCAATAGAATAATTTAAAGTCATACTTTACTTACTTTTTTTTTAATTAAACACTTTACTTACGTTTCGACCAACTAGCAAAGATATTTCTCTTGGACATTAGGGGTCGAACTAGACAAAATAATGAACAAATTTGAGCAAAGCTTTACTTACCTCCCGGTCGAACTTCGAATTATTTAGAGTCCCTTTCCCCCGAGACACCGTAGTGGGGTCAAAGAACTTTAAACAATAAAAAGACAAATACTGAACCAGCCCGTTCATGAAACAAAACAAATTCGGGTAAACCGGCCAAATAACCGAACCCAAATCGCCACTGAAAGTAGGGGTGGACAGCAGTCGGGCTTGGTCGGGTTCGAGCCCAATGACCCCCATCCGGCCCAACCCACGGTTGGAACATACAGGCCCAATTATGTCCATTTTAAAAAACGGGTTCATTATCAGTTCACAACCCTGTTCACCCTTGTTCAGGTATGCTACTATCAGTATGCTATAATAGACTGATTCATTATCAGTTCAAAGCAAACATTTAACACAGTATCATCACAGGCCATACAACAAATGCCCAATTGAAACTAAAATATTTAAAGTTTACTGCTGCTGCCATTTAAGTTTAAACAAACAAGCAGTAACTGATTAAACACAGGCTCAACATCAACCAATTTAACAGACACCCAACTAAATTTACTAAATGTGTTCCAACTTCAATCTTGTAAATTAGAGTCTAATTTACAATTTACACCCATGCAAGGGGAATTTCAAGAAGCTAAGAAGCTCAATTTACACCCATCCATTTGAACCTGCACAAAAAACAATTAATTTAAAACCATAACAGAATCCTAAACAATTAATCTGCAGTATCTTAAATTTGCAGTGTCCTAAACCATAACAGTTTACCATAAATCCACAGTTTATCCATAAATCCGCAGGATCCTAAATCTGCATTTTACTCTTGGCCAGCAGCATACCAAATCTGCACATAATATAAAACCATATCAGTTTATTAATTTAAAACCATAACAGTTTACCATATTCAGCAGCAGACTTTTCAATATCAGCAGAATTTAAAACCATATTAATTTACCATATCAGTTTTGAACAGCAGCAGACTTTGTATGGAAGCCTTTCAATCCTGACCAAGGTCCTAAGTTCCAACAAAATGAATTCAATTTCTGCAGAAACAACAACAAACAGAGTAATTAAAATACAAAACAGGATGCAAGAATCTATTACAGATTATTTAGGAAACCATTACCTTCATCCATAATCAAAATAACAATTCCCTTGCATGAACAACACAAAAGCTTATAATCCTCTTTTGGTATCTCCATTTGCTGTCTATAAAGTGTGCAGTGAGGGTTAAATAATTCAGATTCTGAATTGAGGTCCAACAATCAGTGGTAAGTGCTACCCTTGAGCAATCAGATCTAAAAAGAGTTCTCAATTTTTGTTTTTCTTCAAGATAAAGTTGATAGCAGTGCCTAGCAATAGTTCTCCTAGATGGGACAGTAAATTGGGGTTGCATTTGACTCATCATGAACCTAAATCCATCACCCTCTACTACCTTAAATGGTTGCTCATCAACTATTACAAAAATAGCAACTGCCTTTTTACAAGCATCAACATCATATCTTGTGCTAGTTGTGCCTAAACTAGAAATTTCCCCAGGACTAAAGGTAAGAGTTGTTTGTGTGGGGTCATTAATAACAGCATAAGGATATTCGGGACATACCGGAATGTGAGCTTTCATGTTAGACGTACCATGAATCTTAGAGTCGCATCGGTATTTTATGTGGCAGTGTTTGAAGCTGCCATAGGTTCCTCCTCGCCCGGTAATCTAACAAAATGATCCTATGCTTCAGAAGTTGTCCTCTTTTTGTTTGCATTTGGCTTCCTCTTCTTTCCAAGCGGTGGTTTAGGAGGAACTACAGCCGCAGCAGTTGCTGGTTGCCCAGTTGCAGCTTGAGGGGGATTTTGAACATCCATTACTAAAACTCAAAAGCATATAAATAAAACATTGTTAATAACGATACAATAAATCTATAAAGCATACAACTAGCAAGAATACAAATCTATAAAGCATATAAACACATAAGCATAAAACAGAATACAAAAAATCACATAGCATATAAACATATAAACAGAATATATGAACATATCTTTATATATATCTTTAAGAAGAAAAGTCACAAAGAACTAAGAAGAACATATAAACATATCTTTAAAAGCATATAAACAGAATATATGAACAGAATACAAAAGAAACTCAAAAGAAACTAGTTATATAAACATATCTTTCAAATAACTAGTTATATAAACATATCTTTAAACATAAAAACAGAATACAAAAGAAACTCAAAAGAACTCAGATATATAAACAGTATATATGAAACCCTAAAATTTCAAATGGAACTTACAAATATAAACAATATATCCCTAAAATTTTCGAAACCCTAAAACAGAGTAGAGAAAAGGAACTCAAACCATTGTGAAAAACGAATCTTGAACCTAAACAAAAACGAAATATGAATCGTGGAACCCATAATCACTAAAAATGAAAAAAATTAAACCCCATGTTTGCAATCCGAATCACCAAAAATGAACCAGAGAAAACAGAATAGTTAAAACGACGACGAAAGAAAGAAAGCTTCAGAAGCTCCGTTGAAGACGAAAGAAGAAAGAAAGCTTACCTCTTGGTTGATAACCAAGTGAAGATGACGAAATAGAGATTCAGCAGCTACGTTGCTCTGTGAGAGGGTTGGAATCAGGATTACAGTGATGGTTTTGTGGGAGATGAGAGCTTCACTGCTAGGGTTTCGTGGGAGAGGGAGAGGGTGAGTTTTGCGGCTGCTAGGGTTTCATTTTCGTTGAGAGTGAAATGTGAGAAGAGTGATTTTTGCGGTTTTATTTATATTTAGAGTTAAACGAAGCGTTTTGATATTCCATCTGAAATGGTCGGTTTCGGTTTCATTTGGATCTGATACTCTCCACCGCCACCGACCAAATCAAACCGTATTTAACAAATGTGGGCTTCCAGTTACCCGAATTTGGGCCAAATACGAACCGAAAACATTTTTTTAATTCGGGTTCGCTGCGGGTTATGCAGGTTCGCTGCTTTTGTCCACCCCTAACTGAAAGTAATTCTCTGAGTCTGATACACCCAAAGCGACCGTTGGCACCGCAGTCAGCAGATTCTCTTTCGCGAGTTCTCTAGTTCGTGACTTTGCGGTTTCTTAAGATTTCATTCGTGCATAGGATTAAGGTATTTCAATAGTTATTTTGATTGTCTTTGACATTTCGTTTACTCATGCGACTTTGTTTCTTCAGAATGATTTTGCTGATTTTTTGTTTTGTGCTTTAAAGCTTTCTTTCCTTGACTCAATCTTGATTCGAGACTGAGATTTATTTTCCTTCAACTGTGGTCTGGTGTATTTTCTAGCTATTAAGGTCATTTTCTTGCTGCAAGTTTTCCAATCTCTTTATATATATATATATATATATATATATATATATGCTTATGAGTTTTGTATTGGAAATTCTAATGCTTGTTTACTATTTGAGCATGTGTTTATTTTTGTTCATCCTTAAAATATGATGTAGTTTGGATAAGCTTGATAGCCCTGCTGCAATATTTGAGTGATTCAGAAGCTTGTTTCATTGCTTTTTTTTTTGTGTGCTGGAGTTGCCCTCAAAGTTTGGTTAATGACTAATGAATTAGATTGGTTTGGTGAGTTTTGAATGAGACTGAGTTTAATAAGTTCAATGGTGGATCACTGTTTAGATTAGTTTAATGATTTTCTAATGAGATTGAGTGAGTTAGTTCAGATTAGCTAGTTCCATGAATTTCTAGGAGTGATAATCTCTGGAAATACCTTGCTCTTCATCTGCATTTCATGAATTGCTCATCATATCTCATTGTGATTACCGAGTTTGTTAACATATTGTCTAGTTATATTACCCATGTCATCCATGAGGTAGCTGGTGGACAGTGTTAGAATGACTTATTTATATTTACCCATATCTTAATTCGAAATTTGTGTGTTTGTAATTGAGAGCTTATGAAAAATTTTGAGCTTTGATTAGTAAGATATCTTTTGAATGTCAAATTTCATTTTAGGACTTACAGTCATCTGGAAGAATCTAATACTAAGTATCGTGATTCTAATCGGATTTATTGAATTGTTGCATCAATGGTGTTATTTTATCCAATGATGTTGACATTTGGTCTGTGATTTGCAGAAAGGGGAGGGCCTAACAGCGAGCGAAGCTTTGCCCGTGTCGGATGTCTCTGATAAACTAGGAAATAACAAAGTTGTGTTACGATTTCGACGTGAAGTAGTAGGTCTTGTTGGACAATGGTAATGGGAAAGATTAGGAAAAGTCACACTGTTTTTATTTCATTCTATTAAGTGTCTACATTTGTTGTGATTGGCTGTGCCCAAAGATGAACCATTTCGCTCGTGCTCATCCAAGTTCATCAACAAGGAATTAGGATGAGAGATGTGAGTGGCTTGGCAGATAGATTTGTAATTCTGCTAAAGGATATTTGCCACTGTAAGATTCAGATTCAACAGGTTCAAGCCCAACTCATCTTTCATAATCTTCAATCACACACCACCATCGCTTACCACTTTATCGCCGCATGCCAATCTCACAATCTTCTCAACTCTGCTTTGCTTTTCTTCACCCACCTCATTCCGAAACCCCATGTTTTCATTTACAACTCTCTCATCAGAGCCTTCTCCCACTCCCACATTCCTCACACCCCTTTCGCCATATACTCCCACATGCACCGCAACTCCATCCTCCCTAATAACTTCACCTTCCCTTTCCTCTTCAAGTCTCTCTCTGACTCCCGTCTCTTCCTCCAAGCTCGATGTGTCTACACCCATGTTATAAAACATGGTCATCTTAATGATGTTTATGTCCAAAACTCTCTTCTTGATGTTTATGCTTCATGTGGCTATATGGCACTTTGTCGCCACCTATTTGATGAAATGCTTCACAGGGATGTTGTGTCTTGGACTGTGTTGATAATGGGTTATCGCAATATGGGGAACCACAAGAATGCGTTGCTTGCATTTGAAGAAATGATGTATGCGGGTGTGGTGCCAAATCGGGTGACAATGGTGAATACCTTGGCTGCTTGTGCAGACTCTGGTGCTGATATTGAAATGGGGACATGGATACATGACACAATAAGGAGGAATGGGTTGGAATTGGATGTGATATTGGGGACGGCGTTGGTTGATATGTATGCAAAGTGTGGGAGAGTGGAAGAGGGTTTGAAAGTTTTTACCAGTATGAAGGAAAAGAATGTGTTCACTTGGAATGCTGTTATTAAAGGGTTAGCTTTGGCTAAGAATGGGGAGGAGGCGATTTTGTGGTTTGAAAGAATGGAGAAGGATGGAGTTAGAGCAGATGAAGTTACTTTGGTTGCGGTTTTATCTGCGTGTAGTCATTCTGGGTTGATGGACATAGGTAGAAGGATCTTTGGTTTATTGATTGATGGCATGTATGGATTTTATCCTAATATTAAACACTATGCTTGTATGGTTGACCTCTTGACACGTTCTGGGTTTTTGCAAGAAGCTATGGTGATCATGAAATGTATGCCTTTTGAACCGACGAAACCCATGTGGGGATCCTTGTTCAATGGTTCCAAATCTCAGGGTGACTTGGAATTCAGTGAGTTTGCAGCAAAGAAACTAATTGAATTGGAGCCAGATAACACAGGCTATTACATTCATCTGTCAAATTTGTATGCAGAGGCGGGAAGATGGAGTGATGTTGAGAGAGTAAGGGAAATGATGAAAGGCAGAGAACTGATCAAGGACTTGGGGTCTAGCTCTGTGGAGATTGAACACCAGAAGCATTTTGGCGAACTTTTGGCGTAGTACTCAACTCCCAGTATTTTCGTGCAAGTTGTATGTAGAGTTGGAATCCCTGTCACGGAAACATCAAGTTAGGTGTTGCTTCTGTTCGGGACTTTCATGCTACAATGTTTATTTCTTGATGGTCATCGAGTCGAGGTTTAAATGATTGGCCGTGTTAATTTCAAAAGCCTCTTGGTGATTGAGTTTACCACCATTCACTGAGAAAGTCTCAGTAATCCATATGCAGGTCAGTGTTCCTAGTTATTGAGCTTCATGAAAATTGCTCTTGGTGTCAATACATTAGTATTAATTGACAAACCACCATCACTAAATTCAACTTGTAAACCTACTTTATTACCGATCACAAGTGTTTAGGTCAATAAATCTGATCAGAACATCTAACAAGTTCTTATCCGATTTCATGTGGAATTGAAATATATCAAGCATAAAGGAAAAATATCCAGAGATATTCTTGAAAGTATTAAGGAAATAAATCTCACTAATACTAGAGACTAATAAATGATTACTTTCTATACTCATACTGGGTTAGAGAGAGACTAAAAAGAGACTTCGTGGCGCTTCTTTTTTTCCGCGGCCTTAAAACTGGACCACTCTGAATTAGTTTGTGCTATGCTGTCATACAAGAGCTTTTAAGTGGTAGTTCCAAACATTATTAATGATGTGTACCTTCGTTCACTGAAACACTTTCTGATTTTCTATATGATTTTTCACATTGTTATCCATCTCTCCTATACGTTTTACAGTAGTCATTCTAATTTTTGTTTTAGATTGCTGTCTCCTTATATATCTTCTAGGATCTTTTGTGAAGTTGTGAAATTGTGATTAAAAGGTTATAGGGTTATTGTTCTTGATCAGTCTTTGCTCTCTCACCTCAGGCGTTGTATTATGTATGAAGTCATTTAACAAATAGTTCATAGCTACTTGCCTTTTTCTCATTTGTGAAATGCTTTTCTGTATCTCTTTTCTAATAGGAGAAGCATAGTCTTATTTTCTTTTCTGCCTCTCATTTTCTTTCCTGTTATTGCCAATGATTGGGAAAATGTGTCTAGTTGATTTATCTACTGGCATAAACACTTGTGAAACTGTTTGGGAGAGCTTATGAATTTTTTTTAGACATGTTCATAAGCTGTTTTCAGTTAATTTCCATAAGCTCCATAGGATAGCTTATGAAAACAGTTTATGGCTTATAGAAAAATAGTTTAACATTATTTTATCATTTATTATATAAACAGCTTATGCATAAACATTTATATGATAAGCTCTTAATTAAGCTGTTTATCCAAATGGGCCCATGGTCTCTTTGTTCTAGTAAATCCTAATGTTTAAGTGCTGAGTAGTAAATTCTTATGGTTCTGATTGTATTAAACTTATTCTTGTACATCTCCACTTTCTTAGTTGACTACTTACTTCTAGGGGAGGCCCTGGCGAGAGAGGAACCGCTCAGGGCCTCATTTTGTTAAGGACATCCAAAATTCTTTTACTTAGTAGTATGTATTTGTAGTATATAGATATATTTAAATAAAGTTTTTTTTTTTATGTTATTAGAATTATAATTATATATTTGAAGAATTGAAAATCATTAGAGAGATTTTAAATTGAAAATTAAGTTATATAATATTGAATTCTTTAAGGACAACTGGCTTAGGGATTTAAAGCTTCTCCATACTCAAGGCGAGAATCGAACCCTCGACACTTGGTTAAGGGAGGATGGCCCCCCGCTCAACCATACCCCTTGGATTCTATAATCCTTAATTCTAATTAGATTACTTTAAATCTATTTGGGTTTTATTCCTAACCTAACCTAGTAGGTGAAGTTTTGGGTGTTACAATCTATTCGGAATGAAAGTGGTGCTAATATCTTTGCTCCTATAAGCGTAACATCTCAGGCTGCTGTTAGAATTGTTGACTGTCAGTGACGGATCCAGGACCCTAGGCCAGGGGGCAAAAAAAATTCATTATAAAAAATGTTGGTTATTGTTTAAAATTTTAAACTATCCTCACTCAATTTACTAAAATTAAGGAATCAAGTTGTCTAATTCCAAATTTATTTAAAAATAAATCGTCAAATTAGTCTTTAAGTTTACACGCCCGTTTTCTAAGTCCTAAAGCATATGAAATTAGTCTCTAAGTTTACCCTCTTATGGTTTCTTGGTAAAATTACTTCCCAAAGTTTTATAAATAGTCCCTTACGAAAATTAATTAGATAGATTATTAAAAATTGTGCAAATTTAAGAATACTAATGAAAATTTAAAATTTCAAGGAGTTAAAAAAATTATATGGCGATACTAGTACACACGTTTTTCCAGAGGTTCAATTGAACCCTCTGAACCCAACCTAGGTCCGCTACTATTGACTATCCCCACAAACCAACATGACTCTTTTCAACGTGTTTTGTCATGGACCGTGCGCTCCCCGAGAAACTTTCCAGAAGGTCACTCCACTACTACTGTAAGTCAATCACGCTTAGCTATGGAGTTGTTATGTTCAGGGCTGTCGAAAAGATAATGCATTTGTTGGTATAGGTAGTCCAAATCAATTCTTTTAAGCCTTCCTTTAACTGTACAGTCTCATACCTGCACAATACCATTTGTAACAACCTTACTACTCCAAGTCAAGCACGATTAACTATTGAGTTCTTGTGTCCAGGGCTCCTGAAAAGATAATGCATTTGTTGGTATAGGTAGTCCAAATCAATTCTTTTAAGCCTTCCTTAAACTGCGCTGTCTCATGCATACCCGCACAGCCTCAAGATCCCTCTCGTTCCTGTGCGTATTCAATGCATTCACGCGCCCCTTCCCTATAAGCTGCCAGAAGCCACTCTTTGTATGTGCCAACTTTTGGTCACCGGCGATGACTCTGTGCCTCGTCATCCATGGATGTCACAATAAGTGTATTATTCATCAGAAAGATCAAACATCTCCTTATCTTTTTATTTTCTTTGAAAACGATCTTTCCTTCTAGCTATATCCAACAAAGACAAAAGTAAATAGTTTCCCAAAGATCTAACTTCATGAAAGATAGTTGCATTAGCAAATCAGCATTCTTTTATTCTCACAACTCCAAAATAATTATAAAATATAACATGTTGTATTAAATAAATTACTTTATGATTAATAAAATTAATATGGGTAAAAAACCTGAAATTATAACAATAATGTCTATTGTTTCCCCTTATGAACTAATTATATTGTCAACAAGCAATTTTTAAGACAGTAAAAGTTTATAAATAACAAATAATTTTAAAAATTAGTTGTGTTCAGAGGCGAAAAAATACAGGTAAAAGTTACTTCGACAACGTATAATGTTTACAAAACAAAATAATCAATGTTACCCGTTATCCAATAAAGACCTAAAATTTCTAGTAATAAACGGATCCCTTACAAGATTAGTTACTAATGCATGATTTATCAATTATGCCCACAACTTTATGACACGAGGGAATCTCATAAAGGGAATTTTTTTTTTGATAAGCAAATGTTAGTGGGAGTGGGAGAATGTTAGTTTCCGGAATTTGAACTCTGGACTTGCTTCATGCAACTCTTTGATGTTCCTTAGCTCGCCAACTGGGATACATTCATAAAGGGAAATTATGGTTTTCCCATGAGGGTTGTTTGATTAAATTGACTACTAATAAACTAAAATCTCCTACATGGGAAAACCATAATTTCCGGCTGCTTCATTTAAGATATAAAGAAAAATAAAATAAAAGTTACAATTAAAGAGTGCAGAGTTCCAAAATATTAATTAATATTAAATATTTAAATCCAGAATCGCTTACAACAGTTAAAAGAATTTGCAAAAACTCACAGGCACTTAAATGAGATGGTAGTGGTCTTTTCCAACTTACCTAAAATTCTGAGTTTGAATTCAACAGTTAGGCATGCAAAGTACAAACAGATACTCCCTCCGTTCCTAATCTTTGGTACTTTTGGCTTGTTACACACATATTAAGTTACCATTAATTTGTGTTGTTTAAGTACTAAAATGCCCCACTTGTAGTTGTATTGGGATAATTGAAGTTAAAGTAAAATAGTCTTGGGACAATTAATTCATGCGTTGGAACTCTAAAAAGATAAATAAATATAGAGGGTATATTAGGAAAAATTAGGTGAATTGTACATTGGGTTTTTAAAAGTACCATTGTTTTGGAACAAAAATAAAAGGCCAAAAGTACCAAAGATCAGGAACGGAGGGAGTACAAACAAACTTGAAAAAGACAAAAACACAAATAGTGGTACATAATTAAAATAATCAAAATTCAAAAAAAATTCAAAAAGATGAGAAACTGAATAGGCATAATACATTGTGCTGGCGGAGATATTTTTGATTTGAGTCAAGTCCCTTCCTACTCTCCATGTACTCCACTCCTCTGCATCAGTAACGAACCAACAACACAACAAAATTGAGATGAATATAAAAAAGGTTTATATATTTGATCCCATGCAAATATCCTATCATTTACCTCCTGTAAAATTTTTTTTAAGGTTACCCCCTGCAAATATAAGCAGTTTTCGGTCACGCCCCTCTGTTAGATTATGTATTGTATAATGGGTAAAAACCATGTACGATTACCCCCTGTAAAATATAAAAAGTTTACGGTTATCCCCCTGTAGGGGGTAATTAGAAAAACTTATTATTTGCAAGGTTGATTTTAAAACTTTTTTTTTATAGGGGGTAAATGGAAAAATGAGATATTTACAAGAGGATCAAATATTTAAGCCTATAAAAAAAACACAAATGTTATTTGGACCAAGAAATTGTATCAAAAGTGCATAACATATATATATATATATATATATATATATATATATATATATATATTTATTTGATACACTTTTGATACTTTTGTTTTAGATAAGCACACTTTTGATATATATTTTGATTTCCCTTTCCCTCTATATCTATATCTATATCTATATCTATATATATATATATATATATATTTAATGTATGTGGCTCGTCACTTCTTCTTTCGCTTTGCAAAAAAAAATGTGCATCTTCTTTTGTAAATGAGTTCCTGCTTCCATTACGTGGCGTTATTTTGATTTTTCGGGGCCACATAAATAAATTTTCCCTTCTTTCTGGCGTGTGTGTTTTTCCTTGATATCATAAAATTTATATTTACAGTGTCAAATTATTGCAGCCAATCCTTTAGGTAAGCCTTTTCGTTTTCCCTTACTATATATTAGAGCCCTTTTGTTTTCCTCTCTTCCCATAATTGCAGCTACATCGTTTTCCCGACTCCCGTGATAACTTCAGCCACATTACAATAGAAATTTCATGATCTTCTTTCAATGGGAACTTTAGTCAAATTTACAATAAAACTTTCATAATCTTTTTCAACTTTGTATAACTACACCTATTTTATCATGGATTTTCCTTCAACCATGCATGATACGCCCTGCGCGTTTCACTTTTTAATTGTGTTGTCTTCTTTTCTTTCTAATTATTGATTAATTTTTAATATTTGTATTTAATGAATACAAATTATGTTATTAAAATTCTCTAGACTTTTTCTTCTTATTTTATTTATGGATGATGTGTGTCTTTGTTAATGTTTCTTTTAAAATCGATAATTTTTTTATTTAATTTATATATATAATTTAATTTTTATTCACAGTTATTAGATTTTATATTTTGCAAACTAACACCATTTGCCCAATGGCATAGACTACCCTGGGGCACGTGGGTCGACCCCGTGCTCCTGAGTTTGATTCTCATAGCTGACAAGTTCGATGTTGTCTAGGTATTAAATGGATTATTTGTGCATCATTGCATACGCTTGGACTAGCTGTTATTTTGAGACATTGGAAGTCTACCATTGACAGGGTTAAGAGGTTAGCATTCAGATGGATGAATATTTAGATTAGTAGTGTGTTTTTTTTGCCCTCGAATGTAATGTATCTTATATAGTTGCAACTGGTACCAAATAGTACTACTTCATATTACATGCATCATTTATTTAATTTAAAAATTAGCCAACCCCGTGCAAAGCAGGGGTCATGGGGCTAGTGTGTGTGTGTGTGTGTGTGTGTGTGTGTATATATATATATATATATATATATATATATATATGAGATAAAGAGGGAAAGGGAAATCAAAATATATAAAGATAAAAGGTTTTTTTTTCTTCATACCCCCAACTTGTCTCCCATACCCCCATATTAGCCTTTTTGACGAAAATACCCTCATTTTTTTTTTTTTTTAAAAAACTGAACTTTCCGGAGATACACATAAATTCGGAAAGGGGGTAAAAAAATTTCCGGATTTATGTGTATTTCCGGAATGCAATTTTTTTAAAATAGCTTTCGAAAATATAATAAAGTCGATAAAATACGAGTACATATACAAAAATAAAACCAAAACAAATACATCTACTGATGAAAGTCTAACTGTCCTAATGCCTGGAGGAGGCTGTCATATGCATCGGCTGGAATGCCTCCCTCACAACCCATAGCATCAAGAATGTGTCCAGCGGCAGCATCCATCGCATCCTGATACGGCCATGGACCAACTCCCTCAGCTACAGCCTGCTGCTCTGGTACATGCTGCTCTGGTCCATGCTGCTCTAGTACCTCATCAGCTGCAGTCAGTCGTGGAATGGACACCCGCTGATACAAAGGTAGATAGTCATCGGTGCACTCACCCGCCATGTGTGCAACTCTGCTAGTACGAAAAAATATCTGTGTTGGGGATGGATACACCGACAATCTCTCTAAAATAGAGATCACATCTGGACGTGGGCCTAAGACGGGTGCAGGAGGGATCTGCTGGATGCGCTCAAACTGTCAGCGGACCCGGTCAGCCATATATGTGACAGTAATGTCGCCCCAGATTAGCCAACCTCTGAAATGCGCCATGGTGTGGAATGGAACGTGCTGTCTGTGGTCCTCCGAAGGCGTAAAAATGACCTGGTCCAGCCGCAGGTTATGGATCCGCTCTCGAAAATGTATCAGCTTCAAATCATCGCACTTGAAGTTCTTCCACCTTCTACAACGTGGAAGCCCAGTATCAGGGGACATCCTTCGTCGGACGATAGTGGGGAAGTACTCATATATCTAGCACTGAAATAAAATAATTAAATGAATAAATAATTAAATGAATAAATAATTAATTATTTCAATAAAACCAATTAAAAGAATAAAAGTAATTAATTAATAAATTACCTATAGCAGAGAAGCATATCCGCCAATCTGCCTGGTGTCCCAGTAAGCGGCCAAGTTCAGCTGGTCATAGAGATATGCCAGAGCAGCTGGACCCCAAGCCCACTGGCCACATGTGCCAAAATCTGAAATGAGACTAATCCACCTAGCAGGCACGTACGTGTGACTCTTGTCGGAGAAGATGGCCCCCCCAACAAGTGTAGCATATAGCACCGTGCTGCATGATCAAACTGCCCCCGATGCATGTTATCTCTGTAGGCATCCTGTAAAAATCGGAATTTGAAGCCAGAGTCCTGCAGGAATTAAACTCGAGCCAGCAGGCCGCCCCATCCACTCCGAGATAATCCACCCCAGCCTGAACGGCCTCAGCAAATGAAAGATGTAGAGGCTCAGCCAAATGATTGCCGGTGAGCGGCAAGTGGAGCAACGCAGCCACGTCGTCCAATGTGATGGTCATCTCCCCCCAAGGCATGTGAAAGGAGCTAGTCTCAGAATGCCACCTCTCAACAAAAGCAGATACAAGCTCATGGTTGATGTTGTTGAGAGGTGTGGCGTCCAACTGAAATAGACTCGCCTGCTGCAACCATGCTGCAATATGATGGTGGTGCACCTCAGGTCTAATACTGGATATCTTCCCCCCGTGAGATGCAACCTTCAGCGTACCTAGGTCCTGTAAAAAATAAAAGTAATTAATAAATAATTTAAACTAATTAAATAATTAATAAATAATTTAAAGTAATTACCTCCCCGACTAGTAGTCGACTGACGCGGTGATCCACTAAGCGGTGCAACAAAGGCCGCTCAGCAGCCTCAGCCTGATCCTCAGCCTGATGCTCAACAGGCTCCTGTATATATGGCTGTTCAGCCTGTGGTATCTCTGGCTGCTCAGCTTGTGGCATGTCTGGTATGTGTGGCTGCTCAGCCTGGTCTTGTCGCTGTCGGACACGCCTCTGAAGCTCAGAAGCGTGCCCGGCCTGTCTGACCAATCTAATCCTCGTCCTAGTCCTAGGAGCAGCATCATCTCCCGGTGTAGATCCAGATGTATCGCCTGGTGTAAAGTCTCGACTGCTAGCCACTGAAAAACGAAAAAAAGGAGTTAAAACGAATTCTAAAAAAAAAAAACAATAACCTTCCGAATTTAGGTGTAAATCCAGAAATCTTTCGAATTTAGGTGTAAATCCGGAAATTTCAATGTTGAAATTTCCGGATTTACACCTAAATTCGGAAGGTTCTCTCTAAAATTTTTCCGGAAATACATGTAAATTCGGAGTGTAAATCCGGAAATTACATTCCGAATTTACATGTATTTCCGGAATTTTTTTTTAAAAATTTGAATTTGCCTTCCGAATTTATACCTATTTCCGGAAAGTTTACAATTTTTTTTCTGGAAATTTTTTGGAGAAAACTCACTTTTTTCCGGAAATATGTGTATAATGATGAGAATTGTACTTTTTAATATTTTTTTAGGGGTATTTTGGTCTATTTCGCTGATATGGGGGTATGGGCTATTGAAAAAAAAACCCAAGATAAAAATACAAAATATTGTGGACCATCAGTCAAATTCAAAATTAAATAAAGAAAATACAATGTATATTGGCAGCTCATGTTTCTCTCTCCCACGCCTCTGCACTGCACCCACACAACCCAACTCTAACAATCTGTGCTTACAATCACATTCACATGGTGAGCATTCGTACAATTTTGGCATCTACCACTAGCCTGGAAACAAGCATAACGTTCACAACATTTCAAATTTCAAAGACATCTATAAATACGAGAGCAAAATCAATAGAAGGGGAAGAAATGATTAGGAAAAGAAAAAGAGGGTAGAGAGAAAAAAACACTGGTCAAGAAGTGAGAAAAAATATAAAAGAGAAGAGATGATATATAGAGATATAAGAAGTACCTCACCCACGAGCTCCGGCCAACACAAACGGTGTCCATGTTCCTCACGTCTCCAACGGTGGTTCACCACCCTGGTTTTCTGTTCAATCTTGGTTCATCGCTCTCCAATGGTGCATCTGCATCCCCTTATCATGAGCCACCACCAGCTCCGGCGAGCCCTACACATCACCATCCAAACCTCCTCTCCCTCTCGGTTTTCCATCACCACAGCAAACTACTGTAGGGATCCTCCGACGACCACCACAGTCAAAATCACACCCTCATTTTCAGTCCATTCATTCATCTCTCCCTCGATTTCTCTTGCTCTCTCTCCTGACTTCTTTCCCTTTCTCTCATTCTCTTTTTTCCCTTACTTTCTTTGCAAATTTCTCAAAGTGTCTCTCTCTTTCCTTGTGAAAAGCAAATTTGATTAGTTAGAGTAATTAGAACTTTCAATTTTCGAGCTTTTTTTAAAAATTACATTCGCTAACCTTATCAGTTTTTTTATTCAGTTATCGGTATTTGATTTAGTAAAATATCTAAGATATATCATTTCATTTTAATATGCCAATATAGGTAATAGTGACATTTATCAAGACAAACTTATTTTAAGCCGTCCTTTATAATCATCTTCTTCGTTTAAAAGCTTCTCAAGTCACAAAAGATACGTCTATGCTTTCAGCTTCTTGCTTCCATTACATTCCCTACTTACTAGTAAGACAGTGACCCTCAGATTTCAGATGTTGTTGCGCATTCACAAAGTCACTGTCGCCCCGTTGTTGAAGTTTGAAGCAGTTTTCCTAAATGATTGGAACTATTAGAGATAGATACATTGATGACCGTACTTGGAAATTCATCTCCATCGTAGGAGACGTAGGGTGATAGCCGCATGGATTTGTTGCATAATTTGGTATTAGTGGTTGGCGCTGAAATCAGATTTAACTTTTAGATAAATTCTTTGTTTCATCAATAATACTAGTTTCGATCAATATATAGTGTAATTTTCATGTCATAATTTTATTCTGATCAATAAAATTAGTATGTCATCAAAAGTAGTAGTTTTCATCAAAGTAACGTCTGGCTTAAGGTTTAGATTGTTTTCAACAATGTGGTTTAGAAACATGTTTTTATTACATTTTATGTCCGGTGTTGCCGTCAAAGTTTGGTTAATGACTAATGAGAATTAGATTCGTTTGGCGAGTTTTGAATGACAATGAGTTTAATGAGTTACATTGTGGTCTACTGTTCAGCTTAGTTTAATGAGTTTTTAATGAGTTACCAAATTGCAACAAGATTATTGTTCCCTAGTTACATTGGCGATAAATTAACCTAGAAATTGCCTAATATGAATGTGATGTTTCAAATATGTAGACGAACAAGTATCTATACTATAAACATTTGACAATGCATCTCCATTAATGCATTGCCAAATGTCATTTTATTATGAAAATGTTATTAATTAAGGTTTTAAGGTCCCACCTCAAAATGCAAGTTGACTACACCGTTAATACTTGGCCAATGATTTTTACTTTTTACTTCAGCCAAAAAAAGCTTCTTTTTAACTTGTATGCAATAAAAATGGAAACCTTTTTAATATGCAATTATGATAATTATTGGCCAGCCCATATTCTTTAGATCGTCACCTCAAAAACACATTATTAACGTGCCTGCAACAAAAAAAATAGGAAACTATATCATAATCATAAGTAATATAAATCATGAGTTTGTCCACATAGGCTTACAACTAGGACCAATCAGAAAAAGCCACACACATCTCCAAATAAATACGTGGCATCCACCCAGCTTTTATTGAAAATTAATTTCGAAATATATCTCAAAAATGAAGAATCAGGGGATCAAACCCTCTTCCTCACACCCACACATTCCAACACTAACCATTTGAGCAACCACATTTTGTTGTAATTGAAGCGTATTACATAATATTTAACCTTTTCTTCTTTTATTTCTATCAAAACCTATTACCTACTAATTATATTTATTTATATGTATTTTAATACTTATATATTACATTTATATATCATATTTATTTGACATCTAATATTTTGTATCACTTTCCATAGATTTTAGATTCTATATATTTATTAACTAGAATGTTATTAAATATGAGTAATTTTATTGATTTTCAAATTTGTTTTTAATTCAAAATTATATTAAATTTAAAAATATTGACTTATAATATGTTACATTTTTCTAATTCTCATATTAATTTAATACCAAATTTATTGATATCGGGTCATGCGGGTCAATTAGTGACCCCTCGGTTCGACCATTGACCCAATGACTCAGTGACCTACTCGGGTCGATCACTGGGTCGGTTTTAATAACATTGATTGCAGCTGACTGTTTCAAAAAAACAAAAACAAGTAATGAATACAATGCTAATTTTGTGGATACAGTAATGAATACAATGCTAATTTTGTGGATCCAATCTCTCTCTCGACAATCTCTCTTCATCTCTCATTCGCACATTCCTCTTCCTTCTTTTTCTCTCATTTTCTATCACAAAATTTCAATCTTTTTTTGATGAACTACAAAAGTTTGTCCTTCATCTCTTCTTTCATCATGATCAATTCAAAACGGAAAGCAACGAAAGAAGAAAATCAGAAGAAACAGAGCACTGCATTTCTCTCTCTCCATGGACCATCACTCCTTCTATCTTCCTTCATTAGGGTTATTTAGTGTTTTAAATAGGGATACTACTGAATATCCAACAATATCTAATACTTATTTATTGAATAATGTTGAATATAAATCCTATGGGTTTTCCTAGGAACATATCTGACCTCATTGGTAGGTTCTCTTAAAAGTTCATGTGAGGGACTCATCGAGAATATATTTGAGAAAACATTTCATGTTTGAGGGATTATGATTGATTAGGATTTGCTTAAAAAGTTCAAAGATAAATCAAATGTTGTTAAGGTGAAGCGTAAATCTTAATTTTCAACAGCGTTCATAGTTTTAAGCTAAGACTTTCCAACAAACCATAATTCATAACATTACTTACACTGTCACTATATCCCACTAAATTTGGGACTTCTCTCAAACCCTATCGAGTGATGTGAAAAGCGGTGCTACTCTGTATTCCTTTTGTTTGCTCTCAATCTTTTTTTTATCATCACTCTTAATCTTATTCCTAATAGTGAGTAATACTAATTAGATTGCAATATATCGTTCCATATTTAGTTTTTTTTACAAAATTAGATTAGTCGCTGGCAAAGTCGTTAGATACTAACAATATGATAAAAAAACCTAATCTAATGCATCATTATGCTTTTATTGATTATTAAGTAAAGTATTTACCATTCTCCAACTAATATTGTATATCGCACGTATGATAAAAAATTCTAATCTAATGCATCATTATGTTTTTATTAATTATTAAGTAAAATATTTACCATTCTCCAACTATTAATTATTTTTGTCAAAAAAAAACTATTAATTATTCAGTCATAGATGTTACAATAGAATGAATATATAAGGTTTAATAAAAAAAATATAATGTTCATATTAAAATAAAATATCATAAATTATTGTCAATTCTAGAAATTTTTTATACCTCATTAATTATGGAGCTTTATAGGCAAATAAGATATGGGGAATAAGTCCCTTTTAAAAAAGAAGATATGGGGAATAAGCAATACTAATATTGATATTCTAATTTCTTTTTGTATCTTGCTTTCAAACTTATAACATCATATATTTTAGGTTTAATTACATTTTTGGTCCCCCTATAATAGTTCATTCACGATTTTGGTTCCCCAGCCGAAATTGGTCAAACTAATGGTTGAAGTGGTACTAAGTTAATTGACGTAGCATCCTATGTTTGAGTGCCACATGAAATTTTTAATTAAAACATAATATTTTAATATAACAATTTGTTTTTTAAATAAGTAATAATAAACATCCCAATATCTGGTAATAAAGTATTTTTTAATCTACTTTTTTCCAACTTACTGACTCTCTTTCTCTGCGATGAAGGTTCGGAGATAGCAAAGCTTGGTGTTACTCAAGGTGGAAATTTGATGAAGATCATGAGGAAGATCTTAGAGTGACCAAAGGATCTTTGTTATGTATACTTATGGATGGATGTATTGTTTCATCCTTCCCTCACAGTCTCACAATCGACTAAACGAGTGTTTTCTACCTGTACGTGGGAATCTCGACGGGGACTGTCCACAGTGGAGCGTGAATGGGGAATTTTTCCATGTGGAGACGGAGACGAGAGAGATAATTCCCCCACTGTCAACTCTGGGATGAGGATGAGGACCATTCCGCTGTCCGAGTACATTATATGTGTTTTTTAATTAAAAATATTAATAAAAAATAAAAATGTGCTAATTGTTATCTTTTATTCTTAATTTTATTTTTTGAATATCAATAAATAAAAGGAGGACTAAATTTTATATTAAAATATTAAACTATGATTTTTTAGTTTAACTATAATATTTTTTAGTATACAATCTAATCTAATAAACGTGTCCTACTAAAATTTGTCATTGTGAGTTTATTTTCTAAGGTGTCCAAAGTAGTCAATTTTTTTGACATAATATACGTAAACATTCAACTGGCTCTTTTTTAATCGCCAAACAACAATTTCAAAATTTAAGTTAAAAGGAAATGTATACCCGTGCTGGCACGGTTGATACATACTAGTTAATAGGCATTTATGTGATTTAAAATAAAATGATTTAAAACTTGAAATAAAGGTTCAAATATGGCATATTATTGTCTTTTACATAAGCAGAATAAAACAAATTTGTTTGTAACCTATTTTGATTTGATGAATTTTTAAATTTGATTTTGAAACAATTTCCCACCAATATACACCATAACTAGCACTACATAAGGGCTCACCTGCTATGTCAAAAAATATGTTACAGCCTTCAACGTTTTTTGAACAAATTAAACATCTTATTTACAATTTACAATTCAACAATTTTTTGTCCAAAATGGATTCTTTGAAGACTTTCTATTTCTTAATAGAAAACTAAATCCGGCCGAACTATACCACCAAGGAAATTAGATTCGTACATCCAACTTTTTCATTTTTTTCCCACTTCAAATTCGGTTTTCAGATTTATTTCTTAAAACCTTTATTTGTCACATCTAATTTCTTCATTTTGATTTTTTCTGACCAAAACATTGTTGATTTTTTTTTTCTTTTATGTTTTGAAGTTTTTTTATTCCATCAGATAGGATTATCTATGTAATTGTAATTGTTTCCAATATACTCATACTGCTCTAGCTATAACCGTTGGTGAATCTCATGTATGATTACTATTAATTAATCTTTTGGTTTCTTACATATAATAGTCATAAAAAAAACTAATCTATTTTGATTTATTTCGTTGTAGGATGAAAATCACTCAAATGAATATTTCCCTAATGAAGATGAAGAGATTCCCAATATTGCAAAAGTTATTGCAGATAATGCGATTAAGGAGGATCAAAGAATTTGTGTAAATGCAGATGTTATTGAAGACAATGCAACAAAATAATGTATTGAAATTAGTTACATTCGATATAAATCAAATTTATTCTCAGTGTCCTATTCAGTTTCATATGAACTATTAGATTTTTTAATTCCATATAATTTTCAGTTTTGTTTCGACATTGTTTTCCAATTTTTCTTAAATGTGTATTCTACTCTACTTTATTCCGTGGAAATATTAATATTTTTAGGTAATTTGTATATCTAATTTAAACAATTGAGAATAGTTGGTGTAACTATTTATTTTAATATAATTTTATTAAAATAAATAGTTACACCACTAGCAGTGGAAGAATATTATCAATAGTTGGTGTCCACAATAAGATCAGCAACTTTGGATATTTCAGAATTTTGTGGTTTCACTGTCCACAATTTGTAGCCAAATTGGTATGGCAACCAGTTATCACTCCATGCAAAGCCTAGCTATTCTCAGGCCCAGGCCATGCAAAGCCTAAATCGGCCCAGCCTATTCCCACCCCTAGAAGCAACTTTTTTCGAATTTGTGTTTCTTGGGTTTTGATTGTAGATTGATTGTGTGAATTGTTTATTCTTTTTTGTTGTTGAAGTTGCTCTGCAAGAAGAAAAGTGCTACTCCAACAATATTCCAGCAACTATTTGTGAGTTTCGCAGTTATTGATGTCATAGTGGAGTTTTTGTTACCGGGTTTTGGATGATAGAAAAAACAAGGATGTAAAAAGGCCTGTGGAGGCTATTGCGTTTTGAGAATGCTTAATACTGATTTGATGTGTGTTTTTTGTTGTTTCTGGGCATTTCTTAACCAGGTTCTCCATTCTATGTCATTAGCCATGCAGATTTCTAACATTTTCATTTGTTTCCTGAAGTATAGAATTTGATGAATCTGGAAGTTTTCTAACATATTTAAGTTTAATTATCTATAACCATTTCAATTTGCAACCTTACTTTATTTTACATTGTCTTCATTTGTCATTGTCGCAGATTTTGCACCCAATGACCTTACTCTTAGTGTATGCATTAAAATTAAAATTGGAGTAGCAAGCGCAAACCATGGATCCCAACAAGACTCCACAAAGCTTCCCCTTTTGGGGTACCCTTTCTTTGTGTTTGTTTTTTGTTGTTGAGTTTTTTACATCTTTTTGTCTCAACTAGAATGCACCTATTATTCTCTACTATAGATAATTTCTTTTCCTTGATATGTTTTTTTTTAAATGCAAACATAATTTTATATTATAAATGAAGAAAAAAAAGTTGACAACAAGGAGTACTCAACCCAATACTCCTTGATAATTTCTTTTCCTTGATATGTTGTGTTGCCTCATTTATTATAGATTTATAAATAGTTGGAACAAATTATTCTCTTGATGTTAATTTTTTATGACATGCTTTATCTATTAGGGTCTGTTTGATTCGCAAATAGGTAAGTACTGGACAGTACAGTATTAGACAACACTAGCAAAAAAATCTAAATTTTACTGTAATTATCTTTATGTTATTTATAATGATTTTATATAACATATATTATAATATAATTATAAAATTATAGTGAAAATAATGTGATAGAGGGGATAGGAGAGAATTAGAGAGAGGTCATGATATTAGAAGATATATAGAAGAGAGATGGGAGGTAGAGGGAGGGAAATAGAAAGGAGACATAAAACGGAGATAGGAGAGAGGCCGGAAAGAAGGGAGAGGAAAAAGGAGAGAGGGGTAATGATACGAGAGGGTATATTGAAGAGAGGTGGTATGTAGAGAGAGGGAGAGGAGAATGAGATTTGGGAGAGGGAGAGGAAGATAGATAGGATAGAGGAGCGAGAGGGATAGCAAGGAGAGAGATAAGGAAAGAGATGAGAGAGAGAGAGAGAATAGAGGAGAGAGATAGAAGAGAAAAAAAATATTTAGTATGAAATAAAAACAGTACTTTTGTAATTTTTGGGATGGACAAAAAGTTGTACTATGAGACAGAAAGTTGTAGTGTGATTTTGTAAGAGACAAGAATTTGGGTTTTTGTTCAGTCTCTTGCCCCCACTGTTGTCCAGTACCATGAACAGTTTTTCAAATCAAACAAGGTATAACTGGAGTTGTCCAGTCTAGTCCTCTCCTTTTTAGCAAATCAAATGCACCATTAGTGATATTTTTTAATAGTAAAGTTGATTGTAACTTTGCGAGATTTGGTGCATTGAACCTCTCATTACTTATGCATTGAGATTGAAACAGGTAGACAAAGCTTCCAAGTGCTTATATAAGTAATATACAGGCTGATTTTGATACCATGGTATTATATATAGAATTATAAATAGTTGGAACAAATTATTCTCTTAATGTTAATTTTTTATGACATGTTTTATCTATTAGGGTCTGTTTGATTTGCAAACAGATAAGTACTGGACAGTACAGTACTAGACAACACAAGCAAAAAAATCTAAATTTTACTGTAATTATCTTTATGTTGTTTATAATGATTTTATATAACATTTACTATAATATAATATAATTATAAAATTATAGTGAAAATAATATGAGAGGGGGGATAAGAGAGAATTAGAGAGAGAGGTCATGATATTAGAAGATATATAGAAGAGAGATGGGAGGTAGAGGGAGGGAAATAGAAAGGAGACATAAAACGGAGATAGGAGAGAGGCCGCCGGAAAGGAGGGAGAGGATAAAGAGGGGTAATGATACGAGAAGATATATAGAAGAGAGATGGTATGTAGAGAGAGGGAGAGGAGAATGAGATTTGGGAGAGGGAGAGGAAGATAGATAGGATAGAGGAGCGAGAGGGATAGTAAGGAGAGAGATAAGGAAAGAGATGTGTGAGAGAGAGAGAGAGAGAGAATAGAGGAGAGAGAATAGAGGAGAGAAAAATTTAGTATGAAATAAAAATAGTTCTTTTGTAATTTTTTGGGATGGACAGAAAGTTGTACTGTGGGACAGAAAGTTGTAGTGTGGTTTTGTGAGAGACAAGAATTTGGGTTTTTGTTCAGTCTCTTGCCCCCACTTTTGTCCAGTACTATGAACAGTTTTTCAAATCAAACAAGGTATAATTGGAGTTGTCCAATCCTCTGCTTTTTAGCAAATCAAACGCACCCTTAGTGTTATTTTTTAATAGTAAAGTTGATTGTAACTTTGCGGGATTTGGTGCATTGAACCTCTCATTACTTATGCATTGAGATTTAAACAGGTAGACAAAGCTTCCAAGTGCTTATATAAGTAACATACAGGCTGATTTTGATACCATGATATTATAGAATTATAAATCGTTGGAACAAATTATTCTGTTGATGTTAATTTTTTATGACATATATGTTTTATCTATTAGGGTTTTTTCCATAATATATAAATATATGTAATATAAATAAAATATTCTTTATTCCATAAATAATATATAAATTAGTTGTATAATTCAGTATATGTAACGAAAAAGAATCTATGGTGTATATTAGGCTTTCGACCATACAACTCTATAATATATATATATATATATAGACATACACGTATAATAAAAGTATATAAAAAGACACATTAAATTTATATATCGTTAAAAGTTTAAAAAGAAATTGGGACTATATTGACCAACCAAATAATCGAGATGAAGATCAAATTAGACCGCTAAAACGAAGTTTCGATACATATATGTAATTTATGGGTGCTCGAACACACCCATATAGATTCACATTTGAAGGGGAAAAATATTGTTTACATACAATATTAACAAAAATTTAAATCAAGCCACCAAAAAATCATTACAATTACGTATAGAGGAATAATTACATATAATTGACTACTTAAAAACATTAAAATTTAATACATAAAGTCAATTATGTATGTTATATAAATATAAATTATAATAATCATAATATTTTTTGGTTACCATGTTATTGCTGATGACTAATCATAATATAATATAACCTAATATATAAATTTATTACTTTTTTAATAGTTGTATAGAGTATTCCCCGTACAGGGTACGGGTAGGAATACTAGTAAAAGTATAATTCAGTATAAGAATAATGATTATGAATTCCTCTGAATTAAAAAGTCAAAGATCAATTCACTAAAACGATAACTTTGTAGAAGTAATCCTGATGAGAAACATCCTTTCTAAATGTGATTAATCTTTGTTTTATCAGTATAGATAGAAATCAGGAAAGCAATCTTGATCCTCCCTTCCTTGCACTCAAAAATTCACAAACATATATCTTCATGCCATTTATAGAAACATTGTAGGGCATCCCCGATCCCTCATCTATGTGTGACGGCAGCTTCCAAGTTACTTATATATTTTTAAGTTAAAACTAGGCTTAAATATCATTTTGGTCCCTGCAAAATCAGTGGAAATCCGGTTAAGTGTAAAAATATTTCATCAATATTAAACGTTTAAGATTTCAAATGATGTGTTTCCAAAGAAAAGGGGTTATAAATGATCAAATAAAGCAATTATGATCAAATAAAATCTCTCAAAGGTCTATTCCCAAGAACTACCAAACAAAAGAGTCTAAGTAAAGCAATGTTGGGTTATTTCTTGATGCGTCAGTGGATAACATTGTAAAATCAAAATTACTTTATCTATCTAAAATCCATTACTCTCATTGTCTCAGTTTATGAAACTAATAACTTAAATAAGTATATTCATGCTGTCCTGACTGTAATTGAACAACAAAAATTCATATTAAACCTGAAAACAAAGATCACCATATGTCCATGAGATATAATAGATGAGAGAATACTGAAAAGAAACATACTTGTAAAATCTTGAAATAATAAAAATTTAAGAAAGTAGTTTCTTTTTGCTTGTTTGTCTATCCTTTTTTTCATTTATTGTAAGAAAAATAGTAGCTTGAAAAAGACACCAACAGAAAATAAAAAGTAATGCCATTGACTCCATTGTGAGCATGTAAATTGATCGCATATTTACATTCAGCTATAATTTAAACAAAAGGCTAATTAAACGTCAATTCAGTAATACCTTTGCTTACAGAAATGCCAATATGATAAGACCTAGTCTATTCTTGGTTTAGAAACAAATAGTTTTTCGCTCAAAGAGTTGTGACCGACTTTCTTTGTTGTTATGGGTGAGTTCTCAACTTGTTTTAGTAATGAATTGCAACCCTTGAAACACGTACAACTCTATCCCCATAAGTCTTGTTGGGTTTGGGATATGAAGCGATTTGGTTAGTACACTTTCATGCATTTTCTAGCTATGATATGTAAATAGTCTTGTCATTTCGAGTGTCATTAATCAGTTATCTATAACTAGAAGATTATTAGATCTATTAAGATATATGGTAGTATGGCAGATTGATTTAGTCGGCAATGACTTATGATACTACTAAATTTTTCGGTGACCATTATACAACAATGCAATGGTTAGTACATACTAACCACAATTTAATGCTTATGTGGTGAGTGAACGTGTGAATGAAAACACTGGTTAGTACATACTACCCACAATTCTATTAGTGTGGTCATCAAGTTTTTTCATTGATGGGGAAATGACTATTATGCCTATTTAGTCAAACTCATAGATAATACAAACCGGATTTTTATTCATAAAATAAGTATGCGTCAAGATGCAAGTAGTTTTACATAAAAATTTGCAGCTGTATGACACTGCAAAAATATATATATATATATATATATATATATATATATATATATATTATTTTTGAAACTGACATTGCAAATATATTTATATATAATCATATTTGTCAGATATTATGGTTGTACATGTGTTTAATTCAAGGTGATTAAACAAAGCAAGCCAATGCAACTGTGGAAGCAGCAACCCACTAACGCCAGTTTGGGGGGCATCTTTAATGGGGAGAGTTTATTTAGGTGAACTAAGTTAATTTTTGTGGTGTCAAATTGCCACTTAGGATTTAAGAAACTCATAATTGACACGGATAGTTTTTACTCCAATAGTATATGTTTATAAAACTTACTAATATTTTTTATTTATATTTATCTTTAATCCCTCCATTTTAGCATCATTTCACTACAAAAAAATTGGTTATTAGCGAGGGAAATTTCCCTCGCAAAATGACCCAAATCCCTCGCTAAATCCCTCCTCGCTAATGGAATTAACGAGGGAAATTGGATCCCTCGCTAATTAGCGAGGGACAGTTCCCTCGCTAATTCCCTCGCTAATTAGCGAGGGATTCAGATTCCCTCGCTAATGACTACCTCAAAATTTGTGCAATTTTTCAAATACTGACTGACACGTGTCTCAATTTGAATGGCTTGTTTTTTTATATATTTATTATTATATTTTTTTTGAAGCAGTTTATTATTATATTATTAATGAATATTATATTATTTATTAATTTTGTGGTTGTGTGGTGGTGGTGGTTGTGTGGTGGTGGGTTAGGGTTTGTAGGTGAGAGAGAGAGTAGAGGAAGAGGTGGTGGTGATGGTGGTAGTGGTGGTTATGTGGTGGTGGTGGTGGTGGGTTAGGGTTTGTAGGTGAGAGAGAGAGAGAGAGAGTAGAGGAAGAGGTGGTGGTGATGGTGATGGTGGTGGTGGTTGTGTGGTGGTGGGTTATGGTTTGTAGGTGAGAGAGAGAGTAGAGGAAGAGGTGGTGGTGATGGTGATGGTGATGGTGGTGGTGGTTGTTGTGTGGTGGTGGTGGTGTCGTGGGTGGTGGGTTATGGTTTGCATGTAGGTGAGAGAGAGAGTAGAGGAAGAGGTGGTGGTGATGGTGGTGGTGGTTGTTGTGTGGTGGTGGTGGTGTCGTGGGTGGTGGGTTATGGTTTGCATGTAGGTGAGAGAGAGAGTAGAGGAAGAGGTGGTGGTGATGGTGATGGTGGTGGTGGTGGAGGTTGTGTGGTGGTGGAAATTATGGGAAGGTGGGAGAGAAGAAGAGAGAAGAGTGAAGAGAAGAGTGTGAGAGAGTGTGTGTTTTGGTAAAGTGTGAGAGTATGAGAGGATAAATAAGCTGAAAGAGGATAAATAATTAGCGAGGGACCCTTATTTCAGTCGCTAATTGGCTACACGAAACCCTATACTCTGCCAAAAGTCAGAAATTAGCAAGGGACCATTAGATTCCGTCGCTAAACATCTTGGTATGCGTGTAGTTTGATCTGAAATTTCCCTCCAACAATTAGCGACGGAAATTTCCGTCGCTATTACCTTAAGTTCCGTAGCTAATTCCAGAAAAAAAGACAGATCCAATTCCGTCGCAATTTCCATCGCTATTACCAGTTTTTACGAGGGACCATTATTCCCTCGCTAATAACGTGTTTTTTTGTAGTGTTTTTGCTGATAGTGGGAGAGAGAAAAATAAAAATAAAATTATTTAAAGATCGGCTACTAATTTTTTTACAATCCCACTTAACTACAATGCATGGAGAGCTTATAGTTGTCGATACTCATAAGTGTTTTGTGGGTTAAGCAACTTGCAATAAAAAAATGGTGCTTCATCCATATCCACTTAACTACAAAACTAAAAATGTTTTTTTACCATATTCACACTCTGACCCTCAAAACTATGAAAAAAACTACCAATTGTCCACATACGTTTTATCCATACAATGTGATAAGTGAGTCTTGATATGAACAGTTAAGTAAAACATTTTTCTCCATAGTTTTGGTTGCTCCAAACAAACCGCTGTATGTACCACGAAAAAAGAAGAGCTTCATCCATGTCCTTAAAAATTTGGATTATTCGATTTTGATCGGACGACTCTGGTTTTCAGACTGCTTGATTGCATAGTCATTCTGACTGCACCAGATCCAATTCCATGCTTATAGATATTTTAGATGAATAGTCATTTAATCTCAGAAAAATAGAGAAACGACTTTCACCGACTCTAAAAATGGATAAGGTTTTTGTGCAGTTAGAGAGATTGCACAGTCATGCATTCGGTAGGTTCAGAGCCGTCCGATCTCAGACAGTCTAAATTTTATATTTGAATTTCATATTAAATTAAAATAAAAATATGCACTTAAAATTTGGACTGTCTGATTTTGGTCAGACAACCAAAAAGTATGAGGCTCAAGGGCTATGTGTGACTTCTTCATGTATAAGTGAGAGACTGTGTGTGGTACTATCTTTTCTTTTGTCTTCTTCTCTCTGGGCGGGTGGATTTTAAGTTGCACAAATTGAAGTTTTTTGGTACCATGCCCAAGTGAGTTCAGAACCATTGATTTGTAATGTAACTTATTGGATGGTCATGATTAGACTAGGCAACCTATTGTCCATGTTTATGGTATAGTTTTATTGAAATTGCTTTAAAGTTCCTGACAGTTTAAAAATCGTTTTTGTTGTGTTGATATAAATTGTATTTTTTTGTTGTCAGGTATATATATATAATAACATCATTAAAAATAATAATAAGATTAAGGCTTAAATATGTTTGTAGTCCCTACAAATATAGCGTCATTTGATTTTAGTCATTGCAATTTTTTTTAAATCACTCCCTGCAAATACTAATTTTTTCATTCTAGTCATTCCGTGAGTAACTCCGTTAGACATTTGCTGAGTTGTCTAACAGAAGTCCCATATGGCATTTTTAAACATTATTATTTTTTAAAGTTTGCTTATGTGTAATTTATACATTGGATTTTCAAAAAAAAAATGTTTAGCCCCAAATCTGAAACCCAGAAACTGTTCATCCAAATCCCAGAAAAGGTTCACGGTTGCGATGGAGAGAGATACACAGACAACTGAGAGAGATGCAGTGGCTAATAGAGAGAAGGAGAAGATGACCGAGAGGACAGGGAGAGAAACCATGGGTAAAGGAGGGAGATGACCGAACCCAGAAATTGTTCATCCAAATTCCAAATCCTTAATATCCAGCACCTCCAAACCTATCAGACCAACATCCAAAAAGTTGAATTAACAAAACCCCCCCTCCTACCCTTCTGAACAAACTTTTCAAACCAAAAAGTTGCATTAAGAAAAAATCTTTCAATTTATTGATGCTGGGGTAGAAGGGCACACAATCGCAAATTATTTCAAACATTTTTGCACAATCTCTTACGCTCTTTTTGAGGGCGCAATGGAACAATCAATATACAATTTAATTTCATCATGTAACTCCAGTACTCCAGTAGCCACAAAACATCAAACTTGGCGAGAAAAGAACGAATTTTTAGTGAGAAGAATAATAAAGAAAATACAGCATCATCAGCTAGCGTGAGTGAGAAATTGAAGAAGAATAAAGAAATCGACTTAGCGTGAGAGGGGAAGTTTCAATAGGAATAATGGGTTGGATCATAGGTGCCCTGGATATTAGAGATGATGGTAGTACCGGTGTTGGTGGTGGTAGTAGTGTTAGACAGCAAGATGAGAGAGAAAGCTCTTGAAGTGGGAGGTTGAAGACAACAGTGATATGTTAAATCCAACTCAGCTTTTAAAATAAAGAGAAATAGAAAAATATGAAAAGTCATTGAGGACAAAAAAGTGACACATAAGCGTTTTTTAACAGAAAAGTTAACGGAGGACTAAAAGAATAGACGTTTATATTTGTAGGGAGTCTTTTAAAGAAAAAAATTTTGCAAGGACTAAAATCAAAAGACCTCATATTTGCAGGGACTAAAAACATATTTAAACCTAAGATTAATAATTATTATCATGAATATAAATTTTGATAATTTTTTTAGGGAAGAAAAATGAAGCGGGTCAAAAGCAAGTCCAGTTGTTAATTTGTTTGGGCCCATTGGGCCATTTTAATTTTTAAGTATTGGTTTATTTGGGGGCCATACTTCTTCCAACCCATCCTCTACTCACTCCACTGATTCTGATTACCGGGCTTTTTTTACCGGCTACGATGGGAGTGTCGACGACAGTGATACGGTGAGTCACGCTAGATCCGCCTCTGTTGTGACTCTGTTGTTGTTTTTTTATTATGATTAATATCTAATTGTAATCGAAACTATTAATGAATACAAATTGAGCACTATTTAAATTTCTCGACAATTTTATTATTTAAAAAGCGTAGCCGTACATTAAACTTGAAATTCTCGAAATACACGATAAGAAACGACATAAGAAAAATAAACGAAACTACTAATTTTTGGAGAGCATGCTCTCCATAATATAAATGATCTCTTCAGGAGTGCGTATAGTTTCGACAAACAGCTCAACGATTTGACGTCCCAGTGGAACATTACGATGATGCTCCAACATTGCGCGAACATCGTTGTCGCTCCAGATATCCATAGCTTCATAGCAGAGAGTGTCGTCTTGTAGACATACGCACTTGCGGTAACGTATACAAAAGATATCTCTACGCCACTCTCTCTCTTGGCGAACCTTCCTCTCCGCCTTTTCCTTCAACTCGCTGAATGTGATATTTTTGTCTAGCCTACAGAAGTAGTTGTCGCAAGACTTAAAGAAAACACCATCAGCCCTGTTCTCGACCGTTCTAGGGCGATGGAGGGCAGTTAGAAATTTGTCTGAGGATCTCTGGGTTGGGCACAACTGTCATTCCATTAGATCTTCCATTTTAGCAGGTGGAGTTAGGGTGTTAGTGAAGAAGCAAAGAAAATGAATCAGAAATGGGTTGTGTGAATATCAGTGAAGAGTAAGAGCCTATTTATAATAGGTGTGATCAAGCGTGAGTCGTTGACTTAAAACGACTGGAACCGTTAAAATTATAATCGTTGGGGGCACAATTTCCAATTTCAATATCAGCCGTTGATTTTTCTGACAGTTAAAATTATAGCCGTTGATGTGGACGGTGGAGCCAGTTCGGTGCACGACTGGTCGAACTGGTTTGGATCACCCAGGGCATTAGGAGTGATTTGTTGAATATATTAACAACCAGCATAGAAGAGAATGGGGATATAAATTAAAAAAAAAGAGAATGGGGATATATTAAAGAGGTTGATAGACATGAATGGATCTAATAAGTAAAAGGAGGCAAATTTAATAATTTCATTTCATAATAACTTAATTAAGAATAAAGTGAGAATAGGATGAAATTGTCACATCAATTTTTAACTTGTCCCAAGTGAATGGACTCTACCATTGAAACGTTAGTACAATTCATCAGCCAGAGGAAAAAAATTCTAAGTGATTGGTTATATGTATCCAAAAACGAAGGCCATGTCTTTCGATTTTCTTTTACTTGAGATTTTAGAATGTTCTGGGTAAGAGAGAATCAAACATTAAGTCCTAATTCCTGTAAAGTAGGTGAGAAGACTGAGTTAACATATTACATTTAGAAGAGGTGGGGCTTCCCTTCAGTCGTACTACAGCTGTCAATAAGGGGTGGGGCTTCCCTTCAGTATTATTAAAACAATTGGGACCGAATTTTAATTACTTGAAAACCGAACGTGGAATAATGGAACCTGTTGTACCAGGTTTGAGGTCACTTGGACACGGTACCAAAAAAGGTTCATTTGTGCAACTTAAAACCCACCCTCTGGGCGTGGTCCATCTCCCTCTCTCTCTTCCCTATCATAGTCTTTTAAGATCAATTCAATAAAACAGTACACATTTCAAACAACACGCCTCTGCACCCCAACAGATAAAAGCACGCCTATGCACCTAACGGACAAAACAAAACCAGCTCCCCTCCATGTTGCAACCCTTCGTACATACTCCCTCCATGTCAAGATATAAGACCCTTTTTTCACTTTTTATTGTCCCAAAATATAAGATCATTTACAACTTTCTAAATATATTTATTACTCTTTTTCCAAATATAACCTTATTAATAATACTAAATTGTATCGGTATATGAAAAGTTAACATTAAATATCTAGGATAATTTAGTAATAGTCATACAAAATGAACTTTAACATATTAATTATACTACCAACTTTTTTTAATAACTGTGAAAAGTACGATAGAACTTTATATTAGAGGATGGAGAGAGTAACAAGCACACCTCTGCAATCTTCACTTTCACACTAAAAAGCAAAAGCAAGTAAAGTGCATTACAAAGAAAGGAAATGAAAAGGACGATAGAAAGAGAGCAAGGGTAAGGAGAGAAAAATCAAATATCACAACAAAGAAGCATATCATCTACTCTATTCTCTTTCTTATGATCACTCATTTCCTAACAAACTCATTCCACACGGGATTCCTTTTTCTCTCTCTATTCTCGTGCCTAACGGCCTTCACGCCATTTGTGTTGCCTTCAGCTTGCAATTCTTCATTTGCTGACTCAGCATTTCCATTCATAACATCAAGCTACTATTGCACAAGCCAGCCTATTCACAGCACATAACACAAACAATATACATCAAACACTCTCTATAAATAGAGGGCCATAAACAAGAAGAAGGAGACAGATTCGAGTAGAGAGGAATTCAAAAAATTGGAAAAAATGTTAGCAAACTCTAGAGTAAGGCAAATAGTCTTTTTTGTTCTTTTTATTGAGTCACAGCCACTACAACATTAAAGCTAATTCAACAAGGTCTTCGTCTTCAATTCTCAAAGAGGCATTCATTTTATGAGGATTGAGGTTTGTTTTTTCGTTTTACCCAGGGAAATATGCCTAAAATAGTTACATTATTTTTTCTATTAATTAAATGAATGTTTTTTTTGAAGCATTAATTAAATGAATGTTGTTTCCTTATAAAAAATAATGAATGATGAAAAAGGCAGATTCTTGAATGTTTTTTCTATTAATTAAATAGTTATATTATTTTTTCAACTAAATTCTGTTTCAACTAAATCTATTTTTTCAACTAAATTCTGTTTGTGGTTACATTCGTTTCTGACTTTCTCTAACCCTAATCTGTTTTTGAGACTTCTAAAAATCTTAATTTAGTTGAAAAATGAATGTATCTATAATGGAAAGTGCCTTTATATTAATTAATAGCTACATTAGAGAAAGGCACTCTCCAGTCTCCACTTTTTGTTTCTTTAGTTGAAAAAATGAATGTTTTTTCTATTAATTAAATAGTTACATTATTTTTCTATTAATTAAATGAATGATGAAAAAGCCAGATTCTTGTTTTTTTAATTATTGTTAAAATAAATAATAAAGAAACAAAAAGTGAAGAGTGCGTATATAATGGAAAGATTAGATGATGAAACCCTAAATCTATTTTTTCAACTAAACTCTGTTTGTGGTTAATTCGTTTCTGACTTTCTCTAATCCTAATCTATTTTTGAGACTTCTAAAAACCTTAATTTTTATTTGATTTTCCTTATCTAAACCCTTTTTCATCATCTTTTCATATTGGTCCTTTCTATTATTATTTTAGTTCTAATGTTTTCTATTTTTACCTATCTTCAGCCCTCCTTATATTTCTTCTGAGATTAGAACACCTTTTTAATAAACAGAGATAGTGTGGTATAATAAAACTCAAAAATTAGGCATACGCATAACTAAGGAATTTTAACAAATCATACGTAGAACCTTAAACATGCTAGTTACACGTGACAAAAGGAATCACAATACACCAAGTTGGATTCACAGCTTCTGATGCTTTTGTTGTCGGCGCTCCCTCCCTGTTTCATCTTAAGTGATATCTGCTATATGACTATTCAGAACTCGACCTCTTTTTTTTTTCTTCTACTAATAGCTATTAGTAGATTTTGGTTTTTTCTTTTATTATTTTTATAATCTCTTTCAAAGATTATTAGCTGTTGGATTCATTTTACTAGATTCTGAGTTTCAGCTTATGGTTTCTTTTGATATGAAGCATTTATTTTTGGAAGCATTGACGAATGGGCAAAAAAACAGAGGTGATTATAAAGGGATTGAATTATGCTTTTCTTTTCTGCTTTAGCAAAAATCAATTCTTTTAAAGCAAGTGCATGTGTTATTTATGGTTTCAGGATCAAGATGGGTCACACTTTACTGCGCTTCGGTACGGAAGGATCCAGATTTCATGTCTAAATTTTTGGACCCCATCGTAAAGGTTGGGGTTAATGTTATACTCCAATAATTTAATGAATAGTTATATAGCTTATATGCAATGGAAAAATTTCCATCCCGATTGCAAAAATTAAAATAACGTGAAAAGATTCCTGAAAAGTAAATTCTTGTTTAATTTTTTTTAACTATTTGCTAGTTAATTGGCTTCTAATATTTTTTTCACAGCCTATGTAGCCTACTTGGAATTTACAAGGCTAAAACTATTTTTATAAAATTTGAACAATTAAGTAGGCTAAAATCGAATAAGAATGAAACTTTTCGATTGGTAGTGGCAATCATACTCTTTCACCTATTGGCTTCGCGATATAACCCGTCAACAAATTGTAATTCGCTTATTTATGTTCTCATTGAGAAACCTCACTCTCATGAGGCTATGACCAGTTTGGTAAATCTTTTTTATTCGGTGTAATTGCAACTTTGTTTAGTTAGAGTAATTGCAACTTTGTTTAGTTAGAGTAATTCAAAGTTTTAAAAAAAGTTATATCTAACCTTATTAATTTTTTCTTGTTAGTTTTTCTTTGGCCTTGTACTATGTAAAGCATAGACGAATGGGCAGAAAAATATTAATAATCTATGGAGATGAAGAGTGCCAATGGGCAATGCCAATATTTCTTAGGTGTGTATAATGTTAATACTTTTATGATCTCTTATATTATTTATATAATGTTCTTGAAGTTTGAAAAATTTCTTGAATTCCTCTGTCTTACTATCTTAGAATGTGGATTGAGCCTCAGTGATCACCCCTAAGAAAAGGAATCATCAATCCCTAAGCTCTGCCCCCATTCCAGGAACATTTTTGGAATCTGTTGAAGGTTAAGTATAAATTAATTCTAAGCAGCATTTAAAACAGAGTTAGTAAAACCTATCAGGTATAACCAAAAAATTATGGTCCACAGATAAAGACATTGGATAACTTAAGTCCTATATTTATTTAGGATTGAAAGCAGAGCAAAAGCAGATAACTTAAGACATAAATTTAGGATTGAAAGCACAACAAAAGCTAAATAAGATTACCAATCACTTCGAGGGTCAGTACTAACTTACACTTCGAGATCAGTTATTACATATGACTTCCCCTTGAAACGTCCAATTCAGAAATAAAATCAGAATCAGGAATTCAAAATGCAAATAAATTAAATAAACAAAGTAAAAATTATACATTGTCTAAGAGACTGTGATTGAAATTCTTTCTTTGGACGGCATTGCATGAGTCCCTTCCTACGAAATCTATGTTATGTCACTGTGGTATGCTTCCCACCAATATTTGTCCTAGGTGCAATCACTCGGCTGAAACAATTATACATTGTCTAAGAGACTGTGATTTTGCGCCGTCTCTCTGGTCTTCTGTTGGTATTACAGATACTACTTTCTTTTGAGAGGATGACATATATAAGTGGCTGAGAAATGGTGTGGATGGAGACTATAACTTCCTTTTCTTGGCGTCTTGTTGGTGGTTGTGGCGAGCCAGGAATAAATTATGCCATGCAAATGAATTGGTTTCTCCCTATACTTTGAAGTTGCTCATCACGAATTATGCTACTCTACTTTCTAACTGCTTTATGAAACAAGTTCTCGCTCTTCAATACTGGTAACGTGGAACTCCAATAGCGGTGATCAAATGTTTTTAAACGTTGATGGTAGCAGCCTCGGGAACCCGGGTGTTTCTGTAGTAAAAAGCGCAACAAGACAGCAACAAATAGAGTACCTGCGAATACAACACGTGAGTGTAAACAACCGGAGGCATCTCATGACTGCCCTGAAGAATTTATCCGCCTCTACAACGCAAATTCTCCTAGGTACAACCGGTCTCGTAAATATTTTGCGCGCGCAGGGCGGAAATCAGAAGATTTGCACTGAACCAAACCATGTTGGTCCCTGCTTGTGCGCGCGAGGGAGTCCCTCCCACTTGCTTGTTTACAAGCTCTCATTAAGCTTTAGTATATAAAGACTTTGGTGAGTCCAAAGCCAAGCAATGTGGGACTTCCCACTTTTGAAATATCTTTGTTTTTCATAAAAAAAACAGTACATATTTCAAAAGTTGGAAAATAAATAAATAAAAATTAAGTTTCTTGGGTTAACATCGTAGATGTAATGCATCGGAGCTGTATAGCAAGCTATGGAACCAGTCCTAGACAGATAAAACTTAACATACAGTGAATTGGTTTAGCAAGCTATGGAACCCAAGACACATATTATATGTTAGAGGTTTTACTATCACATTACACCCCCACAATTCTTGCTGTTTCCGCAGTGGTGCGCTACTAGGCCCTGTACGTGCTCGGTGTTCATGAGTGCTCTAGAGACCTCGCCAGGATCTCATGCAAGCGGCCCCACTTGACACTCATATAGGTGATTTCATCAAGTGTATGCTGCAAGTCATACACCACTCATAAGGGCTATGATAACCATTAAAAGCTTTAAGCTTAGCCTCTTTACCTTGCAGACTAGCACTATCACAATAATATCATAACACCATAGGACGGGACACGAATAAAATTAATTACATGAATTAATTTTCAGTGCTAGTAATATCAAGAAGCAACTTGTTTTTACCACATTGAACCTTCTTCATGGGATCTCCAATCACAAAGGTTGGGTTACTATCACTTCTTGAGTTAAATTGGCTTAAGTCCCATTCCCCTCGATGTTTCACAAATCATTTTCTTCCCTAGGGGTTTTGTCAGAGGATCGGCCAAATTCACTTCTGACTTCACATAATCGATCGATATTGCTCCATATTTTTGCAATTGTTTGACAACATTATGTCTCAATTGCACATGTCTATTCTAAGTCTTATTCTTTGCAACGGCTATTGCCGACTGACTGTCACAATGTATTGACACTGATGGTGTCGGTTTTATTCCCAAAGGAATTCCAGCTAAAAGGTTCTTCAACCATTCAGCTTCAGTTCCAGCCAATTCCAAAGCTACAAATTCCGACTCCATGGTCGATCTAGCAATAATGGATTGTTTGGCTGACCTCCAAGTTACCGCACCACCACCAAGTGTAAAAATATAACCACTAGTGGATTTTGTCTCATCTGAATCAGATATCCAGTTAGCATCACAATATCCTTCTAATACTGCGGGAAATCCACTATAAGTAATACCATAATTTGTGGTACCTCTCAAATATCTCATAGGGTGAGCAATTGCCTTCCAGTGATCCTGACCAGGGTTATGAGTATACCTACTCAGACGACCGACTGCGAATGCAATGTCTGGTCGAGAAAAGTTCATTAAATGCAGTAGGCTCCCAATCACTTGGGCATACTGAGGTTGGTCAACAATATCACCTCTATTTTTCTTCAAGCGTGAGTTAGCGTCATAAGGGGTACTTAAAGGGGTAGAGTTATGGTGACCAAACTTCCTAAGAAGTTTTTCCACATAATGATCCTGTGATAGTATAATACTATCACCTTCCCTGATGAGTCTAACTCCTAATATAACATTTGCCTCACCCATATCTTTCATATCAAAACTAGATGAAAGAAAATATTTTGTTCTAGTAACAATATCAAGACAAGTAACAAAAATGAGCATGTCATCTACATACAAACAAATAATTACATGTTCTCCACACACAGTTTTAGTGTAAACACATTTATCAACATCAGTTGTAGAGAAACCGTCATTAATCAAGGTTTTGTCAAATTTTTCATGCCATTGTTTTGGTGCTTGTTTTAAACCATATAAGGATTTAAGGAGTTTGCATACTTTGTTCTCTTGACCAGAAACTATACATCCTTCGGGTTGAGTCATGTAAATTTCTTCTTCTAAATCGCCGTTCAAAAAAGCGGTTTTAACATCCATTTGATGAATAACAAGTTTATGAATAGAAGCCAAAGCTATTAAAACTCTAATAGAAGAAATTCTTGTCATTGGAGCAAAAGTATCAAAATAATCAATGTTTTGTTTTTGAGAAAAACCTTTTGCTACTAATCTAGCTTTATATTTATCAATAGACCCATCAGGGTTGTATTTTCTTTTGAAAATCCACTTGCATCCAATTGGTTTTGCTCCAGGAGGTAAATCAACTAATGTCCAAGTTTTACATTTGGAAATTGAATCTATTTCAGTTTTAATAGCTTCTTTCCAAAATTTCGATTCAGAAGAAGAAATTGCTTCAGAAAAAGTTTCGGGATCTTTTTCAACAAGATAAGTATAAAAATCATCTCCGAAGGATGTTTCTTTTCTTGGTCGTTTACTTCTCCTTAATTCTTCATACGGTTCCTCACGAGGTTCATCATTAGTAGATACTAATGGTTGTCTAGATATGCTATCATACTTCAAAGGAAATACATTTTCAAAGAAATCAGCATTTTTGGTTTCCACAATAGTATTTTTATCTAGAACATCACTTTTAACAACAAGGAATCTATAAGCAGCGCTATGTTCAGCATATCCAATAAAAACACAATCAGATGTTTTGCAACCTATTTTTCTTTTCTTAGGATCAGGCAACATGACTTTAGCTAGACACCCCCACACTTTTAAATAGTTCAAGTTAGGTTGATAACCTTTCCATAGTTCATAGGGGGTCTTACCAGTTTTCCTATGAGGAGTTTTATTTTGTATAAAACATGCAGTTAAGATAGCCTCACCCCACAAGTTATTAGGCGCATTAGAACTAATAAGCATTGCATTCATCATCTCTTTCAACCTCCTATTTTTCATTTCGGCTATGCCATTAGATTCAGGTGAATAAGGCAGAGTTGTTTCATGTATTATACCTTCCTTTTCACAAAATTCATTAAACGATATGTACTCTCTTCCACGATCGGATCTAACTCGTTTAATCTTCCTATCTAATTGGTTTTCTACTTCGGCTTTATATGTAAGAAAAGCTTCAAACGCTTCATCCTTTTGTCTTAACAAACACACCTTAGTATATCGCGAAAAATCATCTATAAACGTCACATAATAATGTTTACCGCCCCTAGTTGGAGTTTGCTTTAAATCTCCTAGGTCCGTATGAATTAAACTAAGCAACTCGGATTCGTGTTGTACCGGGGGACAAGATTTCTTTGTTAACTTGGATTCAACACACACGTCGCATTTATTATGTTGTTTATCGCTAATCGAAATCATGCCAAGACTTTGCAATTTCATAACATACGGAAAATTAATATGTCCTAGTCTAGCATGCCACATATTATGAGAGTCAATCAAATAAGCAGAAGTGGAAGCATTGTTATTGAAATCAAAAGTGTTGAGTACAAAAAGTCCATGATCATAATATCCCTTTCCAACAAAAGTGTTGTTCTTGGTAAGAACAATCTTATTAGATTCAAAGGTCACTTTGATACCATGCTTCAGCAGAACTCCAACAGAAATCAAGTTTGCCCTTATATTAGGCACATGAAGCACATTTGTGAGAGCCAAGGTCTTTCCCGATGTGAGCTTGAGAAGAACTTTTCCTTTCCTCACAACTGGGGCAGGATGTGAGTCACCTAGATGGATGTGTTCTTCTCCTTCCCCTACAGCAGTGTAGGAGGTAAAAACCTCTCTGTTAGCACAAATGTGCTTGGTGGCTCCAGAATCTACCACCCACGTGTTCACATCAGTTGCCATATTGACCAGAGAAACGACAGCAGCAATGACATCGTCATCATCATTATCATCTCCACCAGCATCAGCCAAGTTGGCGTTTGCCTTAGGAGGATTTTCGTTTCTCGCCCTATGCCTACATTTAGGTGCATAGTGTCCTGGCTTTCCACAAACAAAACAAAAGCCTCTTCTCTTGAATTCAGAGCTATGAACAGCAGGGTTATGATCATTGTTCTTTTTGCGATTCTTTTGATTAGCAAATTTCTTGGAATCATACCTTTTGTTTGAAGAGTTAGATTTGCCCTTATAGTACCTTGAAGAGTTGTTCACCACCATGTTAGCACGTGCAGCCATTGATTTTCCCTTTTCTTTGTTGCTCTCTTTTCGGTTGGTATCTTCAATGATGATATGAGTCAGTAGCTCGTTCAGTGACAGTTGCTTGTGTTTGTGCTTCAGTTGTTGCTTGTATTCCTTCCATGATTCAGGAAGCTTCTCAATCATCTAGGAGAACAATGTTTTCAGCCTTCATTTCCTCTAGTTACTTGTGATGCTGATTAATCTGAGTTATGATTTCATCAGTTTCATTCATCACCCGATTGTAGTAGTTGCTGATGACGAATTTTTGCTTGAATCAATGATTCCCAAATCTGATTAGCCTCCTTGTAGGTGCAGTAGATGTCAAACAATTCATTGGAGAGAGTGCTGAGAATTGTGTGATGACACACCTTATTGGCATGGGTTCAAACTTCAATCTGTTTGGGAGTTGCAGAGTCCAGTGGCTTGGTCTCAGTGAGTGCAACAGCAACTCCGTGCATGTCAAGAAGAGAACTTACACGCTCCTGCCATCTGCGAAAATTTTGGCCTGCGAATACCTCAATTTTGGGGATGTCAGGAAAAGATTTCGCATAAATCACAGGCACAGCAGCAGGTTGGATAACAGTGCTGTTGTTGATGATGGGAGCACTGGTATCATTGTTGTTGTTGGTTGCGTCAGCCATTGAGATAAATTCTTCAGATTGTAGTAAAAAGCGCAACAAGACAGCAACAAATAGAGTACCTGCAAATACAACAAACGTGAGTGTAAACAACCGGAGGCGTCTCACGATCCCCGAGGTACAACCGGTCTCGTCTCAATCGCAGTAGCGAAAGAGGATTCCGAACTGGCAAGAATAAACTGTATACGCGACAGGAGATGAACCCAGGACTGTGTATTTTTTAGAGAGACCAAAAAATAATATACGATTAAATAAAAATTAGCGCAAGGCTAATCGTGCGTGCAGGGGAGAAATCAGAAGATTTTCACTGAACCAAACCATGTTGGTCCCTGCTTGTGCGCGCGAGGGAGTCCCTCCCACTTGCTTGTTTACAAGCTATCATTAAGCTTTAGTATATAAAGACTTTGGTGAGTCCAAAGCCAAGCAATGTAGGACTTCCCACTTTTGAAATATCTTTGTTTTTCATAAAAAAAACACGACAGTTTCAAGTTTTGGAGGGTTGTTTTGAAATGGGGCTGGTTCTTAGTTCCATGGATTTGCTGGTAACAATGGCTATTCCAACATTCTACCTGCGAAGTTACTAGCGCTCTATCATGGGCTAAAGATGGCTTGGGATTTCGGCTTCAAGGAGCTACTATCATGGGAATGGAGAGTTCAGGTCAATCACACATCCAATGAAGGCAACGCTTGTGCGGACTTCTTGGCAAAGTTTGGTGCCGAGAATCATGAAACATCTTGGTCTTTTGTGGAGCCTCCTGCGGGGATTCGAGCTTAATTACCTGCTAGCAGATGCTAGTGGGACTTTCTTGTCTAGATAGTTCTATTTTTGCTTTTTTTCCCCTTTATTTTCCCTATTTGTACCAAAAAAACACTCTTCTTCTGTCAGAAATGAGTATGTGGATACCAGTAGTGGGAGGTTGCTCAATAGACTAAATCTAATAATAATTAAAATTACTTTTATTTAAAATTGACTAGTACTAGTGCCGTGGTTAAAGAATTTATTTGAGAAATGAGGTTGTAGGATTATTAAATTTGTGGTGATTTTTTGTTTGGATATTTCTAGGCATAATGTATAATTTTAGCAAATTAAGTTTTGCGGGTATGAAATTTATAGGTACCGAAAATTAGGATGCAAAAACATTAAATTTGGCTAAAATCTCAATAGGGAATGATGACACTTAGTTGACGAACATATTTTAAAAGCTTCCTCGAGTCCCAGTTCTTGTTTCCATTATAGTCCTTACTGACTAGTAAGACAATGACACCCTCGTGGCACGCATTCACAAAGTCACCCTCGCTTGTTATCAGAAGAACATATGTTTTTAAATTTCCCTCCAAGCTCTGTTCTAGTCTTAGTCGAGGAAATCTCAAGGGAGGAGCAAGTAAGTGTGGACTTAGAAAGAAATTGTGGTGTAGTGAGGTCTTTCACAGAAAACCAAATAGGAAAGATTACATATATTTTGGATTTAACTTGAAGGATTGAAGTGTGAAGATCTTTTCTTAGATGATCGCACTAACACTAATGGCACTATTGGTGATAGCCGCATTGGTGATCGTGCCTGGAATTTCATCTTCATTGTAGGAGACTTAGGAGTGATAACCGCATGGAGTCGCCGAATCATTTGGTATTAGTCGTTGGCGCATAAGTTGGATTTAACTTCTATGTACATTCTTAGTTTCATCAATAGAAATATTAAAGTAGTTTTGATCAATATCATCACATTGCCATGAAATATATATACCATTGAATTGAAATATTATCACATTGCCATGAAATATATATACTCAAATCACGAGTCATACAAAACTTTACCAAATATCATCACATCGCCATGAAATATGTATGACATCGAATTAAAATACTTCTGATGGAAAATACATGTCGGTATATGTTTGAGAGAATAATATAGAAGGAGTTATTCTCACCAAAAAAAAAAATATAGGAGTTTTTGAGTTATTAGATGTGTGCATAGGAATTTTCATTTGTATAAAAAAGATGTGTACAAGACCGAGAGAATAAGGTTAAGGGATTTTTTTTTTACCCCTACCACATGCCTCCATACCCCCACATATTTTCTTTATCCCCAAAATATCCTTCCCATAATCTCCCAAAAACCCACTTTTCAGTTATTTTACATTGGGACCCACAAAATCTACAATCGGATTTACCGTTATGGAAGGTAAATCCGATTAGCATTAAATAAGCAATAAATACACACGGAGAGTCAAATCGTATTTACCTATTTTGAGCTAAATACGATTTGACATCGTAAAACATGCCAAAAAGGGTAATTTTGTCTGCTTATTTACATATACCTGACTTAAATACGCTGTGTATTTTTAGCCATCGTATTTATCCAGTTGTGGGGTAAATACGATTGGACAATCGTATTTACGTACCCATTACGTAAATACGATTTTGTTTTTTAATTTTTTTTAATAACTGCTTTTTTTAGTTGGTTATTTCGAAACAGATATCGATCCGCAGTTAGAGTCGCAGGTGGTTCCTGTTGTCGCGGGAGATACTACAGAGTCATTTTCCACGGACCAGGTATAATGTTTGAGTACTAATTTTTTAAATAATCATCGGTTAATTTTTGACTGTCATTAAATTTACTAAAAACGTTACAATTTTCTCCCCCAACCCGAAGCTCTGCTAGGGTTACGTGGCGGCTGTCCCCAGGTCCATCCTGGCCCTCTCCCCATCTTCGTGGTGGCTCTATCTCCACCTCATTGTTGGCTCTCTCTCCACCTGGTGTGGCTTTTATTGGTTATTATTGTTTGACTTGATTACTATCTCACTCTCTTTATGCCATTACTGAGCGCACTTTCTCTCTAATGGATCGTCCGTGTGGATCGAAACTGTCAAGGGAAGAAGCAGCGGGAATCATAGCTGATGAAGATGAGATTTGCGAAGATGAGAACTTCAATCGTTCTCTCGTTGGCAAGATCTGGTCTGATTTACCATTTAATGTTCGTGCTTTCAAGAGCACTATTATTCAGGCATGGCGACACAAAAACCCTGTGGAAATTCAAGAGCTCAGCAAGAACCTTTTCTTGTTCCGGTTTGTGACAAAGAAGGATGCGGATAGTGTTCTTAATGGGGGTCCTTGGAATTTTGATAGGAACCTAGTTATCCTATCTCGGATCTCTGGTGATGAGCAACCATCTGATTTGGAATTGTTCAAAATGGCATTCTGGGTTAGGGTTTATGATTTGCCCTTCAAGCTGTGATCTGAAGCTATTGCAAAGAAATTGGGTGAGCTCTTGGGTGAATTTGCAGAAGCAGATCTGAAGGAATACAACAGGCTGGGCAAATTCCTTCGTATAAAGGCACTCCTTGATCTACGCCAACCACTCAAGAGGGGCACTGTGATTAAATTCCAAAGTTGAGAGTTATGGGTAAGCTTCAAATACGAAAGGCTCCCCAACTTTTGCTTTGTGTGTGGAAGGATAGGACATCAGCTCAAAGATTGCGAAGATGTTGAGGATGCTGATGCGGGTGATTATTCTGGGATTGAGGAAAAAGATCAGTCGTATGGCCCTTGGCTCCGTGCTTCTCCACTTCCTAAATTCACTGAAGACATTAAAAGGGAATCAAGCTCAGGTACGTGTAGCAAATCTCTGTTTTCACCCTCTAGTCAGAGCAAATGTATCTCAACTGGGAAGGAAAAGAACAACGAGGAAGAGGTGGAACAACAGAAAATAACTCTAGAGCCCACAATGGCAAAATCTGATGTCAACTCCCCCGTAGTCCCTCCTGGAAATCACACCCCCAAAGAGGTTGAAGAGGTTGCTGAATCCCTGGGGACGGTTGCCATTACTCCAACCTTCCACCCTGGTGAACCTACCACTAGTAAACCAGATCCTAAGGTAAGGAAATGGACTAGAAAAAAGGGTACCTCCACACCTAGGAAGGCAAAACAAGGGCCAAAGATCAAGGAGTTGGGTAAGAGATCTTTGGTTGAAGTAGCTATATCTGAAGCTACTATTGAGGAACTGAGGAATACAGAAAAGAAACAGCTTGGTGATGTAGTCATGGTTGATGTTGATACAAGGAAGAAGGAGGTGGTGTTGGAAGACCAACACCACCGCACGCCATGAAGACCATAAGTTGGAACTGCAGGGGGTTGGGGAACCCTAGAGCAGTTCGAGCCTTGTCAAGGCTCACAAGAAGGGAAAATCCCCATGTGGTGTTCCTTATGGAAACCAAGTTTAAGGTTACTGAATTGGAAGGAATAAAGAGGCGCATTGGTTTTGATTCCTGCTTGGCTATGGATTGTACTGGTTCGGGTAGAGACAGAGCAGGGGGTCTGGCGTTGCTGTGGAAGTCAAATATTAACCTCACGGTAACATCCTACTCTCTCAATCATATCCACTGCTCTTGTGTTGATGATGAAACTGGTGACACTTGGTGGCTGACTGGTGTATATGGTTACCCGGATGAGCAAAATAGAGGACTCACTTGGGATCTAATCAGGTCCTTAGCTTTACCTAGTGGTACCCCTTGGATATGCTTTGGTGATCTCAATGATACCTTGAGTTCTGATGAGAAAAAGGGAGGGAATGCAAGGAGCCAGAGCCAATTGAACCTGGGGAGATCTACCATGGAGAGTTGTGGTTTGGAAGACTTGGGGTTTGAAGGATATCCTTTCACTTGGTCCAATGGGAGAGAAGGGAGTGCTAATATTCAAGCTAGACTGGATAGGGGTCTTGGTAATGCGAGTTTGATCAACAGGTTTTCCCCCATCAAAATTACCCATCTTCCTCGGTTCAGATCAGATCATGCTGCTTTACTCATACAATTTGAAGCACCACAAAGAAGAGATAGAAGAATCAGCAATAAGTTATTCAGATTTGAAGAGAGCTGGTCCAAATAAGAGAAGTGTGAGGGTATCATCCGTGGCCTGTGGAGGTATTCTGGTAGGTCTGTGCTGGAAAAAATACAGGTGATGAAAGGGGTTGGGAGTGAATTTGAAGATCACAACTTGGGGAAAATCAAGAAAGAGCTTCAGAGAATTGAGAAGTTGCTGAATAACACTGGGTTATGGTCTGATACTGCAGAAGACATTCAGAGGTATAAGCAACTTGAATCTCAACATGAGGAATTGCTCAAAACTTAGGAAACAATGTGGAGGCAGAGAAGTAGGGCTGTGTGGCTCAAAGATGGGGACAAAAATACAAAATTTTTTCACTGCAAAGCTAGCCAAAGAAATAAGGTCAATCATATTGGAAAAATTAGAGATGCTAATGGTGTGTGGTGGAGAGGTGAAGACAAAGTGGAAAAGGTTATGATGGACTACTTTAAAGATTTGTTTGCATCATCCAATCCTATGGACAATGAAGATATTTGTGAGTCTGTGAGAGGGAAGTTACCTGAGGAGCTTGTAGAGTGGTGTTCCAAGAGCTTCACTAGACATGAGATTACTGAGGCCATTGACCAAATGCATCCCCTCAAAGCACCTGGACCAGATGGTCTCCCTGCTCTATTTTATCAAAAAATACTGGCATATTGTTTGAGAGGATGTCCAGAAATTGTTCCTTGATGTCTTAAACAACCACAGATCACCCCATGACTTGAACAAGACTTTTATTGCTCTCATCCCCAAATGCAAGAACCCCAATACTCCGAAGGATTACAGACCTATAAGCCTCTGCAATGTTATAATGAAGATCATCACCAAGGTCACTGCAAACAGAATCAAGCATACTCTCCCATCTGTTATTGACCCTGAGCAAAGTGCTTTTGTCCAGGGGAGATTGATCACAGATAATGCCTTGATTGCTATGGAATGCTTCCACTGGCTCAAGAAAAAGAAGAAAGGAAAGAAAGGTGTCATGGCTCTCAAATTGGACATGTCAAAAGCATATGATCGTTTGGAATGGTCTTTTGTTGAGAAGACTTTGACTGCTATGGGGTACCCCTCTCCTATGGTGAAGCTAATAATGAGCTGCATTTCAACTGTCACATACCAAGTCCTCATTAATGGTCAGCCAAGTGTTACTATCTCACCCCATAGAGGGTTAAGGCAAGGGGATCCCATCTCCCCTTACCTGTTTATTCTGTGTGCTGATGTTCTGTCAGGAATGCTCCATAAGAGTGTGGAAGACAAAAAACTGCATGGTATTAAAATTGCTAGACAGGCTCCTCAAATCTCACATCTATTTTTTGCTGATGACAGTTTGCTTTTCTCAAGAGCCAATACCACTGAAGCAAGGACTATCCTACATATTCTCAACACCTATGAATTAGCCTCTGGCCAGGTTGTCAACCTTGACAAGTCTGAAGCTTCTTTTAGCCGAAATGTGCAAACAAATGAAAAAGACATGATCTGTGAAATGATGGGTGTAAAGGCAGTTGAAGCTCAGTCTAGGTACCTTGGATTTCCTGTTCCCTTTGGGAGGTCCAAAAAGGTTATCTTTTCCTTTGTCATGGAGAGAATTTGGAAGAATTTAAAAGGCTGGAAGGAGAAATGTCTATCTAGAGCAGGTAAGGAAACTCTAATTAAAGCAGTGGCACAGGCTATCCCTAATTATATTCTGAGTTGTTTTGAAATGCCTAGTGAGTGCTGCAAGGAATTTGATTCCATGTTAGCAAAATTCTGGTGGGGATCAGAGGCTGAGGAGAGGAAGATTCATTGGATGAGTTGGAGTAAGCTCTCTAGGCCAAAGGTGACTGGTGGTTTAGGATTCAGGGGCTTTAAGGAGTTCAATAGAGCTCTTTTGGGAAAACACTGCTGGAGACTAGTTACTCAAGAAGGCTCTCTGCTGGGTGAGGTGCTCAAAAGTAGAAACTTTCCTAGAGGCAACTTTATGGAGGCAGAGGTAGGATACCAACCTAGCTATGCATGGAGGAGTATTTGTAGTGCTAGGAAACTTATGAGTTTGGGGGGAAACTGGATCATTGGAAATGGCTCAGGTGTTAGAATTTGGAAGGACAAATGGCTTGGTGATGGCTGTCTCATTACTTCAAGGCTTGCTAACAATGACCTGGCTGATGATGCTACAGTTGCGGAGTTGATTGACACTGATCTCAAATTCTGGGATAGGAACAAGATCTTTAATTACTTTAGTCCCTGTGAAGCCTCAAAAATTTTGAGTACCCCTCTATCCATTAGACTACCTGCTGATAAGCTATCTTGGCGCTTGGAAAGAGATGGGAATTACTCCGTAAAATCTGCGTACCATGCTCTTTGTGCAGAGATTGACAGAGATAGACCAAGCTCATCAACTGTGACAACTGACCCTGTTTGGAAGGAGCTATGGAAGACTAATATCCCAAACACAGTCAAGAATTTTCTTTGGCGCCTAGCCCAGAATATTCTCCCTACCAGTGTCAACCTGAGCAAGAAGGGGATCCACCTTGACCAGTCCTGCCCTTTGTGCCACTCTGCACCAGAATCTCATACCCACCTATTCCTGGAGTGCAACCTGATTCGTGCCACATTGTTTATATCTAATCTGGGAACTCACATTCCTAGTAACACTGATATTAGAAGCTGGTTACATAACTGGCTAACTTGTTCTGATAGTGCAGGTTGTCAGTTATTTTGCATCCTAATGTGGAAGGTGTGGCAGGCTAGAAATGCTGCTGTGTTCAGAAATAAGGATCCAAATCCAGTCATCCTTGCAGCTGAAGCATCCTCCTTTGTCTGTGAATTCAATGTAGCAAATCCTCCTAGACAGATCAACCGTATAACTGAGAGAGTGGAGGTAAACAATACCAGTAATTCCCCTGTGTTTAAAGTGTTTATTGATGCAGGCTGTTTTCCTGATGGCACAACCTGTTGGGGGCTCATTATTCTAAACCATGATGATACTACAAGTTTTTGTGCTTGCAAGAAGGATTCAATCCAAGTGGATACTGTGGTAGCTGAAGCCATGGGATTTAGATGGGGTATTCAAGCTGCAATTGATCGTGGAGTTGCTAATGTAGTCTTCCTAACTGATGCACAAGTTGTGGCTAATTGCTTCCACCAGAGAACCTCCTTTGCTGTGGCTGATCCAATCATTAAAGATTGCAGATTTTTACTTCAGTCTGTTTTTAACTCTGATGTCCAATTTATTAGTAGGAAGGATAATTGTATTGCTCATAACTTAGTTTCATTTGCGCATAGACATGGTAATTGTAGCTGGTTAGGCCCTCCTCCAGCTGAATGTATGCAGAACTCTACTGTAATGCCCTTTGTTGGCAATGTTCCTCGTTTTTTCTAATGAAAGATATATGAGGTTCAAAAAAAAAACGTTACAATTTTGTATTTTGCAGATATTTTCTACACGGGACGATGTTGTTGAGTGGGCAAAATCCGTTGGGAGACGTATTGGGGTTGTAGTTATTATTGTGAGATCTGACTCTGGTGGAGGTAAAAGGGGGACTCGAGATAAAATCATATTTGGCTGTGACAAGCAAGGAGAGTTTTGTAATACTTCTAGAGTTATCGGATCGAAGAGAAGAAGATGTTTGTTCAAGTTGAGAGCTGTTTGTACCATACGTGATAGGGGTTGGCGTGTGTCGGTTAGGTGTGGGCTACACACATCAGTTATTGACTACCCCAGTCAAGTCCACTCGTTTTGGGCGATTGACTAAGCCGCAGAAGGCTATTATTGATGAGCATACTTCTTTGAACGTAGCCCCGAAGGATAGTCTGCCTGCTTTGAAGAAAAAATTTTCGGGGAACGTCACTTCTCTTCCACAAATTTATAGGCAGCGTTACGCCTATCGGTCTTCTAGGAGGGGTCCTAGAACGGACATACAAGAGCTGCTGCGATTAATTGAATCTGAAAATTATTTGTGTTGGAGTAGGAAGATTGGGGATTCTGACGTGGTTTCGGATATCATGTGGGCGCATCCCACTTCTCTAAAGTTATTTCGGTTGTTTCCTAAAGTGCTTATTCTCGACACAACATACAAGACGAATAAATACAATCTACCTTTATTGGAGATTGTGGGGGTGACGTCTACAGACCTAACATTCTCGGTTGCTTTTGCCTACATTACACATGAGCTTGGACCGCATTTTACTTGGGCACTACAGCAGCTGAAAGAGTTATTCGACTTGTACGGGCTTCAACCACAAGTATTATTGACAGACAGAGATCTTGGTCTAATGTCTGGTATTCTTAGTGTGTTTCCTTCTTCTACAAACTTGTTGTGTTCTTGGCATGTCACAAAAAATGTCAAGGCAAAAAATGCAAATAGGCAAAAATTAACACCTGATTTAGTGTTTTTATCGTTACTTCAATTTATTTGACACGTGAAAAAAATTTCGTTCTTTAAATTTATTTAACACCTGATTTAGTGTTTTTATCGTTACTTCAATTTATTTGACACGTGGTTACTATTTTTTTCGTTGTTTAAATTTATTTAACCCCTAATTTAGTGTTTTTATCGTTACTTCAATTTATTTAAGAGTCGAGTCAGCACACTGGACATTAAAGCGACATTTGGGTACTTCTGGAGGAGATTTATCTAAATGTTTTCATTCGGTGCATGGGATACTTAATCTTCACTTTGAAAAATTTATCCGGTCTTTCCAACGGAGCATAAACCGTATCGAAGTTGCACACAATACTCCATTATTTAAAAAACTTCGCGGTCTTGTGTCTCTATCTGCTTTGGATCATATTGTCAAAGAGTTTTCAAAAACTACATCCGGAGTTGGTTATGATAAAGGTCGTTGTGGTTGCGTTCTTCGAAAGACACATCTTCTTCCATGTGCTTGCGAGCTCGGTGTCTTGCATTATTCCGGTTCTTCTATTCCATTGGACGTTGTAAACGACCATTGGAAACAGTTGGATTTGGATTCTATTGATGATAAATTTTCCCAAGAGCAAACTGATGCATGTGATATTTCATATCAAATGGAAATGATTTGGGCAAGGTTTAATCGAATGAATGAGGAAGAAAAATTTGTCTTCAAGAAGCAACTAAATGAGCTTGCTTTTCCTACTACTTCTTCTATGGTTCCACCACCATTCAAAGTTAAAACTAAAGGTGCACCAATGAAGAAAAAGAAGAAATTATTTGATGTAAAGAGGGATCCTTCCGGTTGGGAACATGTTGATGAAAAGTTCAAGATGACACAACAATCCAGGACTTCCAAAAAATCTTCTAAGTCGACAAAAGGGCCTTCTCCTAATGTCTCAAAACAGTCTCCAAAATTGAAACTATCTCAGAGTTCTTATAGGAAATTAACACAGCAGGGGGAGACAAAACTTCATTTACCGTGGGTTCCTCAACACCTACACTCTTATGTTCAGAATATTATTGATGTTGAGCCCGATGGTAATTGTGGGTTTAGGGCATTTGCTATTGGTCAAGGTCTTTGTGAGGATAGTTGGCCTTTAATTTGGCAAGAATTAATTCAAGAAACAAAAGACAGAGACCAACTCTATACTGACATATTTGGGGAGCACAGACTAGCGGAGCTTAGAGAAGCATCATCCATTGAAGACTACGGTGTTCAGCCTCCGGCAAAGTGGTTGAGTTTGCCTGAGATGGGGTACTTTATAGCAACCAGGTATAATGTGGCCCTAGTTCAGTTATCTTTGAGGATGAATTTTACTTATCTACCTTTGAGAGGTGCTTATTCTTCTTCTAAGGCTCGTAGTATCATATATATTCTGCACGTGAGGGGTAACCATTGGGTGCATGTTTCTATTTCTCCTGCTTGTCCTTTGCCTCCAATTGCTCATTTATGGAAGCATAATGTATCCCCCAGAGGCCCTTACATGGTTGGATCAGTATACAGGCCGCTTCGCCTTATGGCATTCCCTTGCTCCAGTCTTGCCCCCACCCACTGATGCGCCCACCGTGGTAAATTTATCGGATGATTCTGATGGTTGACTGACTACCTGACATATTTCTTGTATTTATTTTTGTACCACGTTTTTTGTAATTATTTAGGCTTAAATATCTATTCTGCCCCTGCAAATATCACCATAATCCAGTTATACCCCTGTAAAAATAAAAACTTTAAAATTACCCTTGCAAATGTAAATCGCTTACGGTTATGCCCCTCGGTCAGCTTCCCATCCAAAAAATAATTTAAATAAGGTTTAAATATATGTTCTGCCCCTGCAAATATCACCATAATCCAGTTATGCCCCTATTATGCTGATATTTGCAGGGGCATAACTGGATTATAGTGATATTTGCAGGGGCATAACTGGATTATGGTGATATTTGCAGGGGTAAAACATATATTTAAACCTTATTTAAATTATTTTTTTGGATGAGAAACTGACCGAGGGGCATAACCGTAAGCGATTTATATTTGCAAGGGTAATATTAAAGTTTTTATTTTTACAGGGGTATAACTGGATTATGGTGATATTTGCAGGGGCAAAACATATATTTAAGCCAATTATTTATCCATATTTTTGTGTGTATATATATTATATCAGTTTTAAATTTTTTTAGCATTATTTTGTAAATCGTATTTACCTTAATACAGGGTAAATACGATTTGTTAAGTTAACAAATCGTATGTACCCCCACGAACAGGTACATACGATTTGTTAACTATACAAATCGTATCTACCTGAAGTCAAGGTACATACGTTTTGTATAATTAACAAATCGTATATACCTACTAATGAGATACATACGATTTGAGTTTTATTCTCACATCGTATTTATCTATATACGCTTCCTTTTTTTTCAAAATCGTATTTACCTCTTATACAGGTAAATACGATTAAGTAAAATTTCAGAGGGGTATTTTAGGATTTTCAATTTTTGTGGGGGTATTGAGGGAAAAGGTGGGGGTACAAAAAAAAATCCCTAAGGTTAAATTCCAAAGAGTGGGCCTTATCCATAAAAGCCACAAAACTTAGCCCAATGCACTTGGGTCCATGAAATAGAACAAGGGTGTTGGCCCTTCATGGGTCTTAATGGGGTACTCTTTTTCCCTTCATGGGTCTTTTTCCCATTGGGTTTTGGCCCTTTGAGGTTTTAATGAGGCCCTAGGTGTAAGGGGTTGGTGCACCCCTTGTGCGCCCCTTAATACAAATTGCTTATCTAAAAAAAAAGGGTGTTGCTTAGAAAAAAGTTCAAAGCATTTTATTAAACAATAAGGCTAATTTTAACACTTCTACAATGAAAATAGATTTTCTAAAATATTGATATTTATTGAAATAATTATTTATAACACAAAATAATCAGAATAATAAATAATTAGAAGAAATTTAAATGCAACTAGTAATATATCATACATTAATTTAGAAACTGAATGTACACTAAAATATCACTATGACACATATACATGTAAAATTATCGTCTTTATCTTATCACTACCCCAATTTCTACATCCTATTATTTTTCGATAATTTCTACCTCTGAGTTGGTAGGCATTTATTTATTTATTTATTTTCAAAATTAACCCTTTGCATTTCTTTATTAATTATTGATCACTACCTTGAAAGAGTTATAATGTTTAACATGGAACTGAACGTGCTAGAACAATACAATCAGAACAACACAAATAAGTGGCAACTTTTCATTCTTTCCCCTCCCAGAACTCAACTTCCCTAAACAAAAGTGGCAAAATATAGACTAAATTTAATAAGAATTGAACGTTTTAGCTAAAAATTCATAATAAAGACCCCTTAGAACAATACATAATTGGGGTCTATAGCTGGTCTAGCGTAGTGATTGCCGATTGGAGAAATTAAAGAATGGAGAGGGTAGAGGGAAGAGTGAAGCAAAAGAAAAATATATTCAATGTAAATATATGTTGCATCATTAGATTCCATAGAACCCGTGGTCATGGGTTCTATGGACCCGAGTCTAGAGTGGTCAGACTATTTAACCAAATAAAATTTTATAATATAATAAATAAAAGTAAAGACATAATTGTTCAAATCATAAAGCTAGTCAAAAAATCACATACATATTTATAAATTATAATTGTCCCCTACGCTACTTCATGTTTTGAAATCGTTGAATGATCAACTCAATGTCAACCTTCATGAACATTTCTTTCTCAATATAAGTAACTAGATCATTCATCCATTCATCACCCATTTGATTACGCAACCTAGTCTTCACAATCTTCATAGCACGAAAGGCTCTTTCAACGGTTGTTGTGGCTAATGTGGAATGTGTTTTTTTGACAATACAACTAATGTAAGTTGTAGTTGATGAGCAAAACAATGCACATAAAATGAGACCATTAAGATCAAACTTTTGAGACCATTAAGTTCTCCTCGCATGTTGCTAGCACCATCGTAACCTTGTCCACGAATTCTTGATGTAGTAAGCCCATGCTTACAAAGCAATTCTTCTACTGCCATTCTCAGTGGAAGCAGTGATGCATGTTGTGTTTGTGAGAGTGATAGTTTTTGGAGTATTGGTGCAAATAGCAGAGACTAGGTTGGGGAGGATATGCAAAATAAAAAATATAGGGTCAAAAAAATTATAATAGGAGTATTGGTGAGTTTTTTAAAAGAGGAGGGTGTGCAGCTGCACAACCTGAGCCCTATTTAAATCCACCAGTGCCCGTGGCGGATCCAAAAAAATTCTTCAGTAAGGGCAAGAAAATAATTTATTTATGATATTTCACAAAAAAAAAAAAATCAAAGTTTTCGGAAAAAACACGATCACATATGTGACGAAAAAATTCTAAAAATATATCTAAGCTTTACACTTATCTTTGCATTTTATATTATTTTTTTGTTATAAAGGCTAAAAGGGAAAACAAAAGAGAGGCCTAAAGTCTAACAAACTCAACGCCTAAGATGTGTTGCCCTTGAGTAACTCTACCAAGCCTGTAGGAGGAGAATCCAAAAATAATCTGATGTGGTTTGAGTGTGGCGTAGACTGAGCCATATGCCTGTATCGATCGACCTGACTTATTTCCATCCTTACTCTCAATAATGGTCAACCATAAACCACCCATACGCAGTTCACCTAAACAGATTGCGCATTGCAAACATACATGCACACATGTATTAGTCAACTATGCGATGCAAATTGGAAAGAAACAACCGGCATTCCAAAAAACCAAGCAGCCAAGTAGTAATAAACACACCAAAATAAGGATTTAACGAGTGGGGTGGCAAATGAACCCACGTGAGGAGATACATTGCACAAAGCCAAAACAGATAATGACATATCATATGGGATTACACCAACTTGCAAATATTCTCTCCCTTTTTGCACATCCATGCATTTTTGCAATTACAATCCATCATCATTATGTGATCCTCTTTGTCTCTGACTCTCCAGCTTTGATTTCAATCAAAGCGATTCATATAAGTAAACGGCCATTTTAGTGTCATATAATTTTTTTAGGAGAAATTAGTCCCTCACAATTTTTTAAGGCTTAAATATCATTTTGGTTCCTACAATTACAACGAAAATCTATTTTGATCTCTGCAATTTTTTTTAAAAAAATGCCCCTGCAAAATGTTTTTGATTCATTTTGGTCTCTAATGCAATTTGTAAGTTGATGTCACTTTTTTAATTTAAGTGGCAATGATGACATATGGATCTCTAGTACATATGGACTGCCACATCATTAAATGAAAGTTGAAATCCCTATTATATTCTTTTTCCTTAGGGTGAGAGAGATGAAATGAGGAAGAGGGAAAATGGGTATAATAGGGATTTCAGCTTTCATTTAACAATGTGGAAGTCCCCATGTACTAGGGATCCATATATGTCACCATTCACCTAAGTTAAAAAAGTGACTTATCAGCTTAAAAATGATAAAATAGACAAAATGAATAAAAAAAACATTTTGCGAGGATCTTTTTAAAAAGTAATATTTTTTGCTAGGTCCAAAATGGATTTTCGCTGTAATTACAAGGACCAAAATAATGTTTACTAATTTAAGTCATTTTTTAAATAGGGATAAGTGAGAGACTAATTTGTGCAAAATTGGAGATGGACTAATTTATCTCGTAAAAAAATTATGAGGAACCAAAATCACCCATATACTTTATTAATATATTATAACAAAAGTCACAAGACCATTTCCATTTTGACACAAACTTACCAAATGCAATGAACTAGGACACCCCCAATGTTGGTTTTGAAGGTAGCAATCTCATCTTCATTGTTCTGATCACTTTCACTCCCCCATTCCCATATTGATACTTGGTTTCTATCTTTTGGGTTGGCATTCTCATTTTCCAACCCAAAGCAACCTTGGATTTTGTGAGCATCTTTGAATATAATCCCAATCTTTTGGATATTTCAACTCCTTGGGCTTAATTAAAAATGAGAAGTATGGGAGATTGTGTGTTTTTGTAGGAGTTGAGAATACAAAGTAGTTGTTTAACTTATCTAATTTTAGGCAAAAATATATTTTTGGTTTCTTAACTTATTTTGATTTTTATTTAGTCTCTTAGCTTTTTTTTAGGTTTCAATTGGTCTCTTATCTTATTTTTTAGATAATATATATATATTAAGAAGATTAATATTTATAGCTTATAATTCCAAAAATGTAAAATAGAAAATAAATAATAAACAAGCTCTAAAATTGAAAAATACATAAAGCTTTGTAAAATATATATGTTCTTTTTGGTCTGATAATATATTTTATTTATTAAACATTAATATGATTTTTTTTGGTATTCATCCATAATAAAAAGAAATAAAGGTTAATTTTCTATTTTTTGAAATGAATAAAAAAATGTTAAAATGAAAATTAAGTTGATGAGATTCTATCAAAAATTAAATAAAGGAAAAACAACAACTCAACAAGGATTAAAAAAAGTTGAAATGAGAAAATTATCAACATAAGTAAAACATTTTCATCAAAAAAAACATTGTCAATGTGTTTTGTGGTGAAACTACAATGGAAATCACACTGCAAACTTTTTTAAACTTACCTAAAGTATGACGATTCTTATGATTTTGATAATGAAATTCTACTTGAAGAACTGTAACTTATTAGAGAGGTTTTAACAAGTGAATCAACTTCAAGTTATATGATATTGAATTCTTTGAAGACATTTAATTAATTTTCCTAATGCATCCATGACATATCATGTTATTGAAAAGAACTTTTTTTAAATTAAAATTTTTAAAATCTTGTTTACGACTACTATGACGTCACAAAATAGATTAAATAATCTCACTTTGATTTCTCACTAAAATAATTTTTTAAATCAAGGAAACTAAAATGGCGCATCAGTAAAGTGCTTATTGATAAACTTTGCATTGCGAGTTTGATTCTCACGTGTTTTACTTTTAACCCGTCAAAAAAAATTAAAGAACGTTGATTATGAATGCATTAGCAATGACGGATTCAGGTACCAGGAACACCCAAACATCAGTGGCCTAGTGGTAATATACCTCAAACTTTGCACAAACATTAGTGGCTTAGGGATAATACACTCCAAACTTTGCACAAAAGGGGTTGTGTTCGAATCCACGGGAACACCGTTAGTGGTAATACACCCAAAATTGCACAAGAGGAACATTCTATTTTTTAATCCTGGATCCGCCACTGTGCATTAGTAATGATCAGGGGCGGATCTACCCCGATCTTAGGATCGTCAATCACACACCCTGAAAAAATATTATTAGTACCGATACTCCTATTAAAAATTAATAGTAGCATCAATATCCTAGTAAAAATATATTTTGAACACCCTAAAAATATTTATTTGTGCCGAACTCTTAGTTTTGCATCAATCTAATACACCGTACTCACACAATTACTTACAATCTTGCACATTTCTAATTTTCTTTCTTCCAACGTTTTCTCACTCTTGAGCATGTTTTTCTTTCTTCTCTTCCTCCTTTATTATAATTATAGCGATGCGGATTTTTTTAAAAAATTGCACACCCTAGCTCAGGGTCCTAGATAGGCCACTGGTAATGATATTATATATAACAAAATATGTAATAATAATGATATTAAGATAATTACAAGAACGCGGTTTTATTTGTGCTTGACTTCTTCTTTCCTTTTGAAGATGGTGTAAAAAAAGATTTAATTTATATATAACGGCGTTGTAAAAGATTTTTTACGACGTCAACAAATCACAAAACGACATATCTTAAAAAATATTTGACTTTACTCCAACTACCTTAAAAGTCATACATACCACGATATTTTATTAGTTGGTGGTTTAAAAAAAAAATCAACAACAATGTATACCAATTAAACCCTGTAAAAATTTCTCGTTCGATTTTCCTTTTTCATGAAAATAAATTTACACATCTTGTTTCGGCTAAATGTCATAACTAACTAGTCACGCGCTCACAGATTATCAGCCTGCAGAAAACTATGGATTCAATAAAATGGTTGTAATTTAGATTCAATGTATGCTGGGATTAAAAACAAAGTCCACGTACTATCGTTACTGTGGAAATTTTAATAGTATGGTTCAATGCTTTTACCTAGATATTTAATAGATATTGGTGTGTACCTTCTTACAAATTTGTCTAACAAGAAAGGGTGAATTATTTGTCTAAATGCAATTGCTGTCGTACTACTTTTGTGCTGCGTAACTGCATATGTTTAATATGTTTTCTATGCTTGTTTTAGGTGCCTTTAATGTTTTCACATTTTACATTCATCTCTTTGAAAATACCGTGTGTTTGGTTTGAGTTTCTCGCGAAAAAAAATGATTTTAATTAAACTAAAATTATTTAAGCCCTTATTAAAATAGTAAAAACTTTGTTATGCTAGATAGTAAATTTTTAATCAAAAAGATTAAATATAAAACAAAAAAATGTAAATCAAAAATTTGAAGATTCTAATAAGGACTTAAATGCACTTTTGGTCTCTTATTGTATCAAATCCGTAATTTTAGTCCCCCTATTTTATTTTTCACAATTTGATCCAACAATTTTATCAAATTCGCAATTTTGGTCTCCTTATTTCATTTGTAACAATTTTGACCCCAAATCTTATCAAATCCGCAATTTTAGTTCTCGATTCAATAAAGTAGTGGTGTGGTTGACACATGTTATGCTACGACATTCAATGATTACACCAACACGGAACGCATCTAGCACGTAAGCATTCTCGTCAAAAATTAGATTGCAATTTAACATGGTGACTAAAATTGCGGACTTGATAAATTTGGGGGACCAAAATTGCGACAAATAAAATAGGCGAACAAAAATTGCGAATTTGATAAAATTGGGAGATCAAAATTGCAAAAAATATAATAGGGAGACCAAAAATGCGGATTGATAAAATATGAGACCAAAACTGCTATTAAGCCTTCAAATATGTTCACACTATCAATTTCAGACTTGTTCGCCTAGTTCCTTGACACTTCTTCCCTATTCTAAGAACATTTGGTTTTTAGGGTTAAAATTGATCGCACTGTGACCAATTTTCATTGCAACAGATCGACCTGATAGGATTTTCACAAACTTGACAAAACTTTGATTCCTTTTCCATCTTAAATATAGTTATTTAAATTCATGTCAAATTATTAAATTAACATGTTTGTTCAATATTTTAGTTTATGTTGATATTTTTTTTTGATAAGTGTTAGTTTGTGTTGATATAATTTTTGAAGAGATCGAATCCCTTATTTTTTTGAATATTCTATTTTCTATTGAAAAATTATGTCATAATTTTAAAACTTTTTAATGTTCGATTAACAATTACGAACATTTGACTTTAAAAATATTGACACAATACAAGACTTATGTACTCTAATTTTTTAGATAGGAAAAATTACATTTTTTGTCATTTATCTTTGATCAAAGTTTCAGTTTGGTTCTTTGCATTTTTTCTCCACTCTAAACCTTAAGGTGTCACATATATGGGTTTCATCTCTTATATATTAGTTATATAGTTCATTCATACTTCATGACCGATGTCGAACTAACCACTAACACTTGAATTTCCAACAAAGAACAACTAACAGACGTGAAAAAATGGTTAGTGCACACAAAGAAAACAAGTAGAATGTGTATATTAACCTAAGTCCCACATTGGAAATAGATAAACGTGAAAATAATTTATATACAAAGACACTTCTCATCTTACAAATTGGTTTTGTAAGGTTGAGTTAGACCTAAATTTTAAGATAGTATAGAACCTATTAATTAGGTCACCTACAAATCTACGCAGCAAACCCAATAATGTTAGGTATGAGGGGTGTATTGAGAGAAATCAATATCCTACCTTGAAAATAGGCTTAAATATATATTTGATCCCTGCAAATACATCTGTTTTTAAAATTAGTCCTTGCAATTTTATTATTATTATTAAATAGGTCCCTGCAAAATTACATAGTTTTAAAAATACCCTTCCGTTAGAAAAACGTTACAAAAACAATGACATGTCATACGGAGTCACGCGTTGGCAATTACACATCAGACCTTATTTTTCCAATTAAATTTCTAATATCTGATGTGTATATAATTTAACCGCAAATTTCCCATCTTCCCCAAATTGACGTTAAAACCCAGAAACTTTCACTTCCACCATTGTTAAAACCAGAAACTTCCATGGCTTCCTCCCAATCTCCTCAATCAAAGTTATTTTTTAATGTGTTGTTTTCTCTTTCTCTCTTCCTCTTCTTCCTTTTCCTCTCCCACTCCTCCACCACCCACCATCACCAGCGCTTCATATAACGAAATCTGATGAAAGTGAAGCTCCACCATTTATGGAACACAGGTCCTCAAAGCTCCACCAACACCAGCGCTTCTATATAATATCTGATGCTTGCTTATGGTTGTTTCATCTTTCAATTTTTTATGTCCCAGGAAGGTAGTTCAGTTGGCGAGCTAAGGGACATGAAGGAGTTATAAGAAGGAGGTCCAGAGTTCAATCCCCGGAAACCAAGATTGCCCCACCCCACTAACATTTGCTTATCAAAAAAAATCTTTCAAATTTTTATTAATCAATTGTTTTTTAAAAATTTCCAAAGTAAAAACACCCTTTTGTTAATATTTCTTCCTAGCCATAAATCCCAAGATCCACAAGATTTGGAAGAAGACCATGAAGCATTATCCAGTAATCAAGATCCACAAGATTTGGAAGAAGACGTTGATGGTAGTGTTAATGGAGATGACAAAGCTTCAAATCAAAGCCCTTTCATCAAAGGGGGCGAGAGAGTTTTGTTCTGTTCTGGATATCAAGCTATATGTTCTATTGCATGAAGGGAAGGGGGCGCTGATTGCAGGGAAGCCGTTGGTGATGGTGGGTGGCGGAGGAGTGGGTGGGGAAGAAGAAGATTACGGATTAGGGTTTAATTAAAATTAAAACTAAAATACACATAACCAAAAATAAATATAAAAGAAAAACAATATCTGATGTGTCCAAGCCAACATGTAACTCTGTTAGTCACATCAGCAGATGGCTAACAGAAGGACATATTTAAAACAAAAATATTTTGCAGGGGCCTATTTAATAAATAAAAAATTTGCAGGGACTAATTTAAAAAATAGGTGTATTTGCAGGGACCAAAAACATATTTAAGCCTTGAAAATAAATAAAGTCTAAAATATTTTATATACAACAGGAGCCGATTTTTGTAAAGTTTGGTTAGGCTCAATTCTAAGAGTTCATAATGATGACAAAACTTAAAACGTACATGATATGAAGTTATTCACTTCAAATAGAAGCTAGGAATAAAGCCTTATCAAAACTTTTTGATGTTGAAAAATATCAATAAGGAAAAAGAGAACTTCCCCTTGGTTTTATTAAAAGAAGAGAAAAAAGAAATCTCTTCTATATATGTGGCTTGTCATGCCACTTCAAATTGGCGCCAAGCCTTTCTTTTTTTTCCTTCTTTTCCTTTTTTCCATTTTTTCTCTTTTTCCATTTTTTTTCTTCTTTTATATTTTAACATTTTACTTTTTTCTTCATTTTTTTCCTTCTTCTATTTTGGTTTCAGTTTTTTTTTGTTTTGTTTTGTCTACTATTATATTTTAAAATTTTGTATTTTTTTTTCTTTTTTATATTTTAAGGGGTATTTTACAGTCTCGGAAAATTTTAGATGTTTAAATATGCAAAAAAAATTCTTCAATAATCCATTTTGTGAAAAAAAGATTTAATTTCATTACAAAATATGTAACGAGATGCTAAACAGTGTGTTTTGGTGTACTTGGGCAATAAAATTATTTTGTACAAAAATGTGTAAAATGAAATGTTAAGCAGTATGTTTTGGGGTACTTTAGGATTCATAAAAAAAATTAACTCTTCAAATACCAAAAATTTCTTCGAAAGTAAACGGATTGGTAAAAAATAAGAATAAGTTTGTGACAAAATACGTAAAGTGAGATGCTAAACAGCAAGCTTTGGTGTACTTATGGTGAAAAAAAATATTTTGTACCAAAATACGTGTGAAATGTTAAGCAGTATGTTTTGCGGTACTTTAGAATTCATAAAAAAAAAAATTAATTCTTCAAATACCAGAAGTTTCTTCGTAAGTAAACTGTTTGGTTAAAAATAATAATAAGTTTGTGACAAAATACGTAAAGTGAGATGCTAAACAGTGTGCTTTAGTGTACTTGATTGTGAAAAAAAATCATTTTGTACCAAAATGCTTAAAGTGAAATGTTAAATAGTATGTTTTGGGGTACTTTAGGATTCATAAAAACTTTTTAACTCTTCAAATACCAGAAGTATCTTCGTAAATAACCGGTTTGGTAAAAAATAATAATAAATTTGTGATAAAATACGTAAAGTGTGATGCTGACGATGTATTTTGGGATACTACAGGGTCCCAAAACTTTTTTAGATGTTCAAATACACGAAGTTCGTTCCTCAATAACATGTTTGATAAAAAAGCAAAAAAACAATCGTGACAAAATAGGTTCCGGAAAAATTTTTACATGTTCAAATTGGTGTTTTCTTCTTTATTTTGATAATTTCGCACCAACGAGTATTAGAAGCATACTTAAATTGGTGTTTAGTTTTAAATCAGACTCTTTATGATACCTACATACATGTTTCACTTTCTATTTGTGTTGTCTTATTTTCTTTTTCATTATGGGTTAAGTTTTTATATTTCTGATAAATATAGATAACATTATTAAAACTTTTTATATTTTTTCTTCTTATTATTTATGAATTTTCAATTCCAATGTCTTTGTTAAAGTTTATTTTTAATTTTATAATATTGTTATTTAATTTATATTTAAAAGTTAACTTTTTTCCATGGGAACTTCGGTCTCATTTACAATAGAACTTCCCAACATTTTCTTACAATTTTGTATAGGTGTTTTTATTTTAATGGTGATTTTTATTTAACCTTGCATGATGTATTGATGTACTTCCTCCGGACTTGATTATAAGCAAAAACAATTACCTTTACACATATTAAGAATAGTAGTTTTATGCATTTAATTTTCTTGGATTCATGGAAAAAATAAATACATTTACTAAACTATTTCTAATTAATAGTCATCGTCTCACAATATTAATGAGTTTTTTTGGTAAAAAAAGGAGTTGATTTAATACATTTACATCCATCGATACTAGCTCACCCCGTGCATCGCACGGGAGTGATACACATATATTTCAACCAACTATGTATAAGCTACTACCTAACATTACTTTCAACTTTCTATAGGTGATTCTATTTTATTGGTGGTTTTCATCTAACTCTGCACGATACCCACGTGTTTCACTTTCTATTTGTGTTGTCTTCTTTATTTTTGTCATTTCGCATCAAACGGTATTAAAAACATATTTTAACTGGTGTTTAAATTTTTATCTTATTTCAACGGGAACTTCAGCCACATTTATAATACAACCTCCACCATCTTCTTTCAACTTTGTATAACTGCTCCTATTTTATCATGAGTTTTCACACAACCATGCATGATACCCACGTGTTTTAGTTTTTAATTGTGTTGTCTTCTTTTCTTTCTTATCATGGGCTAAGTTTTATATTTACATTTGATAAATATGGATTATGTTATTAAAAGTTTTAGACATTTTCTTTCCATTATCTATGGATGTTTAATTTCAACGTTTTTTGTCAATATTCTTTTTAAATTTTATAATCTTCTTATTTAATTTATAGCTATAATTTAATTTCAATCCACAATTATTTGACTATATATTTTACAAACCAACATCATTGGTCCACTGGCATAAGCTACCCTGGGACACGGGGTCGACTTAGTGCTCCCGTGTTTGATTCCTGCAGTGGACAGAAAACTGTTGTATTGAATGATTGGTTTATTAAAGAGGGTTTCCCCTTCCGGTTTTACCTTAGTTTTGCTAACTAAAATTTAGTCTACCCCGTGCGTAGCACGGGTCAGGCGGCTAGTAAGACATAAGAGAGGCCAATGGGGACTAGGCTAATACCATGGGCAAGAAAAAGAAAATAAAGTCAAACAATAATAGGGAACCCTTACTTAAAATCCCCCAAAACAATTTATCCTAAAGACAAATTATAAGACTATTTAAATGACTAAATTACAATAATTAGGTCAAAAGAAGACAGAGACAGAGTTTGTCTTTGAGTGAGTGTTATATCCAACGACCAATTTCTTTTTTTGCCTCAGTTTCTTCTTTTGGGTCTTGGGCACAACAGGTTCACTCTTATCATGCCGTGCAATAGTTCCTTAAGTATTGGTAGTCGTAGGATCATCGACATCGTCTAACACATCAATCCAAAACTTTCCTAATATTCTCATGCCAGATGCTACCACTGAGTTAGACGTAACATCAGACTCAAAGACATTTAGCAAACCTAGCCTGGTGGTGGGAAGCTGAGTGGAGGATGAGTAAATAGTAATGCTCCAACAACGACTAACAATATTCATATCATTGAATATGTAGGCGTTAGAGTGAACAATATGTGTTTCAATATTACAACTATTAAGAGTATCAAAGATTTGAGAAAACTGAACAACATTGTCTAGTGCTCTTGCCTGTGTACCAGTGGTGGAAACATTAGCTAACTTCTCAATGGATTTCATAGATTTTTCTTGCATCTGCATTACCGCTTATGAATGGTTACCCTCATCTGAAGCGAAAGAGTCCAAAATGAATTAGACGGAGTCCGGTTCTTCATTGGATTGGATGACCACTTATCTAATCTCTATGAATGAAGGTTCCCTTTGCTGCCTATTTAAGTATAAATGTTGTTGTCTCTTCATAAGTGAATTAAATATATTTTACATTTATTGTAAAAAAAAGTTAAATGATACAAATTTTTTGTAAATTAAATATATTTATTTCAATTAGATGATAATTATCTCTCAAACCAATTGATAATATAGATTAATCTCCAAGGATATCATCAATCAGAAAGGTTGAAGTGTGGTATGAAGTGAATTTCAACAAATTAACTTTGAAATAACTTATATAAATATTCATTAGATAAGTTGAAACTCCCAAGTACCAATTTTTTATTAATCCATGATAGTCGAATTCATTCAATGGTCCGGGCTAAAAGCCACCTAATAATTAAAATATAGCATGTTGTAGTTCATTGAGCTGAGTTTTCTGTCGGTTTTATTAGTTGTGGAGTTTAGATGATCTTTATTGGGTAATAGTGTCCTGTTTTTTATGTCTCATATCTATTTTCAGTAGATATGTGTTAGCCTGTAATTTCGACAGACTAAATTAAATGCAGTCAACGAGGTTTGATTTATTTTTAAAGTTTGACCTTGTATTTCAAGAGACAAGTATCAATTTCGACACTGAAATGAATTAAGCTATCAAGTTACATCAAGTAGATTTCGACCTCAGATTTGGCTAAGTCGAAGAATCTGAAGACAGATATTTCGACAAGAAGGAGTTGGAGGCTGATGTCGAAGTAGGATCAAGTAACGGTTACCAAGAGCACGTAGCAGTTACATTTTTTAAACTTTGTACAGTTATTTTCTATTTGTATAAATAGTAGTTTCTCATAGGAAAAACGGGTCACAATCTCTCATACCAAGTTCCCACACTCAAAGTACCGACACACACTGAGAAACGAGTACAAGGAACGCATGTATGATCTTGTGCACCACCCCTTTAAATTAATGCAATTTTAATTTTCCTTTTCTTTACGTTTCATGCAAATTTTCTCTTTGTTTTATCCTCCCTCATTTGGAGTAATTCGACGGTTTCGCGGAGAAATCGATGGTTATCTTCTTCTTTTTACTTTTAAACGCGCAATTCTGGAAAAACTTTAAACACAAACGGTCTTAGGATTTACTAGTTGATCCTGCAAGCAGAAGCAATTTCAAACTAGCGGTGTTTACCAAAATCCAAGGTAAACAAATTGGCACGCCCAGTGGGACGTTTGTGCTAATTTTAAAAGTTTTTCGTTAAATTCTTAAACTTTGTGTTTGTCTGTACATGCAATTAAGGAGTGGTAAACATCTTCCAGAGATGGCACACTCTAGTACAAGTAATGCTTCTGCATCAAATGCACAAAGTACACAAGAACAAGCGTCAGTTAGTGACGTTAACGCTGCAAATGTCGCAGGCATAACCGTCGCTATGCCTTCTTCGACAACAATGGGAGTAACCGCTATAACTTCTCCCATAATTACTCCTGTGTCAATGATGACCACTGCAGCATTAACAAATGTTAATACAATGGCTTCTGTGCCATCAATAGTAGGACCAACGAGTCCTTTGATGGCAAATCCAATGATTGGAAATATGCCATTTACTATGAGTGGAAGGGCTTTACCGTATGGCATGCCAACAGCATTGATGGCAGGCCTTCAGACAAATTCGTCTACATTTGCAGAAAATGCAAGTACAGGGTATTCTCCTATTCATAGTTCGACGGAGGGCATCCATAGTCGAAATGCCCAAACTAATTTGACTACAACATCTTTGTTGGCGTTAAGACAACAAATAGATGATGCCAATCATGATATGGTTAACATGTTAACCCAACAAATTGGTACAGTATTCAACCCTTTGATACGTGATACCAATAACAGTTACCAAGCATTGCCAACTCAAATGTGTCGAATTGCAGATTTCTTTGGCACTCCAAGAATGCAGAATCAGCCAATACCCCAAGTACAACCTTTGAGGCCTGTAAAAATCCCCTTAGAAAGGCCTAACATTGAATTGCCTACAAATCAGGCACAAGCACAAGTTGTCGAACAACCCTTGCAGGGGATGGTTGAAAACGAGCCTGATATAGTGTTAGTAAATAGAAATCAAAATGCTGATGAAGTAGTCAGGCAAGTGCAACAAAACAATTTTGGAGCGCAGAACAATATAGCTAATCTTGTCGAAACAATTTTAGCCCAGAATGAGAATTTAAGAATGAAATTTTTCCCTAATTCTCTAACAAAAAATGCTTTTACTTGGTTTACTACACTACCCCCTCACTCTATGTTTAATTGGAACCAGTTAGAAAAAGCTTTTCACGAGCAATTCTATATAGGACACTCCAAAATTAGTCTCAAAGAATTGGCTAGTGTTCGACGTAAAACGGCAGAGACTGTTGATGACTATCTCAACAGATTTAGACTTCTCAAAGCAAGGTGCTTTACCCAAGTGCCTGAACATGAGTTAGTCGAAATGGCTGCTGGTGGTCTAGATTATTCTATTTGGAAAAAACTAGACACTCAGCATTTAAGAGATATGGCCCAATTGGCCGATAGAGTAAGGCAAGTCGAAAGGCTAAAAGCTGAGAAATCTAGAACTAGTAGGTTTCATAACAATAAAAAAGACAAAATTGCCTATGTCGAAATTCAAAATGAGGAACAAGAGTACGAAATCTCTTACGAGGAAATCGAAGAGGAGGTCAATGTTGCCGAATTAAAGCCAGGACCTCCATATACTTGTAAATTGCTAAAACCTTCAAATGGTAAAAATCCTGTCGAACCTAAAAACGACAAATTCGTTGCAAAAACTTATACATTTGATGTTTCTAAATGTGACGAAATATTTGACTTGTTAGTTAAGGACGATCAAATTCTGGTTCTTAAAGGGCTAAAAACACCACCATTAGAACAAAGACAGAAAAGAGGTTTTTGCAAATACCATAATTTTTTGGGTCATAATACCTCTCATTGTGTTCTTTTCAGGGATTTGGTGCAGAAAGCGAATGAAGGAAGGCTCAAATTTGGTGAAAAACCAAAAGCGCCAATGAAGATTGATGCTGATCCCTTGCCTGAAGTCGAGGCATTATACACTGAAATTAGCATCAATATGGTCGAAGCTTCTGGAACTGGGCCTAGTAAGGCTCACATTAGAGAACTTCACTAATTTCAGAGATGGATGTCGAAATGGCTGCAGAAAGCCAAGGAAACGACAAGGCCAAACCCGTCTACCCAAAAGCTGAAGAGGATTTGGTGGATTTCCTCAATCGCTGCCAGATAAGTAATTCAGAGGTGATGCTGTGCCTAAGGTGCAGTGCTGTTTTCGACAAGAAAGCTGCTAAAGAACTTGAAGAGTTCAAGCCTCAAATGAAGCGCAAGGGTAAGTGGGTGGATAAAAGGCCCAAGTTTGATTTTGCTGATAAGAGAATTCCCTATGGAGGAAAAGGAAAGTTAAGCACTTACGTGCCTCCTTCTTGTACTCTTGTCGAAAAGTGGGTACATTCTGGTGGGAAAGGTAAAGGCCTGTACCACACTGGGGGCAACGTGATTCATCGAATTAGGCCAAATATGATGGCCAAAGGAAACACAAGTGGTGCTAACCAGAATGAGGCAACTGGAAATAAGAAATATGCCTACAACAACAACTACAAGGGAAAGAATCCTATGACAAGGACTCAATGGCGAAGATTTCAACGCCAAAAGAAAGTTGATGCTGTTGCTACAGGCAAAGTAGCAATTCCCAAGAACGAGAAAGGTAAGGAAATAGTTTTACCTTCAACTGAAGTGGTTAGGAAACCAGCCACTGAAAGAATCTTCCCTTCTTTGGCTGAGATAAAGAAAGGCTTCAAAGAAGAAGATCTCAAGTTGGAAGAGGAATTGAACTCTTCTTTTGCTGATTCTGAGCATGACTTCGACGTGCTATGTGGTGTCGTTTCAATTTTACCAATTGAATATGATGTGGTGTCTGAAGTCAATGAGGTCGAAGAAGAATTCGACGAAGGTATGGCTTACAAGCCAATATGCTATTATGTGCTGAAGAATGGTTGCGTTGAAGAGCAACAAGCTGTGTTTGAAAGGCCGGATTGTGGCATGATGAATCATCTCAAGCCACTATTTATACAAGCCAAAGTCAATAATGTTGGGATCAACAAGGTCCTTGTCGATGGTGGAGCCGCTGTGAATTTAATGCCTCAACACTTGCTAAGTAAAATTGGCAAGTATGATACTGATTTAAGGCCACATAACGTGGTTCTTACCAATTATGAAGGCAAATCTGGCTACTCACTAGGGGCCATTCAGGTCGAATTGGCTGTTGGAAGCATAAAGAGGCCAACTCTGTTTATGGTAATACCTTCTAAAGCAAATTACAACTTATTGCTTGGAAGAGAGTGGATTCATGCAGTGGGGGCAATCCCTTCGACTGTACATCAGAGGTTGGTAATTTGGAGAGAAGATGAATTGGTCGAAAATATTGAAGGAGATCAAAGTTACTTCAAGGCTGAAGTAAATACAATAACCAAGCAGACCTTCGACAAACAACTAGCGAACATTTCTCCATGTTCCTCCTCTAATGCTGGATTCATTGAGCAGGATAATGTTATTTCCTCTGTCAACCTCCTCTAATGCTGGATTCATTGAGCAGGATAACGTTAAAATCGAGCATGTGCCTCGTATTGCAAATCAAGAGGCGAATGATTTGGCACAGCTAGCTTCAGGTTATAAAGTTTCGAAAGAAAACTTAACGGAGCTAATCGAAATTAAAAACAAACTAATTTCGACGAACATGTCACTAGAAACTTTGTCAAGGCAAAAACTTGAGGAGGCAGAGGCCGATTCTTTAGCCTTAAGTCCTAAGCCAAATGAAATTTTTAATGAAAATGAAACTTTTGAAGTTTTTGACAAAGAGTATTGTGACAACGTGTTCGAAGTTTTTGCCATCAACAATTTGTCAAATGATGATTGTGGAAGACAAATTGTTAATTACTTGGAGAATCCCACAGGGATGACTGATAGAAAGATCAAGTATAGAGCCTTAAGTTATGTGATTATGGGAAATGAGTTGTTTAAGAAAACCCCTGAGTGAGTTTTACTCAAATGTCTTAGCGAAAATGAGGCGTACTTGGCAATATCCAATGTTCACAGTGGAACTTGTGGGGCTCACCAAGTAGGCCATAAGATGAAATGGCTTCTTTTTCGACAAGGTGTTTATTGGCCAACCATGTTAAAAGATTGCATAGAGTTTGCCAAAGGATGCCAAGAATGTCAAAAGCATGCAGGGATACAACATGTGCCTGCAAATGAATTGCATTCTATCGTGAAACCTTGGCCATTTAGAGGATGGGCTTTGGATATAATTGGCGAAATTCAGCCAAACTCGTCGAAAGGCCATCGTTTCATATTAGTAGGGATAGATTATTTCACTAAGTGGGTGGAAGCTATTCCTTTAAATAATGTTAATCAAGAGGCAGTAATTAGTTTTATTCAAGACCATATATTGTATAGATTCGGTGTGCCTGAAACTATCACCACAGACCAAGGTTCGGTTTTTATTGGTCAGAAAATGGTCGAATTCGCTGCTGAAAGTGGTTATAAATTGTTGAGTTCGACGCCATACTACGCTCAAGCAAATGGTCAAGTTGAAGCAGCCAATAAAATTATCATTAGTTTGATTAAAAAACATATTGGGCTAAGTGCATTAGATATGCTCACAAGACAAAAAGAAAGAGTGGCTAAGGCCTATAACAAAAGAGTCAAATTGAAGACTTTCGACGTGGGAGATTTAGTTTGGAAAGTTATCTTACCTATGGATAGAAAAGATAGAGTCCTTGGTAAATGGTCCCCAAGTTGGGAAGGACCGTTCAAAATTTTACAAGTCTATTCAAACGGCGCATATGAAGTCGAAGAGATTGGCGCTGATGAAAGAATTTTGCGTATAAATGGCAAATACTTGAAAAAATATAAACCAACATTGCAAGAAGTTAAGATAACGCTGGAATAAAGATAAAGAAAGCGTAAGTACGTGGCATTCAAAAGAAATTGTGATTGCCATATGAGCATTGTCAGAATTACAAGCATAACGTGGAAGGCCATATGGTACACCAATATAGGAATAACGCCAACAACATTTAACAGTGATGACGTCAGGTAGGTGAGATATTCCGATCAAGTGTAAAACCTATTTTGACATTGAGTTCAAAAATGCTCTTTTTCTGCCATTCACATAACTCTTGTCGAAAAAGACATTTTTGAAGGGGGCAATTTGTTAGCCTGTAATTTCGACAGGCTAAATTAAATGCAGTCAACGAGGTTTGATTTATTTTTAAAGTTTGACCTTGTATTTCAAGAGACAAGTATCAATATCGACACTGAAATGAATTAAGCTATCAAGTTACATCAAGTAGATTTCGACCTCAGATTTGGCTAAGTCGGAGAATCTGAAGACAGATATTTCGACAAGAAGGAGTTGGAGGCTGATGTCGAAGTAGGATCAAGTAACGGTTACCAAGAGCACGTAGCAGTTACATTTTTTAAACTTTGTACAGTTATTTTCTATTTGTATAAATAGTAGTTTCTCATAGGAAAAACGGGTCACAATCTCTCATACCAAGTTCCTACGCTCAAAGTACCGACACACACTGAGAAACGAGTACAAGGAACGCATGTATGATCTTGTGCACCACCCCTTTAAATTAATGCAATTTTAATTTTCCTTTTCTTTACGTTTCATGCAAATTTTCTCTTTGTTTTATCCTCCCTCATTTGGAGTAATTCGACGGTTTCGCGGAGAAATCGATGGTTATCTTCTTCTTTTTACTTTTAAACGCGCAATTCTGGAAAAACTTTAAACACAAATGGTCTTAGGATTTACTAGTTGATCCTGTAAGCAGAAGCAATTTCAAACTAGCGGTGTTTACCAAAATCCAGGGTAAACAATATGATACGGCATTACTAAAAGAAGAAATTATATAATTTCTTAGTCATGGACAAAACCCCTTTTTTTATTATTAATTTGCTGGTTGTAACAATCTCTTGGGCATTAATTTTTTTTGTTTTGAAGGAAAAAAAGCCTCATGAAAGAACGTGTCAAAAATTTTGTAGACACAAGTGGCACTTCTTTTTGATCACAAGAGTCTTTCATGTCGGATTTGATTCTCAAAGAATTTCAATACTTTATTTTAATTTGCATTCTCTTTCTTTTCTCTTAAGATTTTTAGATCTCCCTTTCACTTTGGTTTTTTTATCTTTTTTTATCTCATTTTAGTCCCTTATATTTCATTAACGTTTCAGTTTGGTCTCTTTTTAGTATTTTCCGTCCATTGTTTTTAACGGATGCCACACTATAAGTTAATTGCTGACATGGGGTCCAAGTGTCAAGTATGACTTGGATGCATCACTAAATAATGTGGTATTTCTTTTTTTTTTTGAAATCAAAAAATATGTTACACATAAGCAATTGTTTAAAAAATTCAGAAAATTTATTTTAGAAACAAAAAACAAGAAACAAAAAAAATGAACTCCATCTTCATCATCTAAACCTCCATTTGAACCCTAAATCAAAAACTTCCATCTTTATCTTCTTCACCATATTCATCTTCCCCACTAACTCACCCCATTAACAAAAACAAAAAACACAAATCTGGAAATCTTCAATTGACAAAGGACTAAGCCAAACGAAACAAATTTGGATCCAAAACAAAACTCACAAATCATAAATCTTCAAGTCATTTTCGAAAATATGGAAAAACGTAACAAACCCCGCAAATCACAGGTCTAAACAAACGAATGAGTTCCCACAAACCGAAACAAAAACCCACAAATCGAAAACGAATAAGAAATGGATTAGGGGTTATGAAATTTGAATGAGTAGAAGAAACACAGACTTGTTCTGGATTGTTTTTAATGTGTTTCTGGGTTTTTGGAACCAAAATGAAACTAAAATAGGACATAGGGGCCAAATTGAAACTAAAAAAAGACATATAGGGGGCCAAATTAAAACTAAAAGAAAACATAAGGGACCAAATCAAAACAATGCTTACAAAGTTCATCTTCCTCGCTAGTCTGAATCGGTCGAACCAAAAAAGTTGTTCTGAATCGATATGTGTGTAAAAATTATACTAATAATGTCATCTTTTTTATTTTTTGTTTCCAAAATATCCTTTTCATACAAAGTATATATGATATTTTCTCATTACTGCCTCTTATATTTTGTAAAAAACTACATTGATAGATGGAAAGTATATATATATATATATATATATATATATATATATATATATATATATATAGGGTGGCTATACACACATGCTTTGTATAATGTAGATAGATGGAAATAAAAAAGAGAAGTATGATATAGAATATATAACTATATATATTCATAAAAGGAAAAAAGGATAGTTATACACACATGCTTTCTATAATGTAGATAGATGCATGGAATTAAAGAAGAGAAGTATGATATAGACTTTATAGCTATGTACCAAAAAAAAAAAGAATATATAGCTATAGTCATAAAAGAAGAAAAAAAGGGTAGCTAGCTTTGTATAATGTAGATAGATGGAATTAAAAAAGAGTGCCATTTATAAAGTTGTGAAACCCACATGGCGTTAACCAATCATAAAGTGAGTATTGAAAGAAAAGTGTCAAAGAGACTGTTGTTAGCATTTCTCATTAAAAATGTTAAAGTAGAATATGATCTATAAGACGTCACTGTAGTGTATTTCCTCCAAATTTTCAATAAGAAGTGTATATATATATATATATATATATGGACCGACACATTGGCGGATGCAGGACCTTAGATCAAGGAATGCAAAAAATCACTGTCAAAATGTCGGATTTTAAGATTGTTGAAAATTTTTCTTTTTCAAACTCAATTATTCAACGCTAAACTTTTTTGGAAATACATTCCAAATTTTGTCTCTAAGTTTACATTTATTCTCCTATTTAGTATATAAAAATAATAAATAATCAATAAAGTACGTGGCTTCATCAAATTAATTCTCAAAGTTTTATAGGTAGTCTTTATGAAAATATTGAGACAAATTTCTTAATTTTAAAAACTAATATGATAGAGTTCACAAACTATTGAAACTATTAATTATTTTATACGATTTAAGGAAGTAAAAAAATGGTGTAAGTTCAAAAATAAAATAAGAGTTTAGTATTTAACTATCAAAACTGAATGAACCTAGAGATATAGAAGCAAAACTTAAAACTTAGAGATTCAAAATAAAAATTATATAAAAATGTAAACCTAAATTTTTCCCTTTCAGAATACAGAGGAATTGATAAGAGTAGTTGAACTGAAAATAAAACACAAATCAAAGTTGATAAGAACAACTCTGAATAACATTTAAAAATGCAAGTAGAGACGTAATGTATCAAGTTGTGTATATTGGGATCTGCTGCTCTGATTCTTCATCAGATTCATAGCAGAAAAGCAGCACACAATGCACAAGATTTTCACCTCCAACTATATCAAAAATTTATAAAATAATTAATCTAATCAAACTTTATAATAATATAAAATTCACAGCCTTGGGTCCCACACCACTTGGGTCCATTAAGACTCGAAGGAGACCAAATCCAATGAACCACGCGACACAAACCACTATAAATACTAATCAAACTCCCTTACGCAGTTCTACTACTCATTTATTCTTTCTAATTTTCCAAAATCCAAACAAGGCATAAAGTCACAAACACACGCAAGAAACGGCATTTTTACGGAAATTACAATTTTGTCCCGGTGCAACCGCTTTACATACATCGCCGGTGGCGGAACATGGTCGTTAGGGAAACGACGGCGAAAAGAGAAACGAAAAGACAAAAGAGTATGGCGCGTTGTTTTAGTTTAGGATCTGTTCTAATTATGATGGCTTTAGCAGCGTCGATGGTGGTGCTTCCGTTAATGCTTCCGCCGTTACCACCACCGCCGTTGGTTCTTCTTTTCTTTCCGGTTGGGATTATGGCGGCGCTTGTGTTACTTGCGTTTTCGCCTTCTGATGCTGCTGGAAACGTCGTCGTTTACTTGTCTTAAAGAATCGGTTCTGCATTTTGAGTTTCTGGAATGTTCCGATCGGTTTCTGAATCGAGTTCTTCGTTTTTTTTTTTATTAATTTGTTTTTGTTTTTCGGATACATTTGTTCATACTTCATATGAAAAGGAAATTGTAACTTGTAAGAGGGGAAAAAATGGGAAAATAGAAAGGAAAGATTCATTGTATTGCGCGGCACATAGGAAATTGAATTTTTGTAATTGGGTTTAATATATTATTACACGTTTACTTTTTGAGAATTAAATCCTAAATTAAAATATGTTTTGACTAATTTTCCGATTTTAATATTTCAGCAACCGCCGACCGGATGCCAAAACAATATAATAATGAGAAATTTAAATTATGCTTATTAGAGAAGTTTAAATTATTGTGCTACTACTTGCAAGAATACCTATCCACTTTTTATTTCATTTTTTGAAAACTGTATTTCTCTGTCTCCTTTTTTCTCTAATTATAATTTAAGCTAAATACCACTTTTGGTCTTTTATATTTGCTCGAAATTTCACTTTAGTCCTTTATCTTTTTTTGGGTCCGTTTTGGTCTTTTATCTTTCATTTTTATTTCATTTTGGTCTCTGCCGTCAGTTTAAACTAATAAACGCTACGCTGCCAGTTAACTGCTGACGTGGCATCTTAAATTCATTAAATGACATGACAAAATTAATATTATTTAATTCTAATTGAAATACAACATCATTAAACTTTTTAATCGATAAAAACATAAAAGAAAATTTAACAAAAACTAAAACATCAATATTAAAGAACAAAAACTCTTCTTTAAGAACAAATCTAATTCCAGATCCTAATTCCAACCATCTTCTTCAAGAACAAAAACTCTTCTTCAATATTAAAAAATCTCAGATCCCATCTCTCTCTCTCTCTCTCTCTCTCTCTCTCTCTCACAGAACCACCATCTTCTTCGTCTCTCTCTCTCTCTCTCACAGAACCACCACAATCAGTTCCGACGAGTCACCGCCGCCACTCACTCACCGATCTCTCTCTCGCCACTCATCACGAGGAACCCAAACGAAAAAGAAAAAAATCTGAAACGAAAAAAAACAAAAACACAGATCTGCAAACGAATAAAAACAAAACATAGATCTGAAAACGAAAATACCCAGATCTGAAAATGAAGAAACACGAATCTGTAATCGGAAACGGGTTTCTTGCTGGGTTTTGTATCCGAATCTTGCTGCGTGAGGAGAACGAAGTTGGAGAAGGAATCTTGCTGGGTTTTGTTTCCGAATCTGGCGAGGAAGAAGAAGCCAAACAAGCCAAACTGATCTTGTTCAAGATCTGATTTTCAATTTCAATTTCCTTTCTTTTCTTAATTTCTTCCCCTTCGTTTTCTTAAGATCTGGTTTTGTTTATCCTTTCTTTTCTTAATTTCCTTTATTCTTTTACTTTTAATGTTTTTATGTTTTTTATTTAATTTGTCATTTGTTATTTCAGTTTTATTTTGTTTTAATTTAAAAACATGAAATGCTGATGTGTATTTGCCACCTCAATTAATTTTGCCATGTCATTTAATGAATTTAAGATGCCACGTCAGCAGTTAACTGCCAGCGTGGCGTTCGTTAGCTTAAACTGACGGCAGGGACCAAAAGGAAACGAAAACGAAAGATAAAGGACCAAAACGGACCAAAAAAAAGATAAAGGACCAAAGTGAAACTTCGAGCAAAGATAAAGGACCAAAAGTGGTATTTAGCCTATAATTTATAACATTATTAGTAGATATTTAGGGATAAGGGTGTTGAAGGATAAGGAAGAGCACTTGGATGGTAGTAGTCTCTTTCACCTTAACCAAAATCATGGGTTTGACTCCAGCTTTGGCCTTTGAGCATGCATCAGTGTTAAATCTTTTGCAGTTGCGCATAGAGCATACTCGATTTATTAAAAAAAAGGGTGTTGAAGGATAGGCTAGGACATATCACATTTTTTTCCAATCAATTTTATGTTACTGTTAGCCTGTAATTTCGACAGGCTTCATTGAAAATGGTCAACAAGGCTTGACTTATATTTCGACAAAGACCAAAGTATTTTGACAGAGAAAATGGTCATGTGCAGGGTAAATTCGACAAGCTTCCGGGGAAGCAAAAGCAAGAAAGAGGAAAATGGACACAAGCTTTCGACAGACAGAAAACAGAGCAGTTATGCGCTGAAGAACTAGCAGTTGGTCGAAAAGAGGGGCGGTTGCTATCATTTTTATAACTGTTTTAGGGCAGTTTCTGCTTAGTATAAATAGTAGTTTCTGAGAAGAAACAAAGTCGCAAAATTTCATATTGCAATTCTCACGCTCTAACTTCCGCATTCAAGAGAAAAACGAGTCAGAGAACAATGTATGATCTTGTGTACCATTCTCTTTCATTTTAATGCAATTTACTTCTGTTTTCTCTTTACCTTTATGTGTTTTACAATTCAAGTCCTTCTTCCCTTAAATATCTTGATTGCTTCGCGCGTAAGGAATCAATTATTTCTTCTTCTTTTCTGTTTAAAACGCAAAACACTGAAGAACATCACATCAAACTAAAAACTCTAAACACAAATGGTCTTAGGATTCACTGGTTGATCCTGCAAGTTAACCAAATTGGAGACCAGCGGTGTTTACCAAAATCCACGGTAAACAAATTGGCACGCCCAGTGGGACGTTTGTGTCGAAATATTAGAGTGTTAGTTAGCAGAATCTTGGAATATAATTGTTTATGCGCCTGAGGAGTGGTAAATCTTTGTCAAAGATGTCACGTTCTGGCGCAAGTTCTTCGAACGCACAGAGTGGCCCTGAGAATGCGTCTGTCAATGACGCTAATCCAGTAACCGCTATGGGATAACTGCTCCAATGCCTTCGACAGGCATGATCACAGTTACATCTCCTGTGCTTAATCCTTTACCAACAATGGCCACCACGGTGACTGTAACACCCCGGAAATAATTTAATTAAAATAGTTGATTGAATTATTAAAATAATTTGGAGGCGGGATATAGATAAATTAAAAGGTTAATATTTTATATGCGTAGGAGGTGAAACGAGTAAAGGAGGTGGTGACGTAGAGAGCCCAGTGTTTACTGAGCCCTCAACTTAAACCCTGGGGGTTTAAGCCAAACCCTCATTCGCAGCAAGCAAAAGAAAAACGAAAGTGAGAGTGAGAGAGAGAGCACGCGGCGCAAAGAGGGAGAGAAGAGGAGGGTTTCGCGAAGAATTTCAAAAGGAGATCGTTCGTGTTGCTGTGGTTTTGTTCGTGTCTCGTTCGTCGTGTTCCGGAGCTTAAGTTATTCGAGGTAAGGGTGGGCTTAACCTTGATAATGGGTTGATGATAATTATGTGTGGGTAGTCTAGGGTTTTGTTGAATTGTTCGTGTTGTTGCATATCGTGTTTTCGTTGAGATTGGTGCTTTGATGATTATTGCACGTTATTGTGATTTGTTCCGTTATTTGTTGTTGCGTGATTGTTGTATCACGATGATGGTGTTGTTATTGTTCGTGTTTTGTTGTTGCTGTGCGTGGTTGATTGTTGTTGTCGCGTTGTCGAATTGTCGTTTTTGTTGTGGTGGTTGCGGTGTCGTTGCCGTTAGGGTTTGGTGTCATTTGTTTTGATTCTGGTGATATAGTATTTATTTTAAATACTTGTTATGGTGAGTTGGTGCATAATCATGGTGTCGCATTGTCATATGCATGTTTTGGTGATATAGGCTCTGCCTCTGGTGTTTATTGGTGATATGCCCGTCGTGGCTCATTTTGGTGATCGGTACCGCATGCATATGCCCACTGGAGGGGTTGCATATCATCCCATTGTCTATGAATGTTATAATTTTGGTGGTTCACTGTCAAATGGATTTTTCCTTTGGTATCTGGTGCTGTGATATGGTGTAATTGTATTGTGTTGCTGTAGTTACCTGATGCTAGCATATTTTTATCATCTGCTTATTATCTCTGTTAGACTCACCCCTTCTGCTTGGAATGTTGCCCTCATGCGGCAACGCTGCAGGTGATCGCTAGTGCTCGTGGAGGAATTGCTAGGTTTTGCTTCCTCTCTCATTTGGGTCTGTGTCAGCTCTGATATGTAGCACCGGGGAGTCGTTAGTTATCCTTTTGAACTATTGTTTTAGTTATTGGAAATTGTTTTAATTAATTTTGGAGATGTCTTTAATTGTTAATTCTGGAGATGTTTAAACTGGTGAATATTTCCGCTGCTTGGTGATTTCTTTTATATAAATTATTTTGGAGACTTTTTTTTGGAATAAATGGTGTTTTTTTTTAAATGGTGAAAAATGTAGCGCCCTTCGAGGTGACTCTGATAATTGTCTATTTAATTGTAATAGTAAAAGGGGGGTGTTACAGTGACCACACAGCCTAATGAAATGGCTTCTATGCCACAAACAATGGGAACGTCTAACCCATATATGACTAGTGGTCATATCCCATTTAGCATGCCTATAGTTGGTCGAAATCTCCCTTATGGTATGCCAACTGGCATGATGGTAGGCTTGCAAACCAATTCATCAACGTGTGCAAATAACATAATGAATGGTGGTTTCTCCCCTATGCATGCCTCTCAATAGGGCATTTATGGTCGAAATGCCCAGCCCACATTAACTACAGCATCTGTGTTGGCATTAAGACAACAAATAGATGAGGCCAATCATGATATGGTTAACATGTTAACCCAACAAATTGGTACAGTATTCAACCCTTTGATACGTGAGACCAATAACAGTTACCAAGCATTGCCAACTCAAATGGGTCGAATTGCAGATTTCTTTGGCACTCCAAGAATGCAGAATCAGCCAATACCCCAAGTACAACCTTTGAGGCCTGTAGAAATCCCCTTAGAAAGGCCTAACATTGAATTGCCTAGAAATCAGGTACAAGCACAAGTTGTCGAACAACCCTTGCAGGGGATGGTTGAAAACGAGCCTGATATAGTGTTAGTAAATAGAAATCAAAATGCTGATGAAGTAGTCAGGCAAGTGCAACAAAACAATTTTGGAGCGCAGAACAATATAGCTAATCTTGTCGAAACAATTTTAGCCCAGAATGGCCTTAATATAGGAATGCACAGGCCAAATTTCGTGTCGCCATTATCAGAATATATTTTGCAAAGTGAATTGCCAAGGGGTTGGAAAGTCCCTAAATTGACTAAATTTGGTGGAGAAACTAATGAATCCACCGTCGAACACATTGCTCGTTATTTAACTGAGGCTGGGGATTTAGCCCAAAATGAGAATTTAAGAATGAAATTTTTCCCTAATTCTCTAACAAAAAATGCTTTTACTTGGTTTACTACACTACCCCCTCACTCTATGTTTAATTGGAACCAGTTAGAAAAAGCTTTTCACGAGCAATTCTATATAGGACACTCCAAAATTAGTCTCAAAGAGTTGGCTAGTGTTCGACGTAAAACGGCAGAGACTGTTGATGACTATCTCAACAGATTTAGACTTCTCAAAGCAAGGTGCTTTACCCAAGTGCCTGAACATGAGTTAGTCGAAATGGCTGCTGGTGGTCTAGATTATTCTATTAGGAAAAAACTAGACACTCAACATTTAAGAGATATGGCCCAATTGGCCGATAGAGTAAGGCAAGTCGAAAGGCTAAAAGCTGAGAAATCTAGAACTAGTAGGTTTCATAACAATAAAAAAGACAAAATTGCTTATGTCGAAATTCAAAATGAGGAACAAGAGTACGACATCTCTTACGAGGAAGTCGAAGAGGAGGTCAATGTTGCCGAATTAAAGCCAGGACCTCCATATACTTGTAAATTGCTAAAACCTTCAAATGGTAGAAATCCTGTCGAACCTAAAAACGACAAATTCGTTGCAAAAACTTATACATTTGATGTTTCTAAATGTGACGAAATATTTGACTTGTTAGTTAAGGACGGTCAAATTCTGGTTCCTAAAGGGCTAAAAACACCACCATTAGAACAAAGACAGAAAAGAGGTTTTTGCAAATACCATATTTTTTGGGTCATAATACCTCTCATTGTGTTCTTTTCAGGGATTTGGTGCAGAAAGCGCTAAATGAAGGAAGGCTCAAATTTGGTGAAAAACCAAAAGCGCCAATGAAGATTGATGCTGATCCCTTGCCTGAAGTCGAGGCATTATACACTGAAATTAGCATCAATATGGTTGAAGCTTCTGGAACCGGGCCTAGTAAGGCTCACATTAAGAGAACTTCACCAATTTCAGAGATGGATGTCGAAATGGCTGCAGAAGGCCAAGGAAACGACAAGGCCAAACCCGTCTACCCAAAAGCTGAAGAGGATTTGGTGGATTTCCTCAATCGCTGCCAGATAAGTAATTCAGAGGTGATGCTGTGCCCAAGGTGCAGTACTAGTTTCGACAAGAAAGCTGCTAAAGAACTTGAAGAGTTCAAGCCTCAAATGAAGCGCAAGGGTAAGTGGGTGGATAAAAGGCCCAAGTTTGATTTTGCTGACAAGAGAATTCCCTATGGAGGAAAAGGAAAGTTAAGCACTTACGTGCCTCCTTCTTGTACTCCTGTCGAAAAGTGGGTACATTCTGGTGGGAAAGGTAAAGGCCTGTACCACACTGGGGGCAACGTGATTCATCGAATTAGGCCAAATATGATGGCCAAAGGAAACACAAGTGGTGCTAACCAAAATGAGGCAACTAGAAATAAGAAGTATGCCTACAACAACAACTACAAGGGAAAGAATCCTATGACAAGGACTCAATGGCGAAGATTTCAACGCCAAAAGAAAGTTGATGCTGTTGCTACAGGCAAAGTAGCAATTCCCAAGAACGAGAAAGGTAAGGAAATAGTTTTACCTTCAACTGAAGTGGTTAGGAAACCAGCCACTGAAAAAATCTTCCCTTCTTTGGCTGAGATAAAGAAAGGCTTCAAAGAAGAAGATCTCAAGTTGGAAGAGGAATTGAACTCTTCTTTTGCTGATTCTGAGCATGACTTCGACGTGCTATGTGGTGTCGTTTCAATTTTACCAATTGAATATGATGTGGTGTCTGAAGTCAATGAGGTCGAAGAAGAATTCGACGAAGGTATGGCTTACAAGCCAATATGCTATTATGTGCTGAAGAATGGTTGCGTTGAAGAGCAACAAGCTGTGTTTGAAAGGCCGGATTGTGGCATGATGAATCATCTCAAGCCACTATTTATACAAGCCAAAGTCAATAATGTTGGGATCAACAAGGTCCTTGTCGATGGTGGAGCCGCTGTGAATTTAATGCCTCAACACTTGCTAAGTAAAATTGGCAAGTATGATACTGATTTAAGGCCACATAACGTGGTTCTTACCAATTATGAAGGCAAATCTGGCTACTCACTAGGGGCCATTCAGGTCGAATTGGCTGTTGGAAGCATAAAGAGGCCAACTCTGTTTATGGTAATACCTTCTAAAGCAAATTACAACTTATTGCTTGGAAGAGAGTGGATTCACGCAGTGGGGGCAATCCCTTCGATTGTACATCAGAGGTTGGTAGTTTGGAGAGAAGATGGATTGGTCGAAAATATTGAAGGAGAACAAAGTTACTTCAAGGCTGAAGTAAACACAATAACCAAGCAGACCTTCGACAAACAACTAGCGACCATTGCTCCATGTTCCTCCTCTAATGCTGGATTCATTGAGCAGGATAATGTTATTTCCTCTGTCAACCTCCACCCAAACTATGGTTTCATTTGGGAGAGTGTTTACCGTGGATTTTGGTAAACACCGCTGGTCTCCAATTTGGTTAGCTTGCAGGATCTACCAATGAATCCTAAGACCATTTGTGTTTAGAGTTTTGAGTTTGATGTGATGTTCTTCAGTGTTTTGCGTTTTAAACAGAAAAGAAGAAGAAATAATTGATTCCTTACGCGCGAAGCAATCAAGATATTTCAGGGAAGAAGGACTTGAATTGTAAAACACATAAAGGTAAAGAGAAAACAGAAGTAAATTGCATTAAAATGAAAGAGAATGGTACACAAGATCATACATTGTTCTCTGACTCGTTTTTCTCTTGAATGCGGAAGTTAGAGCGTGAGAATTGCAATATGAAATTTTGTGACCCTTGTTTCTTCTCAGAAGCTACTATTTATACTAAGCAGAAACTGCCCTAAAACAGTTATAAAAATGATAGCAACCGCTCCTCTTTTCGACCAACTGCTAGTTCTTCAGCGCATAACTGCTCTGTTTTCTGTCTGTCGAAAGCTTGTGTCCATTTTCCTCTTTCTTGCGTTTGCTTCCCCAGAAGCTTGTCGAATTTACCCTGCACATGACCATTTTCTTTGTCGAAATACTTTGGTCTTTGTCGAAATATAAGTCAAGCCTTGTTGACCATTTTCAATGAAGCCTGTCGAAATTACAAGCTAACAGAGAGGCAATACATTGATGATGGAAGTGCAACAAGAGGCTTTGACAAGCCTTCTGGTTGGGATGATTGATGATGATAAAACCCAGTACATGGGAAAGAATTACGGCCTATGTGGCCGAAAATAAAGAAAAAGCAATTCTCGAAGCTGAGTTGCATCACATGGTTGCTTTAACCACAAATGATAGTAACAAAGAAATTATGGTCGAATCACCTAGACTAGACGGTGTCTATGATGATGAACCATTAGGATTTGAGAAAGATCCAATGGGTTCGACCAAGAAGATACAAGCACAAGATCCCTTAGAAGAAATAGATTTGGGAGATGGAAGTGTAAGAAGACCAACATATATCAGTGCAAAAGTCAATAAAGACTTCAAGGTGCAGATAGTCGAATTGCTGAAATAGTACAAAGACTGTTTTGCTTGGGACTACAATGAAATGCCAGGTTTAAAAAGAGAAGTACGTGGTTGAGTTGAAGCTGCCTATTCGACCAGATAAGAAGCCTGTGAAGCAAACCCCAAGGAGATTTGCACCAGAAATCATGTCGAAGATCAAAACAGAGATCGAAAGGTTACTAAAGAGCAAGTTCATCAGAACTGTCAGGTATGTTGATTGGCTTGTTAATATAGTTCCTGTAATTAAGAAAAATGGTACACTTAGAGTTTGCATAGATTTTAGGGATCTAAATAATGCTACTCCCAAAGATCAATATCCAATGCCAGTGGCAGAAATGTTAGTTGATTCCGCAGTAGGTTACCAATATTTGAGTATGCTTGATGGGTATTCAGGCTACAACCAAATCTTTATTGCTGAGGAAGATGTTTCAAAGACTGCATTTCGATGCCCGGATGCGTTAGGTGTTTATGAATGGGTAGTGATGCCATTTGGTTTAAAAAATACTGGTGCTACGTACCAAAGAGCTATGAATACTATGTTCCATGATTTTATAGAAAATTTTATGCAAGTATACATAGATGACATAGTAGTTAAATCAGCATCAGAAAGTGGTCATCTAGACCACCTTCGACAATCATTTGAAAGGATGAGAAAATATGGATTGAAAATGAATCCACTAAAATGTGCCTTTTGTGTAAGTGCAGGTGATTTCTTAGGCTTTGTCGTGCACAAAAAAGGCATTGAGATAAATCATAATAAGACGAAGGCTATCATGGAAACACAACCTCCTTCGACAAAAAAAGAATTGCAGTCTTTACTAGGAAAGATCAATTTCCTGAGAAGATTTATATCAAATCTAAGTGGCAAGACTCAAGTATTTTCGCCATTACTTCGACTGAAGAAGGAAGATGTTTTCAAGTGGGAGCCATGCCACCAACAAGCTTTCGACGAAATCAAAGCCTACCTGATGAAGCCACCAATTTTATCGTCTCCAATTAGAAATAGAACAATGAAATTGTATATAGCTGGATCAGAAATGTCAATAGGCAGTATGTTAGCACAAGAGGATGAAAATGGAGTCGAAAGAGCCATATATTACCTCAGTAGGGTTTTGAATGATGCTGAAACCAGATATCATCCTATTGAAAAACTGTGTTTGTGTTTGTATTTCTCATGTACAAAGTTAAAGCAATATATAAAGCCTGTTGATGTTTATGTTTATTCTCATTTTGATATAATTAAACATATGTTATCGAAACAAATTTTGCATAGCAGAATAGGTAAATGGGCATTAGCTTTATCCGAATATTCATTGACATTTCAACCACTAAAGGCTATTAAAGGCCAGGTAGTGACAGATTTTATTGCAGACCATTCAGTGGTCGAATTAGCAATTGATTGTGTTCACCTTCGACCTTGGAGGCTATATTTCGATGGCTCAAGCCACAAACATAGTACAGGTGTAGGAATGTTAATCATTTCACCAACAGAAATACCAACCAAATACAAGTATAAAATCGAAGAAAGTTGCTCCAACAATGAGGCGGAATACGAAGCCTTAATAGCAGGACTCGAAATTCTGTTAAACTTGGGGGCAAAGCAGGTCGAAATAAGAGGTGATTCTGAATTAGTAATCAAGCAATTAACGAAAGAATACAAGTGCATAAGGGAAAATTTGATTACTTACTTTATTGCTGCCAATGCATTATTGAAACGTTTTGATCACGTTAAAATCGAGCATGTGCCTCGTATTGCAAATCAAGAGGTGAATGATTTGGCAGAACTAGCTTCAAGTTATAAAGTTTCGAAAGAAAACTTAACGGAGCTAATCGAAATTAAAAACAAACTAATTTCGACGAACATGTCACTAGAAACTTTGTCAAGGCAAAAACTTGAGGGGGCAGAGGCCAATTCTTTAGTCTTAAGTCCTAAGCCAAATGAAATTTTTAATGAAAATGAAACTTTTGAAGTTTTTGACAAAGGGTATTGTGACAACTTGTTCGAAGTTTTTGCCATCAACAATTTGTCAAATGATGATTGGCGAAGACAAATTGTTAATTACTTGGAGAATCCCACAGGGATGACTGATAGAAAGATCAAGTATAGAGCCTTAAGTTATGTGATTATGGGAAATGAGTTGTTTAAGAAAACCCCTGAGTGAGTTTTACTCAAATGTCTTAGCGAAAATGAGGCGTACTTGGCAATATCCAATGTTCACAGTGGAACTTGTGGGGCTCACCAAGTAGGCCATAAGATGAAATGGCTCTTATTTCGACAAGGTGTCTATTGGCCGACTGTGTTAAAAGATTGCATAGAGTTTGCCAAAGGATGCCAAGAATGTCAAAAGCATGTAGGAATACAACATGTACCTGCAAATGAATTGCATTAAGTAAAACCTTGGCCATTCAGGGGATGGGCTTTGGATATAATTGGTGAAATTAAACCAAATTCGTCGAAAGGCCATCGTTTCATATTAGTAGGAATAGATTATCTCACTAAATGGGTGGAAGCTGTTCCTTTAAACAATGTTAATCAAGAAGCAGTGATTAATTTTATTCAAGACCATATATTGTATAGATTTGGTGTGCCTGAAACTATCACCACAGATCAAGGTTCAAATTTTATTGGTCAGAAAATGGTCGAATTTGCTGCTGAAAATGGTTATAAATTGTTAAGTTCGACACCATATTATGCTCAGGCAAATGGTCAAGTTGAAGCAGCCAATAAAATTATTGTTAGTTTGATTAAAAAACATGTTGGGCAAAAACCCAAGAATTGGCATAGGACACTTAACCAAATTTTATGGGCATGTCGAACATCTCCCAAAGAGTCAATCAATAGTACTCCTTTTAAACTTGTTTTTGGGCATGATGCAATATTGCCAGCAGAGATTTGTCTCCAATCAACTAGGATTCAAAGACAATTTGAAATCCCATCTGATCATTATTGGAATATGATGTTAGATGAATTAGTTGATTTAGATGAAGATAGGCTAAGTGCATTAGATATGCTCACAAGACAAAAAGAAAGAGTGGCTAAGGCCTATAACAAAAGAGTCAAATTGAAGACTTTCGACGTGGGAGATTTAGTTTGGAAAGTTTTCTTACCTATGGATAGAAAAGATAGAGTCCTTGGTAAATGGTCCCCAAGTTGGGAAGGACCATTCAAAATTTTACAAGTCTATTCAAACGGCGCATATGAAGTCGAAGAGATTGGCGCTGATGAAAGAATTTTGCGTATAAATGGCAAATACTTGAAAAAGTATAAGCCAACATTGCAAGAAGTTAAAATAACGCTGGAATAAAGATAAAGAAAGCGTAAGTACGTGGCATTCAAAAGAAATTGTGATTGCCTTATGAGCATTGTCAGAATTACATGCAAAACGTAAATCATTATCAAAATGGTTAAAGTATTACGACAGGAAAACGAATCTATATTATTACAAAATGACTTTTGATTTCAAGTCATTGAACAAAGCTTTAGCTTTGAAGATCTTCCTGTTGAGGAAATTGCCATCTTTGGTTAGCTTTTCGACAGTGGCATTGCAGCGTTCAAGTTCTTCTAAGTGTTTAAGGCAATTGGTGGCTTCTTGGTCAATCTGGTCCTTAAATTTTTCTGCAGGAGTCAAAGACCCTAAAAGGGTTCCTTTCTTCTCTTCCAATGCTTGAATTTTCGACTGCAATCTGGCTATACTCTCTTGATGTGTCTTAATCTCAGCATCGCAATCCTCGATAGCCTTCATCTCAGCTTCTGACTTGGTCTTCAAGGAGGCAAAGCTAGCATGAGTGGCATCAACAAGTGCCGCCACTTCTGCCTTGCGTTTCGACGCAAGCTCTAGAGGCAACATGATCCCTCTTTTTCTGTATATCTTGAGCAAGTTGTTCGAAAAGAGGCTGGACAGCTAAGACAAAGTCACTAACAGATTCATCAACAGCAAGTTCAGCCAATTTGTGGAGTAAATCCTTAATCTGAAAAGCAGAACGTGGAAGGCCACGTGGTACACCAATATAGGAATAACGCCAACAACATTTAACAGTGATGAAGTCAGGTAGGTGAGATATTCCGATCAAGTGTAAAACCTATTTCGACATTGAATTCAAAAATGCTCTTTTTCTTCCTTTGCCTGAAGCTCAGTCGAAAAAGACATTTTTGGGGGGCAATTTGTTAGCCTGTAATTTCGACAGGCTTCATTGAAAATGGTCAACAAGGCTTGACTTATATTTCGACAAAGACCAAAGTATTTCGACAGAGAAAATGGTCATGTGCAGGATAAATTCGACAAGCTTCTGGGGAAGCAAAAGCAAGAAAGAGGAAAATGGACACAAGCTTTCGACAGACAGAAAACAGAGCAGTTATGCGCTGAAGAACTAGCAGTTGGTCGAAAAGAGGGGCGGTTGCTATCATTTTTATAACTGTTTTAGGGCAGTTTCTGCTTAGTATAAATAGTAGTTTCTGAGAAGAAACAAAGGTCACAAAATTTCATATTGCAATTCTCACGCTCTAACTTCCGCATTCAAGAGAAAAACGAGTCAGAGAACAATGTATGATCTTGTGTACCATTCTCTTTCATTTTAATGCAATTTACTTCTGTTTTCTCTTTACCTTTATGTGTTTTACAATTCAAGTCCTTCTTCCCTGAAATATCTTGATTGCTTCGCGCGTAAGGAATCAATTATTTCTTCTTCTTTTCTGTTTAAAACGCAAAACACTGAAGAACATCACATCAAACTAAAAACTCTAAACACAAATGGTCTTAGGATTCACTGGTTGATCCTGCAAGTTAACCAAATTGGAGACCAGCGGTGTTTACCAAAATCCACGGTAAACAGTTACATAGTTACATTTTTAAATGGAGTCAAATTTTGAATTTTGATCATGCTAAAGATTTATCAATGGAAAGTCGTGATTATGAGCTATTGGATCGACTAGTCTTAGTAGATTTTAAGATAAACCATCCATTTTGTTTTTCATTCTACTCATTTACTCTCTTCGGTTGGCATTGTTAGAGTCGAACCCGTGAGCCATTGTCAAAATTGTCAACAGGAAAGCATCTTCCACTTCATAGATTCCAAAGGTGAGTTGGGCAATGTCTTGAGCAGGTTAAAATGGTGGATGGATGGGGTTTGATGATTATTATCGATTTAGTCAAATTTTCTATAACATTTACAATATCTAGCCAATTTTTTGTGACAAATATCTAGTCAATTTTTTTAAGCTAATGACATATTGTTGGACATTAGTATTGGGCTTTAATTAATTAATACATACTAATAAGATGACTAATTATAACTTAACATTTTTACATACATTCATTTAAACAAAAATGGAATAAAAAAGAGAAATGCTAAGCTCAAACTCTCAAACACTCGTTTTTTCAATCTCGCTCTTTGTAACCGGTTATGGTGGTCTAGAATATGTTGCCCAACAAACATCTTGTACACTCTCAATGGAACCACCACTCCTGCACACACAATCTCGACACCACCGCATCTTGTGAGAGAACGCGACATCGTCCCGTTCATATATTTTTGCCGGCGATCACAACGGTAACACCACTCCTGCACACCCCTCTCGCTGGACGTTTCAATCCATTTCTTTGAAACTTTCTTGTAGATCTGATAAAATCACAAGTCTAAAATCAAATGTAGCAGATCTCAAACAACAAAGGCACTGCAAAGATTTAACTGCTAAAAAATCGCAGGTGATGCGATGCCATTGACAAACGCAGAGTAAAGGTTAAAAAGTTGCAAATTTGAAAAAATGCTGACAAATTGCAATTTTGTTTTGTTGATTGAGAAATTAGATAGAATTTTTAAGTAAAGGAACACACTTGATTCTTCGAAAAATATTATTTAAAAGGAAATGCACTAGAATATTTTTGTTTCAATTAGAAAGTTCCAATGAAGATTTGTTTTTCTGGATGATTCGAGTTTCAACGATGTTTAACCATTAGAGACAGCTTGGTAAAAAGAACATTAGAGCCATTTTTTTTATGGAACCGGAAGAGCCGGTTAACAGGTATATGGGTTTAAAAAAAATGATGATGTGGCTCAATGAAAGAGAGAGTATCTAATAGAGTGTGTTAGAGAAACTGCGCTTAATTAGCATTTCTCATAAAATAAAATCCAAAGTTAACTTTTATTTAATCAACTTTCAAGTGTTTAAATATAATCTACATGTATATTCGGAATGAAAGTGATTCATAAGGGTTTATTTGTTTAATTAATAAATAAATAAATTGGAGAGCAATTAGGAAGAGTAGAGCTAGATAAATGTATTTGGAAAAAATGCAAAATTGAAAAGTTATATTTTTTATCTGGAGAATTAAAAAGTTATTTACACGAAATCACTTAATAAAACCCTAATAATATGTTTATTTTTTTTGGCCAACATAATAATGACACGGGGCCAAAAGATTGTTAGATGGGCAACTCTTCATCACTTCCTTGTTAAAGGACAAGCATCATACTTTTTTTTGTGTGGATAACATCGTATCGTTTTTTTTTTGACAACAACATTGTATTGTTTTAAATCTCTAAAGCATATGAAATAATAAATAGTCTTTAAAGTTTGTCAAATTGACTAATTAACGTTTCATAAATAGGTTTTTGTTGTGAGTAATACAAATCAGTGTATTGAGTTTTACTATATTAGTAACTAGTAAGTATAGGTGTTAACACTTGTTATTTTCTAAAAATTGTATATGTAAGCATTCAAGTGGGATTGCCTTTGACAAGTGTGTAACACACGTGTAAACAGAAGTGAATAAAGAGGGAGTTAATCACATTTGATTAACTCAACCATTTTTCAATAATTCTGTTATCAACTGATTTCTCTCTCTCTCTCTCTCTCAACTGAAACGGTGTGTGTGAGTGCAATAACCAGTGATTGCAAGATTGTGAAGAACAATCAGAGAATTGTTCCAACAAAATTGGTATCCAGAGCTTATGATCGAGATCCTGTGGTGACATCATGACGAATTCGAATTCGAACAATGGCCAATTTCCGGCGAAGCTTCCAGTTCTTGATTCGAAGAATTATGACAAATGGATCATTCAGATGAAGGTGGTGTTTCGTTATCAGGAGGTTTTAGAAGTGGTGAGAAATGGTGTGACGGCCACCACCGGCGACGCGCTTCGTGATCAACAGAAGAAAGACAGCAAAGCGCTGTTCTTGATTCACCAGTGTGTTGATTCAGAGGCGTTTGAGAAGATTTCTCAGTACGAAACTGCAAAGGAGGCATGGGACGCGTTAGCCTTAGCATATTCTGGTGACTCGTCGTTGAAGCAGGTGAGATTGCAAACGCTGCGTAGAGAGTATGAGCTGCTTCAAATGGGTGAGAAGGAGACAATTGCAGAGTATTTCAATCGACTGACGCTGCTCACCAATCAAATGCGCACTAATAGAAAGATCATTTCTGATCGAAGGAAGATTGAAAAGGTACTTCGAACCCTAATTCCTCAATTCGATTATGTGGTAACTTCCATAGAACAATCCAAGAATCTAGATATCTTGAAAGTTACTGAGTTGCAAGGGATTCTTGAGGCAAATGAGACCAGAATTAAGGGAAGGTCTGGTGATAAACCTGGTGATAAAACTGGTGAAAGTGTGCTGTTAGCCCAATCTCAGAAAGGGAAAGGAAATTGGGGCAATAATTGGAAGAATAAGAAGGGAAAGGGGAAATGGAGCAACAAGAATGGTGAGGGCTCAAGCAAACTGGGTGAGCAGAAGTCCAATGACTACCAAAAGAAGAAAGAAGCTTGGAAGAATAAGGGAGAGAAGAAGAAGTTTAGCAAGAAAGATGTGCAGTGCTATAATTGTGACAAATTTGGACATTTTGCAGATGAATGCAGATCAAAGAACCCACAAGAAGAGGCTCAACTAGCAAGAGGTGATTCAGATTCTGATGATGAGGTAGTCCTGATGACTGAAACAGTTGCTGTCGAAGTCGAATGCAGAACTGATGCTGTCGAAGTCGAATGCAGAACTGATGAGGTAGTCCTGATGGCTGAAACAGATGCTGTCGAAGTCGAATGCAGAACTGATGTTGTCGAAGTCGAATGCAGAACTGATGAGGTAGTCCTGATGGCTGAAACAGATGCTGTCGAAGTCGAATGCAGAACTGATGTTGTCGAAGTCGAATGCAGAACTGACGTTGTCGAAGTCGAATGCAGAACTGATGAGGTAGTCCTAATGGCTGAAACAGATGCTGTCGAAGTCGAATGCAGAACTGATGTTGTCGAAGTCGAATGCAGAACTGATGAGGTAGTCCTGATGGCTGAAACAGATGCTGTCGAAGTCGAATGAAGAACTGATAACAAGCAGGAAGAGGCTCAGCTAGCAGGAGGTGATGCTGATGAGATAGTATTGATGACTGAGATAGGTGGTAGCAGTGATGAGTTGTGGTATCTTGATACAGGTTGTTCAAGTCACATGACTGGCAACAGAAACTGGTTCATTAACCTAGATGAATCAGTAAAAAAGACCATTAGATTTGGTGATGACAGAGTTGTTAGAGCAGAAGGAATTGGAACTGTGAGAATTCAAAGGAGTGATGGGAAGGTGTGCACCATCACCAATGTCCTGTTTGTGCCATCCATGAGAAGCAATCTGATCAGTTTAGGTCAATTGTTGGAGAAGGGATACTCCATTCAAATGGAAGACTTGGAACTGACCTTGTTTGATCAGAAGAAAAGAATAGTGCTGAAAGCAACACTGAACAAAAGAAGAACATTCAAGGTTGGCATGAGTGTGGTCCAAAATGAATGTTTAAAGGCTGTGACAAGTGATGAGGCATGGAGGTGGCATGAAAGATATAGCCACTTGAACTTTAGAGACTTGAGTAAACTGAAGACTCAAGGAATGGTGCATGGTCTACCTATGGTGAAACTCCCAGACAGAGTATGTGAGCAATGCTGTGAATCTAAGCAGGCCAGGAGCTCTTATAATGCTGATCTAAAGATCAAGGCTTCAAGGAAACTTGAAGCAATTCACTCAGATGTATGTGGGCCCTTTGAAGTAAAGACACTGGGAGGTAACAATTACTTTGTGAAATTTATTGATGAATTCACTAGGAAAGTGTGGATATACTTGCTTAGTAAGAAAAATGAAGTGTTTGAAGTGTTTAAGAGATTCAAAGTAATGATAGAAAAGGAATGTAGTTGCTGTATTAGCAGAGTGAGAACTGATGGAGGTGGGGAATATACCTCCACTGAATTTGAGGAATTTTGTAAAAATGAAGGGATTAAACATGAGATTACAGCACCCTACACGCCACAGCACAATGGCACAGCAGAAAGAAAGAACATGACAATCCTAAACATGGTGAGAAGCATGTTGAAGAGTAGACAGATGCCAAATTACTTTTGGGGAGAAGCAGCAACTACAGCAGTGTATATACTCAACAGGAGTCCAACTAAGAAATTAGAAGGAATAACCCCTGAAGAAGCATGGTCTGGTGAAAGACCAAGTGTCAAGCACCTAAGAGTGTTTGGATCATTGTGTTTCAGGCATGTGCCTGACCAATTGAGAAGAAAGTTGGATGATAAGGCTCAACCAATGGTTCTATTAGGATATCATACAACTGGTGCCTACAAGTTATACGATCCTAATAGACAAAAGGTGGTGATAAGTAAGGATGTGATTTTTGAGGAATCAAAAGGATGGCATTGGAACAACTCTGTACAGAGTAGTGTTCCTGCAACTGTGATACTTGAATCTGCCAATGAAGTAACAGATCCAGTTGATACAAATACTGAGAATGAAGTGGTGAATGAAGAAGAATTGAGACCCAGGAGGAGCAGGCAACCTCCACAGAGATTGAATGAGTATCAACTATTTCCTGACAGTGCAATTGGGAGTGATGGTGAGCTACTGCAGGAAGCTCTAATGGCTGATTGTGAACCAGTGACTGTAGAGCAGGCTCTCAATGAGGTAAATTGGAAACAAGCAATGATTGAAGAGCTAAAATCAATTGAAAAGAATGACACATGGGTGCTGGTTGACTTGCCTGAACAAAAGAAGGTAATAGATGTGAAGTGGGTGTTCAAGACCAAAATGAAACCCAATGGTGAAATTGGGAAATACAAGGCAAGGCTAGTGGCAAAGGGGTTCCTACAAAGACCTGGATATGACTATAATGATGTCTTTGCTCCTGTAGCAAGGATTGAAACAATTAGGTTGATTGTTGCCATAGCTAGTTTTAAAAACTGGTCTATGTATCAAATGGACGTGAAAGCAGCTTTCTTAAATGGATACTTAGAGGAAGAAGTATACATCAATCAACCACCAGGCTTTGTGTTAAAAGGGAAAGAAAATAAAGTGTATAAGTTAAAAAAGGCTCTCTATGGCTTGAAGCAAGCCCCAAGAGCTTGGAATAAAATGATAGATTCCTTTCTACTACAGCAACAATTTGTGAAATGTGTGAATGAGCATGGCATCTATATCAGGAGGTCAGGTATTGAGAAATGGCTGGTAGTATGTCTATATGTAGATGATATGTTGCTAACAGGAACCAGTGAAAGTGACATGGAGAAATTCAAGAAGAGTATGATGACAGAGTTTGAAATGTCAGATTTGGGAAAGCTCACATACTTCCTTGGTATGGAGATTGTTGCTACTGACAGTGGTGTGCTACTACATCAGAAGAAATATGCAAATGATGTGTTGAGAAGGTTTAAAATGCTTGAATGTAATCCTGCTGCTACACCTACAGACATTGCAGTGAAGCTGGTAACTGACAGTATTGAAAAAACTGTTGATGCAACTCTGTATAAACAACTAGTGGGATCCCTGAGGTACTTGTGTCACACAAGACCTGATATTTCATATGGTGTTGGGCTAATAAGTAGATTCATGGAGCAACCTAAAGTGTCACATTTAGTTGCAGCCAAGAGGATACTTAGATACATAAAAGGATCAGTTGACATTGGTGTGTTTTATCCTAGAGGTACTGGAAGATCTGATCAGGAGGTGTTTGGATACTCTGATGCAGATTGGTGTGGAGACAAAGGAGATAGAAAGAGCACAGCTGCCTATGTGTTCATGTATGGTGAAGCTCCAATCTCTTGGAGCTCAAAGAAGGAGAGTGTAGTTGCATTGTCATCGTGTGAAGCAGAATACATAGCTGCTGCTATGTCTGCTTGTCAAGCACAGTGGCTTGACATGCTACTCTGTGAACTGAAGTTGAAGAATAATTATACTATGAAACTGCTGGTGGACAATAAATCTGCCATAGACTTGGCAAAGCACCCAATTGCTCATGGTCGGAGCAAGCACATCGAAACAAAGTTCCACTTCTTGAGAGACCAAGTGAACAAGCAGAAACTAAAGTTAGAACACTGCAGAACAGAAGAAAATTTGGCAGATATGCTGACCAAACCTTTGAAGATCAGTAAGTTTGAAGATTTAAGGAGCAAAATTAGAATGAAGAGTGCGACAGATTTGTATTAGGAGGTGTGTTGTGAGTAATACAAATCAGTGTATTGAGTTTTACTATATTAGTAACTAGTAAGTATAGGTGTTAACACTTGTTATTTTCTAAAAATTGTATATGTAAGCATCCAAGTGGGATTGCCTTTGACAAGTGTGTAACACACGTGTAAACAGAAGTGAATAAAGAGGGAGTTAATCACATTTGATTAACTCAACCATTTTTCAATAATTCTGTTATCAATTGATTTCTCTCTCTCTCTCTCTCTCTCTCTCTCTCTCTCTCTCTCTCTCACAACTGAAACGGTGTGTGTGAGTGCAATAACCAATGATTGCAAGATTGTGAAGAACAATCAGAGAATTGTTCCAACAGTTTTTTCAAGAACTAATTAAACGGATTTCGTAAAATTTAAACACTTGTTAGACGAATTTCTCAAACTTTATAGACTATTTATTAATTTCATGTAGCTTAACAACCAAATAGGAGAGATGATGTTACCTTAGGATTTATTCTCATGTTGATTTACGACCTACTCTTGTTCATGAACACGTAACCGAATAGTTATGAAATTAATCTCATTTAGATGAATAACATCACTTTGTAAGCATTTCTAAACCATTGAAAACATCCAATTAACTTTGTTTTTGTCAAACATAGCCAAAAGTTTAGCAAGTATATAGTGAAGTCACCCCACAACTTTATTCCCATTTTTTTTTTGTCAATAACTTCATTCCCATTTAATTGTGATTGGTTATACTTGCAAATTGTAATACACTTGATAACTCACCAGCTTTGAATGTAAGATCTTTGAATATAGTGAAGACTGTTGACCCTTTTTCATTATACCTAGATATAATATGTTACAACGAAGTTTCCTATGTATCTTTCAAATCCGACAACTAAATGAATAATACTTGAAAGAAATTACATGTCAGTTTCCTTTTTATGGGAAACCTTTGGTATTGTCTTCTGTTTTTATTTTATCTTATTTTCCTAGGATGTTCAAACCATACTTTGTCACTTTCAATTGCACCCCATAAACATGTCGAAAAGGTGACAAGATAATAATTGTATATTTTTCTATCTTATCTTCTTAATTTGGCTCATTTTTTATTTTCAAAATAATTCTTTATCTTCAAAATTATATAAAAATGGTCATTTTCATTCATTTCCATTAATAATATTGCATACCGTGCCGGTTTTGTTAAATTAACATCGATCACTAACTATGACTTATATTTTTTCCTAAAGACATAGTGATAAATACCACCATAAACTCAAATAAACAAAGTAGAGATCTCAAGTTCAAATCTTGGTAACCACACAATATTTGGCTTAACAATTAGTTGCGTTAAGCTTTACACATAGCTAACTATGGCTTATGTTGTAGTATATATGTTGGACCAAGTTGAAATGAAAAAAAGATTAGAGACCATTAAGAAAAAAATAAAAAAATATTGACCAAATTTTAGCATAAATTAAGGACAAAAAAATCCAGAGATAACATCAAGTAACAACAAATACAAGTGAAAATCGCATTTTGATATAACATTTTTAAGATAAGAAACTATTTTACAATAAGAAAAACTAATTTTTTTGGCAAAAAATGTAAGCATCGTTAAAATCTTCTAATGCAAACTCTCGTTAAAACCAAATTGAAACCTCAAAAAATAAATGATCAAAAGTAAAACTTCTCATAAAAAGTATTAACCCCACCACCTACATATATTATTGACTTTGAATAACAAATTTTATAATTGATGAATGGAATGCACATACAATAGTGTTACAATGTCTATTCTAATTTGACATCACATGTGATACACTACAACACATGTCGAGCTCAAAGAGCATACAAAAATAAATTATCATACAATTTATGACATTCAAAACCAAATTCATATGAATTTGTTAGCAATTCAATTATGTCTCCAATAGGCTACCATTATACCAGACAGCATATTGCAGGATCTATGAACTTCAACTATATCAGGTGATGAGCACTTTTAATTGTTTCACATTTCCTTGTCAATTATATCTCTCATCATTTGTATTGGTATAAGCCCTTCAGTTCTTATAGCTTCTTTCTTTGGATCAGGACTTATAAAAAACAGTGTAGGTAGTCCACGAACCTGAAATTTAAAGTGTTGGTTAGAAGCTGCCTCATTTAAATTTGAAGTCAATAATTTAAAGTGTTAGTTCTTATGCTTTTTTATGCTTTTTATAGCATTTGGATAAATAGCTTAAATAAGCACTTATAGTTATAGAATACATAAGTATCATATAAGTACTTATGTATGAACTATTTCTATGATCAAAGAGAAAATATCGTCAAACCATGCAGAGCTTTATTTTAAAATAAGTCTCACATTTGATAAACTAAAGACAATTCAAATGTATATCAGATGGGAACTTTGAGTCTTAATTGTCTAGACTTTTTGGTAGAGCAGTCAAATTGGGCTGCCCAACCCGGCCCGACCCAATGAGCCAAAGCGAAAAAGAAGGTTGGGTTGGTCCAGCCAAGTTATCTACTGGGCTGTGTTTTTTTGTAGCAAATGCCAGCCCAAAAACACTGGGCTAGCAAGCCGGCCTAGTCCAATCCAACTTTTAACAAAGGAAAGCAAAAAAATGTTATAAAAAGCAAGCCCAACTTGGCCCATAGGCCAACTCAACTAGGCCAAATTGTTCTGGCTCTTTCTGGGCCTCTGTTTTTTTAGCCTAGCCCAACCAAAAACACACAGGGCGATCGGTTTGGTTTCCATAAATGTGGTTGGTGCTTGTTTCTAATCACAATGCAACACGTGTACTAATTATTTAAATTTGTTATTATCTTTCATTTATTTTTTTTTAAATAAATCCATGTGTCACGTTGTGATTGGAAAACAGTATCAACACATCTATGGAGCTATACCTAAATTTCCTCATAAATTTATCCAAATAAGTTATTTTCCATAAGCTCTCCTTAACATTCTAACTAGTGCTTATGTGAATAAGCTAGCTAATTTAAACGGACCCTAGATCTGTTGCTAATAGTCCCCTTAAGGTCCTAGTCTAAGCTTGAAAGTTGAAGAAACAACCAATAAAATACCAAATCTTGTCAGCAAAAAAATTAAGTTTGATATTATCTAAGAAAAAACAACAGGATTAGAATGTAAATGGTTATGAGGAAATTGCTTAGACCCCCATGATATGTTTTTTTTTCTCCACTTTTTTCTGATAGTAATGCAAGTTCACAAGTCATTTTAATAGAACTAAACATGATTTTTTTTTCTATGGATCTCTAAATTCTAATGAGTGTTTGTAAATCTGTGATTTGCAAAATAAACATGCTTATTACCTGCATGTCTCGCGCAAATTCATACTCATCATCTGTATCAACCTTAACAATCACTGCATTATTCTCATACTCAACTGCAAGCTGCACAAATTTAAATATCTAAGATTACTTCTGAGCTTTCAAATCAACCACTCAAGGAAACAACCTCAAATATACTATCCTACAAAATTAAGAAATTAACACAAAACCTGCAAAGCTTGTTAATGTAAAAAGTCATGTCAAATTATTTAGTAGTACTTACCAGGAAAAAATGAAAATAAAATTATAGAATAATTCCTACAGAGGATGAGTTATTGCAGAAGATGCATACATAATCCTAACAGAAGATGAGTTATTAGAAAGCAGTTTGTCCCTTGTGTTCAGTTCATCAAAATGTATCTCTTCTAATGATGGAAGTCAATTACGATACAAGTTATGGATAATACTCATTTGAATTTTCAGTGGAACATAAGTGAAACTAATTTTCTTTCAAACTCATTGCAAACTCACCTCACCCTTGATTGGATAAACAACTTAATTAAGCACTTAAAACATAAGCGCATATGATATAAGAGGTCATGTATAAACTATTTTTAAAATAAAATATCAAACAAAGTCAAACATTTTTCATATAAGCTATAAGTTGTTTATATGTTTAACCAAATATTCTAAAACTACATGTGATTCTTGCTTGTAGATTAAAATTTCAAAAGTAGGTGACACTATATCTACCCTTTACAATTTAAAACTAATTGTGGAAGATTATGATATGGTTAAGCACGCGGTTTTAGAGAAACCAGTTCTGATCTTCTGATTCAAATTTCAACATCTTCAATGTTTTATATGATACATTCAAAGAGCTTCATAATTGCAGAACTCCAAAGGGGGTGTATATATGCATAAAAAATACAATGCAATTAAAAGACCTGAGTAGAGGTCTCAATTTTAGCCCAGCCCAACAGGCCGGCCCGATGGTCCGGTGTTTTGAGTTGGGCTCAAAAAATAGAGGCCCAGAAAAAACTGGGCCACTTTGGCCCATAGACCGGACTTGGCTGCTATAACAGCCACATCGGCTGCTATTTGCGGCACTATGATGGCTACTCAAAACCACAATGCAATGACAAATTGCGTAGCGCCTAGGGATTGCTACGCAATGCTACGCCGCTATAGTGGTCGCTATGGCTGCTATTGACTACAGAGCCACAAATTACCAAAGAACCTTGCCCCAGTAAATGGAGTATCAATGCATTTATGTGCAGTGAACATGTTTAGAAGCACTAAAATCATCTTATATAGCTTGGTTATATGGATAACTCACCAAATGCAATATTTCTTATTAAAATAACAATCTGCAAGTAGCTCAGTATATATTATGCAGTGTTTCAAAGTTATGAACGTGGTGCACAAATACTAACTTATCTGCATACTCTCTTTCCCTCACACTCGTTGTTTTCATTAGCTCCATCATCATTGCACACACAGAATATTAGACTGTCCAATTGTCGATAATCAAGTTAAACCTTGTTTTTTATCACACGGCCACGAATCATCAACCAGACTTTGGTTCCCGTCTCCTTAGTAAACAAGGATACAGTTGTACGAGCCTATAGAACAGAACTTGTTCAAGTAAGGTCAGATAATCAAGTTAAATGTTGTTAACAATTGGACTTCAAGGTTTGCAAACCGGCTATGTGTGTTTTAATTCTGAGCAAATCTTTGTTAAATATCTTAAGGAGTTTAATCTAATTTTTCGGTGAATTGAACTCAATCCATTTCATAACACATGATCTCCAAAATGATTAGAAAATCAAACGGTCATCTTACACACTGTCCTCTTTATCCGCGGCTGATATATGTAAAGGTTGAAACCAAAATATGAGATAGGCAACACATTCTTATAGGCAAATCAGAGTAATAGTTAAGCAATTTTTGTACATCAATTAAACCACATACATTAATACATACCGTTTCAAGTTCTTGAGCCATTAAGATGCATGGTCCACACCATGTCGCATAGAAATCAATAATAAGAGGAACATTTCTATCTCCCTTCACTAGCTCTTGGATTTCCTCTGCTGACAACTTTTTCTACAACATCCAAAACAACAAGCAATGTCAATATGGCATTACTACAACACCAAATATCAACTAGTTTATTCTTACTCTTTTGTGATATTTTGTTGAACCCCTATTTAAATCACTAATGTTATTCATTTGTACACTTGAAAAGTGGACACCAGCAACACCTACCTGGTTAATGATGTTAAAAAGTATGGTTAACACGCAATGAGTTTGGTTTGGTTAATGTATATACATACTGAGTAGTTTGTTAACAAACAACTTGGTGTACAAAATCTTGGTTAATGAAGCTCAATAAATGGTTTATGAAGTACCACCGACACTTCAGGTTAAAGACGTGTCGTGTCCGACACCGACACTTCAATTACTTACATTTTTCAAATTGTTATCGATGTCTATGTCTATGTGTCTGGTGTTCGTGTCAATATATTTGCTTCATAGTTTATGAATTAGTCAATCTTGGTATATCCATTAACCTAACTCAATATGTCATTAACAATGGTTTTGAACGTCAATGTCATTAACCAAGGTGTGGAATTTTCAAGTGTTCAAATAAAATAACTGTTTTCAGTAGCCTAAAGGCCAAGAGGCTAAAAGAAAAAAATTTGGAAAAATAAGCCTATAGAAAATGGCTATGAACCATAGAAATTAACAAGCAATATCATTATTACAGCAACATGAAACTTCAACTAATAAAACAGAAAAATTCCCTCTTTCTTCCTTTCTGTAATTTCTGTATACACACAGTATAAAGCTAAAAAGAAACAAAAAAATGAATCAGTTTTTTTCACTTAAATTCTTAGAATTGCTAAGAGAAAACAGCAATTACAAATGAAAATCGAAAACTTTTATAAATAGGAACCATGAAAGGGAGAAAGAGCATAGACCCATAAATAGTATGAAGAAAACAAAGGTAATAGAAGTGACATACCACAAGATAGTCTTCTCTAACATGTTTTCCTTGAGGTGGCTTACAAAGTAACTTTCTGGGTATTGTGGAAAGAGAAAGAGGCCTATTGTTGAGGTACGAGGTTGTGGAGAGAGGAAAATGAGGTTGATTTGTTGAGAAAGAAGAAGAAGAGGGGTTATGTAGAGAAAGAAAGAGTGGTTTAGAAGAGAAGGTTGAGAAAGGTGAGAGAGGAACTAGTCTGTGATGTGGTGGAGATTGGGTATGGAAGAGAGAAGCCATTGATGAATTTGGAGAGAGAGTGGAAAAAAGAAGAGGGTTTTTGAGTGTAGGGGTTTACCATATCTATATCTATCTATCTAGTTACACTTTCTCTCTCACGTGAGATTCTTGTCTGTCAGCAGTTACCAAAATCCAGTGAAAAGATAATGAATTCGGAATGTTTTTTTTTTGTACCCTTTAAATTCATAAAATTTTAGAGGGTTTTTTTAATGAAACTTTTACTTTTTTAAAAACAATAAGGGTTAGTTTGGTTTTTATCCAAAATTATGGGTTAAAATATATCTAGAGTCTTTTAAGGCATTTTAAAACTTCACTTTAACATTTTGATAAAAAAAATTCACATTAATATTTTAACTTTTTTAAATAGGTTTTCTATGTTTCAAATTCATAACACAAAAATCATTTTTTGGACTTTCCGTCTATTACAAATAACAAATGTTGACTAAGATATGATATGGACTCACTTAGCAGTTTGTACACATATTGCACACTAGATCACCAATATAGATTTAATGTTTAAATATGAGTTATTAGCAAATATAGTTTCTGAAACTTTACAAAAGTACATTTTAGTCATTGATATTTACAATATATATCAACTTAGTCCCCCACTTTGGCAAAAGTGTTGTTTAGTCCCTTTTTGCAAAATAGAGGGCCTAAACTGATATAACAGAAGGTCAACTAAATTGAAACACTTTTGTTAAAGTCGGGGACTAAGTTGATATATTCTAAATGTTAAGGACTAAAATGAACTTTGGTTAAATTTCAGGAACCCAATTAGCTAACAACTCATTTAAATTTATCATTTTCTTTCTCAACTTTCCAGCAAATCTAAAACACTAAATCTGTAACCCTTAAAAAAGCTTGCAATTTTGCAGCATAAATAACGTCATTTTACCGCAACACATCACATTCGCAAAGGAATATCTGCAATTGATTGAGAAATTTCAAAGGGTGAGAATAAGAGGAAAAAAAAGAAGAAATTCACAGATGCAAAACCACCCTTTCCCCACTAATGCAAATGTGATGTGTTCTGCGAGGAAATTTCTCTTCTGCAAAGGATGAAAATGAAGATCTAGAATTCATTGGTGAAACTCATTTTAACATTTTATAAATAATGGAAAAAAAGTTATTTAATTATAAAAGTGACACGACATGCCAACTTGGCTTAAAAGACTTAAGTGACATGTCAATTAAATGTTATACATCAACTTCTGAGAAGATCGAATTTCTATTCGCATAACATTTCAGAAATCAACAAAATTGGAGGACCAAAATCACATAAAATGGAGACCGAAAGTGCATTAAGTCAAAAATATATCTCTTTCTACTCTTTTGAACTTGAAAACAATATTTTCATTCAAATACCGTGAACAAAGATCACCAATATATGCTAGCATAAAATTCCAATCAAAACTAAATATTCTAAAAAGGAAAAGGAATGCAAAAAAGAAAACAACCAAAAACTCAAAAGAAGTCTTAAACAATATTTTTTTTTCAAGAGGTTGGTCCAGTGGCCACATATAAGAGAAATGAAGATTTGGAGTGTCGCATATCGAGTTCAAACACGTGAGCAACCGAAATATGTCCCTGGCTCCAATCAACTGAGTTAGACCACTGGGATCTCGACCACTTTTTGTTGTTTGAGAAAAAGGGAAAAGAAAATAATAACAATTTTTTTTAAAAAAAAATGTCAAAGATGCTTGTTATGGTGAAAATCCGAGGAAAAATGCAAATGTGAAATAAAATATTGTGCTACCCACCAATGAAGCACACTTTCACTAAAGATCTCTGTTGAAGAAAACCTCATAATTTGATATATTCAGGTATACATGTAATTAGCCAGATTCCCCTCTTAGATTCGACAAAGTTGATGAATATTGCACACAGTTCTGCACAGTACTTCTGAGCTGAAGGGCAGTCCGAGGTAGTTAGTGGTAGAGATCTTTGATCAACGTGCACTGTCCGATCCGAGCTGGGGTTGTACCTGCAAAGCCACTCCGACGCTTAAGTCAGTGAGGTAGTCTTAACAGTGTAATAAATCTGAGATCACTTACCATTAATGAGGCATTGATTGTTGTATTTATAGACAGTGGTAGTGTTTGGTCTGATGAATCAGGACCGTCCGATCTTGTGGTGGGATCAAAACCCTTGATGTTTGGATCTGTTTCTGGATTTGGGGCTTTGAGAGGTGCAAATAGATGCTGGAAAGGGGGTGTATTGAGGCAAAAGTCCCACCATAACACACACCAATAATACGGTAACAAAAAAATTCAAAGCATAACAAATGGATGCTAAAATTATAAAAGAAAGATTGATGATTTCTTCATCAAAAGGCACATAGAGGAAAAGGGGAAATCCTCAAATCCGATACACAAGCAAGAACCAACTTGTTGGGCTCATGGCCAACAAAGAAGTTATCAGCTCACAAATTTAGGGGCAAAGAAATATTTCCTTCAAACAGACAACACTCTTGGATAACATATCATCCATTGCACCTGGCATCGTCACCATCACCCTTGTTCCCTAAGACCCTAACCTATGTTTATATAACACCGACACTTCAAAATGAAAATGTGTCTCGTGTCCAACACGTATTCACCTCAATGACCTTCATCGTCTAAGTGTCATGTCTGGCGTCAATGTTTGTATCGGTCTTTCATTGACCCACGTTAAAAAACCAACAAATATATTATGTATATATATTGATAAGAAAAAAACAATTTTATCATGCATTATATCTTATGTAGCTAGCTACTAAAATGGGATATTTCTCCGCACCATTAACAACACTTGAAACTTGGAAATAGGAAGAAATCTCAGTATTCGGACAAGGAACACTAGATAGCCCTTCATTTGTTAATAAATTGAAGAAAATGTTACAATTAATAGTTACAATTAAAGTTAATTAGGAGAGATAATTATTGTCTCCACCTATATGGTGCTCTCTCTTCACAGTTAGGTGGATTACAAAGTTGTCATAAATCACCTTTCTCTTCTCCATCAATATATACTCCATTTGGTCCTATTTACATGAAAAATTTGCAGTTTTGTTCATCGAATAACTAATGCATCTGGTTTATATTTTATATCAGATACATCAGTTATTCAGTGAATCTAGAACTGCAAATTTTTCTTATAAATAGGACGAAAATAGTATTACATACAATATATGTGTGATCGTATCAGCTTCCATGACATGAAATACCCTTAACTTCTTCCAATTCTCAAAGAAGAATCAACATCTTTATTAACATTAGCAAAGATCCTAGCAATCTCAAGTTGTGTATTAGCAATGATTTCAGTTCTCTTGATTTCCATTTCACCTCTTTTTGCCTCAGCTTCAACTCTCATTCTCTCTATTTCTTTCAATGTTTCCATTCTTGTTTCCTCTGATCTCACAACTACTTCTGCTAGCCATCTTATGCTTTCTGCTATTCCCATATTGTTGTCTTCTTTTTTGTTTCTCCCTTTGTTGTTATTGTTCTCTGTTCTCATCTTCCTCTTATTGTTGTTGCATCTTAGGTTGTCCTTTTCACTGTATAGTGCTGGTGTGCTGCTATCTGTGTCCAATGGATTCCTGTTAGATACATCATCAGTTGACTTTGTTTCTAACTCATCTTCCTGCCAATAAGAAATCAGTAATATCATGAGTGTATAGTACATTGAGTTTAAGAACTATATATACAATATTAGTTTCTAAAGTTTTTTTTTTTTCAAAAGTAAAATAATATTTCACTATCTTTCATTTATATGTAAATAAATTTAAAGAAGTAAACAAGTGATTAAGCACAAGTGTTAAAGCAAGAGTTGTCAAATGCAGCCGCCCAATCAAGCTTGGCCTGTTCCAATGAACTAAAACACAAAAGCGGACTAAGCTGGTCAGTCGAGTTATCTATTGGCTGTGTTTTTTTGTAGCTCAACCCAACCTAAAACATTGTACAGTGCTGGCAAGATGATCCAGCCCAGTCCAATTTTTAACATTGGAAACCATAAAAATGTTCAAAAATGCATAAAAAGCGTGTTCAGTTTGGCCCATAGGCCAATTGGGCTGGATTGCTATTTAGCAAGCCCAAAATATTGGGCTATTGGGCCGACCCGTTGGACTATGCCAAAATCGACACCTCTAGTTAAAGCGCTTTAGTTAAGGTCGAACTGTTTGGGAGAACCCGAGTTTGATAGTTATCTCGGACTAATCAGGGTTTCTTTCCTTTAATAACCAGAGGGTCGAAGACAAAAGAAAAAAATACATAATGATATGATTAAATATGATTAAGATGCTAATGTAAAATTTGTTAACACTATTGTTGTAAAGTTACTAAACACTAACATATTTGCAATTCTTGGAAAAATTTCACAATTTTTACATGAAATTTTTGTGTCTATCACTCTTTTTACAACCTTAAATAGGTGATATCCCTAAGATTTTGTGATCATGTATGAAAAGAGAGATTGTTCAAAAATTTCTCATGACTTTATTATTGTGTGAAAGTTTAAGTAATTAATCATTTTTTATTAAGTATATGCGAGTATATGTATTTACTCTGTTTTGAAACCTAAGAAGAGAGTGCCAAGTGCCAACTATGATGTCAACTTCACTTTCTTAAAATATGGTTAAAATAAATGAATATATAACTAAATAGATCCTAACAACTAAAGTAAACCAATTTCTGTCTGTTGCAATAATTTCCAAATATAATGCATATTATAGAATAATATTAATGGAAGACTTGAGTCAGCTAACAATACACTTATAATTATTTTTAGTCATTTGAATATGACTTTTACCTCACTGTTCACTTCATTTGCAAATTGTGGTCTCGATTTTGTTGCAAGGAAAAGCAATGGATAAACATAAAATGAAGAAATTGCTACATAGACACTATTTTCTGTATCCACCACTATACGACACACAGAAATTGATGCAAAAATATGATAAATTTTTTGGGAAAAAACACTTAAAATGAATAACAGAGAAGGATCCTTCCATTTCTTAAAGCAATCAGAAGCTTAAACACAGTTTCACAAAAAGGTAAGAACCCTTAAGAAATATGGGTGAATTTACGATCATAAATGTAGCAAAAAATATTTAAAGGGTGGCCTAGTGTACGATGCTCGACCTAGTGGGATCTACCGAAGTTATTTCCATGATTTGAACCCACGACTTCAAGGTCACAGGAGAACACAAGACTCTCCCTCGGAACAAGCAATATTGAGCTTATAATAAAATTGCGTAAAATGAACCTCAGTTGATGATATAAAAGACACTAAAAGAGTTTACGTATAAAATTCATGTTTCAAATTCTGTAAACTAACAATTCTTTCTTTCTAAATAATAAACTACTAATATGCAACCATTAAAAATAACTAGTCAAAATGAAAAAATTTCATTTAATGTACCTTGGGTAATTTATCAACTCCATTGGATCCATGTGAATTTTGAGCAATTATAGGTGGTGGTGGAGGAGCAACAGTACTAGCAGGAAGTGGTTGATTTTGATGAGGTGCTTGTGAAACCGCAAGTGATGGCTCCAACTCTAACAACATCAAACCTTGATTATTATTACTAGGAACCTGTGGTGATTGACAAGGTGCTGCCGCTGCTATTGTTATTGCTGTTTGAGGTTGAATTGTTGTTGATAACATTCCGGTACCGCGAAGAAGAAGATCGAGACGCGAATACAAAGGCCAGGCTGAAGCATCAGAAGTAGTAGCTGATTCTGATCTATACCTTTTCTTCATAGACTCAATCTTATTCTTACACTGTGTTTGTGTCTTTGGTGACTTAGTTGAATTTGCTCTTGATGAAACATATTTTGCAACATCTTCCCAATCTTGTCCTTTAAGTTTAGCTCTATTTCTAAGTACCCATTTGGCTTCATATGCTTCAAGAAGTGTTGAAACTGCTCCTTCACTCCATTCATCTCTCTTTAGTCTTTCATTACTTCCACCAACATTGTGTTTTCTTGGTGACTCTTCTTTTGTGTTTTGATTAGGGAGGAGAGATGGTTCTGCTTTCTCTTCCATCTCTCATATCATATCATATGATATTTCTCATGTATATTGTATAGTATGCTATAAATTTTTTAACACTTTGTGTTTAGCTGCTAACATGGTTCAAAGTCTAAAGTTCATATGACTCTAAGAATAAGAAAGGGTAATAAAAGTTTGTGAGAGACAAGACGACCACTAGCATTAGAAGGGATTCGGATCTTGTGCGGTCGCCATATTGTGAAGTCGTGCATTCAGCAGATTTGAACCGTCCAATCTTGATCGGAAGGTTTGGATCTTAACTTTATGTTTTATATTTGTCTTTAAAGTTAAAATTTAGACCATCCAGTTAACAACTAGCATTAGAAGGGATTTGATTCTTGTGCAGTCATTATCTTGTGCAGTCATGCATTTAGCAGACCTGAATTTTCCAATTTTTATCGAATAGTTTGGATCCTGTGCAGTTGTCATCTTGTGCGGTCGTGCATTCAGTAGATCTGGAACGTTCAATCTTGATTAAATGGTTTGGATCTTAACTTTATGTTTTTATCTATTTTAAAGTTAAAATTTAGACCATCCAAACAACCACTAACATTAGAAGCGATTTGGATCATGTGAAATCACTATCTTGTGAAGTCGTGCATTCAGCAGATCTAGGTCTTCCAATTTTTGTCAGATTGTTTGAATTTTAAATTTATTTTATATCTGTTTTCAAAGTTAAAATTTAGACCATCCGATTAAGATGAGACAGTCTAGATCTTCTGAATGCATAACTATGCAAAGTTCTTGAATGCACAAAATTGAGATCCCATTGCAAACTAGAAAGGGAGTTAAATCTTTTTTATTTATTTATAAAAAGAATGGCTAGCAATTGAGGTGATGGAAAGGAGGAAAAATGGCATACTTTTTGTCAAATAAGTTAATGATGTCAATGCCTTAACACTTTCTTTTCTTGCTTCTTTAATTGTGTGGGAGAGAGTGGTGTAAAATATTGTGAGGAATAGTGTGTGTTGGTTTTTATCATTTTTTGGTTGAGTTTATTTGGCTGTTAGCGTTGTTATGAAGCCAACCAAGACATCCACTGGGCCTAGCTAGCCACAACATAAGAGTGGTGGTAGTAGTGGTGGGTCTTTCACGTGGGTCTGTCACCCATTTCCTATAGAGAGAGTAATTCTAATATTTGTAAGAATATTATTTATGAATAATGCCAATATCTTTTGGTGTATAGTTGTGAGGAGTTTAGTTATTCATCTTAACTTTGATCACTCTCAGACTAGTCGAGATCCAATATAACTTTAACATAATGATTCATTGTCGGCGTGAGGACTTCTTTGGCCGGTAATTTGTAAGTATCTTTATAAGCGTTCAAAAGACTGTGAGGTCTACCCTAACCTTGGTGAGCCCACAGAGCCTAACTTACCTAAATTTTTTGTAATAAAAATACCTTAACATAATGATAATTTGGTTTTAAATTGTGGTCTGCAAGCACAATTAGGGTTGAATATAATAATAGTTTTAGAGGTATCCTTAGTGACATCATAACTGCAATTGTAGCCTTATCGACTGCAATTTGACGCAATATGAAGGTTTGCAACACAACTGCAATCGCGACAACAACTGCAATTTAGGACCATGATTGAAAGTCTAGACAAAAAAATTAGAAATTAAAGCACATATATTGTCAATGTAAATCAATTAATTTTACCCAAACAATCAATGAGATTCTATTATTTATCCCTGTTGTATTATGAATTTTCTTATGTAGCTAGAATGAACTTACATGCTGGACGAACTCCTTATTGATGTTGGTGTAGAATTTGTTTACACTAGCACAATATACCCTTTAAATTGAAAAACTAATCAAATAATACAAAAACATTTAATATATCTTGAATATTTGTATATATTATTTCTGATGAATTAATTTTTGGTTCAGACCATTGTTAATTTTTGCTCGTACTTAAAAGTAAATCTCACACTGTTCAACACCAAATTCTCACTCCACAAAATAAACCTGTGACCACCGAGTCGACCCCCTATCCCAGAGTAGCTCAAGCAACCAGACTAACAATGTTGGTTGGTTAGATGAATTCATTTTAATACACATTGTTTTTGTAGAGGAATTATTCTTAGCTTGAATTGCCATCACAGATTTCAAAAATATTCACCACCAATACTCTCACTAAGCCCTCTAATTTCAATTCCCTCCTCCACCACCACCAGCCAATGTGCTACCATCACTCAAAATAATAGCTATTGCTATTTCTCCATCTCTCTATCTAACTTTTCTTTATTAGTCCTCTTGTCTCTCTCACGTTGCACTTTCTTGATCTATATTTATGTGCTTTTTGAAAGGTCCTTTGATGATGCACAACCACTAGACTCAAACGTTAATTCAAATGGCTTTCTAATGAAGACTATGGTAGGTCATTGTAGTGAGGAATCATAATAGGCCACGTCAATGAAAACATGAATTATGGAGGTTTTTATTGAGTCACATTTCAATTAACTTGAAGGTCCACCTAGCTATCTATAGGCCATTTGATTTGGTTCTTTCTGTTTTTTTTTCTCTCCTCCCACCTTAGCTTAGATATTGACCTTTTACAACATCTTATTAAGAAATAAGACAATGTTTTTTATGATGTATGTCATTCGCATAGATTATGTGTGTCTCATGGTATCAATTCATATTCTCTTCTCCATATACCTTAGAAGGAAGAGTTATTTTGCAATGGTACTTCATAGATGATCATGAAAATTTCTTCTAAGAGTAAGGAGTGGTCAACTAGGGATATTTTGTATTGTTTTTGTATAGTTATTCTAGAATATGATTATGAATGACCTCTACAACCCTTCATCGAAGATGCGTAGAATTCTCATTCAATAATGTTGGGCTAGACCATATCAATGAAACTAATTGATTAGCGGAAAGTAAATGGCAAGAGTGAGGTAATTTACATTAATGATATTCTCTCAAATGCTTTGCAATTTTCCATGCTTTAAATCTTACATGTATAATTGGATGGGCATATTCCATGTTAAGCATCCATCCAAAGAACATGCCTGGAAAATAGTATTGATCTTTAAGCTCTTGGTTAGAAATTTAATCTCTCACCACAATGATCACGTATTTTTCTTCCCTACCCATATCTTAGAATCTCCATTTTTTTAATAAAAATTATCATATTCCTTTATCCTTTATTCCTTTATTAAATATTCGTTAACAACAATAAGTTAATTATTATATTGGGAAAATTTCTGAGTTGTCCATAAACGGGAAATTAAGTGTTTTTTAGGTAAAGTTGGAGAAAAAACAAAAACAACAACAAAGGAGTAAAACGGTTAAAAACAAACTCTGTTAGCATCTCCCCTCAATAAACGAGAGATGCCAACAGGATGATGCTCAAATTCTGTCCAAATCAAATCTGAATCCAACCTCAGTTTTAACATAAAATCAGCACACGCGTTACCTTCTCTCAAAGTTTGGACCACTGTCACTTCCCAATCTCTAGCCAACTAGTTCTGAATATTGCAAATGATGACAAGATATTGATGCACATGGTTAGTTCTTGAAGTCACCAATTGAATAGACTTTCGTGAATCAGAGTAGCAGGATAACCATCTATAGCCCTTGCGTCGAGCCAACACAAACCTTTTTAAAGCGCTAGAAACTCAGCATGAAGGTTGTTAGAGAGACCAAATGGCCAATATTTCCGGAGAACCCACACAGCCAACGGTCATCTTCGGTTCAGATCAAACCACCAAAACTAGAGATATCAGGATTCCCCAAATTACTTCCATCTACATTCAAGACAACCTCATTCTCTCTAATAGGATGCCAAGAAATCCATCTTGGATTTGTACACACCCCATCATGGCCATCATTCCTATTAAAGATGCTAGCAAAAGTGTAAATGTTAAGTTTAATTTGATAAATGAGAGTGTGATTATGATTAAAGCAAATTATTTTTAGCCTTTTAGAGACACCAAAGTAGCAACTGATAAGAGGTGAGGAGAGTCTCCATTAGCACGCTTACAAACCAATCTTAAATATTCAAGTTTGAGAAGAACTCCGGCAAAACAAAGCCAATGGATTGCCAAATTTGAGTAGTAGTGTCGCAATCTCTTAGGTAGTATAGTAGTCTCTAAATCACCCTTGTAGTATAGTCTCTAAACCACCCAATATTGTTCCTCTTAATGCACTGTTGGTATAAAACTTTTTTATAAAGATAACCAATTACAGATCACATTTTAAAGTGAGTTTTACAAAAGTCGTGATTAAAGTCTATTTTTTAAAATCTTATTTAAATGCATGATTAGATTATGGCTCCACTAGTGTATCTATTTAATTACATATCAACCTATATTGAGTTGTGTTTCAATTGAAATGACATGGCTTTATTCTAGTAAAAAGTAATTCATTACTAGCTTCAATGCCAGTCCGATGGACGGAGAGCACTAGTAACAGCTGAAATAGGTACCGTTATTAACATAATAAAATATAAGATTGTGGATAGACAACATAATAAAATTGTGCATAGACAACAAACAAAAGTAGGAAGATCTAAAAATGTCTTAGTTTGACAAATTCAAACATAAAGATTTCAATGCATTTAAAATTCTACTAGTGTAGCTCTTAATAAAATTCTTCTAGTGTACTCTCATTCTTGCTGAAATGAATTTTCAAAATTTGAGTGTCATGTCAGATTCTGTTTTGGATTGGGCCAGTCGTCAGGCCCAACCCAATAGTAGTCATCCAACCTGAAAATGGAGGATCAGTCCAACTGGGCCCAATCTAGTGGTGATCATCCAACTCAGCAAGAGGAAGATAAGATTGACCGTGTATTGGGCCCCCAGTACAAGTGGGCTATCCAGATCAACCCACTCGCGAACTAATCACTATAAATAACATCAGTCACTAGATGTCAAGTACACAATTCATTCGAATATTCACTAGATTGTACTGTAGCTCGATATAGCTGACTTGGGCGTCAGAGCGTCCTTGCAGGTACACCCCCCGCGCGTTCAGGTCATCCTCAACCTACAGTAGCAGACGACCTGTCCCTCGATCATCCAAGCGGAAGACTCGTAGGTACGGTTCATTGGCGACCACAGTGGGAGCATCACTATCCCACCAACATTCCCAATGCCTCCAAAAGCGCCAGCAAAGAGAGGCAGATCGCGGTCGACCGTGGCCGAGATACCAGTCCGTCCACCCCTAACATTGGAAGGAACGATGACCAACGCTGAGGTCATCGCCCACGGTGCCCAGCCAGGCACGACCCAGCAGGTCGACGTCACCCTTCCGGCCAACTTGGTTCGAGAGCTCCAGGAACAACTTCGAAATCGAGACCTGCAGATCACCCGGCAGAACTACCTCCTCACCCAGATGGAGGATCAGGCGACATCCAGGTGAGCAAACACAGCACCCGAACTATGCCGTCGCAGGTCGTCCGGTCCACGGGCCGACCTGTCCAGGAGACATTGTTCGCCTCCCAGAAGACAACTCGTCCACAGATCTCCACCCCACAGAAGGGGACGAGGAGGAGGACCAACTCCGCCCAGGATCACTCCCTCCACTTCAGATTACACCTACTGGCCGGAGGAGTCTTCGCGCCAGGAATCTTCCTATGATTCGTCTGGCTCACCCGGCTCGCACCATCGACCGCGCAGTCGGTCGTACGAAAGGCGCCCACGCAACAATTCAAGAGACAACTCCGATGAAGAACAACGTGGTTGTCGAGGTCGACGCTTCGAGGACCGACCACCTCGTAGAGGTAGAGTTGACTTGAGTCTGGGACCATTCACAAGAGAAATAGACGAGTTTCGCGTTCCACACTCATTACAGAAACCCCCGTCCGGTCTTAAAATGTACAATGGCGTGCAGGATCCCAACGCCCATCTGAAGCACTTCGACATTATGATGAAATATAGGGGGGGCACCCGGTCCTGTCAAGTGCAAGATCTTTCCCTTGACCTTGGAAGGATCAGCCTTGGAATGGTTTACTGACTTACGGCCTAACACCATTTCTTCATGGGAACAGATGGCCAGAGTCTTCTCTGCCTGTTTCACAACTTCAAAGGTAAAGCCTAAATCTCAGGATGTCTTGATCGCGATCAGACAAGAACCCAATGAGTCCCTCCGAAGCTATGTGGAGCGATTCAACCGGGAAGCCGACCAGGTGAGGAATCTGGACGACAACCAAAGGCTGTGGTTCTTAAGGACCGGACTCCTCCGAGGAAGCAGATTTGAAGTCGAGGTCGGCCTACACGTGCCAAGAGATTTGGAAACCATCCTCCGCAGATCTCAGAGGTTCATGAACTATGAAGAAAGAACAATAGCTATTGAAGCCGCTGAGGCAGGAATGAGTCGACAACCTCGCGAAGATCGCGATCATAAACCAAGAAAGGATCAAGGAGGACCTCCAAGAGACTCTAAGATCAGGAAATTCACGGACCGAACGAAACTGAATACCTCAAATACATCAGGGAAGGGGAAGAGCCAGAGGACCCCAAGAAAGCCGCTCTAGTACGCAGACGAGCATCCTCCTACTCAATCATCGAAGGACAACTCTATCGAAGGCTGTTCTCCATGCCACTGTTAAAATGCCTACCTCCTAAAGAAGCTGATTACGTACTTAGAGAAATTCACGAAGGGATTTGTGGAAATCATTTAGGAGGACGAGCCCTGGCAAAAAAGGCACTAAGGGAAGGATAGTATTGGCTTACCATGGAAGAAGATGCAAAGACTTTGGTGAAAAATGTGATAAATGTCAGAGACATGGAGATATACACATCGCTCCCCCGGTTGAACTCAACAGTTTGACCGCCCCATGACCGTTTGCCTGGTGGGGGATCGACCTGCTTGGACCATTCACAATCGCTCCTGGACAGCTGAAATACCTGGTGGTAGCAGTAGACTACTTCTTTAAGTGGATCGAGGCGGAGCCTTTAGCAACTATAACTTCAAAGAACTGCCTTAGGTTCTTCAAGAAAAATATCCTGGTCCGCTTTGGGATCCCGGAGGTGGTCGTGTCCGATAATGGCACTCAGTTCACCGACAAAAAGTTTCAAGAAGCCCTAGTCGAATTTGGAGTGAAGCAGCGCTTCTCTTCAGTTGAACACCCACAGACAAACGGACAAGCAGAGGCAGCGAACCGAGTGATCTTGCGTGGCCTTAGAAGGCGATTGGATGAGGCGAAGGGAAGATGGGCCGAAGAGCTCCCATATGTGCTGTGGGCGTATCGAACAACCCCACACTCCACAACTGGGGAATCTCCTTTCAAGATGGTTTACGGAACAGAAGCTCTCATTCCTGTTGAAATTGGCGAATTAAGCTAGAGGACGACCAACCCCAAGCCACCTCGTGAGAACGAACAGGCCCTCAGGGAAGAGCTGGATTTGGTGGAAGAGCTTCGCAACAAGGCCGCCTTGAGAGAAACATTGATCAAGCAAGGGATGACCACGAGGCACAATGCTAGGGTCGTCCCTAGAGACTTCAGTATAGGACAGTTGGTGTTGAGAAGGGCAGACATCGGGCAGAAGAACGCAGCCATGGGCAAGCTCGCCCCCAACTGGGAAGGTCCTTACCGTGTCATCTCTAAAACGGGCAAGGGTGCTTACACATTGTAGACTATGAATGGTGGAGTGATTCCTAAGACTTGGAACGCCATCAACCTTAGGAGATATTTTATTTGATCGATCAATTTGTAAACAATGAACGAATGTCATGTTGAACTCAATGTATGAAGTACTAACGGGCGGGACGCTCTTTTTCCCACTGGATTTTTTATCGAGGCTCGTCCGTCCGTCAATAAAGACGAGGCATTTTTTATAGATCTGTGTATTTATCTCTTTACTTACGAGCGCTCTCTTACGAATGAATCAAAATGGTTCGCCCCACTACGCGAGTTAGAATCAAACCGAGTTTGATAAACTGCAAAGTGAGGGAAAAACACTTAAACGAATTAAGTCAAAACGAAGCGACCAAACAGACGGGGAGCATCTAGAAACAAAAAATCACGTACTCCGTTGGTGTCATTTTTCTATTTGGATTGGTATTTGGTGCTTCATTGGTTGGGGTTACGGTGGTGCTACTGCCCGACCCTTTTCTCCATTCTCCTAATATTTTTTAATTGCAATTTTGACCCCAAAAAATGTGTGTTTTTTGCAATTCTAGTCTCCAAAAATACTTGATTATGAAAAATTGGGGGATTGAAGTGCAAACAAAAATATGAGGAGTAAATTCGCCAAACTAAATCTTGGAAGACAGAAGGTGCAATGTAACCATACGAGATCCTATGGGATACAATACATGTTATTGGTATTAGGGGTGTTCAAAATTGAACCAAACCAATAGAAAAACCGCAAACTGAACCAAATCAAACCAAAAACCGCAAAAAGCCGCTTTTAATTGGTTCTGTTCGGTTTTTATTTTTACTAAACCACGTGGTTCGGTTCGGTTTGCGGTTCCAATTACAGAAACCGAAACAAACCAAACCGTTAAATTATACATATACTGTTTTTTTTATTTATTTTTCCAGTAGACTTACTCAATACTGAGTCTTTAATCCTTATTGGGCTTGCACACTCGGCCCAACACAACTCCAATCAATCACGTACTCACGTTCATTCACTTGGGTCAGAATTAGAAACCCTCATCTCATCTCACCTCCCTCGCGACGCTGCTTCCACAGTTCCACTCACGCCGCTGCTGCTACCGTTCACTCACGACGTGAAACCCACGCTGTCGCTGCCGTTCACTCACGCCGCTGCTGGGGTTGTTCGCTGAATAACCGAATTGTTGCTGTTTGTTCACCATCGCTGTCCTTCGTAACTTTAATTTGATTGAATCTTGTTGGATTTTATTACTGTATTAGTTATTGAATTGCTGCTTAATAGTTACTAATTTTGTACATCTACTTGTCTATTTCTTCTTTGTAGGAAATTTAGCATCAAGTGCAGCTTATGGACTTTCTGGAGAATGCTTTTGGAGACTTGCTGGAAAATGACTATTGTCTAGTTGAAGTTTTAAGTTTTAATTGTCTAGATTTTATAACCATATGGTCTTGACATTCATAAACAGACCAAGCTCTTCTCTAATGGAAATACCAATGTCTACCTTGTTGTGTTCAACAGAAAATGCAGCATCTATGTTTAACTTTATGAAACCTGTTGGTGACTTTTTCCAGTTATATTAATATCTCCGAGTCCCCTTATTTGCAAATCATGTTTTTATTTATTTTCCTCATGCTACATCAATATTTTGGCCAAGTCTAATACTATACTCCCCAGTTCTTAATCTTTGGTACTTTTGGCTTGTTACACACATATTAAGGTACCATTAATTTGTGTTGTTTAAGTACTAAAATGCCCCACTTGTAGTTGTATTGCGATAATTGAAGTTAAAGTAAAATAGTCTTGGGACAATTAATTCATGCGTTGGAACTCTAAAAGGATAAATAAATATAGAGGATATATTAGGAAAAATTAGGTGAATTGTACATTGGGTTTTTAAAAGTACTATTGTTTTGGAACAAAAATAAAATGCCAAAAGCACCAAAGATCAGGAACGGAGGGAGTATTTTTTATTTGCAAAACATATTTCCCATTTGGTCGACATTATTAAAGAACCAAAATATTATAGATTATATTTTGTAAAAAAACATAAAGCAAATCATAGAGGAACAATAAAATACACATATTTGAGCAGTGAGGAAATCTTTGTGATTGTTGCAAGCATCGTTTTAAGACTAAAATAATAATTAATTATTATAGATTGTTGCAACCACTGACAAATTTTTTCGAGCGGAATGGTCAGGACCGGACGTTAGATGTGGTCAATGTAAAAACTATGTCTCGAAATTAGATAAGAAAACGCTAGAAGGAGGGCTTGAACCTCCGACCTTATGGTTAACAGCCACACGCTCTAACCAACTGAGCTATTCCAGCGGTGTTGGTATGAAGTCATCCTGTTTCTTAGAAATAGTGAAAATAACACAAGAGACGCAAATTACACGAATGATTTCAAACAGCTAATAGAATTTATTGACTTTCTTTGTTAGATTTTGGTTTATGTTATACATTTATAAGGAAGTGAGGAAGAATTTGAAATGTTCTCCAAATTCAGAGATTGATTGATTGGTATCATTCATTCTCTCCAATGGAGCATTTTTGAGGTCTAAGATAAGAAATTTGGAGAAACTTAAATGGGTTTATTTCTTACAAAGTCAGGGCGGATCTTCTTTTGGGCCCGGGAGGGCTACGACCCTCCCTAAAAAAACATGTAAAATTACCTTAATAGGCCTAGTTTTAAATATCAGCTACTCAATATATGCCAACTTTGCACTAAAAGAACAATTGTTAACATGTGGCGTAGCAGTTGAAACTTATTCTCTTCACTGTCTGTTATCGTGTCGATTCCTGGTACAGAAGTTTTTAATTTTTTTTACAACAAAAAATGCGCTTATTATGTTATGTCTGCCAAAATGTGTGCCACGAGAATCGAACCCATAACCTCGTTGAACATTATTATTTCACAATAATAGGACTTTATGAACATTATTATTTCATTTTAACTATACAATATTTAATTTTTAATTTTAATGTGATGATAAAACTTGTATAGAAGAAGGTTTGCTCCCTCATGGTTGGACCTGCCATCCTCATCACCTCGTTGAGGAAGCCTTGTGTACCGATCATGATGCTTGCTACCGCCTTGTGAGGGTTCCTGAAGCGCATTTGAACTTGCCTTTCTTTTATTTCCTCTCATTTTTACTTTGTTACTTTAATTAAATTTCTCATTCGTCCTTCATTAAATGAATAGTCTCTCCCACATTTAAATATTAATATTAATTATAGATGTTCATTTATGTCATTTTATATTTACAAGCCAAATAAATCCCTAATTTTATTAATCATTTAAATCCAATCCGCCAACTTTTCCGCTATCAGACCTATTATAAGCTCATCCTCTCTAAGTTAAATTTTTTACTATCTACTAATTTATCTACTATCCGTGATTTTTTTACTAAAGAGAGTCTTAATTTCTATTTAAATAGGATTCTAACTAAGCTCACAAAAAATAGGAAATTTATTACATGACCCGTGAACTTGCACGGTTACCTAAACATTGAACTTGAAGTCTTGAAGTCTCATTCTCATTCATTCAATTCAATCAACTTGAATAAAAAGACATAAAAGTAGCTACAGGCTCATATACCCGTGACACTTCACACTTACCATTACAAAGCTACAAATAATATAACCCAACTTTAGAAACATGAATTTAATTCCACACATACTTAGTAGCTCAAAATCATTCACCATGTAGTTAGCAATAAAACCTTAGCAATATTATGCTAATTGAACCCAACCCACCAAGAGAAATGAAATGCTATATTATTACCATTACCCAAACAACTTCATAATACCAATTTGATAAGATTATGTATTAACCATTTTTCTAAGTGCAAAGCTCACGAGCAACACCAATCCTTGAGTTGGGGATATCAAAGAGCACACGGTGGTTTTGTTGTTGCATGTTGGCTATAACATTCAACACCGAGTTCACGTTGTCGGGTGCGGCCGCCATGGCCAAACATGTGGTGCTGCCGGCGGTGCTATGTATGAGGAGGTTGTCTTGTGGTAGTGTCACGTTCATGCCAGAGAATATTAACGTTATTGTAGGTGCAACTATTGGGACATTGTAGCATGTGTCAAATCCTCCAAGGGATGTCACCGTGAGGTTTGCCTTTCCCCCAACTCTTCGCCGGAACGCGTCTCGAACTGCCACGTAGGCCGGTTCAACTAGCCGGGTGAACACCGTTCCTATATTAATGATGAAATACAAATGAATAAAGAATTATTATGATTAATTAAAATTAAAATTATTGTCATATAATTAGTATTATTTTTATTTGCTTCTATGATGCTTTTTTCATAAAGGAGAGGTGTGGTTATCATTAGGTTAGTTATAATCATTCTCAGTCACGGGTTATTGCTTAAATTTGGGGTGATTTGTCAAAAAGGCATGTGGGCCATAATACTAGAGTTATGTATGGTCCAATTGGCGTGTAGAATTTTTAGCTCAAAATTGGTTTCAATTCAATTTTACATAGTAGCTTGTTTAACATTATTAGAACATGAAGGGCCTCAATTGCACTTCATGTTGAGAATTTGAACGTAGAAGGAGACAATTAGTCAAGATTCTACACTAAGTTTTGATAATGTTATCCACTCTAAAATTATTAAATATGTTCATCTAAAAATAAAAGGTTTAATTGCAGTTTTAGTCCTCCTATTTTCTTAAATTGGTGATGTTGGTCTCTTCTTAACTTTCTTAAATTTGCAATTTTAATCCCTAGTTTTTTTAATTGCACTTTTTTCCCTCAAAAAGCATAGATGTGAACTTTTGGTCTCCACTTTGCAATTATATAGGAGACCAAACTCGACAAATTTAGAAAATTAGGGATAAAAATCGTCAAAAATAAAACAGAGAGGCCAAAGTCGTTAAATTGAGAAAGTTGTGAGACCAAAATGCAATTAAACCAAATAATAATAAAAAATTTAAGTAACGTTATCATAAAATAATATTAAATAATATAAAAACATTTAATTTCCTTTCCTAAAGTAGAGTGTGTAGGTAAAAGAACATTACCGGAATCAAAGATGGTGCCAGCTCCAGTGGTCGGGTTGAAAGCCAACGCCGTCGAAGGAATATCGACGACTCTTCCACCAACCCTAATAGCAACCAACTCAACATAGTAGAGTGATGATCTTCTAGGGTTCTTGAGAAGAGGAGTAAACTTGATTCTCTTGGGTTGAGCATTAGGCCCAAGCCTTAGAGACCCAGAAAAGTTAGGTGATTTGAAGCTAGGTAAACAATAAGAGAATGTGGATTGATAGAGATTTTGGGTTTGAGACAAAAGTGATAATGGGCCTCGGCCCAAGCCCAATAGTCCTTGTGGTGGTGAAGAGGTCCCAGTGGTCTTTGTAACACAACCAAAGGTGTAGCTAGGAATTGGATCAGTAGCTAATGTAACTGTATCTTGAACTAAGTTAGCTGATATAGCTGAATTACCATAGGTTAAGTTGAAGTTGCACGTGCTCACACCACAACTAGGGTTAGGTACCTGAAAAAAATGGAAAGAAAAATGTTTACAATTTTTAATTTTTATATTACAAGATAGAGAAACTTTTGCTTTAGAAAAATCCAAGTCTCGTGAACCTTTGCCTGCCATAGACAGCACATAGTTTTCAAGATTTTGGATTGATATAGATTGGGTTTATATGTAAGTCAACCCCACCAAACATGGGACAAGAATTGCACACTTCAATGTAATGATAGCGAATGGTAATATAATTGCATCATTGGAGTCCCTCTCATTGTGATATTACCACCCTTCCAAGTCAAGAAAAGGTAAAAGAATCACGCCAAAATATAGAGCTGTCAAATTGGGTTGTCTAGCCCAACCCGACTCGTTTCATTGGGTTAAAATGCAAAAGTGGGTTGGATTGTGGCAGGTCAATTGTCTATTGTACTGTGTTTTTTTGGTATTCCGAGCCAATCCAAGGGCATAAATGTAAATAAGATTAGGAACCCAAAATGGATGATTAATGAAAACAGCTTCTTTTATATTATAGAATTGATAATTTATCAATTCAAATGAGTTTTTATGTACTACACCATTGGACAAAGATTCACAACTGTAATAATTTGTACAATTGTGACATTTGAGGTCACGTGATTCCTATTTATATTTTTTAAATAAAAACTTGACAAGCTAATATAATGAGTATCTTAGGATACTGATTACAAAATAAAACAAAAAAATAGTACTAGTATCTTAGGATGCTGATTACGATGTAAAATAATGTAAAGTATACTTTATGTATAACTCTGTTTATGCCACCTAAAACATGTTAAGAAAAAAAATGAAAGGAATCAAAACAAAAGAACAGAGGCAAAGAACATGGCATAGTGTTTAACTGTTTAGGCCTTTATATGAGAAGAATCCTCCTTGAACAGATAAAGGAGAAAAGATACAAGCCAAAATAAGCTGAAATTCTATTGCATTTTACATTATATCACAATATTTTGATTTTCTTTCTAACAACCCCATGATTTTATTGTTCAATTCACAATATTTTAAGAAAGAAATTTATACTCTCAAATTTATTGTTCAATTCACTTTACCTCAATTCATCTAAATATAAATTACTTTACTAAATGCTTACTATCATTCAAAATCAATTTTCGTCAACACGGTTAGATTATTTACCTGTTTGCATTCAGGAGAAGCGCAACTAACATTCTTAAAAGAAGTAGAAATTTGAGGAGCAAACAAAGTGGAAGAACAACCATCACACTCGGTACAAGGAATCCAAGCAGCATCATTACTAGTATCCATAGCCAACAACAAAGTTTGAGGTGGAGAACCAATTTTAGCCCTAACAATATAAGTTGGACTTTGTATAACCTGTCTACCTGACGCAATAGGTACAATAGACCTTCCAGCAACTAAGCTAGCAAGAAATTGCATTCTAGTTTGGTCTTTTGCTTGCATTTGTAGGACACTTTCTTCCCATGAAAGTGGCTTTGCTGGTCTAAATGGTGAACATTGACTAAACACATGGAATACTTGAAGTGTTGAGCCATGATCTTGTGTATCACATTTAGGGTTGAGTCCTTGGACTAAGGAGAAGAAAAGGAATAAGAGTGAGAGTTTGAGTTTCATGGTTGTTAAGTTGGGATTTTATTGTATTCACTTCACTGCTTGCATTAGTACTTTATATAGTAAAATAGGAACTAGCTTTGTGGGGGAAAAAAAGAATAATGTTTTTTTTTAAAATTTTTTTGGCTTAAGATATTTTGGAGTAGGGACTTACTATTGACACTACTCGTTTTTGCTAATAAACCTCCTTTTCCATACATTTTTTTTTGAAAATGTTGTTAAACTCGGACCGACTATCGACTCTGTTGAGGCAATAGGTCACTAGATAGATTAATGAGTCACTAGTTGAAGCGTATGACTTGATCACTATTAAAAATATTAATAAATTCATGAATGTATAAATTTTATACTTTAAACTATTAAAAATCTTATTATACCTTAAACATCTTTAAAGCAAACTACACATTTGTAAATTTTGTTTTACGTAAGTACCCTCAACGATATCGTTTTACTGTAGCAATTAAAAAAATATTACAAGACTGAGCAGGAGAGGTATTAATTTTAGCCCAGCCCAACGACCAGGTATTTTGGACAGCACTGGGCTCGCTAAATAGAGGCCCAGAAAAGAACCGGGCTCTTTTGACCTAGCCTAGTTGGCCAATGGGTCCGAATTGGGTCCTTTTCCATGCTTTTTTGAACATTTTTTATGATTTCATTTGTTAAATATTGGACTGGGCTGGGCTGACCCACTTGCCCAATGGTTTGAGCTGAGCTGGGCTATAGAAAACCTAGCTCAATAGACAACTGGGCTAGCCTCAAACAAACAACTTTTAGGTTTTGGCCCATTGTGATAGTTTGACGGCTCTACTGGCAGAGTCATCGATTCGACCACAAAACCAACCAGGTCACACCAGGTCTACACATGTCTATAGTCCAATTACTTGTTCAGACTGGCCATACCACTGGTTCGGTCGAACCAATCGATTTGATCCGAGTTTAATAATATGATTTCCAAACAACAAAATTTGTATAGAAAAATCTGAATAGTTAAATGAATATCAATTATTTTCCGTATGAAGGTGGTGTGTTTGGAGTATGTGGGTGAGAAAGTATGGGTAGTGGGGTGGGGGGCAAATAGAGTTGTGTTATTGGGAGATAACAGACTGTACTCCATTTGGTTCTGTAGGCTACTTGGCCTTAGTTATGTGTTACAAATTCAACGTGAAAATAGCACCTTCCATTATGTGCTATGATTATAGACATGTATTTTTGGAGTAAATTGATTAAATATTTCTAGATTTTGCTCTAAAGAAAAAGTTAGGTTGTGTGCTAGCTAGTTAATGGAAGAAGATTTTATATATAGCTTTAGGATTTTAGTATGATTTCCAAGAGTAGTGCAGAATCCTTTGGTCACGTGGGGTATATTTCATTATTAAATGGGAAACTAGTTTGGATAAATAAATGTTTAATTATAGTGTGTTTTTAAATTTGTAGTGTTGGGGAAGCTATAAAGTGAAATTAAAAAATTAAGGCTTTGTTAGGTAAAAATTCAATAGCAGATAAACTAGTTGGTAGCAACTTATGTGTTTAATAAAATTAGTGGTTAAATTATTTAATAAATGTATAATGACATAAAAGAATATATTTAATTCATGATGAAGTTATTTATTCATGTCAAAATGTTTAATGAGGATAGAGAGAGAATTTAAGAAAAATAATGAGAGTAAAAGTGGCAAAAAAAGTGAGATATACGGTATAATTAGCATTTGAAAAAATGCTAAACACTACCAAAAAACTGTTAAACATTAGTGCTTACCAAACATGCCTATTTATCATCCGCTAGTCAAATTTGACATCTATTGGCGAATGAGACTTGCCGAACAGTTCCTAAGAAAAATAAAATTAATGAGTTACAAGGTGAGAAAAAAAAAGTATACTATGTTTCCTTCTAGAATTCATGATGGAGTGCTCTTATGTTTGTTATCACAACTCAAAAGGCAGAAAAATAGCCCAGATGTGGGGGTATGCAAGTACCATAATGCACCTTTGTCTTTGAATACATCTCAAGAATCCATTATTAGTTTTTCCTCAAATTTAAAGGTTAAGAGAGGAAGAGCATCGTTAGATTTATTTTTGAGAGAGCCATAGTTAATTTTAGAGACATGAAAACTCATTTTACATGTTTTGATGCGGGTGTTTTTAGGCTAAGAGAGCAAATCAAATTCCTCACTGGTGAACCACTAAAGTTAACTGTAGCATATTGTGTAAAATGCTATGAGTGGTTAAAATTGAATCAAGCAGTATTAAATTTCAATCCTTGATGAATTTTTATACTACATCCTATGATCGTATTTAATGGTTCACCCATGAAGGATTTGATTTGCTCACTCACCCTAGAAGCACCTATTTTTACGCATGTCAAATTGATTTTAACTCTAGAATGGATTCCAAACTTGATTCATACCCCTAGTTTTTTTTGGGAAGATGGCTTAGTGGTAGTTGTACCACCCACAGCCATGAGAGCGGATTCATAGGATCGATCTTGTGCCGTTGCGAACACACACGCACACCTGTCCCGAGTGATCTAACCAACCGAGCTATAATAGCGGGATAACCTTAAGTTTATTGTCAACTCATTTCATGTGAATCTTTTTTACATAAATCACTTGACATTGAATTCATTTTAATCGAAATCAATATTACCAAATCAAGGCATTCTAAAGCATTTTTTTTGGTTTTCGACATGTTCCCAAACGTTTGTTACAATTTTTTTGAAAAATAATCATTTTTTAAAAAATATTCTACTTAGCAGTTTCCCACCCGTTTGTTACATCTTTTAAAATAAAAAATAAAAAGAATCTAAAAATTGATTAAAATGGGGAAGTTATTTTATGTAGCTTCTCATAAAAATCATTTTTTATAAAATGATTTTTTAAAAAAGATGTGATTTTCGTTAAGTTACACAAACACAAAACAACTTCTGTCTCTCTTAAAAATCTCTAAAACTAATCTATAAGTACTCCTTCCGTCTCATAATAATAGTCGCTTTAGCAAAGAAAAATTGTCCCAAAATAATTGTCATTTAGGATTTTCAATGCAATATCAATTGTTTTTTTCCAGTTGTACTCTCTAATTAAAATAATATTCATCACTCCCAAATTATTACTCCCTCCATTTCATTTTACAATAATGTTATTTAGCAAACTTTTCCAGCCAAAAATAGTCAAAAGCCATATTACAATACCAATTAACCAAGTTTTTTAAGCAAATAACCAACCTACTTTTTTACAATTTTTAATCAATGGTCTAGAAATTTGTGAAAAAGTAGGTTGGTTATTTGCTTAAAAAACTTGGCTAGTTGGTGTTATAATGTGGTTTTTGACTAGAAAAGGTTGGCTAAATAACATTGCTCTTCATTTTCATTGTCGCTTTTAGGATTTCACACATATTAAGAAAAAGGTGTAAAAAGAAGAAAGAGAAGAAGAGTTTTACATAATTAACCTTATTAGTGATTGGTGCATTCCCCACCATCATAAATACAAAGTAGATTATAATGCATTGAGAGTGAGGCTCATGGTATTAATTAGATGACAATATTGGTAAAAATCTATATCTATAACATTTGACAATGCATCTCCATAAATGCATTGCCAAATGTCAAATTCTGGTTAACCACACAATAATTACATTAACAAGGTCCCCTTTATCATTAAGAAATTATATTATTTATTCAAATAAGCAATTATATAAAAGTTTAATTTAATATTATATTTTGGTTCCAACAAAATTCTCGAGCATTTATTTTGTGCTTAATTAGTACCAAACAATAAAAAGACCACTCATTGAGGATTCTCCTTGGACAATAAATTAAATTAGAAAAGTTAATAAAATTTCTTTCAATAGTTTCTATCAAAGAAATAACATAAAAATCTAAAAATTTCATCATATTTCATTCAAACCAAATATGAATTTCAAGAATTCGAGTTATTCAGTATTTTGCAAGTCACAAGCCAAATTAACTTATAAGTAATGTTGAGAAAATTAAATTTTGCATACCAAAATTATTGACAACAACAAATTTCAATTCATAGTTCCCCTCATGTAGAATACGATTTTCCATCTCAATTTTATTTTTTCCATGAACCTGAAATATAGTAGGGCATAAAATAAACTTAATATTAATCATGATTTCATTTATTAGTGTAACACAATTTATATTGCTATTGGTTATCACATAAAAGATTATTCCATTCATATGCAATATAATAGGAAATTAAAAAATTAGCAATTTCCATAACAATCATATAGAATTCAAATTTATTAAATACCAAATCAAAAAACAATGAATCCCAAAATGGTATGAATTTTCCTACAATCTTACATTAACCATTTCAAAATTCGAATTTGGTGGAATTTGACACATTTAGCTCTTTTAAGTGAAATTTAAAATTGAAATTTCATAAATTCTCCCACCAAATATATCTTCTCTGCACTCTCTTCCAAATCTCATCTCACTCTCTTACACCTCAGTTCTCTCTCGCCATATCTCTTTTTTCTTCTGTTTCCACCTTCTTCTTCCTTCATCCAGGCAATAAAAACTAGAGGGAGTCGACATTCTCCTTGCGTCACCGCACCAGGAAAAAGTCCCCCCCCCCCTCTCTCTCTCTCTCTCTAATTTCCCTTCCACTAGGGATTTCTTCAATCGCATCTCGATTCGCAAAGCTATCCGAAATTCTCCATGGAGGTAACTACGCTGTTTCCATCATCACTTTCTCTCTCCTTGCTTTCTCTCAAAATCGTCAATCGCATGGAATCTTATTTTGATCAGAATTCTTGTGGGAGATTATTCGATTGCCTTTATTAGTTTGTTTTTGTTGTGTTTTCGTTCTGATGAATACAATTTTTCTTTAATTGTTGCTATTCGATTGGGGATTTTTCGGGAATAGAAAACTGTTTGTTCATTTCAATGTCAAATTGGTGTTTGTTTGTGGTTTTTGTAGGTTCCTGTGATGGAAGAGAATGAAACTAAGTCTGGGGCGCATTTGACTTCTGCCGCTGCTTTTGTTGAGGATGGAATCCAAGATGCTTGTGCCTTCCTTAGGTGTAAATTAAGCTGTGGTTCTTGTGATAATGATGAGTGACTCTGTGTAGGACTCTTTTTGAACAAGTTGCTTTTACGCTTCCTGTAGGTGACGACGGTGCAAACAACGCTCGGATGCGGCGGTGCAAACAGTGCACGTCTACGGTGATTGAATTGGTGCTCGCGACGGTAGGTACGAGTGCTCCTTGTTGAAAAACATGACATCCATGAAAATTAGAGAGAAAACCCTAAAAGTATATTATATTGAAATTGATAAATATATTACTAATGAGAATAAGATGATTACAAATGAGTGTACCATCTACCTTATATACTAACCAACTAATGGGCCTTACTACTAACTAATGGGCTTACTATCTATATTTTAACAGCCTCCCGCAAGCTGGACGGTGTTCTCAACACTTCCAGCTTGGGATAAGCAATACACAGATACTATTAAAACAAGGAGAATAAAGAACAATCCGAATTGGTAGCAGTTGAGGTGCATAGCTCCTAGAAGTCTTCGACCAACTATCGGGCCCCTTCAAGCTTCTTCCAGCGTCTCCACAACATTCACTCCAAAGGAATCAACAAACTCCACTCTTAGGCATAACCATCCAAGTGTCAAAGAAGTCATCAAAAGCTTAACCATCAAATAGAAACCACAACTCAAGGTTTATCCACTCGTAGGAAGCAACAAACCAACACTTAACCATCAAGCCAAAACCACAACTCAAGGCTTAATTACTTGAAGGAAGCAAAATGCTTAACCATCATAAGGCAGAAGCAAATATCAACAAGGCCATAGGCCAAAAAAGCTTAACCACCATAGGGCAAAAGCAAACATCAACAAGGCCATAGGGCCAAAGGCTTAACCACCAAACAGAAACTATACCTCAAAGTTTAACCATTTGGCAGAAGACATAAACGCTTAACCATCAAGAGTACTCAATCACTCAAGATAGACGCAAAATCTCAATACTTAACCATTTATAGCAGAAGCATCATGCTTAACCACCATAAACAGAAGCTAAAAACAAGCCAATAAGGCTAAAAAATAATCATCGAAGCAACCCAACATCAACAGACTATTATGCTTCAAAAACAAACCCAAATCTTCAAATTCATTTCAAGTTCATTTCCAATTCATCCCTTGGAGTTTCCAAACAAAACAAACAAACACATCTTCAAGAAAAAACTTCCATTATAACAGCACCAGCCAAGTAACCAAGATGAAACTCTCTACCACAAATCCATCCAAAAATATCACTTCTCACAAGTGGCAAAAATGCTTCATAACCATCATTTGTATCCACCCAAAAATGAGCCAAATCACTGAAAGGTAAAATAAAATCCAAATCTTCCTCTTCAGAAAAGTTACTACAACAAACATTTATATACCCAAGACTGGAAGCAGTGCAAACAAGAAACCAACTCTTATCATCAACGTGAATGCAATATTGATAAATCATCATCAGTAATACCATCTCAAAACATTAATAGTATGAGCACTTGGTATTTCATCAACATCAGACATTATTAATAAATCATCATCAGTAATACTAGCTATCTTAAGATGTTGTTCCAATGCCACACATTGATATGCTTCCTCAACAAATGAATTCTCTCCTTTCTTAGAAATTTGGAAACCGTATAGAAACTTAGAAACCGTAATAGCTTTGCTCAAGGAACAACAACTTCACATTTTGGCCAGCCTTCTTTAACCCTTTGGCATAATCCAATTGCCAATCCTGACCAGTGTCAACTCGGCATTCTATATGCCAAACCTACGAAATCAGCTAAGAAGCGACGTAACGGAACAACACCAACACAAACTGAATCGGAATGGAAGTAGAATACGGCACTGCGAGGCAGAATTTCTAGCAGTCAGATCTAACACCAAAGCAATCCTCATTCATTCACACCAACCAACAACAAAAGAGTGCTGGAATAAAACAAGCGAGAACCCAGCAGCAAACACTGTGTTCTTCTTTGAGGCATTTCATCAAACATATAAAAGGCCAAAACTCACAAAAACAGAACAACCCAGAAATAAGTAAGGACTTCGATTGTAGAATGGAGAAATTGCAATCCAGAATCATGAAATTGAAACCACAATTTTGCCGAATCAAACCAGAAAAGTCAAAATCGAAATCGAATCGTAGATGCAAATTCGAAATCGAAGAAGGAAGAAGACGATTCGCAAGAAGGAAATAATATTGAAATCTGCGAAACCGAAATTGAAGAAAGGAGAATCGAAACTGAAATCAACGATTGGAAATCAGAAGAAACAAAATCGAAATTGCAGAAATTGATTCATAAAGAGAATGGGAAATAAAAAAAAGTCACGAAGAATCACACAAAGGTCACGAAAGAATCGTACAAAGATTCACAAAGAGAAAAAAAAAGGAAATTACAAGTTAAAAAGAAACTAATAAAATAAGGAACCTGAATTAAGCGGAATTCATAGAGGATACCATGTTTGCTCTGATACCAGTTGAAAAACATGGCATCCATGAAAATTAGAGAGAAAACCCTAAAAGTATATTATATTGAAATTGATAAATATATTACTAATGAGAATAAGATGATTACAAATGAGTGTACCATCTACTTTATATACTAACCAACTAATGGGTCTTACTACTAACTAATGGGCTTACTATCTATATTTTAACACTCCCTCTTCTTTCCTCACTCTTATTCTTTCGCTCTCTAAATTGTCTGTCTCTATTTTTTTGGGATTTTATATGAAACGATGAAGGTCTCCCTTTTGTGTCGCTGCCATGGTGTTTGATGAAATGCCTAAGATTGGTTTAGGGAGTTGTTTTTGTTGATTAACTAAAAAATTCTCACTTTGTTGATGACTCAACGATGTTATTAGATATTTGTTCTATTTGTTGGCTAATGTTGTTTAAGCTTGGTGACTTGAAGTTTGTCATCAATATTTAAGCTCACTTGAAAGTTGTAAGATCTATCGATGAACAATGGTACTTGTCTCATTTAAATTTTGAGTTTTCTTTGTTGTTTAAGTCATTACTATGTGCAACAGGTTTTGGATTTTGATCACCTACTATGAGTAGAAGAAGATAGAGAGTTCGAAGGGTATTCATAGAGAGAAAGTGGTAACCAAAGAAAGGTGATTTGCTCTCATTCAAATCTTCGACTATTTTAAGATGAATAAAAACCAAGTGGCATTATATAACAAAGTAAATAAAATGCATTTGCCTATGATATCTATTTAGTCTCACTAGATAATGGGTTGCTGGAATTTTAGCGATATAAGTGGATATATGGATAAAAGTTCATGACTTTAATTTACAATATGAGAGCCAATTTCATGTGGATATATGTAATCTTCTTTTCAAGTGTTTCTTATTCATGCTTGTGATTGTCGCCAATTTCTTATAGCAGTCTCTGGTGGATGTTACATTTTGCTCTTTTTATAACAGTTTGAATATAATGTTTCAGTTTTCCATGCTTTTACGAAAATAAAAAGTTAACTATTTGATGTGCAGATCATGCATGAAAAATCATGCTCTGATCTTAATTTATAATGTTGTTGGCAAGGATTTCTGGTCAACTACTTGGTGCAACAGTACTGCATTTGAAGTGTAAATATGCATAATGCAAATAGAACCTGGGGAACATCTAATATGCTCAAATGCTTACCCTGCAACATTAATGTTCTTTACAGGAAACAGCTTGAAGGGACAAGGATAACACTTTTAAAAATTGTAATCTTGATCATGTTTTGTGAAAATTCAAATTATTTTGTTCCCCATTTCCCCGTATGTTACGGCTTCAAAATTCCATCCTTTTATTTAAAATATTGGTCTGCATGATGAGAATATCTCTATTGATTGGTATTATGGTAATTTTGCTTTACAGAATATCTAATTGGGCTGAAGGTAGCCGATTAGTCCATCTATAATGGCATCTTAAATGCAAAATTGCAGTTTTGAATGTGAGTGATGTGATCATATCATCTGAATTGATATAGAGGCTGATATGCTCTGATGTGAATTTAGACCATTTGTTGATTCTTTCACAAAATTCTCAATTTAGATCAATCTTACAATATTTTTATCAAATTTTAAGAAAGATGTTCTCTCTTTAACTGATACTCGATTAACTTGTGGCATTGTAGGATGCAAACTATTTGTCTGTATGGGAGGCTTATTACACTTAATTGAATTCAATCAAGGGAGGATGGCCAAGAAAGTCCATGCTCATAATAGGAGACATCATGGAAGTAAGTGTTTTTGTTGTTAGACATTCAAGAAAAATTTCGTTCATGCTAAGAGACCTTCTTAGGTTAATGTTCCATGATTATTCTGAAAAGGAAAGACAAATTATTAGGAAGCTCAATTGAGCAATAATTTTATTATTATTAGAAACAAGCTAATTGAAAATGGCTGATTAGTTTGTTACCCCTTTAGAGAAATTTTGCTAAAACTCAGGGCTTTCCCCCCTATTTTCCTCAATAGTCACAAGTTCTTGACACTTCTATTTGTCCCTTTTCTCCTCTAATAAAGAATGACAATGCTCCCCTCTCGCAGCTAAAAAATAAATGTCAGTTGTTATTTGGAAAATTTGCATTGCCACATGAATTGACTTTTTTTAACATTTTTAAGCTTTACAGGTCTGGCCACTTGAACTCGGTGAGAGACAATCAGCAATTCTATGAATCCTATATCTGAAACATTTGCCATTGATATTAGTTCAAAGCTAGATAGGTAAACTATGCAAACAAGTTTATAAATTAAAGTTGGTTTTGTATATTATACAAATTTTACTCATAACTTAATGCCTATTACTAACCAGGGAACTGATAAATTTATTGGAGAATGGGCATAGCAAAGTCCCAGTCTATTATAAGCAACCTACAAACATTATTGGGCTTATATTACAATAGTTTAAAACTGTCCAAATTGATTTGTACTTATTCCCCCTACTTTTTCTTTGATAGATTTGTAGGTAATTAAGGTTCCAATGAACAATGAAATGCAAAAAGGTAAGAATGGATGAGTATCAAGGAGCTCTCAAATCTGTATCGATGTGCTTCTAAGTAGTTTAGTTTTTACATCCTACTTATCATATTCTCACAATAGGACTAAGACTATACCTTTGGCCAGTATGGATGCTATATACTATATTGAATTTTCTTGCTATTTTTGAAGTGATGATCCTTACAAATGAGTCAGAACTGACTCATTTGAAAATATTACATGTTTATTATCGGTATTTTAGGAATAGTTGCTGCGCACATGGTTTTTTACTACCCATGATCACACTCATGGTGAATCTCATTTGGAATCAGACCACAAGGAGATATTTGAGGATGACTAATCTCATTGGGTTTAATTTAAAGTCTAACCCCAAAAAACACAGAAGGGGTATTTTTCATTCCAATAGTTGTATCTATTTGAATATATGTAGCTGGATATTTAATTGTTTTCAAAATTTATTGATACATTTTTTGTGTTTTTCATTGTTTTCAACCTTCTTTTTTTGCAGACATGTAAACATAGATGCAAGTAGCTTTCAGGACAAGTTAGGAATCAAAAAGAAATACTAATTCTTTTGATTCGAATACTTTGGATTTACGTATATAGTCAGTTTTTTCTTCTTTTTCTTAACAACCTTTCTGTTATAAATTGATTGGAAGGCTTTATTTCTTCATAGTGGATTTGGAAAAACTGTGTTCTTGCTCTGCAACATTGTGTTTTTCATTCCCTGTCTTTTGACCCTACTAAAATCACTTGAGCCCTTATTTCCACCAGGCAATGCCATATAGCTTTTCATATATCTTCAGCAGAACGTATCTGATGGTTAAAAGCAAAGTTTATGAAAGGTTTTGGTGACTGGCATTCTTAAGGGTAGCTATTGTTAGTATTTTAAAAGCTCAATCATCACATACTACAAAATGCAAATCCTGTCGTTGATCATGCCGGTCTTTCACAATTAATTTACAAGTTTTGAGTTGTTTAAACTATTTAATATGAACTGATGTAAAATCATGATGTTAATCACTTAGGTAAGGAGTTTGATATGATATACATGCTTTTCAAATATGCATAAGCAGTCATTAATAGAGAAATAAATGAAAGTGTATTTAATTTATGTTAGTCATGTTATATACTTATATTAGTATCATGATGCTTGAAGGAAAGTATTGCACTTTCATATTATAAAGTAAATGAACTTAGTTTTGCTGGTTGAATATAGTTTCTGTAATTTAGAATAGGGTTCTGCTCAATAGCTATAGAGATATGTCTTTTAAAATTTATGGAATCCTTTGAGTGATATATAATTACAATCAAAATACTTCTGTTCAAGTCTGAATGCATATTCTGTTACAATTTATATTTTGAAGTCCACTCTCATTCATTCATCTATATAAGAAAATTCTGGTTGATATAATTCAATGTATTATGTTCTTTGATAAGTAGTTTTGCAGGATAGATTCTTTTTCTTTTTACTAACCAATTGTGTATTTCCAAGGTAACATATTATCATTTGACGTCAATTCTGGGGTGCTGCTCAATAGCTATATAGAAATCCTTTAAAGTTCATTTCCAGTTTTTCAATTTTAAGTTAGTGACTAATTCCAAATCATAGAGCTGTAATCATCCATCTCTCTAAATGAATTTACATTAATGTCTATCACTTTAAGTAGTTAAAGACCAGAGAATTCAATCAAAATACTTTTGTTCAACTGTATAATTAAATGCATATTCTCAATGTTACAATTCATAGTTTGAATTCCACTCTCTTTTATTCAACTTTAGCAAAATGTATCATGTAGCTTATCTTGACAATAGTAACATCAATAGGTACAACAATGCTCCTATCACGAGTTTGTGCTATCTAGGTGTAACAATGTTCCTATCAAGGAACTATGTTTGAGCGGGTGATCAATTTTATACTTTGAATAATCATAAGACAAACAAGACTTACTGATACTCAATGGAGTGTCCTTAGTCAAATGGAATTGTTGACAACAACTTCTAGATGGAGACTTTCAACAATATAAGATGTAATTGTTGGCACTTGGTTCAAGGCAAAGCCATTCTAGATTTCCTCACCATAGTTGATAACCATTCTAGATTGACTTGGATATACTTGAGGAAAAATAAAGGGTTTTTTTTTTTGGTACCCCCCTCATTGTCACTTGTACCCCTGTTTTTGCCATTATCCCTAAGAAAACTTAAAAAAAGCAAAACTCTCCTCATTTGCGTATATTTTCGGAAATCAGTAAGTGGCACCCCCTAAATTTTCTGAATTTATAATGTATTTCCGGAATTTTTTCCATGAATTTTCCGAATTTAGGCCTAAATTCGGAATGTATATTGACTATTTTTAATAAAATTTCCGAATTTACATGTTAATTCTGAATGTGGACCCTGAAAACACATTCAGAATTTACATGTAAATTTCGAAATTTTATTAAAAATACATTTCGAATTTAGGTGTAAATTCGGAAATTTCAATGAAAAAATTCTGAATTTACACTGTATATTCGGAATTGTTTGTTATCTAGACCTACACCGCGAGACGATCCTGACACTAGGACGAGGGTCAGGTTGACTAGATAGGTTGGTCACGCTTCTGAGCGTCGGCAGCGAGAGCATCAGGAGCCTGGTCAGCAGGACTATCAGGAGCAGCTTAACCAGCCTGAGCAGCCTGCTCAGCATTATCAGGAGCCTGCTCAGCAGGACTATATGATGCCGGGTGCTCAGCATGAGCAGGTACAGGAGCCTGCTCAGCATCATGCTCAGGCTGCTGCTGAGCGGTCTTTGTTGCACGGGTTGGTTGATCACCGCGTCAGTAGGTTACTGGCTGGGGAGGTAATAATAAATAATTTATTTATTTTTTACCAAAAATTATTTAATTAGTTTTAGTTATTTATTAATTACTTTTTTTTACAGGATCGAGGTACGCTCAAGGTGGCATCTCACGAGGGGAAGATATTGACTATTAGACCTCAGCAGCACCACCCACATATTGCTTCATGGTTGCAGCGGGCCAACCTATATCAGCTGGACGTCACACCTCTCAACAACATCAACCATGAGCTCATATTTGCTTTTGTTGAGAGATGGTATTCTGAGACCAGCTCATTCCACATGCCGTGGGGGGAGATGACCGTGACGTTGGACAACGTGTTTGCGTTGCTCCACTTGCCGCTCACCGGCAATCCTTTGGCAGAGCATCTGCATCTTACCACGGCTGAGGCTGTTCAAGCTGGAGTGGATTTTCTGGGCGTAGATGGGACGGCATGCTGGAACGAGTTTAGTTCCACTAGGGTTCCGGCATTCCGATTCAGATTTTTGGAGGATGCCTACAGAGATAATATGCACCGCGGGCACTATGATTATGCAGCACAGTGCTATTTGCTACACTTGTTGGGGGCACCATCTTCTCCGACAAGAGTTACACTTACGTGCCTGCTAACTGGATTATTCTTATTTCAAATTTTGGGGTCCAGCTGCTCTGGCATTTCTCTACGAGCAACAGAACTTCGCCTTTTACTGGGAGACTAAGCAGATTGGCAGATACGCTTCTCTACTACAGGTAATTAATAAATTAATTACTTTTATTCTTTTAATTGGTTTTATTTATATAATTACTTTTTTATTCATTTAATTATTTTATTTTATTTCAGTGTTGGATTTATGAGTACTTCCCCACCATCATCCAGCGGAGAACCTCCCCTGATACTGGGCTTCCACGTTGTAGCAGGTGGAAGAACTTTAAGTGTGATCATCTCAAGCTTAAAGATTTTCGGGAGCGGATCGATAACCTGCTGCTGGATCAGGTCATTCTGACGCCTTGGGAGGACCACAGAGAGTACGCTCCTTTCCACACCATGTCCCATTTCAGAAGTTGGCTGCTTTGGGACGATATTGATGTGCCATATATGGCATACCGGGTGCGCTGGCAGTTTGGGCGCATCCAGCAGATCCCTCCTGCACCCATTTCGGGATCACGTCCATCTGTGACCTCCATTTAGAGAGTTTGTCGTTCTATTCATCCCCAGCGCAGACTTTTTTCGGCCTAGTAGACACTCACGTGTGGCGGGTGAGTGCACTGATGATTACCTACCATGGTATGAGTCAGTGTTCATTCCCCGCCTGACTCCGCTGATTCCGACTCCGCTGATTCCAGAGCAGCATGTACCAGATCAGGAGCTTGTAGTTGAGGATGTTGGTCCACGTACCTATCAGGATAGGCTCGATTCTGCCGCTGGACATATACTTGATGCCATGGGATATGAGGGAGGCATTCCAACTGATGTATATGACAGTCTCCTTCAGGCTTTGGGAGACTTAGACTTTCATCCATAGTTGTATTTATTTTCGTTTTTACTTTTGTATTTGTACTCGTATTTTATCTACTTTATTATATTACGGTTTTTTCGTTTGTTTGTTATCGTTATCGTAGTTTAGCGAGTTTCATAATTTACTATTATTTATCTTAATAATCTTGATTTTTTAATTAAACAAAACTGATTTTAAAAAAAATTAATTATTCCGAATTTACCTCGTAAATTTGGAATACATTTTTTTAAAATATTCCGAATTTACACGTATTTTCGGAATACAGTTTAAAAAAATGTATTCCGGAAATTTTCATACCCCCATTTCAAATTTATGTGTAAATTCGGAAAATTTAAAAAAAAAACATTTTTTTTAAAGGCTTAAATATATGTTACCACCTGCAAATATCCTCATTTTCCATTTACCCCCCTGCAATTTTTTTTTTTTTAAAAACATCTTGTAAATATTAAGCCTTTCTAGTTACCCCCTGCCGTTAACTTTCTTTTAAAAAATCTGATGTGACAAACTGAGATGACGTCAGCATTGACATCAATGCCACGTGTCATCATATTATTGGACTTTTGTGCCACGTGGCACTGACACGTCACGTCATCACCCTATGTCATCATGGCCACATGGCTCTAACATGTGCCACGTAAGTAACCAATGGATGGCTGCCACGTGGCACTGGTTTGGCAATATTGAGCATAATGTGTTACTAAAAAAATACAAGTTTTGCCTAACAAGGGATTCGAACCCTTTACCTCTCAATGATGTAAACTAATTAATACCATCAAGCCACCAACATATTTGTGAACCTATTGCCAGAAACAAATATAAATGACATGAAACTTCAAAAAAAATTTAAAAAAATCTGCAAACGCAAACGAAGAACAAAAATAAAAAAAATCTGATGAAGACCAACAACGAATTAGATCTGGAAATTTAATTTCGTTTTTAATCAACAAGAACAAATCGAAATTTCATTTTGCAGGTTAATCAAAATTGAAGGTTGGGGGTGAGAAGAAGAAGAACGTTGGGTGAAGAAGAAGAACGATGGGTTTGAGAAGAAGAGAAGGTTAATCAAATTTTGTTAATCAAGTTGAAGGTTGAAGGCGAGAAGAATAAGAAGAAGAACGATGCGTCTGACAAGATGATTGAAGAAGATTCATCAACGGGTTTTCTTTTTTAATTTACTGGGTTTGCTGCGTTGAAGGTTGCTGCGTTCGAATGAGCAGATCTAAAGAAGATGTTGATGATGATTTTGTTGTATATGATGATAACTCCATGGCCTCAAAACGAAAACGAAATTATATTAACGCAAGTATCAAGATTAAGATGAAGAAGATGAAGATTTGTTGAAATTCCAAATCTGAAACTCTGGAATTATATTAACGAAATTCCAGATCTGAAAGTCTATTGTTGTTGATGATGAAGATGAAGATCTGAAAGTCTCTGTGTAATCAATTCACTCTGTCTGAGTAAACCCCTTTGCTACTAACCTAGCTTTGTATCTCTCAATGCTTCCATCAGCATGCAATTTCAACTTGAAAACCCACTTACATCCAATTGCTTTCTTATTGTGAGGAAGAGGCACTAATTTCTAGGTATTTGTCTTCTCCAAAGCACTCAACTCAGCATTAATGGCTCTTTTCCAGTTATCATCACACACTGCCTCTTCATAGGTGTTTGGTTCAATTATAGTGGACAACTTCAAGGCATACTGTTTATGACTTGATGATAAATTATCATATGAAATAACATTAGAAATGGGATAAAGTTTACCTCGAGAGTCTGAAGAGGATGGAGATGACTCAGAATTATGAATTGTATCATTCAACAAAGAACAATGGTATTCCTGTAAATAGGCTGGTTCTTTTCTGACTCTAGTGGATCTTCTCACATTCTCTATTAATGGTGGATTAGTTGCTGATGGTTGTTCAATAGGTGAATTATGATTTGTAGATGATGGTAGTGAGTGTTGCTCAGAAACTTCGTGATATATGGGTGATGATGGGTTTGTTGTGTCTTGTGTTTCTGTGGTTGTGTTCTGAGCATTGTTTTGACTAAGGTCAGAATTACTGGTAAGGTGAAAATCATCATCACAAAACTCAGAAGATATAGGATGCTTTGGCTCAAATTGATAGTTATATTTGGCATTTGAGATGGACTGATAAGGAAATATGCTTTCATAAAATTTTACATCTCTAGAAGCAAATATCTCTCTACTCTGCAAATCAAAGAGTAAATGTCCTTTCACCCCTGCCTTGTATCCCAAATAAATGCACTTCCTAGCTCTAGGATCTAATTTCTTTCTATTTGCTTTAAGAGTGCTAGCAAAACACAGTGAGCCAAAAACTTTCAATGAGTCTAATACAGGTTTCTGTCCAAACAGAACTTCAAAAGGAGTTAATTGAGACAAAAATTTGGTTGGTAGTCTGTTTATGATGTATGCAGCTTGGTTAACTGCATGAGCCCAGAAAATTTTTGGAAGTTTTAATTGGAAAATAAGGGCTCTTGCTATATTGAGAAGATGTTGGTGTTTTCTTTCAACTACCCCATTTTGTTGAGGAGTCTCAACACATGAGGTTTGATGAATAATTCCTTTTTCATTATAAAATTCTTTGAGCAAAAATTCGCATCCATTGTCAGATCTTATGCACTTCAACTTGGTGTTGAATTGAGTTTCAATTAAGTTTACAAAAGACTTGACAATGTCTGCAGTTTCAGATTTCAATCTCATAGGATAAATCCATGTAAATCTACTTTTATCTTCCACAATAGTGAGAAAATATTTGTATCCAAGAATAGATGGAATTGAAAAAGGTCCCCAAATGTCCATGTGGACTAAATCAAAACATTTTTCTGAAATTGTTTTACTATTAGGAAAAGGTAACCTTCTATGTTTTGCATAGTGACACACATCACAAGGAAGATCAGACTTGATGCATTTGATTAAAGGAAAAAACTTGTTTATTTCATTTAATTTTTCATAGGAAGGATGTCCAAATCTCATATGCCACGTATGACTATCATCATTAGCATCTAACCTATATTGATTGTTATGCTGTAAGGTAGTTTGAGGAATGTTTACAGTATGAATGTTAGCCAGAATGGCAGAAGTGTCTGTGGTCTGGTCTTTGATGGTTGGAGATGTCAAATGATACAATCCATGCCTCCGTTCAGCTATCCCAATCAGTTTCTCCCTTTGGCTGTCCTGTATCATGCATTTCATTCTGTTAAAATTCACATCACAATCAATATCATCAGTAAGTTTAGGAATTGACAAAAGATTGAATGAAAACTTAGGGATGTATAAGACATCACTAAGTACTAGATTTTCATCCAAGTATATGGTTCCTGCAAGGTCACAAATAACTTGGGTTCCATTTGGTAGGCTTACTCTAACAGGTTTTATTTTCCTAATGCATTTGAATAGGGATTTTGAATAACATACATGGATAGTAGCACCTGTATCAATGATCCAGGCCTTTTCTTTCTTAGAATTATGTAAGGCACAAATGATACCTGACTTTATGGTGGTAAAATGGTTGACAGGCAGTGTGTTGTTTGATCCTTGAAGTATAGCCAAGATTGCTTTGTGCTGCTCTGGTGTGAAGGTCAAATTCCCAGTGTTGGTATTCTGCTTTGCAGTGTCAACTTGTTCTTCATCATAAGAAGACTCTTCTTCTTCATTGGTTGTACCTTCAGTGCTGCAATTGTTCACAGAATTCTGTTGGAAGTGTGGAGGATATCCGTGTTTCTTATAACACACATCAACAGTGTGGCCAGTCCTGCCACAATATGAACAAACTTTGGTGCCTCTGCCACCTCTTCCAGTGTTACTCCTTCCTCTATCTCCTCTACCTCTAGAACTCCCTCCTCTGCCTTGATATCCAACAGCAGCAAATACCTTTGGTTCTTCAATTGGAGTTCCATTCTGTCTTTCTTGCTGAATCAACATAGAGTACACCTTACTAATTGTTGGTAAGGGTTCCATGAGCATGATCTGAGCCCTAACAGGTGAGTATTGTTCATTCAGCCCTTTCAAGAAACGCAAAACTTTGCTGCGTTCACGATAATCCTTAAATTTTGTTACAGACTTGCATTTAACACCACAATTGCAATCGCATTCAGGAATTGGAAGAAAATTTTCAAGTTCTTGCCACATTTTCTTCAATCGAGTATAGTAATTAGAGATAGAACTATCACCTTGTTTAGTTTTGTAGATCTCTTCTTGTAGATCAGAAACTCGAAACATATCACCTTGATGAATCGGTCCCTCAAGTCCTTCCACAGATCTGCAGCAGTGTCCATCCATAGGATACTCTGTAAAATTTCAGCAACAATTGAACTATTAATCCACGACATCACCATCGTGTTACATCTATCCCACGCGAGAGAGTCTCGATCTTCATCATCGGGACGAGGTAAGGATCCATCGATGAAGTGGAGCTTGTTCTTAGATCGCAACGCCATAGTCATCGCTCTAGACCACGTGTGGTAGTTGTCACCGTTCAACGCCAGCGTGACAATCGCAGTCCCAGGGTTATCACTAGGGTGCATGAAGTAAGGATTCAACATATCACTTTGATATCCTTGTTTTGACGAACCTCCATTTCCGGAGTTGCCAGAGCTTTCTTCGATTGAATTCGCCATGACAGAAGATGACGAAAGATGAAAGGAATCGTGAGAAGAATCGTTAATGAGAGATGAAGAACAACAGAATCAGAGTGGAGCAATTCCGAGCGCAACGATGGCAGCAGAGCCCTAGATTAGGAGCTCTGATACCATTTCACAATTGGAAATGCCATGGAAGTGAGAGAGAAATAACCCTTCTGATCTCAGATGCAGAAAGAAGAAGATAGAAGAAATTCTGTTTTCTCATTTAACTAAAAAGCTCTGTTACATTGAATGAAGCTTATATACATTGTTAATGCTATGGTAATCAGTTGGAACTATGGTTAAGTCTAAACTAGACTAAACTAACTCTATTCTAAATCAGAGTTAAATACAATAGATGGAATGAATACAAGTATGCAGTTGCTGATAGTATGTGTGGTAGCTTGAGTGAAACTGACTTGAGAATTACTTTCCTTTGTGTTCAATGTAATCCATTTTATTCTCCTTTTCTTGCCAGCCTCCCAAAAGGACACCACCTGTCAGCACAGCTCTCCATCAGATGCTGCTGTGGTGGAATATAAGACACAGGTTCCCTATTTTTACTTGTTTCTCCTATTAATGTTCCTTCAGATTTCACCTTCTCAACCATTTTATTCTCTTTTGTTTTGCTGCTAGTTAATTATCTAAGTCTTATTCAAATCTCATTCCTGATTTAAGTAAGAATTGACATTCCACTTCTGAAACTCAATTCTAATAAGATAATGTTATTCTATGAAATATAGGAGTTTGATTAACAGAGTTAAGAGATCAGTCATTAATAGTCAACTTGATATCATACATAATTAAATAGCACATTATAAATACATGTTACAATTATTTACTCCTCCTGTCTTGTGGTTTTATGCAGGTTCAATAAAAGGAGGTATAACTCTTCTGTATTCTGGAACACATTCATAAAAGTAGAATCTCAACCACTCACTCCAGGAAGAGCAGAATGCTAAGAAGGCAAGAGTGTAGTTGACCATATTCACATTGATTTCAAATATGACATTGTTATGCTCTATTGATGTTGAAGCCCAATAATCTGTTACATCCTTCCTCTGGTCTAATTGCTAATTCTGTTTTATTAGTTAGTTAGTTAGTTAGGCTTGTAACCAAATTTGTTATTATAATTTATGAATAGAATCTAACTATTTTTTAAAAATCTCAAAACATATTTTAAAATATAGACTAATTAACCTTCTAAAGCACCCCAAAAGATTATGTATACATACTAACTTGCATCAGACAAGCTAAACCTTATTTTCTGAACCAATAACAATATTTTAGTTCAAGTGCTGCATCACGAAATTTCACTTTTTGACAAAAAAAAGAAGGAACTTTCAGCCTTTGAAAAATATTTGTTGATAGGATATTAAATAAATAAATAAATAAATTGTAAGGGGAGGGAAATGTGAGTTGGTTGTAACCACTTGCTTATGTGGCAAAGTGAGCGAGTTAGTGGAGGTTATAAATAGGAGTTAAGGGGATTAGAATCATTAAGCAAGTATGAATTTGGGAAGTTATTCCTTTAGGAGAGATTAGGCCTCTATAAGTGCCTTTGGGAGATCCTAGGCTTCTCGAATTGCCTAGTTTATCGGTTACGTCATTGTATTTCAGTTTTATTGCCATTAATACAGTTTTATTGTTCTATCATTTTTCTATCATTGTTCCATTTGAGAGATGAGAAATTCGGGATCGTATCATTTGTAAAGAAAAATCCATTGAAAAATAAAATAATTGTATATGTATATTTTTGAGAGAAATAATTCCCAGTTCAAGCTTAGCTTGAATGATAACAAATTTTGATACATAAAAGCACGAATCCTTCACACCGTTTACATTGTAATGCTTTTCTCATATCAGCCATTTATGATCATATCACATTAAATAATGTGGCTGGAATTGGAAGCAATAACCAAATTTAAATATTATGGAATCATCTTCTTCAACTCAACTTCATTTCTAATTTGTCCTCCATAGTCCATATCACTATCAGCAGCACTTTCATTCAACTCAGCAGCAGCCATATATTCATTGTTAATTTGAAGCTATAACTTAATGTCCTATTACAGAAAAATAAAATAAAAGTTTACAAGTAAAGAAAATATATTTGAGCATAAAAAATAAATATAGTTTTGGTCCTCCTCTCATATTTATTTGTAGTCCACTAGGAATCTAGCAAACCCTTGTAATACCCGTAACGTATTTTTCTCATAACAAGAAATGAAAATTGTTGGTCTTTACTTGCGAAACATGCATTTGGAGAAAGTAACTATCAACAACGCTCCAATCTAGAAGAAATTGGCAGAGAAATTGCCCATCACATTTGAATTCAAGTTACCCAACTCAATCTTGTACCCATTCCCTTTACACCTCAAAACTCACTCACTCACACACATACATATGATTTAAGTTAGTTTGTCATGGTTGTTAGTGTGTAAACATTTATAATACAAAGCCCATCGATGTGGGACTTTGAGTAATGTATATAAGTGACTTAGTTCACTTGGTTTTATATACCTTAACATAGGTATATACGACTTTAACAAAATCAAAACCGTATATACCATAATTTTATTAAATACGACGTGGGATAAAAATATAGGTCGAATATACGTGCTGGTTAGGTATATACGACTTGTTATTCATCAAATCGTATATACCTAGGTGTGGGAGTACATACGACTCCTTATTATGCAAGTTGTATATACCCAATATTTAGGTATATACGATTTGTATTAATTTTTTTTTCTTTTTTCATAATAAGATTTGTATTAATTTTAACGGTTAGGATGAGACTCCGAACGATGATCAACGGTATAGATATGGACAAATAATAATAGTTACAAAAAAGTGGTAAAATAATATATACAAGAAATATACAGTGTCAATGTAGGCCGAGTAAATCATCAGAATCATCGGATAAGTCTACACATGTGGGCACATCGGTCGGAATCACCGGAGGAGCTGTAGTCTGCCATAGGGAAAAACGACCGGTATACGGATCCATCCATGAAGTAGAATCGTCTGATCGATTATGGGACCACATCGGAATAATGGGGGGCAACTGACAGGTAGACGACATCGAAATATGCATCCAATGTTGATCCCAAATGTTCAGAATATATATGAGTTTATACTTTGAAGAAGAATAGATACCCCTTAAAGGCAAATAAGTATAACTCATATTCAAAGACAATTGAACACGGGCGACATTATACTTTGTTGCAATAAAGAACCCCATCTCTGGCAAAGTCAACCACGTATCCTGGTTCTGAAATCCGTGGTATTCAATAGTCAATGCTTTTCGAAGTTCTGCAAGTCGATCCTTCCCAAACATGTAACTATACAGTGCATCCCTTTTCTTTGTCTCATAGATTAAATCTTGCCTAATTATAGACCAACTATCCTCACCCAAATTGAGACCAACCCCAATCGCTCGAAACCCACAATTGCCATCATCCCTAACATCAACAATATTTTCCACATAAGACCGCAAATGATGAGGAATCGCCGGTAAATTCAATAAAATCTTGCCCTTCTTTGGTACTTTTTTATTGGCACCCTGAGATAATTTTAAAGACCGCTGAGATGATTTTTTGCAAGAACTCAACTGTGATGATTTTTTGATAGAAGTCTCAGATTCTTGAGTGAGTTTCATCTTCTCATCTACATACTCCCACCCAGATAAATCTTTTTTCACATCATACAATTTCTGTTTCTTCTTCTTTGGTGCACCTTTTGTTTTGACTTTGAATGGTGGTGGGACCATTGAAGAAATGGTAGGGAATGCAAGCTCATTTAGTTGTTTCTTGAAAAGAAATTTCTCATCCTCAGTCATCCGATTAAATCTGGCCCGTATCATCTCCATTTGATAAGAAATATCATATCCATCAGATTTTTGTTGGGAGAATTTTTCTAAACAATCCAAACTCAGTTGTTTCCAATGATCATCCACAACATCCAATGGAATAGAAGAACCGGAGACATGATAGACACCTATCTCACAGGCACATGGAAGAAGATGTGTCCTCCTAATAATGCATCCACATTGGCCTCTGTCATGACCAACCCTAGAAGTCGATTTTTCAAACTCTTTCACCATATAATCCAGAGCATTTAAAGACACAAGACCGCGAAGCTTTTTAAACAAAGGAATATTCGAAGCCACTTCAATGCGGTTTATGCTTTTTTGAAAAGAGACGACGGCTTTATCAAAGTGAAGTGTAAGCATGTCATGAATAGATTTAAAACACTTTGACAAGTCACCTCCAGAAGTCTTCAGATGTCTCTTCAAAGTCCAATGAGCTGACTCGGCTCTTAAAGAATAACATTGAACACGAAAAAAAAATTTAAACAACGATAAAAATACTAAGCACGTGTCAAAAAAATTTAAACAACGATAAAAATACTAAACACGTGTCAACAAAATTTAAACAACGATAAAAATACTAAACACGTGTCAAAAAAATTTAAACAACGATAAAAATACTAAACACGTGTCAAAAAAATTTAAACAACGATAAAAATACTAAACACGCCAAAATATCTGTTGGTGGTCTGATTATCGAGGTGTGAAATATGGTTAGTCCAAGCCAAGATAAATATCTCCTTATGCGGTTTCAACCATGTGTCGTGCACATATTTAATAAGAGTGAGAATATCGGCGCAGGAGTCCTGAAAAATCTTCAACTGAGCTAAGTACACAGACTCGTCAGCTGAATCAATAATATTGTGCCAAAGAGATATGACGTCCTTTTGCCTATCAACGTGCACCAACTCTTTAATTTTTGCTTTCACATTCTTTGTCACGTGCCAAGAACACAATAAATTAGTAGCAGAAGGAAAGATAGCATGAATACCAGCCATACAGCCAAGATCTGTCAGTCAGAAAAACCTCCGGTTGAATCCCATGCAAGTCAAATAAATCTTTAAGTTGCTGCAATACCCAAGAGAAATGAATACCAAGTTCATGAGCAATATAGGCAAACCCAACTGAGAAAGATAACTCCGTACTAGTCACTTCCACAATCTCCAATAGAGGTAGATTGTATTTGTTGGTCTTGTACGTAGTGTCGAGAATAAGAACTTTGGTAAACAACTGGAATAACTTGATAGAAGTGGGATGAGCCCACATAATGTCATTGACCACATCAGAATCCTCCATCTTCCTGCTCCAACATAAATAATTATGTTACTCAATCAATCTCAGCAACTCCTGAATGTCCGTTCTAGGACCCCTCCGAGAAGACTGATGCTTGTGGCGCTGCCTATATATTTGAGGGAGAGAAGTGACATTGTCCGGATAATGACTCCTCAAAGCAGTAAGGCAATCCTTCGGGGCAACATCCAAATCAGCATGCTCATTAACCATAGCCTTCTGCGGCTTGGACAAACGACCAAAAGCTGTGCACCCAACCGAGGTAGTAAGCAATGGATGAGTGTGTCGACCACACATAACTTTCACGCACCAACCCCCATGACGTAGTGTAGAAGTAGCTTTCAAAGTAAACGGCGGCTTCTTCTCTTAGAACCGAAGACTCTAGAATCATTAGTAAACTTCCCCTGCTTCTCACCACCGAAAATGATCTTATCTCTAGTCCCCCTTTTACCAGCTTTATCAGATCTAACTTTGATAACAACAACACCAATGCGTCTCCCAACCGCTATAGCCCACTCTTCCACATCCTCGCGTGTAGAAAATATCTACAATATACAATAGGGGTGCAACCCACTATTAATGAGAATCAGGCAATTTCGACCAAAAAAAAATATCTACAAAATACAAAAATGTTACGTACTTAATTAATTAAATATTTATTAAAGTTCATTAAAAATATTAGACCGAAAAATATACCATATTCGTCCTGAATGGCTCCATAGTATCGATGTCGAAAGGAACCAACTGTGACTCTGCAGCAGGCGCTCCAATATTTGTTTCACAAATAGAAATAAAAATTAAACATAAATTAAATAAAAAATTGAAAATAACTAATCGTATATACCTGTATAAAAGGGTATATACGACTTGTACAAGAAAAAATCGTATGTACCCCACAACAGGGCACATACGACTTACATTTATCTCAAATCGTATATAGGTATATACGATTAGCATCCAATCGTATATAGGTATATACGATTTGACTTTTTTGCAATTAATAAGGTTGAAAAAGGTCAAATCGTATATACCTTTCAGGTACGTATATACGATTTGACATTTTCTGCGTATTTATTATTTAATAAATGCAAGTCGTATTTACCTTCTATTCTGGACTAGGCCAGTCGTCAGGCCCAATCTAGTAGCAACGATCCAACCCAGCAAGGGAAGGGCCATCTTCGCTGGGCCTGATCCAACAGCTAATCAACCAGCCCAATAACGAAGTGGTCAGCTCCACTGATACTTTGGCCCCCATCGCAAATGGGCTATCCGACGCCAACGATCCAGACTATTCACTATAAATACCTCCAGTCACCAGATGTCAGGTACGCAATTCATTCACTATATATTACTGTAGCTCGATATAGCTGACTTGGGCGTCGGAGTGTTCTTGCAGGTACACCCCCCCGCGCGTTCAGGTCTTCCTCAGCCTACAGTATTAGACGATCCGTCCCTTGGCCGTCTCCGCAGATCATCCGTCTCCACAGATCCACCAAGGTACGGTTCATTGGCGACCACAGTGGGAGATCCTACTATCCCACCAACATTTCAAATGCCTCCAAAGGCAAAAGCAACTCGTGGAAGACCACAGTCGACGGTGGCCTCGATACCAGTCTGTCCACCCCTTGCACTGGGAGGAACGATGACCAACGCTGAGGTCGTGGCCCCTGGTTCCCATCCAGGCACGACCCAGCAGGTCAACGTCACCCTTCCGGCAGACTTGGTTCAGGAGCTGAGGGAACAACTTCGAAACCAAGACCGGCAGATCGCCCGACAGAACGACCTCATCACTCAGATGGAAGATCAGGTGACATCCAGACGGGCGAATACTGCACCCGAACTTCATCGCCGGGACAACCTGTCTAGGAGACACCGCTCGCCTCCTAGAAGACACCTGGTCCACAGATCTCCACCCCGCCGAAGGGGACGAGGAGGAGGACTAACCCCGCCGATCATCACACCCTCCGCTTCAGATTACACTTACTGGCCGGAGGAATCTTCGCCACAGGAATCCTCGTATGATTCATCCGGATCACGCGGCTCGCCCACTCGATCACACAACCAATCTTATGAAACGCCTCCACGCCGCCATTGATCGCGTAGTTGCTCTTACGAAACACGCCCGCGTAACCGACCAAGAAACGAACCGGAAGGAGGAAGACCTCGCAGGGGTGCAACGCACACGGGTTTGGGTCCCTTCACCAGACGGATAGACGAGTACCCTATCCCACGCTCTTTACAAAAACCCCCTTCCGGGCTCAAACTGTATAGCGGCGTGCAAGATCCTGACGCTCATCTGAAGCACTTCGACGTTATGATGCAATATAGGGGGGCATCAGGACCTGTCAAATGCAAGATCTTCCCCTTAACATTGGAAGGATCAGCCTTGGAATGGTTCACCGAGCTACGCCCAAACACTATCTCTTCCTGGGATCAAATGGCCAGAGTGTTTCTTACGCGTTTCACAACATCAAGAATAAAGCCTAAATCTCAGGATGTCTTGATCGCAATCCGGCAAGGGCCCCATGAATCTCTTCGGAGTTATGTAGAGCGGTTCAATCGGGAGGCAGACCTGGTGAGGAACCTGGACGATAACCAAAGGTTGTATTTCCTAAGAACAGGACTTCTTCGAGGGAGTAGATTTGAGGTCGAGGTTGGCCTACACATACCAAGGGACTTAGAAACCTTCCTCCGAAGGTCTCAGAGGTTTATGAATTACGAAGAAAAAACAATGGCCATAGAAGCTGCCGAAGCAGGGATGAATAGACAACCTCGCGAAGAGCGCGACCAGAGACAGCGGAGAGACCAGACCGCGCAGCAGAGAGATCCCAATATCAGGAAGTTCGCTGACCAGACAAAACTTAACACCTCGTACGCAAAGATCCTGACAGAATGTGCAAACGTGAAACTCAGGGAGGTAAGAAGACCAGAACCTCTCGTCTTAAAGGAAGGGCAGCGCCCATCTAAAAAATACTGTCGGTACCACAAGAGCAACGGTCATGATACCAACGATTGCATGGCACTTAAGGATGACATCGAAGAGCTGATTAGAAAAGGCAAGCTGTCCCAATACGTGAAGAAAAACCAGTCTAACGGAAGGGACGACACGAAGCTCGTCCGGTCACCTAGAAAGGGAAAAGCACCAGCTAATGAGGTAGCTAAGATAAGAGAAGAGGATGAAGATGGGTCTGATGAAGCCTTAGATACGAGAAAGTCTAAGGGAAGACCCGTGGCGATGGTGATCATGGGAGCTCTTCCTACCGATAGGAGGGAGACGAATAAGAGTATAAAGAGAAGATGGGATCAGATCCTGAGCGTCGCCTCAACGTCCACCCCAAGGATCCTCACTAAGAGACCACCTATCTCATTTGGGGACGAGGACCTCCTGGATGGGACGCCCAATCACGAAGTACCACTGGTCGTGTCTGCATCATGGCCAACATGGAAGTTAAGAGAATCCTGGTCGATCAAGGAAGTTCTGCAGATATCATTTTTGAAGATCTCCTGGAGGTTCTGAAAATACCAAGAGAAGACTTGAGACCTTACAGGGGAACAGTCCTAACCGGGTTCAATGGGACGACCACCACCCCGATCGGACGTATCGAGTTAATGGTCACCTTCGGGGATGACACCGTGGAGAGACCCCTGTGCAGGACGGTAAGGACGGACTTCATAGTGCTGCCATGTAAGTTGGTCTATCAATGCCTTATCGGCCGACCAACACTAGCACGATTGGAGGCAGTCCCATCTACTGTCCACCTGAAGATGAAATTTTACACTAGGGAAGGGGAGATAGCAATAGTTCAGGCTGATCTACTTTCAGCAAAACGAGCATTCTTCCTAAGTCTCAAGGAGCAGGGTGGACAAGTAAGAAAGGAAATAGAAGATATAATGAAAGGAGGAGAACAAGTTAACGTGGCCGACCTGGACGCCAGGTACGACCCTGACAGTGAAGAAGAAGAGGGGGACGACCTCCTGACCAGGGAACTCAAGAAGAGGATAAAAAGGCCAAAACCAGATGGAGAATTTATGCATGTACAGCTGGGGGACGACCCGGAAAAGAAGATCAGGATAGGGAACGATCTCCCCACTAGCGTGAAAGATCAACTGATACTGTGTTTGAAAGAACACGCCGACTTATTTGCGTGGAGTGCAGCAGATATGCCTGGAATTCCCCCAGAGGTCGCTTGCCACCACTTGGCCGTAGATCCTGAGGCAAGATGGGTTGTTCAGCGACGACGGGTGCAGAAAGAAGAGAAGTCGCAGGCCGAAGCCAAGGCAATTGACGACCTCATCAAAGCAGGATTCATCAAAGAGATCAAGTATACGACCTGGTTGTCCAACGTAGTCCTAGTAAAGAAAGCAAACGGCAAATGGCGGATGTGCGTGGATTACACGGACCTTAACAAAGCATGCCCAAAAGACGCATTCCCAGTGCCCAGCATGGATAGACTGGTCGATAATGCGAGTGGGTTCCGATTGTTGTCGTTTCTAGATGCATACTCAGGCTACAACCAAATCGCCATGCACCCACCTGACCAAGAAAAAATAGCTTTTATGACAGATAAGGGCAATTACTGTTACCTGGTCATGCCCTTTGGATTGAAAAATGCTGGTGCGACTTACCAGCGAATGATGAACAAAGTTTTCCGGGAGCAGATAGGCAAGGTGGTGGAAGTATACTTAGACGACATGATAGTTAAGAGCAGGGAGGATCCAAGACATGTGGAAGACCTGAGAGAAGTGTTTGCAGAAGCTCGAAAAAACTCCCTCAGGTTCAACCCTGAGAAATGCACTTTCGGAGTCAGAGCAGGCAAGTTTCTAGGCTTCTACCTCACAGAGAGGGGAATCGAAGCCAATCCGGACAAATGTAGGGCGGTAACAGAGATGAGGTCGCCCACCACTAAAAAAGAAATACAAAAGCTAAGTGGGATGGTGGCTGCTCTCTCGCATTTCATAGCCAAAGCTGCGAACAAGTCGCTTCCCCTGTTCAAGTTGTTGAAGAAAGAAGTTCAGTTTCAGTGGACGCCTGAGTGTGAACAGGCTCTCGATCAGTTGAAGACAGCTCTATTGCAACCTCCAATACTAACCACACCAGAGCAAGGAGAAACACTTTACTTATATCTCTCCATCACTGATGAGGCATTGGCGGCAGTATTGGTACGAGAGGCAGGATCCAACCAAAATCCTGTATACTTTGTCAGCAAAGCGTTCCAGGGGGCAGAGTTAAGATATCAAAAGATTGAGAAGCTGGCATTGGCGCTTATTGTGGCTGCTCGAAGACTAAGGCCTTATTTTTGTGGCTCATCAGGTCGTCCTACAGACTGACCAGCCCAACAGACAAATCTTACACCGACCTGACCTAGCTGGCAGGATGATCAAGTGGGCAGTCGAATTGTCAGAATTTGGAATAAAGTATGAGGCAAGATCAGCCATCAAGGCTCAAGTGTTGGCCGACTTTGTAGCTGAGATGACTCCCATCCCTGAAAACCCGATGCATCCTCTTTGGATATTGCACGTGGATGGCTCCTCTAACAGCAAGGGCAGTGGGGCAGGTCTAATCTTAGAAAGTGACAAGGGGACGACGATCGAGGTCTCCTTAACATTCTCGTTCTCTACCTCCAACAACCAAGCAGAGTACGAGGCTTGCATTGCCGGACTGCTGCTTGCGATCGAGTTTAACGTCAAACGAGTGGAGTTGTGCTCAGATTCTTTGCTGGTGGTATCTCAGATCAAAGAGACCTTCACTACAAATTAAGGATGAGGTCTTGCAAAGGTACTTAACTAAAGTAAGAGGGTTATTGGAGCACTTTGATCATGCAGAAGTCAAGCATGTCCCTAGGACGGAGAACGTAAGAGCAGATGTACTGGCAAAGCTTGCAAGCACAAAGAGTCCAGGGAACCACAGGAGCGTAATTCAGAAGGTACTCACACAGCCCAGCGTGCAGCTTGAACAAATAGTTATGGACCCTGATATATGCATGATCTACCTAGACGGGAGTTGGATCGATCCCATCGTTAAATATATCAGGGATGGGGAAGAGCCAGAGGATCCCAAAAAGGCCGCTCTTGTACGCAGGCGAGCATCCTCCTATTCAATTATCAACGGACAGCTCTATCGAAGGGGATTTTCCAGGCCACTTCTGAAGTGTCTTCCCCCCGAGGAAGCCAACTATGTACTTAGAGAAATTCACGAAGGGATCTGCGGAAATCACTTAGGGGGAAGAGCATTGGCGAAGAAGGCGCTCAGGGCAGGATACTATTGGCCTACTACGGATGAGGATGCGAATCTCTTGGTTAAAAAATGTGACAAGTGCCAAAGACACGCAGACGTCCACCTCGCTCCCCCAGTCAAACTGAACAGCATGACTGCGCCATGGCCGTTTGCCTGGTGGGGAATCGACCTCTTGGGTCCCTTCACAGTTGCTGCTGGGCAGCTCAAATATCTTGTGGTAGCAGTGGATTATTTCTCGAAATGGATCGAGGCAGAGCCTTTAGCTACGATAACATCCAAGAACTGCCTTCGATTTTTCAAGAGGAATATCCTGGTCCGTTTCGGAATTCCAGAAGTGGTCGTGTCCGACAATGGCACGCAATTCACAGACAAGAAGTTTCAGGAAGCTTTGATCGAATTTGGGGTGAAGCAGCGCTTCTCCTCAGTTGAACACCCGCAAACGAATGGACAAGTCGAGGCTGCAAACCGAGTGATCTTGCGTGGCCTCAGAAGGCGATTGGATGAAGCAAAGGGAAGATGGGCTGAAGAACTCCCGTATGTGCTATGGGCGTATCGAACAACCCCACATTCCACCACTGGGGAGTCCCCCTTTAAGATGGTCTACGGGACCGATGCTCTTATACCGGTCGAGATCGGAGAATTAAGCTGGAGGACGACCAACCCCAAGCCGCCTAGTGAGAACAACCAAGCCATCCGGGAGGAGTTGGACTTAGTAGAAGAGCTCCGGAGCAAGGCAGCACTTAGAGAAACTTTGATCAAGCAAGGGATGACCACGAGGCATAATGCCAAGGTCGTCCCCAGGGATTTCAGTGTCGGACAGCTGGTGTTGAGGAGAGCAGATATTGGACAGAGGAACGCAGCAATGGGCAAGCTCGCCCCCAACTGGGAAGGCCCCTACCGTGTCATATCCAAAACAGGCAAAGGTGCTTACATGCTGCAGACGATGAATGGTGGACTGATTCCCAAGACGTGGAACGCCATCAACTTGAGGAGTATTACATTTGATTAGTCCTTTTGTATTTCTACCAATGAATTTTATGTTAAACTATGCGAACAAATAAATGGGCGGGACGCTCTTTTTCCCACATGGTTTTTTATCGAGGCCCGCCCGTTCGTCAATAAAGACGAGGCATTTTTTATTGACGTGTGCATTGATCTTTTTATTCACGAATGATCTATCACGAGCGAACCAATGATGGTTCACCCCACCACGCGAGTTAGAATTAAACCGAGTTTGATAAACTGCAAGGTGGGGAAAAACTTAAACGAATTTAAGTAAAACGAAGCGACCGAACGAACAAGCGCATTCCCAAGGGCGAGTTAAATCTGGGTAGGAGCCCGGTAAACTGTCTGCGGGCAAAGATCGATCCCACTCAAACGAAACAGGTGGAACATACAGATAACGCGAGATCAACAAGTCTAACACGTAAGGCTATCAAATAACTAAGTAAACCAAACGAACTTAGCGGTTTACACGATAATATCAACCAAATAAACGAATCATTTAGCGGGCGCGGCCGCTCCTCCCTTGAGCGATCTGGCCAGGAATGACCTGGCAATACAAGGGACGATCATGCCTGCCTAAGGCGATCATGCCTGCCTAAGGCGATCATGCCTGCCAGGGACGATCATGCCTGGCCAAGTACGACCTGACCCGGGGCGACCAAGAATGGCCAAGTATAAATTGCCATGACGTTGCCCATGTAACAAACGTTTCGAAAAAAGAGAACGCATATCGAACATATCAGATATATCGTCAAAGAGTTTGAGTGTCATACATGCGCAAAGATTTTAGGCAATTTAAACCATGCAACAAAATGTCGGAGTATGAACACATCGAGTATGGGTTGCAACGAAATCAGATAAACTCCAAAGCTAGAAAGTTAAAGCGTAAGTCAGGGTAAAGTAATATCAGAACTACAAAAGGATGGGTAAGAAAGACCCAACCACCCTCATCGCCGCTGATAGATGACCAGGTTGGTCCCATCAGGCCTGCCGGTGGGCTTCACAATCTGGTCACCTAGGACGACATGATTGGGATCAAAAGCAGTCGTGTCAACCACCACCTCGGGATAACGAACCTGGACTTGCTTCAGAGCATTAGCAAACTGCTCCTTTACGATCTCAACGGCATCACGGGTAACCCTGTCACCCCAATCTTTAGCCTCCTCCAGTGCCTTCTCATTCTCATCTCTCTCTTTCTTCAATGCTTTGACCTCATCCTTGAGCGCGGAAACCGACTTCTCAAAATCTTCCCTCATCTTGGCCTCAGAAGCCTCCTTGGCCAACTTCAGCTCTTGCAGCTCTTCCTTCATCTTAGCTTCAAAAACCTCTTTGGCGGACTTCAACTTTTGCAGCTCTTCCTTCAACATGCTAGCCTTCCTCTCAGATCCCTCCAGGGCATCTTTGGCTTTCTTTGCTTGATCCAAAGCCTTGTCCCTCTTCGCGGTCAACTCTACAAAAAGAAAGAAGTAATGTAAGGAAATCCGAAAGCAAGATATGTTGACCGGTCAAGCTAAGCCAAAAGAATTTACCTGCAAATCGCTCATCCTCCTCATTCCGAGTCCTCTTCAGCTGCTTGGAAGCAGCCTTCAAAACGTCAATAGCAGTGTCAATAGGGTCTTCCACGAAGCGGTCCCGGTAAGCAGCACCCAGCTGGTCCAACATCACCCTAGGAGACTTGCCACGACCATGCTTTTTCTTCCCAGGTTGATCAGGTACGCCCGCGGAATGGTGGACCGCTCCATCAGACACAACATCATCAGCCCGCTTCCTATTTGTTTTTTGAGGACCTTCAGGGTCGCCCCCGGGATGTGAATCCACCGGAGGAGTCTATGGATGTGCCTCGGGATGTGGTGGGGAAGGAATAGGGGTAGAACCCTCAGCACGAACCGATGTTCTACGCTTCGGAGGCCCCTGTCTGGCACCAACAACTAGCTCAGCAAAAGTCAACTGTCCACCTGCCATCTCGTCTGCAAGAATACAAACATAGTTGTTAGAAAACAAGCAAGGCGACAAACAAGTGATAAGGTAAGTAAAAGAAAACAAACGAGACCATTACACATGGATAAAAACTAATACACGAATAAGAAAGCCAGCCGACCTAAGGCTACAGCCAACTTGTCAGGGGAGTCGGACAGAACAAGTGGCTTGCAGGGAATCAGCTTCTCTTCAGAGGGTAAATGGGAGGCCAAATTCCTGAGTAATCTCAAGGTCTCTCTATCAGTAGCACCCAGCTGCTTTAAGGTGAACCGGTAAGTATGCGGCTCCCGAAGGTAGTGTCGTGGTGACCAAGAAATAGGAAACACGAAATCGATGGCCTCCCCGTAGTCGTTTAGATATCCCACCAAGTCTTGATCGCCAAGGGTGGTCGGGGCAACCCAAAGAAACTTGCTCTTCCACTTCTTCACAGAATCCATATAAGGTACAAAAAGCTTGAAACCCGTAACAGCCTTCAAACTGAGAAACTCCCACCTAGTTTTGTGACTATGCTTCTCTCCACGCCGGTTAGTATCAAAGATAGTGAAGAAGAGCTTCTGAGAAACCGGCCTCTTCAGCGTGCATAACAGAACCTCAAATGCCTTGACGAAGCCCCAAGAGTTGGGATGAAGTTGTGATGGGGCGACATCCAAGAAACGAAGGACCCCACGCTCGAAGGGAGTAAAGGGTGGTCGTATCTTCATGATGTTGAGAACCCTCATGTACATAGTGAACTTCAGCTCCGTTGGGAAGGTAGCAATGTGCTCACCAATTCCCATGCTCTCGACCCGCCACTCCTGGTTGTCATTGCCCACGCACTGGGCCGCCAAATCCAACTCCCTTTTTGTCACTTTCGATACTTCATTCAGAATGGTGGAAGAAACCCAAGAATAATCAACGTCCATTTGACCCCCGAAAGATGACCTGAGCCTGGCGGGTTTAGACGACTCGGCACTCTGGGAAGAAGAGTCGGACGACCTATCCCCTATAGAATGGGCATGAGACTCGGAAGAACGGCTAGACTCAGAAGAGCTCGTATCCCCCTCACCATCTGACATCTCGGGAGATCTCCCATTTTTCGAGGTAGCAACTCGAGCAACGTGAGGATCGGAGGATGGAGACTTGCGTCGAGTTTGCTTGGTCCTCGCCACGATGCAAACCTGCAGGAAGGGGCGATCACTCATTAAACGAGTACTTAGGCTTGCGGAGGAGGGGCGATTATCTCACCCCAAGCCTGATCGCTCCTCCCCGCCAAACCAAAGATAAACGTAACAAAAAGAATAAATACGGAAGAAAGAGAGAATACCTTTGGATCAAGAGTTGCCGATAAAGAAGACCAAGTCACCTCCTAGGATGGTCAAGACAACTCACTGGACATGAAAATAAAGGGATCGATCAGACTCAAAGAAAAACGAAGTGATCAGCTTATAATTAAAGAGACCCAAACAACTATCTTCATAAATTTCTAGCAATGAAGTTTAAGGCCGTGTACCTCGAATGAAAGTCGAAAAACCCGAAAGATCAAACCACCAAATCACAAAGGCAAAATCACGAACAAACCTGGAAGACCGAAAGATTGAAGGATCAAATCACCACTATCTTAAACAAATTCACGCCGATGCTGGAAAAGGGAGGAGGCAAATTTCAAAGGGGGATATATCATCATTTAGAGTATACATAAAGTGGCCATATAACCAGACTTCCAGATCAAACTAAGTTAAAGAGGAACATTAAATCAACCTAAAGCATTCGGTTCTTACCAAAATACCAAATCACTAAGAGGGGGAGGGAAAGTACCTAGATGACAGCGTATCGGTCCGAAGCAAAGTGGACCAGCTCGTCCAGATCAAACTCACGCACAGATCGCCCCTTTCTCGTTGGACGAGTCGCCCCTTTTTCCGATGGGACGGGTCGCCCCTCTTTTCCGTCGCGCAGGACGCCCCCTCTCTCGTTTGTGAACTCGCCTCAATTGGATGGAGCAGATCGCCCCTTTCTCGTTGGACGGATCGCCCCTCTTTCCGATTGGACGGGTCGTCCTTCTTTTCCGTCGCGCAGGACGCCCCCTCTCTCGTTGGTGAACTCACCTCAATTGGATGGAGTAGGTCGCCCCTTTTTCGTTGGTGAACTCGCCTCAATTGGATGGCGTGGGTCGCCCCCTTTTCTCGTCAATGAGGTCGCCCCTTTTCGTGGATGAGGTCCCCTCTTGTTCGTGGAGTGGGTCTCCCCCTTCTTTGTTGCGCCAAGGAGGGAGCGGGTCGCCCCTTTTGTTGGTGCCAAGGATGAGAGCGGGTCGCCCCCTTTTTGTGGGGAAAAGGAAATTCTGATTTGGTGAATGAGTGATGAGAATGAGAGAAAGAGGAGACCCCTCACACTAACATATATATAAGCCCACGAAAATAGGCCCAACAAAAAATAAAATTCTTTTTTATTTATTTATCTAAAACACTTTTTATATTCGAAATATTCACCGGAATTGGGCAACCAGAAGAGTGTCTATCAATTTTCGATCGATCCGATACGATATCGACCGCCGAAAATTCACAAGTCGTGAACCGGGGGCAAGACCTATCAAACTACCGATCGAGCACGACCAGCATGACTGCGCATCAAGCCTACGCCCGCTCAGCGATCGACCTTGGCTTGGGGGGCAACTGTTCTGGTCTGGGCTAGTCGTCAGGCCCAATCCAGTAGCAACGATCCAACCCAGCAAGGGAAGGGCCATCTTCGCTGGGCCTGATCCAACAGCTAATCAACCAGCCCAATAACGAAGTGGTCAGCTCCACTGATACTTGGGCCCCCATCGCAAATGGGCTATCCGACGCCAACGATCCAGACTATTCACTATAAATACCTCCAGTCACCAGATGTCAGGTACGCAATTCATTCACTAGATATTACTGTAGCTCGATATAGCTGACTTGGGAGTCGGAGTGTTCTTGCAGGTACACCCCCCCGCGCGTTCAGGTCTTCCTCAGCCTACAGTATCAGACGATCCGTCCCTTGGCCGTCTCCGCAGATCATCGGTCTCCGCAGATCCACCAAGGTACGGTTCACCTTCCATTAGGAAAATGCGATTTCAGATTTCGTGGGTCTCACAGTAGAGAGAATCTTGTGAAAGTCAAATTTTTATCAATTATATCAAGGGTATTTTTGTCAATTATAAAATGTGTGGGGTAGATGGGAAGAGTATGTGGGTATAAAAAAAACCTTTTTACTTCTTTGCATTTCTCCGTTTTCACATTATCATGGCCTCCGCTTTTCAACGGGCATCATTACATCATGTCGTGTTTCTTTTGCTTTCCACTTTTCTATGCTTTCCACTTTCTTTTGCTTTTTCTTTTTAATAATAATCTCCCTCCACTAACAGAATTCACCCCTCAATAGTGCTGCTTTCGATGCAACGATTGTTTAATTTTTATCTGCTAGAAGATTTCATACCTATAATAATGGTATATTTTTCTCAAAAATGAACATGAACTTAAACATATTACATCGGTACTGGGACACACTACTATAATGATTTATCTTTAAATTTTTGACACACATTGTTTTGTTTATGATTATTGTTTTGCCGTGACAAATAGATAATACGGTCTAGGATTACCATTTGCCATGACGAAAAGATAGTAAGGTCTATGTGCACATAGTATAATAAGTGTCATGTTTATCATATCTATGATATACGCGCACGAAATCTTATTGTGATCTTTTTATGCAACGTGATTCTTGTCCTATATTGTTGTGCTTCTTTCGTTGTTATCAGAGAACTGTATTTGAATGAAAAACAATCTGGTGTATCAATTCTTATAGAGATCGATGTCAACATTCCCTAAGTATAAGAAAACAAAAGAGATAAATAAACACACGCATTGATAAGACTTTTTGGTGAGTTCGTCTTACAATCATTTTAATACAATATCCACATGATTTCGTAATTTTACCCAAGTCGTTATTTTTAAAATAAAAGAAAATGATTTGACAAAGTCAATCAAGTAATTCTGCTAGATAGCTCAGCAACTTGCAAACAGAGACTAAACAGAATGATTTATACCAAACAAAATAATATTTGTAGAGACATTTTTAAAATAAAAATAAAAATTAGAGGGACTAAAATCAAAACACGCCTTAAATTTATATGAAAGGATTCCTTAAGTGCCAATTTTTATTTTAAATAAAAAAATTAAGTATGTTTTAAATCTGGATCTAGACAAGAATGACCAGAATTGAGGTTGGTAATGGTAATTAAATTATCCACGCTCCTAATTTCGTATTCCACGCTACAATAATACTCCCTCCTTCTCATACTCCCTCTAGTTGACTCCATCTTCTCCGAAATATCTTATACAGTGATAGTGAATATGGTCCACCATTTAGCCGTGCATTGATGATTTTGAACTTGAACAACAACAACAACAACTTATAAGTGTGGTTTTGTTTTAGTTACAAAAAAATATATAAGAAATAAGAAATCAAGTGATAATATTATACTCTACACCACTGCATTTTGTGAACCTACCTATTCTTATTCCCATCAACTAAGCAAACAAACAACTTTATGGCGGAAGAAGCAATCCTCTATGCTTCAGTGGATGTGCTGTTAGAGACTATTGTTTCTGGCCAGTTCCGGGACTTCTTTCGGAGCACCAAGCTTGACCATTCATTGTTGGAAAAGCTGAAGATAACACTGCTGAGTCTTCAAGCTGTACTCAACGATGCTGAGCAGAAACAGATCACCATTTCTGCTGTCAAGGAGTGGCTTGCTAAATTGCAAGATGCTGTCTTTGAAGTTGAAGAATTGATTGATGAAATCAACACCGAGGCATTGTGCTGCAGAGTAAAAGCTGAGCAAGGAGGCAAAAGGGCTAAGCTGCGGAAATTCCTTTCTTCTCGTTTCAAAAGCTCTTATAAGACCATCAATTCTAAAATGCAAATACTACTTGAAAGATTACAGAAGTTTGAAAATAATGGAGACATTCTTGGATTAAGAAAAGGTGTTTCCAGCAGTGTTTGCTATGGAATTCCTACAAGTTCTGTTGCGGAGGATGAAACTGATATTTTTGGCAGAGATAGTGATAGAGAGAAGCTGAAAGAAATTTTGTTGTCAGAAGATGCCGGTGAAGGTGGCAGTAAAATAGGAGTGATTTCCATCGTGGGAATGGGAGGGCTTGGCAAAACAACCCTTGCCAGACTCCTTTACAATGATCCAGAAGTGAAAGGAAAATTTAATTTGAAAGCATGGGCACATATCTCCAACAATTTTAATGTTCTCAACCTCACTAAAGCCCTTCTTGAATCTGTCAGATCAAAATCAACTGATGCTGATAGCCTGGATCTTCTACAAGTGCAACTGGAACAAAGTTTGAAAGGTAAAATGTTTTTGCTAGTATTAGATGACATATGGGATGTGAGCTATGTTGATTGGAATCGTTTGAAGGACATCTTTAATGTTGGGGAAAAGGGAAGCAGGATAATCATCACAACACGGAATGAAAGAGATGCAATAACCATGCAAACCTTTCTTCCCATCCACAAATTGGAACCCCTTGAAAGTGAAGATTGTTGGGCTTTACTTGCCAAACATGCATTTGGAGCAAGTAACTACCGACAATGCTCCAATCTAGATGAAATTGGTAGAGAAATCGCCCAAAAATGTGATGGCTTACCATTAGCTGCAGTAGCACTCGGAGGTCTTCTTCGTACCAACTTGTCCCCAGGTCATTGGAATCATGTACTAACAAGTAAAATTTGGGAACTAGAAAACGCGGAGGTGAAGTCAACTTTGCAACCAGCTTTGCTTTTGAGCTATCATTATCTTCGGGCTCCTGTAAAAAGATGCTTTGCTTACTGTGCAATTTTTCCGAAGAACTCAATTTTAGTGAAAGAGATGGTAGTTCAGCTATGGATTGCAGAAGGCTTATTTCTTGAACCCGAGAGTGGGAAAAGTTGGGAAGACGTCGGAGAAGAATACTTCGACGAACTAGTGTCAAGGTCATTGATCCATCGGAGGTCTGTTGATGGGAATGAAATCTTTGAAATGCACGGCCTCATGAGTGATTTAGCTACACTAATTTCATCTCCATATTGTATCAGGTTTGATGAACAGAAACCACAAGGAAGTCTTGAAAGGGTACGCTATTTATCATGCAATCGAAATGCTTACAACTCTTGCAATAAGTTCGATAGATTGCATGAATTGAATGGTTTGCGTACCTTCTTGTCCTTACCATTACAAGAATCGGGGTTGTCAGACAATCGTATGTCAGACAAGGCAATACGCAACTTGTTGCCAGCAATGAAGCACTTACACTTGTTGTCTCTGTCACAGTGCAAGAAGATCACTAAGGTCCCTACCTTTGTTGGAAATTTGATATACCTTCGATACTTGAATCTCTCTGGCACTGACATTGTAAGGTTGCCTTCTGAAACATGCAAGCTTTTTAATCTCCAAACCTTATTAATTTCAAACTGTAGTAGTCTCACTGAATTGCCTGAGGACATGGGGAAATTGGTGAATCTACGCAACCTTGACGTTAGTGGCACTCCACTAAGGGAAATGCCGGTACAAATAGGCAAACTAAAAAATCTCCAAACTTTGTCAAACTTCATTGCTAGCGAACAACGTGATGGATTGAAGGTTGCAGCGCTGGAAAAGTTTCCCCATCTACGAGGAAAGCTTTCCATCTCAAAGCTACAAAATGTTATTGACCTCTCTGATGCTTTGCAAGCAAATTTGGAGACAAAGAAAGAAATTGACGAGTTGGTACTAGAATGGCATCACCCTGCTCCTTCGGATTCAAATTCACAAATTCAAAGTGTTGTGCTTAAACAATTTCAACCCTCAGTAAATTTGAAGAGTCTCGCCATTGACGGTTATGGTGGAACCAACTTTCCAAACTGGTTAGGTGATTCTTCATTTGGCAACATGGTCTATTTGAAGATATGGAATTGTGATAATTGTTCACGGCTACCACCCATTGGACAGTTAGGTAAACTAAAAGAACTCTCTATTCGGAGGGTGAAATCACTAAAGAGTGTTGGTGCTGAGTTCTATGGAAGTGATAGTGGTCCTTCATTGCAACCATTTCCCTCCCTAGAGACATTGTCGTTTGAAGATATGCCAGAGTGGGAGGAATGGAACTTGATTGGAGGTACGACTACAGAGTTTCCTACGCTAAGATGTTTGACGCTTGAAAAATGTTTGAAACTCAAAGGAATCGTACCCACCAACCTTCCTTTCTTAACTAAGCTTAAGTTATGGGAATGTCCTCTATTGGTGGAGTCAGGGAATTCACATGATAATAGCAACATGGTTATTATAAAGCCATCCTCTCAATTAATACTTCCTCCTCTCAATTCTCTTTGCAAACTGACCTTATATAGATTGTCATCTCTGACATCCCTCCCAAGAGACGGTCTACCCAAAACCTTACTATCTCTTGGAATTAGTGATTGTGAAAATATGAAATTCCCTGCTCACGAATCCTTGCACAATTACACATCACTTGAGTATTTGAAAATTGACAATAGCTGTTGTTCACTCACATCCTTTACCTTGGGCTCTCTCCCCGTGCTTAAAAGTCTGATTATTAGAGCTTGTAAAAATTTGAAGTCTATATTAATTGCAGAAGATGCGTTGCGGCAACAAAGTCTCTCTTTTCTTAGAGACATCACAATTGGGGATTGTAATGAACTGGAGTCATTTTCCCTAGGTGGATTAGGATTGCCCATTCCTAACCTCAATTATTTTTGTGTGTTTTGGTGTGAGAAGCTTAATTCACTACCAGAACCAATGAACACTCTAGTAGAGCTCCAAGATATGCAAATTTATAATCTTCCAAATCTGCAATATATTGCCAAAGAAGGTTTTCCTATCAATTTACGGCAACTGGAAATTGGCTCTATTGGAGGGGCTTTGTGGAATACAATAGCTTGGGAGTGCCTTACATGTCTTTCAAAGTTGCAAATTACAAGTGGTGATATCGTGAAGGCGCTAATGAAAATGGAAGCGCCATTGCTACTCCCGTCTCTCTTGATGCTAAGGATCTCTAATCTTGCCGATATAGAACACTTGGATGGGAAGTGGCTTCGCCATCTCACCTCTCTTCAAAAGCTTGAAATCTACGATGCTCCCAACCTCAAGTCGTTGCCAGAAGAGAGATTTCCTTCGTCTCTTTCAAAACTAAGAATCTCTCAGTGTCCATTGCTAGAAGCAAGTTTGTGGTGGAAGCGAGGGAAAGAGTGGTGTAAGATCATTCACATTCCCTCCATAGAGATCAACGGCAAAATTATCACGAGTGTCATGTGACTTGTGTCATGGTTAGTCACTGAAAAACTACTTTCTCCTTTGATTGTTATTATGCCATCAATTTTATTTTTCTTTTCCTGACTAGCATTACCATCAATAATTTTTTTAATTTCAACTGTCACATAAAGTACATTAGGTATATTCTTTATAAGCAAAACATGCGGTTGTGAACATAGAATTATATTCCCTCTCACTCCTGCTTGTGCCCAAACTGGCGGTTGTGAGAAGCAAAACATGCATAGACCACCTGCAATACTGTCTCCAAATATATTAGATACTCTGTCTTATCACTTCATTTATTTTTTAATGTGTTATTTTTAATGCATTGACAAAATCAAAATTTGATACACCTTAGGGGTTACATTCTTCTATGATCTTTAATGAGTTTATTTTTTGTCGCTAGCAAGATGAGAATTTTTTAGGGGGTTACTAATACTAGGATCTAGGATAGCAATATGTTTGGTTGAGATTTTGTTGAATGTACCAAGTATGTTTACCTCTTTAATTTTTGTGATAGCTACAGATTTGAGCATAGGCCTAAATAATTGATTCTCAATCAAATTAATCTGTGTGCTGAATGTATTCAAATATATTTTCCTTTTTTCGATTATACCTTTTGATTGGAAGCCATGACATTTAATTGAGTGTTTTTCATTGCAGGTGCCAGGTACAACTAACATCAATTATATTACAGTGGTCTATCATGCTGTGAAGATTGATTTGTGTGTCTCTCTATCATTGTAGTCCATTGGCAAACATTGACCAATTCCATGGTTAGTGCCTTAAAATCTTCACAATATACCTAATTTTATTTGCTTTTAGTTACTGCTTTGTTCTACTGTAAATGAACACCATCAAGCCTGCTTGACACATATTTTGATGTTAGGTTTGTTTTTGCTCAACTAGGGTAGATTTGTCCAATGGTTTTCTCTACAAATTTGAATGATGACAGAATAACAGACTTATAATGTCTTTAATTAATTAATTTGATATATTTCTAAACATAGGATTTTCTTCTTGAAGTTCTATTGATTTTGTTATAATTATAATAATTATGATAATTCATCTTTCCAATTTTTCATTACTATTGCAGAAGATAATGATCCATTGCAAAGTTGAATCCAAAATGAAGACTATGGCATTGAGAGGAAGTAATATACATGGTTCATGAAGTGACTGATGAAACTATATTTAACTTTTACAAGCTCTTATTCATGAGTTGTCTCTGCTGTAAGTTTATACTATCTTTTGATGTAACATAATGGGGTTGTTGTTGTTGTATAGTGCATTGTCTCTTTTCACAATGTTGCTTCTATGGGCGAACAAAATATGTTTACACTTGTATAGCTTAAACTTTACTTGTCAAATCTCATTCAAATCTAGGTCTTATTCAAATCTCATTCCTGATTTAAGTAATCATTGACATTCCACTTCTTCAACTTCTGAAACTCAATTCTAATGAGATAATGCTATTCTATGAAATATAGGAGTTTGATTAACCTGCCTCAATTAACAGAGTTTAGAGATCAGTCATTTAAATAGCACATTATAAATAGATGTTACAATTATTTACTCCTCCTGTCTTGTGGTTTTTTGCAGGTTCAATAAAAGGAGGTATAACTCTTCTGTATTCTGGAACACATTCATAAAAGTAGAATCTCAACCACTCACTCCAGGAAGAGCAGAATGCTAAGAAGGCAAGAGTGTAGTTGACCATATTCACATTGATTTCAAATATGACATTGTTATGCTCTATTGATGTTGAAGCCCAATAATCTGTTACATCCTTCCTCTGGTCTAATTGCTAATTCTGTTTTATTAGTTAGTTAGTTAGTTAGGCTTGTAACCAAATTTGTTATTATAATTTATGAATAGAATCTAACTATTTTTTAAAAATCTCAAAACATATTTTAAAATATAGACTAATTAACCTTCTAAAGCACCCCAAAAGATTATGTATACATACTAACTTGCATCAGACAAGCTAAACCTTATTTTCTGAACCAATAACAATATTTTAGTTCAAGTGCTGCATCACGAAATTTCACTTTTTGACAAAAAAAAGAAGGAACTTTCAGCCTTTGAAAAATATTTGTTGATAGGATATTAAATAAATAAATAAATAAATTGTAAGGGGAGGGAAATGTGAGTTGGTTGTAACCACTTGCTTATGTGGCAAAGTGAGCGAGTTAGTGGAGGTTATAAATAGGAGTTAAGGGGATTAGAATCATTAAGCAAGTATGAATTTGGGAAGTTATTCCTTTAGGAGAGATTAGGCCTCTATAAGTGCCTTTGGGAGATTCTAGGCTTCTCGAATTGCCTAGTTTATCGGTTACGTCATTGTATTTCAGTTTTATTGCCATTAATACAGTTTTATTGTTCTATCATTTTTCTATCATTGTTCCATTTGAGAGATGAGAAATTCGGGATCGTATCATTTGTAAAGAAAAATCCATTGAAAAATAAAATAATTGTATATGTATATTTTTGAGAGAAATAATTCCCAGTTCAAGCTTAGCTTGAATGATAACAAATTTTGATACATAAAAGCACGAATCCTTCACACCGTTTACATTGTAATGCTTTTCTCATATCAGCCATTTATGATCATATCACATTAAATAATGTGGCTGGAATTGGAAGCAATAACCAAATTTAAATATTATGGAATCATCTTCTTCAACTCAACTTCATTTCTAATTTGTCCTCCATAGTCCATATCACTATCAGCAGCACTTTCATTCAACTCAGCAGCAGCCATATATTCATTGTTAATTTGAAGCTAAACTTAATGTCCTATTACAGAAAAATAAAATAAAAGTTTACAAGTAAAGAAAATATATTTGAGCATAAAAAATAAATATAGTTTTGGTCCTCCTCTCATATTTATTTGTAGTCCACTAGGAATCTAGCAAACCCTTGTAATACCCGTAACGTATTTTTCTCATAACAAGAAATGAACTTAAATTTTTTCTTTTAGTAACAAAAGTATAAGAAATCAGGTTATGATAATATACTCTGCAGCATTATTACATCATGTGAAGCTACCTATTCTTTTTCCAGTTAACTAAGCAAACGACTCTATGGCAACTATTGTGGTTGAAGCATTCGTTTCAGCTTCTGTGGAGCTGTTACTGAGAAAGATTGTTAAGCTTGACGTTTCACTTCAAGCGGTACTTAAAGATGCTGAGGAGAAACAGATCACCAATTCTGAAGTCAAGAAATGGCTTTTTATGCTGCAAGATGTTCTCTTTGATACTGAAGATCTGTTTAGCATCAGACAAGTTTAGCATCAGACAAGTTAGACCTTATTATTACTTCATATTAAAATCCAAAAATATTTGAACCAAAGACTGAACCAACATAACAAAAATTGATACTTCACACCATTTCATTTCCCCTGTAATTATCTTCTGATATCAGCCATTTGCGATGATCACATTAAATAATGTATGTGGCTGGAATTGGAACCAATAACCAAATTTAAAATTGTAATGTAATGTAATGAGGGACATTTGGTGAGCTCAAAAACCTACTTATCTAGCTATGTTGCATTGAGGTAATATTTGGCTAGGTGTTAGTCAAGTAAAGAAGCCTTCCAATTAGCCTTCCTTTTGATCATGAAAATGCCACTCATATATTGAGCTATCAAGGAAATACTTTATGTAACTAGATCCTTGATTTTAAAGGCTTCATCCAACAGTGTTTGGCTTCGTTCAATGGAAGGCTTCACTTTTTGTGTGTACTTCGATTCTGTTATGGTTATTCCAAATGGTTCTGTTATGGCTTTATTTATCTCACTCTCTCTTTTAAAATTTGTTTTGCGGTTGAACTGCTGTTTGATTCGGTCCAACCCGGTTCTGGGTGGTTCAACCAGACTACAGGTCAAATGGGATTGGACCAACCGCTGAACTGGACATTTCCTGGTTGAACAGTCGGGTTTGGCCCGGTTTTCACAACACTGTTCTTAACGCATCTATTTCCTCGAACAACAAAAATAGCACACCGCATGCATTGTCTCTCTCTCTCTCTACATTATGTTTTTCCCTTACAAATTTTTCACTTTTTTACTTGGGTTTTTTTTTGGTACCCCCACACTCTTCCCATCTACCCCCACATAAAATTTTTTGACGAAAATGCCCCTAACAAAATTGACTATGATCGTATATACCTTACCATAGGTATATACGACTTTAACAAAATCAAAACCGTATATACCATAATTTTATTAAATACGACGTGGGATAAAAATATAGGTCGAATATACGTACTGGTTAGGTATATACGATTTGTTAAAATACAAATCGTATATAGGGGTATATACGACTTGTTATTCATCAAATCATATATACCTAGGTGTGGGAGTACATACGACTCCTTATTATGCAAGTTGTATATACCCAATACTTAGGTATATACGATTTGTATTAAATTTTTTTTTCTTTTTCATAATAAGAGTTGTATTAATTTTAACGGTTAGGATGAGACTCCGAACGATGATCAACGGTATAGATATGGACAAATAATAATAGTTACAAGAAAGTGGTAAAATAATATATACAAGAAATATACAGTGTCAATGTAGGCCGAGTAAATCGTCGGAATCATCGGATAAGTCTACACATGTGAGCGCATCGGTCGGAATCACTGGAGGAGCTGTAGTCTGCCATAGGGAAAAACGACTGGTATACGGATCCATCCATGAAGTAGAATCGTCTGATCGATTATGGGACCACATCGGAATAATGGGGGGCAACTGACAGGTAGACGACATCGAAATATGCATCCAATGTTGATCCCGAATGTTCAGAATATATATGAGTTTATACTTTGAAGAAAAATAGATACCTCTTAAAGGCAAATAAGTATAACTCATATTCAAAGACAATTGAACACGGGCGACATTATACTTTGTTGCAATAAAGAACCCCATCTCTAGCAAAGTCAACCACGTATCCTGGTTTTGAAATTCGTGGTATTCAATAGTCAATGCTTTTCGAAGTTCTGCAAGTCGATCCTTCCCAAACATGTAACTATACAGTGCATCCCTTTTCTTTGTCTCATAGATTAAATCTTGCCTAATTATAGACCAACTATCCTCACCCAAATTGAGACCAACCCCAATCGCTCGAAACCCACAGTTGCCATCATCCCTAACATCAACAATATTTTCCACATAAGACCGCAAATGATGAGTAATCGCCGGTAAATTCAATAAAATGTTGCCCTTCTTTGGTACTTTTTTATTGGCACCCTGAGATAATTTTAAAGACCGCTGAGATGATTTTTTGCAAGAACTCAACTGTGATGATTTTTTGATAGAAGTCTCAGATTCTTGAGTGAGTTTCATCTTCTCATCTACATGCTCCCACCCAGATAAATCTTTTTTCACATCATACAATTTCTGTTTCTTCTTCTTTGGTGCACCTTTTGTTTTGACTTTGAATGGTGGTGGGACCATTGAAGAAGTGGTAGGGAATGCAAGCTCATTTAGTTGTTTCTTGAAAGGAAATTTCTCATCCTCAGTCATCCGATTAAATCTGGCCCGTATCATCTCCATTTGATAAGAAATATCATATCCATCAGATTTTTGTTGGGAGAATTTTTTATCTAAATAATCCAAACTCAGTTGTTTCCAATGATCATCCACAACATCCAATGGAATAGAAGAACCGGAGACATGATAGACACCTATCTCACAGGCACATGGAAGAAGATGTGTCCTCCTAATAATGCATCCACATCGGCCTCTGTCATGACCAACCCTAGAAGTCGATTTTTCAAACTCTTTCACCATATAATCCAGAGCATTTAAAGACACAAGACCGCGAAGCTTTTTAAACAAAGGAATATTCGAAGCCACTTCAATGCGGTTTATGCTTTTTTGAAAAGAGACGATGACTTTATCAAAGTGAAGTGTAAGCATGTCATGAATAGATTTAAAACACTTTGACAAGTCACCTCTAGAAGTCTTCAGATATCTCTTCAAAGTCCAATGAGCTGACTCGGCTCTTAAAGAATAACAATGAACACGAAAAAAATTTAAACAACGATAAAAATACTAAGCACGTGGCAAAAAAATTTAAACAACGATAAAAATACTAAACACGTGTCAAAAAAATTTAAACAACGATAAAATTACTAAACACGTGTAAAAAAAAATTTAAACAACGATAAAAATACTAAACACGTGTCAAAAAAATTTAAACAACGATAAAAATACTAAACACGTGTCAAAAAAATTTAAACTACGATAAAAATACTAAACACGTGTCAAAAAAATTTAAACAACGATAAAAATACTAAACATGTGTCAACAAAATTTTAAACAACGATAAAAATACTAAACACGCCAAAATATCTGTTGGTGGTCTGATTATCGAAGTGTGAGATATGGTTAGTCCAAGCCAAGATAAATCTCCCCTTATGCGGTTTCAACCATGTGTCGTGCATATATTTAATAAGAGTGGGAATATCGGCGCAGGAGTCCTGAAAAATCTTCAACTGAGCTAAGTACACAGACTTGTCAGCTGAATCAATAATATTGTGCCAAAGAGATATGACGTCCTTTTGCCTATCAACGTGCACCAACTCTTTAATTTTTGCTTTCACATTCTTTGTCACGTGCCAAGAACACAATAAATTAGTAGCAGAAGGAAAGATAGCATGAATACCAGCCATACAGCCAAGATCTCTGTCAGTCAGAAAAACCTCCGGTTGAATCCCATGCAAGTCAAATAAATCTTTAAGTTGCTGCAAACCCAAGAGAAATGAATACCAAGTTCATGAGCAATATAGGCAAACCCAACCGAGAAAGATAACTCCGTACTAGTCACTTCCGCAATCTCCAATAGAGGTAGATTGTATTTGTTGGTCTTGTACGTAGTGTCGAGAATAAGAACTTTGGTAAACAACCGGAATAACTTGATAGAAGTGGGATGAGCCCACATAATGTCATTGACCACATCAGAAGCCTCCATCTTCCTGCTCCAACATAAATAATTATGTTACTCAATCAATCTCAGCAACTCCTGAATGTCCGTTCTAGGACCCCTCCGAGAAGACTGATGCTTGTGGCGCTGCCTATATATTTGAGGGAGAGAAGTGACATTGTCCGGATAATGACTCCTCAAAGCAGTAAGGCAATCCTTCGGGGCAACATCCAAATCAGCATGCTCATTAACCATAGCCTTCTGCGGCTTGGACAAACGACCAAAAGCTGTGCACCCAACCGAGGTAGTAAGCAATGGATGAGTGTGTCGACCACACATAACTTTCACGCACCAACCCCCATGACGTAGTGTAGAAGTAGCTTTCAAAGTAAACGGGCAACTTCTTCTCTTAGAACCGAAGACTCTAGAATCATTAGTAAACTTCCCCTACTTCTCACCACCGAAAATGATCTTATCTCTAGTACCCCTTTTACCAGCTTTATCAGATCTAACTTTGATAACAACAACACCAATGCGTCTCCCAACCGCTATAGCCCACTCTTCCACATCCTCGCGTGTAGAAAATATCTACAATATACAATAGGGGTGCAGCCCACTATTAATGAGAATCAGGCAATTTCGACCAAAAAAATATCTACAAAATACAAAAATGTTACGTACTTAATTACTTAAATATTTATCAAAGTTCATTAAAAATATTAGACCGAAAAATACACCATATCCGTCCTGAGTGGCTCCATAGTATCGATGTCGAAAGGAACCAACTGTGACTCTGCAGCAGACGCTCCAATATCTGTTTCACAAATAGAAATAAAAATTAAACATAAATTAAATAAAAAATTGAAAATAACTAGTCGTATATACTTGTATAAAAGGGTATATACGACTTGTACAAGAAAAAATCGTATGTACCCCACAACAGGGTACATACGACTTACATTTATCTCAAATCGTATAGAGGTATATACGATTAGCATCCAGTTATATATAGGTATATACGATTTGACTTTTTCGCAATTAATAAGGTTGAAAAAGGTCAAATCGTATATACCTTTCAGGTACGTATATACGATTTGACATTTTCTACGTATTTATTATTTAATAAATGCAAGTCGTATTTACCTTCCATTAGGAAAATGCGATTTCAGATTTCATGGGTCTCACACTAGAGAGAATATTGTGAAAGTCAAATTTTTATCAATTATGTCAAGGGTATTTTTGTCAATTACAAAATGTGTGGGGTAGATAGGAAGAGTGTGGGGTATAAAAAAAAACCTTTTTACTTCTTTGCATTTCTCCGTTTTCACATTATCATGGCCTCCGCTTTTCAACGGGCATCATTACATCATGTCGTGTTTCTTTTGCTTTCCACTTTTCTATGCTTTCCACTTTCTTTTGCTTTTTCTTTTTAATAATAATCTCCCTCCACTAACAGAATTCACCCCTCAATAGTGCTGCTTTCGATGCAACGATTGTTTAATTTTTATCTGCTAGAAGATTTCATACCTATAATAATGGTATATTTTTCTCAAAAATGAACATGAACTTAAACATATTACATCGGTACTGGGACACACTACTATAATGATTTATCTTTAAATTTTTTTTTTTGACCAAATTATCTTATCTTTAAATTTTTGACACACATTGTTTTGTTTATGATTATTGTTTTGCCGTGACAAATAGATAATACGGCCTATGATTACCATTTGCCACGACGAAAAGATAATAAGGTCTATGTGCACATAGTACAATAAGTGTCATGTTTATCATATCTATGATATACGCGCACGAAATCTTATTGTGATCTTTTTATTCAACGTGATTCTTGTCTTATATTGTTGTGCTTCTTTCGTTGTTATCAGAGAATTGTATTTGAATGAAAAACAATATGGTGTATCAATCCTTATAGAGATCGATGTCAACATTCCCTAAGTATAAGAAAACAAAAGAGATAAAAAATAAACACACGCATTGATAAGACTTTTTTGTGAGTTCGTCTTACAATCATCTTAATACAGTATCCACATTATTTCGTAATTTTACCCAAGTCGTTATTTTTAAAATAAAAGAAAATGATTTGACAAAGCCAACCAAGTAATTCTGCTAGACAGCTCAGCAACTTGCAAACAGAGACTAAACAGAAGGATTTATACCAAACAAAATATATTTGTAGGGACATTTTTAAAAAATAAAAAATAAAATTAGAGGGACTAAAATCAAAACACGCCTTCAATTTATATGAAAGGATTCCTTAAGTGCCAATTTTTTTTTTCGATAAGCAATTGATTTATTGAAAAAGAGCACTAGGAGTGCTCAAAAACCACTATTACAAGTTGTTGATACAAAGAGAGGCATTATGCCACCAAGAAGCAATAGAATAATTCGAATGCCTACCCTCCCCATAAATGAACCATTGCCAAGAGATACACTTAATATGCAATACAATTGAACCTACAATAGGTTCCTCCCCCTTAAAGATCAAATTATTCCTTGCAAGCCAAAGGCTCCAACAAGTTGCAAACCAAACTATATACCTTGATTTGTTGGCTTTCTTTCCCGAGAAGGCTGAACCAAAAGAGTGGAAGTGATCCACTATATTAGCTCCTGGTGAGTGCTCCAACCCCAGCCACATTCCTACTTTAGCCCAAACGTTTTTCGCTACAATACAAGAACAAAACAAATGCTCCAAATCTTCTATGTGCTGTTTGCAGAATGGACAAACAACATCATTGTTATTGGCAATCACGTGACGATGAAGCAATAAATCACGAGTCGGCAACGAATTGGAAAAAATCCTCCAACCGAAAATGTTAATTTTTGATGGGACTGCTGTATGCCATATTTCAGAACAGATTTCAGCAGGTACGGAGACATTATCAGTGGTATTTCGCCACTGCATCAGCTGAACATAAGTTGATTTAACCGTATGTTGTTTGCTTGACTCGAGAATCCATTTCCAGCTATCCATAACACCACGAATTGGAGCTATCGGAAGCAAAATATCCATCAGATTGCGCGCCTCTTCCATCTCCAACTCCGAATTCTGCAGCAGATTCGGATAACGCCACTGCCAGCGATTTTCGTTCCAAAAACCAGCAGCTGCAACTGTCAATGATTTATCAGTACAACCTGCATATAATAAAGGAAAAACACGACACAAGGGCTGAACGCCAAGCCAGTGATGCCTCCAGAAATTAACACCATCTCCACCTCCCAAACCTCTTCTAATGCACCCATTAAACCAACCAACACCGAAAGAGTCGTTGCCAAAACAGAGGAGATCACGCCACCATAATGAATTACCATTTCCCCCTCTATTTGAATCATCAAACAAAAAGGACGATATGTCTCCATATCTATAGTTTAAGATACCTCTCCAAATTGCATTATGATCAACCAAGAACCTCCACTTCCATTTGGATAAAAGAGAGAAATTGAACATTTCCAAATTCTTTATTCCAAGCCCTCCCTCCTTCTTGGGTCTACACACCTTATCCCAAGCTACCCAATACATACCCCGACTATCTTCCTTAACACCCCACAAAAAGTCCCTTTGTATTTTGATCATGGACTTGATAACCACCTTAGGCGCCTTATAAAAAGAAAAGAAGTACAACGGAATGCTATTTAAGACCGAGTTAATAAGAGTAACTCGGCCTCCAATAGACAAATTACGACCTTTCCAAGATGCAAGTCTAGACCGAAGCTTATCAATGACCGGCTTCCAAGTAGAACTACGCCTAGGATTAGCACCAACCGGAATACCAAGAAATTTGAAAGGGATGCTTTCCGTCTTGCAATGTAGGAACAACGAGGCTTGATACAAAAAACGATCCGATATATTAATCCCAATAAGCTTACTTTTGAAAAAATTAACTTTCAAGCCGGATACCAATTCATAACTTCTAAGAATGGACTTGATACTCCAAAGATTATTCCACGATGGTTTGCCTACAAGAATGGTGTCATCTGCAAATTGTACTATAGAGTAGGCAAGACTATCGTTAATCTTATATCCCTCAAACAACCCAATATCTACGGCCTTATCCACCAGTGCTGTCAAACCTTCTGCAACAATTAAGAATAGGAAAGGGGATAGAGGATCCCCTTGCCTTAGCCCTCTTTGAACCGAGAAATCTTGGGTAGGACTTCCGTTAACAAGCACCGACATGAAACTAGAGCAAACACAAGCCTTCATCCACTTTATCCAAACCACATTAAAGCCCATCCTTTCCATCATGTCAAACAAAAAAGACCAAGAGATAGTGTCGTACGCCTTCTCAAAATCAACTTTAAAGAAGAAACACTCATCCCCCTTTCTCTTGGCCAAGTCTACCAACTCATTCACGACCACCACCCCATCCAATATGTTTCTACCACCCAAGAATGCGGATTGACAATCCGAAATAATTGATGAAAGAACCTTTTTCAGTCGATTTGCCAACACCTTCGCTAAGACTTTATAAATACTCCCAATCAAACAAATTGGTCTATACTCATTCAAACCTTGGGGATTATCATTTTTTGGGATTAAAGTGATAAAAGAAGATGAGAACGCTTTAGGTAAAGCAGCCTTTCTATGAAATTCGTTGAAAAATTCGACAAGATCATCTTTCAACAAGCCCCAAAACTCCTTAAAAAACCGCAAATTAAAACCATCCGGCCCCGGACTTTTATCCCCATCACAACTCCACACCCCTTCCTTGATTTCATCCTCCTCAAAAGGTTCTATCAACATCCAATTCGAAGCACTAGAAATCTGCCTGAAAAATAAACCCTCAAGAACGGGTCTATTGTGAAGAGGTTCCACAAAAGAGACTTGGAAATGATTTCTAACGATATGTTTAACATCATCAACTTCCTCGATTAGGCTTCCATGATCATCCAACAGCTGCAAATTACTCCTTTTACGCCTGTACCTCAACAAAGAATGAAAATATTTGGAGTTCACATCACCTTCTCTAATCCACCGAGCTCTACTCTTTTGGTACAACAAGCTTTCCTTTAGGCGAATATCCCTCCAGAACTTCGAAGAAACTTCTTTCCTTCTAAGAACAACTGATTCATCCCATTTCTCTACAAGAACGCTATCTAAGCTATTCAACTCCTTAACCTCACTATCAATGTTTAAATCAACCAAACCAAAGACATCTTTATTCCAAACACGCAACTTGTCTTTTAACAATCTTAGTTTCTCCTTAACAATGTATGCCCTATTCCCCGAAATATCACATTGTGACCAGAAATTAGATACAACATCCTTAAGATCGATATGATCCAACCAAGCATTGATAAAGCGGAAAGGTTTTGGTCCCCAATTTTTGAAAGATTTGAGCAACCATATAGGACAGTGATCTGAAATGTCCCTATTCCCAATCCATTGGCCTGTAATATTCCACTTGTCAATCAAACCCTCTGTAACAAGAAATCTATCAAGTCTGCTCATTGAAAGACCATCTGAACAAAACCAAGAAAATTTGTTTCCAGCAACAGCCACATCACACAATTCCATATCAATAATAAAGTTATTAAAATCAATAATTTCCTGTGAAAAACCTCCTTCATTTCTACCTTTTCGCTCCTGAACATTTGTAACAGAATTGAAATCTCCAACCAAACACCACTCTCCCGCCGTAAAATTCTGCTTAATCTTCTTCAACTCCTCCCACCCTCTACGTTTAGAAATTAAAGAACATGGAGCATAAATGTTTACTACGTACAACAAAAAACCATCAATATACACCGCCACACCCACGAAACCAGTACCAGTGAATGAACAAAGAAACGAACAAGAACCAACAATCCAAGAAGACAACATACCACCAGATAAGCCATTAGAAGGTTTAAACACAAAATCAAAAGCCTGATTTCCCCACAGAGTTCCAATATGATTTTCTTCAAGACACTCCCTTTTCGTTTCTTGCAAACAAATAAAATTAAACGTACCCGTTCTAATCAATGAAGCAAGTTGACGACGTTTAGCTCTGTCGCCCCACCCACGCATATTGAGAGATAAAATATTCATCGAAAACCAGAGTTGTTCGCCCTCGACTTCATAGCCTCCTCGTCTCTCTTCTCCCCTTCTACAATAAGGTCAATGTACGCTTCATCTGGTAGAGGTCCTTCCACACCCAAACTTTTTGCCGATTCCCAAACTTTCCTTGCTACTGCTTTGCTTTGAAGGGCCCAAAATTTGTTATTGCAAAAACGAATATCAGAGCTGGAAACCGAATCAGCACACAATACAGTTCCAGCTGAGAAAAAAGAAGAGGTATTCGGCCTTGGAATAACATCATCGCTCCTCGCCAGTGGTGCTTCACACGATTTTTCAGAAACCTCAGCTAATTCATGGTGAACACGCTGAGGCTTTCCTATTTTTGAGCATTTCTTCACGCCAATCTTGCGAAATTTCCTTGGCTTTTTTATTGGAATCGAAGTCTGATTATCCAAAATAGCTGGGTCGGGTTGCTTTGAGAGATCCAATTCAACATTTGGATATGAAGGGAGGTCTAAATCAACATTAGGCCCAGTTTCACAAACATTGGACGGGTCCATATTGTTTCCATTCACTAAAGAATTGGACTCACCCAAATGGCCCAACCGAATAAGTGGACTGTTGTCCCCACATGCGCTGAATGAGTCTTTCACAAAAGAGGGAGTTAATGCCTTGGCATTTAAATTTAAAAATAATTGACCATCATTCCCTGAATTATGGCTAGCCTCATTATTTGAAATAATTCTTACATCAGAACCTTCTATAACAGCTTCCTTATTATTATGCTCAACATTAATATCATTCATAAATGCCCCAACCTCGCCGTCCTCCTCCTCCTCCACCGGACCACCCTTACCGAAAAATTCAAAATTATCCCTCCATTCCTCCTCATCATGCCCGGAGTCACTTTCCGACGAATCCTCACTTTGGTTCTCATTTGTGTTTGCTAAACTCCATTGAAGTGGACCGCTCCAATCTTCAACAATCTTAATAACAAAATACTCATTATTGATGCACACCTTGATAGATTGATTCAAACAATCTGATGAAACAGTACGAATTAAAAATCTAGCGACATCAAATGACCTCCTCTTCTCGGTGTTGTCATCGGAATACAAATATGTTCCAACATGTTCTACTAATTTTGAGAAAAAACCAGCACTCCAAACATGCATTGGAACCCCAAAGCATCTTACCCATGCAACACGCTCATTATCCACGTCCTTAGGTTTCCATGGACGAATCCATTTAAACCACTGGAATAACCATTCTTTGGCTTCATCCACAAAACCCATAAAATCATCTTCGTCCTTTGCTCCTTCTAACAAAACCAGATTAGCCCCCATCGCTGTCGCTTTGATAGAAAAAACTCCTTGTCGTATAAATTCGTCCTGAATGCAATAAGATTTACCCGACCAAAGAACCTCTCCCACCATAGCCTTAGCATATTGATGCAAAGTCTCCTCCCCGACATCGAAATATACGACTCGCTCTTCACTAACCCCCCTTAGAGAAGCGTCCTTGTTCCCCCCATCTTCAAGATTAGCAACATGGACTTGTTTCTTAACCCACACCTTCTTAGGATTAGTGGATTCTTTCTGCTTAAGATCAACCGCCTCCTTCTGCTTGGGAAAAGATTCGTTTTCTCGAGAAAACCTAGGAATGTTGACATGGATCTTCACCCCCTCCACAAAGATGTTATCTAATTTGACCGCCATCCTTTGAGGATCAAGAACATTATGGAATCTCACGAAACCGTACCTCTTCCTTCTCCCATCCTTCCTTGCCGGAATGACCACCTCTACCACTTTCCCTTGATCTGAAAACACTTGATACATATCGCGAGGTCCATAAGAATCCGGGAAGTTAGTGAAGAAGAAAGAAACAACAATATTCTTCTCCTTCGAAAACTTGCTACTCCCAGGCACATAAACCGCATACTTCTCACCCTTCCATGAGTTTGAAAACCGAGATCTCCGATGCTGCACCCTCTGCCATCCGTGTTGATCACTTTGCACCTTGGCTTTGTACCCTTCCACCTCCCTGATCGGTGCATAACCATACCTGTCGTGCCATCTCCGCTGTCTATCCCTGATGAGAAGCCTTGCATCTCCGTCCCACCGGTTGGTGTAACGGAAACCACTGTTTCTCTCTCTACCTTTCTCTCTCATATCTCTCTCATAATTGATTGATGAGTTGGTGTTTTGAAAGAACAAAATCGAATTTTTATTTTAAATGAAAAAATTAAGTATGTTTTAAATCTGGATCTAGACAAGAATAGACCAGAATTGAGGTTGGTAATGGTAATTAAATTATCCACGCTCCTAATTTCGTATTCCACGCTACAATAATACTCTCTCCGTCTCATATTAAGTGTTGTTTAAAGTTATGCATAGGTATTAAGAAAATTATTGGATATGCTAAATTTTATGGTAAAAAAATATGGTAGGACAAAAACACCCCTACACTTTTCTTGGTTGGTGCAAATGCATGGTTATTGATATTCTAAAGTAAGGGTATTGTTGGAAAGTAATAATAAATGTTGTATTGGGATTCTAAAGTGACAGATAATTTGAGACAAAGAAAAATGGGAAACATGACACTTAATATGCGATGGATGGAGTATATTCTATGAATCTGATACAGCGATCGATGCGATGTCGACGAGGAAGTCATTGTTTATTTATTTATTCTTTGAACTAGTCTTATGACCCGTGCGATGCAGGGGTTGCGCACACATTGAGCTATAGTGAACGACTTAAAATAATTTAAAACGGGATACTTTTATATATTTTTATATTTAGTGGGTTTTAAGCCGTTTCTATTGGCTTTGCCGATGATTTATCTACGCCGAGGAACTTGGCTGGCCACATGTAAACCCGGCTTTGCCGGTCCGTGTGGTTATTCCCTACCAACAAAGTTTTGCCACACTCAAGATTCGAACCCAACACCTTAGGGGTGGGATTCGAGCCTAGTTACCACTCGGACCAACCCTTGTTGGTGTGTTTTAAGCAGATTGATAACAATTGAAATCTATAGTGGGTTTTTGGAAATGTAATATTTTTATGTCAATACATAACTGAGATTATTTCTAATACCCGTGTGATGCAAGGGATGCGCTAGTATCGATAAAAGCAAATACACTAAGTTAATAATGGTTAGTAATAATTTAAGCATAATTAAGACCTCCATTAAAATTAAACAGTAAGAACCAATACATTCCATCAAATTAAAAACGAACATTAAAAAAACATTGAAATTGAACATACATAGATAATTAATAAGAAGAATTTTTTCTGTAAAAAAAAAAGAAGAAAATGTCTAAAGAATTTTGATAACATAATCCATGTTCATCAAAGGTGAATATAAAAACTTAACCCATAATTAGAAGAAAAAAAAGAGGACAACACAATTAGAAATTGAAACACGTGGGTGTCATGAAGGTTTGATGAAAATCAACTATAAAATAGAAGCAACTATACAAAGTTGACCAGGAGCAGTCTGTTAATATTTCGGCAAGTGTACCGAATCGTTGCAAGTAATAAAACCGGTAAGACCGGGTATCGTCCTCGAGGATCGAATTAATTTACCAATTACGTTAACAACAACTAAACGAACCAAGTTGAAATAAATTTCCGATTGGTATGAGTGAGCGACTAATACTAAAGTAAGCAATTAAATATTTCTTTTTGTGTTTTTAATAAGAGAAAACTAAAATGCTTAGGAGAAGATACGATGGGAAGAACGCTAGGGATGAATGCCTGTTGATTTCACACTATTGTCACTGATTTAATTTTGAAAGATCACCTCTCTCTTATTTTGCTATCAAACCCTCAATTCTAACTAATTCCTAATTCCTTAGGTAACTAGTCCTTTGCCGATAACTAAAGCCCTAATTCCTTAGGCGATTTCAATTAACAACAAGCATTAACAACGAGGATTCGCAACATACAACAATTCTAAGAGTATTCCTAAACTACGAATGGTAGGAATTGAATTTCAAACATTCAATAATAAAACTTCCATTCGATCATTGAATAAAATATCGTTCTACAAGTTTTCCAACCATAGAAAGCGTTAAGCATAGAAATTCAATTCACAAAATATAAGAGAGTACGACATAAACATAATTTTAAACCAGCAACAATAGCGTTACGTCAAAGTTAATTCATCCCTAACATTAGGGTTTAGCTACACATGATAAGGGAAGAGAGAAAGGAAGAATTACAAGATAAAGATGATGATGAACACATATGAAGCTTCAATTCTTGTCCCCAAGCCTTGAATCTTCAATACCGGTGAGAAGGAATGAGTGCTCTTCGCGTTCTAGCGTTCCAAAATTCGTCGACCCCCTTTCTCCCCCTGGCCTTACGTGTTTTTAACGTTTTTCACGCTCAGCTGGCGCTTAAGCGCCACTTAAGCGCAAGCTGCGCGCCTCTGCTTCTGCCTTCTTGCGCGTGACTGGCGCTTGCGCGCCACTTGCGCGCCTCCTGTGCGCCCCACAGCACGCCAATTCTGTTTTCTTGCGCGTGAAGCGCCACCTGCGCGCCTCCTGCGCGCCACTCAGCACGACAAGGCCTTGGCTTGTACCACTTGTTCTTCTTGTTTGCACCACTCAATCTTCAATTCGATCTAGTTCCTGCACACAAAAACACGAAGAAAACCAACATAACTACTGCGTAACAAGCCAACTTCCTAAGTTCACAACTTCTTAAATTTTCATCAAACTTCTTATTTTTATTCATCAAAATCTCCAATTAAACTCCCTCCTTATCATTGAAAACTATCATGTGATGTGGGTTCATCACAGTCTATGTCCTCAGACCAGTCTATGTCTGAGGACCTGTCTACGTCTCAGCACCACCAGTATCAGCAGCATCAGTATCAGTATTAGCCGTATCAGCAGCAGCACCATCACCAGCAGCCTCAACAGGAGCCTCTCTTTAATTGTGAGGGTCATGTCTGTTCTCGTGTACTGGCAGACCCGATAAGTTGAAATTATTTACACTGTGTTGTTAGTTTAATTTATTCTTGTACGTAGTCTTATTTTGTTAATTTTTTTTCACTGCAGACATATAGACGTGTGGTGAAAGCGTGGAACCATGGTGGCAAGGTTAGTAGCAGACTATTTGTTTACTGCCAGAACGAGCAGTTGTTCAGCCATGTCAGAGGTGCGAAGTTATCCCCCCTTATCTCCACCGGACATTCCACGGTGGACCATGAGCTGCTGTCCGCCTTTGTTGAGAGATGGCACCCGGAGACGTCGTCATTTCACTTACCATTTGGTGAGATGACGATTATTCTTGACGATGTGTCCTGCCTGCTTCATCTTCCCATCCAGGGAAATTATTTCAGAGCTCCACCCACTTCTGTGACTACGGAGCAGGTCATCCAGCTGGCACACACTTATCTAGGAGTGAGTATTCAGGAGGCTCGTATGGGGTGTGTTAGGACTACTGGTCCATACTTCCGTTATGAGTGGCTGAAGGGACTAGTTCGAGAGAATTCCATTGCGGGGGGGAACATGGATGTTGCTGTCAGAGCATATATACTTCTGCTTCTAAGCTACTCCATCTTCACATGCAAGACTGGAGACAGGGCGGAGGCTAAGTGGCTGCTCCTGCTTGATGACTTGAGTGCAGAGGTTGTTGGAGGGTACGCATGGGGGGCAGCAGCAGTAGCTTACACGTATGATGCTCTGAACTACTCCTGTGTGGACTCTTCCCAGCAGATAGGAGGGTACGCGAGCCTACAGCAGGTATTTAATTTAAATTGTTGTTTTCGTTTTTTCCGGTTTTTGATAAATTATTTTTAATTAAGCATGTTGTGATTTATTATTGGATTTCAGGCTTGGATTTTATGGAATTTTCCTACCTTGGTTGAGCGGAGGCCGAGTGGTGTGACAGAGGGACCGCTGTGTGGACGCTGGAGGAAGAAGAAGTCTGATGCCGTAAAGCTTCTAGATTATAGGCAGCTACTTGATGGGCTGACCTCCGATGATGTATGTTGGCAACCCTTTGAGGGGCTCCGGGGGGATAGAGAGTTTGAGATGATTTCACTGTACAGGGGCTTCATCAGCTGGGGAGACATCAGAGTTCCCTACATGCCTGATAGGTGCCTGCGACAGTTTGGGTTTGTTCAGGTCATCCCACGTCCCCCTCTTACTGGTCGTCCGTCTCATGCACACGTCCTCATGCAGATTGCGCAGTACTTACCGTTAGTGCATGACGTCTTGGCCATTACCCGTGTTGCTGAGGAGTTGGGTGAGGTTGGTCCAGGCTACTTGCAGTGGTACGTGACTGCGTCGATTCCGAGGCGCTTACCTGCTGCAGCACAGCCACCAGCACAGGCATCACCATCACCACCTGAGGAGTGGGCGCATACTATGGCAGACTTGGTTAGGAATGGGCTTCGTCATGGACATATCCGTATGGGCACCACCACGTACACGGAGCTTCATCAGTTGTTCCACAAGCTAGGGCTTGATGACTAGGGCATTTTTCTGTACATTTATTTTTATGTCTGTACTTTATTTTATATCAGTTGATTATTACTATTTGTTACGAGTTTGGTTAAAATTTCGATTTCTTTCATTTCATTCATGCGATAAAACAAAGTTACATAAAATATAAAACATAACAAACTAAACCCTAATATTCTGGTGCTCGCAGACGACGTAAAATCTCATTCACGCACCGTTGTGTTTCCACGTACAGCTCCAAAGGCTTATACCCCATAAGACTGTCGTGAATGTCGAACATGGTCGCCACGTCCTCGTCGGTCTTGATAGACATGGACGAGTAGGAAATGCAGCCATCATCTCCACGATCGGGTTTCCGATAAGTGATACTAGTGACGTCGCGGTCGTCCCCAATCACTTGTACTTTTGACCACACTTTATCCTTCAACCCATCAAACCCCATGGCGCGGTGGATTCGGCATAACTCCGGCTTCGGACTCCAAAAGTAGACTCCATCTTCTCTCATCGTGATGTTGCCCCCATAATGTAAACCGCAGAGCCTATTCTCAGCACACCTTTGTGTTAGACAAATCTGCATTCTCAAAGTGTGACAAATGTAATTGAGAGTGAAATTTTGGTGTGAAAAGAATGAGGGTGGGGGTGGGTATTTATAGAATTCGTGAATGAATATCAACCGTTGATACTATCCGTACAATCTACACTGTTGATTAACATTGGAAGTCAAATCCTAACCGTTAGATTGAAATTTTTTTTTGGATCACGTTGTATATACCTATTATGGGGGGTATATACGACGTTTTTTATTTTAACCAATCGTATTTAAGTAAATCTTAGGTATATACGACTTTAGTTTTTAAAAGTCGTATATACATAAGGTGATGTATATACGATTTTGGGTTAAATTTTAAAGGGGTATTTTCGTCCAAAAAAAATCTTGTGGGGGTAGATAGAAATAGTGTGGGGATACAAAAAATAATCCCTTTTTGAAATGGATTGTAAAGTGGTGTCGCGCCCTATTAATTCACGTTCACTTAATATTTTTAGGCCCATGCTTCTTCCACACCCATAAAGGGGTGAAAATACCAAGATATCCTTAATGAAATTTGTGATTTCTATATTTTTTTAGCATTTTGTACCGTTCGGCGCACGCTTGGCCGAACCGGTTCAGATTTCATTGAATCGAGTGTGTTATTTTAAGAGACACCTCCCATAATACTGTTTTTATTAGTAGGTTCGGAGCATGGCCGGCCGAACCATTGTTTTGTTTAACTTTGTCTTGGTTCCTTCGAAAGAACCCCAAGTCCTTACCCAACTGCAATTCAATTCTTGCAATCCAATCAGTCCATGAATTTAAAGTGAACATCAGTGAAATACACAACATGCAATTCTCAATTCTGACTTCTCAAGTAGAGAATCACACAATAGGCAATTAATTTGTCCAGAAAATTAACCAAAAATCCGTTAAAAATAAAACTAAATCACAATCCTATAGTATTCCAATTTCATACAATCCAAACAGCCCACGATCAATTTCAGCAAACTTTTCACCAGAAGTAAAATGGGTATTTTCAATAATTTCATAATATACTTACATGGTCAGTATGTGGAAGTGGAGAGTTTGAAGAACACGACAAACCGATGATACGAAATCCACGTTTTCTTCATTCCTCACTTTGGTTCGGTAGTTCGGTGTCTGAACTAGTTCGGAGCACGGTATTCTGAACCAGTTAAAATACAGCGTGAGGGGGTGTTTCACGTAAAGATATTTTGGGACTATTTAAGGTTTGGAGGTGTCTACTGAATAGCTAGGGGTGTGAAAGAATTATGACCCTATTTTTAAACTAGGGTCCATTATCTATAGTATCAACCTTCTACTAAATTTTCCAAACTTTATTGTGTAGTTTATTCGAAAGCAAACCAACGAAGTTGTTCATAATTTAACTCAAGCAGTTCTTTCTATACCTAGCCGTGAAACTTATGATCAAGTAACACATTATATTGCATCATTTATTTTTAATAAATGAAGTGAATATATATATATATATATATATATATATATATATATATATATATATATATATCCGTGCATACGCATGGGTACCGTCGTGTTCTTTATATTTCTGACTAAGTTGGAAATTAATTAGTCCAAATATATTAAAAACAAATAAATATAAAAAAATATAAAAAGTATCATTTTTAAATAATAATCAGTCCGGTTATCTCGTGTTTTTTAGATACCAGTGTCGTTATCCCGTGCTTTCTTATATATTAGTGCAGTTATTCTTTTTTTTAATACATCAGTGCAGTTATCCCGTTTTTTAATAATAATAATAATAATAATAATATATTAGTGTAGTTATTCTTTTTTTTAATACATCAGTGCAGTTATCCCATTTTTTTAATAATAATTAGCAGTTTAAATAGTCTTTAAATATTTTTCTTTTTTAGATAATAAATTTAAAGTTGTTTTCAAAAATTATAATCAACAGTTTAAATAGTCATTAAATATTTTTCTTGTTTAGATAGTAAATTTAAAGTAGTTTTCAAAAATTATAAATATCAATAACAAATATTACTTTAAAGTAACAAAAAACAGAGCAAATATTTTACTTGATATAAAAAGTTATACTTATATGTTATTTTTGAGTTCCAACGGATTACATTATATGTTGTTGTTATGAAAAGTTATACTTATATATTTTTGACTTTTTATATATTCGGATTAATAAAATTCTAATTTAGTAAAACACAACGGTACTCGTGCGTATGCACGGGTAAACCGCTAGTGTGTGTGTATATATATATCCAGTGAGAAAGACTATTGTTATGTGAGAGTGAGAGGAGCTCATTTGAGTCTTTAGATTAAAAAACGGCTGAGATTAAAAAATCTGTTTAAGAACTCACGTGACCTTTTGTTCTTCCTCTCCTGTGAAAAGTCGTCGTCGTTTGAACTCAGATTTCTCCATTTTCCACTTCACGACGGACGTTTGCAAAGTAGACATCGTGATAGGAGTTCCGGATCCAGCCTCTCTTATCTCCGTCGTCGTTGAGGGTTTGCGGTGCTGCCGCACGTCACACAATTTCAGTTGACGGCGATGGCGCAGTGATTCCGCAGTTCACACCTTAGTTATTGAATTTTCTTTTCGCATGTTATTGAATTTCTGATTTGTTTTATTGAGTGTTGGTTTTCACACTTGTGTATTTTTTGAAGACCAACTTGGCCTTGAATCTCTAAGATGATTAGGTACCATCTGCTCTTGTTAATGTCCGCAGTAAACTAACAACACTGTTTATAGATATAAAAAGCTTGAATGAAATGTTAGCTTTCTTGATTTTGCAGGCAGCAAGTACTGAGTTTCAGGCAAACTGGTTGAGACAATAATAGAAAATTAAATACAAGGAAGTGCTTGATTGGAAGCGTGTCCCAGGAGGCTTGATTCTGCTACATCAAAAGAGCAAATTTGCCTTGATTCTTCTGCATCTAGAGAGCAACATGACATATGCTGGTGCCTTCATTTCAACATGACATTATTCTTTTTAGCCTACCCAATGTTGTTAGTGTTAGTTATTTTAGTCCTATACGAAAGAGGGAACACTCTGTCTTTTCCTTTTGTGTAATTACCATGTACAAATTGTAAAGAATTTGCACTCTTGGTTTATGTAATACTGGTTTTAACTTGCCACATCAGTATCGTTAGTATCATTTTGTTTATTTATGAAATCCGAATGGAAACAATTGAAATCGATAAACATAAATAGCATTTGACAGCCAACAGGAACCATAACTGAAGCAAAATACAAGAAAGAAATCTGCCCGAACAACACCTAGAACATATAACAGTTTCTGAAAAACTAATCCTTAACAGATGAGTTGGAAACTGGTGCTGAGTTTTTTTGTTAAAAGCAATCTTTTCAGTTGAAGAATGGTGCAATTTTTGAAGACCAATATTCATATAACAAGAGCAGAATTTTGCTTATATACTCACAAATAAAGACTACAATACAAAGCTAATCATTTTTGTGGTAATACTACTACAAATTGTACCCAATTTGGGACATATATTATACAAGTTTCTAGTCTTAGCCTGAATCTGTGGTGTTACTGTGCTCCTTGAATCATTTTCAAGACATATTTGTGTCACTATTGTTGTCCTGAAAATAAAAGGATCATGATATTCCTTTGGTGCATTTCCTCAAACAGTTTGAAGGTATAAGACAGAAGAAATTGCGGGGTCCAGCCATTGCCACATGGCCAACATACATTTGACAACATGTAAGACAACCTTAGCTTGCTTGCAAGGGGCAACCTTAGCTTGCTTCTCCTATAAATAGGACCATGAGCAAGCCTTCATAATACACCACAAGAGAAGAACAACAAGAAGCAAGAGAGAAAGAGAGTCTTGCTCATCCTCATAGAGAGTTTCCTTGTGAGAGAAATAGTGAGCCAATTTGTGAGAGTGTTCCTTACAAATTGAGAGATACATTGTAGTGAGATCCACCTAAGAGTGAACTTGTTGTATTCCCATTATCATTATAATGGAAGTTTAAGAGGCCTAAGGGTCCCGTGGTTTTTCCTTTCTCACATTGAGAAGGTTTTCCACGCTAAAATTCTCTGTGTCATTACTCTTATTTTTCAAGTTTCCGCTAGTGCCTATTTTTGAGTTCACGGAGGAGGGAAATTATGGAGGTCATTTCCCAACAGTGGTATCAAAGCACGGTCTGAGCTCTGGGATACTACCGTGTTGTACTCATAAGAAAGTTCTTAGTATGCTCTGTGGTTGCAACATTGTTTGATCTTCCACATCAGAAAAGAACTATTATTGTTGGAATTAAATCGTAGCATTGCGAAAGTGTGTCTTGGTAAGTTCTGGCTAAGGAAAGACTTGGTATTTAAGTGTGTCAATATTGACCCACCTCTCTTTCCTGGGAACTTCCTGGTTGCACTATTCACAAACTACAGTGACTATTCCAGTGTACGACACTATTCACAAAATCTCCTAGTTGGAGGAACCACTTTCTTGTGTTCTCAAGATGGAGGGCTCTATCAATCATGATGGAGATATGTTCAAGCTGACTGCTGATAATTATACCTATTGGAAGCCGATGATGGAAGACCACCTATATTGCAAAGATTTGCATGAGCCAATTTCCCAAAAGGATAAGCCAGAGGGGAAGGAAGAAAAAGAGTGGGAGCTCCAAAACCGGAAGGCAGTAGCCATGATCAGAAAATACATAGACAGGAGTCTATTCGAGCATGTGTCAACTTATACCAATGCGTATGAGTTATGGACGAAACTTGAATCCTTGATTCAAAAGAAGATGCCGAGAAACAAAGCCCACCTTGTCAGACGACTGGTGAAATTGGAGTACTCAGACGGTCAAAACATGATCGAGCATTTGAATACCTTCAAAGGTATTGTGAATCAACTGACGAAAGCTGACATGAAGATAGATGATGAGTTGCAAACTCTTCTACTCCTAAGTTCTCTACCTGAGAGTTGGGACACTCTAGTCGTCACTCTTAGTAACTCTGCTCCAGACGGAAAACTTGTCATGGATTCTGTTACAGATTCCTTGCTAAATGAAGAGTCAAGACGGAGGGAAAGAGGCTTCAACAACCAGTTCGAAGCCAATGTTGTTGATAACAGAGGAAGGAGTAAGCTTCGTGAAAGAGGAGGTCGTGGAAGATCACAAGCTAGATCGAAGTCTCGCACAAGACTAAGTTGTTATTATTGTGGCAAACCAGGCCACAAAAGACCTGAGTGCAGATTCTTGAAGAGAGATCAACAAGCTAGAACAGTCCATCCAGATTTGATAAACCCAAAGAAGAATAAGGAAGATGGAACTACAACTGTAGTAGCCTCGAACGACGAGAATATTTTCTTTATTGGAGATGACGATTATCTAAATGTTGCATTCGATGACTGCACTTGGATAGTTGACACAGGAGCATCTTTCCACGTTACACCTCATGAAGAATTATTCTCATCATACCAAAGAGGAGACTTTGGTACGGTGAAGATGGGTAACCATGTCACAAGTAAGATTGTTGGTATTGGTAAAGTGACTTTGATCACAGAAAATGGAAATAAGCTCGTGCTGAAGGAAGTAAGACATGTACCAGAAATGCGTCTAAACCTTATCTCAGCAGAAAAGTTAGATGATCTGGGGATGATAAACCAGTTCGGTGGTGGTAGATGGAAGCTTAGCAAAGGAAGCATGACAGTTGCTCGTGGCAAAAAGGAAGGCTCCTGTACATCATGCAGGGAAAGATAAACAAGGGAGAGACTAATGTTTCTCAAGACGCAACCAAAGAATTGTGGCACAAACGACTTGGCCGCATGAGCGAGAAAGGTTTAGAGATTCTTGCTAAAGATCATCTTTCAAATATCAAGGGACAGCCACTTGAATCCTGTGAAGACTGTCTAGCAGGCAAACAACACAGAGTATCTTTTCAAAGATTAGATGATGCAAGAAGACGGAAGAAAATCCTAGATCTTATTCACTCGGATGTTTGCTCCACATCTGAAAGGTCCCTTAGTGGCGCACAATACTTTGTTACCTTCATTGACGATCACTCCAGAAAGGTGTGGGTGTATCCATTGAAGAAGAAAGATCAAGTTCTACAAGCTTTCAAGGAGTTTCACGCCTCTGTAGAACGAGCATCTGGAAGAAAGTTGAAATGCTTAAGAAGTGACAATGGAGGTGAATACCTAGGTCCGTTTGAAGCATATTGTAAAACTCATGGGATAAGACATGAGAAGACACCTCCGAAGACTCCCCAGATGAATGGAATAGCTGAAAGGATGAACAGAGCGATTGCAGCAAAAGTCAGAAGCATGCTTTCTCATGCAAAACTTCCCAAATCATTTTGGGGTGAAGCAGTGAGAACTGAGGTTTATTTGATAAACTTGTCTCCTTCAAGACCGTTAAATGGAGAGATACCAGATGAAGTATGGTATGGAAAGAAAGCCTCCTATGGTCAATTGAGAGTATTCGGGTGTAGGGCATTTGTCCATATTCCCAGAGATGAAAGAGCAAAACTCGATACTAAGACGAAGGAGTGCATATACCTTGGTTCACCAAGAGATGAACTTGGCTTCAGATTATGGGATCCTGCAAACAAGAAGATTGTTCGAAGCAGAGATGTGGTATTTTATGAAGACCAGACAATCCATGATATTCAATCTAAGAAGCCAAAAACCATTGTGGTACAAAACTCAGGGGGAGAGATTCCTCAACGAGATATTGAACCTGATCAAACAACACAACCCCATCAGATGGAGCAACCTGGCCAAACAGAACAAGGTCAGGAAATACAGGGAGAGCAAATGATAGAGACTGATCAGACAGACGAAGAACCTCAAGTGAGAAGATCCATGCGAGTAAGACAACCATCAAGAAGATATTCCTCAGAAGAGTATGTCACTCTCACCGATGAAGGAGAACCTCAAAGCTTCATGGAAGCCATTGAGACGGATGAGAAGGACAAATGGATGCATGCAAGCCATGCAAGAAGAATTACAGTCACTGAAGGAGAACCAGACGTATGACTTGGTGAAATTACCAAAGGGAAGAAGGGCGTTGAAAAACAAATGGGTGTTCAAACTCAAGTCTGAAGAGAACAACCCAAACCCCAAATACAAAGCACGAATTGTTGTGAAGGGATGCCATCAGAAGAAAGGCATAGAATTGTTAGCCTGTAATTTCGACAGGCCTCATTGAAAATGGTCAACAAGGCTTGACTTATATTTGGACAAAGACCAAAGTATTTCGACAGAAAAAATGGTCATGCGCAGGGTAAGTTCGACAAGCTTTCGGGGAAACAAAAGCAAGAAAGAGAAAAATGGACACAAGCTTTCGACAGACAGAAAACAGAGCAGTTATGCGCCGAAGAACTAGCAGTTGGTCGAAGCGTGATGAAGCGGTTCTTGTCGAAAGTAGGAGTAGCAGTTATTAGTTTTCAAATTTCTAGGCAGTTACTTAGTTTAGTTTTTCCCCCTCTTTTCCTTCGTATAAATAGTAGTTTCTGAGGAGAAACAAGGGTCACAATTTCATATTGCAATTCCCACGCTCAAAGTACCGACACTCACTGAGAAACGAGTACAAGGAACAATGTATGATCTTGTGTACCATTCTCTTTCATTTTAATGCAATTTACTTCTGTTTTCTCTTTACCTTTATCTGTTTTACAATTCAAGTCCTTCTTCCTTGAAATATCTTGATTGCTTCGCGCGTAAGGAATCAGTTATTTCTTCTTCTTTTCTGTTTAAAACACAAAACACTGAAGAACATCACATCAAACTAAAAACTATAAACACAAATGGTCTTAGGATTCACTGGTTGATCCTGCAAGTTAACCAAATTGGAGACCAGCGGTGTTTACCAAAATCCAAGGTCAACAAATTGGCACGCCCGGTGGGACATTTGTGTCAAGTATTAGAGTATTAGTTTAATATAATCCTTTGAAGTTAACTGTGCATGCGCTTAAGAAGTGGTAAATCTCTGTCAGAGATGACACGTTCTAGTGCAAGTTTTTCAAATGCACAAAGTGGGCCTGAAAATGCGTCTACCAATGACGCTAATCCAGTAACCGCTATGGGAATAACTGCTCTAATGCCTTCGACAGGCATGATCCCAGTTACATCTCCTGTGCTTAATCCTTTATCAACAATGGCCACCACAATGACCACACAGCCTATTGAAATGGTATCTATGCCACAAACGATGGGAATGTCTATCCCTTATATGATTAGTGGGAACATGCCATTTAGCATGCCCATGGTTGGTCGAAATTTCCCTTATGGCATGCCAACTGCCATGATGGTAGGTTTACAAGCGAACTCATCAACATATGCAGATAATGTGCATACTTCCCCAGAGGGCATTTATGATCGAAATTCCCAACCCTCATTAACCACAGCGTCTGTGTTGGCATTAAGACAACAAATAGATGATGCCAATCATGATATGGTTAACATGTTAACCCAAAAAATTGGTACAGTATTCAACCCTTTGATACATGAGACCAATAACAGTTACCAAGCATTGGCAACTCAAATGGGTCGAATTGCAGATTTCTTTGGCACTCCAAGAATGCAGAATCAGCCAATACCCCAAGTACAACCTTTGAGGCCTGTAGAAATCCCTTTAGAAAGGCCTAACATTGAATTGCCTAGAAATCAAGCACAAGCACAAGTTGTCGAACAACCCTTGCAGGGGATGGTTGAAATTGAGCCTGATATAGTGTTAGTAAATAGAAATCAAAATGCTGATGAAGTAGTTAGGCAAGTGCAACAAAACAATTTTGGAGCGCAGAACAATATAGCTAATCTTGTCGAAACAATTTTAGCCCAGAATGGCCTTAACATGAGAATGCACAGGCCAAATTTCGTGTCGCCATTATCAGAATATATTTTGCAAAGTGAATTGCCAAGGGGTTGGAAAATCCCTAAATTCACTAAATTTGGTGGAGAAACTAGTGAATCCACCGTCGAACATATTGCTTGTTATTTAACTGAGGCTGGAGATTTAGCCCAAAATGAGAATTTAAGAATGAAATTTTTCCCTAATTCTCTAACAAAAAATGCTTTTACTTGGTTTACTACACTACCCCCTCACTCTATGTTTAATTGGAACCAGTTAGAAAAAGCTTTTCACGAGCAATTCTATATAGGACACTCCAAAATTAGTCTCAAAGAATTGGCTAGTGTTCGACGTAAAACGGCAGAGACTGTTGATGACTATCTCAACAGATTTAGACTTCTCAAAGCAAGGTGCTTTACCCAAGTACCTGAACATGAGTTAGTCGAAATGGCTGCTGGTGGTCTAGATTATTCTATTAGGAAAAAACTAGACACTCAACATTTAAGAGATATGGCCCAATTGGCCGATAGAGTAAGGCAAGTCGAAAGGCTAAAAGCTGAGAAATCTAGAACTAGTAGGTTTCATAACAATAAAAAAGACAAAATTGCCTATGTTGAAATTCAAAATGAGGAACAAGAATTGCCTATGAGGAGGTCGAAGAAGAGGTCAATGTTGCCGAATTAAAGCCAGGACCTCCATATACTTGTGAATTGCTAAAACCTTCAAATGGTAAAAATCCTGTCGAACCTAAAAACGACAAATTCGTTGCAAAAGCATATACTTTTGATGTTTCTAAATGTGACGAAGTATTTGACTTGTTAGTTAAGGATGGTCAAATTTTGGTTCCGAAGGGACTAAAAACACCACCATTAGAACAAAGACAGAAAAGAGGTTTTTGCAAATACCATAATTTTCTGGGTCATAATACCTCTCATTGTGTTCTTTTCAGGGATTTGGTGCAGAAAGCGCTAAATGAAGGAAGGCTCAAATTTGGTAAAAAACCAAAAGCGCCAATGAAGATTGATGCTGACCCCTTGCCTGAAGTCGAGGCATTATACACTGAAATTAGCATCAATATGGTCGAAGCTTCTGGAACCGGGCCTAGTAAGGCTCACATTAGGAGAACTTCACCAATTTCAGAGATGGATGTCGAAATGGCTGCAGAAGGCCAATGAGACGACAAGGCCAAATCAGTGTACCCAAAAGCTGAAGAGGAATTGGTTGATTTCCTCAATCGTTGCAAGCTAAGCAACTCAGAAGTGATGCTGTGCCCAAGGTGCAGCGCTGTTTTTGACAAGGAGGCTGTTGAAGAACTTGAAGAGTTCAAGCCTCAAATGAAGCGCAAAGGTAAATGGGTGGATAAAAGGCCCAAGTTTGATTTTGCGGATAGGAGAATTCCCTACATGGTTACTTCGACCAAAACTCCTGGAAGAGGAAAGCTGAGTACTTATGTTCCTCCTTCTGGTACTCCTGTCGAAAAGTGGGTACATTCTGGTGGAAGAGGCAAAGCCATATACCACACTGGGGGCAATGCTATCCATCGAATTAGGCCACCTAAACTGGTCAAAGGTAACACAAGTGATGTTAACCAAAGCAAGGCAACTGGAAATAAGAAGTATGCCTACAACAACAACTACAAGGGAAAGAATCCTATGACAAGGACTCAATGGCGAAGATTTCAACGCCAAAAGAAAGATGATGTTGTTGCTACAGGCAAAGTAGCAATTCCCAAGAACGAGAAAGGTAAGGAAAGAGTTTTACCTTCAGCTGAAGTGGCTAGGAAACCAGCCACTGAAAGAATCTTCCCTTCTTTGGCTGAGATAAAGAAAGGCTCCAAAGAAGAAGATCTCAAGTTGGAAGAGGAATTGAACTCTTCTTTTGCTGATTCTGAGCATGACTTCGACGTGCTATGTGGTGTCGTTTCAATTCTACCGATTGAATATGATGTGGTGTCTGAAGTCAATGAAGTCGAAGAAGAATTCGACGAAGGTATGGCTTACCAGCCAATATGCTACTATGTGTTGAAGAATGGCTGCATCGAAGAGCAACATGCTGTTTTTGAAAGGCCAGATTGTGGCATGATGAATCACCTCAAGCCACTATTCATTCAAGCTAAGGTCAACAATGTAGGAATCAACAAGGTCCTTGTTGATGGTGGTGCTGCTGTGAATTTGATGCCTCAACAGTTGCTAAGAAGAATTGGCAAATGTGACACTGATTTGAGGCCACATAATGTGGTTCTCACTAATTATGAAGGCAAAACTGGCCATTCACTTGGGGCCATTGAAGTCGAATTAGCAGTAGGTAGCATCAAAAGGCCAACTTTGTTTTTGGTAATAACCTCCAAGGCAAACTACAACTTGCTGCTTGGAAGAGAATGGATACATGCAGTGGGGGCAATCCCTTCGACTGTGCACCAAAGGCTCATAATTTGGAGAGAAGATGCATTAGTCGAAAATATTGAAGGAGATCAAAGTTACTTCAAGGCTGAAGTAAATACAATAACCAAGCAGACCTTCGACAAGCAACTGGCAAATATCTCTCCATGTTCTTCTTCCAATGCTGGGTTCATAGAGCAAGACAATGTCTTCTCCTCTGTCAGCCTTCACCCAAATTATGGTTTCATTTGGGAAAGGGAAATCATTGATGAGGAGAATAGACCAAGAGGCTTTGACAAGCCTTCTGGTTGGGATGATTAATGATGATAAAACCCAGTACATGGGAAAGAATTACGGCCTATGTGGCCGAAAATAAAGAAAAAGCAATTCTCGAAGCTGAGTTGCATCACATGGTTACTTTAACCACAAATGATAGTAACAAAGAAATTATGGTCGAATCACCTAGACTAGACGGTGTCTATGATGATGAACCATTAGGATTTGAGAAAGATCCAATGGGTTCGACCAAGAAGATACAAGCACAAGATCCGTTAGAAGAAATAGATTTGGGAGATGGAAGTGTAAGAAGACCAACATATATCAGTGCAAAAGTCAATAAAGACTTCAAGGTGCAGATAGTCGAATTGCTGAAAGAGTACAAAGACTGTTTTGCTTGGGACTACAATGAAATTCCAGGTTTAAAAAGAGAAGTGGTTGAGTTGAAGCTGCCTATTTGACCAGATAAGAAGCCTGTGAAACAAACCCCAAGGAAATTTGCACCAGAGATCATGTCAAAGATCAAAACAGAGATCGAAAGGTTACTAAAGAGCAAGTTCATCAGAACTGCCAGGTATGTTGATTGGCTTGCTAATATAGTTCCTGTAATTAAGAAAAATGGTACACTTAGAGTTTGCATAGATTTTAGGGATCTAAATAATGCTACTCCCAAAGATCAATATCCAATGCCAGTGGCAGAAATGTTAGTTGATTCCGCAGCAGGTTACCAATATTTGAGTATGCTTGATGGATACTCAGGCTACAACCAAATATTTATTGCTGAGGAAGATGTTTCAAAGACTGCATTTCGATGCCCGGGGGCGTTAGGTGTTTATGAATGGGTAGTGATGCCATTTGGTTTAAAAAATGCTGGTGCTACGTACCAAAGAGCTATGAATACTATGTTCCATGATTTCATAGAAAATTTTATGCAAGTGTACATAGATGACATAGTAGTTAAATTAGCATCGGAAAGCGGTCATCTAGACCACCTTCGACAATCATTTGAAAGGATGAGAAAATATGGATTGAAAATGAATCCACTAAAATGTGCCTTTTGTGTAAGTGCAGGTGACTTCTTAGGCTTTGTCGTGCACAAAAAAGGCATTGAGATAAATCAAAATAAGACGAAGGCTATCATGGAAACACAACCTCCTTCGACAAAGAAAGAATTACAGTCTTTACTAGGAAAGATCAATTTCCTGAGAAGATTTATATCAAATCTAAGTGGCAAGACTCAAGTATTTTCGCCATTACTTCGACTGAAGAAGGAAGATATTTTCAAGTGGGAGCCATGCCACCAACAAGCTTTCGACGAAATCAAAGCCTACCTGATGAAGCCACCAATTTTATCGTCTCCAATTAGAAATAGAACAATGAAATTGTATATAGCTGCATCAGAAATGTCAATAGGCAGTATGTTAGCACAAGAGGATGAAAATGGAGTCGAAAGAGCCATATATTACCTCAGTAGGGTTTTGAATGATGCTGAAACCAGATATCATCCTATTGAAAAATTGTGTTTGTGTTTGTATTTCTCATGTACAAAGTTAAAGCAATATATAAAGCTTGTTGATGTTTATGTTTATTCTCATTTTGATATAATTAAACATATGTTATTGAAACCAATTTTGCATAGCAGAATAGGTAAATGGGCATTAGCTTTATCCGAATATTCATTGACATTTCAACCACTAAAGGCTATTAAAGGCCAGGTAGTAGCAGATTTTATGGCAGACCATTCAGTGGTCGAATTAGCAATTGATTGTGTTCACCTTCGACCTTGGAGGCTATATTTCGATGGCTCAAGCCACAAACATGGTACAGGTGTAGGAATGTTAATCATTTCACCAACAGAAACAGCAACCAAATACAAGTATAAAATCGAAGAAAGTTGCTCCAACAATGAGGCGGAATACGAAGCCTTAATAGCAGGACTTGAAATTCTGCTAAACTTAGGGGCAAAACAGGTCGAAATAAGAGGTGATTCTGAATTAGTAATCAAGCAATTAACAAAAGAATACAAGTGCATTAAGGAGAATTTGATTACTTACTTTATTGTTGCCAATGCATTATTGAAACGTTTTGATCACGTTAAAATCGAGCATGTGCCTCGTATTGCAAATCAAGAGGCGAATGATTTGGCACAAATAGCTTCTGGTTATAAAGTTTCTAAAGAAAAATTAACAGAGCTGATCGAAATTAAAAGCAAGTTAATTTCGACAACAATGACACAAGGAACCTTGTCAAGGAAAAAACTAGAGGAGGCAGAGAACTACTCTTTAGTCTTAAGTCAATTACCTCCAGGTGAAAGTGAAAATTTTATTGAAATTTTAATGATGAAGTTTCCGACAAAGGTTATTGTGATAATGTGTTTGAAGTTTTTGCCATTGACAATATGTCAAATGATGATTGGCGAAGACAAATTGTTAACTACTTGGAAAATCCAACAGGGATAACTGATTGAAAAACCAAGTATAGAGCCTTAAGTTATGTCATCATGGGCAATGAGTTGTTTAAGAAAACCCCTGAAGGAGTTTTACTCAAGTGCCTCAGTGAAAATGAGGCATACTTGGCAATATCTAATACTCACAGTGGAACTTGTGGAGCTCACCAAGTAGGCCATAAAATGAAATGGCTCTTATTTCGACAAGGTGTCTATTGGCCGACTATGTTAAAAGATTGCATAGAGTTTGCCAAAGGATGCCAAGAATGTCAAAAGCATGCAGGAATACAACATGTACCTGCAAATGAATTGCATTCTATTGTAAAACCTTGGCCATTCAGGGGATGGGCTTTGGATATAATTGGTGAAATTAAACCAAATTCGTCGAAAGGCCATTGTTTCATATTAGTAGGAATAGATTATTTCACTAAATGGGTGGAAGCTGTTCCTTTAAATAATGTTAATCAAGAGGCAGTAATTAGTTTTATTCAAGACCATATATTGTATAGATTCGGCGTGCCTGAAACTATCACCACAGACCAAGGTTCGGTTTTTATTGGTCAGAAAATGGTCGAATTCGCTGCTGAAAATGGTTATAAATTGTTGAGTTCGACACCATATTATGCTCAGGCAAATGGTCAAGTTGAAGCAGCCAATAAAATTATCATTAGTTTGATTAAAAAACATGTTGGGCAAAAACCCAAGAATTGGCATAACCCAAGAATTTTATGGGCATGTCGAACATCTCCCAAAGAGTCAATCAATAGTACTCCTTTTAAACTTGTTTTTGGGCATGATGCAGTATTGCCAGCAGAGATTTGCCTCCAATCAACTAGGATTCAAAGACAATTTGAAATCCCATCTGATCATTATTGGAGTATGATGCTAGATGAATTAGTCAATTTAGATGAGGACAGGTTAAATGCATTAGATGTGCTCACAAGACAAAAGGAAAGAGTAGCCAAGGTGTACAATAAGAAAGTCAAATTGAAGACTTTCGACGTGGGAGACTTAGTTTGGAAAGTCGTTTTACCTATGGATCGAAAAGATAGAGTCCTTGGTAAATGGTCCCCAAGTTGGGAAGGACCATTCAAAATTCTACAAGTCTATTCAAACGGCGCATATGAAGTCGAAGAGATTGGCGCTGATGAAAGAATTTTGCGTATAAATGGCAAATACTTGAAAAAGTATAAGCCAACATTGTAGGAAGTTAAAATAACGCTGGAATAAAGATAAAGAAAGCGTAAGTACGTGGCTTTCAAAGGAAGTTATGATTACCGTATGAGCATTGTCAGAATTATAAGCAGAACGTTGAAGGCCATGTGGTAAACCAAGATAGGAGTAACGTCAACAACACTTAACAGTGGCGACATCAGGTATACAGTTGTTCTACTCAAGTGCAAAGTCTATTTCGATGGTGAATTCAAAAATGTTCTTTCTCTCCTTCCACCTCAAGCTCAGTCGAGAAAGACATTTTTGGGGGGCAATTTGTTAGCCTGTAATTTCGACAAGCCTCATTGAAAATGGTCAACAAGGCTTGACTTATATTTCGACAAAGACCAAAGTATTTCGACAGAAAAAATGGTCATGCGCAGGGTAAGTTCGACAAGCTTCCGGGGAAACAAAAGCAAGAAAGAGAAAAATGGACACAAGCTTTCGACAGACAGAAAACAGAGCAGTTATGCGCCGAAGAACTAGCAGTTGGTCGAAGCGTGATGAAGCGGTTCTTGTCGAAAGTAGGAGTAGCAGTTATTAGTTTTCAAATTTCTAGGCAGTTACTTAGTTTAGTTTTTCCCCCTCTTTTCCTTCGTATAAATAGTAGTTTCTGAGAAGAAACAAGGGTCACAATTTCATATTGCAATTCCCATGATCAAAGTACCGACACGCACTGAGAAACGAGTACAAGGAACAATGTATGATCTTGTGTACCATTCTCTTTCATTTTAATGCAATTTACTTCTGTTTTCTCTTTACCTTTATCTGTTTTACAATTCAAGTCCTTCTTCCTTGAAATATCTTGATTGCTTCGCGCGTAAGGAATCAGTTATTTCTTCTTCTTTTCTGTTTAAAACACAAAACACTGAAGAACATCACATCAAACTAAAAACTCTAAACACAAATGGTCTTAGGATTCACTGGTTGATCCTGCAAGTTAACCAAATTGGAGACCAGCGGTGTTTACCAAAATCCAAGGTAAACAAGAATTTGAAGAGATATTCTCACCAGTGGTGAAGATGACATCCATAAGAGCAAACCTTGGTCTAGCTGCAACACTAGATTTGGAGATAGAGCAACTTGATGTTAAAACAGCATTCTTACATGGAGACTTAGAGGAAGAAATATACATGGACCAACCCGAAGGATTTGTAGAACCAGGCAAAGAACACCTTGTGTGTCGCTTGAAGAAAAGTCTATATGGGTTGAAGCAAGCTCCAAGGCAATGGTACAAGAAGTTTGAACTCTTCATGACCCAACATAAATTTGAAAAGACATCCGCAGACCACTGTGTGTTTGTGAAGAAATATGAGAATGGTGAATCCATCATACTTTTGTTGTATGTTGATGATATGCTCATTGTTGGGAAAGACATGACAAAGATAGCTGCTCTAAAGAAGGCATTGAGCAAATCTTTCGCCATGAAAGATTTGGGTGCAGTAAAGAAGATTCTTGGAATGAAGATCATTCGAGATCGTCCCAAAAGAATGTTGTGGATGTCACAAGAAGATTATATCAAGAAAGTCTTTGAGAGGTTCAACATGCATAATGCTAAACCTGTGCATGTCCCACTACCTGGTCATCTGAAACTCAGTAAGACACAATGTCCAAGCAATGAAGAAGAAAAAGAAGAAATGAGCAAGGTGCCCTATTCTTCAGCTGTGGGTGGCCTTATGTGCGCAATGGTTTGCACAAGACTAGACATTGCTTATGCTGTAGGAGTTGTGAGTAAATTCTTGTCGAATCCAGGAAAGGAGCATTGGAATGCTGTGAAATGGATACTGAGGTATCTAAGCTGTCAAACAATGTTTGTGCTTTGGCAATGAAAGGCAATTACTCATTGGGTATGTAGATGCAGATATGGCAGGAGATGTAGATTCAAGAAAATCTACTTCCGGATATTTGATTACTTTTGCAGGGGGAGCTGTCTCATGGCAATCACGATTACAAAAGTGCATTGCCTTGGGTACCACAGAAGCTGAATACATCGCAATCACTGAAGGTTGTAAGGAGATCCTGTGGATGAAGAACTTCCTACAAGAGTTAGGCCAGAATCAAGAAAGCTATGTTCTCTATTGCGACAGTCAGAGCGCGATCCATCTCAGCAAGAACTCGACATACCACTCCAGATCGAAACACATTGATGTGAGGTATCATTGGATTCGTGATGTGTTGGAGAATAAACTGTTGAAAGTAGAGAAAGTTCACACCAATGAGAATGGGGCAGACATGATGACAAAACCTCTACCAAAAGAGAAGATGGAGTTCTGCAAACAAGCTGCTGGATTGACAACAAACCCAAACTAATCAAGGCCATTCCCCTATGGCTGGAGGGGGAGAAATGTGGGGTCCAGCCATTGCCACATGGCCAACATACATTTGACAACATGTAAGGCAACCTTAGCTTGATTTCAAGGGGCAACCTTTGCTTGCTTGCAAGGGGAAACCTTAGCTTGCTTCTCCTATAAATAGGACCATGAGCAAGCCTTCATAATAAACCACAAGAGAAGAACAACAAGAAGCAAGAGAGAAAGAGAGCCTTGCTCATCCTCATAGAGAGTTTCCTTGTGAGAGAAATAGTGAGCCAATTTGTGAGAGTGTTCCTTACAAATTGAGAGATACATTGTAATGAGATCCACGTAAGAGTGAAGTTGTTGTATTCCCATTATCATTATAGTGGAAGTTTAAGAGGCCTAAGGGTCCCGTGGTTTTTCCTTTCTCACATTGAGAAGGTTTTCCACGCTAAAATTCTCTTTGTGTCATTACTCTTATTTTTCACGTTTCCGCTAGTGCCTATTTTTGAGTTCACGGAGGAGGGAAATTATGGAGGTCATTTCCCAACAGAAATAAAGAACAATCTGAAATGTCTTCAACATATAATATGTTTTGTTGTACAATTTTTGACCATCATTTGTGCAACGGGAATCAAACATACCAGAGCTAACCATCGTCCCTATGAGTGATGAAATCTGACTTTGAAAAGGGAAAAACTTGATACGCAAAGACGCTGGTACTAGAAAGATGGCGATGATCGATGGTAGAAGAGGAGAGATGCGGTCGCCAATGAAGGAATGCGAAAAGGCAGCAGCGTCTTTACAAACGAAAATGGAAGTACTCCTCACGTGACTCACTTAAATGAGTGTTTTAATCTTAACCATCCTTTTTAATCTGATGGCTCATAAAGGCTCCTCTCACTCTCACATAAGGGACTCATTCTCACTAGATATATATATATATATAGACACACACACACACACACACATATATATATATACACATATATATAATTGCCGGCAACTGGAGCCACATGATACCTAGCCATGAAACTTATGATCAAGTACCACATGCCACCTATTGTTTTTGCATTGTCTCCGGCAAACGCCCTTTTTATTACATTTTTCTCTTCTTTATTTCTCTCATCTTTGTCTCAAATCAAACACTAATTTAAAACTATTTCTTTTCTCTTTCTCTCTTCTCACACACTCTCTCACTTATTTCTCCCTTCAAAATTTCATTTTACAATTAAACATAGTAGTTTTTTTTTGAAAAGCAAAGGAACATATTAAATTAAAATGAATGCTAAGGACACAATTGGTGACCGAGCCGACAGAGGTTACACAGATACAATAGACTAGTTCCAAGAGAGACACAATAACGGGGCAACATGCCACTCATAATACAAACAGGAAGGTCCTTTCGACCTCTCAAGGAACCAACGCCATGACAAGGACTTAATCCTAGAGACAAGCAAATCTGAATTTGGGGTTTTCGAAGCAAAAATACACCCATTCCGCATCTTCCAAAGAAGCCAAACCACAGTGTGCCAGATTAGATTAAAGCCACGCTTCGCTCTGGCCCCACGAGCAAAGGCACAAAAAGAAGCTAGAAGAGAAAAGAGGTTAGGCGGCAAAGTAGTTGCCACCCCAACCACCGGAATACCTCATACCAAACCTTATGAGCAAAAGGGCACCACATGAACAAATGGATAGCCGACTCCTCAAGATCACCACAAATAGTGCATGATGCAAGTGTCACATCAGCAAGAACTCCGCGAAGAAGCAAATTATTCCGAGTAGAAACCCGGTCTAGAAGCAACTGCCAAGAGAACGCAATCACGTTGGGAGGCGCAAGGCTCCGCCACAACCTCCCCAAACCCAGCACCTGATCATCGGAGAATCCCACAATAGAAGAGAAGTCCTCTGAAAGCACCTCATAGGCTGACTTGACCGAGTACACTCCGGATTCATCACCCAACCAAAACCAATAATCGTTACCCGAAGTCAAAGCCACCGTACGAAGCAGACCCAACAGCTCCCCAACCAATCCCTCCTCCCAAACAGATAGTGGCCTCCTCCCAAACAGATAGTGGCCTCCTCCAAGTCAAACTCTGTGTCCGAACCCCATCGACGACACACCCAAACTCCGAAACCCTACCATCCTGGTGACTAGATAAGAGAAATCGGGAAGGCCCTACTCATCGGGTGGGAACCTAACCAAGTGTCATGCCAAAAGGATGTCGAGCAGCCATTACCCACCCTTCTAACCACTCTATCACCTAACCAATCACCATCCACCGAAAAGCCAGAGCCCAAAAGACAAAGATCTTTCCACCAAGCCGAAGCAAAAGATGGAGGGGGAATAGACGCTAGTACCGTCGTCCTCAAGACAACCTCCCCATACTTCACCACAAGAATCCTTCGCCACAATGAGGGATCCATAACCAAGAGTCACCACCGCCACTTCCCCATAAGGTTAAGATTGAAAGCCCTTAAATCCCTTACCCCAAGACCACCACCACTATTAGGTTTACACACCTCCGACCACCTTACCCACGGAATCTTTCTCCTATCCGAACACCCACCCCACAAAAAGTTCCTCTGAATCTGAACTACTTTCTTCCACACCCCCACTGGCATTTTGAAGTAAGATAGGTAGAAGATAGGAATACTATTAAGCACCGAATTAAGGAGAACAATACGACCCCCAAAAGAGATAAACCTTCTTCCATGAAAGTAGCCGCCTCCGCAAGGTGGAAATCAATGGCTCCCAAGTAGCCAACCTATGTGGATTAGCCCTTACCGAAAGACCCAAATACTTAAACGGAATTGAGCCACATTTAAAGTGAAGGAAACCCTCGGCCATGGATAGGAAGGTATCACTGACATGTACTCCGATAAGGCTACTCTTACAGAAATTTACCTTTAAACCCGATACTGTTTGCTGGTGTTTTTAGCAAACAATCACTAGTTTTATTAGAAGGTTTGTGAGATCAAACTAGAAAAATCTCAAAGCAATGCCTCTGAATTGCGCATTGTTCTTGTTGAAGAAAAGGTAGAAAAGGGGACGATTTGCAATGATTTAACAGAATCGAAAAAGAAAAGAAGCAGTAAATGGTGCGTGAATTGTAAAGAAAAGAAAAACAAATTGCATTGAATCATAAAAATGGTACACGATCACGTACAGCGATTCTTCCACTCGTTTTTGGCTCTGGCTTGGAAGTTAGAGTTTCAGGAATCGGGTGTGTATTGTGATTTTCGCGACCTCTGTTTCTTCTCAGAAACAGTTATTTATACAAAGGAAAAGAGGGGGAAATTTGAACTAAGTAACTGCCTAGAAATTCGAAAATAAGTAACTGCTACTCCTACTTTCGACCAGAACCGCTCTGTCATGCTTCGACCAACTGCTAGCCTTCAGCGTATAACTGCTCTGTTTTCTGTCTGTCGAAAGCTTGTGTCCATTTTCCTCTCTCTTGCTTTTGCTTCCCCGTAAGCTTGTTGAGTTTACTTTGCGCATGACCATTTTCTCTGTCGAAATAATTTGGTCTTCGTCGAAATATAAGTCAGGCCATGTTGACCATCTTTAATGAAGCCTGTCGAAATTACAGGCTAACAAATTGCCCCCCAAAAATGTCTTTTTTGACTGAACTTGAAGAAGAAGAAGAGAAAGACATTTTTGAATTCACCATCGAAATAACTTTGCACTTGAGTAACATAGCTGTATACCTGATGTCACCACTGTTAAGTGTTGTTTCGATGTTCAAACCTTGAGCTTGAACAACCTGTAATTTCGGCAGTGTTTTGGCAACTTAAATGCCATGTTTTTACGCTTTCTTTATATTTATTCCAGCGTTATTTTAACTTCTTGCAACGTTGGCTTATATTTTTTCAAGTATTTGCCATTTATACGCAAAATTCTTCCATCAGCGCCAATCTCTTCAACCTCATATGCGCCGTTTGAATAAACTTGTAAAATTTTAAATGGTCCTTCCCAACTTGGGGACCACTTACCAAAGACTCTATCTTTTTTATCTATAGGCAATAAGACCTTCCACACTAGATCACCTGACTTAAAGGCTTTAGACTTAACCTTTTTGTTATAAGTTTTAGCTACCCTCTCTTTCTGTCGAATAAGCGTATCTAAAGCTAATAACCTTTCTTCGTCTAAATCAACCAATTCATCAAGCATCATATTCCAATAATAATCAGAGGGAATCTCCCACTGTCTTTGAATTCTTGTTGATTGTAGACAAATTTCAACAGGCAACACTGCATCGTGTCCAAATGTTAGCCTATAAGGAGTAGTGTTGATAGATTCTTTGGGTGAATTTCGACATGCCCATAATGCTTGATCAAGGGTATTATGCCAATTTTTTGGCTTCTGCCCAACATGTTTTTTAATCAAATTAATAATAACTTTATTGGCAGCTTCTACTTGACCATTGGCTTGCGCATAATATGGTGTCGAAGTTAATAACTTAAAACCAATTTCAGAAGCAAACTCTACCATTTTTCTACCAGTGAAAACTGATCCTTGATCTGTAGTAATGGTTTCTGGAATTCCAAACCTATAAATGATATGATTTTGAATAAACCTTATCACTGCTTCTTGATCAACATTGGCTAAAGGTATAGCTTCAACCCATTTGGTGAAGTAATCAATTCCCACAAGGATATATCTATGGCCCTTCGACGAAGTTGGCTTTATCTCTCCAATCACATCTAGAGCCCAACCTCTAAATGGCCAAGGTTTGACTATGGCATGGAATTCATTTGCAGGTACATGTTGTATCCCAGCATGCTTTTGACACTCTTGGCATCCTTTAGCAAATTCTATGCAATCTTTCAGCATAGTTGGCCAATACATTCCTTGTCGAAATAATAACCACTTCATTTTGTGGCCTACTTGGTGTGAACCACATGCTCCACTATGTGTATCGGAAACTGCTAAATAGGCCTCATTTTCACTAAGACATTTTAATAGTACTCCTTCAGGAGTCTTTTTAAACAATTCGTTGCCAATTATCACATAGCTCAAAGCTCTGTATTTTACCTTTTTATTGGTATTTCTTGTGGGATTTTGCAAATATTCTGCAATAGGCCTTCGCCAATCATTATTGGTCATATTGTCAAGAGCAAAAATTTCTGCCAAGTCAAAATCACCAAACAATTGACGTTTTTCGACAACGACTAGTTCCTCGTTTGCGTTTGTTGCGTTTCCAACTTTTGGTGTTGACAATAGTGACGAAGAATAGTCATCAGAAATGATTTTATCCTTTATTTCGATTAACTCTTCCAGGCTTTGTTTTGAAACTTTATAGCCTGAAGCAATTTGTGCCAATTCATTTGCCACTTGATTATCAATTCGTGGTAAATGTTCTAAGTGAACAGACTCAAATCTTTTTAACAAAGCATTGGCAACAACAAAGTATCTGATAAGGTGCTCTTTAATGCATTTGTACTCTCTTGTCAATTGTTTGACAACCAACTCAGAGTCACCTTTTACTTCGACATGACTTGCCCCCAGCTCAAGTAAAATTTCAAGGCCTACTATTAAAGCCTCATACTCAGCTTCATTATTGGAACAAACATCCCGAATTTTAAACTTATACTTCGTTGGAATGTTAGTAGGAGATATTATTAAAATACCAATCCCAACTCCATGTTTATGGCTTGAGCCATCAAAGTACAACCTCCAAGGATACACGTCTACAAAACTTAATGTTTCTTGGACAACAGAATGGTCTACTATAAAATCAGCAACCACTTGTCCTTTAATTGATTTTAGAGGTTGATAAGTTAAGTTGTATTCTGACAAAGCCAAAGCCCATTTACCAATTCGGCTATGCATTATTGGTTTCGACAGCATATGCTTAATAACATCAAAATGCGAATAAACAGAAACATCAGCTGGTTTTATATATTGCTTTAACTTTGTACACGAAAAATACAAACAAAGGCACAACTTTTCTATAGGAGTGTACCTCGTTTCGGCATCATTTAAGACCCTACTGAGGTAATAAATGGCTCTTTCGACACCACTATCATCCTCTTGTGCTAACATGCTACCTATTGTTCTATCAGAAGCTGCTATATACAATTTGAGCACTTTGTGTTTAATAACAGGCAACAAAATTGGTGGTTTCATCAAATAAGACTTGATTTCATCGAAGGCTGCTTGATGCATTGGTTCCCATTTGAATTCTTCTTCCTTCTTCAGTCTTAACAATGGCGAAAAAACTTGTGATTTGCCACTTAGATTTGATATAAATCTTCGAAGGAAATTGATTTTCCCCAGCAACGACTGAAGCTCCTTTTTGGTCGAAGGGGCCTTCGTTTCCATAATTGCCTTAGTCTTATTTTGATTGATTTCAATGCCTTTTTTGTGCACTATAAAACCCAAGAAATCACCTGCACGCACACAAAAGGCACATTTTAATGGATTTAATTTCAATCCATATTTCCTCATTCTTTCAAAAGAACGGCGAAGATGGTCTAAATGACCACTTTCTGGCAGTTCTGATGAATTTGTTTCTGAATAGCCTTTCGATTTCCTCTTTGATCTTAGCCAACACTTGAGGAGCAAATCTTCTTGGCACTTGTTTCACTGGTTTCTTCCCTGGTCGAATTGGTAATTGCATTTCCACTACTTCTCGACTTAACCCAGGCATTTCGTCGTAATCCCAAGCAAAGCAGTCTTTGAACTCCCTTAGCAACGTGATGACTTGGATTTTTAGAGAAGCATCAATATTTGCACTAATATAAGTTGGCCGTTTTATTAAGCCATTTCCCAAATCAACTTCTTCTAACGGGTCTTGAGCTTGCATATGCTTTGTCAAATCTCTAAGATCCTTTTCAAAACCTAATGGATCATCATCATAGATACAGTCAAGTCTTTCATCTATGACTATGCCATTTTCTTCATGTAACTCACTGGCTTCGACAGCCATTGTTTGTTGAATAATTTCGGCCTCTATAGCCGCTTTAAACTTGTTTTCGGCCATATAAGCCGTAATTTTGTCCCATGCATTGGGCACTGACATAAGAACACTTTCAAGAACCAATGTTCCACCCCGTTGGTCGAAAAACACCATCAGGATAGACACTATCATCTCCCATTATTTCTCTTTCCCAAACAAAACCATAATTTGGGTCAAGATGAACTGAGGCAAAAACATTATCCGCAGGAACATATGCCTCATTAGAAGATGAACATGGCGCAATCTTCGCCATTTGTTTCTCAAAATTTTCTTTGGTAACTTGGTTCACATCAGCACGGAAGTAGCTCTGATCGGCTTCAACATATTCTACCAAACCATCTTCCTTCCACATTACTAAACGTTGATGCAAAGTTTAAGGGATAGCACCAACTCCATGGATCCACTCTCTACCAAGGAGTAAATTAAAATTCGCTTTAGAGGCTATCATTAAAAACAATGTAGTCCTCTTTATGGAACCAACAATTAAGTCCACCTCAATGGCCCCCAAAGAATGGCCAGTTTTGCCTTCATGGTTGCTTAAGACAATGTTATGTGGCCTGAGGTCAGTATCGAACTTACCAATCTTCTTCAAAAGACCATGTGGCATTAAATTCACTGCAGCTCCACCATCCACTAACACTTTGTTAATTCCAACACCATTGACTTTGGCTTGGACATACAGGGGTTTCAAGTGGTTTTGCATACTCATATCTGGCTTCTCGAAGGTAGCCATTTGGTCTTCGACACAACCATTGTTCATCACATAGTAACACATTGGCTTATGATGAGCCATATCCTCTGTGAAATCCTCTTCAACGTCATTTGGTACTGTGATAACATCGTACTCAAGAGGCAGTATTGATACCACATTGCAAACAACGTCGAAATCATCTTCAGAATCATTAAAATCAGACTCCATGTCTTCATCCATGTCGAAATCAGCATTTCTTTCTTTCACTATTGACAATGGAGGAAATATTCTTTCAAGGGCAGGCCTTCTTGGCTTTTCTGTTACTACAGCCTTGCCTTTGGCCTTATTCGCTGCACACACATGACTAGCAACATCAGCATTCCTCTTTGTGGCAACTTCAGCTTTGTGAACCTCACTCTTCGCCACTATCATGCTGCGTGGAACTTGATTATTAGCCAAATGACTTGGAACCTGGTTAATGTCGAAGTGTGCCTTCTTCTTCTCTTGTCTTTGGTAACGACGCCACTGTGTTCTAGTCATGGGATTCTTACCCTTATAGTTATTCTTATAATTAAACTTAACAGCATCAGTACCTGGCTTGACAGCTTTAGCACGTTGATTATTGGACACCCACGCATCAACAGGAGCACTAGCACTTGGGACAAAGGATTTACCTGTTGACAGCTTCAAATATCCTTTTGCTGAGGACTTCTCCTTAGCAAATTGTCGTTTACTTGTTGAAGGTTTTGCTGACACATTAGCCTCATAGCCAGGAAGATCTCCTTTTGCAAAGTCAAATTTTGGCCTGTTGTCAAGCCATTTTCTTTTACGTTGTTGTTGATCCTGATAACCTTCGACCGCTTTAGCCGCTTCTTTATCGAAGACAGCACTGCACCTTGGGCAAAGCATAACTTCAGAGTTATTTCACTTACACCGATTGAGGAAATCTATCAATTCTTCCTCAGCCTTTGGATACACAGCATGTATCTTCCCATCATATTCTTTTAGGGTCACCTCCTGTTTCTTACCTTCAGCATACATAAAACCTTTTAATTTTTCGGTGGCAGTCTTGACACACTTAGGAGGGTCCGCCATTTGAGCATCCACCATGCCTACATCAGCTTCGACAGGTTCAGAATACATAGCTTCAGCCTTAGGCAACGGATCAACATCAATCTGCATAGGAGCTTTCATTTTCTTATCAGCAAATTTGAGTCTTCCTTCGTCAACTGCTTTTTGCACAATATCCCTGAAGAGCACACAACGGTCAGTGTTATGTCCCAAAAAATTATGGAACTTACAATAACCCTTTTTCTTTCTTTGGTCAAGAGTTGGTATTTTAAGGCCTTTAGGCACTAATATTTGACCATCAGTTACTAAAAGATCAAAAATTTCATCACACTTAGTAACATCAAAAGTATAAGTCTTAGGCATAAATCTACCATTCTTAGGCTCTACAGGGTTATTCCCATTCGCAGGCCTTAATAATTTACATGTATAAGGAGGACCAGGCTTAAGTTCAGCCACGTCTATCTCCTCTTCTTCGACATTACCAGATGCAACGTCGAATTCTTCTTCAACATATGCCACTTTTTCTTTTTTATGATACCTATTCGACCTAGATTTTTCCTCTCTAAGCCTTTCAACTTGTCGAACTCTATCAGCCAAATGAGCCATATCTCGCAAATGAGATGTGTCTAATTTCTTTCTAATTGAGTAATCAAGGCCACCAGCAGCCATTTCGACAAGCTCATGTTCAGGGACTTGTGTGAAGCAACGAGATTTCAACAGCCTAAATCTGTTTAAGTAATCATCAATAGTTTCAGGCATTTTGCGCCGAACACTAGCCAATTCTTTAAGACTAATTTTCGACTGGCCCATGTAAAACTGTGCATGGAATGCCTTTTCTAATTGCCCCCATGTGAACATAGAACCAGGGGGTAAGGTCGTGAACCAAGTGAAAGCATTTTTAGTTAGAGAATTTGGAAAATATTTCATCTTCAAATTCTCATTTTGTGCTAAGTCCCCAGCCTCAGTCAAGAAACGAGCAATGTGTTCGACTGTGGACTCATTTGTTTCACCACCAAACTTAGTAAACTTGGGAACTTTCCATCCCCTTGGTAACTCAGTTTGTAACACGTATTCACATAATGGTGATACAAAGTTAGGCCTTTGTAAACCTATGTTAAGGCCATTTTGCGCCAAAATAGTTTCGACTAAAGTAGCTATATTGTTTTCTGCGCCAACATTGTGTTGTTGCACTTGTCGAACAACTTCGTCAGCGTTCTGGTGTCTATTTACCAAAACTACTTCAGGGACGTGGTTTACTACCCCTTGTAGTTCGCCTACAACTGTCGACGCTTCGACTGCAACTGCTTCTTGGGGGTTAACTGGCGACGCATTACCCGCAATAATAGGAACTTGCCTATTATTAACCGCTGGAACCCCAAAAAAGTCTGCAATCCTACTCATCTGATTTGCCAACATTTGGTAACTGTTATTGGTATTTTGAATCAATGGATTGAAAACTGTACCAATTTGTTGGGTAAGCATATTAACCATATCGTGATTACTCTCGTCTACTTGCTGTCTTAAGGCCAACAAAGACGTATTGGTTAATGCTGGGGGATTTCGACCAAATACGCTCTCAGAAGAGACATGTGTAGGGGAAAAGGTCGAAATATGTGGCATTCCAGTAGACATGCCATACATTCCCAAAGGAAATGGGGGTAGATGCACGTTATTCAAACGTGGGTCTAAACCGTTTCCCATTGCCATGTAAGGGCTATGAAGCCCTGCACTTAACGGCAAAGACATAGGCAGAGATGCCATTTCTGACTGCGTTGAACCAACATTAGTCATTGATAATGAAGAAACGGTTGTCGACGATGATGGTCCTGCACTAACGCTCGCAGAATCCATTGTTGTTCCTTGCCCTTGTGAAACCACAGGGTTGGAACTAGATGCATTATTCGTACCAGTACGAACCATTTTACCACTTCTTAAGTGCATACAACAGCGAATAGAACAAAATCAAAGGCAAAGTCCCACAGGGCGTGCCAATTTGTTTGCTGGTGTTTTTAGCAAACAATCACTAGTTTTATTAGAAGGTTTGTGAGATCAAACTAGAAAAATCTCAAAGCAATGCCTCTGAATTGCGCATTGTTCTTGTTGAAGAAAACGTAGAAAAGGGGACGATTTGCAATGATTTAACAGAATCGAAAAAGAAAAGAAGCAGTAAATGGTGCGTGAATTGTAAAGAAAAGAAAAACAAATTGCATTGAATCATAAAAATGGTACACGATCACGTACAGCGATTCTTCCACTCGTTTTTCGCTCTGGCTTGGAAGTTAGAGTTTCAGGAATCGGGTGTGTATTGTGATTTTCGCGACCTCTGTTTCTTCTCAGAAACAGTTATTTATACAAAGGAAAAGAGGGGGGAATTTGAACTAAGTAACTGCCTAGAAATTCGAAAATAAGTAACTGCTACTCCTACTTTCGACCAGAACCGCTCTGTCATGCTTCGACCAACTGCTAGCCTTCAGCGTATAACTGCTCTGTTTTCTGTCTGTCGAAAGCTTGTGTCCATTTTCCTCTCTCTTGCTTTTGCTTCCCCGTAAGCTTGTTGAGTTTACTTTGCGCATGACCATTTTCTCTGTCGAAATAATTTGGTCTTCGTCGAAATATAAGTCAGGCCATGTTGACCATCTTTAATGAAGCCTGTCGAAATTACAGGCTAACAGATACCAACTCAAAGCACCTCAAGATCGCCTTCATAGTCCACAGATTCTGTATTGTTGGCTCCCCAATGAGTAGAGTATCATCCGCATATTGTAAATGGGAGACGACAAGATCTGTGTCCCTCACCACAAATCCCCTAAACAGGCCCAGACTAGCTGCCTCTCTAATAAGGCCACTCAAACCCTCAGCAACCAGCAAGAAGAGGAAAGGAGCCAAAGGGTCCCCCTGCTTCAACCCCCGCCTAATTTGAATCTCCTTAGTCGGACACCCATTCACTAGAACAGACAAGCTCCCTGAACACACACAGGTCCTCATCCACCTCCTCCACCTATCATCAAATCCAAATCGTCGCAACATATAATCAACAAAACCCCAATTAACCGAGTCATAAGCCTTCTCAAAGTCAACTTTGAAAATCAAGCATTCCTTCTTTGTTCTCCTCGCAAGATCAACTATCTCATTCATAGCCACGACCCCATCCATCATCATTCTCCCTTTAATAAAAGCCGATTGTGATCCCGAAATCAAATGGTCCATCACCCTACTCAACCTCGATGCAAGAACCTTAGATACCATCTTATATAGACACCCAAGAAGTGAAATGGGCAGGAAAGCCCCCACAGCAAAAGGACAATCGATTTTGGGAATAAGAGCTAAAAAATATGAAGAAAAGGATTTAGGAAGCTTACCATTAGCATAGAACTCGTCGAAGAGAACCCCCACCTCCACTTTTATTAGAGGCCAGAATGCCTTAATGAAGGCAAAATTAAAACCATCCAGACCAGGGCTCTTGTTCCCATCACAACTCAACAACACCTGCTGAATCTCCTCTAAGACAACGGGACATGAAAGGCCAGCAATTTGCACCGATGTAAGAGAAGGAAATTCAATGGCATCTAGAACCGGGCGATCCTAAACTTCCTCGGAGAAATGATTTGAGAAGAAAGAAAAAATCGTCTCTCTAATAGATGCCACGTCCTCCACCCAACCCCCATCCACCCGCAGAGTCGAAATGCGGTTCCTTAAACCCCTAGTCTTTACACAAGAATGAAAATAGTTAGAATTTGCATCCCCCTCCTTCAACCACCTTGACCTGGATCTCTGAAAAAGCAAATTGTCTTTACTCCTCATCAAACCCCATAGAACTGTAAAATCGTCCTTCCTTTGCACCTGTTCTTTCGAAGATAGCCCAAAAGCCTCCCCTTTCAGATCAGCCGCAGCAATCTCCTCCACCAATAGTTGGATTTTAACTTCCACATCCCCAAACGTCTCCTTATTCCACCTCTTCAGTTCCACTTTCAAGGCCTTAAGTTTCTCTTTGAGCACACACCCCATCCACCCCGCATATGACCCACTAGACCAACAACTAGACACAACATGCTTGAAATCTCGATGTTGCAACCAATGGTTATTAAACCGAAATGGTTTTGGTTCCCCAAACCATAGAAGAATACCTGAAAATAAGAGGACAGTGGTTTGACACGTCTCTAGGTAGTGCCCATAGAGCCGAATTTCCTCACACCCTTTCCCACCCGTTTGACACCAAAATCCGATCTAGTCTACTCATAGCGGGACCATTTGGTTGGAACCAAGTGAATTTCCTACCCAGTAGTGGCAAGTCCACCAACTGCATATCCTCCATGAATCCCCTAAACTCCCTGCACTCCGCATCATCCCCAAGAACCTGAGCACCACCAACCCCCCTCCTTTCCGCCGATGAAGTCACTGCATTAAAATCTCCAAGCAAACACCAAACATCTCCCCCAAAGCCTCTTTTAGACATAGTCAATTCCCCCCAAAGCCTTCTCTTGCCAGACATTGAATTCTGCGCATATACATTCACCCCACTCCAAACACACACCTAGTCGCCTGAGCACCCCACTCCAAACACACGCCTACAAACCCAAAACCAGTAAATGAGAAAATCCGCCTACCAAGAGAGCCATTCCGCATAGAAAGGATACCCCCACTTCGCCCAATCGAAGGAATAAAACACCAATCACACTCATCATTTCCCCATAGTGACCTACACAACCTGTCATCTATCACTTCCAATTTTGTCTCCTGAATTGCCAAAAAATCCACGTGGTTCTCCCGAATTAAACTTCTAACCTTCGTCCTCTTCACCCCCTCCCCCATACCCCTAACATTCATTGAGCACACAATCATTGATTACCATCATCCCTCATACCCCTTTCCACCTTCTCTCTCTTATCTCTCTCCTCTAATTGAACCAACTTATCAATCATAGTTTCTTCACTGCAACGGAGTTTAACCCTAATAACCCTCCCAATTGAGAGCAACCTTCCAGCTGCTGTGACCCCATGATGAGAATCCAATTCCACACCCCCTAGACTTACATCATTAACCTCACCGGAAATCAAGCTATGTCCGGCCACCCCGTATGGCTCCTCCATGTTCGGCACAACATTCAAATTCGGAGGCTCCACATTTAAATCTAGACCCGCAGAGGTAGGTAACAATGATGGTCCAGATGTACTAATTTGAGGTCTACCCCTAGCAAGAGTCATGAATCTCCGAGAAGTAGAAAACATCTCCGAGACATTACCGCCACGAAAAATTCCTCGGCCATGCTGGCCACCCCTTCCCCGCCGGCGCGAACCCCTTCCACGAGCTCCCGCCACCACCTTAGGCACCACAGACGACAACACAGGGAGAATACCGGTGTTGCCAACCGTATCCACTGTCGGAGCAATTGATGGCCTAGGAGAAAGCACTGGCGAGACATGTTGATAATTAATTGAATTAATTGAGTTTGAAATTCCAAAGTTGTGCTGCCCCACATTTGATGGTAATATTGAATTATGATGCCCAGCTTTTGGTGATTCACCCCATATATTATTAATGTTATTTTGGTCTCCCATTATAAGCTGTAAGCCAGACCCACCAATTGGGCCCATATCCACCACTTCATTTTGAATAAGGGTTTTTTTGTTTTACCCCCACCACCTTCCCATATATCCCCACAACACTTTTTTGGACGAAAATACCTCTAAAAAATTTGATCAAAAATCGTATATATCTCACCCTATATATATACGACTTTGAAAAATTCAAATCGTATATATGTGAAATTTTTTTAAACAAGTCGTATATACATAGGGGGTACACCGGTATATAAGACTTTGTAAAATACAAGTCGTATATACCCCCACACCTACATATATACGACTTTGTAAAATACAAGTCGTATATACGTAGGTGTGGGGTACATACGACTTGTATTTTACAAAGTCGTATTTATGTATATACGACTTGTTATTAAAAAAAATTGTTTTAATTTTTTAAAAAATGGTTAAAAATGCTACTAAAAATCCGTTAAAGAGTCAAAACTAATCCAAAAATTATGAAAACACCACTAAAAATCTAATAAAACCAAAATAAGGCTATGCAAATTTTTTTAGATTTTTTGGAGACTATGAAAAATTTAAAAAAATTAATAAAAAATAGTAAACGATGGAATTTGGGATTTTGAGCCCCTTATTCTGAAGGAAGTTTCTTCTTGAGGTGAATTGATCCTTGATTTTTTTCGGATTTAATGGCTGTCGTTTCATTACAATCGGAGTAGTTGCCCGAAAACCCTTTTTTTAGCCTAAATTATTCGCTCGACGTATAACAACGTCACGTGTTAACGAACTACACACTAAACAGAACCAAAAGACGGTCAATATTCATATCTAATTTATTTTTCTAAAAAGAAATAATTTAAATTTTTTAAATGATTTATTTATTTATTTTTTGGGTTACAAAGTCGTATATACCAAGGTGTGGGGGTACATACTGTTTTGTAATTTAACAAATCGTATCCCCACCTTAGGTATATACGACTTTATTTTTTTAAATTTTTAGGGAAATCGTATATTATATACGATTTCCAATTTTTTGGGGAAATTCGTATATATCTCGTATATAGGTATATACGAAATTCCAATTTCTTTTTCTTTTTTTTTTGAGCTGGGAATATGTTGGGGTTTTTAAATTTTGTGAATGGTATTTTGGTCTTTTCGCATGGGGCGTGGGGGTAGATGGGAAGGTGGTGGGGGTACAAAAAAAACCCTTTGAATAATATTATCCTCACACCTAATTTCCTCATCCTCCACTACACCAAGCGCCGTATGCACATTTTGCTCATTATCGCCATTACCATTCTCTCTCTTGTCACTCATCCTGTCACTCACCTGTTGCACATTAGCACCATTACCCGAAAATGACTGTTCACGGACCTGGGTAGAAAAATGGTCCCCACACCGTCCATCAGACGAGCCCCACGCGCCATCAACACCATCATCACCCTCAACACCCACGCGCCCACCGGAACCGCATATACTGACGCCATCGCCGGAGCTACACTCATCAGAACCCGACGAATACATCGCTGCCGATCGCTGTGGAGGTAAAGCTGAGCCCCGATCCAGATCCCCAAACCGTTCTTCTAACACAGTAATTGGAAACACATCACTCCCCACATACAAGTTCACAATTTGGTCAATAGGTCCCGGGTAAGTAGTCAAAATTCTAAATCTACCCACATCAAATCTTGATCCCTTCTTGGTCTCCTCATCAATTTCTTCACATTTCCCAAACCTGAGTGCCAAATTGTTGAAAAAGTGCTCATCCCAAGCATACAAAGGCACTTGTTGCGTTAAAAACACACTTAGAGCAAGTGTACTCTTTCGCAGTAGTATAAAAGAATATCGTATCCACAGAGATTAATTAACAAGTACTAAACTACTTAAAATTATTTATTGTTTAGACAAGTGAATAATTGAGTTGTAATTGAAACAATGAAATAAAAAGTAAACAATTAACAAATAATTAAATGCAAGATTTAATAGATGGAGAGAGAAGTCTAGGGTCGCGGTTTCACTTGCAAGCTTCGATTCCCCTATGTCTAATTCTACCTGAATTCCCTTATTTTATTCAATTACCAATCCCTTTACTAAAAGCTTCTAATCCGTTTGATCATTCGCGATTAATATTCTTTTTCCTAAATTAACCCTAGTTTGGTCATGATAGAATTTAAATTTAAGAAAAGCATAAAACACAAAAAGGTTGAATGATTGGAAGACTAAATTAAAGTTTGGTCATGCATTAATTATAGCCCCAGTTATCCTATAGGTCCACCAACTAATTGCAGTACGGTCGCTGATCAACTAATTGATTATTAACATGAAAAGGGTAGCTAATCCTAATTATGTGATAATAAAGAAATTAGAACATAAAGAGGTTTCTAAACATGCAAGATCCACCTAAGACCCTAGACGAGGACGTAGGTGTCCATGATAATAAAGAACAATAAAAGAAAAATAAGGTTCATGAATTACAGAAATAAGAATAACCCGGAAATAGAGAAAGTCTTAATCTTTGTCTTCAATCTCCTTCTTTTACTCCAAAGCTCTTTCACGGTGCCGAAAAACTCTTCTCTCGCTCCGTAGCGTTTCCGTATCGTTTGTGTAACTATTGTTTGTTTATGTGGTGTGTGACTCTCCCATTCACAAGTGAAGCTCTCCTTTTATATTAGTTCCTTTTCTTTCTCTCGAAGCAAAGGATCAAATCAAGATTGCTTCAACTTTTAATTGCAAGATATGCCAATCCCTAAATATTAGGATTTAGATCCTTCCTAAATATGTGTTGCTTGCTCTCCACTCCATACCTCTTTCTTTCTCTCCAAGTCACATGTGCATCACTTTTAATTGAAATCTCCAAGAGGGTCTTCTTCTTTTTATCACTGTGGGCCTTCTTGCATTAATGGGCTTTGGGTTTGTTTTCTTTTATTTGTTAGTGTTTCTTCTAATTTCAGCCGACATTTATATTATTTTCTTTTTCTACCTTCCTGCAAATATAGAGTAATTTAAGTCAGTTATTTATTTAATCAGTATTAATTACTCTAAAAACAACTCAAAATATCTCTAGTAAATACACTAAATTAGAGTTTATCGGCACTCCCAAACAGTGAACCCACACTCTCCTCTTGGTGGAAATAAGGTTTGGATTCCACAAGCTAATTCCCCTCAACCAAGTAGACCACCATTGTTTGTTGGAATTAATTGCATCCGGAATCGCGCCTTCAATTGAACTGGAAATCAACACTGAATCCCCCCCACCCATTGACGTTACTGAGATGGCATAAGAAGGCTATGCTGAAATTCCAAGGGCGTTGCAGATTGAGATTCAGCCAGGATACCAACGAAGCAAGTTTGGAGTTTATTCACCCTTTCTTGATCCACCTCATATTCCATGTTAAAGGATTTGTTATTTTGACCAGCCACGGGCCAGTCATCCCACAACGGGTTTCCCTTGGCTCCCAGAACCACCACTAACAGACCGAGGAGGATTGATTTGGAGTTTAAAGGATCCCATCCAAACACTACCCCCAATCTCTCACCTCCTTGAACCTTAAGGGGATGAAAACTGTTTCCCCCATCTATCCACCTTTAAGGGGATGAAAACATCAACCACCTCCTCGCCAGCCACCCCTTTACCTTTGTCCTTCGCCTTGTCATCCCACCCCTTCGATCACCGCCAATGGGCCGCTCATTACGAGCCACCTTCGACTCGCTCCACCCCCACCGTAGTTCACCATTTCATAGTCATGACATATCCTTGGTTGATGAGCCTGCTTGAAATTACTCCTAATGGAGTCAATTAATTAAACATACTAGTGTTACTGTATATCTTTTGCCCGACCTATATACATGCTCTAGAAAAAGGGTGGGAATATACCTTTAAGGCATGGCTAGCAGATAAGTACTTTATAAAATTATTATACCATTTAAACGTAACAAAATAAAGCTAAAGCAATGTTTGGTAAAAAAAAATAATAAACCAATGTATATTGTCTAGCCCCATTACCCTAAGTTGCAAAATGCCCAAATCTCACTTATTAATGCCAAAATGATTAGACCCTAGAAATAGATTAGGTTTGGCTAATGCTCATCTGGTTGAATTTTGAAGTGTTTTTGTGGGTCTGCAGCTGACTTATGACAGTGGTTTTAGGTGTGTTGACTTTAAGTTGGATTCTGATTCTGTTGTTAAGTGTATATCTTGTGTTTCTGCTAGCAGTTCTGAAGGTCGTAGTATGGTTTGTCGTATTAGATAGATGCTAGCTTTGGATTTGTTGGTTACTATCAACCATGTCTACAGGGGGTTAATAAGGTGGTTGATGGTTTTGCAACTCTTAGGTGTAGCTTGGGAGAGGATAATCCCCATGTGCTATTTGATACTCCTTCCAATAGTGTTAAGCAATATATTGCTGATGATGTTATTGGAGTCTACTCCTGTATGATTGCTTTTGGGATCATTACCCATTATATCTAATCTATCTAATATCTATTTAATCAATCAAACAACTTACAAAAAGACTATTTTAGACATCTTCATTTTTTGACACATCACCACTCTATTTCTTATTTTTTTAATTCTAATATTCTCTTCCTTTCAAACTCTCTCTCTTTCTTTCAATCTCAGATTTCTCAATATTTCTCACTGTTTTACACATCTACTATTTGTGGCCCCCACACCCTTTATTTAAAAATATTTCTTTTCCCCATTTTTTTAATCTACTATGTAGTACTCCCTTCGTATCAAAATAATGGTCTCACTTACTAAAAATGTTGTTTCAAAATAATTGTCACTTTCTAATTTTAAAGAATCTTTTACCAATATTACCCTCTAATTAATATTATGAGCATCACTCCCAAAACATTATTATCTACTTTGCATTTATGGTGGTGGTGAATACACCAATCACCAATAAGGTTAATTATGTAAAATCCTTCTTCTCTTTCTTCATTTTACACATTTTTCTTAATATGTGTGAAATCTCCAAAGTGACCGTTATTTTGATACGGAGGGAGTATAATATAATTAAATTAATATTAAATGATTTACAATTAACTCCTATTTAGTATATAATCTAATATCTATTTATCTAATCTAATATCTATTTATACAAACAAACCACATTTAAATTATTCAAACAAGCCTTCCTATTTACTTAAACTCATCTAACTAAGGACAACATTGTAACTTACTATCACACTTTTTTTCAAATTTTCTTCTCACTCCTACTTTTTTCCTACCTTCTCATACTTTTTTTTCAAATTTCAAAATTCTAATCAAACCCACTCACTTTATTTCTCCACTATCTACTATAATCTACTAATCAACTAAAATAATCAATTGAAACTACGAGATAACTGCACTGACATATAAAAAAACACGGGATAACTGTACTGATATATAAAAAAACACGATATTAATATCTAAAAAAACATGAAGACTTAATGACTATTTAAACTACTGATTAATATTTAAAACACATGTGAAAAATATTTGTCACTAATACCTATAAAAGGACAAATAATTGTAACGATAAATAATAAAACACAGGATAAATATCTCTTATTGATAATCTACTATCTATCTAATATCTATTTATCTAATCTAATCTAATATCTATTTATACAAAAAAACCACACTTAAATTATTACCTAAACAAGCCTCCCTATTTACTTGACAACTCATCTAACTAAGGGCAACATTGTAATTTACGATCACATTTTTTCAAATTTATTCTCCCAATGCACTTTCTTCTCATTCCCCCTTTTTTTCAACTTTCTCCTTTTTTTTTTCAAATTTCGAAATTCAAATCAAATCCACCAACTTTCTTTTCCCACTATCTACTATATTCTACTGATCAACTAAAATAATCAATTTGCTTATCTAAAAAACTAAAATAATCAACTGAATTTACGAGATAATTGCATTAATATATAAAAAAATATGGGATAATTTCACTAATATATAAGAAAACACAAGATTAATATCTAAAAAAAGAAAACTTAATAATTATTTAAACTACTGATTAATATTTAAAACATATGTGACCTTTTCATTCCCACTTTTTTTTTCAACTTTCTCCTTCTTTCTTTTTTTCAAGTTTCGAAATTCAAATCAAACCCACCCACTTTCTTTTCTCATTATCTACTATAATCTACTGATCAACTAAAATAATCAATTTCCTTATCTAAAAAAACTAAAATAATCAACTGCAACTACGAGATAACTGCACTAATATATATAAAAAACACGGGATAACTTCACTGATATATAAAAAACACGAGATTAATATCTAAAAAATGAAAACTTAATGACTATTTAAACTACTGATTAATATTTAAAACACATTTGCCAAATATTTGTCACTAATACTTAAAAATGTACAAATAATTGTCACAGATATATATAACAAAACAAGAGATAAATCTTTTCTATTGATAATCTACTATCTATGTTTTACTATCTACTATAATCTACTAATCAATTAAAATAATCAATTGAAACTACGAGATAACTGCACTAATATATAAAAAAAACATGGGATAACTTCACTGATATATAAAAAACACGAGATTAATATCTAAAAAATGAAAACTTAATGACTATTTAAACTACAGATTAATATTTAAAATACATGTGACAAATATTTAACACTAATACCCAAAAAATGACAAATAATTGTCACAGATATATAATAAAACACGGGATAAAACTTTTTTATTGATAATTTACTATCTATCTTTTACTATCTACTATAATCTACTAATCAATTGAAACTACGAGATAACTGCACTGATATATATATATATATATATATATAAAAAACACGGGATAACTGAACTGATATATAAAAAACACGAGTTTAATATCTAAAAAGATAAGAAGACTCAACGACTATTTAAACTACTGATTAATATTTAAAACACATGTGACAAATATTTGTCACTAATACCCAAAAAAGGACAAATAATTCTCATCTAATCTATCTAATATTTATTTATCTATTTATACAAACAAATCTACACTTAAATTTCCCAAACAAGCCTTCATATTTATTTGACAACTCAACTAACTAAGGACAACATTGTAGTTTATATATCACTTTTTTGAAATCTCTTTTCCCAATGCACTTTTTTCTCACTCCCACTTTTTTCTACTTTCTCCTACCTTTTTTTTCAAATTTCAAAATTCAAACCAAACCTACCCGTTATCTACAATAATCTACTAATAAAATAAAATAATCAATTGAACTACGAGATAACTGCATTGATATATAAAAAACACAGGATAACTGAACTGATATATAAAAAAACACGAGATTATTATCTAAAAAAACAAGAAGACTTAACGACTATTTAAACTACTGATTAATATTTAAAACACACGTGACAAATATTTGTCACTGATACCAAAAAAAGGACTAATAATTGTCATTGATATGTAATAAAATACATGATAAGTATTTCTTTTTGATAATCTACTATCTATTTTTTACTATCTACTATAATCTACTAATCAACTAAAATAATCAATTGAAACTATGAGATAACTGCATTAACATATAAAAGAACACGAGATAACTGCACTGATATATAAAAAAATACGGGATAACTGCAATGATATATATATATATATAAAAACATAGAAGAGCTGCACTTGTATATAAAAAACACGGGATAAAAACACTGATATATAAAAATACTTCACTGGTATATAAAATACACTGGATAAATGCACAGATTATTTTTAAATGATACTTTTACATTTTTAGATTTTAATATTTATCTATTTTTTATTTGAGACTCCTTTTTTATCTATTTTAAATTTGTCTTTATTTTCACAGAGTAATATTCAGATTATTTAAACTATGTCTAAGTTCATTTATAAAAAACACGACGACACTCGTGCGTATGAGTTTTTTCCAATTGTGCCGGTATCATGAGAGCTCACACTGCTAACACAGCGTACCCCACTAAATGGACAAGTGATATGCTTGTTTTTTTACGTAAGAGGACATACGCCCACGTGATATGCTTGTTCTATAAATTAATTTTAATATTAAAAGCGAGATCTTTTATTATATGATTTTTTTTTGACCTGGAAATAATATTATGAATACCCTCTTAAATCAGAGGTCAAGTCAAAATCAATATAAGTAGGAGTTTTCTCTACCAAAGTAATTCTACCAGAGTAAGAATAGAAAGCTCTCAAATTCTTCATTTTTCTCACCAATTCCAAGCAGTCTGGTACAACTTGTATATAATAAAACTCATTTCAAATACAAAATTAAGAGCATAATGCATCCCAATTGCCTCAACTAAGAAAGGGTCTGGTGGGACTTTAATTGACCATGTGGCAGCAACAAAAGTAGCTCCCGTTTGGTCTTGAATAATAGTTTCAATTCCCCAAATTCCACTAGATGGTCTAGCAGTATCAACATTTAATTTAAAAATATCTACAGGTGATGGTATCCAAGAAATCGGGTCTGGCACTAATTCAGCTGGCATAGATGATAACAATGCTACACCTTGGGGTGAGAGGGATGAGTTAAAGTCAATAATGATATTGAATGCTTTGTTTAAGACTTCATCCACTAACAATTGTTTGGCTTAAAAATAATGTTTGTTCCTTGTCTACCACAAAGAATATACCAAAGATAAAATGTGAACAACAACCTCTTTTGGTAGTCGCAAGATACAATCAATCAGTCAATCTATAAAATTCTCTACAATATTCTCAAAATTAATTCCCTAAAAGATGAAAACCTTATAATTTTTTCCTAATGACATTCTTTAAACACATGGTTGATATCTTCCAGTTTATCTTCACATCTTGAGGAGAAGGGATCACATGCGACTCCCCTAGATGCCAACCTGTTCTTTACTGGGAGAATATTGTTAACTATCCTCCAGCTAGATGAATATGTTTATTCTTTTCAAGCTCCATTATTATTTGTAGTAGCTGCCTCCAATGTAACCGAAGCACTTTTCCAATGCTTAATGCTATGATAATGAAGAGACATTTCTTGTTTGGAGCCCAAACATTACTATCTTCTTGAACTTCTTGAGGAATGGGAATTTGAATAATTTTCACAGCTTCAAAAGGCAAAAAAGTTGATTCAATAAGATCACATTTCGAAAAACCGTCTTCAATAAGATCCGCTACTTTGAGAACTTCACGATTTTGTGGTTTTGTCATCCATACTTTGTACCCAAATTGATAAGGCAACCAATTAACATCCACACATTAATTTTTTAATCATTTCCCACCGTCCACACACACCCCTTTTTAAGAACTCATGATGCATGATGATGCTTCTCCAAGTGAATATGGGATTATAACCAATTGTGGAATTCAAGAAATCACCTCTTGGGAAATAACGAATATTGTAACACTTGCGAGCAAAGAATGTGGATATGTCATTAACCTCCATCCTTGTTTTGCCAACAAAGCTTCATTGAAAGCCCGAAATGTTCTAAAACCCATCCCACCTTCATTTTATTATATGATCAATGAAGGTTAATAGCAAATAAAATGTGAATATACTGTAGACATTGGATTCTCTTTTAAGGGATATTATCATTATTTTGTTCATTTCGATTTCAAATATCTTCCTTGATGAAAAAAAAATTCTTCCTTGATGATAACCTAGTGCAGTCAAGCTCACATCGTCTATAAGACAAATGGGATAAATATATATTATATATTATAATCATAATAATAATAATAAAACTAATAATAATAATAATAAACTCAATGCTATTTTTTAGGGTCCAATAAAGTATTACTTCTTTTATTTTTAACTTTTGGTATTTTTGGCTTTTTATTTTCGTTCCAAAATAATATTTTTTGAAAAAACAATGTTTAATTTACCAAACATTTTCAAATATACCAGGTATATTTATTAAGTCTTCTAGAGACTTAAGATAACTATTAACTCTTTTATTTTCATTTATTTGTAAAAGAAAAACTCTTTTATTTTGATTTCAATGGCTCTTGCCACTGAATTGTAATTATTGTCTTATCAATTAAACTTTGTAGTTAGTAAGAAAATTTTCATTTTAAATTATCAATAATCAATTATTCTTATTTATAGGACGTGAAACTTTATAATTTATATTAAGTAACTAAAATTAATATGTTTAACTAATTTAGTTAGGTGATTAAAATAATATTTAGCTAATTAAATTAATGAATAAATTATGCATTGTGTTTTATTTTAATGATGTTTTTGTCTTTTCAAAAGTAGCATATTTCCTCTCTTCTCTATCTCTCTTTAATCAAAGTAAAAGACACATATCTAGGGTGTTCGCGGTGCGGTTTGGTTCGGTTTTGGGACAAAAAATGAACTGAACCGCTATTATCTCCTTTATTTCTATTACCTTTCCCTTAAACAAAACAACACCCTAGCTAATCTATTTTATTTCTCACATGTTTCTCTATTCCCTTACTCTCTCTTATTTCTCTCTTTCCAATTTATTTGTTTATCTACTAAACCAAAACACACCCCAAAACTTTCAAAATGGGGTAAAAAAATAACGAGGTTATACCCTATTTAATTTATGACTTTTCGTAAAAGATTAATTTGGTCATTGACATTTCAAATATTTCAATTTAGTCCCCAATATTTACAAACGTGTTGAACTGATAGTTAAGTGCCAACATTACATGAGATTGTGTATATATTACTAAGTAGCATTAGATCTTATTATTACTTCATAATAAATTAAATCCAAAATTATATGAACCAATAACAAAAATTGAGTTCAAGTGAAGCAAGCATCAAGTGCCAATGAAAAATATTTGTTAAGAAAAAGTCATATTGAATAATAAACTAATAAAAGTAAGATGAGTTTTGTTTAGAAATAAGAAATATAATATAGAGAAACCACTAACTCACTAAGTCGACAAGTGATGCTTGTTCTTTTTTTCTTACATAAAGAGGGTGTAGCATACACCCACGTGATATGCCTGTTCTATAAACTTATTTTAATATTAAAAGCGAGATATTTTATTATATGATCAATGAAGGTTAATAGCAAATAAAATGTGAATATATAATGTAGACATTGGATTCTCTTTTAAGGGATATTATCATTATTTTGTTCATTTCGATTTCAAATATCTTCCCTGATGAAAAAAAAATTCTTCGTTGATGAAAACCTAGCGCACAGTCAAACTCACATGAGCTTGATAAGACAAATGGGATATAATAATAATAATAATAATAATAATAATAATAATAATAATAATAATAATAATAATAATAATAATAATAATAATCTATACCTATATATAAAGGGAATTCATTTTTTTGGTGTCAGATTTTTCTGACCAAAATACCCTTATAACTACCCACTAACACTATTTCACTATATTATTATTTATTATTTATCTATTACTTCTATAACCACCCATCAACCCACCAACACATGAAAGACGGGCCCGAAGGGCCCGTCTTTCCCCTAGTAATAATAATAAGGCTTAAGTGCAGGTATCCCTATTTTGATCATTGTGCAATTTTGACCCCCCTATTTTGTTTTGGGCAATTTTGGTCCCTCTATTTTAGAAAATTGTGCAATGTTGACTAAATTAGAATTTCAAGCTCTAAAATGTTGCTGATGTGTTAATATTTTAATTGACACGAGAATTGACTAAGCCTTGTAGGCATGTCACATCATTTCTTTTATTAAAAAACATTTACTTTAATTTTATAAAATATTTATGTAAAATAATGAACCTTGCATTTGTTATGGGATGATCTCAATTTAAATATGCCACGGATTAACCGTGGAAAAATTGGATTTCTGAGAAGAAAGAAAGAAACACAGCGGCTTTCTAAAATATAAAATTAATTATTTAATTATTTAAGCCATATAAAAATTAATTAATTATTTTAAATAAACATTTTATAAAATATTAAATTAAAGCAAATGTTTTCTTACTAAAAAATGAAGTGGCATGCCAATAAGCCTAGTCAATTGCAGTGTCAATTAAAGTACTGACACATCAATATTTTAGAGTTTGAAATTTTTATTTGGTCAACATTGCACAATTTTGTAAAATAGAGGGAGTGGGGGACTAAAATTACCCAAAATAAAATAGGAGGATCAAAATTGCATAATGAGTCAAATAGGGAAACCAAAAATACATTTAAGCCTACTAATAATAATAATAATAATAATAATAATAATAATAATAATAATAATAATAATAATAATAATAATAATAAGGGCCGGCCATTGGGCTGTGCGACGCACAGGTCATAGCTCAATGCTTTTTTTTAGGGTTCAAGAAAATATTACTTCTTCTATTTTTAACTTTTGGTATTTTTGGTTTTTTATTTGTGTTCCAAAATAATATATTTTGAAAAAAACAGTGTATAATTTACCAAACCCTTTCAAATATACCAGTTATATTTATTAAGCCTTTTAGACACCAAATACAACTATTACCTCTTTTATTTTCATTTATTTGTCAAAAAAACTCTTTAATTTGATTTCAATGACACTTGCCACTGAAATGTAATTATTGGCTTATCAATTAAACTTTGTAGTTAGTAAGAAAATTTTCATTTTAAATTATCAATTATCAATTATTCTAATTTATAGGACGTGAAACTTTATAAATTTAAATTAAATAACTAAAATTAATATTTAACTAATTTAGTTAGATGATTAAAATAAATATTTAGTTAATTAAATTAATAAATAAATTATGCATTGTGTTTTATTTTAATGATATTTTTGTCTTTTCAAAAGTAGTATCATTTCTCTCTTGTCTATTTCTCTTTAATTAAAGCAAAAGACATATATCTAGGGGTCTTTGCGGTGCGGCTTGGTTCGGTTTTGGGACAAAAAGTGAACCGAACCGCAAGGCAAAACTATATGCGGTTTGGTTTGGTTCGGTTGGCTTCCTAAAAGTAAACTGCACCAAACCAAACCAATGCGGTTTGGATTGATTCGGTTTTTTTAAGACAAAACCTAATTTAAAACGGAGTTAAAATTAACTAACATAAAAAATGGCTAACATAAATATTTAAGAAAATATTCTCTCAAATATATGTAGTATATAAATTACTCTCTTTTAAAGAATTGAAGTAAATATTTTATTGTAATTTTTAAATATAGCACAACAAAATGGGTTGTTTGTAAGAGAGTTAAATAACTAATTGGATTTAGGCTAGTCAGTGAGTGAGAGTTGGGTTTTAGTTGGAGGTTGGCTAGAAAGTTAGTAAGGCATATTGTAAGTCAATAAGCCTTAACGTTACTTGCGGTTCGGTTTTGTTTGGTTTGTTTCGGTTGGTGGAACAAAAACCGCGGTCCAAATCGAACCATGTGGTTGATTGAAAAACAAAACCGAATAGATTTTGTTGTTTACGGTTTTTTTGCGGTTTTCGGTTTGGATTGGTTCGGTTTGCGGTTTTCTATTGGGTTGGTTCGGTTTTGAACACCCCTACACATATCTCTTTTATTTCTATTATCTTTCCCTTAAACCAAACAGCACCGTAATCTATTTTATTTCTCACATGGGTCTCTATTCCCTTACTCTTTTTTATTTCTGTTCGGTACCTAGGCTTCGAGGTGGCAAAGCCCGGGGTACTAGTTGATGAGCTTCATAATATAGTTGGAAGAGTTCAGATATACTGGAAGGTTGACTTCGATGGATGAAGATAGACCTCGAGTTGGCCGAGATGGCTTGTTTGTCCACGTCAGGTGGGGGTACCTGCAAGACACTCGACGCTCAAGCCAATAAGAGAAGAGGAGAGAAGATAAAGAGAGAGAATGCAATAAAGTATAAATGTGAGTTGTGTATTCTGTCGTACCTGAGAATGGAGGGTAGCACCTCTATATATAGACTGAAGGGCCATACATGAGGCGTCGGATACGAGGGCGTCGATCCTGACCGTTGGATGTAGGTATTGGCAGCGGAGCGCGCATGCTGGGTGCCTTGAGTACGGGATTGGGCCAGGCCCAAGTCTTACGAGGTTTGGCCCAGTCCGAAACAATTTCTCTCTTTCCAATTTATTTATTTATCTACTAAATCAAACACCCCCTAAAACTTTCAACAAGGGGTAAAAAAATAACGAGGTTATACCCTATTTAGTCCCTTTTTGTAAAAAATTAATTTGGTCCTTGACATTTATTTAGTCCCCAACATTTACAAATATGTATCAATTTAGTCCTTCTATCAACCAAGTATTGACGGAACTGATATGGTAGTTAAGTGCCAACGTTACAAACGACCGAGTATATATTACAAACTAGCATTAGATCTTATTATTACTTCATAATAAATTAAATCCAAAAATATATGAACCAATAACAAAAAATGAGTTCAAGTGAAGCATCAAGTGCCAATAAAAAATATTTGTTAAGAAAAAGCCATATTGAATAATAGATTAATAAAAGTAAGATGACTTTTGTTTAGAAATAAGTAATATAATATATTATTGTGTGGCAGGGTTTCCATTACTTCACATATGCAGGATGATGCAAGAATTGGGCACATACTTTTCATAGTTTTCTTTGTGATCGTTTCTATTGGTTGTCATACAAGTGTGTAATGTGTTACTTGGTGAACAAATAAATAATATATATTATTATGATAACCAATATGGTAAAATGAAATGGTTGTCAAGGATTCATGCATGCATGCTTTTAAATATCAAATTTTGTTATCATAATAATATATATTATTTATTTCATTTCCCTTGTAATTCTCTTATGATATAGTATATCAGCCATTTATGATCACATAAAATAAATAATGTAGCTGGAACTGAAACCAATAACCAAATTTAAATATAATAGAATCATCTTCAACGTAGCATCGTGGGCAATTATTGATTTGAGAGTGGGTCCATGGTTTTAACTCAGTGTCACAGACAGATACTGAACCAAAATAATCATCGTACAATTATACTTCTATACAGTGATACAAAAACAGATATGGTCACATTCATGATTCCTACGTGACAAAATTAAGAAATGGCCAAACATGAAAGTTTATTGATTAATAATGTGGTTCCTTTTTTATGAACAAAACTGTCTTGAACTTGCAAATTCTTTTTCCTCATCTAAATGTGGAAAAATAAATGACAAGAGGTTGTATGTGAATTGATTTCTAGTTAATTTTCATTTGTCTTAATAAAAGTTTACTAGCCCTATAGTCTTTTTTTTAGTTTCACCTATTGTTAGATACTCAAAGAGTGTCTTCACGGTTTTAATGAAAGACTCATATCTGTTAGTTCTTATGAACAAATTTGCAAAATATATGAACCAGTAACAAACTTTGAGTTCAAGTGAAGCATGAAGTAGTAATGCAGAAGAGAAGAGCAAGTCATCATCATGGATGGGTTAAAAAAAATAGTCTGTCTTTTGTTTTTCTCCTTGTACTCTACTAGTATGTAACCCGTGCGATGCATGGGGAGTAAATATATGAAATAAGGTTAAACTTTTGGAAAAAGTAAATACATGGCATTATGAAATATGATAATAACACGTGTGATGTACAGGCAAATATGTGTTTTTAGTATTATAAAAAATTGATACATATAACATAAATATTAAATAAGAAATTAAGCCATACAGATGTAAATAAAGAATATAATTTGTATTTCTCATTTGTTATCAAAATATATCAGTTAAATATAAATTATTTAATAATTAGGGGTGATCCTGTAAAAAAAGCTGGAAAAGATATGATGGATGATAATTATGTTTGTAACATTAAATTGTTAATATTAGTATTAGTAACATAATGTAACTAATAATTTATGTTACCTTTTGGATTTATTAAAAGTAAACACGGCAGCAGAACCTAAACCATTAGATACTCATTCAACTGTGGTCCAATTTTGATGGGGGAAATTTGCTTTGACAGGGAGTAGGATGGGGATGTCGATAACTGCCCCGAACCCATTTGACTAAACATTAATTGTAAACATATTTATTAATAATACTCAATATTGTAAATCATTTTGAAAAATTCATCATTTTATTAAATTTTGTTAATTTTAATAATATGTGTTATCAGGGGTGGCAATCTGTACCCGTATGTCCGAATCCCTGCAGGGATTGGCCCATTCACAGCCCCGTGGACGGGGATTTCCCATGGAGACGGGGACATGGGAGAAAAATTCCATGTATTCAACGTGGGGATGGGGACGGGGATCATACCCCCGGCCTGCAAGACCCTGCCCTGAATATATTATATAAATATTTTGATTATATATATATATATATATATATATATATATATATATTAAGTATTAATTTTTAGTCTTTTATACGTCACATTAATTTTAAATATTAATCATTCTAACTTTTATACTTTTTAAATATTAAATATAAAAGTAAGACTTACTTTTATATTAAAATGTTAAGGGTTTTTTTAGTCTTAATTTTATATAATTTTTAAATTTTATTATATTTTAATTTATATTGTTTCCAAATTTTAATAAATTTCCGGATCCTCGCGTGGACTGTGGGGATGGGGATAGATAAAGAAAATTCTCCGAAGCGGGGACCGGGAATGGGGACGGGGGACAACTTGGAAGGCGAGGACAGGGAGCGAGGGAGTATCCCCGCCCCATAGCCATCCCTATATGTTAAATTATATTACAAATAAATATATACATGTGTAGAATATTGACTCATGATGTACATGATATATAATAAAATAACAATAGTGTCGTCTTATATTTATTTTTACTTTCCTTAAAATGTATATTGAATTTATCATTTGAGAACTGGTATATTTCAGGGAGATAGAAATAGGAATTCATGTAAAATATTTGTCCATAGTATATATTAGCAAGAAAAGTTTACCGTATAAAAAAACATTTACCTAATTAATATGTCTGACCAACATTGTGAGTTCACCTATAATTGACTTGTAGAAAAAAATTTAAAAACCAAATTATGTCGCCCATTTTTAAAGGTTTTATTGTGCCGCCCTTCTAATCTTCTATTGATTGTGTATTAGTTTTCTTATAAGTATTTTGATTTGCTTTTGTTCCTTCTTATCACATCCATGGAATTTTTCGCATATAGAATGAAAAGGAAGACAAAGTGACGAATCCAGAAAATTTCATTATTGGAGGCAGTAAAATAATTTATCTAAAATATGTTACTAAAGAAAAATATTAAAAATTTTCAAAAAAACACATAATCACGTACATGCTAGAAAAACTCCAAAAAAAAAGATATCAAAACTTCAACTAATTATTGTAGGATATTTTTTTGATGTGTAAAAATATTGTGTGATATTTTCATTGTTAAATAGTATCAAAAACATCACTTTTAATATATGTATCAAGGGAATTATTTAACTATTGATCTCCTATAATTGTGCAGTTCATCATTCACAAAATTCATTGTAGGTTTTTTTTTTGAGAACAAAATTCATTGTAGTTGCTAGAAGCAAAGCCTATTTTTACTTGATGTGCTCATTTGATACATTATTTTATTTCCATCTCCCTAATTTAATACTAAATTATTTTGTTTCCATTTCAAATTATGTTGAGTTTAGACAATTTTTCCCTTTAAATAACGTTAAACCGTTTAAGAAGAAGCATTCTTCATTGTTTTATTTGAAGTTTGAATTAATTGGATCTTATGCGCTTAGATTTTAGGGATAAATGCATATTGAAATGTTGTTAATTTTGAGGTATGAAATTTGAAACATTTTTTATTTGAATTAAGAAACAGTAGTGAATATTATTGTGCAATCATTGTGAGTACTAACCGATAATGATTAAAGAAATTATTATATTTGAGAATTAATTATAAAATACAACTTGGCTGCTGAGTTGGATTGATGAAGCCATGTTGGATTAAGATTGAACTTGGCTGATGTGGATATTTTGAATGGTTGCCACATTGGAATAATGGCATTAAGGAACATGCTAAATTGTATTTGTAATAAATAGTATCAATGTGATTGCAAATCATCGTTAGTAGAATACTTATTGCTCTTAAAGTTTTTTTTTTGACGTGAAAGTTATTTTTATGCATGATAACCAAAAATGAGTAGATAGCTTATTGACATGCTAAAAGTTATTATTTGTAGGCTGAACAAATTTTTCTGGTCACTTTCATTTTACTATGTATCCGTAAAATTTATCCGTAAAATTTGCATAACTATTATGCAAAACAAGACAATTAAAAATTGCTTGTGCAGAAAAGATACAACTAAAATTTTCTACTTACAATTCAAATTAAATATTATTAATTAGAATATATATAATGTCGAAAAGCCAATAATATCGATGGGAATAACAGATGCAAAACAAATGCAATGCCAACAAATGGGTAAAACCTTTTGATCATAGGAGTAGCTTAAGTGTCATTACATCCGTCAAAAACATCAATGTTACAATCTTTTGTCATTATATGCGTCTGATTGAGCAACAACAGTAGCAGCTTCACTATTTGAAGAAACAATATTAAGTTCCTGCACAAAAGCAGAAATAATATATTATGTCTGTTATAATGGAAAAAAAAAGCATGAGACAACATTGAAAAAATGCTACAAAGCATTGAGAAGTAGTAAATCTACATCCAATTAAAGATTGTCAAAAACTTGATGGTAAACAAAATTCTTGATTGTGATACAAATCTTCTGATCCTCATCCAAAATTAATAACTTCAAGTCACTCCCGGATCATACTGTAGAAAGTGCTACATATAGTTGTCCATCTCTGAAAACTGTTTTTCAGAGAAATATCCCAAGATGAGAAAGGGATTGGCCTTACTTTTTATTTATTGTCATTGCAAAACATAGAGCCAAAGGAATTGTCTACTCTGAAATTTGAAGGGCAAACCTGAATTGGTTGGGATCAAATTCATTCTGGGTATATATGAAGATCTTGAGTCCAACAATTGTCATTAAGGTGAAAAAACACTAATGAATAAGGTGAACAAATATTTGTACTATTGTAATCCAAAGTAAAAGGATTGAATAATTTTGTGCGATTTGAAGAGTGTTTTTGAGTTGATTTATATAGAAGGAAAAATTCAGGAGTGTGGAGGTTCAAATATGTGTTTTTTTCAAGGATTGAATTAGTGTTATGATAGAGGAAAAAAGGGCAATGTCCGTGCATCATGTTTGGCATCTCTAAAGTCAATTATTTAACGTTTCTAACATCATTACTATGGAGAATGAGAGCCGGATATGTGCAATCAAATTGGCATCCCTTTTTTTTTTACTAATGGCCTAGATTACTCATGATTTCGAATTTGAACTTTGATAATTAATATCTATATCATAACCGACGTGAAAGCGTATAATGAGCAATTAAATGTGTGACTGTTTCAAATATTGGTGGGAAGAAAATTGAGAATGCAATTAATAGGATGTCTTTATTTTGATAAGATTGATGTGGCAAATGACATGGATTGCTGAATCCTTGTTGTAATGAAGGGCTAAATATTGATTTGGAATCCACCAACTCAGAAAAAAGGCATTGAGGTGCTAGCTAAATTGTATTAGTAATAGATTCGAAATTGGTTACAGATTAGTAAGCTGTTTGATATTAGTAATTGGTAATTTGTTTAATATTAGTAACTAAAAAAAGTAGGCTCCAAAATAAAATATGTTAACAACCATTAGACTAATTTAAAAAAATACCAATTTAAAAAATTAAAGTAGGCCCCAAATACCAATTTATATTGATTTTAACGAATTACAAATTATGCAATGTGCTTAAAGTTGCAATTTTTGATTAATATCAAAATTTGCAATTTGCCATTTATATTGGTTTTAACATGGAGCCAGAATGATACAAATTTTAAAATTGTTTTAGGTAAAAATGAAACAAATTTTAAAATGGTTTTAGGCAAAAATGAAACTAATTTTAAAATGGTTTGAAAATTGTGCCAAAAAAATAGATTTTAGTGAGATGTAATGTGGAGATCGGTTTTTAATTTTTAATTGAAATCAACGTTTATGTTATCTAATTGAATGCCTTCATTGTATGAGTCAACTATTTTGGCTGGTTTTTGTATTGAAAATTAATTATTTGGAATGAAAGTAAGCATTATTGTCTACCGATTAAGATTTGCATTAATTATATTTTACTCAAATGCTTGTATGAGCGACACATAGGAAAAGGAGCCAAACATTTTGCTTTGTATTTTTATAGATTTCTCACCTCTTTCTCTATTTCTTCTCTCACTTATTTCTCTCTTCCAACCTAATTTCAAAATCTTTTTAAAAAAGAGTAAATACACATTTTAGTCGCTGACAAATTCTTAATAGGATAAATTAGTTATTGACAATTTTTTGGAAGAAATAAGCCTGTAAAATTTTCAAAACGGGGACAAATTAGTCCCTGACACAGATATTAATTATCAAGGACAAATCATGGACGAATTTGTCCAGTCAAAAAATTATGGGACTAAATCATCGGAATGATTTGTCCAGTCAAAAGCAAGAAATACATACAGTATTAACTCAGTTTGACAGATAGAGAGAGACTCGAGTATTGCACAAGACCACAAGTCATTGGTTCAATTCACAAAAGAGTACATAAAAGCAAAATTAAAAGAGAATAAAGCAAAGTGGAAAGCAGTGGACACAAAAAATACATACAGTGATAGTGAATGTGATACAAAATAGAGATGGTCTACCACCATTTAGCTGTACATTCATGATGATGATTGAACCTGAACAATAACAACAACTGATAAGTGTAGTTTTGTTTTAGTAACAAAATAAGAAATCAAGTTATATTATACGCACTGCATTTTGTGAAGCTAGCTATTCTTATTCTGGTGAACTAGCCAAGCAATGTCATGGCGACTGATGTGGTACAAGCAATCCTCTTTGCTGCAATGGATGTGCTGTTAGAGAAGATTGTTTCTTGCGAGTTCCTGGACTTCTTTCGGAGCACCAAGCTTGACTCAAATTTGTTGGAAAATCTAAAAATAACACTGCTGAGTCTTCAAGCTGTACTCAACGATGCTGAGGAGAAACAGTTCACCAATCCCGCTGTCAAGGAATGGCTTGTTATGCTGCATGATGCCGTCTTTGAAGTTGAAGATCTGTTTGATCAAATCAACACCGAGGCATTGCGCTGCAGAGTAAGAGCTGAGCAAGGAGGCAAAAGGGATAAAGTGCGAAATTTCCTTTCTTCTCATTTCAAATGGTCTTATAGGACCATCAATTCTACAATGAAAATACTACTTAAAAGACTGGACCAGTTTGCAAAGAGAGGACACCTTCTTGGATTAAAAGAAGGTGTTTCTTGCAGTGTTTGGCATGGAACTCCTACAAGTTCTGTTGCGGAGGATGAATCTGATATTTATGGCAGAGATAGTGATAGAGAGAAGCTGAAACAAGTTTTGCTGTCAGTAGATGCTGGTGAAGGTTGCTGTAAAATAGGAGTGATTTCCATAGTGGGAATTGGAGGGCTTGGCAAAACAACCCTTGCCAAACTCCTCTACAATGATCTGAAAGTGGACGAAAAATTTAATTTGAAAGCTTGGGTACACATCTCCAAGGATTTTGACGTTGTCAAGGTCACTAAAGCCCTTCTTGAATCTGTCAAATCAAAATCATCTGATGCTAATAACATGGATACTCTACAAGTGCAACTGCAACAAAGTTTGAGAGGGAAAATGTTTTTGCTAGTATTGGATGATGTATGTGGTGTGAGCTATGTTGATTGGAACCGACTGAAGTGCATCTTTAATGTCGGGGAAAAGGGAAGCAGGATCGTCGTCACAACACGGAATGAAAAAGATGCACTAACCATGCAAACCTTTCTTCCCATCCACAAGCTGGAACCTCTGGAAAGTGAATATTGTTGGTCTTTACTTGCCAAACATGCATTTGGAGCAAGTAACTACCACCAACGCTCCAATCTAGAGGAAATTGGTAGAGAAATGGCAAAAAAATGTGATGGCTTACCATTAGTTGCAATAGCGCTTGGAGGTGTTCTTCGTACAAAGTTGTCCATAGATGACTGGAATCATGTACTAAAGAGTAACATTTGGGAACTGGAAAATGCCGAGCTGAAACCAACTTTGCAACCAGCTTTGTTATTGAGCTATCATTATCTTCCGGCTCCTTTGAAAAGATGTTTTGCTTACTGTGCAATTTTTCCGAAGAATTCCATATTAGCGAAAAACAAGGTAGTTCAGTTATGGATTGCAGAAGGCTTAATTCATCCCAAGAATGAGAAAAGTTGGGAAAATGTTGGAGAAGAATACTTTGACGAACTAGTGTCAAGGTCACTGATCCATCGGAGGTCTGTTGATAGGAATGAAAGTTTTGAAATGCATGACCTCATGAATGATTTAGCTACAACAGTTTCATCTCCATTTTGTATCAGGTTTGATGAACAGAAACCACATGGAAGTCTTGAAAGGGTACGCCATTTGTCATACAATCGTAATGTTTACGACTGTTATAATAAGTTTGATAGGTTGTATGGATTGAAAGGTCTGCGTACCTTCTTGTCCTTACCATTACAAGAATCCGAGTTGTCAGACAATCGCATGTCAGACAAGGCAGTCTGCGACTTGTTGCCAGCAATGAAGCACTTACACTTGTTGTCTCTGTCACAGTGCAAGAAGATCACTAAGGTCCCCACCTTTGTTGGAAATTTGATATACCTGCGATACTTGAATCTCTCTGGCACTCACATTATAAAGTTGCCTTCTGAAACATGCAAACTTTTTAATCTCCAGACCTTATTAGTTTCAAACTGTTTTTGTCTTACTGAATTGCCTAAGGACATGGGGAAATTGGTGAATCTCCGCAACCTTGACGTTAGTGGCACTCCACTAAGGGAAATGCCGGCACAAATAGCCAAATTAAAAAGTCTCCAAACTTTGTCAAACTTCATTGTCAGCGATCAACGTGATGGATTGAAGGTTGCAGCATTGGGAAAGTTTCCCCATCTACGGGGGGAGCTTTCCATCTCAGAGCTACAAAATGTTATTGACCATTCCGACGCTTCTCAAGCGAATTTGGAGGCAAGGAAAGAAATTGACGGGTTGGTACTAGAATGGCATCACCCTGCTCTTTCAGATTCAAATTCACAAATTCAAAGTGATGTGCTTGAACAGTTTCAACCCTCAATAAATTTGAAGAGTCTCGCCATTGGTGGTTATGGTGGAACCGTCTTTCCAAACTGGTTAGGTGACTCTTCATTTGGCAACATGGTCTATTTGAAGATATGGAATTGTGATAATTGTTCATGGCTACCACCCGTCGGACAATTAGGTAATCTGAAAGAGCTCTTTATTTCTAGGATGAAATCAGTAAAGAGTGTAGGTTCTGAGTTCTACGGAAATGACAGTGGTCCTTCATTTCAACCATTTCCATCCTTCGAGATTTTGTCATTTGATCAAATGCGAGAGTGGGAGGAATGGAACTTGATTGGAGGTACGACTACAGAGTTTCCTACTCTAAGACATCTAACACTACAAGGATGTCCGAAACTCAAAGGAAACATACCCACCAACCTTCCTTCCTTATATGATCTTCGATTAGAGGAATGTTCTCTACTGGTGGTGTCGGGGAATTCAGATGATAATAGCAACATGACATCGAGCATTAATGATTGTGAAAATCTGAAGTTCATTACTCACGAATCCTTGCACAATTACACATCACTTGAATATTTGAAAATTCACAATAGCTGTTACTCAAAGACATCTTTTACCTTGGGCGCTTTCCCTATTCTCAAAACTCTGTATATTAGAGGTTGTAAAAATCTGAGGTCTATATTAATTGCAGAAGATGTGTCAAAGCAGCAAAGTCTCTCCTTTCTTAGAGACATCACAATTGAGCATTGTAATGAACTTGAGTCATTTTCCCCGGGTGGATTGTCCATTCCTAACCTCACTCATTTGAGGGTGCATTCGTGTGAGAAGCTTCGTTCACTAATAGAGCCAATGAACACTCTAGCAGGACTCCAAGATATGCAAATTTATAATCTTCCAAATCTACAATCTATTGCCAAAGATGGTTTTCCTATCAATTTACGGCATCTTGAAATTGGCTCTATTGGAGGAGCTTTGTGGAATATAAAAGCTTGGGAACGCCTTCCTTGTCTTTCAGAGTTGGAAATTACAAGTGGTGATATGGTGAAGGCGCTGATGAAAATGGAAACACAATTGCTGCTCACTTCTCTCGTGGCCCTAAGGATCTCTAATCTTGCCGATATAGAATGCTTGGATGGGAAGTGGCTTCACCATCTCACCTCTCTTCAAAAGCTTGAGATCTATGATGCTCCTAACCTCAAGTCATTTCCAGAAGATGGATTTCCTTCCTCTCTTTCCGTACTAAAACTCTTTGGCTGTCCATTGTTAGACGCAAGTGTGCAGCGGAAACGAGGGAAAGAGTGGCGTAAGATTGCTCACATTCCCTCCATTTACATGGACTACAAAATTATCACATGTGCGAGTGTTGTGTGACTTGTGTCCCGGTAAGTCGCTGAGAAACTACTTTACTCTTTATTTGTTATTATGTCATCAATTTTCTTTTTCTTTTCCTAACTGAATTACCATCAATAATTTTTCTTAATTTCAACAGTCACGTAAAGTATATTAGGTATGTTCTTTATAAGCAAAACATGTGGTTGTGAGCATAGAATTATATTCTTTATCACCCCTGCGGTTGTGAGAAGCAAAACATAATGTACCATGTATATACCTCTGCAATTTTTGTGATAGCTACAGATTTGAGCAGTGGCCTAAAATTTTGATTTTCTAAAATAAATTCTCAACCAAGTTAATTTGGGTGCTAAATGGGTTCAAATATATTTTCATTCTTTCGATCAGACATTTTGATTAGGAACCATGACGTCTAATTGAGTGTTTTTCACTGCAGGTACTACGGACATCAATTATATCAATTATTCGCAATACCTTTTTTCATTTGCTTCTGGTTACTGCTTTGTTCTATAGAAAATGAACACCATCAATGTGAGTTTTCATTGCACCCTTCGCCTATGGTGCTTGTTATTAAGTAATTGATATTCCCTTTTATTGAATAATATGGCATCCATTGAAGATAAAAGAGAAAAGATTAAGAGATCAAATATTCATCAAATGGAATTGATATAAAATGAGAAGAGTTGTGTGAAATGATTACATGAAGCCTCTTTATATAGGCATAAAACTAACTACTAACTAACTCACTAATTAGTAACAACTATCTAACAAACTAATTTATAACTAGCAACTAACTATCTCTCTAACTTCTAACTAACTATATATCTAATAGTCCCCCGCAAGCTAGAAGTTGTTCACAACACTTCTAGCTTGACATGAACAATAGAGAGATACATCAAAACAAAGGAAAATTACAATGATTCATAGTTAATCAACTACTGTGAGCCTTGAACTTTTAAACTCCAGATATGTTGTCTCTGTTGAAGTATGCAAGGAAGGAGTGATATACATGAAACTACACTCCACATTGATCTGCTCACTAATTGTACCATCAGATTCATCTTGATAATTCTGATGAGCAAAAAACATCAGGTGCAAATAGGAATAGCAAGAACATTTTTCTTGGATTCTTGAAAGCGGTACACTAGTAACATGCCACCAGAAATCACAACAACACCAACAATGCAGAAAAGGGTAATCAGCACCCACATAAACCAAGATGATATGAAGAAGAATAATAGCACAAGAAAAGAAGATGCCATAATGGCAAAGAGAAAAGGAATATCACGATCCAAAATGAAATCGGAACTCCGCTTCAGATCACAATCATCGGGAATCAGAATGAAAGGAGGACAGTGAAGCGAAATGCAATACGGCGATGTGAAAGAACGCCAAAATAGGATGTGCGGAAATGCGGAACTCCGCTTCAGATCATAATCATCGGGAATCAGAATGAAAGGAGGACAATGAAGCGAAATCGCAAAACTGATATGCAAGAATTGCAAACGGAGACGACGATTACTGATACTGACAAACAATTTGTGTCAAACGAATCAGAAACGGAACAAACGAAAGCAAGTTGCAGAAACTAACACTCTCATAGAAGCGAGAGGAAGGAGAAAAACGCGATTCTGATTGAAAAGCGAATGATTGAATCAAAATCGATTCAAAGAATTTGCGAATTTGAAAATTTGGGAAACGCAAAAAACAGAGGAATGATGTAATTGAAAGAACACCAAAAAAGCGATGTGCTGAATTGCGGAACACGCAAACGTGAAGAAGAAAGAACGCAACGCACATCGAAAGTTAGAGATCACAAATTCCAAAATTTTCGAAAACGAAATATCAAGAATTGGGGAAAAGAAAGTGAAAACCCTAACAAAAACGAATTTCCAAAATCAAATTGGGGAAAACCCAAGAATAACTAAGAATGATGAAATCGGAATCAAGAACGATCAACAAGATCAGAAAAGTGAAATGCAACTAAGAGCACAAAATGCGAAATCGAAAATACAAATGCAATGGAGAATCACAAACTCTAAAATTGCAAAACGCAAAAGAGCGATCAAGGAAAATTGCGATATCAAAAAACGAAAGTCGCAAATGAGGAATCAAAGGCAAATCATGAAATGAAAAATCAGAATTTGAATCACAGAACAAAAAATGCAAACTGAATGGTGAATTGCGAAATATTGGTTTCAAACGCCATGAACAAAGAGGGAAAGAATGTAAAGAAACTGTTTCTCATGGATGAACAAATCAAGAAACGGAAGCAAAAAAGGATGCAAATGGAAGAAGGAATAAATCGGAAAAGGAAATGAATGAAAAGAAAACTAATAAAATGAAAAAGAACCTGCAGCGGAATTCAGATTCAAGGTGGATACCATGTGTGCTCTGATACCATATTGAATAATATGGCATCCATTGAAGATAAAAGAGAAAAGATTAAGAGATCAAATATTCATCAAATGGAATTGATATAAAATGAGAAGAGTTGTGTGAAATGATTACATGAAGCCTCTTTATATAGGCATAAAACTAACTACTAACTAACTCACTAATTAGTAACAACTATCTAACAAACTAATTTGTAACTAGCAACTAACTATCTCTCTAACTTCTAACTAACTATATATCTAATACCTTTTAGTTTTTTCCCCTTTGTTTTAATACATGCAGTGATTCATGTTTAAGAAAATGATCTGTTATATTTGTTAACAGAATTCTGAGAGCATGTTGGTTTATACTCTTTTATGGAAAAAATAAAAATCAGAAGTGAAGAAATAATGAAAACTAGTAAGCTAGATATTTATGTTTTGGCCCAACACGATCGTAGATTATTGATAGTGTAAATGTAATGTTGTAACTGTAATCTCAAGCCAACTCATATTGTATGTTTGAGTGATTGTTGCATTTCTGTGGATTAATTCATTAAGTTATTGACAATTTCACATGCTTTTAAAAATTAAATATTTGATAAATAATAATCTTGAGCTTAAGAGGGATGTTAGTCTTTCAGGATATTTAGTATTGAAGCTAATGCGATATTTTGCATGTTTGGTCTGAACAATTATTATTATCTATATGCAATTCAGCATATGTAGAATTACTTTTTGCTGCTAGCCATATGAAGCTTTTTGTTTCAAGATAAAGAGGTTACCTGAATATATGATTTTCTCAAATATATTCAAAACCAAATAAAATTGCATACTGAATGAGTCCATATGTTTTTTTCTTTTTTCACCACAAATCTGAATGATGTACATGGAACATGCAGGCCTTTGCAGAGAGAATCCTCCACAGTTGGCATGAAAAATTGACACATTCATAAAAGTAGAATCTCAACCACTGCAACAATTAGAGGAAGAGTAGAGAGCTATGGAGGCAAGAGTGTAGCAATCTACCCAGTTATGTCAGAGACACTGCAACACCATCTTCCAATTGATTTCAAATATAACATTATTGATCCATTGACTAAAGTTCTGGTCCTCTCTATACTTCTTGGCTGTGGGCCTACTTCTTGGCTGTCCTTCCCTTGGTCTAACTGCTAATTCTGTTTTATTAGTTAGTTAGTTAGTTATTGTAACAAAATATGTTGTTCTGAGTTACAAGTATAAGAGGGAGTATTTTCATTCTAGGAAAATCAGTTTTTCACTGATATTGTAATCAAATGAAAAGAACCATCAAAGAGAGAAAAAAGAGGATGAGTGAAGAGAGCTTATGCACCTTGCATGAGCTCTGGTTTTCATACAGTATTGTAATCTCTGAATTTGATAGTGCATATTCTCAGTCGGATTCAGTCCCGGGGACGTAGGAGAATTTACTCCGAACCTCGTTATCAATTTCTGGTGTTCTCCTTCCTTTACTTGTTAAATTTATGCAATTTTACTTTCCGGTTAATTGAAATCTGATTTCTCTTTCCTATAGTGTTTAATTGGTTTGTGCTTTATTCAATTGACACAAAGATTTGAGTGCTGCATTATACGTGAGTGTTCCCCATTTTGCCTTTCTTTTTGAATAGGAACGCAACAGACATGATTTTAGTAATGATTTCTTGAGACCAAGATGATTGCTACGTCTGGCTCTACTAGGGTTTAGTGGCGGCCAACTCTGAGCTTGTCTCAGCTTACCCAGTCTCGTTTGACTCTCTCATCCCCACCTCGTGTTGGTTTTCTCTAGTTGTTTCTAGGCTTTCGTTGAGTTTTGGTTGGGAAGAAAACATGGAGCCGTGGAAAGAAGTACTTCTGAATAACGATGAGGTTCAAGGTCTTACAGTGGAAGACGACGACATCGAAGAAAACGAAGTGTTCAACAGAACGCTTGCAGGGAAGCTCTGGACCGATAGCCCTTACAACACCAGAGCTTTCAAGCAAACTATCGCCCAAGCCTGGCGACTGTCTAAACCAGTAGAGGTTCAAGACCTCAGCAAAAATCTCTTCTTCTTTCAGTTCTCAAGCAAGAGGGATATGGAATCAGTCCTCAAAAATGGCCCGTGGAATTTCGATCGCAATATCCTCATCCTTGAGAGGGTGACCGGCGATGAGCAACCTGCTGACATCAATATGCATCGGGTCTCCTTCTGGATTAGGGTTTACGAGCTACCATTGAAGATGAGATCAGAATCCATGGCGAAAAAACTGGGGAATATGATTGGGATTTTTGAGGAGACTGATGCTAGGGATAGTCATAAGCTGGGACGATTCCTAAGACTCAAGGTATCACTGGATCTGAAGAAACCTTTGCTTAGGGCTACAGTGATCAGACACCAGGAGAGAAGCATAAGGATTCACTTCAAATACGAGCGACTGCCTACTTTCTGCTTTGCCTGTGGGCGTATTGGGCACCAAGTTAAAGATTGTGAGGATGTTGAAGACAATGAAGCTGAAGGATACGAAGATATTGATGAGAAGGAAATGTCTTTTGGACCCTGGCTTAGAGCATCACCCCTACCTAAAGCCAGCTTCGAGCAAAGGAAGGAAAGTACCTCGGGTAATTGCAGCAAAACTCTCTTCTCTCATACTAGTACTAGCAAATGTGATATAACTAGTCCTAGAAATGAAGAAGATCCTGTAGGAGATAAGAGTGTTGACAAAACCCCTGCAGCCAAAGACACAGATAAAGAGCCATGCCTGAGAGAGTTGCTATCTAGCTCTAAAGATATTGAGAGGGTTGCGGAAACTCTAGGAACTGTTGCTCTGTCTCCAAAGACCAAGGGTGAGGGTAGCAAGAAGACTGGTGTGGAGAGGAAAGGGAAGAAGTGGACTAGAAATAGTGCTCCCAGGAAACCCAGAGGGTCAAAAGGAAAGAAGGGATCATTGGAATTGGGCAAAAGATTGTTGGTGGATATTGACACAGCTGATGGTGACAACGTGGAAGAGAGGGGAAGTGATAAGAAAACAAAACAAGATGTGGTGATGGTGGATGTCCCAGAAAACTCTGATAGGGTGGTGTTGGATGACCAACACCCCCCTCCTCAATGAAAACTCTTAGTTGGAACTGTAGAGGGTTAGGGAATCCCTCTACAGTTCGAGCTTTGTTGAGGCTCACAAGACTTGAAAATCCCAATTTAGTCTTCATTATGGAGACAAAGTTGAAAGGGTGTGAAGTGGATCCTATTAGAAGAAGATGTGGGTTTAACGCAGGGTTAGCAGTTGATTGTGAAGGGTTTGGTAAAGAGAGAGCTGGGGGAATTGCACTGTTTTGGCATGATGATATACAGGTGGATATTCAATCCTATTCTCTAAATCACATCCATGCTAAATGCTTGGACTTGGAAACTGACAGGTTTTGGCATTTCACTGGAATCTATGGCTTCTCTATGGAGAATCACAAGTGGAGAACATGGCAGCTAATTGATAATCTCTCTGCTCAGATTGATGACATGTGGGCATGCATTGGGGATTTTAATGATATCCTGGACAACCAAGACAAGATTGGGGGAAATGCAAGAACGGATTCTCAACTGTTTACTGGCAGACAATGTATCTCTAATTGTGGCCTTTCTGACCTTGGTTTTGTAGGGTATCCTTTCACCTGGTCAAATGGAAGGAGTGGGGCAGCTAATATTCAATGCAGGCTAGATAGAGTGTATGGGAACGAGGCCTTCCAGAACAGGTTCTCTCCGTTGAGAGTTAACTACTTGCCAAGAAATGGATCTGATCATGCTGCCGTCCTCCTTCAGCTAGATGTTCCTCCTTACCAGAGAAAGAAGAGAAAGAAGATATTTAGATTTGAGGAATGTTGGGCTAAGGATAGTAGGTGTGTGGAGGCTGTCAAGAAGAGGTGGGCTGCTGGTGGTGGTTCCTGTGTTGAGAAAATCTCTGCTCAGAAATCCCTTGACCTTGAATTTGAGGAGTTCACTGCAGGCAACACTAGGAAAGAGATTATAAGAGTGGAAAAGATCCTCAAGGACGAATTTATGTGGCTGGGCTCTGAGGTGGACATTGAGAGGTTCAAAGAACTTGAAAGATATCATTCTGAGCTCCTTAAGAGAGCAGAGACCATTTGGAGGCAGAGGAGCAGGGCTGTTTGGTTAAAGGATGGTGATAGAAATACCAAGTTCTTTCATGGAAAGGCAAGCCAGAGAAGGAAGGTCAATGAAATTACAAAGCTCAAGGATGTTCATGGTAGTTGGTGGAGAGGGGAGGAGAATGTAGAGAAGATCCTTATTCACTATTTTTCTGACCTTTTTGTTTTTGCAGGACCCACTGATGTTGCTGAAACTTGTGAAGTTGTAAGAGATAAGCTTCCTCCTAATCTCAAGAACTGGTGTGCCATGTCTTACACTGCTGATGATGTGCATAATGCTCTCAATGACATGCACCCTCTCAAAGCTCCTGGCCCTGATGGGCTGCCAGCCTTGTTTTTCCAGAAATATTGGAGCATAGTGGGTGGAGAGGTGACCAAACTGGCCCTAGATATTCTCAACAACAGCAAATCACTTGAGGAGATAAACAAAACTTTCATTGTGCTAATCCCTAAGGGCAAGAATCCATCATCTCCAAAAGATTTCAGGCCAATTAGTTTATGCAATGTGGTCATGAAGATAGTCACCAAGGCAGTGTCAAACAGGTTAAAAGTTGTCCTTCCAGAGATCATTGATGAGGAGCAGAGTGCTTTTATTCAAGGAAGACTCATCACTGATAATGCATTAATAGCCATGGAGTGCTTTCATTGGATGAAAAAGAAGACTAAGGGCAAAAAAGGCACTATGGCTCTCAAACTAGACATGTCAAAGGCCTATGATCGCATAGAGTGGAGCTTTGTTAACTGTGTGTTATCCACTATGGGCTTTCCAGATCACATGACCAGCTTGATTATGAGGTGCATTTCAACTGTTTCATATCAGATTTTAATCAATGGTCAGCCTAGTCAAAGTTTTACCCCAGAGAGGGGGTTGAGGCAAGGGGATCCCCTTTCCCCTTACCTCTTTATTCTCTGTGCAAATGTTCTTTCGGGTCTTATCCATAAAGAAGTCAACAGTGGGAACTTACATGGAATCAAAATTGCTAGGAGTGCCCCCCAAATCTCACATTTGCTATTTGCTGATGATAGCCTCCTTTTCACAAGGGCCAACACTGCTGAAGCTGCAGTAGTTCTCAGAACTCTAGATATTTACCAAAGAGCATCAGGCCAAATTGTTAATTTGGACAAGTCTGAATCCTCTTTCAGTCGAAATGTGCATGAAGAAGACAAAGATACAATCTGTAACAGGATGGGAGTAAAGACTGTGGATTCTCACACAAGATACCTTGGCCTTCCAGTTGCTTTTGGAAGGTCAAAAAAGGTTATCTTCTCTTTCGTGGTGGATAGAGTTTGGAAGAAACTCAAGGGGTGGAAGGAGAAATGCTTATCTAAGGCTGGCAAGGAGACTCTGATCAAAGCAGTGGCTCAAGCAATCCCCAATTATATCATGAGTTGTTACAAATTCTCAGAAGGTACATGCAACACCATTGAGTCAATGATAGCCAAGTTTTGGTGGGGCTCTACAGAAATGCAAAAGAAGATACATTGGATGAGTTGGGACAAAATGGCCAAGGCAAAGAGCAAAGGAGGAATGGGCTTCAGGAACTTCAGTGATTTCAACAAAGCCCTATTGGGCAAGCATTGCTGGCGCCTTATGACAAATCCGGGTTCACTAATGGAAAGAGTCTTTAAAAGCAGATATTACCCAAGAGGTGATTTTCTTGGAGCTGGCAGTGGCTTCCAACCAAGCTATGCTTGGAGAAGTGTCATGTGTGCCAAGAAAATTGTCCAAGAAGGAGCTCGGTGGATGGTGGGAAATGGCAGAAGCATCAAGATCTGGGGTGCTAACTGGCTTCCAGAGCAATCTGGCTTCAAAGTTTTGGGCCCTCCTCAAAATCTTGACATTGATGCAACAGTGGATCAACTCATTAATGAAGAAACAAAGCAGTGGAACCGAGACATCATCAGGAATTCCTTTAACAGCTATGAAGCAAATCAAGTCCTCAGCATCCCAATCTCTATCAGACTACCAGAGGATAGGCTCACTTGGCCTTGGGAAAAGAATGGTGTATACTCTGTAAGATCAGCTTATCATCTTCAGTGTAACCAAGAAGATAGAAGCCTGCCAAGCTCTTCAAATTCTGACAGACAGAGGGTGTGGAAAGAAATCTGGAAAGCACATGTGCCTGGCAAAATCAAGAATTATCTCTGGAGGCTTACTAAGAACATCCTGCCAACAAGAGCTAACATCAGCAAAAAAGGTATTTCTCTTGACATGGTATGCCCAATGTGTCACTCTGAGGTTGAAAATATTGATCATATGATAACTCGATGCATAATTACCAAGCTGACTCTCTTCTCATCATATCTGGGCACTCATATACCTGAAAATACTGAGGTTGTTACATGGATTCTGCACTGGCTAACATGTGCTGATAGCCTTGGTGCCCAGCTGTTTTGTGTCATTCTGTGGAAACTGTGGAATGCTAGAAACCACTCAGTCTTTAGGAATATCAAGCCTGATCCAGTGATCATTGGCATTGAGTCTTTGGAGCTTGTGAATGAGTTTAACTTAGCAAATCCTAGGGGCCAAAGAACAAGGACTGATGTGGTGCAAAGTGCTGTGACTGAAAATTTGTTGTATAGCCGTATTGTTGCTGTTGATGCAGGTTGTTTTAGTAATGGAAACACGGCTTGGGGCCTCATAATCCAACAGCAGCCTCAATCTTTGTCCTTTGCAGCATGTTTTTCTGAGAAGATTACAACTGTTCCCCTGGTGGCCGAGGCTTTGGGACTTAGATGGGCCATCCAAATCGCTAAGGAAAAAGGGCTTGAAAATCCCCTGTTTAAGACTGATGCTGCAGTTGTGGTTGATTGCTTATATCAGAAGTGCTCAAGAGCTGAGATTGAGCTGATCTTACAAGACTGTAGGCTGCTATTATCTGAATTTGTTTCATCTCATGTTATGTTTGTTAGGAGAGCTGAAAATGGGAATGCCCATCAGCTAGTAGGTATTGCTAATTCCCTAGGAAACCATCAGTGGTTAAGTAATGAGCAACTGTGCTCTCTAACTAGTCAGTGTAATTGGCCATTGGCCTGTATTGCTATTTTCATCTAATGAATATATTTCCACGTCAAAAAAAAAGATGATTGCTACGTGCATAAAACATAAAATGAAGAAAAGGACAACCTGTGAGTTTATTATTTAATGAAGTGGCTTAACCATCTCACTCTCACGTCTCTCCAAAAAGGGACAATTAAATACGGTTGCAAGTTCAAGTCGTTCCAAGAAGAAAGATTGGCGAGAAAGCGAGGGAAAGAGTAGCATAACATTGGTCACATTCCTTCCATAGTTATATCAGAAACAAAATGATCACAAGAGTGAGCGTGGTTTCATGTCGGAGTGAATCACTGAAATACTTTTCTTTTGTTTGTTATCATGCCATCAATAAATAAACATTGTTAAATAAACATTGTTAATAAACATTGTAAATAAACATTCCTTCCCTTGTGTTTGCAGCATACCTTAGCATTCCAAAGGTTTTTGTCCTCTTCTTCCCCAAGTTCTGTTTGTTTTGTTTATTTTCCTAAATCCTTAGCATTTTTGCCAATAACAACTACTCTGCTGTACTTTTACCGAAAGTTCATTGATATATCTCTTTCAATTGTTTACCTCTATCATTTTCAACCAATGGAACGGAAACTTTGATCAAATGAAATTGAAGATTTATTGATGATCGGAACTTAGAAAAGACTTTGTAATTGTATATAACAAAGTTTGATACTTCATCATCATGAAATCCTTCACACCTTTTCCCTTGTGAATGGCTTCTTAGCTCTTCAAGACACTAAAATATAAGCCTATAAAAAACCCAATAATTAGTAGTGAAATTCTTGAAATATAAACAGCAAGCCCAATTTGCATAAAAGAATCCAAATACTTGAAAAATTGATTCCCTCAACTCTATGCAAAATTGTAATGAGTGGCAGTTGGTGAGCTCAAAAATGGACTTATCTGCTATGTTGCATAAGTAATATTTGGCCAGGATGATAATTCTACTGAACATGAAAATGCCACTCATATATTGAGCTATGTACTTTCGGAATAATAAATTTGATTTTGGCTTGGATTTTCTGTTCGTTGCTGCAGTGATGAGTATACTTTTTGAATAACAAATTCAAAGTATTGTGCTTGAACGGTTGCAACCCTCAACAAATTTGAAGAGTATTACCATTGAAGGCTATGGTGGAACTAATTTTCCAAACTGGTTGGGAGATTTTTCATTTAGCAACATGGTGTATTTGAAGATTCGGTTTTGTGATAGTTGTTCATGTCTACCACCCATTGGACAGTTAGGTAAACTAAAAGAACTCTCTATTCGGAGGATGAAATCACTAAAGAGTGTTAGTGCTGAGTTCTATGGTAGTGGTAGTGGTCCTTCGTTTCAACCATTTCCTTCCTTGGAGACTTTGTCATTTGCTGAAATGCCAGAGTGGGAGGAATGGAACTTGAATGGAGGTGCCACTACAGAGTTTCCTTCCCTAAGACGCCTATCACTGCATGGATATCCGAAACTCAAAGGAAACATACCCACCAACCTTCCTTCCTTAATTCATCTTTGGTTAAGGAAATTTCCTCTACTGGTAGAGTCAGGGCATTCAGATGATAATAGCAACATGATTATTGTAAGGCCATCCTCTCAATTGATGCTTCCTCTTTTCAATTCACTTCAAAAACTGACCCTAGATAGATTTCCATCTCTCACGTCTTTCCCAAGAGACGGTCTTCCCAAAACCATACTATCTCTTAGTATTAGTGATTGTGAGAATCTGGAATTCCTTGCCGATGAATCCCTTAACAGTTACACATCACTTGAGAATTCCATGGTTAGTGCCTTACAATCTTGACAATACCTAATTTCATTTTGCTTCTGGTTAGGGCTTTGTTCTATTGTAAATGAACACCATCAAGGTGACACATATGTTGATGTTAGGTTTGTATTTGCTCAACTAAGGGGTAGATTTTTCCAATGGTTTTCTCTACAAATTTGAATGATGACAGAATAACAGACTTATAATGTCCCAGGCTGCCTTTTCCTAGTCATGTTCGTATCCCAGTCTTTAATTAATTAATTTGATATTTCTAAACATAAGATTTTCTTCTTCAAGTTCTATTGATTTTGTTATAATTATAATAATTATGATAATTCATCTTTCCAATTTTTCATTACTATTGCAGAAGATAATGGTCCATTGCAAAGTTGAATCCAAAATGAAGACTATGGCATTGAGAGGAAGTAATATACATGATTCATGAAGTGACTGATGAAACTATTTAACTTTTACAAGCTTTATTCATGAGTTGTCTCTGCTGTAAGTTTACACTTCTTTTGGTTCCATTTCAAGATTCAGGCGCCAACGGAAATGAAATGATTCCTCGCTCTCACATCTTAAGTCGTAATTCATTTTATTCTCTTTTTCTTGCCAGCCGCCCGAAAGGACACCACCTGTCAGCACAGCTCTCCATCAGATGCTGCTGTGGTGGAATATAGGAAACAGGTTCCCTATTTTTACTCGTTTCTCCCATTAATGTTCCTTCAGATTTCACCTTCTCCACCATTTTAGTCTCTTTTGTTTTGCTGCTAGTTAATCATCTAAGTCTTATTCAAATCTCATTCCTGGTTTAAGTAAGACTTGACATTCCACTTCTTCAACTTCTGAAACTCAATTTTAATAAGATAATGTTATTCTATGAAATATAGGAGTTTTATTAACCTGCCTAAATTAACAGAGTTAAGAGATCAGTCATTAATAGTCAACTTGAAATCATACATAATAAATAGCACATTATAAATAGGTGTTACAATTATTTGCAGGTTCAATAAAAGGAGGTATAAGTCTTATGTATTCAAAAAAGGAGCTTATTAAAGATGCTCCCCAAATTCCTATAGGTAACGCTGCGAACCATCAAAATTATATTGGCTTGTCTTTTGGCTCCTGAATCGCAAATAAATTTGTGCCCAAAATTTATTGTTTATTGTCTTCAAGTTCTAACTGCCTAAAATTTGTGGCTAAAGTTCCTATGGCCAAAATTATATTGGCTTGTCTTTTGGCTCCTCAAGGCAGTAGATGGTTCCCAGGCCTTTCAAAAAGCAATATATTTTATAAAGTTTCTCTTTATGGATCTCCCGTTGCATTGCAAAATGAGGTGTGAAAACTGGTTTTATTAAGTTTATGTACATTTTCACTTTTTCTCATTTTTTAAATGTTTAGTCTGAACTATTTTCTGGATGTAGATTTCTCCATGTTTATTCCTCACAAATCTGAATGATGTACATGGACTATGCAGGCCTTTGTAGAGAGAATCCTCCACAGTAACCATGAAAAATTTACACATTCATAAAAGTAGCATCTCAACAATTAGAGGAAGAGCAGAGAGCTATGGAGGCAAGAGTGTAGTTGATGAGCATAGCAGCAATCTACCAAGTTATGTCAGGGACACTGCAAGACCATCTTCACATTGATTTCAAATATGACATTGTTGATCCATTGACTAAAGTTTTGGGCCTATTGTAGCCTCAGTTCTGTTATGCTCTATTGATGTTGAAGCCCAACTGTCTGTTTCATCCTTCCCTTGGTCTAACTGCTAATTCTGTTTTATTAGTTTGTTAGTTAGGCTTGTAACAAAATCTGTTGTTCTAAGTTACAAGTATAAGAGGGAGTATTGGCAACTAAGTCAAACTAACTCAAGGCCAAAGTGTGGAAGCAAACAGTCACAAAATAAACCAGGTTTTATTTCTTGAGAGCTCAAGTGTCAAAGGTAAAACTGAACTTGGAATATTGTCATACCACTATGCATGTGGCAGATGGAAAATTTTGTATAATTTATGCCAATAAGAAGCTTCGACAACATTCCAACCTACATCTATATATGTAAACTTGAGCAGCAGGTTAGCAACTGTTAAGCTTCAAATGAAATTGAAAATTGATTGGTGATGAGAACTTAGAGAAGACTTTTTATATATACTAAGGAGTGTAGTACAAGAAAAAAAAAAGCAAGACGTTATTACTTCATATTAAAATCCATAAAATATCTGAACCTCCAATGAGATTTTGAAGCTATAACTTAACCTTCCATTTTGCACCTTTTCCTTAACAAAATTCTATTCAAGTTCTAGTCTCTCGTGAAAAATTGGGTTAGTCTCATTGTGCATAGCATTTTGATCATCACGATACAACACTGGAGGTCTATTGTAACTCATTAGGTTATAGTGGACATAGCTCTTGTGAGCATGTGCTGTTAAAACTGTTCATATCAGTAGTGCTATGGTTAAGTGAAGTAATGATCAATCACTTTTACAGAATGGAGATGGACTACTTAGCTTCAAGGAATACACAATCATGATTCAGTGATGGTGTCTATATTTTATTAATTCAATTACCATCTTTCTCTTTATCCATGGATTCATTTATATGCTTTTGAACAAGAAATTTATATCTTCCAAGTTAATATACAAATCAATCCTATGCCAATCTTAAAATGCTAATAATAAGTAGTAGTGAAGGTTTTGGTATAAGGTGTGACAGAAACAGTAAATCCAATCCAATTAGTTTGTGTTTGGATTGCCATAGTAAGTAATAGAGAACAAGTTCATCTGCCATCTATCCGTTCCGCCATCTATTACGCCCAGTCCACACGCGTTATTATCTCTCTCCCTTTCGTTGTAGGACCGTAGCCTCTGATTAGAGAAGCATCGTCCACAAATTGATAAAGAATCTTTTCACATTATTGAGTATTCACACTTCATATTTCACACATAGTAGCAAATGGCGAGAGTGAGAGTGGGTCCTTTTTCTTTTAAATTGAGAAATGCAGAAGACCAAGTCATCGGTACAATTCAACTAAAACAAAAAATACATACAAACGAAATTAAAAGAGAAGAAAGCAAAGTGGAATGTAGTGGACTTAAAGAATCCACGATAGCGAACGACTTGAATCCGTCTTCTCCGAAATCTCTTATACAGTGATAGTGAATGTGATATTGTTCAACTACCCAACAAATTGAAATATGCATAATACTATCTATTTTTTTATAATGATATCTGTGTTGTGCATTGTAGGGGTATGATCTAATATTAGAAATTTAGAATATAGACTAACCTTCTAAAGCACTCATCTCCAAAACCCTCCAAAAATCCCTTCTCAAATGGAACGGTAAACTTTGATTAAATGAAATTGAATTTTTTTTTATAATCACAGCTTACAAAGGCTATGTATATATACTAACTAGCATTAGACAAGCTAGACCTTATTATTACTTCATAATTAAATCCAAAAATATATGAACCAATAGCAAAATTTGAGTTCAAAAGAAGCATCAAGTGCCAAACCTGTTCATGTTTTGGTATGTTCTCTTTTCTAATTTGTTGATTGTTACTGCACTGAGATTAATAATATTGCTCTATTGTCATTGCAAAAAAAAAAAAACTGCACCAAGATTAATCTCTAGAGACATTGAAAGGGACTTTCAACCTTTAAAAAATATTTGTTAAGAAAAAGCCTTCTTTGAAAAATAAATTAGTTGTATATGTATATGTCTGAGAGAAACTATTGCCACTTCAAGCAAGCTAGATTGATAACAAAATTTGATACTTAATTAAAGCATGCATGAATCCTTCACACCATTTCATTTCCCTTGTAATTCTTTTCTCATATTAGCCATTTATGATCACATTAAATAATGTGGCTGGAATTGGAAGCAATAACCAAATTTAAATATTATATATGGAATTCATCTTCTCAACTCAGCTACATTTGTAATTTGTCCTCCATATCACTGTCAGCAGCACTTTCATTCAACTCAGCAGCAGCCAAATATTCATTGTTAATTAGCAGGAACAAATGTAGTTTCTTCTCATTAATGCAGAAGAGAAGACCAAGTAAGTCATGGGTTCAATTAAAGGCAGACAATACTCTACAAGTGGAACTGCAGAAATTACTAGCAAATGTAGTTATTAGCCTCAGGTGATTTTTTGCTAGTGGAACTGCAGAAAAGTTTGAGCGGTAAAATGTTTTTGCTAGTATTGGATGACATATGGGATGTGGACTATGTTGCTTGGGATAGTCTGAAGAACATCTTTAATGTTGGGGAAGAAGGAAGCAGGATCGTTATAACAACACGAAATGAAAGAGATGCACTATTTATGAAAACCTTTCTTCCGATCTACAATTTGCAACGCCTTGAAACTAAAGATTGTTGGTTTTTACTTGCCAAACATGCATTTGCAGCAAGTAACTTCCAGCACTCCGACCTAGAAGAAATTGGGAGAGAAATCACCCAAAAATGCGATGGCTTACCACTAGCTGCAGTAGTACTCGAAGGTCTTCTTCGTATCAAATTGTCCCCAGATCACTGGAATCATGTACTAAAGAGTAACATCTGGGAATTGGAAAACACTAAGCTGCAACCAGCTTTGCTTTTGAGCTATCATTATCTTCCGGGTCATTTAAAAAGATGCTTTGCGTACTGTGCAATTTTCCCGAAGAATTACGAGTTAAAGAAAAAGATGGTGGTTCAGCTATGGATTGCAGAAGGCTTAATTCTTCAGCCCAACACTGAGAAAAGTTGGGAAAAAGTAGCAGTAGAATACTTTGACGAACTAGTATCAAGGTCAATGATCCATCTACGATCTGTTGATGGGAATGAAATCTTTGAAATGCATGACCTCATGAATGATTTAGCTACAACGGTTTCATCTCCATATTGTATGAGGCTTCATGAACACAAAGAAGTAGAAAGTCTTGAAAGGGTACGTCATTTGTCATACAATCCAAATGCCTACAACTCTTACAATAAGTTTGATAGATTGTGTGGATTGAAAGGTCTACACACCTTCTTGTCCTTACCATTACATGAATGGGGGACCCCTAACAATTGCATGTCAGACAAGGCAGTAGGCGATTTGTTGCGAGCAATGGAACACTTACACTTGTTGTCTCTAGCACGCTGCAGCAGGATCACTAAGGTCCCCCCCTCTATTGGGAATTTGATATACCTACGATACTTGAATCTCTCTGGCACTCCCATTGTAAGGTTGCCTTCTGAAACATGCAAGCTTCTCAATCTCCAGACCTTGATAATGTCAGATTGTAGAAGCCTCATTAAATTGCCTGAGGACGTGGGGAAATTGGTGAATCTGCGCAACCTTGACGTTAGGGGAACTTCACTGAGGGAAATGCCAGTACAAATAGCCAAACTAAAAAATATCCAAACTTTGTCGGACTTCATTGTCGGAAAACAATGTGATGGATTGAAGGTTGGAGTCGCATCTTAAAGAAAATCTTTCCATCTCAGAGCTTCAAAATGTTATCGACCCTTCTGACGCTTCTCAAGCAATTCGGAGTCGAAAAAACAAATTGATGAGTTGATATTAAAATGGGATCACCCTGCTCCTTCAGATTCAATTTCACAAATTCAATGTGTTGTGCTTGAACGGTTGCAACCCGCAGTAAATTTGAAGAGTCTCACCATTGACGGCTATGGTGGAACCAACTTTCCAAATTGGTTTGGCGATTCTTCATATGGAAACATGGTTTATTTAAAAATCAAGAATTGTGATAATTGTTCAGAGCTGCCGCCCCTGGGACAGTTAGGTAATCTAAAAGAACTCTCAATTTATGGGATGAAATCAGTAAAAATTGTTGGTGCTGAGTTCTATGGAAATGGCAGTGGTCCTTCATTTCAACCATTTCCATCCTTAGAGACTTTGTCATTTAATGATATGCAAGATTGGGAGGAATGGAGCTTGATTGGAGGTATGACTACAGAGTTTCCTATTCTAAGACGTCTAACACTGAATAGATGTGGGAAACTCAAAGGAAACATACCCACAAACCTTCCTTCCTTAATTTATCATGAGTTATGGGAATGTCCTCTACTGGTAGAGCCATGGAGTTTAGATCATAATAGCAACATGACTTCGAGTATTAATGATTGTGAGAATATTAAAACCCATGAATCCTTGCACAATTACACATCACTCGAGGATTTGACGATTCGAAAAAGTTGTTACTCAATGACATCGCTTACCTTGGGCACTTTTCCTGTTCTCAAAACCCTGCATATTGGAGGTTGTGAAAAACTGAAGTCTATAGTAATTGGCGAAGATGTGTCGCCGCAGCAGAGTCTCTCCTTTCTTAGAGACATCTCAATTTGGTATTGTGGTGAACTGGAGTCAATTTCCATTGGTGGAATAGGATTAGGATTGTTCATTCCTAACCTCGTTTATGTGGGTGTGTGGTCGTGTGAGAAGCTTAGTTCACTACTAGAACCAAAGGACACTCTATTAGGGATCCGTGAAATGTTTATTGATGATCTTCCAAATCTGCAATCCATTGCCAAAGGTGGTTTTCCTATCAATTTACGGGAACTGGAAATTGGCTCTATTGGAGGTGATAGTGATATGGTGGAGGCGCTGATGAAAATGGAAGTGCCGTTGCTACCCACTTCTCTTGTGACCCTACGGGATCAATGATATTGGTGATATAGAATGCTTGGATGGGAAGTGGCTTCACCATCTCACCTCTCTCCAAATCATGATTATTAAAAACGCTCCCAAGCTCAAGTCGTTGCCAGAAGAGGGATTACCTTCCTCTCTTTCCGAACTATGCATCTATAAATGTCCATTGTTGGCGGAAAGATTGTTGGATAAGCAAGGGAACGAGTGGAGTAAGATTGCTCACATTCCCGTCATTGAAATCAATTGAGTGAGTGTCGTGTAACTTGTGTCATGGTGAGTCACTCAAATACTACTTTCTTTATTGTTATTTTAGATTTTAGATTTTCTATTACTCCTGCTTGTGCCCAAACGTCGACCACCTCCAAATATATTAGATATTCTTTGTCTCTATTTCTTCATTTATTTATATTTAAATGAGTTGACAAAATCAATTTTATACACCTTAGGGGTACTTACATTTCTGCTGGTGCCCAAACATGAAATTTTTTTGGGGGGTTACTAGGATCTAGGATACAATATGTTTGGATTAGATTTTGTTGAATGTGCCATGTTTGTATACCTCTGCAACTTTTTTGATAGCTACTGATTTGAGCATTGGCCTAAACAATTGATTTTCTAAAATAAACTCTCAACCAATTTAATTTGTGTGCTGAATGGATTCAAATATATTTTCCTATTTTCGATTACACCTTTTGATTGGGAGCCATGACATTTAATTGAGTGTCAGGTACAATTAACATCAATTATATTACTATGGTCTATCATGCTGTGAACATTGATTTGTGTGTCCCTCTATCATTGTAGTCCATTGGCAAACATTGACCAATTCCATGGTTAGTGCCTTAAAATCTTCACAATACCTTTTTTCTATTGTAAATGAACACCATCAAGTTATAATTTGACTGGATGAAAAGCACCTTAAACTTAGGCACATGTAGTATGGCTTTTCTTTTACTACGTAGTACAAATACTATTCCGAATTTGTCTTCATTATTCATTATTGGTAAGGGTTGTGTGTTTGATATGGTCCCTGAACTTTCATTGGAATCCAAATGGCAAAAGCTAACAGCAACATCCAGACACACACAACAAATTAATTACAGAGTTTAGGATCATTGCTCTTATACTTAGAAATCAAAGTGTCTTGCACTTTTTGAGAGAGGGAGCATGCCATCTGCACTGCTCTAACAGCAACATCCAACTCTTTGGAATATTGTTCTGCCTGTGAGACCTTATTACTTCATAATAAAATCCAAAAAACATCTGAACCAAAGAGTGAATCAATATAACAAAATTTGATACTTCATCATGAATCCTTATTACTTCATATTAAAAATCTTCACAATATAATTCTGCTAAGTCAATATCATGAATCAATATCATGAATCCTTATTACTTCATCAATATAATTCTGCTAAATCTTCATCATGAATCAATATCATGAATCCTTATTACTTCATCAAGGTGTTAGTCAAGTAAATAAGTCTTCCAATTAGCCTTCTTCTATAACAACTAAAATCACAGTATAATTCTGCTAAGTCATAGTATAACTTTATAGATGGATCCAAGCAAGTATGTCTCACTTAGCATGTCTATGCAGTATTTCCTTTTGAACATGAAAATGCCACTCACATATTGACCTATGTACTTTCTCAAAAATAAATTTGATTTTGGCTTGGATTTTATGTTTGTTGCTGCAGTGATGAGTATTCTTCCAAATGGTTCTATTATGAAGTTGGACTTGAAATGCAATATGACAGATTGACTTTAAGTGGAATACAATAGCTTGGGAACGCCTTACTAGTCTTTCAAAGCTGAAAATTGCAAGTGGTGATATCTGTGTGATTTAGGAGCAAGCATCAACTTGATGCCTAAATCTGTCTTTACACAGTTAGGAATTGGAAATGCTAAACCTACATCTGTAACATTGTCACTTGCAAACAGGTCAATAGTTTACCCAGAAGGAATCATAGAAGATATATTGGTAAAGGTTGACAAATTTGTATTTCCTGCAGATTTTGTTATTCTTGACTTTGTTGCAGATGAAGAAGTACCAGTTATTCTTGGAAGACCATTCTTAGCAACTGGGAAAACATTGATTGATGTGCAAAAAGGAGAACTAACCATGAGAGTAAATGATCAAGAGGTGAAATTCAATGTAATGAATGCTCTGAAATATCCTGCAGAGGAGAGTGAAGAATGTTCAGCAGTCATCTCTTTTGATCATTTGGTGCAAAAGCAGTTCAACAAGCAGTATGATCATCTTACCAGTGCACTTGCACCAAATGCATCTGCACTTCCTGAAGAAGAAATGCTGGAAAAAAAAGACATACTGCCTAAGGAAGAACCAACACCTAAGGTATGGGCTAGAACTTATGAATCTCTTAATTTAGAAGACCCTAACCTTAAACAAAACTTTCCCTCAATTGAACAATCTCCCAAATTAGAATTGAAGGAACTGCCTAAACATTTAAAATATGCTTTCTTAGGGGAAGGTGATACACTTCCAGTAATCATTGCATCTGATCTATCATTAGAACAGGAGAATGATCTCATTAGTACCTTAAAAAAGCATAAGAAATCTATAGGTTGGCAAATGGCAGACATAAAAGGAATTAGCCCTTCAATTTGCATGCAAAGGATCATTTTAGAAGATAATTCTAAAAACTATATAGAAGGACAAAGAAGGCTAAATCCTATAATGAAAGAGGTTGTTAAGAAAGAAATCATTAAATGGCTAGATGCTGGAATCATATACCCCATCTCAGATAGTGCATGGGTGAGCCCTGTACAATGTCCCTAAGAAAGGGGGTGTGACGGTGATAGCCAATGAAAAAAATGAATTGATACCAACTAGAACTGTCACAGGATGGAGGATTTGTACGGATTACAAAAAACTCAATAAGGCCACAGAGAAGGATCACTTTCCTTTACCTTTCATTGACCAAATGTTAGATAGGTTAGCAGGAAAAGAGTTTTATTGTTTCTTAGATGGTTATTCAGGTTATAATCAGATTGCAATAGAACCTAAGGATCAACAAAAAACTACTTTTACATGTCCCTATGGTACCTTTGCATTTAGAAGGATGCCTTTTGGACTTTGTAATGCACCTGCTACATTTCAAAGATGCATGATGTCTATATTTTATGACTTCATTGAGCAATCAATGGAAGTTTTTATGGATGATTTTTCAATTTTTGGAGAAACATTTCCATTATGTTTATCAAATTTAGAAAAAATTCTCCAAAGATGTGAAGACACCAATCTTGTGCTTAATTGGGAAAAGTGTCATTTCATGGTACAAGAGGGCATTGTGCTTGGACATAAGGTATCAAAGAAAGGATTGGAAGTAGACAAGGCAAAAATTGAGGTTATTGAGAAACTGCCACCTCCATCAACAGTTAAAGGAATAAGGAGCTTCTTGGGCCATGCTGGCTTCTATAGAAGATTCATCAAAGATTTTTCAAAAATTTCTAAACCATTGTGTAATCTTTTACTATTAGATACACAATTTAATTTTGATGAACCTTGTATGGAAGCATTTCAAAAGCTTAAAAAGGCACTGGTAACTGCACCAGTGATTATAACACCAGATTGGAGCAGGCCCTTTGAATTGATGTGTGATGCTAGTGACTTTGCTGTGGGAGCTGTAACACCCCCTTTTATCTAACCTTTAAAAGTGGTGCTACACTTAAATAATAATCCCATTTCTAATTCCTTTTGAAAATATATTGATTCAAAGTAGATATGAATTCAAATTCTTAACTTATGTAAGGTTATATATGAATTCAAATTCTTAATCTCTTATAAGGTTATATATATACCATAGATATGAATTCAAATTCTTAAATATATTGATTCAAAGTAGATATGAATTCAAATTCCTTTTGAAATGAATTCTAATTCCTTTTGAAAATATATTGATTCAAAGTAGATATGAATTCAAATTCAAATTCTTAATCTCTTATAAGGTTATGAATTCTAATTAGATATGAATTCAAAGTAGATATGAATTCAAATTCTTAATCTCTTATAAGGTTATATATATACCATAGATTAGGCTAAAATCTAAGCAACGAATTCTAATATACTGAAACGCCTAATAAACACTGCATCAAAAGGTAGAGTTATGAATTCTAATATACTGAAACGCCTAATAAACACTGCATCAAAAGGTAGAGTTATGAATTCATATCTACTTTAAAAGTGGTGCATTTCAAAGTAGATATGAATTCTAATTCCTTTTGAAAATATATTGATTCAAAGTAGATATGAATTCAAATTCTTAATCTCTTATAAGGTTATATATATATATACCATAGATTAGGCTAAAATCTAAGCAGTCAAGCTAATATACTGAAATGCCAAATAAACACTGCATCAAAAGGTAGAGTTATAAGATATTACAAGCCAGACTAAATCCCCAAAAAAACTCTTATACTCTAAGTAGAACCATAAAGACCCAACCTCCAACAACCACTAATGATATCCATTGGGAAGACCCCCAATGGTACCACTACTATCGGAGCCCTCAGACGGCTCCCACTCAAGTACAACAGGTACATCAAGAACCACAACATCCTGAACTACAACCCCAGGCACCGCTACACCAGGAAACATGGCTGCTATCATACGGTCTATAGGCAACTCGATCTCTAAAGTATGATGAATAGTAGTAATAGTTATTAGTACTCCCTGTGCCCCATCAATGACCTCAACTATCCCAGTATAAGTAATGGTCTGAGCTACTGAGTCGATCTCCCAGATGGGATCTCCTATATCCTCCAGGAATCTAATCCTCCTGAGTCTAGAGTGTCCTAGCGGTTCCCCCGTCGTCATCTGAAATGTAAGGGGTGAAATACTCGTACACAAGTTTGCAACACGATGGTTACACAAGTTACACATAATAGGATACAATCACAAGTAGAAATAGTATATAGACATAGTGAATGGTACACATTAAACTCAATCAAGACTAAGAAAATTAATCTCACGCAATCACCAAATCCTGCAAGACATAACTGACATTCTAGTGAAATCAATTATCGATAGTTAGTCAAATAAACTAGGTATCATACTTATCTTGTAATCCATCAATAAAATTAGTCTACTATCTCAAATAATATACTCAACCTACTCCATGGAGATTTCTCCAGTTTTGAGCGTAAGGCCGTTTCAACTGCCATAACATGATTGTTTGCAATGAGATGATATCCAATTCATACTCCAATCATTCTGGCCCGAGCGCTGCACCTTATTATAGATAGTTCTGTATAGTCAGGCTCACCGTGTCGGGTAGTATGATTTCCCCCAGCCAGAGATGCTACAATTTGACCATTGGTAGGAGTTCGAAACACAAGTGCCCCCAGAAGGTCTGTAGTCGACCCAACCGAACCTATCCTCAGTCTTATATACTTGATTGTACTATAAGAAACATCCTGTAATAGCTCTTAGTAAAATCATCAGTCTTACTAATCTAATCCATAATCAACTTGACAAATCAGTCCTTAGAATCCATAGATCAATTTATGAGATATACCTTAACTAATCAATCCTCATAAGTCATACCACTAAGTAACAACTAATATTCTCGACTAAATTCAAAATGTACTTATTTTGACACATTTGTAATTAACTCAAACCAATCAAAATCACATAAATCACTTAAAGATATCTAAATAATATATATATACAAGCAACACACAATTTGTGCCCATCAACTTATTATTAGTATTTTCCCTTACCTTGAATTGTTTCCAAAAGAGTTTGTTGATCCGCACTTGCTTCAATTTCGACGATACCTATTATTCATTTAAAACAACTATGTCTTAATACTCTACAACCATAACTAAAATTATAACTAAAATATTTTACTAGAATCTTATTTCAATATTTGTGTGTTTCAAAATGCCAATAAATATGTATTCTTAAAGATAAGCCTTTGATTTTAAGTGCATATGACAAAATATAATAAACTAGACGAAGAAATTTTTTGAACTAATGTATAAGCATATATATATATATATGTATTTAATCTAGTTCCTCATCTCATTTAATTAAGTTTTGAAATAAGTATTCTATCTCATTTTAAAAATAATGCCATAAAGATTTCACTTTAATTTATAGCCTAGTATTAGAACTATAAAAACAAGAAGGAATTTTTTTTTCTTTATCATGAAAGATAATAACACATTTAAAGGAAAGAAAGTATTTGAAAGGAGAAAAAAAACAAAAACTAAAACTAAAACTAAAACCGGAAAAGAAAGAATAGAAAGATTAGAGAGAGAGAGAGAGAGAGAGATCAAAACCTGAAATGTTTTCAGTTGAAAGTTGGTGTGATTTTGATTGAAGAATTAAGCTTCTATTTATACTAGTTTCAGTAGGTCATTTTGACAAGAAAATGTATACGTACCGGTAAAAGAATTTATTGTTCATATGGTTTGGCCGGTGAAAAAGTGGCCACACACACTCTTCCTTCTCTTTTACTAGTTACTTATTTGTTATACTGGTAATAATAAAAGACGTATTTTTAGTAAAATAAAATTCTGCAGATACAATTTCGATCTTTATATTTTATAGAACTTAACGAACTAAATTTCAAGGTTTTCTGATTAGTTTGGACTTTTTAGTGCAGTACAGATTTGCACTGAGAGATACTTTTTAGCTATAATTTGATATACTTTTAAGCTCAAATATTTTTCATAACCTTCTATAATATCTCTCTCTAGTCCTACAAAATTATTTTTCTTAAAAACACTCTAGATATTAAACTAATTATTATATCGCATAATGTAAATACACAGTTATAATACACACAAAGGAAGTAAAATTCAGGGTGTTACAGGAGCTGTCCTAGGGAAAAGGTATGATAAAGTCTTTCATTCGATCTATTATGCTAGTAAAACACTCATAGAAGCACAAATGAATTACACTGTAACAGAAAAGGAATTATTAGCAGTGGTATTTGCATTTTATAAATATAGATCTTACTTGGTTGGCACCAAAGTTATTGTTTATACTGACCATTCTGCCATCAAGTATTTGCTTTCAAAGAAAGATGCAAAACCAAGGTTAATAAGATGGGTTCTCCTCCTTCAAGAGTTTGATCTTGAAATTAGAGATAAGAAGGGGGTGGAGAACCAAGTGGCTGACCATTTATCTAGATTAGAAGGTGAAAGTACAGGTACACAAGAGATCAAGGAGAATTTCCCAGATGAAAAGTTGTTAGCAGTCACCTTGACAGCACCTAGTGCTTCTGCACTAAGTGCAGGTGCACCTAATGCAGCTGCACCATGGTATGCTGACATAGTCAATTTCCTTGTAAGCAAAGTTATACCAGTGGACATGAATTATCAGCAAAGAAGGAAATTTTTCCATATAGTGAAGCAATACTATTGGGATGATCCCTATCTATACAAGATGTGTCCAGATCAAATAATGAGGAAGTGCATCCCAGAATCAGAACAGCAAGCAGTGCTTCTGCACTGCCATGCTGCACCATATGGAGGTCACTTAGGAAGCAACAGAACAGCAGCTAAGGTGTTGCAATCAGGTTATTTCTGGCCTGCTTTATTTAGAGATGCTTGTTTTTTGGTCAAAACCTGTGACAAATGTCAAAGAAGTGGGAATATTTCTGAAAGACATGAAATGCCTAGAACCAATATTTTAGAAATTGAACTTTTTGATGTTTGGGGCATGGATTTCATGGGTCCTTTTCCACCTTCTTTTGGCAATGAATATATCTTAGTAGCTGTTGATTATGTGTCCAAATGGGTAGAAGCGGTAGCATTGCCTAATAATGATGCCAAATCAGTTAGCAAATTTCTTCAAAAAAACATTTTTACATGATTTGGCACCGCAAGAGCAATCATTAATGATGAAGGTTCACATTTTTGCAATAAACTTATTGAAAATCTGCTTGCAAAATATGGGATTAAGCACAAAATTGCTACAGCCTACCACCCACAAACAAGTGGACAGGCTGAATTGTCTAATAGGGAGATTAAAAGAATGCTTGAAAAAATGGTTGGACCAACAAGAAAAGATTGGTCCTTACACTTAGATGAAGCATTATGGGCATATAGGACTGCATTTAAAACTCCATTAGGTATGTCCCCCTACAGGATAGTTTATGGCAAAGCATGCCATCTGCCTATTGAGTTAGAAAACAAGTCATATTGGGCTATTAAAAAGCTGAATTTTGACCTCAATAAGGCAGGTGCACAAAGGTTTTTAGAGCTAAATGAATTAGAGGAATTTAGGCAATTATCTTACGAGAATGCATAAATTTATAAAGCTAAAACCAGAGCATGGCATGATAAGAAAATCCAGAGAAGAGAACTTAGGGAAGGAGGAATGGTTTTGTTATACAATTCCAGGTTGAAATTGTTCCCTGGAAAATTGAAATCAAGATGGACAGGACCATTTAAATTAGTCAAGGTCTATCCTCATGGTGCAGTTGATCTTTATGATGCAGCCTCAGATAACACCTTCAAGGTAAATGGACAGAGGGTCAAGATGTATTTTGGTGAACAAGTGGTGCAAAATGAGAGCATCACTCATTTTGAAAATCCTTAATGAACAAAGAAAAGTCAGGTTGAAAGACTTTTAAAACAAGCGCTTGATGGGAGGAAACCCATAATTTTTGCTAAATATTTAATATTTTGTTCAATTTGATGTTTTTCAAGTGTTTTGTAGGAGTACAGGAATTGGTGCATCTGCACCTAAGTGCAGATGCACCTACCACAGCAGTAGAAGCAGAGAAACCAACAACAACAACAGAGCCTGGAGCAACTGCATCCAAGGCAGCAGCAGTAAAGAGGCCAAAGAAGTTGGTAGTCAAGCCTGCAGCAACAAGGACTAGCAACAGACTCAGATCCGGAGCAAAACCCGAGTAAACTTTAAATGTTGTTTTTAAATATTTTCAGTACTTTTATATATTTATTTTATCTGGTTTTTGAGTCCCACATGTATTAACCCCCCCTCCCCCATTTTGAACAATCTATTTTGCGGTCTCAACTTAGAGCAGTGAGGACACTGCTCACTTTTAAGTTGGGGGGAGACAACTAAAAACTTTTCATGCATGTGTTAGTATCTATCTTATGCGTGTTTGTTTCAGTTCTTATGTTTATTATGTGTGTTTTGTTAATATGTGACTGTGTTAGTAAGTATTATGTTGCAGTTGTTTTAGATTTACTTAACAAAGCATTTCCAAATGCATAAAACTGTTTTCAAAAAATAGAAAAATCTGTCAAAACAGTTTTAAGTAAATCAGAATTAAGTAATATTTTGAAGATTTGATGAGTCTTGAAGCATGATCAGCTTATAGCCTTTTTCAAAAGCTTAAAGAAAATGCAATTTGTGAACTGATTTTTAATGATGAAACAAAAGAAAAAGAAAAAGAAGCCTTGTTTTTTCAAAGATAACCATTGTTATTATCACTTCAACACATCAAAGCTGAATTTTGAAAAGAACCTTGCTATGTGATAAGCTATCCGATGCAAGAGGGATTTTTAGAAAACTAAGGTCAAAAACAAATTTTTATTAAAAATATAGAAGAGCTTAAAGAATTAAGTTTGGAGGAATTTTTATGAATACAAAGGCAAGAGTATGAAAAACTTAGAGTAGTCAATGCAATGAGTTACCACAAATACTACCAAAAAGTGCTCAAAACGTAAAGATAGCTATATTGCCTAAGTCATTAAACTGTACCTGTTCCAATAGTGCATTTGGTCAGAAAAAGAAATATACAAAAAGAAAGAAAAAGAAGAAAAGAAGACAGAACTGACCAAAGAAAAAAGTATGCATAAGGAGGACAGTGAGGAGGGCAATATAAGCTAAAAAGTCTTGAAAAGTAGTACCAAGTGCAGCTGCACCAAATGCACCTGCACCGTCAAAAGTTTAGTGCATCTGCACTAGTACAAAAATACCTAGTGCAACTGCACCTCAGAAAAACAATGCACCTGCACTCACTGCATTTGCATCAAGAAAAAGAACCACCAAAAACACAAATAGTGCATTGACTCAATAGTTTTGAAATACTTAATTCAAGCCCTTTGTTGTGCTTAAATCCTCCCCAAGTCTTGAGGATTTTGTTAGTCTATTCTATATTTTGGAACATCTTTGTTTTGACCAAACGTGATCTAAACTTTTCAAAGGCTAAGAGAAACTTTTTACTTAGTTTTGGAACTGATTGAATCTCAGTGGGGCACACACTCACACAAAAGAGTTTCAATAACTTTGGATGTTTTGGAATTCAAAGGCACAAAGACAAAATTTTCTGAAAAATGAAGTTCATAAAATGCATTCTTGAAAATCATTCTTTGGAAAAGATGTGAGCTAATCTGTTCTTCTTGATTATGAAAATTTTATTAGTGTTTTCTTTTTGTCATTGCTTGAGGGCAAGCAACGATTTAAGTTTGGGGGTGTGATAACTCTATTTTATATAGAGTTATTCATGTATCTAAACTTAGATAATTGCTTAAAATCAAAGCAGGACAATGTGCTAAATATAGTAGTATAAATAAAATAACAACATTTATGGTTTTAAGGTGAATGATGTTCATAACTTAGCATTTTGCATGTATATTGGTATGTTTGATGTGTTTGTTCAGTGCAGCTGCAGTTAGGTGCATCTGCACCAGAAACAATCCTCACAGTGCATCTGCACTTGGTGCAACTGCACCTTCCTGCACCGAAGCAGCTCACAACCCCACATTGGAAGCACCTCAATTCTTACCATTACCATGATGAATAATCATTCTTAAAGGACATGTGGCAACTTCTAATTGGACCTCTCTTTAAAGTTGAGTGTTGGAATCAAATTCTATCATCAGCTTTTGAAAAGTAACCATGGTTAAACACCTTTTGGTTAACTTGATCACCAAGGAAACTCTCATATGAAGGAATGCTCCAAGGCTATAAACAGGACTTCATTTCTCACTTGAAGATATACCCTTTCATGTTCTTTCCATCCTAGTTCCTCATAGTTCTCTAGTTTATTTCTTTTAGTTCTTTTTACATATTTTCTTAGTTTAAATTAGTGTTAGTTTGAGAGGAAGGTGAGAAGAAATTGACAACTTCTCTCTCCACTTCTTCAAAGAACTAATAGGTGCAAGAAATTAGTTCTTAAGCAAATATATGCAAGAGTCTGTCATTTGGTGTAATTCTTACTCTCTTGAATACTCTTGTAATTTCCTTTATTGCAACATGTTTTCTTTCAAATATATTTGCTTTGCTATGCCCATCATGAGCTAAACTTCTTAAGTTGGGATGTTCTAACTTTCCAATGATCTTTTGAGGAAAGTTATTGTGTTTTCAAGTGGTGTAAGCACTTTAGTTCTTGTGTTTAAATTCTTAATCTTGTTTTAAGGTTGATCACTTAGAACAAGTAGAGTTATATTCACTTAATTGGCTTATAACTAGAAATCAAGAACTAAGTAAGGATAGGTGTTTAATAAAGCCTTTGTTAAACTTGTTTTGATAAAGTCAGCTTGTTAATTCCATGTTAATTCCTAGCCTTAGGTTAACATAGTCCTTACAAATAGTGTAGTGAGATCTTAAGATGCAAGAGTGAACTTATTTAGCAACTTGGATTATCTGTAAGGGGGCGAGAAAGGAATTGACAACTTCTTTCTTTTCCGCAAAAAAAAACAGGATCATAAGAGCTTGTAACGAAACTCTGAAGAAAGTAGCTGACCAGCACACACTGATGCAGGTGCACCTAAGTGCATCTGCACCATAAGAAAACACAATACACTCAAGTTTTTATACCACTTGTTTGTGATTGTGTATACTTGCACACGTTTTCCATACACCAAGTTTTTGGCGCCGTTGCCAGGGATTGTCATTAATTTTTGTTGTTTTAAAGATAGTAAATTAGTGTTTTGTTTTATTACTCTGGTAGTTTGTTTTTCTGTGCAGAAACAGGTGCAGATGCACTAGCTTATGCCCAGGGATAGACAACCAGAATTTGAACTTAATCCAGAAATAGAAAGACAGTTTAGAAGGTTGCGAAGACTCCAGAAACAGAAACTTCAAAGTTACAGCAATACCATGTCTCAACAAGGTGAAGGAGAAGGCTCAAGACCACCCTCAATCAGAGTTGGTCCTGGATCACAACCAAAAGTTCAAGCAGATCACAGAAATCAATTCATCAACATGGGTCCAATAGGTATGATTAATGATAGAGATAGACCTATGAGAGATTATGCTATGTTTGATCATCAAAACTTGCAAACAAGCATAGCAAGACCTCACATAGAGGCTGTCCATTTTGAATTTAAACCCACGATGTTTCAAATGCTGCAAACAATTGGTCAATTTGGTGGATTTCCTCATGAGGATCCCCATGAGCATTTAAAACAGTTTTTAGAAATATGTAGTAACTTTATCATACCTGGTGTTAGTGAAGATGCATTTAGACTTAAGCTATTTCCATATTCTTTGAAAGATAAGGCTAAATCATGGTTAAACTCATTGGAGCCTAATTCTATTCATACATGGAATGAAATGGCTGAAAAGTTTTTGTCAAAATATTTTCCACCCATCAAAAATGCCAGAATGAGAAATGATATTACATCTTTTAGACAAAAAGAATTTGAATCATTGTTTGAAGCATGGGAAAGATGGAAAGAACTTTTAAGAAAATGTCCACATCATGGTCTTCCAGTCATTATTCAAATGGAAACATTTTCTAATTGTTTGGAACCACAAACTAGAATAATGCTTGATGCATCATCTGGTGGTGTTTTGTTAAATCTGTCTTATAATGAAGCATGTGAATTGATTGATAGAATTGCTACTAATAGTTCTAGTTGGCCTACTGAGAGGGTAGGTGCCCAAAAGAAATCATCAGGGGTACATGAAATTAGTGAAATATCAGCCCTATCTGCTCAAGTAGCCTCACTAGCAAACATGTTCAAAAACTTCACCACAACCAATGCAACTATATCTAGTGCAGCTGCACCAGTAGAGAACACTGCAGCAGTGATAACAATCAAATATGATTATTATCTCTTATTTCAAGCTTAAATCATGGTTAATTCTCAAGCAATTGAGTGAATTATGTTGTAAATATGTTAGTTTAGAATAATTAAAGGTGCAAACTTAATTATGTTATTAATGGGCACTTTTGTGCCCAATTGTGGTTTAATATGTGTGTTTAATTGTTGCAGCACCTGTTGTGGCAGCATTGCCATTTTACGCAACATGAGAGAGAATGTAGCAAGAAACACGAAAATCAAGGCAAGGACAGCTGTCAGCGTGTGTCATGCGTGGGTGTGCGTGCCAATCATTGATGATGCGTGAATGACCTAGGGTTTTGGGCAAAAAGGACATTGTGCCTTAAAAAGGACAAAATGTGCCTCCACCATTTAGGGTTTCTCTCATCCCAAGGCCTTCCCTATATAAAGGCACTCACCCCCAGAATTAGGTTAAGCCGAATTCCTGAGGTATAGACATAGCCTCAAGTTTTCGTGCCTCCATTGTTACTTAGAATCAATTGCTGGGATATTGATTGCTGCAGCAACGTTAGATCTACTTCAACTTCGAAGGAGCTACATTTTGAAAGCTGGAATTGCTTGGTGGATCACCATTGAAGCTGTCTCAGTATCAAGACTTGTAGTTGAACTTCTCTTCTCGGGTTTTAGTATGAAATTCTTACTTCCCTTGATGTTTAGTTTAGTTGTAATGTTGTGTAAGCTCAATATGAGCTAAACCTCTTTAGTTGGGATGCTATTATGAATTTAATGAAGTTAAATTGTTCTTAATGCTTGTGTTATTGTGTTGAGCGCTTTATCTTGTGTGTTTTTACTATTTCCATCTTAGATTAGGATTGGCCGTCTAATCTAAGTAGATATACATTCACAGACATGGTTTGTATATATATATCTCACAAGATAACATGGTATGTTGCACTATAGACATATAGTTGTTCCTTGCTTGAGTCCTAGACATAGGAGAGGCATAAGCCATGAGGTAAAACACTTAGGTGTAATGCTGCTTGTTCTCCAGTAGCCTAGGGAAATAATCTCTTCCGAATTAGACATAATTTGGGGTGACTAAAGCCTAGTGTTAAGCATTAGACATAATGCACAATTGCGGCAGCACCTAGTGCTGCAGCACTTAACATAGCATTTTGAGCATTTTAATGGATTTATTGAAGTATTGCATCTCAACTTGTCCCAAATCTGATTTCCACTACCCTAATACCTTTTTAGTTGTTTGTTACTTGTTACCCAACCAATTGTGTGTCATTTACTTTTGTTACTAAAATCACTAATTGTTACTTTGATTAAACTCTTGTTTGGCAAATTAATCCTCGTGGGAACGATCTCTACTTTCATTATATTACTTGTTACGATTGTGTACACACCACCTCCTAGCAACCATGGTTCTGACAGACATACTTTAGCTGCCACTGAGCAACCTGAACATGTGAGACAAGTTTTGAATGAAACAGTTATAGGCATGGCTAATGACAGGGACAGACCTATGAGGGATTATGCAATTTTTGACCCTCACACTATGCAAACTAGCATAGTGAGGCCTAAACTTGCCACAACTCATTTTGAGTTTAAGCCTATGATGTTTCAAATGCTTCAAACAATAGGGCAATTTGGTGGAGGACCTACTGAGGACCCACATTTGCATTTAAAACAATTTGTAGAAGTTTGTAGTAATTTCATTCTCCCTGGTGTAAGTGATGATGCTTTTAAACTTAAACTTTTTCCTTATTCCTTGAAGGATAGAGCTAAGGTTTGGTTAAATTCCTTGGAACCTAACTCTATCACTACTTGGAATGAGATGGCTGAAAAATTTATGACAAAATATTTTCCACCTATCAAGAATGCCAGGATGAGAACTGAAATTACATCTTTTAGACAAACTGAATTTGAAACATTGTTTGAAGCATGGGAAAGATTCAAAGAATTGTTAAGAAAATGTCCACATAATGGGTTGCCTGTGGTTGTTCAAATGGAAACTTTTTACAATGGGTTGGAACCTCAAACTAGACTGATGCTTGATGCTTCTTCTGGTGGAGTCTTGCTGAATGGCTCTTACCAAGATGCTTATGATCTTATTGAAACTATTGCTGCAAACAGTTATCAATGGCCAATAGCCAGGGTTAGTGCTCAAAAGAAAGTTGCTGGTATGCATGAAGTGAGTGAGGTTACAGCTTTATCTGCTCAGGTTGCATCCTTGTCCAACATGATCAAAAATATGAGTGCAACACCTGCTGCAGCAATTGAATCTGTACCAGAAACTAAAGTGGCAGCAATTGAACAAGTACCAGTGGGTTCTGCTAGTTGTGTGTACTGTGGAGGAGGCCATTTGTATGAAGAATGCCCTGCAAACCCTATTTCAGTCAACTATGTTGGGTATGACAAGAACAATAATCCTTATTCTCGTACCTACAATCCTGGGTGGAAGAACCATCCTAATTTTAAATGGAGCAACAATGCAACACCTGCTACAGCTCCTGCAACACCACCAGGAACACCTGCTCCATCCAAGGCAAAAGAAGAGAGCTCTATGGAACTTATGTTGAAGGCTTTCATGAATGAAACTAAAACTCAGTATCAAACCCAAGGAGCAACAATCAAGAACTTGGAGAATCAACTTGGTCAAATAGCCACTGCCCTGACCCAAAGACCTAGTTGAGCATTACCTTCCACTACTGAACCAACATCTTCTAAGGGAAAGGAACAAGTCAAGGCTATATCTTTAAGGAGTGGGAAGGACTTGAAGGGACCATCTACTGATCCTAGTAATGGAACTGCAATAAAAGAAAAAGACAAAAAAGAGAAACAAAACGCACCAGATGCTGTCACAGTTGATGCTGCAGCATCTGATGCTGCAGCAATTCCATCAAAGATTGCTGATCAAGTTTTGCCTGATCCACCTTATCCTCAAAGGTTGAAAAAGGCTCAACAAGATAAGCAATTTGGCAAATTTCTGGAGGTGCTAAAACAACTTCACATCAATGTTCCTTTGGTAGAAGCACTTCAACAAATGCCCAATTATGCAAAGTTTATGAAAGATGTGCTTTCCCAAGGAACATGCATAATGGCTGATCAAGTTTTGCCTGATCCACCTTATTCTTGATGAAAATGCTAAGAATAGCATTGAAGGGCAGAGGAGACTAAATCCTATCATGAAAGAAGTGGTGAAAAAGGAGATCATCAAATGGTTAGATGCTGGCATTGTGTATCCTATCACTGATAGTGCATGGGTGAGTCCTGTGCAATGTGTTCCAAAGAAAGGAGGGGTCACAGTGGTAGCCAATGTGAAGAATGAACTTATTCCCACAAGAACAGTTACTGGTTGGAGGATTTGTATGGATTATAGGAAACTCAACAAGGCTATAAGAAAAGATCATTTCCCTCTACCATTCATAGACCAAATGCTTGATAGACTTGCTGGCAAGGAGTTCTATTGCTTTTTGGATGGTTACTCTGGCTACAATCAAATAGCTATAGTGCCTGAAGATCAACAAAAGACTACTTTTACTTGTCCTTATGGTACTTTTGCTTTCAGGAGAATGCCATTTGGGTTGTGCAATGCCCCAACAACATTTCAAAGGTGTATGATGTCAATCTTTTCTGAATTCATTGAAAAATCTATGGAGGTGTTTATGGATGATTTCTCTGTCTTTGGAGAAACATTCCAATTGTGCCTTGACAACTTAGAAGAGATTCTGGATAGATGTGAAGAAACCAACTTGGTCTTGAATTGGGAGAAATGCCACTTCATGGTCCAAGAGGGTATTGTGTTGGGACACAAAATCTCAAAGAAGGGAATTGAGGTTGACAAAGCTAAAGTTGAGGTGATTGAGAAGATGCATCCTCCAACAAATGTCAAAGGTGTTAGAAGTTTCTTAGGACATGCTGGATTCTATAGGAGGTTCATCAAGGACTTCTCTAAAATTTCAAAGCCATTATGTCAATTGCTGCAGCATGACACTCCATTCGTGTTTGATGACTCATGTGCTGCAGCATTCCAGAAACTTCAAAATGCTCTAGTTACTGCCCCAGTGATAGTGACTCCTGTTTGGAGCAAGCCTTTTGAGCTCATGTGTGATGCTAGTGATTATGCCATAGGTGCTGTCCTTGGCCAAAGGTACGGTAAAGTTTCTCATTCTATTTATTATGCTAGCAAAACACTTGTTGAAGCTCAATTAAATTACACTACCACTGAAAAAGAATTATTAGCTGTGGTTTTTGCATTTGATAAATTTAGATCATACTTAGTTGGCACAAAAGTAATTGTTTTCACTGATCATTCTGTCATCAAGTATTTGATTGCTAAGAAAGATGCAAAACCTAGGCTAATAAGATGGGTTCTCCTCCTCCAAGAATTTGATCTTGAAATTAAAGATAAAAAAGGGGTGGAGAACCAAGTTGCTGATCATTTGTCTAGATTGAAAGGTGATAGTGCAGGTAATCATTTTGGAGAAATCAAGGAAAGCTTCCCTGATGAGCAATTGTTAGCTGTTGCTGCTGCAGCACCTGATGCTGCAGCACCTTGGTATGCAGACATTGTCAACTTCCTAGTGAGCAAAGTAGTGCCATGTGATTTGAATTATCAGCAAAAGAAGAAGTTCTTCCACACAATCAAGCAGTATTTCTGGGATGAACCTTATCTGTATAAGAAGTGCCCTAATCAGTTACTAAGAAGATGTGTGGCTGATGAAGAACAACAAGGAGTGCTGCAGCAATGCCATGCTGCAGCATATGGAGGACACTTTGGAGGTTTAAGAACAGTAGCAAAAGTGTTTCAATCTGGTTATTTTTTGCCTACAATTTTCAAGGATGCTCATGAGTTTGTCAAGAAGTGTGATAGTTGCCAGAGGAGTGGGAATATATCACATAAAAATGAAATGCCATTGTCAAACATCTTAGAGGTTGAACTCTTTGATGTCTGGGGAATGAACTTCATGGGACCTTTTCCTCCCTCTTTTGGCAACTCTTACATCCTTGTTGTTGTGGATTATGTATCAAAGTGGGTTGAAGCAGTTGCTTTACCTAACAATGATGCAAAGTCTGTTAGCAAGTTCTTATTGAGAAACATTTTTACAAGGTTTGGAACTCCAAGAGCAATAATCAGTGATGAAGGTTCTCATTTTTGCAACAAATTGATTAAAAATCTCTTGGCCAAGTATGGGGTTAAGCACAAGATTGCAACAGCATATCATCCTCAAACAAGTGGTCAAGCAGAGTTGTCTAATAGAGAGATCAAGAGAATGTTGGAGAAAATGGTAGGGCCTACCAGAAAGGAATGGACAAATCATCTTGATGATGCTTTATGGGCTTATAGAACTGCTTACAAAACTCCTTTGGGAATGTCCCCCTACAGACTTGTGTATGGCAAGGCTTGCCATCTGCCTTTGGAGCTTCAATACAAATCGCATTGGGCTATCAAAAAGCTCAATTTTGATCACACAAGGGCAGGGGAAGCTAGGCTATTACAATTGAATGAATTGGAAGAGATGAGACACTTTGCCTATGAGAACTCAGAATTGTATAAAGCCAAGACCAAGGCTTGGCATGACAAGAGAATTCACAAAAGGGAATTAGTGGAAGGTGATCAAGTGTTATTGTTTAACTCAAGACTTAAACTATTCCCTGGAAAACTCAAGTCTAGGTGGTCTGGGCCATTCAAATTGGCAAAGGTGTACCCTCATGGAGCTGTGGATTTGTATGATGATGCAAGTGACAAAACCTTCAAGGTTAATGGTCAAAGAGTGAAGAAGTACTATGGTGAATCAGTGGTGAGGAGTAAATTCACCACTATGATTAAGGATCCATGACCTTTGAAGGAAGTCAGGCTGAGGACTCTTAAACTAAGCGCTACTGGGAGGCAGCCCAGGGTTTTTAATCTAATAAATTAGTTGTTTTGTTTGTTTGGTGTTTGTTGCAGGAATTAAAATTTCAGCAAGTTGAAGTTTGAGGGTGTGACAGCAGTTGGTGCTGCAGCATTGCTTCCAGCAACGTTGCTGCAGCAATAGAGAGCAGTTAAGGAAAAAAATAAAATAATGGCAGTTATTCACCCAAGGCCTGTGCGTGACAGTGTGTTGTCCAATCGGTCACATAACCGTCCAATCATTCATTATCCACCATACACATAGCCCTTCATCCAACGGCTAGTGCATTTATGCATTATGCCCTTACCCAAACCGTCAAATCCTTCACTTATTTAACCACCCACTCTTCCACAACCTTCCCACAAATTCCTCTTCAATTGCGATCAATCCCTGGAAACAATTAAACAGCAAACCCTCGTTCCCAAATCACCCAAATCTCTCACTCACCTTTACGTTTTTAACTTCAATCTTTGATCAACAATGGTGAGAACTAAGGTCAGTGCTAACAAATCTTCTGGAAAGGGCCAATCATCCTCTGGCCGTGGTGAATCAAGTTATGCAAGGCGAAGAAGCATGAAAAATCAGGAAGTATCTGCTATGGAAAAGTTCTCTGCTATGAATTTCTGGGCAGAGAGGGGATTCTTGCTGACAAATGCATCTGATGCGTTCGCATCTGTTGTGAAGGCATTAGGTTGGGAGCAGTTGGTGCAGCAACCAAAATACTTCTACCCCTCTGTGGTTCGTGAATTCTATGCTGGAATTGCGCCTGAGAAAGATGGAAAGCCTCAGTTATTCTCAAATGTTAGAGGAGTGATCATCAAATTTGATTCCATGATAATCAATGAATGCTTGGGGCTGAGTTACCATGGCCTCACATTTGCAAAGAATTTTGAAAAATGGGGCAAGAAGGAGATGGAAGCAGTCAAGAAGAACATCACAATTCCTGGTACTCCATGGGAACCCTGCAGTGCCAATGAATTCAAGGTTAAGAGAAGCAACCTCAACCATGAAGCAATGGTCTGGTTTAACTTTGTCAAGCACACTCTACTGCCAACTTCTCACACCACAAATGTTGAAAAGGAAAGAATCATGCTGCTGGACGCAATTTTGGGTGCAAAGGACGTTGATGTTGGAAGATTAATTTCAAGGGAGATCCTGATTTGCTATTCCAAAAATGCTGGGTATCTTTTCTTTCCCTGCTTGATTACTGATTTATGTATTAAAGCTGGTGTTGAAATGAAGGGGGAGAAGAAAGGATTCCCTCTTGCTGCTTTCCCTACTGTTCTGAAATCAAAGCCTAAGGTTGCTGCAGCATCTGGTGATCCCACCATGCTGCCACAGTTCATGCTGCAGCAACGCTCTGTCTGGGAGTTTATGAGGAAGCAGCAGGAGTGGTTGAAGGCCTTGTTTGCTGCAAATTTGCAAGTTGATATTGGAGTTGAAGCACCTTCTTTTCCTGAGTGGGTGCTTGATGAAGAGGTAATTGATAAAGATTTATTTGAAGATGATGGTGTTGAGGAGGATATGCCAGAGGAAGTTGTTGAGAAAAAGAGGAAGAGGAAGGAAATAAAAAGGGGAAAGAAGAAGGTGGGTGAAGAAGAAGAAGAGCTTCTAATTTCTGAGTCTGATGAAACATTAAGTGAAGGGGAAAAGGAAGAAAACAGATAGATAATGAAGGAGTTGAATAGGAAGGATGACAGTGAGGATGATGACTCAGTTGAAGGAGAAGGTTCTGAGACTAACAGTGAAGGTGAATCCGAAGATGCCACTGATATTGAAATGGATCCACCACCATCCCCATCTCATAACACCAAAACTGCCAAACTAGCCCCCACATCTACCATTCCACCACCATCAACCCCCATCACCACTCTAATCCCAGAAAATCAACCACCACAACCCACAAATCCACCACAAGAAAGCCAACCAGAAAAGGTCCCTGAAACTGCTGATGTGCCTGTTGCTGCAGCAACTGATGTTGCAGATGCTGATGTTGAAAGCCCAATGTTCTCACCCTCTAAGAGAACAAGAACCAAGCATGCCCCCAAAAGGAGGAAGATGTTTGTCGTGCCTGAAGATGTGGAGCTGAATGTGGAAGGTGCAACTGCTGAAGAAGACGCTGCTGTCAATGCCACTGTGGAATCTGTCTGCAAAAGTGTTGATGATGCTGCAGCAATGGAAGCTGCGAAGATGGTTGATTATGAAAAGAGATCAAAGGCTGCGCTGGACTTTGTGCTTGCCAAAAAGAAGGCAAGTGTTTCTGCTGCTGGTCTTGCTGTTGCAGATGCAGGCCCAATGCTGCAGCAATCTGATGCTGCAGCAACAGAAACCACAAAGTCACCAGAGGCCCCTGTGATCAAATCTCCAAGAGTGAAGAGGCCAGTTAGAAGAGGCACTGCAACAAGGCAAAGCCCAAGGAACAAATGAGGAGCCCCTGCACCCTTATCTTTTAAATTCTGTCTTTAAATTTCTGTCTTTATCTTGTTAGTATTAGATAAAAATGTTGAATGTGTGTGTGTGTGTCTGTGTTTGCATTTTAGTATTTGTTTTCAAATTTTGTTTTGTCTTTGTTAGGACTCTCCCTATATTGCATGAGCAGTGAGGACACTACAAGGTTTTAAGTGGGGGGGGGGGGGGGGGGGGAGGACCTAGGGTCTATGTATTGTACTAGAATCTTTACTAGCTAGTTGAATGAAAATTTTAATTTCAAGTGTTGAGTTGAGCAAACACTTAGTGATGAATTGGTGAGAAATTGAGTGTTAGTGCCCCTGTTTGAGTGTGAACTATATTGCTCCTGTTTTTGCACTTTGCATGAAACTTAGGAATAACTTAGTAAGTTAGAAATGATCTAAAGCTAGGCTAGTTGTAGGTAGACTTAGAGACTTGCCAAATTTTTATTAAAAACTTAGGGTAGCATAAGAAACTAAGTTTGGGGGTTCTTTAAGTTATATTAAGGCAAAGCATGAAGGAATGGGTTTAGGTCAAGTGCACATAGTCAATTCGTTGTATTGTGTTGTAAATATGTGTAATTGTTGTCATTGCTCATTAAAAAAAAGTAATAAAAGAAAAAGAAAGGAAAAAGAATGCAATAAGCTGCCATTTTGAACTGAGTAGGGAGGCTATTCTGTGGAGACACATTATAGTTTCAGTCAAAAGGATGATAAATGGTAGTTAGGTTGATTGTGAAGTAGGGAGGCCAATTTGTGGTGACACACTTTGGTTTCAGTCGAAATCAGCAGTCAGTCTGTGTGAAAAGTGAGGATAGAATAAGGGCAATGCAACATCAATGTCAAATATTGTGTGTTTTTAAAATTCTGTTCTAGTCTGTATTGTTGCAGCAACTATTGCTGCAGCATTGAAATTTCAATAAGTGCACTGGCCTAGAATCCTATAATTGCTAAATCAAAGCCCTTTGTCATGCTTATCCCCCCTTTCTGTGCTGAATTGTTAGTCTACCCTTAGTTTTGAAACATCTTTGGCTATCTCAAAAGAAAGCCTCTCTAGTCTTTAGTTAAGTGAAGTTTTGAACCTTGTTATGTTTTGAACTGAGTTGAATGCCACACACACACACTACTGAGCAGGAGTAATTTAGGGAACTTATCATTCAGTGGGTTTGCAAGTTGAGTGGCCAATCTGAAAGTTTTATGCTCAGCTTAATATTCTGTTTTGTGTACCTTTGTTAATGTTCAACTATCTGGTTGTTTGCTGGTATTTTGCTTGTCTGTGTCAAGTGTCATTGCTTGAGGACAAGCAATGGTTCAAGTTTGGGGATGTGATAACAATCAAATATGATTGTTATTATCTCTTATTTCAAGCTTAAATCATGGTTAATTCTCAAGCAATTGAGTGAATTATGTTGTAAACATGTTAGTTTAGAATAATTAAAGGTGCAAACTTAATTATGTTATTAATGGGCACTTTTGTGCCCAATTGTGGTTTAATATGTGTGTTTAATTGTTGCAGCACCTGTTGTGGCAGCATTGCCATTTTACGCAACATGAGAGAGAATGTAGCAAGAAACACGAAAATCAAGGCAAGGACAGCTGTCAGCGTGTGTCATGCGTGGGTGTGCGTGCCAATCATTGATGATGCGTGAATGACCTAGGGTTTTGGGCAAAAAGGACATTGTGCCTTAAAAAGGACAAAATGTGCCTCCACCATTTAGGGTTTCTCTCATCCCAAGGCCTTCCCTATATAAAGGCACTCACCCCCAGAATTAGGTTAAGCCGAATTCCTGAGGTATAGACATAGCCTCAAGTTTTCGTGCCTCCATTGTTACTTAGAATCAATTGCTGGGATATTGATTGCTGCAGCAACGTTAGATCTACTTCAACTTCGAAGGAGCTACATTTTGAGAGCTGGAATTGCTTGGTGGATCACCATTGAAGCTGTCTCAGTATCAAGACTTGTAGTTGAACTTCTCTTCTCGGGTTTTAGTATGAAATTCTTACTTCCCTTGATGTTTAGTTTAGTTGTAATGTTGTGTAAGCTCAATATGAGCTAAACCTCTTTAGTTGGGATGCTATTATGAATTTAATGAAGTTAAATTGTTCTTAATGCTTGTGTTATTGTGTTGAGCGCTTTATCTTGTGTGTTTTTACTATTTCCATCTTAGATTAGGATTGGCCGTCTAATCTAAGTAGATATACATTCACAGACATGGTTTGTATATATATATCTCACAAGATAACATGGTATGTTGCACTATAGACATATAGTTGTTCCTTGCTTGAGTCCTAGACATAGGAGAGGCATAAGCCATGAGGTAAAACACTTAGGTGTAATGCTGCTTGTTCTCCAGTAGCCTAGGGAAATAATCTCTTCCGAATTAGACATAATTTGGGGTGACTAAAGCCTAGTGTTAAGCATTAGACATAATGCACAATTGCGGCAGCACCTAGTGCTGCAGCACTTAACATAGCATTTTGAGCATTTTAATGGATTTATTGAAGTATTGCATCTCAACTTGTCCCAAATCTGATTTCCACTACCCTAATACCTTTTTAGTTGTTTGTTACTTGTTACCCAACCAATTGTGTGTCATTTACTTTTGTTACTAAAATCACTAATTGTTACTTTGATTAAACTCTTGTTTGGCAAATTAATCCTCGTGGGAACGATCTCTACTTTCATTATATTACTTGTTACGATTGTGTACACTTGCACAAAAGAACGTTCACGTTTTCAAGCAACAAGCAGCAATAGAACAAGCCCCTCCAGGAGCTATAAGTTGTGTTTATTGTGGAGGAAGTCACCTTTATGAGGAGTGTCCTAGCAACCCTGTCTTTGTAAATTATGTAAGTTATAATAGGAATAACAACCCTTACTCCAATACCTATAATGCTGGTTGGAAGAACCATCCAAACTTCAGATGGTGCAATACTAGTGCACCTGCACCTAGTGCAACTGTACCAACCCTTCCACCAGGATTTCAATCTCAGAATTACCAAAGGTTTGAGTGCAAATTTATGCAAATTTAATTTCCTGTTAATTGAAATATGAATAGTCTCATCTATAGTGTTCAATTGGTTTGTGGTTTATTCAATTGACACAAAGGTTTGAGTGCTGCATTATACTCGAGTGTACCCCATTTTGTATTTCTTGTTGAATAGGATCACAACAGACGTGAGTTTTGTAACGATGTATTGAGACCAAATGATTGCTACGTGCCTAAAACACAAAGTTAAGAAATTATTAACCTCCGGAGTGGATGAATTTTCTTAAATCCTTATCATTTTTTTGCCAACAATTATGCTGGCTATAATTTTATAGAAAGTTCATTCATATTTCTTTTTCATTTGTTTACCTCTAACATCTTAGAATGTGGTTTGGGCCCACAAAACCGGCTTGTAAGGTGAGGGATGCTCCCACTTATAAACTCTTTTTCAGGCCATATCACATCCGATGTGGGACTCTTAACATAACATTTTGTAATTTATGGCTTTACTTTTTTGTTTGTAGCTGCAGTCCATTATTATTGTTGCTCATTGGAACCAAATCTGATTCTAACCGTGAAAAATGAGGTTTACAATAGTTACACTTGTGTGGGCATGTGCTGTTACTTCAGACTTGATGACTTCAATTATTCACCAAAAAGCAAAGTGGATCCTTCCTATTAACTCAGTGTGACAGATACTTAAGTAATGCACAAGACCAATTCATCACTTCAATTATACAGTGACAGTGAATGTGATCCAAAACAGATATGGTTCACCATTTATAGCTAGCCGTTATTAGAGTGAAGAATTGAATATTTCATTACTTGATTGTGAAGAGTGTTACAACCGTATATGTATACATGAGAGAGTTTGTTGAACCAAAGAAACTAACTAAGCCTAACAGAAAACCTAACTGTTAACAAACTTAACAGTGTTACAAGAGAATTGGTAAAGTGATGGTGACTTGATTATCCGGTAGCAGGTCACTTGTGTTGACTAGTATCCATAGTTGACTTGTTCTCTATTACTCTTAGATCTTCTTCAAAGAGCAAATATGAGTGCCTGCAATGGTGTTCCAACACCAATGCTAGCCAACCTAAAACTCAGTAAATATGGAACTGATACTCTCAAGGATCCACATCAATACAGATCACTAGTAGGAGCTTTGCAATACATCACTCTCACAAGACCAAAAATAGCTTTCAGTGTGGATAAACTCTGCCAGTTCTTATCCTTCCCTTTGGAATCACACTGGCTAGCTGTCAAAAGACTCCTGAGGTTTCTCAGTGGAACTCTGCACCATGGATTGCATTTGAAACCTGCCTGCCCTGATGCCAAATACTCACTCAGAACTTACTGTGACAGTGACTGGGGCTCTGATGTGGATGACAGATGTTCTACAACTGGTATATGTGTTTTTCTAGGACCAAATCTGATCTCATGGAGTGCTAAAAAGCAGTCTTTAGTTGAAGGTCCAGTGCTGAATCTGAGTACAGAGGCATGGCTCTAGGAACTGCAGAACTTCTTTGGATACAATCACTGTTAAGTGAACTGCAAGTTGCTCACCAACTGCCAACACTATTGTGTGACAATTTGTCTGCTGTACTCCTTGCTCATAATCCAATTCTACATTCAAGAACCAAGCACATTGAAATGGATCTTCACTTTGTTCGTGAAAAGGTCTTGGCCAAAACCCTGGTCATCAAACATATCCCTGCAACATTTCAAATAGCAGACATACTGACAAAACCCCTTGGCACCACTGCCTTTCAGACACTCAGAGACAAGCTCAAGGTCAAGTGCCTGCTTCAGCTTGACTAGGAAACAGGCCTCCACTTCTGGAAACTTGGGATTCACAGCAGAGCAACATAAAGCCATATTGGCACTCCTCCAAAGCTCGAACACACTGCCAGTAAACCACTTCACCACCATCAAGTCAGGTATTATCTGTGCCTTACCAAATTGTAAGAAAGAGAAGTCTTGGATCATAGATACAGGAGCAACTATACATGTCTGTTATTCTAAACGTCTGTTTAAATGCATTAGAAAAATAAACCAGTCACTGTGACATTGCCAAATGGAACACAAATACTCTGTAACCTTGCAGGAACCATATACTTGGATGATAATCTTGTACTTAGTGATGTCTTATACATTCCTAAGTTTTCATTCAATCTTCTTTCTATTCCTAAACTCACTGATGATATTGAATGTGATGTGAATTTTAACAGAAGGAAATGCATGATACAGGACAACAAGGACAAGGTGATTGGGATAGCTTAAAGGAGAATTGGATTGTACCATCTTATCTCACCAAGCTCAAAGACTTCACCAACAAACAGCTCATCCGCATTAGCCAGCTTTCTTACTGTAAACAAACTTCTATCTCTAAGTAGTAGTACTCAAAATAGTAGTAGTGATGATTGTAACATTTGGCACATGAGATTTGGACATCCTTCCTTTGAGAAATTGAATGAAATAAACAAGATTTTTCCTTCAATAAAATGTCCTAAATCCACTAGTCCATGTGATATATGCTATTATGCAAAACAAAAGAGATTACCCTTTCCAAATAGTTCTACAAATTCAGAAAAATGTTTTGACATAGTGCATATGGATATTTGGGGACCATTCTCAGTCCCTTCCACTCTTGGATATAAGTATTTCCTTACTGTTGTGGATGATAAAAGTAGGTTTACATGGATATATCCCATGAGACTCAAATCTGAGGCATCTAGCTTAATTAAGTCTTTTGTTTGTTTAGTTGAAACTCAATTTGGCATAAAAGTGAAATGCATAAGATCTGATAATGGAAATGAGTTTTTGCTAAAGGATTTTTACAATGAAAGAGGAATTGTTCATCAAACTTCATGTGTGGGAACCCCTCAACAAAATGGAGTTGTTGAGAGGAAACATCAACACCTCTTAAATATAGCAAGGGCCCTATTATTTCAATCAAAACTGCCCAAAGTGTTTTGGGCTCATGCTGTGAGCCAGGCTGCTCACATCATAAATAGGCTGCCCACAAAGTTTTTATCTCAAAAAACCCCTTTTGAAATTCTGTTTGGTAAAATTCCTGAATTCAATTTTCTAAAAGTATTTGGATTCTTATGTTTTGCTAGCACTCTTAAAGCAAATAGAAAGAAATCAAGGTCTAGAAAATGTGTTTACCTAGGATTTAAAACTGGTGTCAAAGGACACTTACTCTTTGATTTGCAAAATAGAGAAATTTTCACATCTAGGGATGTAGAATTTTATGAACACATTTTCCCTTATCATTCAAATTCAAATAAGGAGAACAAATCTCAATGCAAACAAAATGGTTATGACTATTATGCATTTGATCCTCTTAGTGATGATTTTCACACCCTAGATGACCAGACTACTGAGAATGAAACTACTGCTGCTAGAAACACTGAATCACCATCCACTGTCATGCCTCAACCAGAAACAATAGTAGTAGACACCCTTCCACAAATTACCTCACACCAAAGTCATGATTCATCTCAAATGAATCAAGACAATTCAAGCCCTTCACCTCAAATAAATCCACCTCAAACAGAAAGTAATCCATTACCACATATAAATGATGACCTTAGAAGATCATCTAGAGTGAGACACCAACCCACCTACCTACAAGACTATCACTGCTCACTACTAAATGATACAATCCAAGAATCCAATTCATCAATCTCATCATTGAATCCCAAAGGTAACTTGTATCCCATTTCTAATGTTATTTCGTATGACAGGCTCTCATCAAATCACAAACAGTATACTCTTAACCTGTCAACCATACCTGAACCCACTTCCTTTGAAGAGGCAATGTGTGATGGCAATTGGAGGAATGCTATTAAGGCTGAATTGGATGCCCTCATGAAAACCAATACCTGGAAGTTGGTACCTCTACCTAGCAATAAGAAGGCTATAGGATGCAAATGGATTTTCAAGCTCAAAATGCATGCTGATGGCAGCATAGAAAGATATAAAGCTAGATTGGTTGCAAAAGGCTTTACCCAAACTGAAGGTATAGATTACATGGAAACTTTTAGTCCTTTGGTGAAAATGACAACAGTAAGAATGCTGCTAACTGCTGCTGCTATTCAAAACTGGCATTTATGCCAGCTAGATGTAAACACAGCCTTCTTACATGGGGATCTTCAGGAAGATGTGTACATGACTCTACCTCCTGGACTCACAGTAACTCAACAGAATCTAGTGTGCAAATTAGAAAGATCATTGTATGGTCTTAAACAAGCAAGTAGGCAATGGAATGCTAAGTTGACAGAAACACTATTGAACACAGGATTCACTCAATCCAAATCTGATTATTCACTCTTCACTAACTCTACAAATGCCGGTTTTACAGCCATTCTTGTGTATGTTGATGATTTGATCTTGGCAGGAACTGACCTTGATGAAATAAACAGAGTTAAAGGATTATTGGATGAAAAATTCAGCATCAAAGACCTAGGAAATCTAAAATACCTCCTTGGCTTTGAAGTAGCGAGAAATCAAAGTGGCATCTCTTTATGTCAAAGGAAGTATGCTTTAGATCTTCTAGAGGAGACAGGTCTCTTAGCATCTAAACCATACTCTACCCCAATGGAACCTCACCTACAGCTGCACAAGGAATCAGGAAAAACAATCAATGATATTACTGCTTATAGGAGACTGGTGGGGAAATTACTCTACTTAACTCACTCTAGGCCTGCGATATCATATGCAGTGGGAAAGTTAAGTCAATTTCTTGACAAGCCCACTGATGCACACATGCTGGCAGCAATACACATCATCGGATACATCAAGAACAATCCTGGACAGGGACTATTTTTTAGTTCTGATGCTACTATGGTGTTGAAAGGTTTCTGTGACTCTGATTGGGGAGCTTTCCCTGACACACGAAGATCTACAACTGGGTTTTGTTTCTTCTTAGGTACATCATTAGTGTCATGGAAGAGCAAGAAGCAATCGATAGTATCTCGTTCATCCTCAGAAGCTGAATACAGAGCCCTTGCACAGGCCACCTATGAAGCACAATGGCTTTTGTACTTGTTGAGAGATCTGCATATTCCACATCCTGCACCAGTTGTTGTATACTGTGATAACAGATCAGCCTTACATATTGCAGCAAATCCAGTATTCCACGAACGTACCAAACACATAGAGATAGATTGTCATGTGGTGCGCGATAAAGTTCAAAGTGGTGTACTACATCTATTGCCTATTTCATCAAAGGAGCAAGTTGCTGATTTGTTCACCAAATCCCTTAGCCCAGGACCATTCTTCAGTATGCAAAGTAAGCTTGGAATGATCAACATTCATTCCAGCTTAAGAGGGGATGTTAAAGTTGAAAAAGAAACAAATAAAGAAGAGTCGGCCAAGGTGAACAAAGCCTAGTCTACATGCTGAGTTAATTTTATTTTCACTGTACAGTTAGACTTTGTCATTAGTCACTAACTAGCTCTTTAGTTTAGAGGTAACCACAGTTTATTTATTGTTAGCCTTTAACCACAGTTAGTTACTTTGACTTGTAGTTGGTATATATATATATATGTTAGATTGAACCTGTAACAATTTTTCAGTTAGAATCAATACAACAACTTACATTCTCTACATCTTGAGATTAGAGAGATTAGTTCCATGGCTTCATTTACAGCAATTTTGAAAGTCACACCTAATATTCAAACCCGAGGCCTTGAAATAAGATTCAAGCCCCAATTACCATAAGGACCAACCCTTACCGCTATTCACTATTTAACCTAAGAGTTTAATATGGAATAAATTTTTCAAAGCAGGATAATTGGCCATCACTCATTTTTTTCCATAATTTATTTAAATTTGTAATAGCCATAACTTCTTTGTTTGTCCCTTGGTTGCCTTTGAAATTTCAGCGACATGGGACATCGGCTTCCAGACTCGAACCTGAGTGTAAGTCGCGGTACTGTATGTGTGTAGTGCTTATTTGTCATTTTTATTTAAGTAACCAAAATAAATGACTTCTTTGTTTTGGTAAAATTAAAAAAAAATGTAAATTAATTTGTTTTTTTAATACTATGTGAACACTTTTATTCCTCATCTTGATGATATAGACAAACGATGAAAAGAGAATCTCTAGAGAAGTTATTATTCTTTCTGATACAGCGATCGATGTCCACAACCGCGAGGGAGGGAGCCATTGTTTATTCATTCCGGAAGCTATTCTTCTGATTACGATCAAATTAAGGAACGCGTGGCGACAAGAATTTGTATTCCCGTGAGTTCGTCGATTTCAATTTTTTATAGATATATAGATACAACTTAGTCTTGTTTGTTTCTTAAGTAGTTAGTCAAATAATAATAATTTGAATAAATTATCGTACTAATAGCCATGATTCCATAACTTGTAAACACTTTTTTATTCTTCAGCTGGATCAAGAAAAGATGTAAATTGAAAGAAAAGAGAAAATCTGACGTTATTGTAAACTGAGTAGTTCACACTTAGAGTGGGTCCACCAGTTAGCAGTGCATTGATGATTTTGATCATTACAATAACAAGAGATTTTGTCTTCAACCGTAGTGCCACCACATGCAAAACACTTTTGTCTTCCAAGTCAACAATTGTTAGCAATTCGGATTTCCTCCAGCCACCATTTTTGACTTTACAATGGTGGCATTGAACAGAATTGGCTGGAACTCCAACAAAATCAAGTTATACTAATATACTCTGCAATACTGAATCTTGTGAACCTACCTATTCTTATTATTCCTGTCAAATAACAAGCAAACGACTCTATGGCAACTATTGTGGTTGAAGCACTCGTTTCAGCTTCTGTGGAGCTGTTACTGGGAAATATTGTTTCCGGTGAGTTCGTGGACTTCTTCCGGAGCACCAAGCTTGACGTTTCACTGTTGGAAAGGCTGAGATCAACACTGGTGAGTCTTCAAGCAGTACTTAATGATGCTGAGGAGAAACAGATCACCAATCCTGATGTCAAGAAATGGCTTGTTATGCTGCAACATGTTGTCTTTGATGCTGAAGATCTGTTTGATGAAATCAACACCGAGGCTTTGCGCTGCAGAATAAAAGCTTCTGAGCGAAACGGCAAAAGGGCTAAGGTGCGGAAATTCCTTTCTTCTCATTTCAAAAGCTCTTATAAAACCATCAACTCTGAAATGCAAAAACTACTTGAAACATTGGAGCACTTTGCAAAGCAAGTAGACCACCCTCTTGGATTAAGAGTAGGTGTTTCCGGAAGTGCTTGGCAGGGAACTCCTACAAGTTCCATTGCAGTTGATGAATCGGCGATTTATGGCAGAGATAATGATAGAAAGAAACTCAGACTTATTGCTGTCAAAGGATGCCAGTAAAATAGGAGTCGTTTCCATCGTGGGTATGGGAGGGCTTGGCAAAACAACCCTAGCCAAACTCCTTTTCAATGATCCAGAAGTGAAACAAAAATTTAATTTGAAAGCATGGGCACACATCTCCAAGGATTTTGATGTTTTGAAGCTCACTAAAGTCCTTCTTGAATCTATCACAGAAAAACGAACTGAGGCTAATAATTTGAATACTTTACAAGTTCAACTGCAGAAAAGTTTGAATGGTAAAACGTTTTTGCTAGTATTGGATGACATATGGGATGTGAGATATGTTGCTTGGAACAATCTGATGGACATCTTTAATGTTGGGGAAGCAGGAAGCAGGATCGTCATCACAACGCGAAATGAAAGTGATGCACTAACTATGAAAACCCTTCTTCCCATCTACAAATTGGACCCCCTTGAACGTGAAGATTGTTGGTCTTTACTTGCCAAACATGCATTTGGAGCAAGTAACTATCAACAACACTCCAACGTAGAAGAAATTGGTAGGAAAATTGCTCAAAAATGCTCTGGCTTACCACTAGCTGCGGTAGCACTCGGAGGTCTTCTTCATACCAAATTGACTGAAAATCACTGGAATCATGTACTAAAGAGTAGCATCTGGGAATTGGAAAACACTGGGGTGCAACCAGCTTTGCTTTTGAGCTATTATTATCTTCCGGGTCATTTAAAAAGATGCTTTGCGTACTGTGCAATTTTTCCAAAGAACTACAAATTAAAGAAAGAGATGATAGTTCAGCTATGGATTGCAGAAGGCTTAGTTCTTCAGCCCAAAAGTGAGATAAGTTGGGAACAAGTAGCTGAAGAATACTTTGACGAACTAGTGTCAAGGTCACTGATACAACGACGGTCTTTTGATGGGGAAGAAATATTTGAAATGCATGACCTCATGAATGAGTTAGCTACAACGGTTTCATCTCCATATTGTGTCAGGCTTGATGAACAGAAAGAAGTAGAAAGTCTTGAAAAGGTACGCCATTTGTCATACACTCCAAATGCTGACAACTCTAATAATAAGTTTGATAGATTGTGTGGATTGAAAGGTCTCCATACCTTCTTGTCCTTACCATTGCAACATTGGCGGTTGTTAGACAATTGCTTGTCAAACAAGGCAGCAGGCGATTTGTTGCTAGCAATGGAACACTTACACTTGTTGTCTCTAGCACACTGCAGCATCACTAAGGTCCCCACCTCGATTGGAAATTTGATATACCTGCGATACTTGAATCTCTCTGCCACTGACATTGAAAAGTTGCCTTCTGAAACATGCAAGCTAGTCAATCTTCAGACCTTGATAGTGTCACAATGTAGTAGTCTCACTGAATTGCCTGAGAACATGGGGAGATTAGTAAGTCTACGCAACCTTGACGTTAGTGACACTCCACTAAGGGAAATGCCGGTACAAATCGGAAAACTGAAAACTCTCCAAACTTTGTCAAACTTCATTGTCAGCAAACAATGTGATGGATTGAAGGTTGGAGAGTTGGGAAAGCTTCCCCATCTTAGAGGAAATATTTCTATCTCAGAGCTACAAAATGTTACTGACCATTCTAATGCTTCTCAAGCAAATTTGGAGATGAAAAAACAAATTGAGTTGTTGATATTAAAATGGCATCACCTTGTTCCTTCAGATTCAGGTTCACAAATTCAAAGTGGTGTGCTTGAACGGTTGCGACCCTCAACAAATTTGAAGAGTCTTGCCATTAACGGCTATGGTGGAACCAGCTTTCCAAATTGGTTGGGGGATTCTTCATTTGGCAACATGGTGTATTTAGAGATCAAGAATTGTGATAATTGTTCACGGCTGCCACCCCTTGGACGGGTAGGTAATCTAAAAGAACTCAATTTATGGGATGAAATCGATGAAAAGTGTTGGTGTTGAGTTCTGGGGAAATGGAAGTGGTCCTTTGTTCCAACCATTTCCTTCCTTGGAGACTTTGTCATTTAAAGATATGCAAGAGTGGGAGGAATGGAACTTGATTGGAGGTACCACTACAGAGTTTCCTATTCTAAGACGTCTAACACTGAAAAGATGTCCGAAACTCAAAGGAAACATCCCCAACAACCTTCCTTCCTTAATTTCTCTTGAGTTAGAGGAATGTCCTTTACTGGTGGAGCCATGGAGTTCAGATGATAATAGCAACATGACTTGGAGTATTAATGATTGTGAGAATATGAAATTCATTGCTCACGAATCCTTGCACAACTACACATCACTTGAGGATTTGAAAATTGACAATAGCTGTCACTCAATGACATCGCTTACCTTGGGCACTTTTCCTGTTCTCAAAAGTCTTTTTATTATGAGTTGTGAAAAACTAAAGTCTATATTAATTGTCGAAGATGCGTCGCCACAACAAAGTCTTTCCTCTCTTAGAGGCGTCAGAATTTGGAATTGTGATGAACTGGAGTCAATTTCCTTTGGTGGAATAGGATTAGGATTGTCCTTTCCTAACCTCAAATATTTGTGTGTGCGGTCGTGTAAGAAGCTTAGTTCACTACTAGAACCAATGAACACTCTAGTAGGGCTCCGTGATATGGAAATTATTGATCTTCCAAATCTGGAATCCATTGCCAAAGATGGTTTTCCTATCAATTTACGGGTACTGGCAATTGGCTATATTGGAGGGGATTTGTGGAATACAAAGGTTTGGGAACGCCTTACTTGTCCTTCCCATCTGACAATTACAAGTGGTGATATGGTGGAGGGGCTGATGAAAATGGAAGTGTCATTGCTACCCGCTTCTCTCGTGACCCTATGGATCTGTAATCTTGGTGATATAGAATGCTTGGATGGGAAGTGGCTTCACCATCTCACCTCTTTCCAAAAGCTTGCGATCTGGAATGCTCACAACCTCAAGTCGTTGCCAGAAGAGGGATTTCCTTCCTCTCTTTCCGAACTAACTATCGATGATTGTCCATTGTTGGCGGAAAGATTGTTGGATAAGCAAGGGAAAGAGTGGAGTAAGATTGCTCACATTCCCGTCATTGAAATCAATTGAGTGAGTGTCGTGTAACTTGTGTCATGGTGAGTCACTCAAATACTACTTTCTTTACCAATGGACACTCTATTAGGGATCCGTGAAATGTTTATTGATGATCTTCCAAATCTGCAATCCATTGCCAAAGGTGGTTTTCCTATCAATTTACGGGAACTGGAAATTGGCTCTATTGGAGGTGATAGTGATATGGTGGAGGCGCTGATGAAAATGGAAGTGCCGTTGCTACCCACTTCTCTTGTGACCCTACGGGATCAATGATATTGGTGATATAGAATGCTTGGATGGGAAGTGGCTTCACCATCTCACCTCTCTCCAAATCATGATTATTAAAAACGCTCCCAAGCTCAAGTCGTTGCCAGAAGAGGGATTTCCTTCCTCTCTTTCCGAACTAACTATCGATGATTGTCCATTGTTGGCGGAAAGATTGTTGGATATGCAAGGGAAAGAGTGGAGTAAGATTGCTCACATTCCCGTCATTGAAATCAATTGAGTGTCGTGTGACTTGTGTCATGGACCCTGGTGAGTCACTGAAATACTTACTACTTTCTTCTTTGTTTCTTGCCATCAGTTTTCTTTTTCTTTTCCCGACTCCAAATTAATTTTTGTTAATTTCAACAGTCACATAAAGTGAGCATAGAATTATAATAATGATGATAATTCATTTTTCTAATTTTAATGATGTGAGTTTTTATTGTACCACTATATATACGATAAGTATTAATATTGAGTCTAAGAGAACTGTTAATCTTTCAGGTTATTTAGTGTTGCAGTAGAGGAAGAAAAGTTGAATGACTTGAGTGAAGATTTTGAGATGTATCATGAAACAGAATTTACAACCTCAGCTAAGCTAAATGGTGTAAAATAAATTACAAGCACCATATATATGATGGATGTTGTTCCATTACAAATTTGTGAACTGGTGTACAGCCAAGACCCGTAGCCACATGAGACAGAATTTATGAAACCATAGAGCTTAAAGAGGGTGCTTGGAAAGTTGAGATAATCTAAGGGCAGTGTGATTATCAGTCACTTTGATCTAAGTCCTTAGCTTTGATCTAAGTCCTTAGCTTAAAGAGGGTGCTTGGAAAGTTGAGATAATCTAAGGGGGTGCTTTGAAGAACTCAATATCATAATGTAGTGTAATTATCAGTCACTTTGATCTAAGTCCATAGAGTGTCTATTATCATTATATTGGAACTAATATTGTCAAATATTTGAAATTGAGTCATTGATTTTTAGCGAGTCTTTGAATTTTTAAATAATTTGTAACTCAATCTTTGAATTTTTATATAATTTGTATTGGTCCCAAACCATATAGATTGTATAAATTATTTAAAAGTGCAAAGATTAAATTACAGGGTCCAAAAATCTACATGGTATTTCTTTTACAAAATAGATCTACATTGTAACTAAATATAAATAAAACCTAAAAATATTATTATATTATTACTATATATTATTGTCTGAAAGTTGCAGGGTGTGATTAAATATTATAAGTATCGAACTAATTTGGTTCGTTCAATCGACTGAACCAGGAATGGATACTTATAAGTATCGGTGGTTGGGATTCCCCGCAATTTATCGGGGTTGGTTAGGCGATGAGAGTCATCTGCTCGATCGGAGTTGTAAGCCTCCTCTTTGTCATTAGCCGATACAGCTCCGAGTACACGCACCTGCGTGAGGACTATGGGACATGCGTCTCACCGGCGTAGGTGCTCCCAAGGATGACAGCAGCTGCCTGTGGAGGAGGAGGAGGAGCAACATCAGATGGAGGGGGTCGAGCAGTACTATGACCAAGGCCAACAGCACCACTCGGACTACGAGGAGCAGGAGTACCAGCCTCTGTATGAGCAGCACGAGCAGCATCATCAACACGAGGAGCCCAGCAGGAGCAGGGTTCTGTCTTTACTGGCCTATCAGCTCATTAGTTTTTCGCATGCTGAGAGACTAGGTAAAAACAATTTAATATGTTTATTTACATAGTCGTGTTAGTTCAAATTATAGCTTTACATAGCCTTATTTTAAAATAAAAAAAATTAAATTCAGACATATGAGCTTAAGTTGAAAGTTGCATCCCAAGGTAACAAGATGGGTAAGAGGTTGCTTGGTTATTCCCAAAACCAGCAGTTTTGGCAACATATCAGAGATTCCAAACTAGCCCCCCTCGTCCAGCATGGTCACAGCACAGTGGATCATGAGCTGATGTCTGCTTTTATTGAGAGATGGCACCCAGAGACATCATCATTTCACTTACCATTTGGTGAAATGACGAGTACTTTGGATGATATGTCATGTTTGCTTCATCTTCCACTTCATGGCAGATACTACAAAGCTCCACCGCATTCGGTTACCACTGATCAGGCCATCCAGCTAGCTATGGCGTACAGCTCCAACGGCTTATACCCATGAAGCGTGTGATGGATGTTGAACATGTTCGCCACGTCTTCGTCGGTCTTGATTGTCATGGACGAGATCTAGTTTGTGATAAGCGATACTAGCGATTTTGTACCAATCACTTGAACTTTGTACCACAGTTTATCCTTCAAACCTTCGAACCCCATGCCACGGTGGATTCTGCATAACACCGGTTTCGGACTCCAGAAGTGGACATCATCTTCTCTCATGGTGATTTTGACCCGGTGATGTATACTGTAGAGCCTATTGTGGTCAGAGCGTTGAGTGAGGCAGATATGCATTCTAGATGAGTAAGGATGTGTGAAATAAGTAAGTGAGAGTGAACTTTTTGTGTTAAAAGAATGAGTGTGAGGAGTGGGTATTTATAGAATTCATCAATGATTATCCACCGTTGATATTGTCGGTGCAATCTACACCGTTGGTCAACATTGGTAGTGAAATCTTACCCGTCGAATTTAGTACAAAGCAGATTTACCTATCAGGGGGTAAATCCGCTTTGGCATTTAACAAAGCGGATTTACCCCCTGATAGGTAAATTCACTTTCAATTCTATCAAAGAATCGGATGCATCTCGCATATAGATACATCCGCCTTTAATTTTTAACGAATCAGATCTACCTCAACCAACCTAAATTCGTTTGTCAATTTTTTATTCTAATCGGATTTACGTAGATCCGTTTTGTTATTTTGGGAAGCGGATTTATCTATTTGTTATGTAGATCCGTTTTAGGCAAAAGTTACTAGGGGTATTATGTGTCTTAAATTTTTTTGTGAGGGTATAAGTTGAAAGAGTGGGGTACAAAAAAACTCAAATATGAATACGTCTGAATGGTAATTGGGCCTAGATTCTATCCAATGTCTCAAGTTCGAATCTTGGATTGTCCCGACAGGACCTCTGGTTAGATTAGTCACCGTCTGAATGGTAACGAGATTCCATGTTTTTGTAAGGGTTGGTGCACTGTTTGTGTCCCGTCTTTAATAAAATTGTTGTTGCTTATAAAAATAAAATTAGTTTTTCAAATATTAATAAATTCTCGCCTTAACCAAGTGTCGAGGGTTCGATCCTCGCCTTGAGTGCGGAGCAACTTTAAATTCATGGGGCAGCTGTCCCGCTCTTCGAGGTGCCTCCAATGCGGTGAGGGGATTAGTCATTGCGTTCAGCGGTGGATACCCTGGTCTCGACAAAAGAATATTAATAATTATTTTCTCCTCAATTTTTTTGTTTGTGTCTAACTACTTGCTCTTTATTTTTCCCCTTCTTTATTTGCGTAGTATTCAACTACATGGTAACATTGTTTATTCAATGTCAATTAGAACATCAACTACCTACCTAGTATTGTTTTTATTACACATTCATGTTAACAATTTCTTTTCTTAGTTGCATCCAGACAAGACAATCAATCATTGTGTTTATTGTTAAATGTATATATTCAATTCAATGTTTGTTTATGTTCTTCCATTTGTTTTTAACAATTTCTTTTCTTAGTTGGATCCAGACAAGAAATGCAAAGCAATCATTGTGCCGTTTGTTAAATTTATATATTCAATTATAGTTCATGCGCTTCCATTTCTTTAACACACTCTTTGATGCTTACTTGTTAGCTACTTCCATTGAATTACAATAAGCTTTGTTTAATAACTATGGTTAGTAAATATAAATATCATACAGAAGCCCTGTGTACATTGCACTGCTTTTCTTGTGAAGCTATTCTTAATTATTCTGGTCAATTAAAGAACTCATCATGGCAACTATTGTGGCGGAGGCACTCCTCTCAGCTTCTGTGGAGGTGCTGTTAGAAAAGATCATTTCTCGTGAGTTCGTCGACTTCTGTCGGCGTGCTAAGCTTGACAATTCACTGTTGGAAAAGCTGAAAATAACACTGCTGAGTCTTCAAGCTGTACTTAATGATGCTGAGGAGAAACAAATCACCAATCCTGCTGTCAAGGAATGGCTTGTTATGCTGCAAGATGCTGTCTTTGAAGCTGAAGTCAACATTGAGGTCAACACTGAGGCGTTGCGATTCAGAGTGAAAGCCGAGTATCAACGCACAACTGTGAGTTCTAAGGTGCGGAACATCATTTCTTCTCCTCTGAAACATTTTTATGGGGGGATCAATTCTAAAATGCAAGAATTATTTGATAGATTAGAATATTTGAGAAAACAGAAACTTGGATTGAAAGAGGGTGTTTCCGGCAGTATTTGGCATGGAACCCCTACAAGTTCTGTTGTAGATGAATCTTCTATTTGTGGGAGAGATAGTGACAGAAAGAAACTTCAAGAGTTTTTGCTGTTAGAAGATGCTAGTGATGGTGGTATTAAAATAGGGGTGATTTCCATTGTGGGCATGGGAGGGTTAGGTAAAACAACCCTTGCCAAACTCCTTTATAATGACCCCCAAGTAAATGACAAATTTGATTTGAAAGGGTGGGCATATATCTCAAAAGATTTTGATGTCATCAGGGTCACTAAAACCCTTCTTGAATCCGTCACTCCAAAAACAACTAGCAACAATAACCTCAATTCTTTTCAACTTGAATCTGTCAATACAAAAAATGATACAAGCGATCTGAATATTCTACAAGTGAAATTGTAGCGATGTTTGAGCCATAAAAAATTTCTGCTGGTATTAGATGACATATGGGACGGAAACTATGTCAATTGGAATAGTCTAAAGGACGTCTTCAGTGTTGGAAAAACGGGAAGCAAGGTTATCATCACAACAAGAGATGAGAGGGTTGCGCTGGCAATGCAAACCTTTCTTCCTGTCCACTATTTGAAACCTCTACAAAGTGATGAATGCTGGTCTTTACTTGCCAAACATGCATTTGGAGCAACTAACTCCCAGCAACGATCCAACCTAGAAGTAATTGGCAAAGAAATTGCAAAAAAGTGTGATGGCTTACCATTAGCTGCAATCTCTCTTGGGGGTCTTCTTCGCACCAAATTATCGCAGGATGATTGGAATAATGTATTAAAAAGTAATATTTGGGAAATGGAAAATGTTGAGGTGCAAGCCGCTCTGCTATTGAGCTATCATTATCTTCCGACTCCTTTAAAAAGATGCTTTGCTTACTGTTCAATTTTTCCAAAGAACTCCATCTTAAAGAAAAAGATGCTAGTTCAACTTTGGATTGCAGAAGGCTTAGTACATCAGCCTAAAGGTCAAAAAAGTTGGGAAACCATAGGAGAAGAATACTTTGATGAACTAGTATCAAGGTCGCTAATACATCGACGGTCTGTTGATGGGGAAGGAAGCTTTGAAATGCATGACCTCATCAATGATTTAGCTACAATGATTTCATCTCCATATTGTATTAGGTTGGATGATTAAAGGCTACATGAAAAAGCTCGACATTTTTCATACAATAGAGGGCAGTATGATTCTTATAGTAGATTTGATAAATTTTATGGATTAAAAGGTGTACGTACCTTCGTTGTCTTACCACTACAAGAACCCTGGCAGTCCCACTATTCCTTATCAAACAAAGTAGTACGTGATTTGTTGCCCACAATGAAACACTTGCGCACATTGTCATTGTCAAACTACAGGACTATCACTAAGTTGCCCAACTCTATTGGAAACTTGATATACCTACGATACTTAAATCTCTCTTACACTAGGATAGAAAAGCTGCCTTCTGAAACGTGCAATCTTTACAATTTGCAGACGTTGTTGTTGTTTGGTTGTCATTATCTTAGTGAATTGCCCGAAGATATAGGCAAATTGGTGAGTCTGCGCCAACTCGACATTAGTAACACACGGTTGAAGAAGATTCCCTTACAAATTGCCAGGCTGCAAAATCTCCAAAATTTGTCTGACTTTGTTGTGAGTAAACAATGCGATGGGTTGAAGGTTATAGAGCTGGGAAAATTTCCCCATCTACAAGGGAAGCTTTCCATCTCAGCTCTACGAAATGTTACTAACCCCTCTGATGCTCTTCAAGCAAATTTGAAGACGAAACAAAAAATTGAAAAATTTGAACTATATTGGAATGGGTTAGACAATACTACTGCTCCACCAGATTCACATATTCAAAAACTTGTACTTGAACAGTTACAGCTAGCCCTCAACAAATTTGAAAAAGCTCACCATCGACGGCTATGGTGGATCCAACTTTCCAAATTGGTTGGGTGATTCTTCATTTGGCAACGTGGTGTCTTTGCGTCGGTGTGGTTGTGCTCATTGTTCATTGCTACCGTCTCTTGGGCAATTACAAAGCCTGAAAGAACTGTACATTTCCCAAATGGTATATGTAAAGATTGTTGGTGCTGAATTCTATGGAAGTACTCCTTCATTTCAACCATTCCCCTCTTTGGAGACACTGTTATTTTGGAAAATGCCAGAGTGGGAGGAATGGAAGTCGATCGGAGGTACAACTACACAGTTTCCTAGTCTAAGACACTTGTCACTGGAGTATTGTCCCAAACTCAAAGCAAACATACCTAGCAACCTTCCTTCCTTAATCACACTAAAGTTATTGGATTGTCCTCTACTCGTGTCAGGTCATCCAGATGATAATAGCAACATTATAAGGCCATTAAATGGATTCTGCCAATTGATGCTACCTCTGAACTCTCTTCATAAGTTGAGGATAGAAGGCTTTCCATATTTTATGTCCTTCCCAAGAGAAGGTCTACCAAAAACCTTGCAGTCTCTTGCTATAAAAAATTGTGAGATTCTGGAATTCCTTCCTGATGAGTCCTTGCACAATTACACATCACTTGAGGATTTGGAAATATCTAATAGTTGTTATACAATGACATCCTTTACCCTGGGCTCTCTCCCTGTCCTCAAAAGTCTATATATCAGTCATTCTAAAAATTTGAAATCAATAATCATTGCAAAAGATGTGTCGCAGAGTCTCTCATTTCTTAGAAGTATCTGATACGTAACCACAAACAAAGGAAGAAAATGATAGAAACTCTTGTATTATTTACTGCAATTCAGAGGATCTCTCTGAATTGCTATGGAGAATTACAAGAGAAAATGGAAAGTTCAATGTAACAGTGAAATGGTGATCCTATCACCAAGTCCCTTTCCCAAACAATTCCCAAAACCAGCCTAATGAAACAGTTACTCATTCCCCCCTCTTATACCTCACATTCTCTTTCCAACTCATTCTGAATATTCTTTCCATTCCCCCCCACACTCTGCCACGTAATCAGAGTTTGTTAATCAGATTGTGGTGTGTGCGTGTGTGCTAGTGGTCCCCAAGTAATTGGTTTCCACTTCTTTCTTTCATAAACTTTTGGATTATTCCCAATGTGTCCTTCATGACCCTTATTTTTATCAACACACCTTCCCCTTCAAAATTCACCTTGTCCTCAAGGTGAAGATACCAAAAACAAAGAGTTACCAGTCTTCCACCGGGATCCCATAGCTTGAAGCAAGAGGTGCTAATAATGCTGGAAGCTTTTCCATGCCAAGTCTCCGTCGTGTCAGACAACAAAGCCCTAATTACATGATTCTTGGGCACCATAAAGTTTATAGAACCACCCCCATAATTACTAACAAAGCTTAGTTGGAAATTGAACAGTACCTGTTGGTGTTGTGGTGTTTGGTTTCCATGGCATGCATATGTGGTGGCTGATTTCAGGATATTCTCATCTTGTTTATTGCCACTTGGATCCCAATAGACAAGTGGAGGCTTTACCTTGATGGAAATACTGTTGCTACAGTAGCTACCAACCCCCACTAGTAACTTGATTATTTTGCCAATTCTTTTCAGTAGTAGCTCACAACAATTGCAGAAAATCCTACCATCCCTCGCTTCTCTTCCTTCACCACAGTCAAGCAGAAAAGAGCACTTGTGTTCAATAATTGTGGGAAATGAAACTTTCAGATTTTCCACTTCACTTTCTTCTTCAGACACCCTCCCTGGATATTTATGGACTGCCTTAATAACGTGAGTTTGGGTTGCACCCATCAGGTGGGAAGTGAAATCCTCCTCTTTGTTGATTTCAATTTCTTCTTGTAGCATCTCCTCCTGTTTAATAAATATGGTAGGTGTAATAATGAAATTGTGGGCCTGACCCATTGGGTTAAAAGTGAGGTCCACTTTCTTTAGAGTCCAATTAGACCCAACCACATTCTCTTTATCCAGGTCCCTTTTTTCTTTTAACACCCCCTTCTGTGTATAACATGGGTCAGATTCACTAACAAGGAATTGGGCCTGGCCCAATACAATACTCACTGGATCAGCTCTAACCTTCATTCTCCTCTCTTCCCACTCTCCGTCACCCGTATCCGCCTCAACACTGTGTTTGTTTTGCATGATTTATCAAAGAGAGAGATAGGGGAGAGAGAGATCACTTCTCCAGTTTGGATGAGAGGAGAAATGAAGAGAGAGAAATTTTATGTGATGGGACCCATGAAAAAAGTTCTCTCCTACTTGGGCGAGATTTAGGGGAGAAGAAGTGGAGTGTGTGGTTCTTTCCCATATTACCCTCTTCCATATGTTTATTGGTGGCACTCTTGCAAACTACCTTTTTCGGTTATTTCCCACTTCTCACTGGCCGACGAATATTTCTACCAAAATACCGATTAATTAAAAAAAAAAAAACTTCATCTATATTAGCACTCAGTATTCTTATATATTCTCCAATCTTTCTTTTTTCTTTCGTAAAAAAAAAATCGTTGATTCCCCTGCAACTTCTTTCATTTTTGTTTTAATATATACATATATATATATATATATATATGTCAAGTGATATACACCATGATTTACTAGAAATTATCAATTAGTTACAAATTTAAATTGTTAAAAAACTAATTAAAAATTAAGTTCTAGTAATAATGGTAATTTTTTAGAGTTAATAAGGATGATAATGGTAATTAAAAATTAAGTTCTAGTAATAATGGACCAGTATTAACTCTTTTTTTTTCACCACAAAAAAAAGAGTTAATAATGATAAATTTGTCTTTTGCTATTTATAGTTATCTCTTTCTACTCATATTTCCACTCATCCAGAAGAAAACTTTTATTATTTCTCTCTTTGCTAAATATATCCATCCAAACAACATAGAATTTCTCTTCCATCTCTCCTCTCTTCTATATCTATCTCTCTTTTCTATTTCTTCCTGCATCCAAACAAAGTGCAAGAGAAAGAAGCGACCATCCCAAATCGCGAGCCAGCAATCCATCGCCCACAGTCGCAGTGGCGTTTTCCTCCTCCAGCGCTGTCGTCGCCGCTTCACCGTTAGTATAACTTCGCTCCTCTTCCCCGTGCATTCCTTCTGGCCCCATTTTCCTCTTCCACTCTCCATCGCTGAGCACCGCAAAACAGAGAAGTCGTTCTCCACCATCTCTAACCAGCCACTCCTCTTCCATGGTTGCTCCGCCGTCTATCGCCTCCTCCGGCGACTCTTCCGGCGGCGGTTCTGCCGGTGGAAACTCTTCGTCACCATCATCTTCGTCATTGTCAGCTTCGTCACCGTCATCTCGTTTCACGGTCACCCTTCCTCGACCACCGCGATCATTATTCCTCTCAGATTCCACCTCTGCAAAGTGGGTCTTGGCTTCGTCAACATAATCTTCCTTTTTTGTTTCTGGTTTTACAGCAACAAAAAGGTTTCCAACATTTCTACTGATGCCATCACATCTCTCGTGCTCTACCGGTTTCACGATGCCTTCTAAGTTGTGCACCTTCAGATCTATCGAGCCCTCTTCATTCTCTTCTCCCACTTCGATTGACACATCATTTCTCTTCAACAGCTTGTTTGATTCAGCTCTGCCCCGTCTTCTTCGACTCGAAGCTCAATGCCGCCGAGTTCGATGTCTCGACGCTTCTCGTTTCCTTCTTTTCCAGAGTAGCTTTATTTCTTCAAGCTGGGTTATTATACCCTCCATGCGCTGCACCAGTTCTTCTGCCCTAGATTCCTCATGCCTTGTTTCCATTTGAGCACCCAAGATTGAGTGCTTTGATACCTCTTGATAGGTAACCACAAACAAAGGAAGAAAATGATAGAAACTCTTGTATTATTTACTGCAATTGCTATGGAGAATTACAGGGGAAAATGGAAAGTTCAATGTAACAGTGAAATGGTGATTCTATCACCAAGTCCCTTTCCCAAACAATTCCCAAAACCAGCTTAATGAAACGGTTACTCATTCCCCCCTCTTATAACTCACATTCTCTTTCCAACTCATTCTGAATATTCTTTCCATTCCCCCCACACTCTGCCACGTAATCAGAGTTTGTTAATCAGATTGTGGTGTGTGCGTGTGTGCTAGTGGTCCCCAAGTAATTGGTTTCCACTTCTTTCTTTCATAAACTTTTGGATTATTCCCAATGTGCCCTTCATGACCCTTGTTCGTATCAGTATCACAATATTGCATTGTGATGAGATGGAGTCATTTTCTTGGGGGGCATGGCCCGCTCCTAACCTCATTCATTTTGAGGTGCGTAGTTGTAGCAAGCTTCCCTCACTACCAAAACAAATGAACACTTTAACTAGTCTTCAAAAATTAGAAATCGAAGACCTTCCAAATCTGCAATATTCTGTCATCGAGGATTTGCCTATCAATTTACGGGAACTGACTATTGGCAATGTTGGAGGGATTTTGTGGAATATAACTTGCTGTCTTTCAGTGTTGGAGATTAAAGGGCATCATATTGTGAAGGAGCTGATGAAAATGGAAGTGCCATTGCTTCCCACATCGCTCGTGACCCTACGCATCTCTCATCTCAATGATATAAAATGCTTGGATGGGAAGTGGCTTCACCATCTTACCTCTCTCCAAAACCTTCAGATTTCTGAAGCTCCCAACCTCAAGACATTGCCAGGAGAGGGATTGCCTTCTTCTCTTTCTGTATTGAGTATCTTGAACTGCCCATTACTAGAAGCAAGTTTGCAGAGAAAGCGGGGGAAAGAGTGGCGTAAGATTGCTCACATTTCTTCCATAGTCATCGACGGAAAAGTGATCACATGAATGTTCAGGTTAGTCACCACTCACCAAAATACTTTTTTCTTGAGCTTTTCTCTTGTTCGCTACTATGCCATATTGGCTAAAATTTATTAGGTATTCTTTTCTTGAGCTCCTTCATTAAAGAGACTTTTGTTGAAGCCTGGACGTGCCACTCTTCCCAACACAAGCGTTGAGTTTTTCTCCCTCACTCAGTTCTTTAACTTTTACAAGCACTTGTTCGTGAGTTTCTCTGCTGTAGTTTAATATTGTATATTATTATAATAATTATTATTTACTCCTTTCTCTCTTCTAATACCATGCAGGATTCAAAAAACAAGGCACAAATCTTCCATTTATGTAGAATTGTCTGATTTTGACATCTCTTGTGTACTGTAGGAGTTTGTCAGAGATCTGCCCAACCATCAAAATTATTTCAGTGAGTTCCCACTAATGAGTTTTAAATGAACTTTTTTGGCCACCTCGAGAATCTTCGTAGTTTCTATTATTTGGTTACAGTTTCTAACTTGTGATCTTAAAGTTCTAAAGTAGATAAAGCACCAATTTCATGAATTGCAATTTGCATGTGCTGACAACTATCTTATTTCAAACCTAATACAGGAAATGGCTCCTACGCCTTTCAAAATGCAATACCTTCCTTGAGTTTTCCTCTTTTTCGCCCTCTCTTGGCATCATCAAAAGGAAGTGTGGATTTTGGTTTGTATGATTAAGATTGCAAATACCAATCCATCAAGCATGCTAGATAATAGATATATATTTCAGTCCTTTGTACATGTATAGGCCTCCAAACTACTTCGCTGCTAGGCTGATGAATTTTTTATTTTAATATGATGGGGATACCATGATAAATAATTTTCTAAGAAAAGTTCACAATAAAAGTAAATTTGTGTACTGGATGTGATCAAATGAAATTTTATTTTTTCCGCCAGAACTTTTAATGGCAACTATAAAGTGTAATCAAGTGGATTCCTCTGCAGCTACGACCTTAGAGCAAAAATAAGTGCATTAGAAATCAAGACGCATTGAAAACAGGTAGCAATTATCATTGTGGCCTATCTTGCTGTGAAGATTGGTTATTCTGCCAGCATTGCCAGCGCTGTCCGTATCATGCAATTGGTCTGTCATATTGCCGTAGCAAAGATCATCCTACTGCAATTTTTCTTACCATCCCTGTGTATCTTACAAAATATGGTAAGTTTTAGTATTTTATATTACAGTATATGCTTTATTTGACTCTCTCTCTCTCTTTCTCTCTCTCTTCCTATATATATTAAAAATATCATTATAGTCTCTTAGCAAACATTGACCAAGTCTATCATTAGTGCCTTAAAATATTGTCCATTCAAATACATTGAAATTTGAATTGAATCCCTTTACTTGGCCTATAATTATAAAGATGAAATGCATTTAGTAATAATATTTCAGTACAGAATGATTGCTATGTGGCTGAAAACTAGGATGATCATTAAATGGCCAACATTAATGTCATTCTATTATTTTGACAGAATTGTCTAGAACTTGCAAATGCTGCAAAGAGATGTGTGCCTCAGCTAAATGGTCAAAAATAAATTACAAAACACCATGTGATTCTATGTTATTCCGTTTGAAACCTGAGGTTGTATGTGAATTGATGTGTAGTTAATTTCCCTAATAGAATTAGGATTAAGGTTGCCCATTCCTAACCTCAATCATCTTAATGTGGATTCGTGCGAGAAGCGTTTGAATGTAGAATGCTTGGATGGGAAGTGGCTTTTACCCTTCCTTGTCATGTAACAATACAGATGCAGCTTCCTTTCTCAACCTTTGTCTAACTATAAGTGTCTTTCCCAGAGCTTAAAATTTGGTCTTCTCCTAGGGTGCGCAACTCACTTACTATTCTATAAACCTCTATCTTGATTTGCCTTGTGCAATCACTGATAGAAGCCATTAGTTTTTTTTTTCCATACACCACCTCAATTTCATAGCCTATAAAGACAACTGCTTTCATTTATTTTTACAACAGGAATTCATAGCCTAAAAGGAAGTTACTTGGTCTTAAGTTGTGTTTTGAGACTATGTGTTTACACAATCCACGTTCTAGATAGGTTTTAACATTATTCTTTTAACTCCATGCATGGCCCAATGCTCATCCATCCTTTGCCTGTTAAACCCGATTTGAAAACTGCGGCCTCTAGAGGATGTAATAGATGTGGTTCATGTCAAAGATGTTACCCGGAATCCTATAGTTAATCAACTGGACAATCAATTCTTTTGAAGTGTGAAAATGGTTGTATTGTAATCAAGTGTGTAATATTCTTTTAGTTCTTATTTTGTTATTTATGCATATATCAAATTACTTTTTGCTGCTAGCAAGATGACATTTATTTGGGTTGATAGCAGGGTTTCTTGGATTATGGTTGGTTGAGATTTTGTTGAGTGTACCATGTATACCTTTGCAATTTTTGGAACCATGATGTCTAATTGAGTTATTTTCACTACAGCTACTACCAATAGCAATTATATCACTTTTAGACTTTTAGTAAACTTAATATTGTAAGTTTCAGTAATCTAAAATATATTCCATGTTTTTATATGCCTCTCAGTCATACATATATTTAAACTATCAGCGTTATCCTGCAGCTAACATTGACCAATTTCCATTGTTAGTTCCTTACAATTTTGACAACACCCAATTTGATTTGCTTCTGGTTACTGCTTTGTTCTATTGTAAATGAACACTATCAAACTTGACAGGGTAACTCTACTGAGTGATGAAATGATATCTTGTCAGCATTTGGCACCTGTTCCAGTTCTCCAATTCTATGGTATTGCTGCATTTGCATGTGATGTGAGTTTTTATTGTACCATTATTTGCAAATGATACTTTTTATTAACTTTCAGAAGTTGTACTCATTTTAAGTAATTGATACTCCCTTTTAGTTTTTTCCCCTTTGTTTTAATATATGCAGTGATGATTCATGTACAAGAAAATGATCTTTTATCTTTGTTAATCGAATTCTGAGGGCATGGTGGTCTATATTGTTTTATGGGAGAAACAAAAATCAGAAGTAGATAAAAGAGAGAAGGCTAGTAAGCTAGATGTTTATGTTTGGTCCAACACACATTATATGTTTGTTGGTTTTCGCAGTTCTGTGGATTAGTGCAATAAAGTAGATTTCACTACAACTAATACCTTTAGAACTGGCTGCAACTATCAGAAGTGTATTTAATTAAGTGGATTCCCCTAGTTCATTGGTGTTGATCCTGATATGGTCAGTGAAGTTAACCCGGCATTTAGCCGTTTTCTTGTTTCTAGTCAGTGAATGCTTTTATCATGTAAGCTACCTTTGAAAAATCCTGAAACAGAAAGTTCTACATTTAAAAGTCATTGTAGTCTCTTAGCAAACATTGACCAACTCCATCATTATTTGCTCCTTTTTAATGCTCTTTTTTCTATTTTCTTGAAAAAGGAAGCTTGGAAAGTTGGAATAATCTAAGTTCATGAATGAATGAAGAGTGATTATCAGTCACTTTGATCTAAGTCCTTAGCTTTCAAGAATTCAATATCATAATGTAGTGAGGATTTCCATGTGCTATTTGTAAAGTTGTGTGTCATGCTTTTAATGATTTGGTTCTACTACTACTTGTTAGTCTCTTCCTCCATTTGTATGCCTTGTTGTGTTTAAATTTTGCTTGTTGAGCTTAAGTTTCTGAGAATGCAGATGCTAGAAGAGATAGATAGTGAAGGGGGAAATGGAAAAGAGAGAAATAGAAAAGATGAGAAATAAAAAATAAATTGAGAGGAGAAATTGGGCGTTGTTTGGAATTGGCGGAACAACAATAGAGTAGAAATTTGAGAAGAAAGAATTAGATATAATAGATAATTCTCAATGCACCAAAACCATTGAATCTAAAAGTTACTTCATTGCTAATTTTTTTCTTAACTCAATTTTCCACCTAGATTTTGGACGTCCAAATTTTTAAACAAACACATTAAAAGGACTTTGTGCATGAACTTATCCAAGCAGCAGCATTTTTGTAGTTAAATTGGCAACTAGAAATGTTACTTCAAATTTGCTAAACAAAACAAAAGTTAAATAAAGATTGTTAATCTATTGTGCTAGGATAGGGGCCCTGTTTGACAAAATAGTTAATAAGCTAGCTGAAAGTTAAAAATTATTTTTAGCTTAATACTAAAAAATGATAAACTGTTTAATTGACGATTTTGATAAAATCAGTTATTGAATTAGCTGATAAATATAAGATGATCCAAGTTGAAATCAAAGAGATTCTCCTCCATAATTCAACATTTTCTTTAACCTTATATCATAAAGGCGCTGATGAAAATGGAAGCGACAGTGCTACCGACTTCTCTCGTGACCTTAAAGATCTCTTATCTTGCTGATATAGAATCCTTAACTAGGAAGTGGCTTCACCATCTCACCTCTCTACAAAAACTTCATATTTCTAATGCTCCCAAGCTGAAGTTGTTGCCAGAAGAGGGTTTCCCTTCCTCTCTTTTGAGACTACATTTCAATGACTGTCCATTGCTGGAAGCAAGGTTGTGGAGCAAGCGAGGGAAAGAGTGGTGTAAGATTGCTCACATTGCCTCCATAGTCGTCAATGACGAAATGATCATATGAGTTTCGTGTGACTTGTGTCTGGGTGAGTCACTCAAATACTTTATTTTTTGTTTGTTGCTATGCCATCAATTTTCTATTTCTTTTATCCTTCTGGAATTATTATGCAATCAAAATTTTATACACCTTAGGGGTTAAATTCTTCTCTGATCCATTAGTCTAATAAATATGGTTTATGCATTTCCACATTGCTTTGTCAGCTTTTTTTCAGGTTGTATATCTAAACTTCATCTTAGAATATTTGTCAAAAAAAAGTGCATCTTAGAATAATTTAGGATAACTCAGATTATGCTGGCGTGTGTTTGTCTAACTGTATGCATCTTTCTCAACAATAGCATTATTCAGAGAATAAACTTTGGTCCTCTATCTTGATTTGCTTTGTGCATTCATCGATAGAAGCCATTATGTTTTTCCCATACAACCTCAAATTAATAGGATGTCTGTTTCATTTTCACAAAAGGAATTATGATGCCTAAGGAAGTGACTTTGTACTAAGTTGTTGTTTGAGACTATATGGCCTCTTTGCAGATCAACCTGAGACCTCAAGGGTAATTGTGGGGCTGGTACCAAGATGTAAGAAGTGGCATTTTATTCTCAGGTATAAATTTTCTCTTTTCTCGTTCTTTATTACAAATTTTTTATTGACAGTGCTAAAGATAATGGTCCAAGTCCAATGCCATGTTAAAGCCGATTAGAAGACTATGGCTTCTAGAGGAAGTAATAAATGTGGTTGATGAAGTTACTGATGAAACCTTTGAACTTATCTTCAACTTCACAGTGTATCTGTATTGTGAGTTTTGTCCCTTTTTGGCACATGAATCTCAATTAAAGCCACCTTGTCCTAGATAGTAGATCCGATTTCATCTTAGCTCATATTTTACATGTATGATCTTAGCTACTCTCTATGTGCTATTCAAATCATCACATTCTTTCGGTTCTCGTCATTTTACCTGTGCATTTATAAACTTACTTTTTGCTGCTAGCAAAAGTGAAAATCTTTTGGTTGAAGGAGGCTTCCTGTTCAAATTCAAGTTTTTGATGCTATATATTTTGACGTTTGCAGCATACCTCAGCATTCCAAAGGTTTGTGTCCACATGTTTAAGATAAGTTGGTGGAAGCAACAGGGGAAGATAAGATAAGTTGAATAATTTGAATGAAGATTCTGAGATGTATCACATGAGACATAATTTATGAAACCAAAGAGCTTGAAGAGGATGCTTGGAAAGTTGGTATATTCTAAGTTCATGGATGAATGCATTGCAGTGTGATTATCAGTCACTTTGACATAAGTCCTTAGTATTAGAGTATAGAAATTGATTAGCATCTTGTAACAACAAATTGCTGAGTCAGCAAGTTTGTTGCCACAATTACATTGTTTATATAAGCAATCAGTCATGTGTTTAAGCAATCAATAACCCTCATTAAACTTGTTGCACTATTATTATCTAGAGTTTGTCTAGCTACATTAATCTACCCAAAGACATTGCATCACCATATCTTCACATTGATATACATTGATGTTTGAAATGTGAACGCCTCGCTTCACTTGTAAATATGACTTGAATTTAGTTGCGATCTATCACGACCAGATACTTATTTAAAAGAAATAGATACACTCATGAAAGCAAAATGAAAAATTAATTATACTGCAAATAGATAATATAAAAATAATTATACCGACAACATAAAATATTTTTCGATGGAGACTCTTAAAAACAATGAAACTATATTGAAAATGTGCGGTATTTGAAATTATATCCATAATGCGTATTGCTTTTTCGTTAACACCCGAAATATGCCGAAACAGGTAATGTTTAACATTTGAAACTTAAAACCAAAATAGTCAATTATAAATAATAATGAAATTTGCGAAATTGATATGTGCTCAAAGACCATGAAACTACATAAAAAACATGTAATTTTCCCCATATGGATGCAAAAGTAAAATAAATAAATATTTATAAATACTAAAGAGGTTTGAAAAACTGCTATGTACTTACAGAAAATAAAATAATACGGATCACTTATGATGTTTACCAGTCGTGACCCAAAAGCAAAACAATCATTGATATTTTATGATTGTACTTTGGTCTCCTAATTTTATGATTGTACTATGATCATCTATTTTTTAATTGATGGATGGTATTTATAAAAAACTTAAAAATTAAAGGAATGAAGAGAGGAGAAAGAGAGAAGATGGATTTTAAATAAAAAAAAACATTAAAATAAGAATGAAATATAAAAATGCATGAAAAGTAACAGAAAAAAACAGAGATTAGAAGGTGAAGTATAAGAGATAAAGTAAGAAAAGGATACATATGATTGTAGAAATTTGTCCTCAAAATGGTGAGGTGGCAAACATTTAAATGTCTAGTTTTGTAATTTAAGCACGCTCCTTTTTTCTTATATAGATATAGAGATATAGATAGATAGTAGAGATAGCAGAAGATAGTAGAATAAGAATTCTATACCGTAAAAGTTCCAAACCGGACAAATGCACACAAAAATGGAACTAGGTATTGATTATATTGATTCACATTTGTTCTGGACTGGGCCACGAGGCCCACTAAGCCAACTGAACCTGGATCAGCCTAATAGCTAGGATCCATATCTAATGTGTTGTTTATCACGCATCAACGACTCAGATGCATCTGACCGGTCCAACGGACAAGAGGCTGACACTAGAGCTGTCAATGGGCCGGGTTCGGCCCGGCCCGACCTATCAGGCCAAAAAGTGTATACGGGCAGGGTCGGTCTAAGCCCGACCAACACCAGCCCATGGGCCAATGGGCCACAAATCAATGACTTTTTAGAATTTTGACTATAAAAAAATAGTTTTAATGTCTCATTAAGATATGCAGCTGATACAATTTATGACTTCCACGGTGTAGTTTACAATTTCTCAGTACTTTGGTGTTTGCTAACTTGAATTAACTTTTTCCGTTATTCAATTGGACATGACAGGTACAAACGGAGGAATATTAGAGATTTACACAAAAGACAAGCTGAATTGGATGCAAGAGATGAGGTACTTTACTCTGTTTCAGTTGAGGAAGTTTTATATAGTTGTTCCCAATGATACAAAAGTCTGTGGGTACATTGCCGGGTGAATACTGCTGGCTGGTCCTGTATGTGGAATAACCTGTTTTTTGTGATATTTTTCTTGTTCATATTCTATTCACCGACACTATTGTGTTTTTTTTACTTAAAAATACTGCTCCATTTTCTTGTTGGACCAAAGTATAATAAGTGTCATGTTTATCATATCTGTGATATACGCGATTTTATCCTATATTGTTGTGCTTCTTTCGTTGTTATCAGAGAACTGTATTTGAATGAAAAACAACATGGTGTATCAATTCTTCGAGAATCTTCTTTCCAAGCACTTTAGCTATTGGAGTTTCTTCAAAAAAAAAAATAGAGATCGATGTCAACATTCCGAAACTATAAAAAAACAAAAGAGATAAAAAATATACACACGCATTGATAAGACTTTTATGTGAGTTTGTCTTACAATCATTCTAATATAGTGTATAGGTATCGTATCCACAGAGATTTTGTAACTTTATCCAAGTTATTATTTTTAAAATAAAAGAAAATGATTTGGCAAAGGCAACAAGTAATTCTGCTAGACAGTTCAGCAACTTGCAAACAGAGACTTAATAGAATGATTTATACCAAAGAAAAAAATATTTGCAGGAACTTTTTAAAATAAAATAAAATTGGAGGAACTAAAACCAAAACATCTCATTTGCATAAGTGCAAACATATTTAAGTCTTAAATTTATATCAAATGGTTCAATAAGTGCCAATTTTTAAATAAAAAAATTAAGCATCTTTTAAATCTGGATGTAGACAAGCATAGTAGACCAGAATTGAGGTTGGTAATGGTAATTAAATTACCCACGCTCCTAATTTCCTATTCCACGCTACAATGTGATGTCGACGAGGAAGCCATTGTTTATTTGTTCTTCACTGCATTCTTACGGTGAGCGAGTTCGTGGATTTCAATTTTCATATTTTATTATTATAATAGATAGATTATAGATGGAGCTTATCCTTGAGTAGTTGATTAGTAGTGATACTGATGATGGATCGATCACATGGATGATTGATTATTAAAAGGGCTTAACTTATTTAAATATATAACTCCACCAACTATACAATTTCATATTCTTGGTTAAATAAATAATTTGATTGAATTATTATTATCGTACTAATAGCCATAACTTGAGAACACTTTTTTATTCTTCAGCTGGATCAAGACCGCAATTCACGGTGCTAAAAAGATGTAGCCATAATTTCTATTAAAAATAATACTCTCTCCGTTCCTAATCTTTGGTACTTTTGGCTTGTTACACACATATTAAGGTACCATTAATTTGTGTTGTTTAAGTACTAAAATGCCCTACTTGTAATTGTATTGAGATAATTGAAGTTAAAGTAAAATAGTCTTGAAACAATTAATTCATGCTTTGAAACTCTAAAAAGATAAATAAATATAGAGGGTATATTAGGAAAAATTAGGTGAATTGTACATTGTGTTTTTAAAAATACCATTGTTTTGGAACAAAAATAAAAGGCCAAAAGTACCGAAGATTAGGAACGGAGGGAGTAATAATAATGTGATTCACAGTGAGCCGTTGTTACTTGTTTGTTTCATACTTTACTTCTAGTAGTGAACTTGCCTTTTTTTTTTACGCAAAAAGTCTACTTTATTTCATTAATAATTATAACGGAAATACATGCTGGAATGTCAAAGAAAACTTGAGATGAAGCTGAAAACAAGACTACCCCGGGAAGAGTGTGAGTCACCTTATTAGCTTCTCTCCTAGAGAACTCCACATGAGAATTTACAGAAAAATAAACAAAAGTCTCTCTACAAGAAAAACTTGCCTTGTTAGTAGTACAAAAAAACACACTATACTCTCTCTCTCTCTCTGCATCACTCAATTGCCTTTCTTCTGATTCCGGTGAACTGAGCAACCAACTTTATGGCGACTATTGTGGTTGAAGCATTAATTTCAGCTTCTGTTGAGTTGTTACTCAACAAGATCATTTCTGGTGAGTTCGTTGACTTTTTTCGGATAACCAAACTTGATGTTTCACTATTGGAAAGGCTGAGAATAACACTCTCGAGTCTTAAAGCTGTACTCAACGAAGCTGAGCAGAAACGGATCACCAATCCTGCTGTCAAGGAATGGCTTGTTATGCTGCAAGATGCTGTCTTTGATGCTGAAGATCTCTTTGATGAAATCAACACTGAGGCGTTGCGCTGCCAAATTAAAGCTGAGTATCAAGGACATAGTGCCGGTGCTAAGGTGAAGAAATTCCTTTCTTCTCATTTCAAAAGTTCTTACGGGACAATCAATTCTAAAATGCAAAAACTACTTGAAAGATTGGGCCACTTTGCAGAGGAAGGTCACCATCTTGGATTAAGAGAAGGTGTTTCCAGCGGTGTTTGGCATGGAACTCCTACAAGTTCTGTTGCAGTAGATGAATCTGCTATTTATGGCAGAGATAATGATAGAAAGAAACTCAAAGACTTTTTGCTGTCAGATGATGCTCGTGAGGGCGACGGTAAAATAGGAGTCGTTTCCATCGTGGGTATGGGAGGGCTTGGCAAAACAACCCTTGCCAAACAACTTTTCAATGATCCAGAAGTGAAAGAAAAGTTTAATTTGAAAGGGTGGGCACACATCTCCAAGGATTTTAATGTTCTCAACCTCACTAAAGCCCTTCTTGAATCTATCACTGCGCTGCAGTCCCTGTTGTGTCTGTGGCTGAAATTCTTTTTGAGCTACCAGCTCAAGCTCATTTCCCCTTGTTCATTGCTGTCTTCCCATTTTTGGCACAAACCATCCAGCCCTTTGCAGCAACGGTACCACTACCCTTGGGCTGTTTGTTTTACTCTTCAGAATTTGTCTCCAACAGCTATAATCCTCTGCTCAACACCCACACCTACACCACAATTTTTAGACTATAAATACTAGTGCACACTGCACAGTAACACACAGACACAACAACATACTCACAGCAAAAAATACATACAGAAATCAGTTTTTTTTTGAGAAATTAGAGAGAAAGAAACTGGTCTTTGTTCATTTCAAAAAGTATTGGAATTAGGTTAGTTCCTAGATTTGCTGGTTTATTCATATTGCAATCTTTCAAGTTCCTTCTACTTTGCTTATTTATTGTTTCATGTACACATAAATCATGTAGTCTTATAATATACATATATACATGTATGTAATTACAGTTTGGCCTTGAACACTTTTATTGTTTCATAAAAGAATATGTTTTTTTAATAAACTGAATATATACTGTTAAATAATTAGGTTTAGTTTATGTAAATAATTAGGTGCTGTTTATTTTAAAAATATTGATATTGTAAATATGTGAGTAGCATGAACAAGTTAGAGTCCAGTATTATGTTTGTTTCCAAATCAGTGTCATTTTGAAAATTAGGTTTTAAGAGTTTGCAGGAAATCAAAAAATAAAGAGGAACAAAATCGGAGATGAGAAAATATGAAAAATAAAATACCTGTTAGTTCCGGCCGGCCACCGTAGACGGTGGCCGTTTGCTCCAAACCACCATAAAAAACCCTCACGTCGCCGTCACCACGAAAATCACCCAAAGAATCATGGCCCCCATCGCAAACCCCCATCTCTGTCTCTCACCGTCACCACCTCACCGTCGCCACCATCTCACCGTCACCACCTCACCGTCGCCACCATCTCACCGTCCACCACCAAACACCATCTCTGTCTCTCACCGTCACCACCTCACCATTGCCACCATCTCACCAGAACACCACCGAAGCCGTTTCCATCATCCACCGTCGTTCTCTCTCTCGAGCCTCTCTCAATCTCAATCTCTCTCTCTCTCCCCATTTTTTTGTTGAAACGGCGCTGAGAGAGTGGAAGGGTGTGAATTAGGGTTTTATCCCATTTGTTTCGTTTTATATATCCATCTATTTATTTATTTACTTTGCTTCATTTTAATTTTAATTCTGATTACTAATTACACCCCTCATTTTAATGATATAAACCCCTGCCAAGCCTTTTTGTAAACACAGGCCAGTTCACAAAAAATGAACTGGGCTGCTGCTGTCCACACCCCCTGTCTTATTATACAACCTCCTGTAGTTAACTGCACTCCCATTTTTACTATTATACCCTTTTTTCGTTTTTTTTACTTATTTCCTTTCAAAAAGCATTTCTCTTACAAAAAAACTCACAAAAATAAATACATTTTCTCCAAAAATATAAATAGGGGATTAAGTCGACTGTACAGTCGGGTTAGTCTACTTTTTAGGGGCCACAAATGAACCGTTACGGATCAGGTCCTAAAATCCTTATTTGAAACAAACAATTTCCAAAAAATAAAAAATACAAACACACCTCTTTCTCCCAAACAAAGAAAACAAATTTTTCAAAATAGGGGATTAAGTCGATTGTACGATCGGGTTAATCAGCGTTCTGGGGCAAATGAACCGTTACGGATCAAAAGTCCTAGAACCCCTAAAATAAAAGACACAAACCAACCAAACTTTAACTACCAAGAACTACGCGTGATTTGATTCTCTACCAGGAGATACGTAGGAGCAGAGCGTGGCCGACCTCTGTCAATTGCACTAATAAAAAAACATTTTTTAGTCCTTCTCTAAATAAATTCTAAAATTCAAAAATACCAAGTCTATCTTTTAAATTCTTTTCAAAGGGGTAAAATAAACATTTTTAAATTAACCTTCTTCCTACAACTAATTAGAAGGCAACCTTCCTTAGGAAGGATGTCGTGGGGTGCTAATACCTTCCCCGCATATAACCGACTCCCGAACCCAAATCAGGTCTCAAGGACCCTTATCCAAATCAAATGGGATTTTCCATTGTTTGCCCTTAAACTAAACTTTGGTGGCGGCTTCATTTTTGAACCTTCGAGGAATCCTCACCCGGATTTTTCGGTCGCTACACTTATTATTTTAATATATTTTAGAGACTAAATGTGAAATATATGTTTGCACAAAAAAATGAAATATATGTAAGTTGAGGACTAAAATTGATAATGTACTCAATGATATGATTTGAGATGAATACAAATGGCAGAGTGATCCATCTTTTCATTAGATCTTTAATATGTTCTCCATTTGTTGTGCTTTTAGCCATTCCCCATTTAATTTAGGCAATGTTTCGTAAAGTCTAATCGCTAGGTTGCAGTGAATAAATTCGTCGTAGATGTTTTATAATTATTAGCTTATAGCATTTTTCAAATGCTACTTGAAATAGCTTTTGAACTTTTAATTGAACATCCAGTTTTCTTTCATTTTCACCATTATTATTTTAGTTAAATTGTTTGTCCTCTATTTAAGTTAAATAAGGGATTACTAAACTTTCTACTAAAAAGTAAGTATATAGTAGGATATTTGTAGATAATTAAGTATAGTAGGATATTTGTAGATAATTATGAAAATATTAAATGATTTTATCAGATTTTTTTTCTTATCATTATAATAATGAATAAATAACTTTTTTTATAAATCATTCATAGCAAGGCAAGATGAGGCATATTCTGTTATATATGCTAGGTTCCACTATATTAAAATATGCTAGGTTCCACTATATTAAAAAGAAGCAGCACACCATGTAAAAATTGTTTAAAACTTCTAAATCCCTAATGGTATTTAAAAATTTGGATTCTAGTTTTTTATTAGGATACTCTTATATTATGTCATCGACACTTTTTGGTGATTGGGGCTTTGAACAATATTAAGAATAAAAAAGGACTATTGATTTAAAATAAATGTGTTTGGTAGTAGTATATTCCAAAGAAATAATCATACAAGCTAAAAAAATATGAAATAAAACTTCGGAAATTCAGAAAGCGAAATGGAAAAATCCGTCTCTAAATGCTAGCGACGCCAAATGTGGAGACCAATCCCTCAACTTTCCGTCGCTATTTCAGATTTTTCTAGCATTTTATTGCTCAAATAGTATTTGAAATTAAATCTGCTCCTTCAATTAATTTCTTGTATCAGATACACCTTTTTGGTGATTGAGACTATATGATAAAATATTATGGATAAAAAATTGAATGATTATGTATGGAGAGAGATGGTAGTTAATATCAAAGGGATGATATCATAGAAATTAATAAATAAAGAACATAAAGGCAAAATTTGTTTGTATTTGGAGGACTATGTCTTCTTCTTAATTTGGTAGTAACCAATGTGAAATGGTTTTAGTAGTAACCAATGTGAAAGCCAAGGAAAAAACAAATATGTAAAAAGAAAAAACAAATTTTGCCTCTCTCTCTCTCTCTCTCTGTGTGTGGATCTCTCGAATCCTTCTAACTTGCACACGCTTACGAAATCTACCCTAATTGTTGTTGACTGTCCTTAATTAAAGCTAATTCAACTGTAACAGGTCATAAAAACCTATACACTCTATGTGTATATAAGTTAGACTCAACTTAAAATATCCATGTTTAGTTTTACTCGGATCAACCTAATATATTGGTGAGAAAAACTCTTTCAAAGTAATATTTACTCAAATCATGATCTCAAAATTCTAAAAATTAAATTATGCACTTAATTAATAAATGGGTAAAAACTTGTTCCAATTATGCCGGATGACTAATCATGAAAATTCTAAAACTTGTTCCTAAGAAAATTTCTCTTGTATGAATTCAAATATTATAGGGTATTTGAGTTGAAAATAAAAAGGAGGCAATGGCATATTAGTTAATATCAATGTGATAATAAAATAAATACAAGTAAACACCGTAAAGGCCAAGTTTGTGGTATTTTCACCTTATCCTAATATTATTTTAGTAATTCATTTGGGTCTCATTACAAGTAACAGTTGCAGTACGATTCGTTTTTTCATAAGTCACCATCATTTATTTATTATTGTCATTGTTATTAATAATTTTATTAAATATAACATAATATTTATAATTAAGACCACAATCATGCTTCTTCAGAGGTTTTCGTTTGTTTTTATTAAGACAACATTTGATTCCTACAAAGTCAATACAAATGAAGAAGAAAATCCATGTTTTAATAAAAATATCACAATTTTTTAGGGTTAATTAAATTGGCTTAAATCTATAAAATAATAAGTATTTATCTTTATTTTTATAAAAGAAATGTGTAAAGAAAATTACAATTAGAAGTGTTATGTAGCTTAAGGGCATCAACTAACGATAATTTCACAATAAGATAATTAATTATTGTTAAGTTGGTTATGAAATGTCACAATCCATAAAAAGTTTACACAATAAAATAATATAGTTATGTTACTAAATATAAGCAAGTTAAAGTTTTTTTCCACTTAATATACTATATTTACCCTTACTTATGACCCTACTTTTACACATACCAATACCAACAACTTTTACTCTTACCAATAAAGTAAGGGCAATATTGAAAGTTTATATAAACTTTTTAGCTTTTATTAAAACTTGTGCCCAGCCGTTTTTTGCTAATAAACGGTAACGGAGGGAGTATGATCATAACTCATTGATCAATGAAAAGGTTATGACGAAATTCCAAAAAGTTTTGGAAGAAAATGATATTTGTTTAAGGTTTTCAAAATAGGTTGAAGTTGGCATGATGTGTATGGTGGGACATGGTGGGACATTGGAGGAATCGTATTTCTTAACCTTCATCATCAATGACGAGCACAAAACATTGTTTACATTTTTTTATGTGTTTGTGGTTGATAATGAAACTTGTTTTGGGGTGCAAGGAAGCTTCTCCAACGGTTAATAGACCCGAGATTTTCTGTTTTTTATCGCATAGTATCTACCTGTTTTGTCGGTGATTAATCTGCGTTGGGGAATCTGGCTGGCCATGTGTATATACAGCTTTGCCAATCCGTGTGGTTCTCCCCTCCAAACAAACTTTCTGCTACACCAAAGATTCGAATCTGAGACATTAGGGTGGAATTCGAACTCAGTTGATGCTCGGACCAACCTTATTGCTCTTATGCTTTTTAACTAAACATTAGTCGTTGGACTAATCTAACAGTTGAGATATACTCTTAGTTGTTAGATTGTTCTAACGAGCAAAGTTTGTGGTTGAAGAGGTTGTAGAGGCAGTAGAGAGTCCAAGTTGTTTTGACTGAAGATATATTTTGTTCGCTAACCAAATAAGAGATACTTTGGATAAGAAGTTTTAAAAGAATCTTACAACTCTTAGCCATTAGATTAATCCAATGACCGGTGTTTGGCCGAAGAGGCTATAGAGGTTGTAGAGCGCCCTAAGTTGCTGTTAATAACTTGAGACACTTAATTTATTTTACGAGAACTTTTCATAAATGAAGGATTATAAATTAACTTGATTTAATTGAGAAACTATCACATACTAGAAGGTAATCAAACTAGACAACCTCTCATAACCTAGAAGGAAATTGAAACTAGTGTAAGTATTAGAGCACTTTGATTACCATAAACAAAGGCTAAGAGCATCTCCAATAGTATAACTCATTTTTGGGGTTCTTAACTTACTTGTTGATGGACCCTACGATACAACATAGGATTTAATTAAGGAACCGGACAATTTTTAGTAGAACTCTCAAGAACTTAAAAAGAGAGACACAAAATCGACCCTACAATTGAGTCCTTAATGTTTAAGAACAGACTCTCGTAGAAGAATCGTTGTTTGCTACACGTGACATTTATGTCAACAGTCTCCAATAGTAGGATAGTTAAGAAATAAGAACCGGTTCTTGCATAGAAGACCCCTAATATAAACCTATCTCGAAAATGGTTTATTAGAATTTATATCTTCAATGTACTTTTTTGTTTTACTTTCTCATTCTTTTCCTTCAATATTCAAACATATATAATTGGAATTGTAGAGTAAATCCAAAAAGTAACAAGTTTAAGGTAAAATCAAAACATCAACTGTAGCTTGTTGAGCAGTCTAGTTCCTGCTATATCACATAGATAGGTTTTAGCTACTCATGCATTGTGTCCTCACATCTCCTTTTGATACCTTAGACAAAATTGCAACTAAAAGTAACATAAAAGTTAGTAAAAATCATAGATCACACATATTTAATTTATATCACATAATAAAAAGACTAGTTAAATATATATATTTTGTCACTATAAAACTTATGTCTTTTTGTTTTAGTTTCTCAAAAAAAAAATTACTTACTTTTAATCTCCATGTTTTTTTCCACCAGTTTTAATCTCTCAGGACTTTCCATAGCGCTTAGAAGCATTATAAAAGGTCCCAAAAGCGTCATAAAATTTATAAGGGACTAAAATTGATAAAAAAAAAACGTGAGGGAACATAACTAGGTGATTTTTTTTAGGGACTAAATCAAAAAATCAAAATTTTATTAAGATCCCAACATATTTAACCCTAAAAAGATTAAAAAGAAGTGGCAATTAATGACTAATTCAGGCTTATACAAATGGCATAGAATAAGATGAAATTCTCTTCTCATATAAGATCACTTCACACACCATATATCTATCAATCTATGTACCCTTTGTCCTAGTCAAACAACCTTGCACCAATTACAAAGTCTAAGAAACTGCCAAATGTTTGGATATAGCAGCCGAAATGATAAACAAACAAACAAATGAAATGAAATATGAAACTAATTATTATGACTTAGTCCAATTTATAACTCAACTAGTTCAAATTCAAAGAGTCACTCACTCTCCCTTCACATATAAAAGCACAAACCACCACAATGAAAATCACATCAACCAACTAAGCTTTAGTTAAGTGCTTCTATAACCTTAACCAAAACAAGCTTCAATCTTCAATATAACCTTAACAAACTATTATCAAACTTTAGCTCAGCTGAGCTTTCACTCAGCTAAGCACTTAGCAATTTTCGGTGTTAACAGACACCAGAGCTTAAAAGCGTTCGTCATAATGGGAAGGAAGAGAAGGGCTACAACTGAAGTAGTTGAAGAGAGAAACCTATCTGAAGGAAGTATGCCATGGGATGAAATGATGAAGGAAGCTGCCGCACTTGGAGGAGTCCGAAGAGCGCGAAAGCGATTCGTCGGTGTGAGACAAAGACCATCAGGTAGATGGGTAGCTGAGATAAAAGATACAATTCAAAAGATAAGAGTATGGTTAGGAACTTTTGATACAGCTGAAGAAGCTGCAAGAGCTTATGATGAAGCTGCTTGTTTGCTTCGTGGCGCGAATACTCGAACAAATTTTTGGCCTTGTTCTCAATCTTCTTCTTCAACTCCAGCTCTTTCTTCAAAGATCACAAATCTCCTCCTTCAAAGACTTAAGGAAAAAAATAACTCTATCAACCATCAACAAATTCAACAAGTTGATGCTTATGAAGAAGGTTCAAATTCAAAAGACTTTTCAATTGATCATTTCACTGATTTCCTTAATGATCCTGAAGATTATAGCACAAGTAACAATGAATTCATCAACAATACTGCACAATTTGATTACATTACTTCAAGTTTCGAGTCGTGTTTAACCGAAAAAGACGGTTCCAAAGGAACTAAAATGGATATTCAATACAATGAGTCCAATAATGTGACACAAAGTTCAAGTGCTGATAGCATTTCAGGAATGGAAAGAGAGGAAGATAGTAGTGAAGAAGAAGGAAATGTCCAAGGTAGTACTGATTTCGATGTACCGGATTTTCGGTTTTTGGACAATGTTGCGCCGCCGAATTACTACTCACCATTTGAGATGGCTGAAGAGATAGAAGAGCCTGTGGAGGCAGAGAATTATGTTGATGAGCCTTCAATGATTAGAGCTGTTATGAAGAGAATGAAATATGAGAGAAAATTCTCAGCTTAATGCTTGAAATTGAAACTTGAATCAGAAGATATTAGTGGAAGTGGATTTTCTGATCAATTGAACAATCTTCAAAATGCATGTAGCAAGTTCAAACATGAGAAGAATAAGGAGAAGAAAGAAGAAGAAAGATCAATGGATATGGATTCTTCTACTTCTTCATCTAGTACTAGTACTAATGATGGAGATCTTTTTCTTTGGAATTCATTGGATCTTCCTCCTATTTGCTTTGTTAACTTGTTGGAAAATGGTTCATTCAATTAGCATACTGTAATATTAATATCATTCATTTCTGATTTATGTATGGTAAGCAATTAATATATGTTTTTGTAATAACATCATATTTTGTAGTGTAATGAAGTGACATTTTCTAATGAAAAGTATATTGTTTGTATTCACTGTTACTAGTGTCATTGAATTAGTGATTCAACATGGGAACTTAGTAGATGCTGAACATTATATTGAAAGAAATTTTATACATTTTTAGTAATTAGCATAGAAAGTTAGCTCATCACCATTGATAAAAAATAAAATGTGATTGTGTTGCCATCTGATGCTTAGTTTCATAACTTTAGTTTATCTGATATGACTTTGGAGGTATAAAAGGGTCAGTTCATGGAAATATAGAGGATTAAACTTGGAGGCAGGACTTCATGGCATATTGAAATAGTTCAACTTTTGTTTTCATCTTAAAGTGTAAGAGGAGAAACAATATTAATAAAAATAAATAAATAATGAATAGTGAAAAATTAAGAGTGAGATACATAGAATAGATTGAAATTTAGAGGATTGGTGATGAGGAGTAGTCAAGTCCAAAAAAAAAATATTGGATTTTTATTGTTCTCCCCACCATTTCCATGAAAGAAACAAATGTTAGAGAAGTCAAGAGAGGACGTGTATAAAAAATAACTAAATAATGTAGAGTAAGAAAAAATCAAGAGAGATAGAGAGGTTTAAAGAGAAATGGGTTGCGATGAAGAGGATTTGGGTCCAAAGAATGGGCTATAACTTTTCTTCTTTAATTGAGATATATGTAGAGGTGTTGTGATGGAGAGGATCCATGTCAAAAAAATACGCTTTTTCTTCTTCTCTCTTTCCTCCTCATCCAAATAGCAAGTGTAAGAGGACGAATAAAAAATAAAAAAATTATTACGAGTGAGAAAAAAATAAGAAAGAGATGCAGAGGATTACTAGAATTGTAGAATGGTTTTGATGGTGAGGATCCAAGCCCAAAACAATATGCTTCGATTTTTCTTCCTTCCTTCATCCTCATCTCTATCAAAAAAAAGGTAGATGAAGACATAATATTAACAAAATATTTAAATAAAAAGTTAATGAAGTGTGAGATAATATTAAAAATTAAGAATGAGGAAATTGGATCATCTCCTTCTACACTCTCTCAACCTCCCTCCTTCTCTCTCTTACTTGTTTTTCTCTCTTATATATTATTTTATGAATTTTAAGATAGAGATAGAGAATGTAGAGGGGTGGTGATGAAGAGGATACATGTCCTAAAGTTTTTTGTAGGATTTCTCTTCTTCTCTTCAACCTTTACATCAATCAAACAAATGTAAGAAGAGAATGGAGATCAATAAAATAAATAAATGATTAAGAAAAAAATTAAGAGAGAGATATAGAGGAGAGGACTAAGAGAAATGTAGAGGGGGGGTGTGTTTAAGAGGATCCAATTCCAAGAAATGTGTTTTGAATTTTTTCTTCCCTCCATCTCCATCAAAGAAGTAAGTGTAGGAGGAGACAGAAATAGAATAAAAAATAGACTTTACGAATAGTGGGAAGAAATTAATAGAGATAGAGAAGATTGAGAGAAATGTAAACTGGTTTTAATGGAGAGGATCCAAGTCCAAACAAACAAATGTGGTTCGATGTTTTTTCTTCTCTCAATTCTCTCCATCAAAGAAACAAGTGTAGGAGGAGAAAGAAGAAGAATAAAATAAATAAAAAATAATGAAGAGTGAGAAAAAATTAAGAGTTAAATAGAGGGTGGAGAGAAATTTAGAGAGGTGGTGATGGAGAGAAACTCAAAAATATATTTGTTGAATTTTTCTTCATCTCTCCATCCTCTCCATTAAAAAAAACAAATGTATGGAGAGTGACATGAGTAAATAAATATATAAATGATGAAGATTAAGAAAAAAAAATTAAGGGAGATAAAGAGAAGATGGAATTTTTACATTTTAAAATTCGGCTTGCAAAAAAAATCATACCAGTCAACAAAAGTTTGGATCATTAGTTTTTAGAAAAAGTCACGAGTAAGAGTGTCTTGATACACATAAACTTAAAACTTCTAATATATGAGAACTCAAAAGTCAAGTTTCAAAAAAATATAGCCAGCTTCAAAGATTCAAATTGAATAATCGAAATCAAAATTTGGGTTTTATTTTTTTTGTTACAAAGGAGAAAAAACAAAAAGCACTAAAGTCTCACAAACCGAGTACCATTAGCATCCGCAATTAAAAGGGACCTTCGAGGTGCCTCCAATCCAGCGAGGAGATTAGTCACTACGTTCGGCGGTGGATATTCTGGTCTCGACCAAAAATCTGTAACTAAAAGGGAAGACAAATCCTCTGACGGATTTCTAAAAATGATCAAAGCAGAAGAATTCCTTGCACCCAGCTTCGGGAACCAATCCGCATAAATATATTTTATTTCGCAAGTTTTGCAAGGAATAGAATAGTATGTATCAATTAGAGTTATTTATCAAAATCAAATATATGTCGCAAGTGTTGCAATATATGTATATGAAACTTGGGGTTAAATATGATTTTGTTCCCTATAAAATATTGAATTTTCAGTGCTTATTAAATTGCTAACAAAATGTATCATTTGCACATGTTGCGTCACTAATTTTAATGATTTAAATGGCAAATTACACGCCATGCCATGTCATTATTTTATTTTATTTTTCAAAATATTGAGTTTTTTAAATATATTTTTTGCTGCTTATTTTTTTTGACAAGTGCTGCTTATTTTTTAATAACATCTTTACTAGTTGTTTCTTTACAATTGTTTTATTATAATCATTTTTTATCTTTTATTAATTTTTTGGTATATTTTTTATTGCTTCAAATATTTCTTTTCGGCTTATTTTTAAATAATTTATATTGACAGGTTATTTTTCAATAGTTTTTGTTGGTTACTCATTTGGCTTGTCATTTTTTTAATAGTACTTCTAATCAAATTATTGTAAAAAAATGTATTTCTATTTAATGGTACATCCTATTTACAAAAATTTGATTAGAAACGCAATTAAAAACAATAGCATCAACAAAATATTAAAATATGACCAACAAAAATTAGTAAAAAAAATAACTGGTAAAAAATTTTATTTAAAATAATAACCGGTAAAAACATTTTGAAAAACCAGTAAAAAAAGGACCACTTTGACATAGATATGAAACGTATAGAACCAAAGTGAGAAAGAAAAAATGACCACTTTTGACACAGATTTGAAACATAATGAACCAAAGTGAGAAAAAAAGACAAGAACTACTTTGACACATATTTGAAACATAAAGGAACAAAGTGAAGAAAAAAACATAAACGACCAAACTAAAATTTTAGACAAAGATAAATGATCAAAAATGTAATTTTGCCTTTCTAATTTGAAGAATTTCGTAGAAATTGTCGTTTTGACCTCAGACGACAACCCTGCTCGGCCCTCTCGAGGAAACCCCTGTCCTTCTCCGACGAAGACTATCTCATCGGCGTGACTAGAAAGGTCGTCTTGATGGTTCGAGCGTGCCTCTTCTGCCCATAAGTCACCATAACGTTGAGGCAGCCCAGAGGTTGGGCCTACTCCCCTCCCGGAATGGACACATCCGCCCCGAGATAAGGGCCCATGTCCGCGAGGAAGAGCCCGAGCTTGGGGAGGTGATCTTGGAACATGATGTTGACCGAGCTCCCCTGATCCACAAGGATTCGCTTTACCACCACTCGCAATATGGTGACCGAGATAACAAGGGGCACAAACTCATTCGGCTCTCACTGCATCGTGGGAAGACCCACTTTGCCCAAACTCGGCGCTGTCGCCTCCGCAGTACAACTAAAGATGAAGTTTCACTCATTAGCGGGTGATGTCATAGCTATCTCAGCCGACCTCGATGCAGTAGAGAGATGCCAGTACCTCGCTCTCAAGGGCATCCGACGTCAACACCAGGAGATCCCCGATTTACCACCCACCGCGACTAAGGTGAACCTCACGGAGGTCGATGCTCGCTATGACCTAAACAGCTCTGAGGATGAAGACGACGACGAACTGGCCAAGGAGCTTAAGAAAAACATCAAACATCCCGAGCCCCAAGGCGAATTCCTTGAAGTCCCATTGGGCGATGACCCCACGAAGACTGTGAAAGTAGGGGCGGAACTCACCAAGAAAGTGAGGGAAAGCCTAATGGCGTGTTTACGGCGCCACGCCGACTTGTTCGCCTGGTCCGCCTCAGAAATGTCGGGGATCCCGCTGGAGGTAGCTTGCCACCATTTTAAAGTCAACCCCGACGCCAAGTATGTGGCTCAGCGACGAAGAGCTCAAAGCAATGAGGAGGCCGCGGCTAAGGCCGTCGCCGACCTCTTATCTGTGGGCTTCATAAAGGAAGTAAAGTACACCACTTGGTTGTCCAATGTCATCCTGGTCAAGAAGAGCAACGGTAAGTGGAGGATGTGTGTAGACTAAACCGACCTCAACAAAGCATGCCCCAAAGACGCCTTCCCAATTCCGAGCATCGACAAGCTTGTTGACAATGCATCCGGCTTCTACCTCCTGTCTTTCTTGGACGCCTACTCCGGCTACAATCATATTGCGATGAGTCCTCCGGACCAGGAGAAAACGGCTTTCATGACGAATCAGGGCAACTATTTCTATAGGGTCATGCCCTTCGACCTCAAAAATGCTGGGGCGACCTACCAGCGCATGATGAACAAGATCTTCCATGACCAGATGGGCAGAGTCGTGGAAGTGTACCTCGATGATATGATTGTGAAAAGTAAGGCGGATGAAAAGCACCTGGCCGACCTACAGGAGATCTTCGCCGAAGCTAGGAAAAACAACTTCAAGTTCAACCCGGAGAAGTGTACTTTTGGCGTCAGAGCGGGGAAATTCCTTGGTTTCTGTTTAACCGAAAGAGGAATTGAGGTCAATCTTGACAAGTGCAGAGCCGTGACCGACATGCGTCCCCCAACCACCAAGAAAGAAGTCCAGAAATTGACCGACAAGATTGCCGCCCTCTCCAGGTTAGTCTCCAGGGAGCCAATCGATCCCTCCCCGTCTTCAAGGTCCTGAAGAAGGGCGTCGAGTTTAAATAGACGCCGGAGTGCGAGAATGCTCTCACCGAGCTCAAACAAATACTTTCGGAACCCCCGATACTATTGAAACCGGTGGAGGGGGAGATACTTTACCTATACCTCGTCGTAGCCGAAGAAACAGTCAGCGCAGTCCTGATCTGAAAAACAGAAGAAGGACAACGGTAGGTGTACTTCGTAAGCAAGGTACTACAAGGAGCCGAGTCCAGATATCAAAAGATAGAGAAGGTAGCGCTGGCCCTGGTCGTGGCCGCAAGAAGGCTAAGGCCGTACTTCTTGGCACACCAAATTGTTGTCAGAACAGACCAACCCATCCAGCAAGTCCTGCACAGACCCAACCTCACGGGAAGAATCATCAAGTGGGCAGTTGAATTGTCTGAGTTTAGGATCAAATATGAGGCTCGATCCGCCCTCAAAGCTCAGGTCCTGGCCGATTTCGTCGCAGAAATGACACCGACCCCCTCCGACTCAGTCCCTTTGCAATAGAAACTCCACGTCGACGGTTCCTCGAATTTGAAAGGTAGTGGGGCCGGACTCATACTGGAGAACTCCGAAGGACTTATGGTCGAAGTCTCCCTCAATTTTGCTTTCACAACCTCACACAACCAAGCTGGGTATGAAGCATGTATAACCGGATTGAGGCTAACCTCGGATTTCGGGGCTAAGATCATTGAGCTGAACACCGATTCGCTACTAGTAGTGTCCCGGGTCAAGAAGGATTTCGTGACAAACGACCCCATTCTGCAGTGATACCTGGCACGGGTACGGAAGCTGCTCCTCCAATTCGAACGGGTAGAATTAAAACACGTGCTCCAGGCCGAGAATGCCCGAGCAGACGTCGTGGCCAAGTTGGCCAGCACGAAACCAACAGGCAACTTACGAATCATTATTCAAGAAAACTCTGTTTCCGACCTCGGTGCCAGACGTCAATGTCGTAACGGAAGGCAAAGGGTGGATACAACCCATCAAGGATTACATTGAACTCGGCATCGAGCCAACGGACGCCAAGGAAACCACAGCAGTCCGGCGAAGGGTGACGTCCTACTCCATAGTTGATGGGAAACTCTTCCGACGAGGCTTCTCCTCTCCTCTGTTGAAATGTGTCGAGGGGGAGGAGGCGGAGTACGTGCTCACAGAAATTCACGAGGGAATCTGCGGACAGCATCTAGGGGCTCGGGCCATGGCGAAGAAAGCCCTCAGGGCAGGCTACTACTGGCCAACCATGACACATGACGCCTCCGATCTCGTTAGAAGGTGCGACACTTGCCAACGGTACGCCGATGTTCATAACGCTCCTCCGGCCGAGCTCTCTTCCTTGGCAGTGTCTTGGCCTTTCAGTCAGTGGGGAATTGACCTCCTGGGTCCCTTCCTACCGGCCCGAGGCGGAGTCAAATACGTCGTCGTCGTCGACTACCTCACAAAATGGATCGAGGCAGAACCACTCGCCCAAATAACTGCTCAAAACTGCATCAAGTTTGTGAAAAAGAACATACTGACCAGATTCAGAATTCCCGCCGCTGTAATCACTGACAACGGGATGCAGTTCGCCGATAAGGGGTTTCGAAAGTTGATGATGGACCTGAACATCAGGCAACACTTCACTTCTGTCGAGCACCCCCAAACCAACGGGCAGGTCGAGTTGGCGAACAGGGTCCTGCTCAAGGGATTGAAAAAGAGGCTAAAAGGGGCTAAGGGGGCATGGCCCGACGAATTGACATACGTCCTTTGAGCGTATCGAACAACACCGCATGCCACCACCAACGAGACACCTTTCAGGTTGACATATGTCACCGAGGCAGTCATTCCAGTAGAGGTCGGAGAATCTACTTGGAGGACTTTACACCCTCTCAACAAGGAAACAAACGACAAAGCAACGAGAGAAGAGCTCGACCTCGTGCAAGAAGTTCGAGACAAAGCACAGCTGACCGAAGCCTTCGTTAAAGCCCGGATCGCCAAGCGATACAACCAGAAGTTCATCACCCGGGATTTCAATGTCGAGGACCTCATCCTCCGGCGCGCCGACGTGGGCAACAAAAATGCTTGTGAAGGAAAGCTCGCACCCAATTGGGAAGGGCCTTACCGAGTTGCAGTAAAGACAGGAAAGGGAGCCTACCACTTGGAGACCCTCTCCAAAGAGCCGATACCCCAGACATGGAACACAGCCAAACTCAGGGTGTAATACAGCTGATTAAATGTAATCAAATGTAATCAAATTGGACCATCTGAGTCCCTGAATAAAATCATTTTCACTCCCATTCTTGTCTTCTAACTTGCAGGACTCACGGGGACACGAGTTCCCAAAACAATACAACGCCCCTCTCACCCGAGTCCGAACCGAGCTGGCCACCCAGCGGACGACGAAATGAGGCGAGGCCGTCGAAAGGCGACACGAACGTCCTCCTCGATTCCGAGCATCAATGCTCAGTCTTGGGGCACACAACGGTCCACAGCGACCCCGACACCGCTCCTAGCGAGCCAGCCTCCTCTCTGGCTTGCCTTAAATGTTGAGACAGAGACTGGAGGAAGAGGTTCTAAGTGACTACGCACCCTACTCCTTGAGCACTTGCCTTCTCCTGAACTCCGAGCTTCAATGGTCAGTTCGGAACCGAGGAAGGAGTCCACAGCGGCTTCGAACCTTCTCGACTCCGAGCTTAAATGCTCAGTCGGGACCCAATTGACTCCAAGCTTGAATGCTCAGTCAAGATTTACTTGATTCCGAGCTTGAATGCTCTGTCAAGCTTTTGCACGATGGACCACGGCAGTTCGACTTCAACTCCACGTCCCTATATCATGATCAGGAATGACGGAAACCAAGGTATTCACGTCTCTACACCCGACTTGAAAGAGCAAATCAACAAAGCGACTCTTCAAGCCGAGATGAACCCCAGTCGCTCGACCTCGACTTGGGGGGCCACTGTTCCGGATTGGGCCCAAGATTCATTTGATGGAGGATGGGCCCACTTCCGCACCAAGGAAGGCCCAACTCACGTAGTTACCGTATCGTGTGGTTGGGGAACCCGTACCTGCATCCAACGGCTCAGTGGCACCCCATTGTCTATAAATAGAAGCGCGACCCTCCATTTCCAAGTACGTTCCCATTCTCATACTTACCTGCATCCAACGGCTCAGTGGCACCCCATTGTCTATAAATAGAAGCGCGACCCTCCATTTCCAAGTACGTTCCCATTCTCATACTTACCTCTCCACTTTCCTTGCTGACTTAGGCATCGGAGTGCTTGCAGGTACTCCACACCCGACGCGCGGGAACGATCTATCTCGGACCATCTGAAGTCAATCTTCAAGCTCTAGGAAGCACGACAGCTTGTACCCCGGACCCGATGTCCAAGTACCGAAGACATCTTAATCTAGCTGTTACTTTACGTCATTTTTTCTATAAGAGATATAACAATACACAAATTTTAAAATGGAGACATAAATGGTAAAATAGGTTAGGTATTTATATCCCAACAAAGTCCATACGGTTCATTTCAAACTAGATGTATAGCCTTGCAAAAGCACATGTCACACCGTTGCTTACTACGAATGGTTCTGAAATTAGTTTTGACTAATAAAAGTAAAGATGTACATAAAATATTTCTTCATCCTAAGTCAAAAAAAATATTTATTTTTTTGGGTGGTGAAAAAATACAAAACAAAATATTTATTTATCAAAAGTAAAGATATTTCTAAAGGAGAAACACAAGAAAATCTACAAATAACAGGTAATTTTTTGTTTGAGATTTAAGCAAAAAAATCTTTTATAAAAATAAAGACACTCATGAAGATAGAACAAAAATAACTTTACTAACAATAAAAAGCAAAATAACCATTTGTAAAAAGTAAAATAAAAAATTTATAAGGACGAAAATGTAAAATAAAAAATATACCGACAACCTACAAATTTTAACATCAAGACTCAAAAGATAAGTATTCATTTATGTGAAACAATAACATTAATAGAGACTGAATATAAAAATAAATATATTGAAAACATATAATAGTTTTTCGTTGGGACATAAAATGAAATTATAATGATGACAAGTAATGTTTCGTCGTCGAGATTCAAAAGTAAACACTAATTTATAAAAAAAAAATCACTATAAGGAAAAATATAAATAAAAAAAATTATACCAACAACATGCAATAATTAGTCCAACTCTTCGTGCTCATGACCATTTACCTGTGTTACATAGATTGTACTACCGGGACAAACTCACCTAAGTTTTTCCATGTTAATATATCCATATTTTAAAATCACCACTAAGAAAAAATTGTTGTTTAGTGACAAATTAAGTGACCTAAAAAACTCTGTCCTTGTAAGACTGATTTTAGAATTCGGCCACTAAATTTGAAAAATTGTCGCGACATTAGTCGTTACACATTAGAAACCAGTGGTTTGGAGACTTTTCAATTTGATCTCTAAATCTGTTGTTATATACTACCGACCAATGGTTTAGAAAATTTCGCAAATTGGTGACAAAATAAGTTAGCAGTCAATTTAATGACCGATTTAATGATCAGTTTCAAATTCAGTCTCTATCAATGCTACGAAAACCAAAACTTATCGATCTCTAAATCAATGACTTAATAGAAAACTTTATGAATTCAAAATACTATTTGTTGGATCATACATAATGAGAAACAAGTACATATGATAACTTTTGAATTAAAATTTTCCAGAATCCATAATGTTGAAATCATGATAAATTTGTAGAATTTGACAAAGCAAAATCCCTATAATTTTCACGACATTGGATCTTGTACGAAGTAATGAAAAGGGGTATTCTAAATGTAGATTTAGATAATAAAAAAAAACATCTCAACCTAATTGACTATCTTTATGGGTTCCTTTGCAAGGAGAAGCAAAGATGATGCTGCCTCCAAATCAATCTGAAATGATTTGAATTCCAGGTCATCACGAAGCTCTTGAAGCAAAGTCTTCAATTTTTGAAGCTCCTCTAAACTTAGACCATCATGGACAATGGGTTGGCTTTCATTCTTCACATCTTCAAGATCGGCAAGTTGTTTGCTAAGCTTTTCAATATTATTATTTTAGGGAGGCTCGCCTATTTCATGCCCTCCATTAAGGAACTTATTAGTCACAACATCAATGTTTGGACAACCAAGAGAGAATGGCTGACCACTAGGAGAGAATCCTAAAATTTCCAGTTGAACACCGCAACAAATTGACAGCTCATTTGCCTTCTTAAAGACGCCACTCCTTGTCTCAGAGAAGGTGACTGTCATGGCCTCCTTATCCTCTGCTAATTTCATTTCTATTTTTCGACGACCCATGACCCCCCCCCCCCCCCCCCCCCCCCCCCCCCCCCCCCAAATTTATCTTAGCAATCTAACTCACCTATTACTTCCTCATAGAGATTTTGAATCGGAAGCAATGATATCAAGTCACAGGTGAATTTAAGGAGGGAGGAACTGGAGGCTTGGAAACAACTTTGCTTTTCCTTAAAATTAATATTACATTTGTATTAATTAACGGAATTAAATGCTTAAAGGTTTGGAATTTTTTAAATAAAAAATAAAGGGATATACGAAAAGAAATAAATGCTTTTTCAGTTTCTATTTAGTTACTGCATCCAAATAAATGCTATATTATAGGGTCTTTACGAGTTTATTTTGGTTCGAACCATTTATTGGTATCTAAAGGATATTTCAACGCTTTCAAAGAAAAACTAATCTTTTCTCGTGTTTAGGAGCAAATTTTGCATTGTCCAACATCGATTTTTTTTCATTATGTGAATCAAACACGAGAGCATCAGGTCGATGCCCCGTGTCCCAAGGGGACTTTACGAGTTTGTTTGCATTGATTTTAACAAAATCCATTGTCTGAACCGATTATATTTGTTTGGCTTGGGTTAGTTCATATTTTGAGTTTTTTTTTCACAAAACCCAAACATGTCCCAACGAGATATTGGACAGGTCAATTTGGGTTGGTTTCACGGTCATGTGCTAAGAAAGTTAATTTTTTAGAACATAAATCAAAACTTTTTTTAAAATAGTCACCAAAACCAAACTGAATTATAATTTAGAAAATACATCCAATCAAAACTCTAAAGTGTTGAAGTCTTACAACTTAATCATAATTTACAAAGATAAAAATTCTAAATACATGACGTATTGTTCTTTTAAAATTATTGCAAAATTCTCCATTCAAAATTCAAATAGATAAAAAGCAATGTTAAAGCTTAATGTGACTCCAAAACCAAATTGTTTTTTTGCTACTCAACCCATTCAAACCATCATCTTGAGAAAGAAGAAACATCAAACTCAAAACTCCAAGTGATGATTTTTCTTTTTAAAAGCAAAATGTATCCTCAGTGTAGCATTATAAAATGATAGTAAATGACAAGACTAGCAATGTAGTACTATCCCGACTTACATTATGGCATGCTTCCTTGTTTCTAAGTGTTTTGCAATTACATTAATAGTATGGTTAGCCGCTTTTGGTGGGGCCCTAAAAATGGGGAAAGGAAAATCCATTGGGTTAGTTGGGACAATTACTTCCATAAAAGGAGGACGACGATATGGGTTTCCATTCTTTTACCGCTTTTAATGAAGCTTTACTTGCTAAACAGGGTTGGTATATCTGGTCTTGCTCAAGTGCTCAAGGCTCGTTATTATCCCAAATCTGATCTGCTTGCAGCCTCTTTGGGTGACAACCCTAGCTACATTCGTCAAAGCATTCACCATGCTATTGGGAGTTTAAATAGGGGGCCTCTGGAGAATTGGTAAAGGAGATAAAATAAATATTTGGTCTCATAACTGACTACCCACGCAGTTTGGTTTTAAATGTTGGAGTCCTAAATCTCTTGCTCGCGAGATATCTAATATTAAGTAGCTGTGGTTTTAAATGTTGGAGTCTTAAACCTCCTGGTTTTAAATGTTCCTAAACCTCCTGGTTGCGAGATGCCTGATTTCTTCCTTGTTCTATCCGTTTGAAGCGGCTCAAACCACTTAAATTCCTATCCCCCTAGTAATCAGGAAGAGGATATATTCACTTGAGGTGGCTCTAAGGACAGATTGTATACTGTTAGGCTAGACATTGTGCTGCTATTGGTAAGGTTTCTTGTTGTAAAACTCAGAATAAGAAGGTGTGGGAAAGTTTATGGAAAATAAAGGTTTAAGCTAAGCACCTTCACTTCCTTTTAACTGTGACACTACTTGCCCTAGATAATATTTAGAAGGAGGAATCTCTAGAACACGCGTTTAGAGATGGCACTTGGGCAAAGCAAATCTGGTTATGCTCGCGCCTTGTTTTTCAGTTCCCTTCCACCAACCCTGAATCAATTGAGGATTGGCTTGAAAACCTAATTCTAGAAGCTCCATCTCCGCTCAAAAATATGGTAGCATGGATTTTTTTTATGACATTTGGTTGGCTAGAAACAAAAAGCTTCATGATCAGAATCAATTACCTATGTGGAGAACTTTATCGATTGCACTGTCTTCCCTCACTTCCTCCCAAGCTGAGTCGATTCAACTGGAACAGAGAAGACTTTCTCACAATGGTTGAAATTGAAGGATTCTCGCAATGGTATAGCCCCCTGGGCAATAAAAAGCTTTTGATCAAATCAAGATAGCATTAGCTAATCATATGGTGCAAATGCCCTAAATATCGAGAGCACCTCTCAAATTGTACATTACTGCTGAAAAAAAATCAATTAACTACCTACTAACTCCAAATGTAGATGATGAAACTTTAAGTTAAGTTCAATTTTAAAGGATTGAATTATGAACTTTATATAATTTTGTTTACCATTTTCAAATATTTAACATTGAGAAATATAAAAACTATATTTAATTATTCTGTTTGACCTGCTAAACCCTTAAACCTTGAACCAATACTATTTTGTTTACCATTTTCAAAATTTTTTTGAGAAATTTAAGAAGTATATTGCTATATTTATTCAGTCTAACCCTATTAAACCCTTAAACCTTAAACCGGTACCAACAATGGTTGAATGTCTAGTCAAGTTTTGATTAGCTTGATATACTCACATTAATTAGCTACCAAACTAACCAATATATTTTTTGGTGACAAAAAGTTAACAAAAGAAAAAGAACGAAACAAAAGGAAACGAGCAGAAGCACACTAGGTCCCTAACGCATCGGCCTTCAACTCTGGAGGAGGCAATGACCAAGTTGTAATACCCAATGAAGATCTATTACCGAGTTTAGCTATGAACTCAGCACAACAGTTTGACTCTCGTAAGACATGCTCAAGGCACAGGCTAGAAAAATTGTCCAGCCATGAATTTAAAGAACAAAGGTGCATAGCCATGTAAATTATGTCCTCTAGATTATGTTCTGTAGATTGAATGTAAATAAAATATCAATTAAAGATGTTCGATACATAATTTTCTCAGTGCCGCTGAAATTCCAGGACCCTTCCTATAATCCAATTGTTTCTCAACTACACTAAGCAGATTGAGCCTGCCGACAATGAAATTATAAAGTATATTTACAACTGCGTTACGAACAACCATTTCAAGTCTCTATACCCTCTAAAGATATGAAATTGCACTTTAACAACTAAGGGAACGACGGTCTGTAAATAATTAAATTAAATTTCCTCTATCAAGCGTTTGCCTTTAGTTTCTGCATTACTGTTCAATTTTTCAGCCTTATTACTCCAATGAAATTCCATGGCTGATGTCTTTTCTGCCCTTACAATGGCTGCTAAAGAAGACCAAGCTTCCTCTGGCTGCTCATGAACCCAACACATTATAAAATATATCTTCCTTTCTGCCTGCTTAATCGTATTTCGAATCTCACCCCTCCGCAACTTTCTTGGCTTTTCAGATTTGGTTTCCTTTTCGCCTTCTTGAATCAACCGACGCACATCGCAAAGGGCACACACCATAGCAGGACTTCCCAATGCTAGTAGAGTAATCACATCATCAATAACACCCAAACCAAATTGCAGCCCTCCCATATGTCTGTAAGCTGGAGAGCATACCTGCTCCAAGCAATGAGAGAGAGCTTCCAGTACAGTCTCTGGCTGCCCACCTTGACCCAACACTGAGGACACACTCAACATAACCATGACTGACCCTAGGGGATCTGACCTCCAATCTCCATTGTAGAGGCGAAGAGTGAAGCAGTAACTATATAAAATATCAACTAGATGAACAGTTAAAAGGGGTGATGGCTCTTTGGAACTAAGCCTGCTCAGAGGAGGAAGCGGAACTTCAGGGCCGAGAGGAATATCACTGAATTCATTACTATCGGAATCACCTACCAATTCCTGGCCTGAAAGAGGTTGAACAAGTTGAGTTCCTTCTTTACTAAGACGGATTTTTCCGGCAGAAAGCTTGGACCACCATGGATCCCATGGCTTGATCATTTTCCTCAGTTCCCCACAAGCAATAGCTCTGTGAAACTGTTTCTTCTCTTCAAGTGATAAATCATCAAAACTGATTTCTTGTCCTGTAGTGAGATAAAAATCAAATCAGCCTTACCCAACCGTGAGATGGACATAATTCGGTTTTACTTGTAGTGCAGTTAGAAGATGCGAGCAATAAACAATAAGCAGACAATAGAAACATACCAGACAAAAAAATTTCCATTGTCTCCTCGGATAAAGCTGAATCTGCAAAGGCTAAATAATCAAATAGATTTTCAGTACCCTTTTTTAGTGCACAATTTTTGAATTAATAACTACAACCACAAAACTTGTACAAAATAATCAACACAAATACTAATATTTTTAGAGGGTTCACTTCTGATAGCATAGTTTGTTCACAGAATTACATTTCATAAATGCCAACCCATGCTGGGCTTCAACAATTCTAAAATCCATATTAACTCAACGCAACATTAACTGTACATCAATAAGCAACTATGAGTAGCCATCTGATAAAATATTAACTTTTTAGTCTCAAACATTTAGTCATCCTGTAACACATAGGAAAGGAAAAGCAATCAGATTTTTTCACAGAATATTAAAAATAAAAAGAAAACTGGTAGCAATGCCTTTTTTAGTATTGGTGGTGAAACATATTTTTGTTGATTTAGCCTATTGTTAAAATAAGTTATTGGTGGGGCAACATACTCCCCCTCACCCAGTGTTTTAGGCTCACGTGGGCCCACACTCCTATTTGGGGTCATAACATTGCCACCCCCTTGAAAAAACAGAATTGTCCTCAAGTCTGTGTTTGGGACATTGGCTCTTAACATTGCCCTTTTCCTCCAATGTCGCTTCTTCCACAGCTTCCCCTTTCCACTTAATTATGATTCCCTTCTTGCAATTGGATGCCTTCCAAAAATCTCCTGCTGGCTATCACATGCATTAAAAGACATACTCGGGCATGGGATTGTCTTGCATAATTATTCATCAACTTCTCAACGGGTCTGTCTTGAGTTGGGCCCAACGAGATGGGATCTTGAATTATGCCATCATTCAACACTTTTTTTCCTCTGAATCTAGAGACTAAAATCATATAGGACTAATTGCTGCAATTGAACCTCTTCTAATGCCAAATCAAGTTTGCTTAGTTCATCAGCTACGAAAGGAGGAACCAAACTATGCACCCCATCTTCTGAAATTCTCTTGGATATGTGAAAGCGGTTTGTTATACCAAGATGGGCTATAAGAAACCATACATTTGCTAAGAGTTCTCCCGTGTTTGAGGTATTGAGCATGATGAGTTACATGTCAGAGGCAAGCAATATAAGCTAACACTTCAACCACACTAGAGTGATCCAATTGATTACCAAACTACTTGCATCCCTTTTCTTGAGATCCTCGGCCTTTGGCTTGAGCAGCTTCCGCGATATCACCTGGTAGGCTCGTAGAGATGTGCACAATATAGATGGCCGTTCCAACGAGTACCTCCTATGTGAGTTCTACTCTGGTTTGTTTTGGAGCGGGTTACCTATTATCCTAAACCAGACTCTCATTCATTTGAGCTAGGCCCATTAGGGTATAGGGTATAGAGGTGGCCTATCCTTTGTATTCTCTTTATTTCCTCTCGTCTATCATCATCGCAAAACCCAACACTAAACCCATTTTCTTCATCGTTAGTGGCAAAATATGACCCATACAGATTGAAGAAGTTGAAGCACTTCTGTTAGCTCATGAAGTACGTACGTACGTATTGAGAAGTACAAAGAATCTGATCTATGGAAGAGCCTCGGAAAATGTTTTTATTTTCCTCCTTGCAGCAGGATTCCACTTCACCTGGTGCACCTATTTTTCAAAATCATTCATCTATGCAATCTCAAGTACAGAGAGAATCTGCTATATGGAGGTGCCTCAGCAAATGTTTTTATTTCCCTCCTCACAGCATAATTCTACTTCATCTGGTGCACATTAAGTAAATATTCATCTATGCAATCTCTTAAGATACCTCCTCCATTTCATTAAAATAGTGGTGAATATTTCGCTTTGGACAAGGTTTTAGAGGCCTTGGTACAAGAGGTGTCATATTTTATGTAGAGGAGGAAGGAATCCTGCCCAATGCTAAGTTTTCTCTAAACTTAGCCATGATGCTCGAGTATGTTTAATTTCAACTATCTACATTGCAAAACCCAACAGCAGTTCAATTTAGTTGGTCAAGATCATTGGTTTGTTAGGAATGGTCAAGGTCTGCCCATTCATTTTGATTCACCATTTAAGTCTAAGATTTGTCTATCTCTCAAAAATTTGCTTCTAGTTCCTTCAATTAATTAAAACCTTATAAGTTTCAGTAAATTTGTCTAGGAAAATGTCGATTTTGAATTTCAGCCAACTAAAAATGCTTTGTCAAATCTCAATTTTGAATTAAGTTAAGGTGACCTGTACTTGTTTCCAAGTTATCTTCTCCAGCATTTTCATACAATGTCAGCTCTTCAAAGAGGAAGATCGATACTGATGACAGCTTCTTCCCCACACAACCAAAGTGTTGGAAGGCTCAGAGTAAAGTCAAAACAGAAACTGGGCTCATCACACAGCAAGAGAAACCTGTAAGTGTGTATGATTGATGACATTGTCCGCACATTTCAGAAGTCATAGCCTTGCCTTGTATACAATGAACTATGCAACGGAGAAGGGAAGGAGAAGTCAGGGGAGGGAGTGTTTCTGGATTTACGACCTGAGATAAGTTTTGCATGTGGAGTTATTGGCCCACAATGTTCTATTCTCCAGTGGCCAAATTCCACAAGATTTTTAAGCAAAGTTATAGTGTAACCTAACCATATTCGTTAACAGAGCAATCTAATGCTTGGACAAATTTGAAGGACAGAAACATTAGTCTGGAACCTCAAGAGGTAATAATATTTTCCTAGGACTAATATGACTGGTGCAGAATCTTTCAGGCACCAGTTTAACAGCTTAGTCAATTTTCACTGTAATATTGGTTTTTGCTAGAGCCTAATTGCCAATAGCATTGATTGCTCAGTGTAACCAACCCCACATTTTGGGACTAGGAAGTTGCTGTATGTGTCATCAAGTAAAAAATGTTTCAGAAAAAATACAAAAACTAGATAAGTTCACATGCAAAGATAAATATCAAACAAGAAAGAGTGTAATGAAACAACTCTGAAACATTTAGAGCAAAGTAAAAATTTAAATGACTTACAACTATCCTCATCCATGCTATCCATTTCCTCTTCTGAATGAAATCTTTTGAGTATGTCCAACATTTTTTTTTTGGTTTGCTGATCAGGCTGCATTTGCTGGAGCTCTTGAACCACATTTTCTTTCATGAATGATTCAGTACAACGAAGACTATGAGACTGTCAAAATTACAACAAATAGGATCAAATTACAGAACTTTATAACAAAGTAGTGTGCTAAGTGTTAACCCTTGCGATGCATGAGACGAGATTATGGGGTTATCAAATTGGACTATACAGTCATTTTCATATATTAATAGTTGCTTACCTTATAACAGTGGAGAGAACAGTATCGTGAATTGCATCGAGGACAAGTGTATTGGGAGAACTGCTTCTGACATCTGTCTTTGCATGAAAAGGTATAAAAGAGAGTAGTGTGATCAGTATTCTCACGAGACATAAATAAATAAATAAAATATTTGAAATAAACTATCAACAAAATGATTAGTTTCATTGCAATGGCTACAACGCATAGAAATCAAAGCAAGTAGATATTAGAATACTAGAGGACCTTTGGCATTAGTTATAGATGAGATAACTGGAATCGAAACTCAAAACCTTTCTGCATACACGTTCAGTTAATGTGATAGAGTTAAGAATGCTTGAAGGTTTCAAAACTTATTCTAGAATCTAACTACCCCTCTATTAGTAAATCTCACAATTTCCTCAAAAGAGAAATCAAAACTCCTTTCAACAATTAGTCAAAGTAAAGTTTTATTTGAATTATACATGACATGAAATGCTACATGATTCAATGATCAAGGCAACCTCTGACAAAATGAGTAAATATCAGCTCATTAGTCCAAATAATTTCACCTATAAGAATAGCTCAAAAATGACTGAAAATTATATTTCTTTTCTCTTCAAAACAATGAAATTTAGAAAACTAAACAAATGAAAAAAGAGAAGAGGTAGGAAAACATTATTAAATCGTGATCTAAGTGAAAAAATCTTAAATTTAAAAAAAAAAACAAAAAAGACTATAATAAGTTCTAGAGGAACATACACATGACAGATTATTCGAGCAGGGTTCAGCGAGGAAGTAGAAGACTGGTCAGAGGTAACTATAGTACCAGCCATTATCCAAATACCGAGGCCAACAAGTTACTTTCCTTTGATTTCCAACTGCACTTTTCTCCTTGAGAAATCAACGTTTAGTTCCAATCAAAAGAATTGGGTTAAGAAAGTAATTGCAAGAAATTGATATTTGGTGTATTCAGATAATATCAACCCAATTCAAATCGACTCAGCACACTATTGTGCACGTGTCTTCACCCAGTTGGGATCATAGTCTGCAATCAACAATTGTTCTCCAGGAAATATCACAACATGATCAGCGTTCAACTATCTTATGCTAGTCTTTTTACTCCTAGAAGCCTGAAGCTTTTCAGTGGCATATGATTTTTTAAAAGTCAGTAATCCAATCAATCACCAAAAACGTTGAATTTCTGCTTGGTAAGTCTTCTCCTTATTCATTTCCTATAAAAGAAGCACAAGTTACACAGTCAAATTATCTTAGAAAATTCAATCCACCAAATTTACACACATTAATCTGCGTGCAATAAATCAATTACATTTAACTTTGTCTCCACAAACAATAACACATAAGATGTAAATATTAAAAAGAGAAACCTGGCAGGGCTACAAAGCTCTTGCCATATTAGGGTCTAGAAAAAGGTCGGATCTATTGTTGGCAGGTGGCCTTACATTGCAGTTTTTAAAATCGTGATTTCACAACTCAACTCGTCACACTTCCTAGTCCCACAGCAACAACTCCAACCAAACCATAAAGAAAATATAACGATTGAAAAATGATTTATGTTATGGTATTTTGGGAAACATGACGATACAGTATAAGTAATACCAAAATTGGTATATAGCAATGATTTTAGGATACAGGGCCGTTTAATGTTGACGCCTCGATGATGTTTTTATGGTTATAATATAGTGGCATAATGTTGTAGGAACTAGCAAAGCTAAGCTCAACCACACTTTCGTGCCATATATGGCTCAACTCAACTTCAATACAATTTATTTTTTTAGGCTTACCTCTGGATTGTTGCAAAACTTAAGTTTCAACTCATGATACTGAGTTACTGAACCAGAGAGACAATACAGAAAAATTGTGAGCTGAAACTCACAAAAACAATATATACTCTCAATCTCATAGTTGCAAAAAATGTACAGCTATGAATTCCACCACACACACACACGTGTTAAAGACCTTGCAAAATCTCCATCTTCTTCCTCCATCTTCATCTTCATCTTCTTCTTCTCCGGCGAGTGATTGGTTATGTTTTGTGTTTGTGTCAATTTGGTCCCCTATGTTTTCTTTTAGTTTCAATTTGGCCCCCATTGGCCATGACATTTAATAAAGACACGTCAGATTTGACAATTAGGATGCCACGTCAGCAGTTAACTGCCAGCGTGGCGTCCGTTAGAAAAATTAACAGCAGAGACCAAAATGACATACACAAAAACATGAGGGACGAAAACGAGAAAAAAAAGATAAAGGGCCAAAGTGACACCAACCCCAAAAATAAACGGCCAAAACTGCAATTTAGCCTATTAATATTATCAAACAAGTTTTAATACTAATTTTAAAAAAAAAAACAGTTTTCTCGAATTATTTTACAAAACATTTTATTTTTATGAAAAATAGAAAATATCGGACAAGCAATTGTTTATTGGTTTCGACTTTCCAAATTCCAATACTTTGTTTCCTCCACTCCGCCACACTACACTAGAATCCCCTAGAAACACGTGAGTGAGAGTGTCTTGATCCTTTTTCACGACATAGACGGTGGTGGCTACTGCGTTTCTTGAAGTCACGCCAAAACGGTTCAGAGTGTTACTTCAGACGAGTCTCGAATCCGGTTCTGCAACTTCAACAGGAACTTTAAGTAAATGCCGAGCTTCCCAGTCACTGTAAACTCTCTTTCACTCTCTCTATATATCTTGAACAAATGGTGTTTTGCTGAAGCTGAAAATGATAACGGATTTTATTTTAATTTTTTTTGAGTGTTTGGATTAGGATAAACTCGGGATGGTTAATTAGGATTACGATTAGGATTTGGGTGATGACTGATGAGTATATCTCGTGGCATTAGGGTTTATGTAGAAACGAATTTGCTTGAACCTGTCTTGGGGATGGTAAATTTTACTTTGTAGCTGTACATTTTTTGCAAGGTCTTTAACACACGTGTGTGTGTGGTGGAATTCATAGCTGTACATTTTTTGCAACTATGAGATTGAGAGTATATATTGTTTTTGTGAGTTTCAGCTCAATTTTTCTGTATTGTCTCTCTGGTTCAGTAACTCAGTGTCATGAGTTGAAACTTAAGTTTTGCAACAATCCAGAGGTAAGCCTAAAAAAATAAATTGTATTGAAGTTGAGTTGAGCCATATATGGCACGAAAGTGTGGTTGAGCTTAGCTTTGCTAGTTCCTACAACATTATGCCACTATATTATAACCATAAAAACATCATCGAGGCGTCAACATTAAACGGCCCTGTATCCTAAAATCATTGCTATATACCAATTTTGGTATTACTTATACTGTATCGTCATGTTTCCCAAAATACCATAACATAAATCATTTTTCAATCGTTATATTTTCTTTATGGTTTGGTTGGAGTTGTTGCTGTGGGACTAGGAAGTGTGACGAGTTGAGTTGTGAAATCACGATTTTAAAAACTGCAATGTAAGGCCACCTGCCAACAATAGATCCGACCTTTTTCTAGACCCTAATATGGCAAGAGCTTTGTAGCCCTGCCAGGTTTCTCTTTTTAATATTTACATCTTATGTGTTATTGTTTGTGGAGACAAAGTTAAATGTAATTGATTTATTGCACGCAGATTAATGTGTGTAAATTTGGTGGATTGAATTTTCTAAGATAATTTGACTGTGTAACTTGTGCTTCTTTTATAGGAAATGAATAAGAATAAGGAGAAGACTTACCAAGCAGAAATTCAACGTTTTTGGTGATTGATTGGATTACTGACTTTTAAAAAATCATATGCCACTGAAAAGCTTCAGGCTTCTAGGAGTAAAAAGACTAGCATAAGATAGTTGAACGCTGATCATGTTGTGATATTTCCTGGAGAACAACTGTTGATTGGAGACTATGATCCCAACTGGGTGAAGGCACGTGCACACAGTGGCGAATCCAGGACCCCGAGGTCAGGGGTGTCAAATTTTTTAACTGTTGAGGCCTACCGTCTACTTTCAAAATCTTAAGAACTTCAATAATAGCAGAGTACATCAATATTATATTAATCAAAGTGGCATAATGAGAACTCCAACGAGTATCAGCAGGTCGATTAAGACTAGTTTCTTGATCAAGACCCTGCCCACTAGAAATTTCTCCTATGCATAATGCCTCTCTAACACGTTCCAATTGTTTTTTACGAAGCAAATCAACTGAGGATTTCACATAAATTAGGGATTTCTCCTATACTAATACTAATTAACATCAATTACGGATTTCACATATATATACCAAATCAATTGAGGATTTCACATATAACAAATTAATTGAGGATTCCACATATACCAAATTAATTGCAATTTCTAATAGTAATATTGATACCAAAGAGAAGATTACTTACAGCAACATTGATGAAGATTTACAGCAACAAAATTAGGGAAGATTACTTTCCACATTGATGAAGATTTACAGCAACAAAATTAGTAATACAAATACCAAAGAGAAGATTACTTTCAGTTTTCAACATTGATTTACTCAAGTAAATAGAAGATTTACAGCAACTATCATTACAAGTAAAATAGAACAAATTGGGGATTTAACAAAAGTAGGGTTTTCAGTTTTCACATAAATTAGGGATTAAAGTTTCAGTTTAAACATAAATTAGGGAAGAAAAATTAGGATTTAAGGCTTACCAGTTAGTTACCAGAGAAAAGAGGAGAAGATGAAATGAAATTTGTTAGATTTGGACTCTGGTTGAAATCGCAGAAAGAGAGAAGAGAGAAGAGGGGTCGTCCTCGTCCTTGGTGTTGGTGGTGGTCGTCGGTTGGTGGGTGATTCCGCCGTCAATGGTGGTGGTGGTCGTTGCCGCTGGAAGAGAGAAGAGAGAAAGCTCTCTGTTTGTGGTTCTGGTTTCAGTTTCACGCTGCTGGAAGAGAGAAGAGAGAAAGATGTTTTTTTTGTTCTGTGTTATGCGTGAGACTGAGTGGGTCTCTTGGTGTCAAAAAACACAATCAGGGGTGTAAAAAAAATTATAGGGGGTGGTAACTGCAATTTTCTTTTTTTCAGGGGTGTCAGCTGAACCCCTCAGCATAAGGTGGGTCCGCCCCTGCGTGCACAATAGTGTGCTGAGTCGATTTGAATTGGGTTGATATTATCTGAATACACCAAATATCAATTTCTTCCAATTACTTTCTTAACCATCGTATAATCGAGTAATTAATTTTTTTCGAAAGATTAATATCTTATCGTGCTCGAAAGCAAATTTCACACTGACCAACACCAAGCTTGTCAACTGGATAATCAAACTCAGAAGCACAGGGTCGACCCCGATGCCCCAGCGTAGCCTATGCCATTGGGCAAATGGTGTTAGTTTGCAAAATAAAAAATCTAATAATTGTGAATAAAAAATAAATTATAAATATAAATTAAATAAAAAGATTATAAATTTTAAAAGGAATATTAACAAAGACATTTAAATTAAACATCCTCCATAGATAAAATAAGAAAAAAAAGTCTAAAGAATTTTAATAACATAATTTACATTTATCAAATGCAAATATAAAAAATTAAGTCATAATTAGAAAGAAATTAAGATTACACCATTAAAAAGTGAAACACGAAAAACATCATGCATGGTTGAAGGAAAACTCATTATAAAATAAGAGCAGTTATACAAAGTTGAAAAAAATTGTGGAGGTTTTATGCTAAATGTGGTTGAAGTTCCCGTTGCAAGAAGATGATGAAGGTTCTATTGTAAATGTGGTTGAAGTTTCCTTGGGAGTCAATTCAACAACTGTACTCGAATATTAAACAAAGATAAAAATATAAACACCAATTAAAGAATGGTTTTAATACCCGTTGGCGCGAAATGACCAAAATAAAGAAGAAAACACAAATAGAAAGTGAAACACGTGATGTCGTGCAGAGTTGAATGGAAATTACCAATAAAATAGAAGCACTTACAGAAAGGTGGAAGATTACGATTGAGGGATTTATTGTAAATGTGACTGAAGTTTCCGTAAATATAAATTAAATTAAAACTATAAATTAAATAAGGAGATTACAAAATTAAAAAGAAAAGGTTATTGAGAAACGAACTTCGTGTATTTGAACACCTAAAATTTTTTCGGGACCCTAAAGTACCCAAAATACATTATCAGCATCGCACTTTACATATTTTTTCACAAACTTATTATTATTTTTTTCCAAATCGGTTATTTACGAATAACTTCTAGTATTTGAAGACTTAACAATTTTTCTGAATCCCAAAGTACCTCAAACACACTGCTTAACATTTCACATTATGTATTTTGTTATAAAACAATTTTTTTACCATCAAGTAGACTAAAACACACTTTTTAGCTTCTCACTTTACGTACTTTTTTATTAATGTTTTTCACCGAATTGATTATTGAAGACAAAATTTGCATATTTAAACATCTTAAATATTTCGAAACCTTAAAGTACTTCTTAAAATATAAAAGAAGAAAAAAAAAGTGAACCAAAAAACAAAAATGAAACCAAAAGAGAAAAAGAGAAAAAAGAAGAAACAAAAAAAAACTTGAACCAAAAAAATGCCAGTTTCCCGCGGCATTGACAATAATTTTTTTTTACATTTATTGGCAAAGCTCCTTATAAACATTCATGCTCGGTTACTTTTTTAAACTCTACAGAGCTTGTCTATTGCAGGAATCGAACTCAGGAGCATTGAGTCGACCCCGTGTTCCAGAGTTGCTTATGGCAGTGGATCAATGGTATTGTTTTGTAAAATATATAGTCAAATAACTGTGAATAAAAATTAAATTTTAGCTATAAATTAAATAAGATTATAAATTTTAAAAGAATATTAACAAAGACGTTGAAATTAAACATTCATAGTCGGTAGTAACCGAACTAAATGAATTTAAAAGATATTTCAAGTTAAAAAGAATATGATTCTAAAAAATATAAGTATAAAAATAAATTAATTTTTAAAGGTTTAGAAAAATATGGTTCTAAAAAATACAAAAAGATTTTGATTTTTCAAAGTGGTGAAATTACTAAAAGGGTGAGTTGCACGGGTTAGTGTCACAATTTTTTTCTACCAAACTGGTTATAGAGGAACGAACTTTGAGTATTTGAATAATTAAAATTATTTCTAAATGGTAAAGTACCCCAAAACACAGGATCACAAAAAAAAAAGTATCCCAAAACACATTGCTTAGCATTTTTCACCCAATCGATTATTGAAAAATAAATTTCACATAAAGATCTTAAATTTTTCAAGACTGTAAAGTACTCTGCAAAATATTAAAAAGAAAAAAGAGACATAACCTTAAAATATAAAAGGAGAAAAAAAGGAAAAAAGGAAAGAAAACAAAAAAAGAAGGGACATTTTGGCGCTCAATTAAGATGTTGAACCTCATTAGATATAAAGACAACTACCTCCCAAGAGGAAGAGGAAGAGGATGAGTACAATACATTCCTTAGCGGTATGTCAATGATAATGCGTTCTTATATTCAATATATAGTTAACGCAGGAGCTTATAATAACTATGGGTTTCGGTGTATTCAATATATAGTTAATACGTTCTTATATTTAAGATATAGATATTTTTTATTTGACCAAACTGGTTATTTAGGAATGATCTTCGAGTATTTGAACAGTTAAATTTTTTTCTGAATCCTATTGTACCTCAAAAGACACCGCTTAACATCACACGTTACGCATTTTGTCATGAAATCATGTTTTTCTCACCAAACTGGTCATTGAGAAACAAACTTAGCATATTTGAACATCTACAAAAAAAAAATCGGACTCTAAAGTATCTCGAAACACACTTCTTATCGTCGTATTTTACATATTTTTTCCCGATTTTTTTTTCGCCAAACCTATTATTGAGGAACGAACTTATCGTATTTGAACTTCTAAAACTTTTTCCAAACTTTAAAGTAATATTATTTTAAAAATGAAGAAAATTATAAAAATGAAAAAAAAACATTAAAATATAAAGAAATGAAAAAGTGGCATTTGAGGTAAATATAGTTAAAGTTGAAGGTTTTGGCTGAGAGCTTTTTTTATAGTGGTATTTAATGCAATTTACAATTTGATATGTATATAATTTAGATTTAGATTACTAGAGTTTTGGTAGATTTTAACATATGTATTATGATGCCAATTTTTTATATGTATAAAATTTCGAAAAATATTTTTATAGTGATAGTTGATGCATACAATTAACTTTTACGATCTGATATGTATATAGTTTAAATTACTTGGTATATTTTAACATATTATAACAAATGTATTTTGACGCCAATTTTTTTACACTTTTTAATAGAGGTTTTTTTGGTCAAAAAAATAGAGGTTTTGCCATAACCAATATTTGAACCTGAGATCTTAAAGTAGAATTTGAGCCCAATTACCACTCGAAGAATCTTTATTGATACTATCATCTAAATTTTGATATGTCTACGTCTGTAACTATTGTTGTTCTGTTCTCTAATTTTTTGTATTACGAAAAAATATATCTATTCTTTCTTAATCTCTTAGAAAAAAAAAGTATTTTTTAGTATCTATGGCAACCATTTAGGGATAAGAAATATAGAATATTGTGAGTTCCCCTCATGGTGAGCTTTTAGTAAATTGCAATTCAACTTTGGTTTAAATGTATGTTTCGTCCCTGCAAATATCTCAATAATCCAGTTTGGTCCCTACAAAAATAATTTTTTTAAAAAAGCCCTTGCAAATACCAAACGCTTCTAGTTTGGTCTCTGACGTTAGTTTTTGGCTAACACCGTTAGTGGATGGTGATGTGGCTGCCAACATCATCACCTCCATCATTCCTCTTTCTCTGAAACTCAAACTCTCAGTTCTTGTTGTTGTTCTTGTTCTTCTCTCTTCTTGTTCTTCAAAAGTAAAAAATATACAATTATAAAATTAAATGTGTTTCCTTTGTTATTCTCATGTTCTCTTTCACCGTCTCTCGCCCATATCTCACCCCCTTCTCTGCCACAAAGTTCTCTTTTTTAATTGGAATCACCATGTACCATCTTTCTCACATACCCACTTTTCTTTTTCATGCTCCAACCTTCAATAACCTTCTCAAACATGAGTAATACCAAAAAGGGTTGAACTTTAATTCTGGGTTGCTATTAATTTCTTCAAATCATGATCTTGAGTTTCTATTGTGTTTTTGCTTTCTTCAAGTTGTTGTTAATTTCTATACCCTATTTCTAGCTTATTTCTTGTTATGTGGATCAGTTATTACTTTCTTTACTTACAAATTTTTCAGCTTTTTTGGATTTCATTTGCCTTGTCCTTGCAAGGGGATTTTAGGGTATAGAAATAGAAATTTCTGTTGGCATAAAATACTGTTTTTTTAAACAAAAGAAAGGGATTTGGAGCCTCGTTAAAACCTTCTGATGCAAAACTCTTCTTAGGGAAAAAGCAACAGGAAGGAAAGAGTACTCCCCTTAAATTTTATTGATAAAAAAAGGAAAATATACAAAAAACATAGGGGACTAGACCAAAACCCATGAGCAAATATATTGTTCTAATTGGAAAAAAAATAAAAGCAAACCTATAGTGGCGTGCAAAAGCATCACTATAACAACTTTCATCCCAACCAGGTCGGCACCAAAGTCATTAACAATCATCTGCAGCACACCGAAAATAGGAGGCAAAAGGAGAACCCAACCCAATCCAAAATGAGAACCCAAGTCATAAAATACTGTTTGAATGGCCTTTAAAGAAGATATATTCCATCGAAGTTATGGCGGCGAAGATGTTTCCCTTTGATCTTGTTTGGGTGAAGAAGGAACATTCTTCATGTAATGCTAATGATGAAGAAGAACATAGTTTGAGGGAAGAAGAACGGAGTTTGAGTTTCAGAGAAAGATGAATGAATGAGGTGATGATGTTGGCAGTCACATCACCATCCACTAACGGTGTTAGTCAAAAACTAACAGCAGAGACCAAATTAGAAGCGTTTGGTATTTACAAGGGTTTTTTAAAAAAAATTATTTTTACATGAACCAAATTGAATTATTGAGATATTTGCAGGGACGAAACATACCTTTAAGCCTTCAACTTTTCATGGAGTAATTTGTAAAGCACTAACTTCCAAACAAAACAACCCCAATCATTTATGTGATTATGTCCTTGTTGGCAAATGAAATAACTTAACATGGAGTACTACTTGTAAAAAAATCTGCCCTTCCTAATGAGTTGTCAAACAATTATTGTTCCATTTCCATAGACACACGCTCTCATCTCATACATTGGAAGTGGAACTTTTCATATTATCTGTGAAGATGTAAAGTCACATTTAAGTTATGAAAATGGTCAACACCATAAAAGCTTTTTACTAAATAAAGGTGGTAAAATTTTTACCGTAGGAATTCTAAGGAAGAGAATAAGTTTCTCTTGAACCTATAAATAGAATAGTAATAATTGCTATATAAATAGAAGCTATTATGTATTCACGATGTAATCTGCAATAGAGAGAAATATACAGGAAGAATACATTACATTTCTCAACCTTTGCTTTAGTTGCGTTATTATTTATGTTATTCTGATACCTAACAGTGGTATCAGAGCATCAGGTTCGTTATCACTAATCCGCTGCGATTATTGTTCACGGTTACTATTCTTACGTGTGGTTATATACTTTTGTAATGATTGTTAACGTATACTAGATTTGTTCAAGTAAACGATAAAACACACAACATTGCCTACGTATACTGTTCACGGTGAAATAGTGTAATCCGGTTCAAATCATGGCAACAAAATTCAAGATTGAGAAGTTTAATGGGAGTAATTTCTCACTGTGGAAATTAAAGATAAGGGCGGTTCTAAGAAAAGACAATTGCCTAGACGCAATTGATGGTAGACCTACAGATATCACTGATCAACAGTGGAAAGAGATGGATGACAACGCTGTTGCCAATTTGCACTTAGCAATGGCAGACTCGGTATTGTCAAGTATTGCAGAGAAAAAGACTGCAAGGGAAATCTGGGATGCTCTTATTAAATTGTACGAGGTCAAGTCACTTCACACAAGAATTTTCTTAAAAATGAGGCTCTACACTCTCCGGATGAATGAATCCATATCAATAACAAATCACATAAATACCATGAATACACTATTTGCTCAGCTCACGGCGTCAGATTTCAAGATAGCTGAAAATGAACGTGCAGAACTTCTACTTCAGAGTTTACCTGATTCATATGATCAACTCATCATCAACATTACAAACAACAATATTGTTGACTCTCTTCATTTTGATGATGTTGCTGGTGCAATTATTGAAGAAGAATCTAGACGCAAGAATAAGGAAGAAAGGTTAGAAAAGCAAGCAGAGGCTTTAGTGATGGTGAGAGGCAGATCAACGGAACGAGGATCTAGTGGGAGTCAAGATCGTGGTAGATCGAAATCTCAAAGAAGGAAGAATCTCAAATGCTACAATTGTGGTATGAGAGGACATTTGAAGAGGGAGTGTTGGAATAACAAGGGGAGTGGAGAGAAGACATCAGAAGCGTCAACCTCTCAAGGTTGTGTTTCAAGTACCGTAGATGATGGAGAAATCTTGTATATCGGAGCAGCAATCAGTTCTAAAGGTGGAAATGCCCTCAATGATGTTTGGATAGTGGACTCAGGTGCCACATGGCATATGACTCCACGCAAGGATTGGTTTTGCACCTATGAACCTATCTCGGAAGGATCTGTATTCATGGGTAATGATCACACTTTAGAAGTTGTTGGGATTGGTACTGTCAAAATAAAGACACATGATGGTACTATTCGCAAAATACAAGGGGTACGTCATGTAAAGGACTTGAAGAAGAATTTATTGTCTATTGGGCAATTTGATGACCTCGGGTGCAAGATCCACACTGAAGGTGGAAACTTAAAAGTAGTAAAGGGAAACCTTGTGGTGATGAAAGCAGAAAAGCTCACAAATAATCTATACATGCTTGTGGGAGATACATTGCAAGATGCTAATGCATTGATTGCTGTAGCAAGCCAAGAAGAAACAACAATGGTGTGGCATCACAAACTAGGCCATATGTTGGAACGTGGTTTGAAAGCTCTTGCGGAACAAAATCTTTTACCCGGGCTCAAGACAGTGAATTTGTCCTTCTGTGAGCACTGTGTGACAAGCAAGCAACATAGATTGAAGTTTTCCAGAGTAACTACTAGAAGTAAATACATACTTGACTTGATACATTCTGATGTGTGGGAGTCACCACAAATATCCATGGGAGGAGCAAAATATTTTGTGTCATTTATTGATGACCACTCCAGGAGATTATGGGTGTACCCAATCAAGAAGAAGTCAAATGTGTTTTCAGTATTCAAAGAATTCAAAGCACAAGTGGAACTTGAAACTGGTAAAAGAATAAAGTGCTTAAGAACAGACAACGGGGGAGAATATGTAGATGGTGACTTTCTGACATTCTGCAAACATGAGGGTATTACAAGACAATTCATAGTTCCACATACGCCTCAACAGAATGGTGTAGCAGAGCGAATGAATAGAACTCTCCTAGATAGAACAAGAGCCATGCTGAGAACAGCAGGAGTGGCCAAGGCTTTCTGGGCAGAGGCCGTGAAAACTGCCTGTTACGTGATCAATCGATCACCGTCAACTGCAATTGGTTTGAAAACACCAATGGAGATTTGGAACGGAAAGCCACCTGATTATTCTTCCTTACATGTGTTTGGATGCACTGTGTATGCGATGTACAACTCCCAAGAAAGAACAAAGCTAGATCCAAAGTCTAGAAAATGTATATTCTTGGGTTATGCTGACAACGTGAAGGGGTATCACTTGTGGGATCCCACTGCTCGCAAGCTTGTTGTTAGTAGAGATGTAGTCTTTGCAGAAAATGAACTGCAAAGTAAGCAGAAACATGACAGCACTGCCAAAGAAACTACTATAGTTGATATAGAAATGAAGTCTAAAGAAGATGATTCTTCTTAAGTAGAACCAGAGGAACCAGCACCAGATGAGTCCAATAATACAAATGTTCGGCGATCATCACGTCAGATCATAAAACCAGCCTGGCATTCAGACTATGCAATGACAACTCATGATGCATATTGTCTTTTAACAGAAGAAAGGGAGCCAACAACCTTTCAGGAGGCTGGAAGAAGCTCAGATGCTTCTCTGTGGATGGCAGCAATGCATGAAGAAATGGAAGCCTTGCATAGAAATAAAACATGGGAGCTCGTTCAACTCCCAAAGGGTCGGAAAGCCATTGGGAACAAATGGGTATACAAAATCAAACGAGATGGTAACGATCAAGTAGAACGATATCGTGCAAGACTGGTGGTTAAAGGGTATGCTCAGAAAGAAGGTATTGATTTCAATGAAATATTCTCCCCAGTTGTTAGACTCACTACTATCAGAATAGTTTTGGCTATGTGTGCTGCATTTGATTTACATCTTGAACAATTAGATGTTAAAACTGCTTTTCTTCATGGAGAGCTTGAAGAAGAAATATATATATGCTCCAACCAGAAGGTTTTGAAGAACAAGGAAAGGAAAATTTGGTTTGCAGGTTGACCAAATCTCTGTACGGTTTAAAACAGGAGCCCAGATGTTGGTACATGAGATTTGATTCCTTCATGGTTAGCCTTGGATACAATAGACTTAATTCAGACCATTGTACATACTACAATAGGTTTGGTAATAATGATTTTATCATTTTGTTGTTGTATGTGGATGACATGTTGGTGGTAGGCCCCAACAAAGATCAAGTCCAAGAATTGAATGCACAATTGGCTAGGGAGTTCGATATGAAGGACTTGGGACCAGCAAACAAGATTTTAGGGATGCAAATTCACCGAGATAGAAAAGATAGGAAGATTTGGCTTTCTCAAAGAAATTATCTACGAAAAGTTTTGCGACGCTTCAACATGCAAGACTGTAAGCCAATATCTACCCCACTTCCTATCAATTATAAATTATCCTCAAGTATGAATCCTAGCAATGAAGCGGAGAGGATGGAAATGTCTCGAGTACCCTATGCATCAGCGGTGGGAAGCCTTATGTATGCGATGATATGTACAAGGCCAGACATTGCACAAGCAGTGGGAGCAGTTAGTCGATTTATGGCGGATCCTGGTAAAGAGCATTGGGATGCGGTTAAGAGAATCCTGAGATATATAAAAGGAACCTCAGATGTTTCATTATGTTTCAGAGGATTGGACTTTATTGTCAAGGGTTATGTTGATTCTGATTTTGCAGGTGATCTTGATAAAAGAAGATCTACTACTGGTTATGTGTTCACACTTGCAGGAGGAGCAATAAGTTGGCTGTCAAAATTACAAACTGTCGTAGCTCTATCTACTACAGAAGCTGAATATATGGCAGCTACGCAAGCTTGCAAGGAAGCTATTTGGATACAAAGGCTAATGGAAGAACTCGGGCACAGTCAACAACAAATTGTTGTGTATTGTGACAGTCAGAGTGCCTTGCACATTGCAAGGAATCCGACTTTTCATTCGAGAACAAAGCACATAGGTGTTCAATACCATTTTGTTCGAGAAGTGGTAGAGCAAGGGAGTGTTGATATGCAGAAAATTCACACCAAAGACAATCTAGCAGATGTTATGACAAAGTCAATCCATGCTGACAAATTTACATGGTGTCGATCCTCCTACGGCATGATGGAAAGTTCACAAAAGTGACTTTAAGTGGGAGATTGTGAAGATGTAAAGTCACATTTAAGTTATGGAAATGGTCAACACCATAAAAGCTTTTTACTAAATAAAGGTGGTAAAATTTTTACCGTAGGAATTCTAAGGAAGAGAATAAGTTTCTCTTGAACCTATAAATAGAATAGTAATAATTGCTATATAAATAGAAGCTATTATGTATTCACGATGTAATCTGCAATAGAGAGAAATATACAGGAAGAATACATTACATTTCTCAACCTTTGCTTTAGTTGCTGTGAGGTATCAGAATAACATAAATAATAACGCAACTAAAGCAAAGGTTGAGAAATGTAATGTATTCTTCCTGTATATTTCTCTCTATTGCAGATTACATCGTGAATACATAATAGCTTCTATTTATATCCTCAACTCTCAACTCTCATTCTTCACTACCATTGCAAACCACTCTCTACATTCTCTCTCTCCAAAAGAAACAGAAGCTCATCAACTAAATCAACGGTTAAGATTAAAAAAGAAGAAGGAAGAATGGAAATGGAGAGAAGGCAATTGATGGTGACAAAGAAGGTTTGGAAGACAATACGCATAGTGTTATTCATGTTAACAAAAGGCATAGCCTGCAAATCCAAACTCATCGCCAGAGTTACTCAAACGCGCCAAACTCGCCGCCGCCGAGGCCATTTCTAACACCCTCACTCTCCACCACCACTCCGCCTCGATCTCCCCTCGTGATTATGAATTCAGTTGCAGCAACAGCCCCGCCGTCTTCCCTAAATTCCGCAACAACAAACACCACCACCATCGCCACCACCAACAGCATCACAAATACGACGACGTTTTGAAGGTCTTAGAGATCCTCAATAATAATAGGAATGAGAGTGACAACGACAATTATTCATCTCCTTCTCCAATGGTGACATTGCCTGGGTTTGGAAAAAGTCCGATTAGGAGGAAACTGATAAGAATAACTGACTCTCCGTTCCCTCTGAAAGCGGATGAAGGAGATTACGATGGACACGTGGACGTTGCAGCTGAAGAATTTATTAAACGGTTTTATAAACAACTCAACTTGCAACAGAATTGAATGTGTTATAGTTACTGCTATATATAATATGCAATGCAAGTCATCACATTCATAAGCAAAGCAAGCACCTTGTATTATATGTAAAAAAAAAAAACGTGATAAATCAGATTAATTAGTTAAGTAGTTTGCTTAATCATACGCACGGATTTATGATTTAATTTAATCCGTGACTTGATCAATGTATGTATGTATCATGTATGTACTGCTTTTTTGGTTCAAGATGGATATTGCTCGTGCTTAAGGATCTTAATTATATATGGTCTTTTGGTTCACTATGGTTTAATTAGAATTATAAAGTCTGCAGTTTCTGTGTATCAATTTCATGTGGTGCTTTAATTTCGACGTTAAAGTGATGGTACTGCTTTTCAAGGTTGTTGAGTTTGGACCTTGTTTTTATTAACCACTTTCAACTACTGGTATTTCTTGTCTCTCTCTCTCTCTCTCTCTTCTTCGTTTCTCCTCACACAAATCTCACTCTCTGTTATTTTGTAGAATTCGTTCACACGTAGAGACGAAAAGGATTGAATAATGCAGCGCAGGAAAACAGATATGATGAAAGTTTGAGGGATTGATTGAATTAGTTTTGTTTTTTAGTTTTTAAAAACTATTTTATAAATCAATTTTAAATAATGTTTTTAAGAAAAAAGAAAAGAAAAACCTGTTTGGTAATCAAGTTTTAAAAAGTGCTTTAAAGATGAGAACAAAAAACTTGCTTGATATACTTATTTTCAAAGTATGTTTTAAGAACTAAAAAATTTAAAACTTGCTTGATATATAGATTTATATTTTTTTCCCAATTACTCTTTGTCTAATATGTTTTCTTTTAATTTGGAAGGTTAAATATATTTTTAATCTCTAAATAATTACACAATATTAGCCCCTATTAATTTTTTTATCGACTTTTAGTACTTGCAATTAGTTTTTATTACATTATTCGAACATAAGTATCGTGGAAAGTGCTAAATTACTTTTTTGGGTAACCTTGGATAAAATTATATTTTGCTCTTATAGTTACTGTTCCTAATAATATTTTGTGATGTGAACCAAGGATAATTTTGAAAAGTAGGATCGATTTTATGATTAGGCTTTTAAATTCTTGACACATTCAACAACGATCAAGTACACTAAGAAAGAATTAAACTCACAAAATGGAAAGGAAGAAAGTGGAGATGGAGTGAAGATCGCCACATCTAAGGATAGATGATAAGATCAGTGTGATCGCCACAAGGAAGATGGATAGCCCCTTGATAAGAACCAACTTGAGTTCTCCCAAGAATTAAGGGAGAGAAAACAATAAGCTCTCAAAAATTAGAATTCTATTTTATCAAAAGTCTCCCTCTACATGTCAAGTTTGCCAAATTATACTTTTTGCATTTACTAAGCACACCCCCTAAATTTCTAATCCCATCCTATTTTCCTTAGAGCAAATACTAGGCTTCTAAAAGGAAAATACATCAAAGTACAATTATTACAATTTTGATGGAAAATGAAAAATAACAACTAATATTTTCATATAATAAATGACTTGAAAATGTCCTTGCTTCTTCTCATTCTCCAATATTGGTACTCATCATTTTGGGCAAGCTCCACCACCGCTAACGTAAGTCGTGGTTTAAAATCTACTTGTAGTCCTTACAAATATAATAATTTTTTGAATATTAAACATTAAAATAATATTATTTTATAGACTAAAAATGCGATGCACCAAAAAAGTCATGTAGCACTTACCATGTCGATTTCGTTTAACGGGCGTAAGAATTGTTAAAAATATAGTCTAAACTTCAAAATAGATAATTTATAGCAATGGAAATTTGTTAAATTTTTTTATAGAGAGTAAAATTAAAATTCGCGAGTTTTATAGAGATAAAAAAACATATTTAACCCTTAATTATGTTATTAGATAAATGACACTGGTCATTGTATTTTAATTTTTTTTAACAAAGATGGGTTAACTTATGTTCTGGACAGGGTCGCGTCCCAATTCGGATTGGACGGGCTTTCACGGCCCAAATCCATAATTCATGTGGGATCCACATAACCAACAGTGGAACAAATTTAAGCGGATCATATCCGACCTCGGCCTCAAGCACCTTTGTGCGCCTGGTAGAAATCAGGCCACGTCAATGGTGCAGTTTCTTATAAATACATTGTCTCATCAATGCATCAAATACGCATTTAATATAACCTGATATCTTGAGTTGACTTGAGTGTCAGAGTGTGTGCAGGTACCACCCGACCCCTTGCTGGAGCAACCCGATGGAGCCTCACCAAGAGTAGATCCAACTTACCACCTCAGTTGTAACTCGACCCAACTTTCAACACCAAGTTCGACCTCTAGAGCCGGCAAAATGGGCCGAGCCAGTCGGGTCGGGTCGGGTTAGCCCGAAAAAGTATAGGGCTTGGGCCGATAAAATTGAACTCGTTTTTATATCCGGGCTTTTTAGCCCGGCCCTAGAAAGCCCAGGCCCGCATTGGGCTAGCCCGATCGGGCCACGGGTAGCCCGCAAGCCCGCAAAATAAACATAATAGGATTTTATTTATTGTGTATTGATGCCAAAAATTATGAACTTGAAAATTATGTGCCAAATGAGAACAAGACAACCGATAAGTGGTATATGATATTGTTGGTATTGAAATTTTATGCTTATGTAGTGTTAAGTATTTATCACCTATGGACTAAAAAATGCATTGCAAACATGTTATCAACATTGAAATGCATTGTTTTTTTGTTTTTCGACAAAAGAAATACACTGTTGAAAAATGCAAAGATGCATTGCTGGAATGTTTACTGTTTATTACTATTCAAAGTCAAAATTGAGTTCAAATAGCATCAACATATGTGATGCTAATTTTATCTATGTTGGATTTATCTTACTTTGAAAATTAGATATCAAATTGTCTAAACCACTACATATATTTTAGTATTTTTACCTTTAATTTTACATTTTTCCTAACATATAGAGTTAGTATATTTTTATTTTATTTCTAAAAAAATATTTTTTTAATTTGCATCGCGTATAATGCGGGCTAGCACGAAAAGCCCGTGGCCCGCATAGGTTGGGCTTGGGCCACAAAGACTGAGCCCGAATTTCAACCCGGGCTTTTCGGCCCGACTCTTAAAAGCCCGAGCCCGATGTGGGTTGGCCCGATGCGGCCGAGTAGCCCGTTTTGCCAGCTCTATCGACCTCCATGAGAGTTCAACTTATTCTCATCATTTCAATGGAGTAACCCGAAGATATTCATCCCGAATTGATCTCGAAGCGTGTTCACGGAGTTTTGAAGTTGAACTATGGTTGCTTCACATGAAGGAAATCAATGAATGTTTTGTCTTGTGTGATGATTTTAATCTCTAGAATATTAATTAATTACTTCATATGAAGAATGCTTCAAGCCCAATAAAACTTTTGTGTGATAATTTTAAGGCTTAAATACTTGTCACCCCCTGCAAATATATCTGATATCCAGTTACCCCCCTGCAAAATTTTTTTTTGCAAAACAAAACTTGCAAAATCTAATAGTATCCAGTTACCCCCCTGCCGTTAGTTTTTGTTAACGGTATTAGTTAATTGCTGACGTGGCTACACATAGGTGGCTGCCACGTCAGCAACCAATGAAGTGTTGCCACGTGGCACTCACTTGGCAATGTAAAAATAAATATTTTGGAGCCTATGGGGTTTGAACCCTTGACCTCTAAGTGACCAATAAACAACCTTACCGCTACACCACCTAACTTGTTGTGTTTATTAACCCAACTAAATGATATATGTTATGTAAACACATCTTCTTCTTCTTCATGAGATCTGCAACTGAAACTGTAATTCGTGTTTTTGTTTGATTTCGTTTTTTCCTTTCCAGCAACTGGAACTTCACGAAATTGTTTTTTCTTTTTCCATATTAATTCGTTGTTTCGATCCAGATCTGAAATCCCAAATTTTTTTCCATTAAAACGTAAACTCATGGTTGAACAATTCACGAAATTCCTCACAAATGGTTGAACGATTCACAAAATTTTCTTGGGGCTTCTCTTAATTGATGATTAACATATAACATACTTAAAAATCTAAGCGTTTTGATGCGTCTAGCCTAAGATTGAATCGGGTCATAGCTGACCCATTTTCTGGACTTCTGGGCGAATAAGAGAAACAGTGTGTTTTAACTGTTGGGCGAAGAAGACAAACAATTAAAGTGATATAGTTGTAAAATAATAAACAAGATCAGTGTGTGGTGCAGTGGTAAGGTTATAGTATTGTTTAGTTAGAGGTTGTGGGTTCAACTCCTTGTTTTGACATTGTTGAATTTATTTTCAATTAGCAAGTGAGTGCCATGTGGCAACAATTCATTGGTTGCTGACGTGGCAGCCACCTATGTGTAGCCACGTCAGCAATTAACTAACACCATTAACAAAAACTAACGGCAGGGGGGTAACTGGATACTAATAGATTTTGCAAGGTTTGTTTTGCAAAAAAAAAAATTGCAGGGGGTAACTGGATATCAGGTATATTTGCAGGGGGGTGACAAGTATTTAAGCCTAATTTTAATGTCACAAAACAGTGCAGAGTGCATATGATAAGACACTTCATCCTTTTTTGTCAACGATTTCATCATTTGTATTGTATCTCAACCAATTTAATTTCAGTGAGAGCTTTCAAGAATCATGTTTTTCCGTATGCTAAACACTATAATCGGTTGTGTGTGACTTCGGGAAATCATCGGAAAAATCTTTTCGGGTGATATAGCATCAATCTTTTAGGCCCCGTTCGGGATAGTTTTCTGTTATTGAGATATTCAAAAACTAAAACCAGTTTTTGTTTTGAGTTTTTAAAATTTCAAAAACCAAAACATTAACATAAAATGGTGTTTGACGATGATCGAAGTGGTGATTGGTGGTGGTCGAAGTATTGGTTGGTGATGGTCAAAGTGGCAGTTGATGGTGGCCGGAGTGGTGGTCGACAATGGTCGAAGTGGTAGTTGGTGAAGGAGTGTTCAGTGGTTTGGGTAAATCTGAACCAACCCACAACCCAATCCAAGCCGAAGCGTTTGGTTCGGATAATTTTCGTGATCGGATCAAATCCGAACCAATCTATTGAAATCCGTACTAGTTTGGTTCGGATAACGGATTTATAAAAGTAAACCCGAACCAACCCATCTGCCCGATACTATTCAGCCAACGCCTATGAAGCCCGGATACGGGATACGATACGGGATGCGACACGATACTGATATGGGGATACTCGAAAATTTTGAAAATCAAGATACGACACGGCTGGAATACTTTAATAAAAATGTAATTAAAATTTAAATATAAACAGAAAAAAATGGAATAAAACACAAATAGGAAAAAAAATAAAGATAAAAACAGAAATATTGCATTTTATAGATATGATAAAAAACTGGCCAATATAATTGACTGATTGGCGGAACTTACCTTAAATATTGAGGGATGCGATAATTATTGAGTGAGAAGCTCTCACGTACATGACTTTATATATATATATATATATACACTCTTTGGGTACGTATCGGGAAGTATCGGGTGCGTATCGGACACGGGTACGTTGCCAATTTTGAAGTATCGGGGCTTCATAGGCCAGCGCCCTATATCATTTTTTTTATAGGCAAAGTGGTTAGAGGGGAGGGTGGAGCGGGGTTTGAACCCCGTACACTTACATTTTTACCAAAGATGTCCTTTTCACTCTACCACTTGATCTCCCTATATCATTGTTTCTTAGTCTTCATTATTCAAAGATATTCCATCATGCCTTCGCATATTAGCTGTCAAAAATATTAAGCTTTGCATATTGCCCAGGCTTCCCAACTATCAGCATCACGTCAACATTTCCACATTCTTTTTTTTATGCAGTAACCCGAGAAGTATATTTCATTTATGCGATCAACACTTTCACCATAAACAAGATTTGTTATCAACAAATCATAATCCATACATTCATATCCAGACCCAATGTAATACTAACGCCATCCTATATAAAAAGAAAAGTTTTATGGAAACAATATTTGTATAAGCCATGTATTCAATTCAGTTGATGTTTCAAAGCCTGGATGGACAACTAAAATTGGACGTAAATGGGACTTTAGCACGTGACCTGTGAGTCCAATCGAAACCAACCCATTCAAGATTGGATTGGTTTGGTTCGGATTTTATAGAAAAAACTCAAAATCCAAACCAACCCAAACCGATAAAATATGATTGGTTCGGGTAACGGATTTAGCCAAAATCCATCCAAACCAACCCGTGAACACCCCTATTGGTGATGGTCAAAGTGGTGGTTGACGGTGGTCAAATTGGTGGTTGACAGTGGCCGGAGTGATCAAAGTGGTGGGTGGGGGTAAGAGTGGTGGTTGATTGTGGTCAAAATGGTGGTTGACGGTGGTCGGAGTGGTGATGGTCAAAGTGGAGGTTGGTGATGGTCAAAGTGGTGGTTGACCGTGGTGAGAGTGGTGGTTGGTTGTGGTTGACGGTGGTCGTAATTGTGGTCGGAGTGGTAGTCGGTGGTGGTTGGAAGTGGTCGGTCGTGGTTGGCAGTTGTCGGCGGTGGTCGGAGAGATGGTGGTCAAAATGGTGTTTGACAAACAATTTTCAAAAACAATCTAACCAAACAAGTTTTTCTCTTTTAAAATTTTTAAAAATTGAAAACTGTTTTGGAAACAGGAATCAAACAGGCCCTAAATCGAGTTTTGAAAACAAGCAATGAAAAAGGTTTTTCCAAACAAGTTTTCTAGTTTTCTAATTTTAAAAAAACGAAAACACTTTTACAAAGAGAATTCAAATGTTTTCAAAACTCCTTAATTTTGAGGCTTAATTTTTTAGGCTTACATTGAAAAGGAGGTAAGGCTTAAGCGAGGGAAAGTTCTCATGCAAGATTGACAGACTAACTTTGTGTTGGAAGGAAGAGAGACCAGAGCTTCGTTTCTCACTCTTTCTTTCCTTCCCTCTGATTTTTCTTATTTTAATAGACAAAAGTATATAATAGAGACGCGACTTGTTGCGGATCGTTAGAGGTGTGATGCGATTACGATGCGGAAATTTCACGTGAATTAATATCACTATGCAATTGCGGCATGATGCCGATGCGAGAGCTGCCGCAACCGCATGTTGTGGCCACAATTGTCATTACAAACCGCATTTTGAATCCTTGCTTCGCACTACTAACTATACACTCTTTTACATAAGACCCATCTACTAGCGAAACCCTGGGGCCGTGCTAAACTCATCATGGTCGTCTCCATCTTATACCAATAACCGATTGCTCACCTTCCCACCTATCAATGACAACGAACATAACGTTCTAACCTTTCATCATCATTACCTCGTGGAAAATTTATTGTCACAACCGAATACATTTTCATATTCCATGGGGAACAACTCGCCCATACTGTGATGAGTCTTTTAATTCCCATCAACAAAAGGATTTCTCAAACAAGGGGAAGTCGACTTATCATCTACAAAGGTCTACTTGCCTATATTGCGGCCAATTTCTCATAAACAAGAGATAAATCCAAGCAATGTAGCCAACAAGTCATTTGATAACTTAACGAGTCTAAGTTAATTTTATCTATTACTATTTCTTATCGGTGTATAGTCTTAATATTTACCGTTGTCAACTTCTAATCACTAGGACTTAATGACATATCCATAACTATTGGAAACTATCTCATCCTTTAATTCCTAACTTACTTTTAATTAATTATAATTAACTCTTAGAGAATATCTATTCAGCTATGTACACTACATACTCTCTGTAAGTCATGTTGGAAGTTTTCACACACGAATAGAGAGAGAATAGGGTAACTGAATATAACAGAATTTGGGAAAATGAGATCAATAGCATTCAACTATTAATTTTGACTTACAATTGATATATATTGGTTTGACTTTACACATATAACTATGGTTGCAAACTAACCACTATTTAACCCACTGTGGTTAACAGTTTTAACTAACTATTAAAGTCAAAACACAATTAACAATTCTCTAATACATTTTGTTACTAATCACAATTAGCTAAGTTTGAATTACATCATTCAATACACCTCCTTAATTCAAACTAGCTAGACTACACATTCCAATTCTTCTTCTCATGTCTTCAAACTTCATAAGCTTCACGGATTTTGTCAGCATATCAGCAAGTTGGTTCTCAGTGCTGCAATGCTCCACTTGCAGTTTTCCCTTGTTCACTTGATCACGAAGGAAGTGATATTTTATCTCAATATGCTTGCTTCTCCCATGTGCAATGGGGTGCTTGGCCAAGTCTATGGCAGACTTGTTGTCCACTTCCAGCTTCATAGTACCAGTAGGTTTCAATTTTAATTCATCCAGCAGCATCTCTAGCCACAGAGCTTGACTAGCTCCAAATGCTGCTGAGATATATTCAGCTTCACAACTTGAAAGAGCCACCACATTCTGCTTTTTAGAACACCAACTAATTGGAGCATCTCCAAACTTGAAAATGTATCCTGAGGTACTCTTTCTATCCTCAGAGTCACCACTCCAGTCAGCATCTGTATATCCAGTCATCTTCATGTCTTCATATCCTCTTGCTGTAGGAAACAGAATTCCCCAGTCAAGTCTTCCCTTTAAATACCTTAGTATTCTTTTGGCTGCCACAAGGTGAGATTTCCTTGGCTCCTCCATGTACCTGCTCTCTAAACCAACACTGAAGGCAATGTCAGGTCTGGAATTACAGAATATCTCAAGGAACCAATCAATTGTCTGTACAAGGTAGCATCAATCAGTAATTTCATTGCTGTTTCAGCTGGTGTAGAGGTTGGATTGCAGTCAAGAATTTCAAACCTCTTAAGCACATCACTCACATACTTCCTTTTGGGTAAGAATATCCCTCTCTTGGATGTCACAAACTCCATTCCAAGAAAGTAAGAGAGTTTGACCAAGTCTGTCATTTCAAATTCACACATCATTTTCATTTTGAACTCATTGATTTCTTGCTCACGTATAGGCAAATAATAAGCAAACCAGCTGCTTGATTCTGTCTTACATACACACCATGTTCAGTGGAACACTTCACAAACTTCAACTTCAAGAGAAATGCATCAATTCTCTTATTCCAAGCCCTTGGGGCTTGTTTGAGGCCATAGAGTGCCTTCTTCAACCTCATTACTCTTTCTTCCATTCCCTTTCTTTCAAAGCCTGGTGGTTGCCTTGTGAACACTACTTCATCAAGGGGACCATTGAGAAAAGCTGATTTGACATCCAGTTGACTCAATGTCCATTCATTTTTGCTAGCTAGGGCAACAATCAGTCTCACAGTCTCTATTCTAGCAACCGGCGCATAAATCTCATTAAAGTCAAGACCTGGTTGTTGCAAAAAACCTTTTGCAACCAACCTTGCCTTATATTTGGCCACCTCACCATTTGGCTTCATTTTGATCTTGTAGACCCATTTCACATCAATTGCCTTTTTATTACTTGGTAACTCCACCATCTCCCAAGTATCATTTTTATGTATTGATCTTAGCTCTTTTTCCATTGCTTCCTTCAAGTGTGGACTAGATAGTGCCTGCTCAAGGGAAACAGGTTCTGATTCTGCCATCAGAACTAACTGGATCATGTCAGGTACATCCTCATTTAAAGCAGCTGTGTTGACATCATAATCCTGCAATCTTGCAGGTGGGTGTCTCTCTCTCTCTCTGAGATTTCCTGAGTGGCTCTTCATTTACTGCATTATCATTAACAACAGGCTCTTCTTCATTAAGCACTTCAATGGCAGGTACTTGGTCACTGTCAAGTGATACTTCAGTTGTTTCTGTGGTTACTTTTTCACCACAATTACTCCAGTCCCATTCCTTGATTTCATCAACCACTACATCATTGCTGATGTATACTCTCTTCTGCACTAGATCATATAGCTTGTAGGCTCCAATATTGTGATATCCAACAAATATCATAGCTTGAGGTCTTGCATCAAGTTTTCTTCTATGTTGCTCAGGCACATGTCTGTAACATAAGGAACCAAAGATCCTCATGTGCTTCACACTAGGCTTGGAACCAGTCCATGCCTCTTCAGGTGTCAGTCCATCAAGCCTCTTAGTTGGACATCTATTCAAAACATAAGTTGCAGTAGACACTGCTTCACCCCAAAATTCATGTGGCAAGTTCTTTTCTTTGATCAAGCACCTCACCATATTCAATAGTGTTCCGTTCCATCTTTCTGCTGAACCATTGTGTTGAGGAGTGTATGGAGCTATCGCAACATGATCTATGCCCTCATCCCTGCAAAATCTATCAAATTCAAGTGATATGTACTCACCACCACCATCAGTTATGAGTCTTTTAATAGAACATCCACTCTGCTTCTCAACAAGCAACTTGAACTCCTTTAACATAGTGAACACCTCACTCTTTCTTTTTAGCAAGTATACCCACATTCTCTTAGTACAATCATCAATGAAAGAAACAAAGTAAATGTTACCTCCATGTGATTTAACCTCAAATGGTCCACATACATTAGAATGTATGATCCCTAGCTTCTCAGTAGCTCTTGTAGGGATTGATGATTTGTAAGACTTCCTTGGTTGCTTGCCTTCACAGCACCTGCCACATAATTCATTTGGTTCCTTAATCAAAGGAAACCCTGCTACCATGTTTTTCTTTTGGAGTAACTCAAGACTACCAAAGTTTAAATGGCCAAGTCTCTTGTGCCATTTCCACACATCATCACTAGAATGAGCAACCAGACATTTTTGATCAAGAGAGCTTACTCCAACTTTGAAGGTTCTGTTGCTTGACATCAATACCTTCAGCACTTCTTTTTCTTCATTATCAAATACCTCCATGTAGTTGTCTTTCATGCTCATTGAGTAACCCTTCTCAAGCAATTGACCTAAGCTTAACAGATTGCTCTTCATTTGAGGGACATAGAGAACATCACTGATCACTATTCTCCTGCCATCCTCTCTTCTGATAGCCACCTTGCCAATTCCTTCTGCCTTCACAGATCTTCCATCACCAAATCTAATTCTCCTCCTTATGCTTCTATCAATTTCACAAAACCATTCAAGGTGCCCTGTCATGTGATTTGAGTAACCTGTATCCAAGTACCACCATTCAACTAATCCTGCTTCAGTTACAGTCATTAACACCATTACTTCTTCATCAATTGTGGCCATCAATGCCACCACTTCTTCATCAGAGTCATGCGCAAATTGTGCCTCTTCATTTCTTTTCCTAGGCACCTTAGGGTTCACACACTCATCAGCAAAGTGATCCCATTGTTGGCAATTGTAACATTGAATGCGGTCCTTGGCTTTCTTCCTATTCTTGCCATCATTCTCATTTCCCTTTTTCTGACTATCTTGCTTAGAATTTCCACCTTCACCTTTGTTATTCTTCCACTTTCCTTTACCCTTCTTATTCTTCCAAGATTCCTTCCCTCCACCTCCTTTCTTCCAAGATTGAGCCAACAATGCTTTCTCAGAATCTTTCTCTTCTTTCTTGATACCTTCTCTGTTCTTGATCTTTATTTCATGAGCCTCTAAAGAACCTAATAACTGCTCTAATTTTAGATTATCTAGATCTTTAGATTGCTCAATTGCAGCAACAACATGATCAAAATTGGGGGTTAAGCCCGTAAGAATATTTTCTACCTTAATGGCATCGGTTACTACTTCACCACAACTTCGCATTTGGTTTGTTAATACTACTAACCTGTTAACAAATTGAGCGATTGATTCGTTTGGTTTTATTTTAAGTAGCCCAAGTTGACGCCTTAGAGCCATGAGTTTCACCTTCTTCGTTTGCTTATCACCGGAATAGGTAGTTGCCAACACATCCCACGCTTCTTTCGCCGTTTCATACTCTATGATCTTCTCCAAGACATTCGCATCAACACATTGATGAATAAGGAAGATTGCCTTATTATCCTTCTTTAATTGATCACGATTGGTTGTTCTTCGTGCCTCCGTCGGTGCTGCTCCGAGAGGCGTCACTCCACTCCGAATGACTTCAAGAACGCCTTGATACAAGAAAATCACCTTCATTTGCGCCGTCCATCGTTCGTAGTTGCTACCATCGAATACCGGTAATTTCGCGGGGAATTGACCATTGTTGGAAGTGTTGCCATGTGTCGCCGCCATGATCGCCGCCGTGTGTGCCCGTGAATCGCTGCTCTGGTGCCAATTGTTGGAAGTTTTCACACACGAATAGAGAGAGAATAGGGTAACTGAATATAACAGAATTTGGGAAAATGAGATCAATTGCATTCAACTATTAATTTTGACTTACAATTGATATATATTGGTTTGACTTTACACATATAACTATGGTTGCAAACTAACCACTGTTTAACCCACCGTGGTTAACAGTTTTAACTAACTATTAAAGTCAAAACACAATTAACAATTCTCTAATACATTTTGTTACTAATCACAATTAGCTAAGTTTGAATTACATCATTCAATAAGTCATACACAATCCGGTTTACCACCTCAAGTATTAAAATCTTTTTCAATGACCCCAAATGCCTTATTACAATATGCTACCCTTTATTTATTACAATCATAAGGTTCTTAATTGACTAGATCGTGTTACCACAAATTAAGTTCATTCATTCATAGTCTTAGTAATTCAATAATGCTTCTTTATGGATTAATCTGTTGATTATTCCCATCCAAATTAACATTAGGTGCTAACCTTAGAAACACCTTATCTTTATCCTAAACTTTTTCTCATGCTCAACTAGCAGCACAATGCATCGTCAAATGAACATCATGTAATACATCCATAGTTCCCTCACCCTTGTCAATCGATGACCGACATTTATATAAACACTTACTCAAAACATTCTAGTACATCATGTACAATTAGCCAAAACACATAGGGATATTGATATAAAACATTTAACCAAACAATTAGACATATTGCACACATAGGAATAACAAACAACCATCCTTACTATTCTAGTTCTATCCCTAGTCACCCATACAGAATAGAAAACCCCTTCCCGCATACTCGATTCCAACAAAAATCACGAATCTCGTAAGGAGTGTAAGACCGTCTCAAGAACTTCGCGAACCCAACAACAACAACAACAAACAAATGGGGACTTAGTTGAGTACTAGTTATCACACATTTGTGACAACTAGTACTCAATTAACAAAAGAGAAACACACACCTAAATCGTTTAGAAGGGATGGTGACAAAGACACATTTTTGAAATGCCACAGTTTGCGAAACCGCATTGAATGAAAGAATTATTTTTGATGAGTCCAAAGCAAGTCTTCGTTCTTCAAGGCAATCACCTGTGCGGTCAAAATTTGCGGTCTTGGGCAATACCGGTCTATGATCATCTTCACCCAAACGAGAAAAGCAAAATGGTGATTTTCAAAGGTTTTGATTGGAGGAATCCTAAAATGATGTTCATGTTTCCAAACGATGACAGTGGTTGCCTAAATTGCAAACACATGGTATTCTCGGAAAAAATACTATGGGATTTGTTTCGAATGGCCAAATAATTCTATAAATTGATTCGGTGGGTGATTTTATATAGGATTGTGAAGTTTGATAGTTTTTTTCTTGTAAGGACATGAGAGATAAATTAATAAGAGAGAAAATGAAATAGGTCATAATTAAGGAAAGGGAATTGCGGCTTTAGATTTGCGTGCAGAACACGAAGAGTGTGGTTGATAAAAGACAAAGGAGGGGCAGCTATTGAAATAGGGGGTGCATTAAGTATAGTTTGAAAATAATAATAAGAAAGCAATGGGTTGCAGAACAGTATACACTAAAAAACGCATTAATACTCTGTTGTATATTTTTTAAAGCCCATTCCACTTATAACTACTATTTTAACACCCCCCATAGCTCCAAAATATTTTTCGAAATAAATAACACTTATATACTAACATTATCAAAAAAATTAATCACATAATTAAAATAATTATATATTACCAATATTATAAAAAATACCGCTAAAAACTAGTCATAGATATTTCAATAAATCAAACACACATAAGACATAAAATCATTAAACATATTATCCACGAAAATTAACATGATAAACATATTTAAAGAGAAGTACCATATATAAAAATATTGGGTGATATTTTGTACATTTATGAATATTTTGTGTGTTCTCTTTATATATGGTAGGGATGGCAATGGGGCGGGGCGGGGCGGGGCGGGGGCGGGGGCGGGGAGTACTTCCCGCTCTTCGTCCCCACCTCCCATTTTGTTCCCCATCCCCATTTTTCGCTTCGGGGAGTTTTCCTCCCCCATCCCCATCCCCGCAGATCCCCACTGTTTCCGTGGAAACCCCAAGAATTTATTCAAAGTTAGTAAAAATTAAAATTAAAATATAATAAAACTGAAAAAAATGTATAAAAGTAAGACTAAAAAACATAAGTTTAACATTAAATATAAAAAAATATAAAATTTAGTCTTACTTTGATATTTTAAAATTTAGAAAGTATAAAGGTAAAAATAAAAATATAAAAATTAGCACAATTAAATATTTTATTAATATTTTTATTTAAAAACATATATTAAAATTCTAAAAAATCTATTGCTTAGAATACAATATATATCTATAATAAGTATTTTAATGTAATATATTCGGGGCGGGGTCCCTGCGGGGCGGGGAATATGGACCCCGTCCCCATCCCCAAATTGACTGCGGGGGAATTTTCTCCCCCATCCCGGCCCCCACGGGTAGGGGTGTTCAAAACCAAACCAAAACCAACTGGAAAACCGCAAACCGAACCAAACCAACCGAAAACCGCAAAAAACCGCTTCTAATCGGTTTTGTTCGGTTCTTTTTTTCATTGCACCACGCGGTTCGGTTCGGTTCGCGGTTTTGATTTCAAAAACCAAACCAAACCGCAAGTAACACTAAGGCTTGTTGAATTAAATCACTCCTTACTAACTTACTAGCCCAAATGCAACTAAAACCCAACTCTCACTCATTTGCTAGCCCAAATCCAATTAATTCTTTGACTCACTTACAAACAATCCATATTGTTATGCTATATTTAAAAATTACAATAAAATATTTAATTCAAATTCTTTTAAACATTGTCTTAGCTATCTTAAAAGAATTAAAATAGAGTAATTTATATACTACATATATTTGAGTAAATTTTTTCTTAAAGATTTATGTTAGCCATTTTTTATGTTACTTAATTTTAACTCTGTTTTAAATTATGTTTTGTCTTGGAAAAAACCGAACCAATCCAAACCGCATTGGTTTGGTTTGGTTCGGTTCGGTTTTATTTTAGGAAGCCAACCGAACCAAACCAAACCGCATGTAATTTTACCTTGCGGTTCGGTTTACTTTTTGTCTCAAAACCGAATCAAACCGCACCGCGAACACCCCTACCCACGGGGCCCCAAACGGGGCAATCCCCGCGGGGATCCCCACTTGCGGGTAGAAGTTGCCACCCCTAATATATGGTACTTCTCTTTAAATATACGGTACATTTATGTATATCAAGGAAATAGAAAAACATCAGCAAGCAATTATAAAGCTCTTTGTATATCAAAGAAATTGTTGTCATTGAAAATTAAGATATATACCCATGATTATGAATGATAGCTAGGAGCCAACAGAAATCACCATTTCTTAACTTTTCTGCTAGTGATTAATTTGAAAACAAGCTAGAACTCACTCAATTATAATCATAACACCACACGCCAACTCTTCCATTTTCTGAAGAATGTTTAATGGCGAAATAAATGAATCCTTTAATCCCTCGCACATACTCAATCGAGGTTCCCGACTCGTAATCCATGATTTATCGATTGCTTCTTGTGAAACAGCTCACAAAAGAAATAGGGACATATTTAAGGAAGACAAAAAGTATTAAAAATAATAGTGACTTAGGAGGTGTTAGATTCTCTTAGGGACTAATTAGTAATTTGGTAGTTAGTTAGTATTTCCTAGAGCTCTATATAGAGCACCTTGTACTCACATTTAGTATCTGTTTCAATATGATTCCTTATGAAGAGTTTTTACCTCTTTTACCTCATGAGTATTCCTATGCTCTCTACCTCTCTTATGGATTCGATCTATGCATGTACGATCCTGTGATTCTTAACAAGAAGAAGAGGAAGTAACCCAAAATCTTGTTTTTAAAAGAAGACAAATTCCAGCAGTGGTCTTGTCATGTTTTTCTAAAAAGATACTAAAAATCAAGCTCGTATTCCTAAAGGAAAAATCTAATTCATCTATGATTCTGTTTATCCTATTGTTATGCTTTTTGTGAACAAACTGTTAAAATATAGACAGTAAGCCTTTAGTTAGTAGTAAGGTCTATTCGTTGGTTAGTATATAAGGTAGATGGTACACTCATTTGTAAGAATCTTTTTCTCATTAGTAATATTTTTACCAATTTTAATATAATAGACTTTTAGGATTTTCTCTCTAATTTCCATGGACGCCATGTTTTTCAACACAAACCACAAAACACCAAGAACTACACAATTTGTTTGTAAGAATTAAAAGTCATCACAAATTTGAAAAGTGATATCAACCAAAGGTATTGAAAGAGAGTGTAAACAGCACAACACATAAAAATATGAACAAATGAATTCACTAGGGATGTAAACGTGGCGGGGCGGGCATAGGTAGTTGCTACCCGCCCCGTTTAATATAAATGCTACCCGTACACGTTCCATACTGGTGCGGGTATCTGCGAAGCGTGCTTTTCATGGGTATTGTTTCTTCGCGAGTGCCCGTGGATACCCACTGATACTTTTAATAGTAATTGAAATATATGCTTTTTAAAAGTAAGAAACCACGGGCATTTCATTCATATAAAAAATTAGGCATTTCATTATACATTTATTTTATCATTTATTTGTTAGCTTATACTAATTAATGAGAGAAGATAAATAACACTAAAATTAATAATAGGAAATTTTCCAAATAAGAATATTTATTACGGGTGCGGGTACCCACAGGCACGGGTATCTATTTATGCAACCCGCCCCGTATCCTCGCGGATAGTACCCCACAGGTACCCACGGGTGCGGGTTTTTTTTGTCATTGACAAACACAATTAAATGAGAGCGTGACATGTTACATTACAAGTGTTTTCTTTTTCCATCTTTTTGCCGGCAATCAAACAGTAGAACAAAAAAGAAAGGCACTTTTAATGTGTTAGATCCGAAATAGTCTTTATAAAGCCAGAATACTTATGTTAATCACTAGAAATTACCAAAGCTGAAGTGTATCTAAACTCATGATGATGTTGATTTGGAATATGGTTTGACCTTCCATGTCAACACGTACTCTCATTGTATCTTCCTGATAATGGGATGTCAGGTAAGAACGATCTCTGTATCTTCTTGATAATGAGATGTCAGGTAAGAACGACTCTGAAAAGTGATGTGTGACCCAAAGAGCATAACCCCCTTATTTATAGAACTCTAACTAGGGTTATCTATTAGTACTTCTAATTTAGTCCATCACAAAATTAGAATTACCTTTTAGTCTCTACACATTAAAGGCCCAAATCCTGTTAGATACTATAAGCCCATATTAGCCTAACCTTGTTAGATCACTTTAATTGGGGTTAATTTTAAGTGACAGTAACATAATTATTCACTTATAAGGCCAATGTTGGATTAAGGATCCAACAATCTCCCACGTGGCTATGTGTGCAACCAAAGGTTGTCAAACTCGAGAGTATATAAACTCGTGGAACATAGGTAGACTCGACTCGTAAACTCGTAAAGTCTATTTACTATCAAAGAATCTTATAAATAACATATATACATGTTATAATATAGGTTAACTCAACAATAATTTAACATTTCAACTTCACAATAAGGCAAAGTAAGAAACCACAATATTAGTCTGACCTAACATTCATAATTTTTAGTTATAACTATATTACCTAGTTGAATAAAACAAAACAAAAATAGTATTCAAATGTATCATTAACTTTATAAATCCAATATATACTGCGGCAAATAGGTAATTCAACCTTAAGTAGGTAACAACATTGACCAATAGTTTACATTTTGAGGCCAAATCAAATTTAAAATTGTAGACTCGCAAACTCGTGGCGAAATCAAGAGTTTATCACTTTTATCAAAATTTACTTGAACCGTATGAGTTTACGAAAAATAGAGTCTACCTGCTAGTTGAATCGTTTTTTGTGATCTAGACTCGTAAACTCGTAAGAGTTTAAGAGTTAACTCGAGAGTTTAACAACCATGTGTGCAACCTTATAATTATGTGTTGCAAGAATTATCTGTATGAGCTCAAATGACTGTTCTACTTAATGTATCTATAACCAATGCGGTCTATCAATCATATCAGCATAGGATCAAAACAGTCTTCGTTACAACTTTCGTAACAAAACTCATGATGTGGATGTGTAGCAAAGAATTTTTCATGTAATGCGATCTTAACATGCCTAATTCCAATTGGTCCTCCTTAAACCTTTGTCAGATAAAGATGTAACAAAATCAGAGTGTGACAAACTCCAAAACATTTTTTCTTTCAAGAAAGTATACTTAAACCCTTACATAATCAAAAATATGTTTATATCATAAAAGTTTTAATAAAAGTATTAAAAATAACAAACTCCCACAAAAACTGAACATCACTTAATAATGTGACACTCATACGAGCAGTGTGCTCATGAGACCTTCTGAGTGGTAATCCTTTAATAAGCGAATGCACAAAAGTTGAGTTTGTTTCGATATACTTTATAGACAATTGTTCACTCTAAAGTCTTTCTTTAACAACAAGAAACTTGATATCTATATGCTTAGACTCTGTCGAGCTCCTATTGTTACTGGAAAATATTACTACTGATTTATTGTCACAAAATAATCTTAGTGGTATTTCAATACTATCTATTATGTGTAGCTTCGTGACAAAAAAAACTTGGCAGTCAAATTCCACGATTGGATGTCGTATAACATTCTAGACACTCTGTTGCCAAAATGAAAGAGGCTGTAATAGATTGTTTAGAACTCTTCCAAAAAATTGCACTTATCCAGCGGACACAAATAGCCCAACGTAGATTTTATACTATTTTAAGGTCCAGCAAAACTCAGTAAGCATATATTCTTTTTGTTTTCTTTAAGTACCATATGATCCATTTACCCGCTTTCCAATAGTCTAATCCTGAATCAGTATATTTCCAACATCCCATAGTGCACGCAATATCTGAACGCGTAAATACCTGAGCGTACAAATATGAGAACGATCTCGGTGTAGGTGTATGCTGATTACAAAAGATGCATTACAAGGATATTTCATCTCAATGTTCCTAGCCTGAAATCTCTTGGTTTCGTGCAATAAGTCTATATCGTTTCTAGCAAGCAAAATGTCATCAATGTATAAAACCAGAAAAAATAAATTTACTCCCACAAAACTTATGTTATACACAATCATCAACTAAATCCAGTTTTGCTTAATCACTTAATCATGATTCTGTTTTGCAACTTTCATTATTCAAACTATTTTATCGCTTGCTTAATTTAGTTTGGATAAGAATTGATAGAGTCTATGACAATTGTTTATAGGATTTACAGAGTTCGGTTATGATGTTAATAGTGTTACTGGCGCTTGTTCACTATCACGATTGATTGAACACACTATTTTGACGCTTGCTTTAAAATGATGCGAATTTGTATAAACTGACTAACCCTTGTTTGCTTAGTTTATGATCAATCAAAAATTATCAAACCTTGAACGAATCTTTATTTTAGAACCGATGATAAGTCCAAGAAACGCACCTGAAACCAATGGATTGATTGTCTCTCTAAATTGTTGAACTCCCTTAAACAGAAACTATTTTCTTCAAAAGCCATTTTTTTATTGTTTATTTTGGTTCTTGATTTTGGTAATTTTGTCTCTTACCTTGATACTATATTTACCCTTTTTAATTATTTTGACCCGCGTACGGCCGCTGATCAAATTGGCGCTATTGCCGGAGACCTCTAATTAGGGATTACCAACTTCAGGATTCCCATTAACCATTAACCTTTGTTTTTTTTGTTTTGTTTCTATGCAGGTTTTGTTGATTTCGGCTTCATTCATCTCTGTCTTTGATTAGGTTAAAAAAATGATTTTCGGGTGATTTGGTTAGATTATTGCTCTGAAATTTGGTCAGAAAATCATTAAAAAAATCAAGGACTAGGACTCCCTAAAGGGAGCTAAAGCCGTAAAATCCTAAATTTCGTCGTTTACATTTTATTTTTAATTTTTTAAATTTATCATAATCTTAAAACAATTTGCAGTATCTTTATTTGATTTTATTAGTTTTTTAGTGGTAGTTTTGTTTTTTAGATTTGATGTAATACATTTTCTTAATTTCCCCTCTATTTTAGTGCGTAGGACATAGTTGAAATTTTGTGATTTGTTCCATTTATTTTGGATACTGTTCTGATTTGTTGATCATCTTTGATTCTGATTTTGTTGACTAAAACATGGTTGTTGTTTATGAACCTTCATTGGAGGATCTCATTAAACAAATGGCTATTCAAAATCTCCATTTCCAACAAACAATAGATTCCACACTTAAGAAATCAGATATAATAGTTGGACAGTTAACCACTGCAGTTAATCAGAAGATACAGGTCTAGAGATCAAACCAACTGTCTACCTAGGAAGTAGTGAATCCTAATGTCCCAAATACTCCCATTGTCAGTGCAATTATTCTTGTTGAAACCCCGAGGGTGCCTGAAACGGTTACTGTGAAAAGTAACAAAGTTGATGTTACTCCAAGAGGCTGAACTTGTTGATGATAAACAGGACAAACCACTCCTTGAAAATTTGAAATATGCATACTTAGAGGGAAGTGGAAATTTATCTTTGATTATTTCATCCAACCTTGAATCTGAACAGGAAAAGTTGCTGCCAATCTAGGGGAACATAAGAGAGGTATCGAATGGACCTTGGTAGACATTCCTTACAAGAAAGTATGGAGAATTTAGCAACAACTCAGCCTCTTGATTCTGGATGTTTGAAAGAAGAAGGTGACCAGACATGTGTGCGGTAACCATAAAAGAGTCTTCTTTGGCAAATACCAACCACCCACAAGCTTCAAGTTCTTCACTTTCAAGAGGGAGTTTTCTTTCCTTATTATTAAGATATATTCGTTGCTTACATTGAGGATATTGTGTGATTTAACTGTGGGGGTGTGTCTTTTAGTATTTAAGTTTTTTATTTTTAACTATAAAAAAAGAAAAAAAAAAGTTGTTATTTTTGCCTGCTTTTCCACGAATTCTTAGTTTGCATAGGTTGTGAGTGATTTCACTATTCTAGGACCATAGGTGTTATGACATGACTTGATTCATTTCTTGTTGCTCTTGGTATAATAAGTTGGATATGAGCACTAAATTTTGTATCATTTGTGATAGTCATTGTCCCCGGTGAGAATTAAGCCTTATAAGGGATGGACTAATCTTTTGCTTAGGGATGGACTAATCTTTTGCTTAGGGATCATTTGTGATAGTCATTGTCCCTGGTGAGTTTTTTCCCGCTCCCCGCCCCCGCCTCCCATATTGTCCCCCATCCCCATCCCCATCCCCATTCCCCGCTTCCAGGGAGTTTTCCTCCCCATCCCCATCCCCATCCCCACGGATCCCCACGGTCCCTGCGGGGACCCCAAGAATTCATTTAAAGTTAGCAAAAGTAAGACTAAAAAACAAAAGTTTAACAATGAATATAAAAAATATAAAATTTAGTCTTAATTTGATATTTTAATATTTAAAAAGTATAAAGATAAGACTAAAAATATAAAAATTAACACAATTTAATATTTTATTAATGTTTTTATTTAAAATCACATATTAAAACGCTAAAAAATCTATAACTTAAACTATAAGATATATCTATAATAAGAACATTTATGTAATATATTCGGGGGCGGTGTCCCTGCGGGGCGGGGGATACGGACCCCGTCCCCATCCCCGAGTTCACTGCGGGGGGATTTTCTCCCCCATCCCCATCCCCACGAGGAAAAATTCCCCGCCCACGGGGCCCCAAGCTGGGCAATCCCCGCAGGGATCCCCACTTGCGGGTAGAAATTGTCGCCCCTACTTCTGCTATTCTTTCCATTCTTGTGTGTGACTCACTCATGTTTGTTAGTTGCTCTAGAACTTGACTTGATTCTTGTTGAAACACTTGTTCAGATGCATGTTTGAAATGATCTAGGCAATTTTGTTCATTTCTTAGCTGCTAGCCAAATAAGTCTACCCTGAATTTATCTTTGTGTAAGCCACTTTGAGCCTTTTATCCCATTCTTTGTTGTATAGCTCGCTACAAGCCCAAAAGTGAAAAACAATGTTATTACCCAATCTTAGAGGGTGATGGAGCTTTGAATTGAAAACTGTCAAATCTATAAGTGTGAAGGTGTCCAAATTATTGCAATTATGGTTCTCACTTGGGTTAGTTATTGAGTTCTCAATGGAAAGTTTGGCAAGTAGATTTGTATAGAAAACTATTTCCCAAAAAAGAAAAAATGAAAAAAGAAAGGAAAAATGAAAAAAAGAGAGGAAAAAACTCAAAAGAAAAGGAAAAAAAATGGATAAACTTTTTTTTATTAAATACATAAAATAAGCTCGTGCACCCTAAATATAAACATCATATAAGTTCTATTCAAAGGCATATTTGTAGCAAAAGTGACAAGTTTTTCTTTCATAATAATAGTAATTACAACGGTTCACGCTAATAACTAAAAAAACAAAATGTAAAACATCAAGATAAAAATTCCCTTTTCAAATTTTGAAGTAATCTGAGTGTGAAAAATACGGATTCAGATTGAGTGCATTCGATTGTGGTATATTCGGATGCATTCAGAAAATTAGAACCATTAAATGCATTTTATTTTAATCTGAACTCTTAAATATTTTATATGTAAAAAATAATATAAAAAATGTAAAGAGAAATAGAAACATATTTTCCGACTACACCCAAATACATCACAACTGAATGCACTCGATTTGAATCCGAAAAACACCAGTACTAGTCTTTAGGGTGTTTGTGTAGAGACTAGAGAGTAGAGTAGAGCGTAGAGTGTGGAGTGTAGAAAAAGACAAGGCACACAAAAACAGTGTGGGATGGTAAGGTAAGTCATGGACAAAGACGGCGTGTCACAAGAGGCGGCAAGAGATTTTTTCCTTCGCCTAGAGTTAACGGCAGCGCCACTTTCCACGCACCCACCTAGGAAGACATTTGTCTCATCACCCACCACGTGTCACTCTTATTTTGGCGCCAAAGATAACGGTGGGTTCCACATCTGCGTTATTGGCGGGAAATTGAAGCACTCTCTCTCTCATAGTCACCCACACTCACAGTAACTCACATGCTCATTTCCACCACCCTATCTCTTTGCCTTCCACCTTTCGTGGTGCCCACGCTCCACATCTAATGCGGTTAAATCATCATCATCATTCATCATGTACATCATCTCTCACATGCATTACTTTTCCCATACATATGTAAACATCAATTTTCTTCTTCCATATCCAAGTGTCTATGGGCATTGGGCAACATGACATGCGTCACGTGACCTGCTGTCATAACAACCAAAAAATCTTCACAAAAACAGGACATAGAATTATTATACACCACACACTCAATAGTCAAATACCAAAAGAAAAAGAATTATACACCACACATACTCTCACTGCACGTACACGCCCATATCACGTGATCTTCTGATAAATTAGTTATATTATTTTTTGGGGGTGCATAAATAGTTGTATTATATATTCACACTTAATAGTTAGGCTAAATTATAGTTTTGGTCCCCCTACTTTCAAAAATTCAGACATTTGGTCCCCCTATTTTAAAACTCAGACATTTAGTCCCCCTATTTTAAAAAATTCAGAACATTTAGTCCAAAGAGTGATTTTTCATTATTTTTTGCTGAGTTGTCCTTCTGTCAAAAAAAAGGCTGATGTGGCATTCATTAAATGACGTGTCAGCTGACTCAGCATGCATGCATCATTTAATAATGCCACATCAGATTTATTATTTATATTTATCAAAATAATAATTAAATAAACTTTTATCATTATTAAAATCATTTAAACTATTATTATTCAGAGAAACGAAGAACAAAACAAAACGCTCTCTTCTTCTTCTTCTCCTCCCACTCTTCTTCTTCCACACCCTAAAATCTGAAACTCCAACAAATCCTTCTTCTCCTTCCTTTGGTTCCCTACAACATCTTTCATATTCATTTCAGAATCAACCTCAATCTTCATCTACAAATCAAAACCCCTCAAACTAAAACCTAAAAAAATCTAACCTCTTCAGGCACAATAATTAGAAAGAAAAAAAGCTATTGCAACCTCCACCACCATTGCAACCTTTCAAATTTCGGATTTCAACACAACCATTGCTCGCAAAGTGATTAAAAATCTCAACTTTTCAGACAGTGATTAGAAAGAAAAAAATCTCAACTTTTTAAACAAAGTGATTAGAAACAACGTGTTCAACTTGCTAGTTCAAATGGTTCGAAGCTTGAATCATCCAACACCTTTTTTCGGAGTGCAGATTTCTTCTTTCTTCCCTAAATGCATCACATATCGCAGATCTGTTTCTCCCCTTTTCTAGGTTTCTCGCTTTTTCTTTGATATCTGTTCTGCGTGTGAGAAGATAGAGCCCAGATCTGTTTGTAATTTAGTTTAAAGTCCTGGAGTTGATTTTAATCAATATGTTCTCGCTTGCCATGCCTTTTCTCGCTTGTAATCTGGGTTTCTCGCTTTATGTTTGAAGTTCTAGATTTGTTCTGGATTTGGATTTGTTGTAATATGGGAAGAGGGATTTGTTGTAATTTAGTTTGAAGTTCTGTTTGTAACTTAGTCCCTATGTAATTTAGCTTTAAATTTTTATTTTTTGGAAGTTCTGGATTGTAACAGTTTTAAATTAACCCAGATCTGTTTGTAATTTTGTTTGAAGCTCTCTAAGAGTTGATTCATGAGAAGAGGGATTTAGTTTGAAGTTCTGGATTTGGATTTGTTGTAACTCGCTTTACGCTTTACGTTTGTAAATTAGTTTGTGATTTTAATCAGATCTGTTGTTTTGAAAGGCTAAGAAGAAGAACTTTGACTTTTTTATTTTAATTATTTTAATTTTTAATTATTAATATATTATTACGTGGCACGCTGACTGGATTATTAAATGACGTGGCAGCCACATATGCTGTCTACATCAACTGCCACGTCATTTAATGAATGACACATCAGGTTTTTTTGTTGTAGGATTCCACCTCAGCAAAAAAAAAATGAAAAATCCATCTTTGGACTAAAATTTCTAAGTTTCTTAAAATAGGGGGACTAAATGTCTGAGTTTTAAAATACGAGGATCAAATGTCCGAATTTTTGAAAATAGGGGGACTAAAACTATAATTTAGCCTAATAGTTAATACTAAGATATATGAATACCACGTGACCTTTGTGCTTGAAAAAACACAAATACGATTAGTTTTTAGTTGAGTGCACCTGCACACCTTGTTATTCATCTGCAACACTAACTCACACGTTCATTTATATATTTTTTTGGATTCGACAGAATGATTATCTTAATTACTAGTACTAGGAAAAGACAATTTTTAAGATGATGGATCCCAAATTTATCCCTATTAAAGTGGTATAGTTAAGAATAATGTCATTAATTAGGAGTGTAAATCAACATTTAATGGAAAAGACAATCTTGAAAAGTAGATAAACTTTTAGCCTTATTAAATGATAATAGTTGATTTCAATGTATTTTATTAATTTGTGTAATATTCTCTTAATGTTTAAATATGAGAGAAAATATTTATTTAATGGAGGATAAATAAGGAATTTAGTTAAAATAGCAAGAGTAAAAATGAGAAAAAATGAAACGCTATAAGTAAGTAGCGTTTTAAAAAACGTTATAACTACCTTGCCAAACACTTACCAAAGACTTATCCGCTATAAGCTAGCGGACTGACATTGCCAAACAGAATCGAAGTAGTGTTTCAATAAACACTAAACACTATTCACAACATCACACACTAAATTCTAATATGGCAATTCATCAAATTCTCAATTTCACGCAAGTATCAATAGTCCAAAAAGGAAGCAGCCAAATATGCATTTAAGGAGAGATTCATCCACAAACTGTGCATGGACACACCCCTCTCCAATCGCGTCAACAACATTTCTGGCAACTCAATTTGAACCTCTCACGGAGGCGCATCTCTATTTGCTACTGCTGACGATTACATCCACCACAACACTGTCAGATCTAACAATTCCAAGTCATCGAATGCGATTCGAATGCTCACGGAGCCGTCAACAAGGCGCTCTCTACCAACACCGAAGACAACTACTGTCTCCTTGTCGCCATCAACCTGCGCCATGGCAGGTTCTCATTTCAATTCATTTTATCTGTTCTTTGTTGACACTGATTGGATGATGCGAATATTTGAAAATGGAAAGGAGTTGAAACTAAAGCTAGAGCTAGTAGTAAAGAAATGAATGATAATAATGACTTTTTTAGTGTTTCACACTTTATAAAATGGTGGTTAGGAGAGCACAAGTTTAGGTGGACTTTCCAAACTGTTTCTTCAAAATTGGAAAGGTGGTGTGACTATTGTTCTGCCTGCTACCCCTGCTCAGGTATTTGCTTCATGCTTTTGCATCCTCCTATATATTGTGTTTTACCAAAATGGTGTTTTTAGTGTTCCAAGTTTTGCACTATGGTCGTTGGTGATAGTAAAAGTAGATATAAATATATAGATAAAGCAAAGCAAGACAACAGAAACTTTTGTTTAAAGTTGTCATCCATCACAAGTCTTCATTTTAGCAATTCAATTTTGTTACACAGGCCTTGAATTTTATGTTAAGTTACTTTGAGTCTTACATGCTTGAGCTTGTTTGTTCTTGACATTTTTTGGTATTTACATCTATGTTTTGCTTAAGACCAATTACTTTTTATTGTTATTTATGAATATTTCACAAATTTTTAGTAGTACTTTATTTTCCAGCATTTATATACATGTATTACTATTTTCATAAAAATTCAGAATGTCCTTCCGCTCCACTCAGTCCTGCTAGAGCGTTTTTTGGGTTGGCTGCTTCATGCCGCTATCGAAGATTGATTACCATACTTACCTTTATCGATGCAAGATTCATATGACTTTTGTTCTCTGAATAAAGTGGCGTTTCTGCTGCATCCTTATAATGATGGCTTTCTTAATTGAATATTCACGAAAATCATAATTTCATTACCATGTTCAATAGTATAAATTGGAATGCTGTCCTATATTTTTGATTCTTCCCGACTTTTGTCATTGTTAAGGTCATTACTCATCATTACTGCTGGTTATAACTTGTGATCTCAGAACTGGCCTTTGCTGACACTATTTTGGCAGGAAAATCATAAATTGGCCACTGTATATGTAGTTTGAATGTGTGTGGGAGGGGAGTCTGTTCACCGTGGAAGATATTCTTGTCATTTCCCTATATCTTAATACATTAGTTTCAGTTCTCATAAGCACATTTGAAGGTGGACGGATATATTTTAGCGATTGTTACTGGCTCTTGTTTGTAGGTGTCAGAGAAGCTCCCAGTGTCCTATGTGTTGGCGGATCCTACCAGGTTGGTTGTGTTTTTGCTATTAAGGGTCTACATTATCGATGTTATCATTCTTTAGGTGATTATATTATCAAACTTGTTTGTATTTTGGAGAGGAAGTGGAGGGTTACTCCATCAAGAAACACTTCTATTTTTCATCACCCTGCCCTTGGAGATTTTGGATTGCAGCATGTCAGTTATCAGTTTCTGAGTGTCCATTTATTTGTTAACACTTTTCTCTGATTCTGCAGCTACGCATGGGAGTCAATGATGCTGATTTTGAGGAGCGAATACTTCATCATTTAGCTGCTACTGCAGCAATGGGAAGAACACACCACCTTGGTAGGAGGGATCTGCTCATGGTCATCCACACTTCTTAGTATTCTCAAATACACACCATCTGCTCTCCCATCACAGCAAGTCTCACATCTTCAAACTGAAAGCTCCTCTTCAGCAACAAATCACCAAGAAATTTACTCTAATGATAGGTTAGTTTTCATAATAAAGGGTAGGTATCCGCGTAAACATAAAATAATGAAGGGGAGTATGATTTGCTATATTTGTTTTCTTATGGATCATTATTGGTTGTGTGGATTAGTGAAATTAAATGGTGTGTATTTACTTCCTTGCAGAGGCTCTAGTGCTCATTCTTCACCGGTAAACCAAGACAGAGCAGGGTTGTCAGAATTCCGGTCATTTTCTGATTCTCTGCGGTCCAGACTCAATGCAGTGTCCCTAAGGTGTGATTGTTGGAAAATAGTGGATGTGTGCATAAACTCTGTGTTGGGGAGTCCGGGGAGAATTACCGAGCTATTCAATGAACTTGGACAACCAAGAGACTTGGACACCACATCCTTACCCAAAACCTTAAGGTATTAGGTATATGGGTCCCCTCTCTTATATGTCCTTCATCTAGCTCTATCCTAGCCAATGTGGGACTTACCTACTCACACTTGAACTTTTCAACAATCTCCCCCTCAAGTGTGAGTCACCCACATGGCTAACCGCTCCCCCACCAAACCGAACCTTGGCTCTGATACCAATTGTTGAGTTGAACGCCTGATTTGGGTTCAACCTCTAATACGTCTGGATACGTCTGGGTTCTGAATCCGAGCGAACTTAATCCACTATGATGAACAGTTTACAGTACAGCAACCCTCTTCTTCTTCCCTTTTTGTGCCTCATGCACAACTCACACACTCACTGTGTTCTCTCTGATTTTTTACAGAATCTGAAGAAGAAGAGAAAATACAATTTAACAATTCTGTCTTATTTCTCTCTCTCAGCTCACACTTATATACATGGTTTTTTCAACTGAATTAACAAAACCAAAAACAGCTTCAAACAACTTGAACAACCTTCAACAATCTCCAACTGAAAACTCGCGATTTGTGGCTGAAATTGCAGGAGAGGAAATCGCAATTTCCATGGCTGTAAATGAACGAGTTTGATGCGCGAAATTCATGGCTGAGATTGCTTGCGATTTCGTGGCTTCGATCCATGGAAGCTTCACGCGAATATGGCTGAGAGTTAAGGAGCTTTTACTCACGAAACTTGTGGCCGAAAACGAGAGAGGACGTTCGCATCTTGTGGCTGGGAATGGAAGACAGAAACGCGACTTCCATGGCTGCACTTGAAGAGCTTCTCACGCGGCTTAGTTTCTGGAAAAAGGAAGGAGAGGACTCGGGTCCAGCTTGACCCGTTTCTGATCCAGTAATGTTTGGTCTTTCACCCAAACCTAGAAAACAAGCCCACAAGCAATAATAAGCCCAATGGCTTAAAACTTACTAACTGCACCACCTTTAATACTTATTTGCACCACTTTTACAAATTGATACCAATTGTTGGGGAGTCCGGGGGAGCACGGGGAGAACCAATGAACTTGGACAACCAAGAGACTTGGACACCACATCCTTACCCAAAACCTTAAAGTATTAGGTATATAGGTCCCCTCTCTTATAATAATAAAGCTGCACTGCACAACAACAAAAAATTTAAGTGCTTACCTAAGGATTTGAAGTCCCTGCTACTTTGTTCTACGCTCTCTTCAATAAGTTGAAGAGGACATTTCTCAGCTCAAAAAGAGCCATGTAACCACCTGTGTCAAAGCCAGAATACCCACACTCTCACCAGAGGTTTTCTGGCAAAGAGGATGAGCAGGGCAGGCAGCGCAAATGCATGCACCACATTGGTATATTGTGTGTTTCTCGTCAGGTGACATAGGAGGTTGACTAGATGGGGTTGAATGGGTTGGGGGTTCTCAGGGGCAGAAATCACCCCAACAGCAATCAAGGAAGTGAAAAAAAAGAAGAGCTTGGTGGTGGAAATCATTGTTAGCTACTTTTTTATGAAAAGCTAATGAGGTTTGATTGTAAGGTAAAGGTATTTATAAAGGGTTGGATTTTTTTTTGTTGACAATGCTAATTACTAACATTTAAATTTTGGTTACAAAATATCCATTTCATATTATGATAAATACAAGAGAAATAAAAAAGGGAGTAGGGGAACTATGGTGGGTCATGATGTAGGGAATACAAGCTCTAATGACAAACTCATCATTAAGTTTCGTGGGTGTGCGTGCCTCTGCTGATCAGGGACGGAGGCACAGGTATGCTTGGGATGGCTAGAGCCCCCCCTATTCTTTCAGCAATTTTTTTTATACACCTAATAATATATACTAAATTAATAAAGATGCAACAAATATATCAAGAAAGTAGTAATTGAGCTCCCCCTATTTTTACGGATGCGGATTACATGGGATTTGAAAGTGGATGGTAACTGCCTTAACAATTTCACACGTTTTCTACCAATAATTTAATATATTATATATTTAAATTAAAGTAATATAAACTAATAATTAAAACAATATCACATTACAATAGACAATTATTACAAAGTTAATATTTTCAATGCTGTGATAGACTCTCAATTGCAGGAGTCGAATGAAAGATTCAATGATAACTCAGTGGAACTACTCCTTTTTGGTACTGCTTTAGATCCAAGAGAAATGCAAATATCGTTTAGAATTGATGACATCTGCCAATTGATAAAGAAATTCTATCCACTAGACTTTGCAGCATATGACATGATACATTTGAGGACAAAATTTGAGCACTTTGATCATGTGAGACAACTTCCTGATTTTGGAGCATTAAAAACTACTTCTGATCTATGTCGTTGGATGATAAAAACTAGAAAAACACAATCTTTCCCTCTTGTATATAGGGTGGTAACCCTTATTCTCACACTTCCTATCACTACATCTACTACTGAGCGGTCTTTTTCAGCTATGAGTATAGTCAAGACTACACTTCGTAACAAGATGGAACATGAATTTTTGAGCGATTGTCTCTTAGTATACTTCGAAAAGAGAATTGCTAAAAAGTTCACCGTGGATTCAATTATAAATGATTTCGTGACATGCAAGAAAGACGTTCTGTATTTTGATAAAATGTTAATGTAATTGATATTTTCGGATTAAATTAGTACGCTGTTATTCATGAAGTATTTTTTGTGGAGATTTTAATTTTTTAGCTAGCCCCCCACTAATGAATTCCTGTTTCCGTCCCTGCTGCTGATGTAGCAGCAGGCGTGTGGTGTGTGATGAGAGAATTGGAGGGAACCTCACAGCATATAGTGGATTTTGTTAGAGGAGAGAGGGTAGTTCCCAACTTCTTTATTTAAATTTTAACATATCATTATATAATAATATTATTTTCACTTTGGTTTTTAATAAATAAATAAATTTATGAAACATATGCATTAATTTGTTGTGTGATTTAATTTGAACAATCCTATTTACCGGATGAGACACCTGCTGGGCTTAGAATTTGAGGGAAAGTGAGTTGAAAAATCTGAGAAGTGATGGAAAAGGAGTTAAAAGTTTATCTGACAGAATATATGATTATGACACACGCAATGATCTGGGAAATCCAGATAAAGGAATAAATCTTGTTAGACAAAAACTTGGAGGATCTGAAATGTATCCTTACCCATAACAGTGTCGCACTGGTCGTTTACCTACCGACACAGGTAATCTATAACTCATAACTTGCTTTTTTTTCTATCCAATTTGATACTTGAAAGACTCACTGACCATATTAATTACTAATAAGCCAACCATAATTTATTTACCGATGACACTATGATTGATCTTTTATTTTTATGTGGACACCCTATTTGGAACACATTCGCACGTAACATCAGGTTCAGAACTAGGTGCAAGCAACTCATAAGGAAAAACACCAGCACCACGATGATTCCTCAAACTCCTAACACAGTTCCTACTATTAATCACATTCTCAATCTGCATGATCTGTGCAGAAAAGTCATAGAAAGCTTCAATAATCTCAACATTTTCCGACCAAATCGAAGGTTGTTGTCTCTCACCCAAATAATCTTCATTTGGCGAGTGAGTTGAAAGTGTATCAACCACAACCATATATTTCGAAGCTTTCAATAAGCTAGAAAATGAATTAAGAAAATATTTTTGTGGGTCTGGTAAGAAACTTGAATATCCAGGGTCACATTCTTCTGGTATTAATCTTCTCATTAAAGGGGGTTTATTTGGCACATACCCTCCTCCATAAGGGTATTAACCAAAGTTAAGAGCAGCATGTTGTGTAGATGCGTTCCAAATTAATATAGTGAGAATAGAGACAAAGTTTTCACTGTTGTTTAATGTGGGCCACCAACTTGCATGTTTGATATCAGCACGGTCTGCATTGATTGATTTTGTTAACTACGTACGGCGTTTACTAATTTTTAGTTAACAAAATTAAAGTAAAACCGGAAGGGAAAAACCTCTTTAATAAACCAATCATTCAAGACAGCAGTTTTCTGTCCACTACAGGAATCAAACTCGAGAGCACTAAGTCGACCCCGTGTCCCAGGGTAGCTTATGTCAGTGAACCAATGATATTGGTTTGTAAAATATATAGTCAAATAATTGTGGATTGAAATTAAATTATAGCTATAAATTAAATAAGAAGATTATAAAATTTAAAAAGAATATTGACAAAAAACGTTGAAATTAAACATCCATAGATAATGGGAAGAAAATGTCTAAAACTTTTAATAACGTAATTCATATTTATCAAATGTAAATATAAAATCTTAGCCCATAATAAGAAAGAAAAGAAGACAACACAATTAAAAACTAAAACACGTGGGTATCATGGTTGTATGAAAACTCATGATAAAATAGGAGTAGTTATACAAAGTTGAAAGAAGATGGTGGAGGTTGTATTATAAATGTGGCTGAAGTTTCCGTTGAAAGAAGATAAAAATTTAAACACCAGTTAAAGTATGTTTTTAATACCGTTTGATGCGAAAAGACAAAAATAAAAAAGACAACACAAATAGAAAGTGAAACACGTGGGTATCATGCATGGTTAAATGAAAATCACAAATAAAATAGAATCACCTATAGAAAGTTGAAAGAGGGCGATGAGGGGATCTATTGTAAACGTAACTGAAATTCACGTAAATAAAAATTAAATTAAAAAACTATAAATTAATTAAAAATATTATAAAATTAAAAAGAAACATTAACAAAGACATTGAAATTCAACATCCATAGATAATAAAAAAAAAACGTAAAGAATATTAATAACAACAAATACATTAAAATTGAACATCCATAGACAATTAGAAGAAAAAATTTAAAAAACTTTAATAAAGTTATCTATATTTATCAAATGTAAATATAAAAACTTAACACATAATTAAAGAGAAAATAAGAAAACATAATTAGAAAGTGAAACACGTACGTGTAGGTATCACGCAGAGTTTGATTTAAAACCACCAATTAAATAGAAGCACATATACAAAGTTGAAACTATTTTTGAAGAAAGAAGTTCGCATATTTGAATAAAATAGAAACACTATTTAGTATCGCATTACATATTTTGTCACAAATTTTTTCCACCAAACGGGTTTTTGGAATGAGCTTTGTGTATCCGAACATGTAAAAAAAATTGAATCCTAAAGTACCTCAACAAATTGTTTGGCATCACATTTTACGCGTATTTTTTTTATTTTTCGTCAAACAGGTTGTTGAGGAACAAACTTTATGTATCTGAACATATAAAATTTGTTCTGGACCCTAAAGTACCCCAAAATTCAATGTTGGCATCGCACTTTACCTATTTTGTCACAAAGTTATTATTATTTTGACCAAACCAGTTATTGAGGAAAAAACTTCGGGTGTTTGAACAACTAATTTTTTTTCTGAATCGTAAAGTGCCTCAACACACACTGGTTAACATCATACTTTACGTATTTTGTTAAAAAATATTTTTTTTTCACCATCAAGTATACTAAAGCACACTGTTTAGCATCTCATTTTATGTATTTTGTCATGAAATTAAATCTTTTTTTACCAAATCGATAATTGAAAAACAAAATTCGCATATTTAAACATCTAAAATTTCTTCAGACCGTAGAATACTCATCAATGGATATATGAGTATTCTTAATAAAGGTTGTTGAACATAGCATGCATGATTGGTGATGTAAATATATGAGTTTTACTAAGATTGGAGACTAATATTTGCTGTTTGCAGCTATGGTTGGTGATGTAAATATATTCATGAATGACATCAATAATCCTCAAATGGCAAAGGTTGAAATAATGATTGCTGAACAAAAGAGGTACCTCATGAAGTACTACTGACTTATATTCATGCATTGCCCATGTCATGATTGGTTTGGCTGCCGTTTTCTTGTCCTCATTGCTGTTTCTATTTCATAGGTCATTTATCAAATAGCGACCAATTTCCCTTCTTTATTAAACAAAAGTAAAGTAAAGTGGATGGGTGAGAGACTTAGAATTAAGATCATATCTAAGTAAAATTAACTGAGTTTGTTTAGTAGCACTACCTTTGCATAAATCTTTGGTCAAAGGCTTAGGCACAGCTTGTTCAGATTCTTGGCCTAAAAAATGTGATCAACTTTGGTGTTTAGTGGACTCTAAACTTGTGTTGCATTTGGACACGCTATTTTCATTTATGCAGCCAATAAGAATCTGAGCCATAGAAGCCCTTTAATAGATACCAAAACAAATGCTAGAAGCCTAGAACTGTCAAGAATAGGAGAATATAGATGAAAATTACTTTAATATAGGTCTCTTTATATTCGGTAGAGTACATCATTTAGTTGTTGATCTCTGTTCATGTGAACCTTATGTTCTGTTTGTAAATTTCGATCTCCAAAACATGAGAGATATTTAAAATTCGTATTTGTTCTCAATTGATTGTAAGCTCGTCTCTTCTATTCTGGCATAGGTCTACTTTTTTAACTGGTGTATTTAGGTGCTTCATTGCAGTTTTAAGTGACACTTACATTCAATCTTTTCTGTGATGAAACCATGGCCAAATTTTTTTGGAAGCCTGTATTGTTTATTAGTTCTGTACTCTAGCATCTATGCAGACTATGCTGTAATTCAAAATCACTTGATTATACAAGTGCTAGAGATAAGATTCCTTCCTGGGTCTGCATCTAACAGTCTTAGGTTTTGGGTTGATTTGGTCCTTGACAACAAGTATGAAATCTCTTCGATCTCATTTTCTATTACTTTGTTCTTTTGTTAGCATAGCCGTGGAAAAGGACTTGGAAAGGAGTCTGTTCTGATGATGATGGCCTTTGCTACTGAGAAGTTGGGGATCAATATCTTTCAGGTTAAAATTGGAGAATCAAATGTAGCATCCATCAACATGTTCAAAAAATTGGTTTGTCCGCTGCTTCTCTATATTTCGCTATGTTCCTTATCACTGTGCATTAAAGTTATTGTGAGTTGTTGTCAATCTTATGCTTTTGGTCGACAGAATGTTCAGTATTGCACACAGTTCAAAGGGCATATGCATTGTATATTTGTATCTAAGTTTGCTTGTCAAAAATACCAACATACTGTTCAGTTTATATATTACATGTACCCCTCTTTTGTTTCAAAGGCTTGGTCTAAAATCATTGAATTAATCAATCAATCACATTATACTGTTTTATTGGAAAAGAAAGTGTATAGACTAGAGTATACTCCCTGTTATTTTATGAAACTATTTGTCTTGGAAATATTCTTTTTAAAACCATGGCATTTTTATGAATTGATTTTATGTACTCTAATGTTAAGATGTGCCTGTCTCTCTTTCTTGCTTTTAATGGTTTCTACTTGTTAAATTCTCTCCGATTGATTTTGTTTCTGGATTTGGTGTAGGGTTTTGTGCAAACTTCACCTAGCAACATTTTCAAAGAGGTGAGCATATTTAATTTCAAAGTTTTCAACAGGTGCCCTAACTTGATGGCTTAAGTTTTCAATGTTTATGCTTTTGTTCTCTTACTGCAAAGTACAATCTTCCTTTTTCTGATGTAATATAAAATCAACCTAGTATATATATGTAGGATATATGTGAATTAAGACCTTTTTCTGATATAATATAAAATCAACCTATTCAAAGAAGTAATATTCAAACGTCTCAGTTCATCTTATGTAATCTGACAAAATAAGCACTGCACTTCAAGTCCGGCTGAATTCACAAACAGTTAAATGAAAATATTGTTTTGTCCTATCAAATGCGCATTTATGATTTTTTATTTAAAAGTGATCAAATTCAGCTAAAATAGAATTGGCAATGATTGGAGAAGATTTTGAGTAGTAAGTTATTTCTTATGTTCACTAATTTGCTTTGACCATTATTCATAACATTGGAAATGTTTTTATCTTCCTTCTATGTTTATACAAAAGAGTTGAAAAGATTTCACATTCAAGTTATTGATCATGCTTTTGAGCCAGCATCTGGGGCTTTCTTCTTTCACTTCTATAGAGAATGTTCATTAATACATGGTTCTTATTTTTTACAGGTGACTTTGGAGTTGCAAATAACAGAACCCAAGAATGAGGAAATGCTTGGTTTGATGGGTATTGTGATCAAACATACATAAGCTAACTATTAGGAATAGAACAATCTCTGTTGTCTTTGTTCCTTGTTCATGATGTGCGGCTTCAAGCTGTCTTACCAACACATGATTCTGACATTATTCATCTTACTATTAGTGCCTTTCAAGTGTAAGAATTTGATATTAAAAGCATTAGATTAATATTTGTAATACTCCTATCCCCATGTCGTATACTACCTTTTTTATGGGTCCTTCCAAGGAAGCAATGTGTGACAATGTAATGTAACAGTTGTCGGCCTTGGTTTAGAGTTGATTGAGCCCAGAGGTAAGCATTGTGGTTGAAAGTATGGATTGGTTAGTGTTATGGTTTCAATAGGGTTCTATAATGCTGATTACCGATTAGGCATGACAAAGTAGGTTAGGTTGGGCCGCCCACACTTAACATGTCGGGTGGGTTGGCTCACCTAGGTGGTGGTGGTGAATTTCAAATTTTTTGGAAGATCACGAGATAAGTAACAAGCGTGATGGAGTTAAGTGGGTTTTGTCAATAAATAGGTTGGCACCTTTGAATTTGTTGGAAATGCTTGTTCATGTAAGAAATTTTATGTCTCATGTGTGATAAATTATATTGTGGTTTAATAATTAATTGAAAAGACTTATTGGTTTATATTAAATGAATAAATATGACAGTTAGAGAAGTTATTTATGAAAGGGTACATACTGTTTGGTGAAGAGATATATTGTTTGATGGAAACAATATATATATAATGAAGGAATTAAACATTCCCTATCTCTACCTATGATAGTATGATTCTACCACCCATCAATAAAGAGAGTCATAAGAAAGTAAGGGAAGGAGATAGAAAAGATTACTATTCAAGTCATTCCAAGTGTTGAAGAATTGCATTTACCATGGACAAAGGTTAGTGCCTCTTACTATGTGAGAATCATGAATTCTAAGATCCTACTTATGTAGTTTTGCATGTGAACCCTAGAAAACTACAACTTACATGTGGTATCAGAGCATTAGGTTATGGATTTTTGTGATTCTCCTTGAATGTTAATTTTCCTCCCTAAATTACTATGAACCCTAATTATGAAGTTTAAGAGTTTACGTGTTCCGCTGTTACCGATTGTGCTTGCTATTAAGTTCAACGCAAGTTAATTGTTTCTGGGCACTTCAATTCCTTTGTACTTCATGAAGTTTTGCTTATTATATTGTTATAATTATATGTTTGATAAAGAAATTGGATAAGATCGATCAAGAATGGAAAGTTTTCTCTACTATTAATGAATTGGTTTTATCCAAAGGTTCTGTCTTTTGACAAAGTCGGATACGATGATGTTGGCAACAAGGAAATTGTTCTTTTTTTTTCTATGTGCAACATCGCATTCAAGGAAATGGATTTTAACGTGAATGATTATTAAGGAATTTTAAGTGCATTATGGTTCTGGGAATTAGCGTGAGTGACGGAGTATGATGCCTAAGAACTCTCGGCAGAAAGAAACACGGCAAGCCCGTGGTACTTTAATTCTAATTTTATTCACCTTAATTACTAATTAACTTTGGAATTATATTATGAAAGTTTGTTAATCACCAAAGTGGTCAAACTTGAATGCTTATTTAGTTCCAAATTATTATTTCAATTACTCATAGTATGGATGCTAAATTTTATAACTATTTATGTATGGGTAAATTGAAGTTCATTGTTATAAGGCATTTCTGGATCACCCAAAGGTTGATTAATTGTTCTTATAACTAATGGACATTATAGTGGTAATGTGTGTGTATTATTAGTTTTATTTATATATCCAAAGATAGTAAATATTTCTGATTAGTGCATATGTCATGCCAAATAAATGTTGAAGTTAATAGCATCATTATGTTTGTTTTGTGTATTGATGTATCTCCCAAAGGAGAACATTGGTATACATAGAATGTGTATTTGTCTGAATCTTATGTTTATTTATAACTCAAAGCATTAATGTTGAGCATGTATTAATTGCAGTAATTGTCCCTATTTCTTTGCATTCTCAAGCTATGTCTGTTCCAATCTTTAATGGATTGAATTTTTCTGAATGGAGTGAACAAATTCAATTTCACCTTGGTGTATTGGATCTTGATCTCGCTCTTCAAGTTGAAAGACCCGCTGCTATTAATGATGATAGTAGCAATGAAGAGAAAATCCATTATAAGGCTTGGGAAAAGTCAAACAGACTAAGTTTGATGTTTATGCGAATGAGCATAGCAAATAACATGAAGTCAAGTCTTCCCAAAACTGAATGTGCTAAGGATTTTATGAAATCTGTGGAAGAATGCTCTCAAACTGCTGACAAGTCTCTTGTAGGGACATTAATGAGTACTTTAACCACCATGAAGTTTGATGGTTCTCGTACCATGCATGAACATGTCACTGAAATGACAAATATTGCAGCAAAAATTAGGTCACTAGGAATGGCAGTTGATGATGGTTTCCTTGTGCAATTCATATTGAGTTCATTACCGTTTGAGTATGGGCCTTTCCAAATGAACTATAACACTATAAAGGATAAGTGGAATGTGCATGAACTGCACGGTATGCTAGTTCAAGAGGAAACCCGACTCAAGAATCAGGGAAATCACTCCATTCATCTAGTGAATCATCAAGGAGCTGGAAAGAAATATCAAAAGAAGCATGGAAAGGGCAAAGGACCATTAAAGATGGCTGAGTCCTCTGTCAACATTCAGAAGAAAGAATCAAAAAGCAACAAATGCCATTTCTGTGGGAAATCTGGTCATTTCCAGAAGGATTGCCCAAAGCGTAAGGCTTGGTTCGAAAAGAAAGGTGAGATTGTTGCTTATGTATGTTTTGAATCAAATTTAACTGAAGCTCCCCATAATACTTGGTGGGTTGATTCTGGATGTACAATTCATGTTTCTAATACGATGCAGGGATTCCTTACGATCCAAACTATAAAGCAAAATGAAAGATTTGTCTTAGTGGGGAATAGACAGAAGGTTCCAGTGGAAGGTGTCGGGACTTACCGTTTGATCTTGGACACTGGATATCATCTAGATTTATTTGAAACTTTGTATGTACCTAATATTTCTAGGAATTTAGTTTCAACTTCTAGACTTGATGTTGCTGGATACACTTATAGTTTTGGTAATGGTTGTTTCAGCTTGTATAAGAATACTTTTATGATTGGTTCTGGTATACTTTGTGATGGTTTATATAAATTGAATCTTGATAATTTATATGCTGAAACACTTATGACACTGCATCATAATGTTGGTACTAAACGTGGTTTAGTGAATGAACGCTCTGCTTACTTGTGGCATAAGCGATTGGGACACATCTCCCAAGAAAGAATGAAACGATTGGTAAAGAATGAAATCCTTCTGGATTTAGATTTTACTGATTTAAATGTTTGTGTGGATTGTATTAAAGGGAAACAAACAAAACACACAAAGAAAGGAGCCACAAGAAGTACTCAGCTTCTTGAAATTATACACACAGATATTTGTGGACCTTTCGATGTCAATTCTTTCAATAAAGAAAAATACTTTATCACCTTTATTGATGATTTTTCACGTTATGGTTATGTCTATTTACTTCATGAGAAATCTCAAGCAGTAAATGCCTTGGAAATTTACATAAATGAAGTTGAAAGGCAATTAGACAGAAAGGTGAAAATCGTTAGGTCAGATAGAGGTGGTGAATATTATGGAAGATATGACGAATCAGGACAACACCCTGGTCCATTTGCTAGATTCCTTGAAAAGCGTGGTATTTGTGCTCAATACACAATGCCAGGAACACCACAACAAAATGGTGTGTCAGAAAGGCGTAATCGAACCTTAATGGGTATGGTTAGGAGTATGTTAAGTAATTCATCTTTACCTGTATTGTTGTGGATGTATGCCTTGAAAACTGCCATGTATTTGTTAAACAGGGTTCCTAGTAAGGCAGTTCAAAGAACACCTTTTGAATTGTGGACTGGAAGGAAACCCAGTTTAAGACACCTGCATGTTTGGGGTTGTCAAGCGGAAATAAGGATATATAACCCACAAGAAAAGAAATTGGATGCAAGAACAATCAATGGATATTTCATTGGTTATCCAGAAAAATTCAAAGGGTATAGATTTTACTGCCCTACCCATAGTACAAGAATTGTTGAAACTGGGAATGCTAGGTTCATTGAAAATGGTGAAAGTAGTGGGAGTGAAGCTCCACAAAATGTGGAGATTAAGGAAGTTAGAGTACAAGTTCCTTTAAATAGTACTCCTACTTCATCAATTGTTGTTCCTTGTGCTCAATTGCACAATGATCAGGAAGAACAACAATTTAATGATCCCGAAAGTGACAATGAACCCGTAGTAGAACAACCACAAGAAATAGCATTAAGAAGATCCCAAAGAGAACGGAGGTCTGCTATTTCGGATGATTATTTGGTTTATCTACAAGAGTCAGAAAATGACTTAGGAATTGATAATGATCCAGTTTCATATTCAGAAGCCGTCAATGGTGATAATTCTGATAAATGGTTAGATGCCATGAAAGATGAGCTTAAATCTATGGAGTAGAATTGCGTGTGGGACCTTGTGGAATTGCCTAAAGGATGTAAGAGAGTTGGGTCTAAATGGGTCTTTAAGACTAACCGTGACTCTCATGGCAATATCGAACGTTACAAGGCCCGACTTGTTGCTAAAGGTTTTACTCAAAAAGATGGTATTGACTATAAAGAAACCTTTTCACCAGTTTCCAAGAAAGCTTCCTTCAGAATTATCATGGCACTTGTAGCTCATTATGACCTTGAGTTACATCAAATGGATGTAAAGACTGCTTTTCTGAATGGGAATTTAGAGGAAGATGTTGTTGTGCCAAGGGCAAACATTCCTTGTTTTGAATGATAACAAATTACAAGTTACTGATAATTTACTTGAGGTAAAGCGCAGGAAAAATATAAGAGCGCAGGGTGTTGAACAAGAGAGCTTCGGAAGCTGACTCAAAGTTGTAGAAGCTCGGACGAAAAGCTGCTCAAGCATTGAAGACTTATATTACGAAAAGCTGCTCAAGCATTGAAGGCTTATATCGCTTTGCGTAGGACTCATGTAAGATCGTATTACCCAAGTCTTATAACATTCGTAGTTGAGAGATGATCTTTTAAAATTGAACTGTCTTGGAAAAATATTTTATATAAAACCATGTTTAATTAGGTTAGGCACAAAGTGTTTTTAAAGAAATAGTTTGAGTCTTGAATTGTTGTTTTTTAAAGAAAATAGATTCATGAGTTAGTGTTTTAAAAAGAATTTGTTTTTGAAGTAAAGAATCGATTCTTGATATGGTACATAAAGCTAGAAATCGATTCCCACTTAGTTTTAAAGCAATGAATCGATTTCTCTCTTCCTTTTAAAAGCCAACAATCGATTCCCACTTCTTGATTGTTTTAAAAGAACTTGTTTTGGAAAGAAAACAATCGATTGATGACTTTGTGTTTTTAAAGAGGAAAATCGAATTTCCAACCTATTTCATTCAAGCTAGAAATCGATTTCTAGCCTATGCCATTCAAGCAAGAAATCGATTTGTGGCTTGTCTCTTGTAGCTTGCCTTCCTTATTTTTATAAAGCTAACAATCGATTGTCTACTTCCTTCATTAAGTGCAAAATCGATTTCTCACTCATTCTTTTAAGGAGAACAATCGATTTTTTGTTTCCTTTATTTAAGCACAAAATCGATTTCTATCTTGTGTTTTTGGAAGCACTAAATCGATTTCTCTTCTCTTTCTTTTAAGCAATCAATCGATTTCTCACTTATCACAATTGTGCTAAAAAGTGTTTCAACGGTCATATTTTCTTAAGTGATATAAATAGAAAAGCAAGGGTTTTCACGACACATATAGAGAGAGAAAACGAAAAACATTTCACAGAGCCGCAAAACTTGAAACAACGTGAAACCAAAACTTGAGAACGATCCCTTTCAATATCTGGTCATCTTCTTCGGTTCTCAATCAAATTTCTAGGGTTTTCATCATCATATCATCTCTCTCAACTCTTATGGTTATTTTGCTTGATTAATCGATCATAGTTTCAATTGTATTCATCTTATCACTTGGCGTTTGGTATTGTTGTGAAATCCTGGGAAAGTGTTTCTTGGGTGGTTCGATCGGGGAGATTGGATCGTAGAAATCCTAAGCGGGGAGCTCGGGTTCTCAATTGGGGAAATTGAGAGGTTTTGTTGTTGCTGTAAAGTGGCGTGAGTTGTAAGACTTTGAAGAAGCATCTTCACCATTATAGTGTTATTTTCCCAAAGTCCAAAGGTTGGAAAGCCGGAGGCCGAGGAGTAGGATTTCAATCCGAACCTCGAAAAATCGCGGTGTTCTTCTTTCCCTTATCTCTTTACTTATTTATGCCCCATTATTCTTGTTCTTGTTATTATTGTTTGGTTTTCTATTATAGCGTTAACTGTTGAATTGTTATTATAACTATCGAAATTGAAATTACTGTTGAATTGTTATTACAACTATTGAAATTGATATTTTTGTTAGTTGTTTTGATTTGCACTATTAGTATACTCATTGTTACTGTGTTGCAATCTCTATATTACAGTTAAGTGGATTTTGTGTTACTGTAAAATTCATCATTGTTGCTATATCTCTATAATAGCTTGCGCAAATTGCTAGCATATAAACCTTTTCCGCATTTGTTTTTTAAACTAGCATTAAACAACTTTGAAAACACAAAAAAGAATGATTTTTAGCCTATAACCTTATTCACCCCCCCCCCCTCTAAGGTTATCGTTTAGTCCAACAATTGGTATCAGAGCAGGTAACTGCATATAGAGCTTAACATCTCGCATTTTTCTGATCATGGGGTCTTTTATTAAAGAGGGGATGTCTTTTAATAGGCCACCTTTGTTTGATGGAACTAATTACGACTACTGGAGTAGTCGAATGAAATGTCATGTGCAGGCTATAGATTTCACGTTGTGGAGAATCATTATAGATGGACCGCTCACACCGATGAAGATCAAAATTACAAAACCAGGTGATACTGCTGCTGGTGATTCTACAAAAACTCAAGCAACTGGTAAAGCTGAAGAAGTACCTGTTGAGGACATCTATACTATTGACTTGAGCGAGTTAAGAAAGTCCGAACTTGACAAGATCTCTCTGAATGCCAAAGCTATGAATATTCTACATCTAGCACTTTGTGAAGAAGAGTATGGAAGGGTAAAAGGTTGTCAGACTGCAAAAGAAATCTGGGATTGTCTAGAAGCAACTCATGTAGGTACAAGTCAAGTGAAAGACACCAAAATCAGAGTTCTCACTTCTGAGTATGAAGCTTTCAAGATGAAGGAAGGTGAAACTGTCGCTGCTATGCATCAAAGGTTGAATTTGATTGTAAACAACTTGAGAGCACTTGGGAAAAAGTATTCTACAAAGGACTTGAATGGGAAGATACTTGCTTCGTTAACTGGTGAATTTTTTCCTAAGACTTGTGCTATCACTGAAGCCAAGGATATTGGTACTTTGCCTACCGAAGACTTGATTGGGTCACTACTAGCTTTTGAGGTGGTTTTGGGTGCTAAGAAAACTCAAGAAAAAGAAGCGGTAAAAGAAAAGAGGTCTCTTGCTCTTGCAGCTGCGAAAAATTCTAAAACGGGAAAGAAAGTGGTTGAATCTGATGAAGAATCTGATGAAGAAGACATGGTTATGCTTGCCAAAAAATTCAAAAAATTCATGAGGTTCAACAAGTTAAGGAAAGGTGATTTTTCTAAGAAGCCCGGGTATTACAAAGGAGACAGTCAAGAGAAAGGAGACGACCAACCAAGATGTTTTGAATGCAACAAACCGGGTCACCTTAAAGTAAATTGTCCAAAGCTAAAGAACAAATACCCAAAGAAGAAAGCAATGAAGGCTACATGGGATGACACCGAAACTGAAGGTGAAACGGAAGATGAAGAGGAAGTTGCAAATGTCGTTGGTCTTACAGCAGATTATTCTCCGAATGATACATGGGACAATCTAAGCAGTGACAGTGAAATAGATGAAGAAGTGACTGCTTCAAAGCTTGCTTGTCTCATGGCCAGTGACGCAACTAAGGTAACAAATTCTAACCATTCTTTTTCAAATTTCGATGATTCTTGTGATGATGAAAGCAGTTGTCAAGATTTGAATGAAGCTTTTGAAGCTCTTTATTATAAACATGAAAATCTTTTGATAAAATCTAAGAATCTGAAAAAGAGCAACAAAAGCATGACTACTCAAATCAAGACTCTTGAGAATGAAGTAGCTAAGTTGAAAAATGAGCTACAAAATGCTAAACCTTTCAACCTTGAATTTCTTGAGCTTAAACAAATTTTTGAAAAAATTAAGGCTGAAAATGAAAATTTAAAAGAGTCTTTAAAAAGGTTTGAGGTTGGTGAAAATACCTTAACCAAGTTACTACACTCTCAACATGAATATGCTGATAGAAGAGGTATTGGTTATAAAGGTAATTCCAGCCTCTCTAATTTAAAGAAAAAGGATTTGGTTTTTGTAGCTGCTTCTTCAAGTAATAAAACACCTACCTCTTTCTCTTGCACTTATTGTCAAAAAGGAAATCATAATTCTCTTAGATGCCCTATTCGTAGATTATGTGAGCTTGGTACTCTTATACCTGCTTGCAAGAAACCAAGGTGGATTGTGAAAACAAACCCCCTGAGAACTAACCCCCATGGACCCAACAAAGTTTGGGTACCTCGTACTAGCTTTTGATGTTATTTTCGCAGGTATGTCAGTCATCCAAAAAGAAAAATGTGTGGATGGTTGACAGTGGATGTTCAAGGCATATGACTGGTGATGCTTCACTCTTCTTGAAATTGAGTAACAAAGCTAGTGGATCTGTGAAGTTTGCCAACAATGAAACTGCTCGAGTTATAGGTAAAGGTTGTGTGGGTAAGGAAAACACAATCAAAATTAAAAATGCTTTACTGGTTGATGGTGTGAAATTTAATTTATTGAGCGTAAGTCAACTATGTGATAATAACTTTGATGTGTATTTCTCAAAAAATAAATGTGTTATTGTTCATGAAGCTTCAAATTTTCACATTGTCGGTTTTCGTGAAAACAATGTTTATTATGTTGATTTTGACACTGTTAGTGATGATATTGTATGCATGCCTTCTCTACTTGATGATGTGAATTTGTGGCATAGACGCTTAGGACATGCGAGTATGGAACTTCTATCTAAATTATGTGCAAATGAACATGTTAGAGGCTTACCCAAGCTTAAATATGAAAAAGGACAGTTATGTGATGCATGTCAATTGGGTAAGATGCATAAAACTTCTTTCAAATCTAAACCAGTTATTTCTACCAAAAATGTGCTTGAATTGTTACATCTTGATTTATTTGGAGAAATTGATGTTGTAAGTCTAGGAGGAGCCAAATATGTTTTTGTAATTGTTGATGATTATTCTAGATACACTTGGGCTATTTTACTTGCTAAAAAAGGTGATGCTTTTAACGAGTTTGCTAAGTTGTGCAGAAAATTACAGAATGAGAAAAACTTAGCTATCAAGGAGATTAGAAGTGATCATGGAGGAGAGTTCGAAAACTCTTCATTCAAAACTTGGTGTGAAAAGTATGGAATTCATCACAACTTTTCAGCCCCAAGGACTCCTCAACAAAACGGCGTGGTGGAAAGGAAAAATAGGACCATACAAGAGATGTGTAGAACAATGCTAAATGAGCATAACCTTCCTAAGTACTTTTGGGGACACGCTGTTGATACAGCTTGCCACGTGCTAAATCGGGTGTATCTAAGGCCATCGCTTAACAAGACGCCATATGAGCTGTGGAATGGTAGAGCTCCAAACATTTCATACTTCAAAGTTTTTGGAAGTAAGTGCTATATTTTAAATACAAAGGATAAATTGGGTAAATTTGATGCTAAATCAACTGAAGGTATTTTTATGGGTTATTCAAGTCATAGTAGAGCATATATTGTTTATAATAAAATTGATAAATGCATGCAAGAGTCAATACATGTTTCTTTTGATGAGACTAACCCTCTTGCAAAGAAAGTTGATGATGAGGATGAGTTTGTTGAAGTGATCAAAAGCAGAATGCCTGAACCAAATAATGAAAGTGACAAAGAAAAGGAGGTGCAAGCAGAACCTCAAGAAATAGTTGAAATGGAACGAGAGCCCCAAGACACTGATGATCATCTCCATGGAAGAACACATGATGATGTGCCCAAGACATGGAAATCAGTTCGAGATCATCCCATGGAGCAAATTATTGGTAGTCCATCAAAGGGGGTAACAACTCGTTCTTCTCTTAATCTTTTATGCTTTCATAGTGCTTTTGTCTCTCAAATAGTTCCTAGTAACATAAAAGAGGCTCTAGGTGATCCAGAATGGGTTGTGTCAATGCAAAAAGAACTTGAACAATTTAAACGAAACAAAGTTTGGCATTTAGTTGAAAAACCTGTTGATAGAACTATCATAGGGACTAAATGGGTTTTTCGCAACAAACTTGATGAAAATGGTATTATTTTATTAAACAAAAGTCGTTTAGTTGTTCAAGGTTATAATCAAATTGAAGGGGTGGATTTTGAAGAAACTTTTGCTCCAGTGGCCAGGTTGGAATCCATTCGTATAATACTAGCCTTTGCTAGTCACATGGATTTCAAGCTACACCAAATGGATGTCAAAAGTGCCTTCCTCAATGGATTTTTAGAAGAGGAAGTATATGTAAAACAACCCCCTGGTTTTGAAGATTTTGAAAATCCAAATTATGTTTTTAAACTTGACAAAGCCCTTTATGGATTAAAACAAGCCCCTAGAGCTTGGTATGAGAGACTAAGCAAACATTTAATTGCAAACGGTTTCAAAAAGGGTAAGATTGATTCTACCTTATTCCTTAAAACCAAAGGCAAACATCTTATTGTAGTTCAAATTTATGTCGATGATATTATTTTTGGGTCTACTAATGATGATTTGTGCAAGGAGTTTTCTGACATGATGACTAGTGAATTTGAAATGAGCATGATGGGGGAGTTGAACTTCTTTTTGGGACTTCAAGTGAAACAAATGAAAGATGGAATATTCATCAGTCAAACTAAGTTCTCAAAGGAGTTACTAAAGAAATTTGGCATGAGTGATGCAAAGGTGATTGGTACTCCAATGGCGACTGCAACAAAATTGGACAAGGATGAACAAGGTAAACCAGTTAATGAAACTATGTATCGAGGTATGATCGGTAGTCTCTTATATTTAACTGCATCTCGACCCGATATTATGTTTGCTGTGTGCTTGTGTGCTCGATTTCAAGCATGTCCAAAAGAATCACATTTAAAAGCTATAAAACGGATTCTTAGATATGTTAAGGGAACCACAGACTTCGGATTGTGGTACCCGAAATCGAGTCACTTTGATTTGGTCGGTTTTTCTGATGCTGATTTTGCTGGTTGTACCTTAGATAGAAAAAGTACTAGTGGAACCTGCCATTTTCTAGGCCCTTGTTTGACTTCCTGGTCTAGTAAGAAATAGAACAGTGTTGCTTTGTCCACCGCTGAAGCCGAATACGTGGCGGTTGGAAATTGCGTCGCACAAGTTTTGTGGATGAAACAGACTTTGGAAGATTTTGGTTTGTTATATGAAAATGTGCCTGTCTTATGTGATAACACTAGTGCTATCAATATTGCAAAGAATCCCATCCAACACTCTAGAACTAAGCACATAGAAATAAGACATCATTTTATTAGAGATCATGTTTCTAGGGGGAGCATAGAATTAAAATTTGTAGGCACCAATGACCAACTAGCTGACATATTCACGAAACCTCTAGCCGAAGCTCAATTTTGTAAAATCCGGAGAGAGCTAGGTATGCTTGATTTTTCCAGTTTGTGATTACGCGATTATGTGCTATGTGATTCCCTCCTTTTTGATGAAAACAAAGGGGGAGAAATAACTGCTATATAATTGTTTTCTGCTATGTATGTTTATTTTTATAATTTTTTTTTGCTTACGCTTAGGAGGAGCATATGCTAATGTTTCTTGTTTATCGCCTCCCTATGCTAAGGTAATTTGTTATCATCAAAAAGGGGGAGTTTGTTGTGCCAAGGGAAAACATTCCTTGTTTTGAATGATAACAAATTACAAGTTACTGATAATTTACTTGAGGTAAAGCGCAGGAAAAATATAAGAGCGCAGGGTGTTGAACAAGAGAGCTTCGGAAGCTGACTCAAAGTTGTAGAAGCTCGGACGAAAAGCTGCTCAAGCATTGAAGACTTATATTACGAAAAGCTGCTCAAGCATTGAAGGCTTATATCGCTTTGCGTAGGACTCATGTAAGATCGTATTACCCAAGTCTTATAACATTCGTAGTTGAGAGATGATCTTTTAAAATTGAACTGTCTTGGAAAAATATTTTATATAAAACCATGTTTAATTAGGTTAGGCACAAAGTGTTTTTAAAGAAATAGTTTGAGTCTTGAATTGTTGTTTTTTAAAGAAAATAGATTCATGAGTTAGTGTTTTAAAAAGAATTTGTTTTTGAAGTAAAGAATCGATTCTTGATATGGTACATAAAGCTAGAAATCGATTCCCACTTAGTTTTAAAGCAATGAATCGATTTCTCTCTTCCTTTTAAAAGCCAACAATCGATTCCCACTTCTTGATTGTTTTAAAAGAACTTGTTTTGGAAAGAAAACAATCGATTGATGACTTTGTGTTTTTAAAGAGGAAAATCGAATTTCCAACCTATTTCATTCAAGCTAGAAATCGATTTCTAGCCTATGCCATTCAAGCAAGAAATCGATTTGTGGCTTGTCTCTTGTAGCTTGCCTTCCTTATTTTTATAAAGCTAACAATCGATTGTCTACTTCCTTCATTAAGTGCAAAATCGATTTCTCACTCATTCTTTTAAGGAGAACAATCGATTTTTTGTTTCCTTTATTTAAGCACAAAATCGATTTCTATCTTGTGTTTTTGGAAGCACTAAATCGATTTCTCTTCTCTTTCTTTTAAGCAATCAATCGATTTCTCACTTATCACAATTGTGCTAAAAAGTGTTTCAACGGTCATATTTTCTTAAGTGATATAAATAGAAAAGCAAGGGTTTTCACGACACATATAGAGAGAGAAAACGAAAAACATTTCACAGAGCCGCAAAACTTGAAACAACGTGAAACCAAAACTTGAGAACGATCCCTTTCAATATCTGGTCATCTTCTTCGGTTCTCAATCAAATTTCTAGGGTTTTCATCATCATATCATCTCTCTCAACTCTTATGGTTATTTTGCTTGATTAATCGATCATAGTTTCAATTGTATTCATCTTATCACTTGGCGTTTGGTATTGTTGTGAAATCCTGGGAAAGTGTTTCTTGGGTGGTTCGATCGGGGAGATTGGATCGTAGAAATCCTAAGCGGGGAGCTCGGGTTCTCAATTGGGGAAATTGAGAGGTTTTGTTGTTGCTGTAAAGTGGCGTGAGTTGTAAGACTTTGAAGAAGCATCTTCACCATTATAGTGTTATTTTCCCAAAGTCCAAAGGTTGGAAAGCCGGAGGCCGAGGAGTAGGATTTCAATCCGAACCTCGAAAAATCGCGGTGTTCTTCTTTCCCTTATCTCTTTACTTATTTATGCCCCATTATTCTTGTTCTTGTTATTATTGTTTGGTTTTCTATTATAGCGTTAACTGTTGAATTGTTATTATAACTATCGAAATTGAAATTACTGTTGAATTGTTATTACAACTATTGAAATTGATATTTTTGTTAGTTGTTTTGATTTGCACTATTAGTATACTCATTGTTACTGTGTTGCAATCTCTATATTACAGTTAAGTGGATTTTGTGTTACTGTAAAATTCATCATTGTTGCTATATCTCTATAATAGCTTGCGCAAATTGCTAGCATATAAACCTTTTCCGCATTTGTTTTTTAAACTAGCATTAAACAACTTTGAAAACACAAAAAAGAATGATTTTTAGCCTATAACCTTATTCACCCCCCCCCCCCCCCTCTAAGGTTATCGTTTAGTCCAACAGATGTCTATATGGATCAACCAGTAGGGTTCGTAGAAAAGGGAAAGGAACACATGGTGTGTAAACTTAAGAAATCAATATACGGGCTTAAGCAGGCTTCCCGACAATGGTATCTCAAGTTCAATGATATCATTGTGTCCTTTGGATTTAAGGAAAACATCGTTGATCGGTGTATATATCTGAAGGTCAGTGGGAGTAAGTTTATTATTTTAGTTCTGTATGTTGACGATATCTTGCTTGCAACTAATGATCTTGGTCTATTAAGTGAGACTAAGAAATTTCTTTCTAACAACTTTGAAATGAAAGATATGGGTGAGGCAGGTTATGTGATTGGAATAGACATATTCCGTGACAGATCACAAGGACTGTTAGGCTTGTCTCAGAAAGCATACATTAACAAAGTTTTAGAGAGATTCAAAATGGAGAAATGTTCAGCAACTCCTGTTCCAATACAGAAATGAGACAAATTTAGTCTCATGCAATGTCCAAAGAATGAATTGGAACGTAAACAGATGGAAAGTGTTCCGTATGCATCTATTGTTGGGAGTTTGATGTATGCTCAAACATGTACGAGGCCGGATATTAGCTTTGCAGTTGGAATGTTAGGTAGATACCAGAGTAACCCAGGAATGGATCATTGGAAAGCTGCAAAGAAGGTATTAAGATATTTGCAAGGGACGAAGGATCACATGCTTACTTACAAAAGAACGGATCAACTTGAAGTGATTGGATATTCAGATTCAGATTTTGCTGGCTGTGTAGATACAAGAAAATCCACATTTGGATATTTGTATCTATTAGCTGGAGGAGCGATATCATGGAAGAGTGCGAAGCAATCGGTCATTGCTGCATCCACTATGGAGGCTGAATTTGTGGCATGCTTTGAGGCCACAGTTCAGGGTAATTGGTTGCGGAACTTTATTTCAGGGCTTGGAATAGTCGACAGTATTGTCAGGCCGCTGAAAATTTATTGTGATAATTCTGCAGCAGTTTTCTTCTCAAAGAACGACAAGTATTCCAAAGGTGCTAAACATATGGAATTGAAATACTTTGCCGTTAAAGAAGAAGTTCAGAAACGTAGAGTGTCTATTCAACATATTAGCACAAATCTTATGGTTGCTGACCCTTGACGAAAGGGTTACCGCCTAAAGTATTTGCTGGCCATGTAAAGAGTATGGGCATTATGACTGCTAGCGAATGTTAAATTATGATGTTTATTTTATGTTAGACACTCTGAGCTCATTGATGTATTTGTTTCTGAATTGTGTTTTCTAATTATGTATATGCATGCAATTTGTGATATTGAAAACAAATTATATTATTAATAATGACATTATGTTTGAACTCATTATGGACTTCTCATTTATGATCATGTTAGGAATAATGCAAATATAGTAGTACATGGAAGGAAGTGTATTGATTTAATAATACACAATCGCCATGACTCTTATTAATTTTGTTCTTAACTATGACTTATGGTGTTGCCAATGTATGTCCTTCTTTATGCGCATTATGATTGATAATTTATTAAACCGAAAAGTGGCATTTTATCACACGAGCCAAGTGGGAGAATGTAAGAAATTTTATGTCTCATGTGTGATAAATTATATTGTGGTTTAATAATTAATTGAAAAGACTTATTGGTTTATATTAAATGAATAAATATGACAGTTAGAGAAGTTATTTATGAAAGGGTACATACTGTTTGGTGAAGAGATATATTGTTTGATGGAAACAATATATATATAATGAAGGAATTAAACATTCCCTATCTCTACCTATGATAGTATGATTCTACCACCCATCAATAAAGAGAGTCATAAGAAAGTAAGGGAAGGAGATAGAAAAGATTACTATTCAAGTCATTCCAAGTGTTGAAGAATTGCATTTACCATGGACAAAGGTTAGTGCCTCTTACTATGTGAGAATCATGAATTCTAAGATCCTACTTATGTAGTTTTGCATGTGAACCCTAGAAAACTACAACTTACAGTTCATACCCATTGAACATTCTTCTTCTTCTTTATAAGATCACTAACCGCAATGGTTGAATTATGTCACTTGTTAATATCATTGGCTTGAGTCTAATTTCTCTCGATATTTTATATATAGATTTCTTTTCTAGAGGCTTTGTGGGTCAGAGAATATGTCAAATTCACTTCAGACTTCACATTTTTATTTGATATCATTTCATCATTTAGCAATTGTATGTCTGAATTATGTGTCTATTTTTACCATTAAAAGTTTTATTCTTTGATTGGCAATTGCAGTGCATCTACACAAATGACATACGTTTATTTCTAAAAGAAGATTTGCTTAAAAGTTTCACCCTCTAAAGCTTCACTACTACTACTAGCAACCAACAAAGGAATAAGCCCCAACACCATAAATGATGCAATAACTGTTGTTTGTTTGACTGATTTTAAAGTAATTACATGATCCCCAAATATTATGTTCACCAAATATTATTTAAGAGCAACTTTTGTATCGACCATCACCGAGTTTGTCTCTATGGGAATCGAGTCTGGGAGTACTGGATCATCCCCATGTCCAATGGTAGCTTATATCACTAGGCCAAATATTATGTTTATATATATATATATATATATATATATATATATATATATATATATATATATATATATATATATATATATAAGTAGTCCAAAAGTAGTCCAAAAGCGTAGATTAGAACAAAGTAGAGCGGAAGGAGGATCGTTAACTGAGGTAAAGAGAGGAATTATCAGAATATTTTTTGTATTTTCAAAGCTTATGTTACAACTGAGGCAGATGCGCCTTAAATAGAAAAAACAAAGGCTTACTATTTAAGCCGGTAAAAAGCTACTGTTACATTCGGTAGCCGGTAAACAAAACGACAAAAATCATTATCAATGCCGGGTACGCTTTGTGGGCCCCATAGGCACATCAATAATGAAGCAAAACGACAAAAACATAAAAGCTACGAGGACTTTTACAAAGGCGAATATTTCGCTTTTAATAAGTGGTCGACAGCATCATTGCTGGCTTGGCTTTTGAGAATTATTGGGAAGGTGGCAGACAGCTTTATGTCACTGCTACTTTGTATTCTTCCCCTTTGTCATAGACTGAATCATTGCGTCCCAGAAATCTTCTGGAGTGGGCTCCTCTTCTGCTTGGGATTCTCCTGCTAAGCAGTCGAGATCCATTGATCCTTGAGATGAGCTAGTCTTCATCGAAGTATTTTCACTTTTAACTGGGAATGTTTTAAAAAATTGATTTTTTAAATGGTCTAATGTCCTGATCATTATTTCTTCTTCTGATTCATTGGGATGTCTTTTTTGGAAATATTCTTTGAGGTTAGCCATTGAAGGCTGTTGGGGGTTTTGCCCTCTGGCTCTACTTCCTTCATCTTCAGCTATGGCTGTTTCTACTTTGGCTTCCATGATTTGGAGGTCTTTGGTACTGATCTTGTTCCACCATTTATAGAAGAAATTTCTTCTTAAGATTGGGATATTAAATTTATCCTTTTCTACTGATATGGTCCATCTCCATATCCATGGGATTTGGAATTTAATGAAATATAAACAAGGACATTGTCCAGTGATTAAATTATTAGATGCTACCTTTAGGATTAAGGGACTGTTAATGCACCATTTGTCATATAAGTCACATAATTCTTCAGGTAGAATTTCTAAAGAGGGGCCAAATTTTAACCACCAATGGTAGAACCAATTTGGTACAGGCTTATCAAGTATTTCTGGATTGATACTGAAAAACCAAGAATGTTTGTTTTTCGGGTTTTGACAGTAAAAAGCCAAAGAGAAGGCTTGGATATAATCCCAGTAGTTGAAGTAAATATATTTTCCTTCAGCAATTCTTATTGCTTTTTCCCCGTTGGGATTTAATCCCCATTCTCTGGGTAAAAGAATTTTGTTAATATGACATTTACTGAAGTTTATAAAACTCTCAGGGTTGTTGTTTTGATAATGGTGGGTGATCGTCACAGACTCAGTGACTGATAAGAGTATTTCCAGATTAGGCCTGGTTTTCCCATAAAGTCCTGGGTATCCTCTAGACTCGAGGTATCTTGTTTTAATAGACCACCCATCGTTTGGGGTTAAATCTATGTCCTCGGTTTCGATGAACATGATTTCTTCCGTAACGGGTTTTCGAGATATTCTGTTACTTCATGAGGAGGGTCATTGGCCGCTGCCTCTTTGTAAGATGATGTCTTACTTGATGAGGAAGAAGGGATATCTTCCTTCCTTTTATGATTTACCGAGGAAGAAGGAATATCTTCTTTCCTTGGAGGTGCAGGTAATTGCTGCATGTTTCTTGTTCTGTTGTTGTAGACAGTAGTCCAATCCCCTATTAGAGGAATGTTGGTTTCTTGGTAGGGTAGCATATTGCTACGCCCTCGGCCACGGCCATAGCCACGACCCCTTCCCCTATTGGGGGTTGTCATTTCCCTGCAGAAATTCACGAGTCAAATAGTCAGCAAGTGAATTATTTTCACCTTTAATGTATTGAATATCAAATTCAAAGGCAGATAATTGTGCCTGCCAATTGGCAAGGATTTGTTTTGCCACAAGATTTTTTACGTCTTTTTCAATGATGGATTTGGCAGAACTGCAATCAATTCTTAGTAAAAACTTTTGATTTAGTAAATCATCTTGGAATTTTGAAACACATTTTATTATGGAAAGCATTTCTTTTTTGATGGTCAAGTATTTCGACTGAGTTGGGTTCCATTTTCCTGAAGTAAATCTAACCAGGATTTCTTTAGAATTCTCAGGATTGACTTGTTTTAGGATACCACCATAGCCAAGGTTCGAAGCATCAGTTTCAACAATCTTAAAAAACTTAGGATTTGCTAAGTTTAAACAAGGCAAACATTTTACCTTACTTTTAATTCTCTGGACAGCCTGGGAATGTTTATCTGTCCAAGGCCCTGGGTTCTTTCTGAGTCTATTATATAAAATGGTTGTGTCTTGGGCTAAATTTTCGTAATAATCAGAAATATAATTTAAACTTCCTAAAAATCTTTGGAGTTGCTTCTTTTCAGAAATAATATTGGGAAATTTCGAGGCAAACTCTATGCTTCTACTAATAGGAACAATTGTTCCTTGATCTATTTCATGGCCTAAAAACCTGGTTTTGGTCTGAAATAATTTCATCTTAGGAGCTGATATAACCAACCCATTATGCTTAATAAGACCTTTAAAGGTCTTTAGATGCTTCATGTGCTGGTCTATGGATCTAGAATAGATTAGAACATCATCAATATAAACTATCATAAAATCAGAATAAGGATTGAAAATATCGTTCATGATATTTTGAAATTCAGAAGGGGCATTTTTTAATCCAAAAGGGAGAACATTCCATTCAAAATGGCCAAAAGGCACTGTAAAGGCTGTTTTATATTTATCAGTCTCATTAATTTGGATTTTCCAGTATCCTGATTTCATATCAAATTTTGAAAAGATTAGAGCATTGTTTAATCTATCTAATAAATCCTTTTTATTAGGGATGGGATATCTAATCCATTTTAACACCTTATTAAGGGGTTTATAGTTTATAACTAGTCTAGGAACTCCTCGTTCCTGTTCGGCATTTTTGTTGACATAAAAAGCTGTACAACTCCATAGGGACTTAGAATTTCTAATTAGTCCTTTTTCTAAAAGAGAATTAATTTCTTTTTTACATAAATCAAGGTATTCCTTGTTCATTTGTGCGGGCCTAGCTTTAGTAGGAATTTGACTTTCATTAAAGTCATCTAGGTAGGGTAAAGTTATAATATGCTGTTTTCTATTCCAGAAAGCATTAGGTAAGTCATTGCAAACCTCAACAACAAATTGTTGTTCTATGATTTTAATCTGCCTCTTAATATCTTCTTTATTAAGTTGTTCACTTATATTGAGTAAATCAACTTCTTCTTTAAGGAAACATAATTGTTTCTCTTTATTAATGAGAATATCTTTCACCTCGTTTAACATTCTAGTATGAGGGTCAGTAATGAATTCAAACAAGATTGTCTTGTTATCGATAATAGTAGTGATACCTTTTTGGTCCATATTTATAATAGGCATAATATTATGCAGAAAGGGTGTTCCTAATATCACTCTGTGAGTCAAATTCTTGACTAGGATAAAAGATGTCGGTAGACAAACATTTTGATTACAAATATATGTATTAGAAAGCTTGTATTTGACTTGAAGCTTATCTCCCCCAGCCTGGGTAAGGGCCTGTGAGGTTTTTGAAAAGTATTTTGTGGGAATAATTCCCTCTTGGATGCAGTTAAGATCTGCTCCACTGTCTATAAGAGCAATTTCGTTTTCCAAAATAAAATTCTTGTGTATTACTAAAGTAATTTTCACAAACCATTTCTGAGAAGTTACTTGGTCTAAAAGGGATAGGTAATTCGTATCACTTTCAGAAGCAATTTCCTCTATCTTTCTGGGATTTTCCAAAATAGGATTTTCTAACAGAGTTATCCTCTGTAACAAGACATTATTGTCTTTTTTAATCTGAGATATGTCAGATTTCAAGAGATTCATTTCTCTTTTTAGGTCCATAATGGAGACAGGTGTCTCTCTGATATTGGATTGTCTAAATCTAGACATGACCTCACTTATCTGGTAAGGTGCTTCTATGATTAAAGGAGATTCTCTTCGAGAATTTTCTTTAATCAAAAGGTCTATCATTTTTCTTTTCAGACTATTATCTGGGATAGATTCTAGAGCCTTCAAGGTTTCATCCTGATCAGTAGTCAGAACATTTAATCCATTCATTTCAACAATGGACTTCCAGTAATTTAAATTAATACATTGACAATCATTGTTGTCTGAGGAAGAGGAGGTCTCTGTAGAGGATTCATATATGATCCCTATATCTTCATTTGAAGACTCTGGTTCTGATTCAGAACTTATTAATAAAACTCTTTCTAACTGAGTCCTTAACTGTTCATCCTTAATCTCGTTAAGGGCTTTTTTGGTCCAACATTGGTTGGCATAATGACCAATTTTGCCACATTTATGGCAAGAGATATCAAGCTTCTTAGCCTTTCTTTTTCCTTTTGACTGAAAAGATTTTTCTTTTGTTTTATTATTAAAAAACTTCCTTTTATTTTTCTTTTTATAAGGGGGTTTATAAAATTTTTTTGAATTACCCTCATAGTATCTATGGGGTTTCTTTTTTCCTATTTTTTGCTTTTTCTTATTAACCCCTGGGGGTTTATCTATATCAAAAGCAAACTGTTCGCAAAATTCACCCAGTTGGTGTTTTTCAGAAAGTTTTTGTTTCTTTAACTGGTTTTTTAACTTTATGTCATTGCATAAAGCTAATCCTTCGTTGATACAACCACTAATTATTTGACCATAGGTTAGGTCAGCATAATTGATATTTATTCCATTATTTTTATTTCTTAAAGACTGTCTGACTTTTTCAGCAAACAAATATGGTAAACCATCCACAAATTTGGATTTCCAGTGAATAGAATTCGGGTTATTTAATTGGAAAACCCTGGAAAGAAAGGTATCTTTGTACCATCTAAAATGAGTTAGAGACGTACACCTTAGATTCTGGAGGAGAGTCTGTAATTTTTCTCCTATAGGTATATTTGTTCCTACAAAATGTTGTAGGATGGAAAGACACAGTATAAACTGCGTCTTCTTCTCCGGTCATAGTAGTTTCAGTACTACTGCTCTCTTCGAGCTTAACCTCTTTTTTATGGGAAAGAATATCTTTCTTTTGAGTACCTGTGAGATAGTGGTCCCACCAGCCTCTTAGTTGGCCAACAAAGCCAGTGGCTATGAAAGAAGCTATGGAACTATCAAGGTTCCCTTGCTGTTTGCAAACAGTAGAATACATAATCATTCTATGTACTGTATCTATTATTTGCTTATCATTTAAGCCATCAATATTCCATTCATAGATGGATTTTCCAGAATATGAGTTCTGAAAAGGTTCATTTTCCTCGAAGAGTAAATCTTGAGGTGAAGGTCTTTTGTAATAATATTTTTCCAAGGATTTAGTAAGCCCATCAATATTATTGATGTCCTCACTATCTTCAGATATTTCTGAAGTTTCTTCTGAGCTGTCTTTTCGAGACAAGACATTTAAACGCAAATCCTTAAGTTTTTGTTCAAGGATTCTAGTAAATTCTTTACTATTATTATCCATTTTAAAACCCTCTATGGATATAGGAGGCTGGACTAAGGGAGTATTAGTAATAATGGGTATAGTTTCAGAAGATTTTTCTTTGTTTAATTTTTCCAAAATAGTTTTTTGTTGGGCAATTTGCTTCTCAGCCAAATCCTTTAGATTTAATAAATCCTTTTCTAAAGAGATAAACTGGTCTCCTAAGCAGATAAGAAAAGTATTAGTGTAATTATGAGACCTGATAATGGTGTTTAGTTCTCTAATAGTGACTTGGTTTTGCTCTACCTTTTGTAAAGTAGCAAAAGCACTTGCTTCAGCATTTTGGTCAAGGTTTATTATTTGTTTTGGAGGGAACGGAGAAGTTATACTTTCTCCTCTAATGGTTTCCCAAGACTTCTCATTTAAAACAAGAACTTCGTTATTGATTTTATTAATAAAATAAGCTACGAACCATTTAACAAAAGGAACATAGTTCTGGGTTCTAGCTAATTCCTCGTAATAATCATCCCTAAACTTTCCAAGTTCAGGAGAAGAGAAATTTCTAAAATACCACTCTCTGAATTGAGAATATCTTTCTTGCTGGAACTCACCATTAATGAGTCCTCTCAGACCACTTCCTGGGGAGAGATCCATCATATATGGAAACTCATATCGGATTGAGTAGGGGATTGCCTACTCTGAGAATTTGTTCTCTGGTAAATTCCATGTGGAATCTTATTCTCACTGATCCTTATATGTTCTACAGATTCTATTTCTTCTCTTGCTTGAGAAGTAGAAGGTCTATTCAGTTCATTGGGAGTTGTATAGAATTCACTGACTGAATGTCTGGCTGATAAAGTTCTAGGTATTCTAGTAATCCTTTTAGGATTAAACCTTATTTCTACATCTCCTTCAGTATTCTGAATGATTTGGTCTATCTCTTTATTTAAGATGGGTTCAGGGTCCATCTCCTGGGGGAGAGACCAAGCTGTGGGGAAGTCTATTTCTTCCCACTTGATTAACCTATTGGTAGCCACATTAGAAGTCAATAGGTTTGTCTGGACTAGGGTTGTAGTCCCTGGAAAGGATATTTGCTTAGCCTTAGGGTTAAGCGTATTTAAAACCTTGTAATAAATTCTATAGCATATTGCTACAATCTCACTTCCTGGTTTATAATTATATCCATTAGTGTGAATAGTTAACTGGATGGCATCTAATAAATTTTTATCAGATAAAGATAAACTCAAATTAGGAGAGACATCAAAATAGACTGGTCCATGACATAGACTAGTTTCAATTAAAGCTGCTAGAGAAGGTTTAAAATCTTTACACCTTCCATCTCTAACATAAGCCATAATACTGGAATTTAAACCTAACAGAGTTAAAGGTTTAAAGGCAATTTGGATTAACCCAATATGGATGAAGTTATAATCCTTAAAAGGAAGCAAGTCTTTTTTGCTTATTAAATTGATTGTCTGAGTTTTCTCAGAAACTTGCAAAATCTGTTCAATTTGTTTAACAGCAAATCGCGACATAACATCAAACATGCCAAATTTATAAATTTGTTTTGAAGGGACTGATGGAATTGTCCATCTGTTTAATTGATCCAATTTTTTTGGATACTCAACCAATTCTTCATTTTTTATCATATTATTCTGATGATTATAATCATCAATCTCCATAGAAAAGTCAAGATAGCTAAGGTTGTTGTGGTTGGTCAGACATCAAAGTTAAATCTATAAAATATTAGTTGGACGTATAAAACTGTTATTCAAACAACACTTCATTTGTCATCTTTGCAAACAACCAAAATTGTTTCACTATCAACCCTTAAGGGATAGAAGGATTTCTCCTAAATCAAAGATGTCAAATGTTTTTAGCAAAAATTTTCCTTTTGAAAATACTTATCATCATAACACTCCCTTCCTCTGGGAAAAAGATGAGATTTTCTGGAAAACACTAAAAACATTCTTAGTTTTCGAGAAACACTAAAAGACTTGTTGTTTGGATAATAATTTTATAAGAAAAACCTACATTTCTTAGATTTTTCTAAGACATCTAACTTTCCACAACAATGATTTAGCTAATAAATATCATAGGATTATTACCTTATTAATGGCGACGATACCAAGTGTGAGAGCGTGAGTGAGGTCTTCTCTCCGACGGTGTGAGAGTTCCCGGTTTTTCTTCTAATTTTCAAACTGAGTAACGTTTTTCTGCAATGGAGAATTTGTCAATTCGTGAAAGTGACGAGATTGAGTTTGGTGATGAAGGGGTGGAGGAAGGGCTGGCGGCACAGCCTCTTTGTTTGGTGGGGAGATTCCATACTGATAGAAGTGTTAGGGTTGTGATGATGAAAGACAAGATGGCGGAGATCTGGCGGCCAGGGCGTGGAGTTACAATCAACGAGATCCAGCCAGGGATCTTTTCTTTTCAGTTCTATCATGAGTTGGATGTCCAAAAGGTTCTTAAACAAGGTCCATGGTACTTTGATAAAAATTTACTTGTTCTCAGTGTGATCCAAGAAGGGGTGCCTCCACAAGATGTTCCTCTCTACCAAGTCCCTTTTTGGATACAAGTGCATGATCTTCCTTTTGGCTTCATGTCCGAGTCGGTTGGCAAGGGTTTGGGAAACTCCATAGGCGTCTTCTTAGAATATGATGAGAAGAACTCTTCAAATTTCCTGCGGTCTTTTATGCGTATAAGGGTGATGGTCGATGTTACACTTCCGTTAATGAGATCAAAGAAGATACGGAAGCAAGGTGGGGAGGCGAGAATGGTGTCATTTAAGTACGAGAGGTTGGAGGTATTTTGCTATATCTGTGGGAGGCTAGGGCATGGTGAGAGTTCACGCGAGCAGCGTTTTGTGATGGGTGTGGATGACGGCGTGAGGGGATGGGGGCCTGAACTTCGTGCTGAAATGCGTAGGGGGGCTGCCGTCACAAGGTCTCGGTGGCTGCGTGATGCCGGCGACGGTGGATGGGTGAACCCTAGCCAATCATTCAATGCTAGGCGTGATCCAAGGAGTGAGGGGTGCGAAAATTATGGCACCTCAAACAAAGGAGCAAATCAAGGAAGTTATAATTCTCCTATTAATGAGGCCGATCCTATTAATAAGGCAAATTTTTCTAACGCAGAAGCATCTAGTAATATGGTTGCAATATTCAAGGATCCTCAATCTTTTTTCCCTATCAAAAAAACTGGCGCTAATGATACATTGAACTTGGCTACAGTTACTAACAAAAATGCTACTGAGGATGTTATGGTTATTGACCAGGATCGCAAACGAAAAAAGGGGAATGAGTCAGAATTGGAAAATGCTAGTGAGGAGCCAACGGTGGAGACTTTGGGTGACGTGAATATGCTGCATGGTAGACAAATTTTTTTAGAGGCAGGTCCTGGCAAGCAGGCCTGCCGGGACAAATGAGTTTCATTAGTTGGAACTGCTGGGGCCTGGGCAACCCGAGTGCAGTTTCGTCCATCCGTGACCTCGTTCGGGCGTACCATCCGGACGTAATCTTTTTGTGTGAAACTTTGGTACATGCTAATAGAATTGAAGACATTCGTGTTAGGTTGGGTTTTGATAATGCTTTTGCTGTGGATAGAGTTGGTAGAAGCGGGGGTCTTGCTTTGCTTTGGATGCATCCGTTTGATTGTCGTGTATTCTTCGAATTTTATTAATGTGGAGGTTAGTTCTGTGGGCCGTCCTCTTTGGCGGCTTACGGGTTTTTATGGGTATCCGGAAAGTGGAAGAAGGAGAGACTCTTGGGATCTTTTGAAGACGTTATCTAGGGACAGTGATTTGCCATGGTGTGTTATGGGAGACTTCAATGACATTCTTTCCAATGATGAGATTAGAGGACAACAAGATCGTCAACCGTGGGTAATTCGTGGTTTCCAAGAAGCTATTCAAGAGAGACATTTAGTGGACCTTCCCATGGAGGGTCATAGATTCACGTGGACTAAGAGTTTGGGTACGTCGGAAGTAAAGGAAGGGAGACTTGATCGTATTTTTGCTACTCAATCTTGGTTGGATACTTTCCCTAATAATAGATTTGTGAATGGAGTCTCGGATAAGTCGGATCATAGTCCTTTGTGGTTGAGGTTGAATTACTTGGAGAGAATCTTGAGGAGGCGTGAGTTTCGTTTTGAGAATAGTTGGCTTGAAGAAAATGAGCTTCCCTTGGTGGTTGAGGAGAGTTGGAGTCGTAGTGAAGGGTTGGGCTTCCTTGATAAATTAAATCATTGTACATCGGCGGTGGATGCTTGGGGTAAGAAGCTTAGATCAAGGTACCGTGATGAGATCAATGAATGTCGTCGTTTAATTGATGAATTGCGTGTCATGCCTGGTGGGGGTGAGGATCCGATGGTTATAGAGACCAAGAATCGTCTAAGCACTTTGTTAGCGCAAGAGGAGGCTTTTTGGAGACAACGTGCTAAGGTATATTGGTTGCGTGACGGGGACACTAACTCTCGCTTCTTTCATGCGATGGCTAGTGCACGACGGAGAAGGAATCACATTTCAAAGCTAGTTAGAGAGGATGGTGTGGAAGTGACGGACCAGCAGGATATTTGCGCAGTGGCTAGGGGTTATTTCGCAAATCTTTTTCATGGTGGGGGAGGTGATTATGGGAGCGTTATTGATCATGTTCAGCCACGGGTATCGGATAATGATAATCACTTATTGGTGCGACCTCTTGAGATTGAAGAATTCAAACAAGCTCTTTTTCAAATGCATTCCGACAAAGCGCCAGGACCGGATGGATTAAATCCGGCATTCTTCAAGAGGTTCTGGAATTTATGTGGAGTGGAGTTGTTTAATATTGGTAGGGAGTGGCTGGTCATGGGCGAATTCCCCCCTAATATAAATGATGCTAATATTGTGCTAATTCCAAAGGTGGAGAATCCTACTTCTATGAAAGATCTTCGGCCCATTTCTCTTTGCAATGTCATTTACAAGATTATCTCGAAGGTACTTGCTAATAGATTAAAACCTCTACTTCCAAAGTTTATTGCTCTTGAACAATCCGCCTTTGTGGAAAATCGATCTATTCTTGATAATGTGTTTGTGGCGTTTGAAACTTTACATCATTTGAAGTGCAAAACAACGGGGAAGAAGGGGGAGCTGGCGCTAAAAATTGATATTAGTAAGGCTTATGATAGAGTGGATTGGGTCTACTTGCAGCGTATTCTTGTGAAGATGGGGTTTGATGACCAGTGGGTTCGGTGGATGCAAATGTGTTTGGAAATTGTTACTTACTCAGTTATGATAAACGGTGAAAAAGTGGGACCTATCATTCCAGGGAGAGGACTGAGGCAGGGTGACCCACTGTCACCTTACCTATTTATATTGTGTGCAGAGGGTCTCACTACTTTGCTATAGAGAGCTGAGAGCAGAGGGGATATTCATGGTGTGAAGGTGTGCAGAGGGGCTCCTTCTCTCTCACACCTCCTTTTTGCTGATGATTGTTTCTTGTTTTGCAGGGCCGATGCTAGAGAGAGTAGGCATCTCAAGGATATTCTTAACACCTATGAGAGAGCCTCGGGGCAAGCTATTAACTTACAAAAATCTGAAATTTATTTTAGTAGGAATACTTCACAGGAGGCTCGCTTTGATGTTACAGCTATATTGGGAGTCACAGAATGTCTTGGAACGGGCAAATATTTGGGACTTCCGTCTATGATTGGAAGAAACAAGAAACAACTCTTTGGCTACTTGAGGGATCAGATTTGGAGGAAGATACATCATTGGTCGGGGAAGCACTTATCTAAGGTTGGCAGGGAAGTCTTAATCAAGTCAGTTGCTCAATCCATTCCAACTTATTGTATGAGCACCTTCATGCTTCCATCTACACTGGGTGAGGAGCTTGAAAGAATGATGAATTCATTTTGGTGGGGTACGAACTGTGGCACGAGGAGGGGTATTCATTGGTTGAGTTGGGAGAAGCTTTCGGTTAGAAAGGAGTTTGGAGGTATGGGTTTCCGTCATCTTCATGGCTTCAATTTGGCAATGCTAGGGAAGCAGGCATGGCATCTTGCTACGCGTATAGATACTATTGTAAGTAGAGTTTTTAAAGCTAAATATTATCCTAATGATGACTTTATGGGGGCTCGCTTGGGCCATAATCCCAGCTTTGTTTGGCGTAGTATCTTCTCTTCCCGGGTAGTTGTGAATTTGGGGGCACATTGGAGGATTGGGAATGGCGACAAAATTTCAGTTTGGAGAGATCCGTGGTTGAAGGGACGTAGTGATAGCTTTGTTAGATCACCTATGGTTCAAGGGATGGAAGAAATAAGGGTTAAGGACTTGATGAACCAAGACAATAGTGGTTGGAATTATGGCTTAATTGATCAACTTTTTTGTCAAGAAGAGGCTATGCTCATCAAAAGCATGCCAAGGTACAGTGACTTGGAGGAAGATAAATTATCTTGGTGGCGGAGTCGGTCCGGTCTTTATTCGGTTCGCTCGGCTTACTATGCGCTTATGGATACTCCAACAATTATTAATAATTCACATGCTAGAATTGACGGTGATTGGGTGTCCATTTGGAAAGCGGGCGTTCCCCCGAAAGTTAAATTATTAATTTGGAGGTTTGCTAGGGGGTGTCTTCCTACTCATAGTAACTTGGTTAAGAGACATGTTGATTGCACCGTTTTGTGTCCTTTTTGCGAGCAAGAAGAGGAAACGGATAGTCATGTTTTTTTGGAGTGTAGCGCTGTGCAGGAAGTGTGGCAGAAGCTGGACTTGTTGTTGTCCTTTCGGGTTGCAGCCGAAAACGCAGCAACTCTGCGTGATGTCATTTTTTCGATGCTGGGTTCGTTGTCCGTGGCTAGTAGAAACAGATTTTTAATGGGTATTTGGGCTCTTTGGCGTCGCCGTAATGACAAGGTTTGGGCTGGGGTGCTACAACCGGTTGAGCAAGTCGTTCACGCCGCGAAGGATATGTTTGACTCTTGGTTTGGAGCGCGCCAGCAACAGCACCATCTTGCTGTGCTCTCGGGCCAGCAGCTGCCACGGGTATTGAGGTGGGTTCGGCCAGCCGCAGGAGCTTTAAAATGTAACGTCGATGCGGTATTGGTTTGTGTATTTGAATGTCCACAGGTGATTTCTATAGAGGTAAAACTATGTGGTTCCATGGAGTCCCAACACCGCAAGAAGCGGAGGCAATTGGTCTTAAGGAAGCTTTGGCTTAGTTGGAAGCTTTGGGACTATCTTCTGTTTCCATTGAACTGGACTGTGCTCGAGTTGTAAATGGCTTGAAGGTAGAGCCTTTGCCGAATACTGAGCTTGGTACTATTTTATTGTATTGCCGTAATAGATTACGTCTTTTTCCTAGCTTTGAGGTTAGCTATATTCGGAGACAAGCTAATCTTGTTGCTCATACGTTAGCACGGGCATCAAGATTGTTTACTAGTTCCCACGTTTTTGATTTCATTCCAACCTCCAAAGCAATAAGCCCCAACACCACAAATGATGCAATAACTGTTGTTTGTTTGACTGATTTTAAAGTAATTACATGATCACCAAATATTATTTAAGAGCAACTTTTGTATTGACCAACACCGAATTTGTCTCTATGGGAATCGAGTCTGGGAGTACTGGATCATCCCCATGTCCAATGGTAGCTTATATCACTATGCCAAATATTATGTTTATATATATTAACAAGGCGATTTTATTTTATTTTATCAAAGTCAAACACATCGACATGTGTGGATACCAATAGGGATGAGGGTGAAGTTCTAACTTGAAGTCATGCATAGACCACCCACTCTTGCATAGCATCTTCAACTCCTACACCCCAAATGCTTACCTTCACCGTTCCCGTGTCCACAATATTTTCCCCAATACTTTCATCTCCTATTCCTTTCCTCAAATTTCCAAGACCTTTCGCTTTCAGTTCCCTCCATTATTCCACTCCAACCCGACCCTCTTCACCAGAAAATGTTCCACCTTCGCCGTCGCCACCGTTCCTCCGAACCCGCCGCCGTTTCCAATTCCGACCCCCCTAACCGGATTGTTCTCCCTACTAATGATTCATCCGACAGGCTTCTCAGAATCCGCCACACGGTAATCTCAATTCACCTTCAATTCCGTACCCGCCAAACCTTTGCTGCGTTTATCTGCTCTTTCTGTCGTTTATCTTCATCTTACATTTAATAATAATACCTAGATATTGATATGTTGCTACAATTACTATGGATGATTGTACTACTACTCCTTTACTATTCTTGATAAAGAAACAAGTTATTTGGATTGGGGGGAAAATGAGAAACAGTTTCTTCGCTTTTTCAATGCTATGAAATACTGAAATGTAATTCTGTGGAGTTTTTCTCTTTTTCTGTGTGGAGGGGGAAAGGTTGGTTTACATTAATGTACTATTTACTGAATGATTTTATATCTTTAGTTCCATAATAACTAACAAGTTACAGGCATGCAGTGTGCGCATGTGATGGCAATGGCTCTTCAAAAGCTTTACCCTAAAGCAAAAGTCACAATTGGTCCTTGGATAGAAAATGGCTTTTATTATGACTTTGATATGGACCCTTTGACTGATAAAGATTTGAAGAGAATCAAGAAAGAAATGGTAAGGAAACTCTTTATAGTTTGTACTTATGCACTTTGTTTGTGTGCTTCATTAGTTCTGTTACATAGTTATTTATCTTTTACCTTGTCTGTAGCATCGAATTATTAGCAAAAATTTTCCCCTTGTAAGAGAAGAAGTTTCGAGAGATGAAGCTCATAGAAGAATATTGACATTGAATGAACCATACAAGATTGAGATTTTGGAAAGCATTAAGGAAGATCCCATCACTATTTATCATATTGGTAGCGTCGTTCTTGCTCTTTTCAGTTTTCCCCAGTTTGATTCTCACATTTTGAAGTTTAATAAAAGCTAGAGAAGAGGAAAATATATGGTGATTGTGTGCTCTAAGTTCATTTTATGCTCGGATGCTCCATATTTGTGTATAATAGCTGTTCTGGTATAGAGAGATAAGATTTGCTCTGTATGACGCTGCTAACTTCATGCTCGTTATGCTCCGTGTGTGTGTCCTCAAAAATAGGTGCATATGTTAAGTTAACATGCGCAACTTGTTCCTGATATGTTCTACCTTCCTCTAACAAAGTACCTGGATCAAAAACTATCTGCTAGCCGGACTGCATTTTACATATGGTTAGTAAAATTAAGTCCTTGCCGGTGTTCCTTTTGGATAACTTTTCAATTTGTTTACAACAAAATTTGTGTAGTCTCGAGTACTCCTGAAGCCAATCTCATCATCATCCGCACAAGTTCAGCAATTGTTTGAGTTGTAGCACAATACTTTGTTTCTCTATTCGTCCATGCTGCTGCGTTTAGCCTCTTATCCAAATTATAATATTGCAACAGTTTGTTTCTTGTCACATTGTTTTTGAAATCAGTAATGATGTTATGAGCTTCAACCTTATAGGGGAGTTATATTTTTAGCTGTCTCTTTACTATATGGCCACTAAGCCTAAGTATTTAGAGCACAAAACTCTTTTTGCATCTTTAATTTGATCAACTAACTTGCTTCAGCCGAATGAAAATGGACAATGTAGTGTGTCTAATATTGGATCTGTGAAGATTGAAGTGTAAAGTAGAATAACAATGAAGAGGCAAGGATGTGCTCAGAAATAGTGCTTTACTTGTTTCACATGGCATTGAAAAAAGTTATTGCCTGAGGTGTTCATCTGTTTTTCATCTAACCTTAGATTCCTTTTTCCTTGAAGGCGATGAATGGTGGGACCTCTGTGCTGGACCTCATGTTGAATCTACTGGAAATATAAACAAAAGTGCAGTTGAACTTGAGTCTATTGCTGGTGCTTACTGGAGAGGAGATGAAAAGAAACCAATGTTGCAAAGGATATATGGCACTGCATGGGAGAATGAAGAGCAGTTGAAAGCTTACCTTCACTTCAAAGAAGAAGCAAAACGTCGGGATCACAGACGCCTAGGGCAAGATCTTGATTTGTTTTCTATACAGGTACAATTGAAAGTGCTGTCTTTATTGTTCTTCAAGTTGATGTTGCTTTATTTTGATAATATTTATGAATCAGACGAGTTAGCATTTCTTATTATCATTTGTGGGTACATAACTGTGGATTCTATTAAATTTATGCAGGATGATGCTGGTGGGGGTTTAGTTTTCTGGCACCCAAAGGGTGCTATTGTGAGACACATAATTGAGGATTTTTGGAAAAAATTTCACATAAACCGGGGTTATGATCTATTGTACACACCACATGTGGCAAAAGCTGATCTTTGGAAGATCAGTGGTCATTTGGACTTCTACAAGGAGAATATGTATGATCAGATGAGCATTGAAGATGAGATTTATCAACTTCGACCTATGAATTGTCCTTATCATATTTTGGTATACAAAAGGAAGCGTTATTCCTATCGGGAGCTTCCTATGAGAGTAGCAGAATTGGGGACTGTTTATAGATACGAGCTGTCTGGAAGTTTACACGGCCTTTTCCGCGTTAGAGGTTTCACGCAGGTTTGCTGTTTATTTAGCTCATTGTCTTGTGAACTACTAAAATTATATTAAAAAGGTTGATTCAGTTATTTTGAAGTTCATTCTGAATGTTGACTTGACTCTTACAATAAATGATGACAGTGAGCCAGCCAAGGCTTGTAAGGTCACATAGCACGACTGTCCCTGAGTCAACAATTGTGGATCCCATTGTTTATTTTCTTTCTAAATCTAAGGCCTGCAATACCTTCATGTATAATTGTGCATAGTCCTCTAGAAGCTGCTGCATTTTGTTTTTAGTTCATTTTTCAAATTGCATTTGCTGATAAATTGATTCTCGTTTGACTTTAATATCTTTTGTACAGGATGATGCACACATTTTTTGTTTAGATGACCAGATTAAAGATGAGATCAGGGGTGTCCTGGATCTTACTGAAGAAATGTTATTGCAATTTGGTTTTGATAAGTATGAAATAAATTTATCTACAAGGCCTGAAAAAGCTGTTGGAGATGATGATATATGGGAAAAAGCTACGTCTGCTTTAAAAGATGCCTTGGATGATAAAGGTTGGGCGTATCAAATTGATGATGGGGGAGGTGCCTTTTATGGGCCAAAGATTGATGTCAAGATTGAGGATGCTCTTGGTAGAAAGTGGCAATGTTCAACCATTCAGGCAATTCTGACCTCATAATCTTTTAACTATTAATAAAAGGCTCATTGGCCTACCTGGTAGTTCTTGATTTAAGGAGAGCTGATTTGTCTTATTTGAAAAGAGCTTATTTGATTTTGAATGAAGCAATTTGCATGGAATTATTTCACTGCCTGCTTGACTTGATTCTTTTTCAACTTAAACAGGTTGATTTTAACTTACCACAACGTTTTGACATCACTTATGTCGACTCAAACTCTGATAAAAAGAGACCTATATTGATCCATAGAGCAGTGCTTGGATCCTTGGAAAGATTCTTTGGCGTCCTAATAGAGCATTATGCTGGTGACTTTCCATTATGGCTTTCTCCAATACAAGCTCGAGTTCTACCTGTTACTGATGCCCAAGTAATCCAAGTTTCACTAAGAATTATTTACAGTTTTATTCTTTTTGGTATGATGGGCAGTGAATTAATGGGAAATATTTTATGTATTTGCACACAGCTTGAATACTGCAAGGATGTGACTAACAAACTGAAAATGCATGGCATCCGAGCTGAAGTTCTTCATGGAGAGCGCCTGCCAAAGCTCATAAGAAATGCAGAGAAGCAGAAGATTCCATTGATGGCTGTTGTGGGCGCAAAGGAAATTGAAACGCAAACAGTTACAGTTAGATCTAGGTTTGGCGGGGAGCTTGGAACCATGTCGGTTGACGATTTTATTAGCAGAATAAAGTTGGCGATAGAACATCGGATATCATTATGATATTCTTGCAGTATCTTATTCATTATGTATGAGTTGGAAATAAATCAAGGGAACATACATTTGAAACATTATATTTGTATAGTAGACAACAGTTATTAAATCATAGTGTCTGTGTTCTCCTGGTGATGATAGCTGCTGTGAATTCAGTTGGGAACCGTTGACTGAAGAACAGAGGCAGGACGGATTTTGGGGGCAGGGTCAGACACAGACAAGTACGAGACATTAAATTTGTATCAAATCATTTTCTTTTTTGGTATAGTTTGATACAACCTGTTGATGTCACATTTACTTCTTCTACTTTTACCCTGAACATTTACCACCTCCATTGAAATTTAATCGGAAATTCAATGGTAAATTTATATTGATTTATGGTTTATTGGTTTGACTGGTTGAATTGTGACTAAACTAATGATGGATTGAAATTGGTGGCTAAGGAATATGCAATGACTTCGATTAAAACATTTGATGTCTTAAACTCATAGTAATATGAGCTGTTATATTCTACTGAAGCAATAATGAATTTGTGAGCAATAAGTGGCACAAATTACTTTCATTGAAATAAACTTAAGTCATTACACATAAAGGAAATATTAAACGTAGAAACTAGACTAGAAATTTGAGCTGCATTTGACCACACATGGTCACCAATATTCCTAGATATACTAGCAAGCTTGTGTGCTTCAGAATTTAAGTTGCGACCAATATGGTGAACTGAAGCATCACAGAACCGATGGAGGAGTTCTCTGCAGTCTTGAACAATAGGCTTGATGGAGGCTCTCTTGTTCCTGTTATTTATGCAGCTTATAGCAACAACAGCATCAGAAAGGAAAACGGGATTAGGCAAATCCAGCTCACACACTTTGGACATACTTCAACGAATCCCTATAATTTCAGTAATAAGAGGATCAAGGGCCATCTCTTCAACTTGGCAAGCAGCTGCTACCAAAGCACCAGTAGCTTTTCGGGCAGTAAAACCCCAGCCAGTTCTCCCATCATTGAAGCAACCAGCATCCACCTTGACTATTGTGGGAGGATTTGAAGACAGATTTGAAGACAGAGAAGATCTGGCTATTGTTTGGCTATTCTGCTGATGTTGATCTCTTTGGTTAGCTTGGTTGAAATCATTCACAAACGTCGCAGCAGACAGCGCAACCTGCACAGGATTAGGATCAACATGTTTAAAGATAAACAGGTTCCTCGCAAACCAGACTTTCCACAATAACACAACAAATAATTGGGCACCAAAGTCTTCTGTTCCTGCAAACAAATGAACAAGCAAAGAGTGATAGTGCATATTTTGTGGGATATGGGTGCCAATCTGTGAAGAGAATAGAGCCAGCTTCATGAAGCTACACTCCATCATCATGTGATCCACAGTCTCACGACCATCATTGCAAAGAGGATAGGTCTGGTCCAACTGAATACCTTTCTTGCTGAGATTAGACCTTGTGGGAAGAATGTTCTTAGAAAGCCTCCAAAGATGGTTTTTGATCTTGTTAGGGATCCGAGCTTTCCATATTTCACTCCAAAGCTTCTCTGTCAAAGTGTTAGACGAGCTAGGAAGCTCTGTGCTCTTAGCATCAGACAGAGATCTATAGGCAGACCTAACAGAGTATACCCCATCCTTTTCCCAATGCCAAATGAACTTATCTGCATGCAGCCTATAAGAGAGAAGGATATTAAGAACTTGTTTAGCCTCATAGCCCGAAAAACATGCATACACCACATCTCTCCTCCACTGCTTGGTTTCCTCATCAACCAACATATCTACTGTGGCATCCAGGTCAAAAACTCTAACAGGGCTTCTGACTTTAAACCCAGACTACTCAGGCAACCAGCAATCACTCCATATTCGCACATTCCTGGCATTTCCTATCTGACATCTTCCTCCCTTTCCAATAACTTCTCTAGCACTGAAGATGCTTCTCCAAGGATAGCTTGGTTGATAGCCAATTTTAGCCTCCATAAAGGAGGAGTTAGGATAATACTTAGCCTTGAAAATCTTCTCCATAAGTGAGCCTTCCTTAGCAATGAGTCTCCAACAGTGCTTACCTAGGAGTGCAGTGTTGAATTCACTGAATTCCCTAAGTCTCAATCCCCCTTCTTCTTCTTCTCCTAAGTCTCAATCCCCCTTCTTCTCCTTCCTCTTCTTCTTCTTCTTCTTCTTCTTCTTAATCTATTTTTATATTTTATATTTTTAAATAGTTAACTATTTATTTAAAAATAGAAACTTATTAAATTATTTAAAATAAATAAACTATTTTTAAACTGTTTAATTATATGAAAAATAAGCTATTTTTATATTTGGCTTAATTACAGTTTTGGTCCACCTATTTTCACCAACACACGATTTTAGTCCCCTAAGAATTTTTTTCACGAATTTAGTCCCCCTTTTTTCACAAACTCACGATTTTAATCCCCAATGAATTTTTTTGACGAATTTAGTCCCACTATTTTTCCAATTTGTAAAATTAAAGCCCCCCCTAATTTTGTCAAAATTAACGCTGGGATGTCAGTCACTTATCCTACTTGGATGGCAGGCTTGCCTGCCTTGCTGGAATTTAAATATAAAAATTAATATTATTATTGTTATTACAAAAACAGATTTCTAATTATTATATTTTGTAAAAAAAATTCCATCTTCTTCATTCGATACTACCTCTACCTTCGCAAACCCTAAGCCAGCAAACTCAGTATCGCTCCTCCAAAAATATAGAATAGTTGTGTTTATAAAAGTTGATAAAGTTCTGTAAAAAAAAGAATTTAATAAAGAACAATATTCTAGTGAATTTTGAATTCAAATTTTCTTCATCAAATATTCTTGTGAGTTTTGAATCTCTCAAAAAGACATTTTCAAACACACGACAGGACCAAATCCACGACAATGTGCTTAAGAAACTAAGCTATATGCTCATGATTATACCTATTGTTCACAGATTCCAATTGGTTTGCTTTTGAAGGAACGATGTTGGGTTTGCTGGGTTTGGGATTAGGTTTTGCGAATGGGAGGAAGTATCAAATGAAGAAGAAGATGGAACTTTTAATTATTAAATATAATAATTAAAAAAATAATTTTTGTAATAAATAATAAAATTTATGTTTAAATTCCAACAAGGCAACCCATCGTTTCAGCCACGTAGGATAAGCGACTGACTACTCAGCGCCAATTTTGACCAAAATAGAGGGGACTATCATTTAACAACTTGGGAAATTAGGGGGGCTAAAATCGTCAAAAAAATTCTTGGGGGACTAAAATCGTGAGTTGGTGAAAATAGGGCGACCAAAACTGTAATTAATCCTTTATATTTTATATTTTTTAAATAGTTAAATATTTATTTAAAAATAGAAAACTATAAATTATTTAAAATAAATAAACTATTTTTATAGCTTATATTTTAAAATATAAATTAAAATATTAAAATAGAGGAACCACCTCATTTATTTTATTAAAGACCATCGGAGACCAAAACAAGTGAAATTGAAGAAATGCAGAATTTTGGCAGTAGCTTAGCTTTCCATGACTAGCTTAGCAAGTGATGTCTAATATTGCTTCACCTTGAAGAATTCCAGCAGGTACCTTTCTTTGTCTTGAAGAAAGGAGACCAGAGTAGCTCAGTAGCTGTTAGTAGCTTAGCTAGTGGCGCCTGACATTTCTGACACATGACATCAGCAGATTAGCTTCTGTCAGTAGCTTAGCCAGCAGTGTCTGACATTACTTTATCCTGAAGACTTCTAGTTGAGACCTTTCTTCATGCTGAAGGTAGAGAACCAGTAGCTAAGCTACACAGAATGCTAGCTAAGCTACTGGACTGTCCAGAATTGTATATAAGGGGGCTGAACTCGAATTTTAAAGGAGAGACTGATAGATACTCACATACAGAACCTAAAGGAAGACAAGATTGAAGGATTTGAAGGTTTTTCATCATCTTGAGGGATCAAGGGTGTTAGATCTTGAGGTTTTTCATCTTTTCTATCATTTGTATGATGGCTACCATGAAAATGGATAGCTAAACTCTCTTTGTTGGGATTAGATGTAACTAACTATACTTTCACTTATGTTTTTGTTTTGAGTCATATTTATATATCTTCAGTTTTATGCATTGATTCAGTGATTTATTCTTGTTCTTAATGCTAGTTGTAGATTGATCACCTATAACTTAATGTTAGATTTGATATTTGATTGGAAAATAGATATTGAATCTTGTTCTAGATTAAATCACCTAAAAAGCTAGATATCTAGGAATGGAATTTAGTTTTCTAGTCACATAATCATCTGAACTTAATGCTATTGTTTACTTAAGTAGCTGAGGAATCGTTATTTAGGTAGATTAATTGATGATTTCACTTTGTCTAAGGAATTAGCAAAGATGGAAGAATTGATGATGATGAATCAATAGATGAAACTGAAATATATGTTGAATCAATAGGATACCTCTAAGTAAAGTTAGTGAAATCTAATCCCAACGCTTTTATCACTTGCTTGCATCCTCATTTAAATTCTGTTTTTACAACTTATATGAAAACTGAAATATGCTATTATAGAGTTTTGTTGAACGGCATAAATATCACCAAGTCTCTGTGGATACGATACCTAATACTTTAGTGTTTTACTGCTGTGTTAGAACGGAAGTAAACGCTTGTACGGAAAAGTGTTACCAATATGCAATAAAAACAAGAATTAATCAAGAAATTACTATAATGCTCAATTAAGACCCAAAGTCTAGAAACGTGCCAAGACTTAAATATTAGGTACAAAACACAATTAAAAACACCAAATGCAAAGCTATAAAAAGTGCATTAAAATGCACTGATCAAATTCTCCCACACTTAGACTTTTGCACTCCGGGCAAAACACACAAAACAAGACACAAAAAACAATACATGAATTTCCAATGAACCCAAAGAATACAAAGTCATAAGAGAGATGCTTTTCCTAGGCTTCAATGAGAATGACAATTAGAGGTAGCACTTAATTACAATTAAGGCAAACAAGAGAATACAACACGAAAGAGTGAAGCATAAGTGATGAGTCCTCACAGGATATGTATAAGTAATGCTCTCAATCACTCAAGTGTCTAGACTTGCGTTTACTCTTATATATATATATATATATATATATATATATATATATATATAGACACACATAATAACCACATCAATAAAAGTTAGCACTACCATATGTTTCAGAAGCTTCTAACATCCACACTTAATAACACATGCACATAAGATCAAAAGGTCTTTACAAGCGTTGTAATGGGGCCAAGGTCAAGGTGGGATAATCTTAAGAGGAACTAGGCTAAAAAGAATCAAAGAGGATAAAGAAGCAATGCAAATCAATTGTAAAGTGAGCATGAGTGGTTCCAACTTCAACAAGATATGACGAATTTGTCTTTTTTTTATATACTTCTCCACATAACTCTCTTCACACAACTTTCACTCTTCTTAATACAAGAATGGAAAGAATAGCAGAAGTAGGGGCGACAATTTCTACCCGCAAGTGGGGATCCCTGCGGGGATTGCCCAGCTTGGGGCCCCGTGGGCGGGGAATTTTTCCCCGTGGGGATGGGGGAGAAAATTCCCCCGCAGTGAACTCGGGGATGGGGACGGGGTCTGTATCCCCCGCCCCGCAGGGACACCGCCCCCGAATATATTACATAAATGTTCTTATTATAGATATATCTTATAGTTTAAGTTATAGATTTTTTAGCGTTTTAATATGTGATTTTAAATAAAAACATTAATAAAATATTAAATTGTGTTAATTTTTATATTTTTAGTCTTATCTTTATACTTTTTAAATAATAAAATATCAAATTAAGACTAAATTTTATATTTTTTTATATTCATTGTTAAACTTTTGTTTTTTAGTCTTACTTTTGCTAACTTTAAATGAATTCTTGGGGTCCCCGCGGGGACCGTGGGGATCCGTGGGGATGGGGATGGAGAGGAAAACTCCCTGGAAGCGGGGAATGGGGATGGGGATGGGGGACAATATGGGAGGCGGGGGCGGGGAGCGGGGAAGTACTCACCAGGGACAATGACTATCACAAATGATCCCTAAGCAAAAGATTAGTCCATCCCTTATAAGGCTTAATTCTCACCAGGGACAATGACTATCACAAATGATACAAAATTTAGTGCTCATATCCAACTTATTATACCAAGAGCAACAAGAAATGAATCAAGTCATGTCATAACACCTATGGTCCTATGCAAACTAAGAATTCGTGGAAAAGCAGGCAAAAATAACAACTTTTTTTTCTTTTTTTATAATTAAAAATAAAAAACTTAAATACTAAAAGACACACCCCCACAGTTAAATCACACAATATCCTCAATGTAAGCAACGAATATATCTTAATAATAAGGAAAGAAAACTCCCTCTTGAAGGTGAAGAACTTGAAGCTTGTGGGTGGTTGGTATTTGCCAAAGAAAACTCTTTTATGGTTACCGCACACATGTCTGGTCACCTTCTTCTTTCAAACATCCAGAATCAAGAGGCTGAGTTGTTGCTAAATTCTCCATACTTTCTTGTAAGGAATGTCTGCCAAGGTCCATTCGATACCTCTCTTATGTTCCCCTAGATTGGCAGCAACTTTTCCTGTTCAGATTCAAGGTTGGATGAAATAATCAAAGATAAATTTCCACTTCCCTCTAAGTATGCATATTTCAAATTTTCAAGGAGTGGTTTGTCCTGTTTATCATCAACAAGTTCAGCCTATTGGAGTAACAGCAACTTTGTTACTTTTCACAGTAACCGTTTCAGGCACCCTCGGGGTTTCAACAAGAATAATTGCACTGACAATGAGAGTATTTGGGACATTAGGATTCACTACTTCCTAGGTAGACAGTTGGTTTGATCTCTAGACCTGTATCTTCTGATTAACTGCAGTGGTTAACTGTCCAACTATTATATCTGATTTCTTAAGTGTGGAATCTATTGTTTGTTGGAAATGGAGATTTTGAATAGCCATTTGTTTAATGAGATCCTCCAATGAAGGTTCATAAACAACAACCATGTTTTAGTCAACAAAATCAGAATCAAAGATGATCAACAAATCAGAACAGTATCCAAAATAAATGGAACAAATCACAAAATTTCAACTATGTCCTACGCACTAAAATAGAGGGGAAATTAAGAAAATGTATCACATCAAATCTAAAAAACAAAACTACCACTAAAAAACTAATAAAATCAAATAAAGATACTGCAAATTGTTTTAAGATTATGATAAATTTAAAAAATTAAAAATAAAATGTAAACGACGAAATTTAGGATTTTACGGCTTTAGCTCCCTTTAGGGAGTCCTAGTCCTTGATTTTTTTTATGATTTTCTGACCAAATTTCAGAGCAATAATCTAACCAAATCACCCGAAAATCATTTTTTTAACCTAATCAAAGACAGAGATGAACGAAGCCGAAATCGACAAAACCTGCATAGAACCAAAACAAAAAAACAAAGGTTAATGGTTAGTGGGAGTCCTGAAGTTGGTAATCCCTAATTAGAGGTCTCCGGCAATAGCGCCAATTTGATCAGCGGCCGTACGCGGGTCAAAATAATTAAAAAGGGTAAATATAGTATCAAGGTAAGAGACAAAATTACCAAAATCAAGAACCAAAATAAACAATAAAAAAATGGCTTTTGAAGAAAATAGTTTCTGTTTAAAGGAGTTCAACAATTTAGAGAGACAATCAATCCATTGGTTTCAGGTGCGTTTCTTGGACTTATCATCGGTTTTAAAATAAAGATTCGTTCAAGGTTTGATAATTTTTGATTGATCATAAACTAAGCAAACAAGGGTTAGTCAGTTTATACAAATTCGCATCATTTTAAAGCAAGCGTCAAAATAGTGTGTTCAATCAATCGTGATAGTGAACAAGCGCCAGTAACACTATTAACATCATAACCGAACTCTGTCAATCCTATAAACAATTGTCATAGACTCTATCAATTCCTATCCAAACTAAATTAAGCAAGCGATAAAATAGTTTGAATAATGAAAGTTGCAAAACAGAATCATGATTATGTGATTAAGCAAAACTGGATTTAGTTGATGATTGTGTATAACATAAGTTTTGTGGGAGTAAATTTATTTTTTCTGGTTTTATACATTGATGACATTTTGCTTGCTAGAAACGATATAGACTTATTGCACGAAACCAAGAGATTTCAGGCCAGGAACATTGAGATGAAATATCCTTGTAATGCATCTTTTGTAATCAGCATACACCTACACTGAGATCGTTCTCATATTTGTACGCTCAGGTATTTACGCGTTCAGATATTGCGTGCACTATGGGATGTTGGAAATATACTTATTCAGGATTAGACTATTGGAAAGCAGGTAAATGGATCATATGGTACTTAAAGAAAACAAAAAGAATATATGCTTACTGAGTTTTGCTGGACATGAAGATAGTATAAAATCTACGTTGGGCTATTTGTGTCCGCTGGATAAGTGCAATTTTTTGGAAGAGTTCTAAACAATCTATTACAGCCTCTTTCATTTTGGCAACAGAGTGTCTAGAATGTTATACGACATCCAATCGTGGAATTTGACTGCCAAGTTTTTTTTGTCACGAAGCTACACATAATAGATAGTATTGAAATACCACTAAGATTATTTTGTGACAATAAATCAGTAGTAATACTTTCCAGTAACAATAGGAGCTCGACAGAGTCTAAGCATATAGATATCAAGTTTCTTGTTGTTAAAGAAAGACTTTAGAGTGAACAATTGTCTATAAAGTATATCGAAACAAACTCAACTTTTGTGCATTCGCTAATTAAAGGATTACCACTCAGAAGGTCTCATGAGCACACTGCTCGTATGGGTGTCACATTATTAAGTGATGTTCAGTTTTTGTGGGAGTTTGTTATTTTTAATACTTTTATTAAAACTTTTATGATATAAACATATTTTTGATTATGTAAGGGTTTAAGTATACTTTCTTGAAAGAAAAAATGTTTTGGAGTTTGTCACACTCTGATTTTGTTACATCTTTATCTGACAAAGGTTTAAGGAGGACCAATTGGAATTAGGCATGTTAAGATCGCATTACATGAAAATTCTATGCTACACATCATGGGTTTTGTTACGAAAGTTGTAACGAAGACTGTTTTGATCCTATGCTGATATGATTGATGGACCGCATTGGTTATAGATACATTAAGTAGAACAGTCATTTGAGCTCATACAGATAATTCTTGCAACACATAACTATAAGGTTGCACACATGGTTGTTAAACTCTCGAGTTAACTCTTAAACTCTTACGAGTTTATGAGTCTAGATCACAAAAAACGATTCAACTAGCAGGTAGACTCTCTTTTTCGTAAACTCATACAGTTCAAGTAAATTTTGATAAAAGTGATAAACTCTTGATTTCGCCACGAGTTTGAGAGTCTACAATTTTAAATTTGATTTGGCCTCAAAATGTAAACTATTGGTCAATGTTGTTACCTACTTAAGGTTGAATTACCTATTTGCCGCAGTATATATTGGATTTATAAAGTTAATGATACATTTGAATACTATTTTTGTTTTGTTTTATTCAACTAGGTAATATAGTTATAACTAAAAATTATGAATGTTAGGTCAGACTAATATTGTGGTTTCTTACTTTGCCTTATTGTGAAGTTGAAATGTTAAATTATTGTTGTGTTAACCTATATTATAACATGTATATATGTTATTTATAAGATTCTTTGATGGTAAATAGACTTTACGAGTTTACGAGTCGAGTCTACCTATGTTCCACGAGTTTATATACTCTCGAGTTTGACAACCTTTGGTTGCACACATAGCCACGTGGGAGATTGTTGGATCCTTAATCCAACATTGGCCTTATAAGTGAATAATTATGTTACTGTCACTTAAAATTAACCCCAATTAAAGTGATCTAACAAGGTTAGGCTAATATGGGCTTTTAATGTTCTCAACCTCACTAAAGCCCTTCTTGAATCTATCAATTGGAACTGCAGAAAAATTTGAACTGTACAATGTTTTTGCTAGTATTGGATGACATATGGGATGTGGACTATGTTGTTTGGGATAGTCTGAAGGACATCTTTAATGTTGGGGAAGCAGGAAGTAGGATCGTCATCACAACCCGAAATAAAAGTGATGCACTAACGATGAAAACCTTTCTTCCCATCCACAAATTGGAACGCCTTGACATGCATTTGGAGCAAGTAACTGCCAACAACGCTCCAATCTAGAAGAAATTGGTAGAGAAATCGCCCAAAAATGCGATGGCTTACCACTAGCTGCGGTAGCATGATAACTCTATTTTATATAGAGTTATTTATACAACTAAACCTAAATAATTGTTTAAAATCAAATATAAATTAAGTAAATATTATAGAAGAAATTAGATAAACAAACATTAAAGGATAAAGCATGTTGTCATTCACAATATTAAGCATGATGTCTAGATGTTGGTATGTTTGATTTGTTTGTTGAGTGTTTTCAGATAAGACACCTACATTGGAAGAACACAATATACAAAGTAAAGATTTCATCCAAATCATCCAGTGCACCTGCACTGAATGCAGCTGCACTTGATGCAGCTGCACTGCATGCAGCTGCACCATTTTGCGAATGGTAGGAAAAAGGCCAACACCGGAAGCACCTCAAAACAAAAGAAGACAAAGGCACCACCAAATGACATTATAGCTGATCCACAATCACATGGGGCACATGGAAACTTTATAAAGGAGGCGCCCACAATGGATGACCACTTGAAGAAATCATTTCATGAACCAAATGGCAAGCTCTAATTGGACCACTCTTGATATTTGAGTATGAAACTCAAATTGCTTTTTCAAAGGCTGAAAAGTAACCATGGTTGAGTTCTCAAGTTTACTTAACCCTCAAGGAATTCACTTTTTTGGAGGCTATATAAGGATCCCCACTTCTCACTTTGAAATACATCTCATAATATATCATAATCTCTTTTTCACATTTCTACACCTTTAGAATTTCTTGTATTTTTATTTCCAAGTTTTTAGTTCTAATTTCTTAGAGAGTGGCAAGGAGAAAAGGAAGGAATTGACGCCTTCTCCCTTCTCTTCTTCATAGATATAGGAAGGAGATCAGTGCACCTGCATTGCTTGATGCAAGAAAGCTTCAATATTGTAAACTTTACTTTGTTGTTCTTTCTTGATAATTTCCATCACCTCAATATGTTTTATTCAATCTCTTTTCATCTTGAAATGTCTATCATGAGCTAAATTCCTTTAGTTGAGATGTGCTAGTCTTATAATGATCTTTTGAGAAAGTTAAGTGTTATTTATGTGTTGCTTGTACTTTGATTCTTGTGTTATACTACATCCATCTTATTTTAAGGTTGATCGCTTAAAATGAGTAGAGTTATATTCACAGACATGGTTTATAACTAGAAATCAAGAATCAATACGGGTAAGTGTTTAATAAAGCCTTTATTAACTTGTTTTAATAAAAGAAGCTTGTTAATTCCATGTTAAGTCCTAGACATAGGATAACATAGCCCTTAGGATTAAATCAGCAAGTATTTCAAGGTCAAGAGTGAATTTATTTAGCACACCTAGACATAGGAAGCTTGTAAAACAACTTTTGAAATAGTAGCTGAAAAGCACACAACTGATGCAGCTGCATCCAGTGCACCTGCACCACACGAATGCACTTAACACTTAAAAGAAAGTTATTTGATGAAAGCATCTCAACTATATTTCTCCACTGATTTCCTCTCTGTTGTTTATTGTCATTTTAAACTTCATTTCAACTTCAACCAAAACCAAAAATTGTGAGTAGATAGTAGCATTAATTTACATGTCTTCACAACAATACATTAAGAATTATACAATCTCTGTGGGAACGATACTTTACTTCTACTTTATTACTTGTTTGTGACTGTGTATACTTGCACACGTTTTTCACACACCAAGTTTTTGGCGCCGTTGCCGGGGATTGGCAATAATTTTTCTTATTGTTTTGAAGAAAGTAGATTAGTGTTTATTTTGTTATTCCGTGTTTTGTTTTCTGTGTAGAAACAGGTGCATCTGCACTAGCTTATGCCCAGAGACAAACCACCAGAATTTGAGTTTAATCCAGAGATAGAAAGACAGTTTAGAAGGTTGCGAAGAATCCAAAAAGAAAGGCAGCAAAGTAGCAGAAATACCATGTCTCAACAAGGTGAAGGAGGAGGTACTGGATCACAACAAGGTCCTCAATATGGTCCTCAACCAGATCACAGGTACAGACTCATCAATATGGATCCCATAGGTATGATTAATGATAGAGATAGACCTATGAGAGATTATGTTATGTTTGATCATCAAAACATGCAAACAAGCATAGCAAGACCTCACATAGAGGCTATCCATTTTGAATTTAAACCTATGATGTTTCAAATGTTACAAACAATTGGTCAATATGGTGGACATCCTCATGAGGATCCCCATGAACATTTAAAACAGTTTTTAGAAATTTGTAGTAACTTTATCATTCCTGGTGTTAGTGAAGATGCATTTAGACTTAAGTTATTTCCATATTCTTTGAAAGATAAGGTTAAATCATGGTTAAATTCATTGGAGCCTAATTCTATTCATACATGGAATGAAATGGCTGAAAAGTTTTTGTCAAAATATTTCCCACCTATCAAAAATGCCAGAATGAGAAATGATATTACATCTTTTAGACAAAAAGAACAAGAATCATTGTTTGAAGCATGGGAAAGATGGAAAGAACTTTTGAGAAAATGTCCACATCATGGTCTTCCAGTCATTATTCAAATGGAGACTTTTTATAATGGTTTGGAACCACAAACTAGAGTAATGCTTGATGCATCATCCGGTGGTGTTTTGTTAAATCTTTCCTATAATGAAGCATGTGAACTAATTGATAGAATTGCTACCAATAGTTCTAGTTGGCCTACTGAAAGGGTGAGTGCCCAAAAGAAACCATCAGGGGTACATGAAATCAGTGAAATATCTGCCCTATCTGCTCAAGTAGCCTCACTAGCAAATCTGGTTAAAAACCTCAATAGTAACAGTGCACCTGCATCTAGTGCAGCTGCACCAGCTGAGAACACTGCAGCAGCCATAGAACAAGCCCCTCCAGGAACAGTAAGTTGTGTCTATTGTGGGGGAGGTCACCTTTATGAGGAATGTTCTAGCAACCCTGTCTCTGTGAATTTTGTAGGATATAATAAAAATAACAACCCTTACTCTAATACCTATAATGCTGGTTGGAGGAACCACCCAAATTTCAAGTGGAATAACAATAATGCCAGTACACCTGCACCAAGTGCAGCTGCACCAGCAATTCCACCAGCATTTCAATCTCAGAACTACCAAAGGCCACAACAACAATTTGCTACTGATAACTCCTTGGAAGGTCTGCTTAAAGCTTTCATTAATGAAAATAGAACAGCTAGGCAAGCTCATGAAGCTTCAATCAAAAATTTGGAGAATCAGGTAGGTCAGTTAGCTACTGCTCTGTATCAAAGGCCAGCAGGTACACTACCATCAAATACAGAAGCAAGTCCATCTCAGAGGCCAGGTAAGGAACAGGTAAAAGCTAAATCTCTCAGAAATGGGAAAGATCTTGCAGAACCTTATGCGAATGAAGGTACAGGTAAGGGAGAAAAAAATAAAAATTCTCAAGATGCAGAAGCATCTGATGCATCTGCATCTCAACAAGTACCAACTCCAAGGTTAGTTCCTGAATACCCTCCTCCTCCTTATCCTCAAAGATTAAAAAAGGCACATGAGGAGAAGCAATTCAGTAAATTCTTAGATGTTTTTAAACAATTGCATTTCAATGTTCCTTTGCTTGAAGCATTACAACAAATGCCTAATTATGCTAAGTTCATGAAAGATGTCCTTTCAAAGAGGAAAAGATTAGGTGATTTTGAAACTGTTGTCATGTCTAAGGAATGCAGTTTAATATTACAAAATAAACTTCCAAAAAAATTGAAAGATCCTGGTAGCTTTACCATTCCATTTTCAATAGGCAAGCTCTACACAGGTAGTGCATTGTGTGATCTAGGTGCAAGCATCAACTTGATGCCTAAATCAGTCTTTACACAACTAGGAATTGGTGATGCTAAACCTACCACTGTAACCTTGTCACTAGCAGATAGGTCAATAGCTTACCCAGAAGGAATCATTGAAGATGTACTGGTAAAGGTTGACAAATTTATATTTCCTGCAGATTTTGTTATCCTTGACTTTGTTGCAGATGAAGATGTACCAGTGATTCTTGGAAGACCATTCCTAGCAACAGGAAATACATTGATTGATGTTCAAAGAGGAGAACTAACCATGAGAGTAAATGATCAAGAAGTGACTTTCAATGTGATGAATGCTATGAAGTATCCTGCAGAGGAAAGAGAAGAATGTTCAACAATCATCTCTCTTGACCATTTAGTACAAAAACAATTCAACAAGCAGTATGACCACCTCACCAGTGCACTTGCACCAGATGCAGCTGCACTACCAGAAGAAGAATTGCCAGAAAAAGGTATACTGCCAAAGGAAGAATCAACACCTAAGGTATGGGCTAAAACTTATGAATCTCTTAATTTAGAAAATCCCAACCTTAAAAAGAATTTACCATCAGTAGAACAACCTCCTAAACTAGAGTTGAAAGAATTGCCAAAACATTTGAAATATGCTTTTTTAGGAAAAGGTAATACTCTGCCAGTAATTATTGCATCTGATCTATCCCTAGATCAGGAGAATGATCTCATAAATACCTTGAAAAAACGTAAAAAGGCTATAGGTTGGCAAATGGCAGACATAAAAGGAATTAGCCCTTCAATTTGTATGCATAGGATAATTTTAGAAGAAAATTCTAAAAATAGCATAGAAGGACAAAGAAGGCTAAATCCAATTATGAAAGAGGTTGTTAAGAAAGAAATTATAAAATGGCTAGATGCTGGAATCATCTACCCCATATCAGATAGTGCATGGGTTAGCCCTGTACAATGTGTTCCTAAAAAAGGGGGTGTAACAGTCATAGCCAATGAAAAAAATGAGTTAATACCAACAAGAACTGTCACAGGGTGGAGAATTTGTATGGATTATAGAAAACTCAATAAGGCCACAAAGAAGGATCATTTTCCTTTACCTTTCATTGATCAAATGTTAGATAGGTTAGCAGGAAAAGAGTTTTATTGTTTCTTAGATGGTTATTCAGGTTATAACCAAATTGCAATAGAGCCTAAGGACCAACAGAAAACTACTTTTACATGCCCCTATGGCACCTTTGCATTTAGAAGGATGCCTTTTGGTTTATGTAATGCACCTGCCACCTTTCAAAGATGCATGATGTCTATATTTTCTGACTTCATTGAGCAATCAATGGAAGTTTTCATGGATGATTTTTCAGTTTTTGGAGAAACATTTCCTTTATGTTTATCAAATTTAGAAAAAATTCTCCAAAGATGTGAAGACACCAATCTTGTGCTCAATTGGGAAAAATGTCATTTTATGGTACAAGAAGGCATGGTACTTGGACATAAGGTATCAAAGAAAGGATTGGAAGTAGACAAGGCTAAAATTGAAGTCATTGACAAATTGCCACCTCCATCAACAGTTAAAGGAATAAGGAGTTTCTTAGGTCATGCTGGCTTCTATAGAAGATTTATCAAAGATTTTTCAAAAATTTCTAAACCATTGTGTAATTTGTTACAACAAGATACACAATTCAACTTTGATGAATCCTGTATGGAAGCATTTCAAAAGCTTAAAAAGGCACTGATAACTGCACCAGTGATAGTAATACCAGACTGGAGCAGGCCCTTTGAATTAATGTGTGATGCTAGTGACTTTGCAGTAGGAGCAGTTCTGGGGCAAAGGTATGATAAAATCTTTCATTCAATTTATTATGCTAGCAAAACCTTAATTGAAGCTCAAATAAATTATACTGTGACAGAAAAAGAACTATTAGCAGTGGTATTTGCATTTGATAAGTTCAGATCTTACTTGGTTGGTACTAAAGTAATTGTCTATACTGATCATTCTGCCATCAAGTACTTGCTTGCAAAGAAAGATGCAAAACCAAGGCTAATTAGATGGGTTCTCCTCCTTCAAGAATTTGATCTTGAAATCAGAGATAAGAAGGGGGTGGAGAACCAAGTAGCTGACCATTTATCTAGGTTAGAAAATGAGAATGCAGGTACACAAGAAATCAAGGAGAATTTTCCAGATGAAAAATTGTTAGCAATAACCTCAAATGCATCCAGTGCACCTGCACTGCATGCAGGTGCACCACATACAGATACACCATGGTATGCTGACATTGTTAATTACCTTGTAAGCAAAGTTGTACCAGTGGACATGAACTATCAACAGAAGAGGAGATTCTTTCATATAGTAAAACAATACTATTGGGATGATCCTTACTTATACAAGATGTGTCCAGATCAAATAATGAGGAAGTGTGTATCAGAAACAGAAAAACAAGCAGTACTCCTGCACTGTCATGCTGCACCTTATGGAGGTCATTTTGGAAGTCATAGAACAGCTGCTAAGGTATTACAATCAGGTTATGTCTGGCCTACTTTGTTTAAAGATGCTTATTCTTTGGTCAAAACCTGTGATAAATGCCAAAGAAGTGGAAATATATCTGCTAGACATGAAAAATTGAACTTTTTGATGTTTGGGGCATGGACTTCATGGGACCATTTCCACCTTCTTTTGGAAATCAATATATTTTAGTAGCTGTTGATTATGTTTCTAAGTGGATTGAGGCAGTAGCATTACCTAACAATGATGCCAAATCAGTTAGTAAATTTTTACAGAAAAATATTTTTTCAAGATTTGGCACCCCAAGAGCTATCATCAATGATGAAGGTTCTCATTTTTGCAATAAACTAATTGAAAATCTTCTTGCAAAATATGGGATCAAACATAAAATTGCCACTGCCTATCATCCACAAACAAGTGGACAAGCTAAACTATCCAATAGGGAAGTTAAAAGAATGCTTGAGAAAATGGTAGGACCAAATAGGAAAGATTGGTCTTTACATTTAGATGAAGCATTGTGGGCATATAGAACTGCATTTAAAACACCATTAGGAATGTCCCCCTATAGGTTAGTCTATGGCAAAACATGCCATTTACCTGTTGAGTTAGAAAACAAATCTTATTGGGCCATAAAAAAGCTGAACTTTGATCTCAATAAGGCAGGTGAAGAAAGGTTTTTGGAACTAAATGAGTTAGAAGAATTTAGACATTTCTCATATGAAAATGCTAAAATTTATAAAGAAAAAACCAAGATATGGCATGATAAAAAAATTCAGAGGAGAGAGCTTAAGGAAGGAGGATTGGTCCTATTATATAATTCTAGGTTGAAATTATTCCCTGGAAAATTAAAGTCAAGATGGTCAGGACCCTTCCAACTAATTAAAATATACCCTCATGGTGCAGTAGATTTATATGATACAAAATCAGATACCACTTTCAAAGTGAATGGTCAGAGAGTAAAAATGTACTATGGTGAGCATGTGGTGAGAGATAAAGGCACCACTTATTTCAAGAATCCTTGAAAAAGAAATGAAAAAGTCAGGCTGTAAAGACTCTTAAAACAAGCGCTTGTGGGAGGCAACCCATAACTTTTTTATAAATATTAGTATTTTTTGTGCAATTTGATGGTTTTTCAAGTGTTTTGTAGGATACAGGTATTGGCGCAGCTGCACTGCATGCACCTGCACTGCATGCACCTGCATTGAGTGAAAATCCACTGTTTTAGACACTTACATCCTTCACTCAAAATTACTTAGGAGAATAATTTTCAAAAATTGCCAGCACATCAGAAAAGTAATCATGACCAATGGCTAAGATGATGTGCTGTTACACCTAGTGTAACACGTGTCTTATGGCATGATAACCCACCTAAACCTAAACGGCTACTTAGCCATCACATCAATTCCCATTAACCTCTCCTCAATCCGATTTTAATAACCCACTTCCCCATTAATCTAACCGTTACTTCCACCTCTCTCTCAAAATCGTAAAATCATCCCCAAAACTCTCATAAACACAAAACTTCTGAAACCATCCCAAAACTTCAATCATCCCTAACCTCTAGCAAATCAAACCCAGAAACTTGAAATCTTTCAAATCAGAATGGTGAGAAAGCAATCTGCTACCAAAACTTCTGGCAGTCATGCCTCAGTTGCAGAAGCATCATCAAAACCAGTTTCAAAGACAACTTCCGCAACTGTCATTGACAAAGAAAGCTCACATTTCTGGACAATGAACATGCTACCAGAACGAGGGTATAATTTAGCCAAAGCAAGCCAATCCTTCCTCTCAACAGTGGAAAATCTCAAATGGGAACTGTTTGTGCAACACAGGACCTATTACATCGAGCAATTGGTCAGAGAATTCTATGCAGGTATTCAAGATACCAAAGGAGGTAAAATTATCCCTCACTCCATTGTTAGAGGTAGAAAGGTATTCTTTGATTCTGAAAGGATTAACAACCATTTCATGTTGATTTGTGACTCTGAGGATTTTGAAAACAAAGTTAAACATTTTGGAAAAAAGGAAATGACTAAGGTCATGTCTAGAATAGCTGTTCAAGGGGCTCCTTGGGAGAAATTTACACACACTGAATTTAAAATGAAAAGTAGATATTTAATTCCAGAATTAGGAAATTGGCATTTATTCATTGATGCCTCTATCCTCCCTACTTCACACACTTACACATTGACTAAGGAGAGATTGCTTCTCCTAGATGCAATCTTGACTGAAACCAATGTTGATATAGGTAGAATTATTTCAAGAAAAATATTGGATTTTGCTGTGAAAGATTCTGGAAATTTGTTCTACCCTTGCTTGATCACTGAGCTGTGTAGAAAACAAGGAGTTAAAATAACTGAAACAGAGCAACTACAAAGAAAGTTTCCCCCTGGTGCACTCACTGCAAATTTCAAAGAAAAGAAGAAACAAGAAGTTGGTACAGTGATACATAAGCACTTTGTGCAGAAAATGAAGGCAGTGTGGAAATTTCAGGATGAGCAGCATGATTGGCTCCAACTCAGGTTGAGAGAGATATCTGACAAGGAAACTCAACTGGAAATTCCAGTTTTTCCAAAATGGGTCTTAGAAAAAGGTGAGCAGGAAGACTCAGAAGAAGAGCAAGAGGAGAGTGAGAAGGAGATAAGAAAACAAAAAAGAAAGAGAGGAGGTAAGAAAGATTTGAAGGGAAAGAAAAAATTGAGTGAGGAAGAACCTATAATGGAAAGTGAAGAAGACACTGAGGAGAATGAGGATCTGCAGAATGTGGTAAACCAGATAGACAGAGATGAGGAGGAAGATGAAGAAGAAACTGACTTTGAGGAGGAAGAAGTTGAAGAAGATGTCACTATGGAACAGGTAGCAAGACAAAAGTATGCTAAAAGAACAAGAAGGCAAGAACAACCACCATCATCACCCAAATCACCACATCAAAAATCACCTCATCAGAAATCACCAACCACACACACCTCACCACCTAGACAACAATCACCTACACCTACTCAAAATGACCCTGAACCTGAAAAAGAAAGTGACAACCCCACAAATGATCCATCAGAATCAGAATTTCGACCAAAAATTCCAACAAAACAAACCTCAACTGGCCCAATCATCACCCCTGTGGACTTAACAATTGAAAAAGAAACTGTTTTGCGGGTTATTGAAGAAAATATGCCTGGTGAAAAAGAAACAAGTTCAGAGGAGGAAAGAGCTGGAGAACCGGATAAACCAGCATCTGATGCAACTGCATCTGATGCACCTGCATCTCATGCAGGTGCATCCCAACAAGTGCCTATGGTGACTGCCATTTCAACTGATCCCAATGCTACAATTAAACTTGTGCTGCAGGAACTTGATGCAAAGAAGAGGGCAGAAATGGGCAACACCCAGAAATTCTTTAAAAAGGCGGTTGGAGTTGCAAGGAATGAGGAAGAGAACCCTAAGGCAAGTGAAGATGAACTTATTAGTGAAGGAAAAGCTGCAGAGAAGCTCCCCCAGGAAAATCCAAAGGTAACAGATGCAGGAACAATTAAAGAACCTGCCCAAGAAGACCAACCTGAAGCTGCTAAGGACACAGAGCAACCAGCCATGGATGAGCCAGTTGCTGTTGACAAACTAGCTGATGCAGCTGCATCTGATACAGCTGCACTGGAAAATCTTGCAGAAACAGCAACAGTAACTGATGCACCAGCATCCAAAGCAGCTGCATTAAAGCCACAGGAGCCAAAAACAAAGAAACAGAAGGTCAAACATGCTCCAATCAGATCCAGCTCAAGGCTCAGGAGTGGAGCCAAGAAAGAGTAAACTTTTAATGTTGTTTATTATGTTTAGCTATATTTTACTACTATGTTTGTACTGTTAGAGACCCATCCCATATGTATTTACTTCCCCCTTTCCATCCCACATGTATTAACCCCCCTACCCATTTTTGAACAATTACTGGTATTTTGGCTACTCAACTTAGAGCAGTGAGGACACTGCTCACTCTTAAGTTGGGGGGGGAGAACTTCATGAAAACATTATGCATGTGTGGTAGTATGTTTAAATATAACTAAGTGTGTTGTTTTAGTATCTGTATTAGTATTTATGTCTATGTTCAAAATGTTGTTTTCAAAAGTCCATCTTTCAAAAACAGCAGCTATAATTAGGATTTGATGATTTTGAAGCATGATCAGCTTAAATTTCTTTTCCACTGAAACTTTGCATGGCTTGATTGAATCAAATTTCAATGATGAAGAAAAGAAAAAGAAAAAGCCCATGATTTTTCCTCAAATGACCAATTTTATTATTACTTTAACACATCAAAGCTGAGTTTTGAAAAGAACCTTGCTATTTAAAGAGCTATCTGATACAAGAGGAATTTTTAGAAAGCTAAGGTCAAAAACAAATTTCTACTAAAAATATAGAAGAGCATAAAGAATTAAGTTTGGGGGAGTTTTTATGAATACTAAGGCAAAGTATGAAAAACTTAGAGTGGTCAATGCAAAAGGTTACCATAAATACTACCAAAAGTGTCCAAAGTGTTGTAATTAGCTATATTTGCCTGAGTCATTAAACTGTACCCGTTCCAATAGTGCATTTGGTCTGAAAAGAAAAATTCAAAAACAAAGAAAAAGAAGAAAGGAAGACAGAATCAAAGAAAAAAGTATGCATAAGGGGGTCAGTGAGGAAGGTAATATATGCTACAAATCTTGAAAAGTAGTATCAGTGCAGCTGCACTCAATGCACCTGCACCGTCACAAAAAGTTCAGTGCAACTGCACTAGCACAAAAATACCCAGTGCAACTGCACTTCAGAAAAACGATGCACCTGCACTCACTGCATCTGCATCAAGAAAAAGAACCACCAAAAACAGAAAAATTGTATTGATCCAACAGTTTTGAAATACCCACTCAAGCCCTTTGTGGTACTTAAAGCCCTTCAAGATTTGGAAATTTTGTGAGTCTAATCTATATTTTGAAACCTCTTGTGTTTTGACCGAATGTAATCTAGAAATTTCCAAAGGTTAAAGAAAAACTTTTTATCTAGTTTGGAACTGATTGATTTTCAGTGAAAGCACACACTCACATAAATGAGTTCTAATAACTTTGGATGTTTTGGAATTTCAGAAGCACAAAGACAAAATTTCTGAGAAAAGAAGTTCATTCAGTTATGCATTTTTATCTTGAAATTTTTTTGAAAAGATATGAGCTGATCTGTTCTTGTTAATTATAGAAATCTATTTTAGTTTTCTTTTTTGTTATTGCTTGAGGACAAGCAACAATTTAAGTTTGGGGGTGTGATAACTCTATTTTATATAGAGTTATTTATACAACTAAACCTAAATAATTGTTTAAAATCAAATATAAATTAAGTAAATATTATAGAAGAAATTAGATAAAAAAACATTAAAGGATAAAGCATGTTGTCATTCACAATATTAAGCATGATGTCTAGATGTTGGTATGTTTGATTTGTTTGTTGAGTGTTTTCAGATAAGACACCTACATTGGAAGAACACAATACACAAAGTAAAGATTTCATCCAAATCATCCAGTGCACCTGCACTGAATGCAGCTGCACTTGATGCAGCTGCACTGCATGCAGCTGCACCATTTTGCGAATGGTAGGAAAAAGGCCAACACCGGAAGCACCTCAAAACAAAAGAAGACAAAGGCACCACCAAATGACATTATAGCTGATCCACAATCACATGGGGCACATGGAAACTTTATAAAGGAGGCGCCCACAATGGATGACCACTTGAAGAAATCATTTCATGAACCAAATGGCAAGCTCTAATTGGACCACTCTTGATATTTGAGTATGAAACTCAAATTGCTTTTTCAAAGGCTGAAAAGTAACCATGGTTGAGTTCTCAAGTTTACTTAACCCTCAAGGAATTCACTTTTTTGGAGGCTATATAAGGATCCCCACTTCTCACTTTGAAATACATCTCATAATATATCATAATCTCTTTTTCACATTTCTACACCTTTAGAATTTCTTGTATTTTTATTTCCAAGTTTTTAGTTCTAATTTCTTAGAGAGTGGCAAGGAGAAAAGGAAGGAATTGACGCCTTCTCCCTTCTCTTCTTCATAGATATAGGAAGGAGATCAGTGCACCTGCATTGCTTGATGCAAGAAAGCTTCAATATTGTAAACTTTACTTTGTTGTTCTTTCTTGATAATTTCCATCACCTCAATATGTTTTATTCAATCTCTTTTCATCTTGAAATGTCTATCATGAGCTAAATTCCTTTAGTTGAGATGTGCTAGTCTTATAATGATCTTTTGAGAAAGTTAAGTGTTATTTATGTGTTGCTTGTACTTTGATTCTTGTGTTATACTACATCCATCTTATTTTAAGGTTGATCGCTTAAAATGAGTAGAGTTATATTCACAGACATGGTTTATAACTAGAAATCAAGAATCAATACGGGTAAGTGTTTAATAAAGCCTTTATTAACTTGTTTTAATAAAAGAAGCTTGTTAATTCCATGTTAAGTCCTAGACATAGGATAACATAGCCCTTAGGATTAAATCAGCAAGTATTTCAAGGTCAAGAGTGAATTTATTTAGCACACCTAGACATAGGAAGCTTGTAAAACAACTTTTGAAATAGTAGCTGAAAAGCACACAACTGATGCAGCTGCATCCAGTGCACCTGCACCACACGAATGCATTTAACACTTAAAAGAAAGTTATTTGATGAAAGCATCTCAACTATATTTCTCCACTGATTTCCTCTCTGTTGTTTATTGTCATTTTAAACTTCATTTCAACTTCAACCAAAACCAAAAATTGTGAGTAGATAGTAGCATTAATTTACATGTCTTCACAACAATACATTAAGAATTATACAATCTCTGTGGGAACGATACTTTACTTCTACTTTATTACTTGTTTGTGACTGTGTATACTTGCACACGTTTTTCACACACCATAGCACTCGGAGGTCTTCTTCGAACCGAATTGTCCCCAGATCACTGGAATCATGTACTGAGGAGTAACATCTGGGAATTGGAAAACACTGGGGTGCAACCAACTTTGCTTTTGAGCTATCATTATCTTCCGGGTCATTTGAAAAGATGCTTTGCGTACTGTGCAATTTTTCCGAAGAACTCCATGTTTGAGAAAGAGATGATAGTTCAGCTCTAGATGGCAGAAGGCTTAGTTCTTCAGCCCAAAAGTGAGAAAAGTTGGGAAAAAGTAGCAGAAGAGTACTTTGACGAACTAGTGTCAAGGTCACCAATCCATCGACAGTGTGTTGATAGGAATGAAATCTTTGAAAAGCAGGACCTCATCTGTCGACGGTATGTTGGATGGAATGAAATCTTTGAAATGCACGATCTCATGAATGATTTAGCCACAATGGTTTCATATCCATATTGTATCAGGCTGGATGAACATAAAGACATAGAAAGTCTTGAAAGGGTACGTCATTTGTCATACAATCAAAACTATCACAACTCTTATAATAAGTTCGATAGATTGTGTGGATTGAAAGGCCTGCATACCTTCTTGCCCTTACCATTACGTAAGTTTGGGTTGCCAGACAATCGCATTTCAGACGAGGAAGTACGCAACTTGTTGCTAGCAATGAAGCACTTACCCTTGTTCTCTCTGTCTCACTGCACCATGATCACTAAGGTCCCCACTTCTATTGGAAATTTGATATATCTGCGATACTTGAATCTCTCTGGCACTCGCATTGCAAGGTTGCCTCCTGAAACTTGCAAGCTTGTCAATCTCCAGACCTTATTAGTCTCAAGTTGTTGGAGCCTCACTGAATTGCCCGAGGACATGGGGAAATTGGTGAATCTACACAACCTTGATGTTACTCACACTCCACTGAGGGAAATGCCAGTACAAATAGCCAAACTAAAAAATCTCCAAACTTTGTCGAACTTCATTGTTAGCAAACAATTTGATGGATTGAAGGTTGGGGAGCTCGGAAAGCTTCCCTATCTTAGAGGAAAGCTTTCCATCTCAAGGCTAGAAAATGTTATTGACCCCTCCGACGCTTTTCAAGCAAATTTGGAGACAAAGAAAGGAATTAACGAGTTGGTACTAGAATGGCATCACCGTACTCCTTTGGGTTCAAATTCACAAATTCAAAGTGCTGTGCTTGAACAGTTGCAACCCTCAGTAAATTTGAAGTATCTCTCCATTGACAGGTATGATGGAACCAACTTTCCAAGCTGGTTAGGTGATTCTTCATTTGGCAACATGGTGTGTTTGATGATCAGTAATTGTGATTTTTGTTCATGGCTGCCACCCATTGGACAATTAGGTAATTTAAAAGAACTCTTTATTATGGGGATGAAATCAGTAAAGAGTGTTGGTGCTGAGTTTTATGGAAGTGGTGGTAGTCCTTCATTTCAACCATTTCCCTCCCTAGAGACCTTGTCGTTTGAAAATATGCTAGAGTGGGAGGAATGGAACTTGATTGGAGGTACGACTACAGAGTTTCCTACTCTAAGATGGTTGTCGCTTAAATTATGTATGAAACTCAAAGGAAACGTACCGACCAACCTTCCTTTCTTAACTAAGCTTAAATTATGGCAATGTCCTCTATTGGTAAAGTCAGGTAATTCACATGATAAAAGCAACATGGTTATTGTAAGGCCATCCTCTCAATTAATACTTCCTCCTCTCAATTCTCTTTGCAAACTGGCCTTATATAGATTGTCGTCTCTGACGTCCCTCCCAAGAGACGGTCTACCCAAAACCTTACTATCTCTTGGAATTATAGAATGTGAAAATATGAAATTCCCTGCTTATGAATCCTTGCACAATTACACATCACTTGAGTATTTGGAAATTGACAAAAGCTGTTATTCACTCACATCCTTTACCTTGGGCTCTCTCCCTGTGCTTAAAAGTCTGATTCTTAGAGTTTGTAAAAAGTTGAAGTCTATATTAATTGCAGAAGATGCGTTGGGGCAACAAAGTCTCTCATTTCTTAGAGACATCACAATTGAGAATTGTGATGAACTGGAGTCATTTTCCCTAGGTGGATTAGGATTGCCTATTCCTAACCTCAATTATTTGAATGTGTGGTCGTGTGAGAAGCTTCATTCACTACCAGAACCAATGAACACTCTAGTAGAGCTCCAAGATATGCAAATTTCTGATCTTCCAAATCTACAATATATTGCCAAATATGGTTTTCCTATCAATTTGCGGAAGCTGGAAATTGGCTTTATTGGAGGGGCTTTGTGGAATACAAATGCTTGGGAGCACCTTCCTTGTCTTTTATTAGAGTTTGTGCAAGAGAGAAGATGGAGAAAAGTTCCATTTTGCATTAACTGAAGAAAACTGTACAAGAGTTATCACTATATGTACAAGGAGATTCAGTTACTAACTCAACTGAATGAAAAACAGAAAAAAAGCTGAAAACTCTAACTATTTGCCGATTACAATGGTTAAAGCTTAGTTAACTTAAACTAAGTAACTAACTTGGGTTAACAGTAAATAGGATAGAAAACTCTAAAATATAGATAATCCTAATACTCCCCCTCAAGTTGGGAGATATATATCAAGCAGTCCCAACTTGGAAATAAGAGACAAGAACAGCTGCTTGGGAAGAGCCTTTGTAAGAGGATCAGCCAACTGGTGCTTTGAAGGAACATGGATCAGTTTCAAAAAACTAGAGGCAACATGCTCACGGATGAAGTGGCAATCTATATCGATGTGTTTGGACCTAGCATGAGTAATAGGGTTGCTAGCCAACTGAATTGCAGAGAGACTATCACAAAAAATTTTGGAACTGCCTAAGTGAATCTGAAAAGCAAGCAGAAGTTGTTTCAACCACAACAGTTCTGAAGTAAGAGCAGCAAGGGCTCTGTACTCTGCCTCTGCAGAAGAACGTGCCACTGTTGCTTGCTTTTTGGAGCTCCAGCTGATGAGAGAATTACCTAAGAAGATGCAAAAACCACTGGTTGATTTTCTTGTGGATACACAGCTTCCCCAATCAGCATCAACATAGGCAGAGAGCTTCAAAGAAGGCATGGAGGAAAACAATATACCTCTGCCTGGTGAAGATTTGATGTACTGAAGCAGATGGTGAATAGCTGCAAGATGAGGTGTCCTGGGATGAGTCATAAATTGGCTCAATTTGTTCACTGAGTAACTGATATCAGGTCTGGAAATGGTTAAATACATTAACCTTCCAATCAAGCGCCTGTATTGTGAGGGATCTTCGAGAGGTGATCCATCTTCATCATTTAAGTGCAAATTAGGATCCATAGGGTATGTCACTGGTTTTGCAGCAAGAAAACCAGTGTCCTGCAGAAGTTGAAGGGCATATTTATGCTGACAGAGGTGAATTCCCTTAGGAGAATGAGCAATTTCAAGTCCTAAGAAGTATTGCAGCTTGCCAAGGATTTTGAGTTTAAAGTGTTGCTGGAGCATGACTTGGGTCTGATGCAAAAGAGACAAATTAGGACCAGCAAGGACTATATCGTCCACATACACAAGTAGCACAATGAGGGAGGAACCAGTGCCTTTTGTGAAGAGTGAGTGATCTGCCTCACACTTCTGAAAGTTGTTGTCAAGCAGAACCTGGGAAAAGGTGTGAAACCATTGGCGGGAGGCTTGTCTAAGGCCATAAAGGGATTTGGAGAGCTTGCAAACTTGAGACTCCCCCTTGGTGGGATACCCCAAAGGAAGTTGCATGTACACCTCTTCATCCAAAGTGCCATTTAAGAAGGCATTATTCACGTCCAATTGGAGTAAATGCCAGGAAGACTGAGCAACAATACTGAGTAAAATTCTGACTGTGGACAGCTCAGCCACTGGTGAGAAAGTGTCTAAAAAATCAATGCCAGCTTGCTGTGTGTATCCCTTTGCCACTAAACGAGCTTTGTATCTATCCAAAGACCCATCAGATTTATACTTGACTTTGTACACCCACCTACATCCTATAGCTTTCATGCCAGGAGGTAAAGACTGCAAGGACCATGTGTCATTAGCTTCAAGTGCAGCAAGCTCTTCAGCCATTGCTTGCTGCCAGTGAGGGTATTTTACTGCCTCATGGTAATATTGTGGTTCATAGATGTGAGATACTTGTAAAATGAAGTTTTTGTAGGGATTAGTCAAATTGTCATAAGTAAAGTGATTTTGGATAGGATAGTTGACATTGTTTGTAGAATAGTCTTGAAGGTAACTTGGAGGTTGTCTAATTCTTGTAGATCTCCTAGGGTGGTAACTGGGTTATCTATGGGAACAACAGGCACACTATTTGAAGGAGCAGAATTAGGTATAGGGGATAGGCTTGAGGGCTCAGGTTCAGTGACTGAGGATGGCTCAAGTGGTTGTGAAGGCTCAGGTGTGTCAGCCACAACAAGGTCTGTTTGAGTGGGATTTGTGTTAGGGGTGGCAGTGGTAGGAATGGTGTGTTGAGGAGGACCTATATCTGGTTGAGGAGAAGGCAGAACAATGTCAAGAGGTGATTCAAGTATAGGTGTTGTGTGGGGAGAGGAATGAAAAGGAAAGACATTTTCGTGAAATACAACATCCCTTGACACCAGAAATTTCTTGGTAGATGTATCATAAAGCCTATATCCCTTACAACCAGTAGGATAGCCAATGAAGACACATGGTGAGGCTCTAGGGCTGAACTTGTGCCTGAATTGGGGAATAGTTGCTGCATAGCATAAACAACCAAAGGATTTTAGGTGTTTGTAGTCCGGTTTTGTGGAGTGGAGTTTCTCAAAGGGTGAAATGTTGTTCAGGATGGGTGTGGGAAACCTGTTTATGAGGTAAGCAGCAGTAGACACACAGTCTCCCCAAAAAGAAATTGGTACCTTTGATTGAAAATAAAGAGCTCTTGCCACATTGAGAAGGTGTTGGTGCTTCCTCTCAACTACAGAATTTTGTTCAGGCCTGTAGGGACATGAGAGTTGATGTGTGGCACCTCTTTCCTGCAAGAAATCAACTAAGGCCAACTCTTTTGCATTATCAGTTCTACTGCCTTTAATATCTTTGCCAAATTGAGTTTTAATGAAATTAAAAAATTGTGTAATTTTCAAAGTAGCCTCAGACTTGTGAGATATCAAATGAATCCAAGTGTATCTAGTGCAATCATCCACCATAGTTAAGAAAAATTGTTTCTTATCATAAGTCGGAGTAGAGAAGGCCCCCCAAACATCACAATGAACAAGCTCAAAAGGACTAGAACACATATTATGTTGAGAATTAAAAGACAAACGTTTTTGCTTAGCTAGAGGACATACAAGACAGTCATAACTAGAGTAAGAAGTAGAAACATCAATACAATCCAAATTGCTAAGCAATTTTAAGATTTTATCAGACAAATGCCCTAATCTATTATGCCATAGATTGAGATTATTTGACAAACCAGTAGTGGCAGCAGCTATATTTGTGACAAGTGTGTGAACAGTTTGATTACAATATGAATCCTTGAGAAGCAGGAATAGACCATTGTGAAGGTCACCCTTTCCAATCACCTTGGTTGGTGGGGTGTCCTGTATTAGAGCACAATTGTCAGCAAAGTACACAGATAGTTGAGAGAACAGCATAAGGGCACTGACAGAAATCAAATTGACATGGAAGTCAGGAATGAAAAGAACATTATGCAAGATCAAATCTTTGCTAAGTTCAACTGTGCCTATTACTTCGACAGCTACTCTAGTGTTATTTGGAAGTGTGACATATCTGTTTGTGAGCCTTGTGTATGAAGTGAAAAACTCAAGTGTGTGAGTGATGTTTGCTGTGGCACCTGAGTCAACTATCCAGGTGTACAGTTTATCAGCAAAAATGCTATTGAGAACATTTAAACTGATACCTATAGGGAAAGACTCACACTGACCAGGATCACCAACAGAAGTCTGAGCCATGTGAGCCTGCAAGAAATTGATCAACTGCAGGCATTGAGAGGAGGTCATATCAGCAGGAGCAGCTTCACTTGAAGGGGCTTCAGCAGCAGTCACTTGATTAGCAGATACTGCAGGAGTGGATAGTGGCTTGTTTCTCTTGGAAGCAGGAGTAAATCCAGGGGGATAACCATGCAATTTGTAACATTTATCCTTGATATGTCCAAGAAGACCGCAATGAGCACAAAGTGGTCGATCTTTCTTGCCATTTCTTGGCTTATCAGTTTGAACAGCAAAGACAGCAGGGGTTGCTTCAGCAGGAGGTTGATTTGCAGAATTTCCAATTGCCATTTGAGTCTCTTCTTGATAGAGTTTGGCCAGAACATCATTCATCGAAGGAATAGGTGTCATCATCAGAATTTAGCCACGAGCATGAGCATAGGTCTCACTCAAACCCATCAGAAACCAGATGACATATTGTTTCTAGTGGTGTTTGATCAAAGGATCAACTCCCCCCACAAGTGCAAGTATGAACGGGTTTGTATTCACCTAATTCTTCCCAAAGAGCCTTGAATTTGGTGTAATAGGTATTGATAGAGAGAGTACCTTGAGTGCAAGTCAACATTGCACGATGTAATTGGAAGATGCGGACGCCATTGTCCTGCTGGAAGCGAGATTGAAGATCATTCCAGATTGAAGAAGCCGTGTTGGAGAAGATGACGCTCGCCGCGATTTCTGAAGACACGGAATTGATGATCCACGAAGCCACGATATGATTATTACGACGCCAGAGAGCGTGGTCGACGGAAGTGACTTCGGGTTCAGGGATTTCACCGTTGACAAAACCTAATTTGTTCTTCCCGAAGAGGGCAAATTCCATTGCTCTTCGCCATGTGCAATAATTGTTGCCATCGAGAGGTTTGGAGACAAGAACAAGGTTCGGGTTATCAGAATGATGAAGATAATATGGATTTGAGAGGTTTTCCATGGCTTGAAGCGAGGAAGGATTCAAGAATCAGGGAAAACAAAGAAGATAGGCAAAATCGAACAAAATTGAAGATCGATTATGTGTATGATTTGAAGTATGCAGATTGAATCACAGAAACCAGAGAAGGGAATGCGATTGCAGAGAAGGAAAACGAAGAAGGTTCGTTAACCAAGAAACGGAAAAGCAGTGAATAATTTCTGATACCATATTAGAGTTTGTGCAAGAGAGAAGATGGAGAAAAGTTCCATTTTGCATTAACTGAAGAAAACTGTACAAGAGTTATCACTATATGTACAAGGAGATTCAGTTACTAACTCAACTGAATGAAAAACAGAAAAAAAACTGAAAACTCTAACTATTTACTGATTACAATGGTTAAAGCTTAGTTAACTTAAACTAAGTAACTTACTTGGGTTAACAGTAAATAGGATAGAAAACTCTCAAAATATAGATAATCCTAATCAAAGACTATACATCCTATGGGTGTCTCTAGCTCATCCATGAAGCAGTTTTTGGCGCCACAACCCCCCCCCATTCCCTCCATTTTTCCGGCCGGTGGCTCGTCGCCATGTGTTCCGTTGTTCCGGTCACTCATCGCCATGTGTTCTGCTTCTTCCTCGTCACCTCCAGCTACTTGCTAGTTGGTGCCAAAGCAGCGTCTGTCAGGCATAGCAAGTGGTGTCCGATGATGGTTTTTTGGTTGCTTTACTCAAAGGTAAGCTTTGTGGAATGATGATGGTCTTCCGGTTTCTTTAATCAAACAATATAGTGGCAGCATTGGCATCTTCATTGCAGGAGTGAAGATGTTGCCAAAGATTTTGTTTCAGCTGTGTTTGGCCACGTGTAGCACATTCTTTGCTTCTGTTTGTTTCGTTTCCCTCAACTTTCACAGTTTTCTTCTATTCCTACTTCTCTCTTCTCCACGTGGGTGAGGTTCTCTGCTTTTCTTCATTTTGCACTCTTCTTTCCTTTCAACTTCCTCCGTTTCCCAATGTTGTTAAGTTTGTTTGAACAAGCTACCCTTCTCAATACCAATTGTTACTAATGATGGTCTCTTCTTCCCACAACTTTCACAGTGACACTACTCCAAGAGCTCTTAAAGTTCACCTCCATCCTCATTTCCTCAAGTAAGAATCACTATTCTTTGGTATTTGATTTATTTGTCACTGGTTTTTGGGTTGGTATTGCTCTCAGCTGTTGCTGCCTACCATGGACTGCGTGATGTCCATTTCGGCATCTTCGTCGCAATCTCGAAGAAGTTAGAGCAACTAAATACCGTGCGCGGAGCATTTGCGACATCGGATCAAGTGGAAGCGATTGTGGCATTGCAAATAGTAGAAGCAACTGTCTCGTGCCACAAAATTGACATCTACAGAGACCAGAGGTGACCAACCACAGAGACCATCTTACTTTTTTATTTATTAATTTTTTTCTAAATGGTAACTACATGCTGTTTGAGAAAATGCCTCAATGGAGTATGACAAATGTATTTTGTGATAACATATTTGGTTTTACTTGCATTATTTATAACATGTATATATTTATTACAGATTTGCTATTAAATTTTTGAGAGCAAGCTCTGCATAAGATACATGTTGTAGTTACTTTGAAAGATTAATTTGGGAAGAAATTGATATGTTATCTGAAAGTGTGATATTCATATGCTGAATTAGTATGGTGCAATTTCTGCAATATTAAAGGCTTAAAAAAAGGTGATGATATCAAGTTTGATGTTAAAGCAGAGAGAATAATAGCAACAGCTTTATTTGTATTAAACCATCTCTTTGCCCCAAGTGCATGACAACATCTAATCATCATGGATGAAATCCTTTTGGAGTATGATAAATGTATTTTGTCATAGGTGAGGAGGAATATTTTTCAATGTTTGAACTTTAGAAGTTGAAATTTTTTCATTTCGATTTTATTATTTCATTGATTTCTGAAGTTTGACTGTTTCCCATGTCTATTTGGCCATTAACTTTTGAGCCATAACTATAGTATTTGATGTACTTGCTTCTCCCCTACATGAAAGTCACTTGATGTAAAGTGTAAACAAGGAAGCCAATATTAGTTGGTATGCTCTCACACCTGAAACTTACTTGGTTATTGTATAGGGTTGGTTCTAAAATCTTTGTTAGGAAGCACTTTCTTGATTTCCCCCTCTTTTCACATTGTTCAAGTGTTGTTCTATAACTACATATTACCTTGAGTTTGTTTTCCATCTTTGATTTCATTAAACTTCATGGAACTAAATTGTTTGCCACATGTTAATTTTGATACAGGGTTCATACAAGTTGGGAAAACCAAGTTGTGTACCTCAACATTGTGTGTGGTACACAACTTGGTTTTACATGGCAGCTGTTATTGACTATCTTGCTGAGGTATTTTTTTAGACAATTCTTTCCCCTTTCCATTCCCCTCTCAATTTTGTAACTAGAACCTTAGGTCATTCCTATTTGTGTTTTTTCATCTATGACTTACTCTTCATTGTTTTTATTGTTTCTATGCTATAATTAACACACAGAAACTGTACAGTGCATTCAAAAAGGCCCTAATATTAATTAGTGTTGAAGGAGGACATTCAAAAGGCCCCTAATATATTTTGTCTCTGCAGTTTACAAACTTAGAGAAAGCATAGGTATGAAGAGAGACGAGACGGAGAGATCTGAACTAAGAAGGGATGCGGCTGCGATCGAAATGGTGGTGGTGGCAGGGTGAGATTGGCGCTCGAAGAACTTTAAAGCACTGCAAATTGACACTGTAATAGTGCTGCACAACAGAATAGAGATGTTGTGGCATGGTGGTCTAAAATAGCTTGGACCAATATGTGCTGACTGAAGTATGCCTCTCTGTAATCACTTTCCCTGACTTGATTTTTCTCAATATGCACGCACCTATATCTATTTGTTCATCTATGACTTGGTTTTCAACCAACTAATTTCTGGAACCTTTTGTAGCACAAACTGAAATCTAATTGTGTGTTTCTGAATTTTTGGTCTTCCTTTCTCATTTATGTATTCTTGCCTTTTTTATCTTTGGCGTTCATTTATTTGTGTATTAACTTGGCTTTGGAACTCATTGGGGAAGATCTGGGTTTTGTGCTTTTTTAATCATGAACTGATATTTTATTGAGTTTTTTTGTGTCAGCTTCATTTATTCTTTAGTTTTGTCATGTTTTGCTTTTATTATATTTCTTATTATAGGTATAGATAATAGATAAATGAGTAACAATTCTGGTTGGTAAGGAACTAAGGATGTTGCTTCTGCATTACTTACTACCAACCTATATTTTGTTTATGTTTTGTGTCATTTTAATTTGTTCGTGTGCTTATCTTTTCTGTTCATCTGGGAAGTTCTAGGCACATAGTTCAACTCTTGAAAATCATAAATTGTTTCTTGGAGAAAGGGAATTTGATTGCTTCTAATAGTTTTTCAAGGAACATGAGAAAGCTATACCTTGAAGAATAGTGCCTTCTATGGATGGCCTAAATGGCTATCAATTTATCTATAGTAATATATGTTCTATGTCTTTCCATTATGTGACTATTTGTTATATTGATTTTTCAGCTGAAGCATACAAGAAAATATTCTCAGGTGATCCCCCTCTTCTCAATACCGTTTGTTTTGTGTGATACTCAGAGGTATTTTTTGAGTAGTTTTCTTCATTGTTTCAACTATTTTTGCTGATAGGTTAGCATTTATTTATTTAGTCTAAAATTAGAGTCTAAAAACAAGATCGAAATATTTGTATACTTTTGCCTTAAATAGAGCAGACCTTTGCGTATTGAGAGTACAGTAGTACTCATTAATATTGTACAATCTTTCAAGTGAGCATTAACTATTACCATATGTTTAAAATTTGATTATACATTTTGCTTCCAATTTTCACACTTCTAAACACTATTTGCCTGCTTTATGAGTTTCATAATGGTAGCATATTGGGTTGCAAACATTGATGTTGTGAAATGAGATGAGCAATGAATGTTCATGTTACTAGCTTTAGATTTAAAAGACTAAATCAAATTTTATAAGGCCAAACCAAGTAAATTGAATGAAACAATTTTATGATACAACACCATGATGAAATTAACAATTAACCTTGAAAGACTCCAACATTACATTATCCTATTAGGATGAATAATTGTCTAAGATGGAATATGATATTGGTGTTCATTTTAGTAATTGATTCTACAAAAAGTCATTGAGGTGTTAGAGGCATCATGTATGAGTGCTTCATTTTGATTCAGTAAACCACCTGAAATTCTGATAATTGTAATTTGTAACATAAAATACCATCATTTTTAATTAAATTATATTATTGATTGGGATCGAATGGAAGTATATAAATAAGTTGATCTGACACTTCTAACTCTGATTTGTTGGTAGTTTAGCATAAATGATGTCTGTTACTGCAGATTTTCATATGTAAGCTCTAGAGAGGTTTAGCAGGGTCACAAAGTTTTTCATATGTAATTACCTCCAGATATTTTCTTATTACTTGATCAAGAGTGTCTTTGGTTATGTGTGGTATTACCAGATAAAGGTTTTCAATCCAAGTGATTATGAGGATGATCTTGGCAAGCTAGAAAAGTAGGTATATCACCTATTATATTTGATAATGATCTTTTCATGTTAAAAGAATGGGATTTGATAGAAACAATCGTTCCTGTGTTTGTCTTTTACTATTTTCCTGTGATTCATTTCAGTATTGTTTATCTCATTCTTTCTAGGTTTGGATTGCAAGATTACACGGAGGAATTGAATCGCTTGTGTTACATGATTTTTGAGTGAAGTTTTAGTTTATATATATATTCAGTTTTTAGTTGAACTTCTTAATAAATAGTCCAAGATAGACTTTAAGTACTCATATTTTTGCCTTTTTTCCGTTATCATATCAGCATAGTGCAAGATAGACTTTAAGTACTCATATTTTTGCCTTTTTTTATATTTATCATATCAGGTGGCATGCTTTTCTTCTGCATTAATACTGATAAGAAATCCTCAAGGCTTTGTTTTGGTGTATAGGAGGATACACCAAAGCTCATAGTTCATGATTGATTTTGACTTTGCTTTTTTTGGTAGTGCTTGATTTCAAGTTTTCAGATGTTGGCAAGCCTTATAACCATTCTCCTTAAATACAATGCTCATATAATCGAGGATGGAGCTAATGGTTTGTATGGGACACCTCGCAGCACAGAAGTTCAATTGACTTATTTCAATTCAAAGGGTATTTGTATCATATATTGTCCAATGTCAACTATCTGTCTTCGCCCGAGGATAATGTGTCATCAACCACCAGCTATTCAGGTTGAATACCCTAACAATGAAGATGTTCAGCCGTTCACAATAACTCTTCTAATAGTGAGGTTGCCGAAGATGGGCTAACTCCTGATAACCCAATTATTATGTAATAACTAACGGTTTTAGAATTGTTGCCCCTTTTCTTTTGTTTCTAGCCTTTTGAATCTACTATACACATTTTAATTCCTAAACTTTTCCTTTAATTTCTACTAAGCTATTTTTAATATTACAGTGGTTATGTAGTCCCTAAAGCTTTGAACCCGTGCGTTGCACGGGTGACAGCGCTAGTATCTTTCAAAGCTGGAAATTATAGGTGTTGATAACGTGAAGGCGCTGATGAAAATAGAAGCGCCATTGCTACTCCCTTCTCTCATGACCCTAAGAATCTCTATTCTTGACGATATAGAATGCTTGGATGGGAAGTGGCTTTGCCATCTCACCTCTCTTCAAAAGCTTGTGATCTGGGAAAGTGTGGAGTAAGATTGCTCACATTCCCAACATTTACATCAACGACAAATTTATCAAAAGAATGAGTGTCATGTGACTTGTGTCATCATGGTGAGTCACTGAAATACTACTTTCTTATTTGATTGTTATTATGCCAACAATTTTCTTTTTCTTTTGACGACTCCAATTTAATTTTTGTTATTTTATATTCTCTATTACTCCTGCTTGTGCCCAAACGTGGACCACCTCCAAATATATTAGATACTCTTTGTCTCTATTTCTTCATTTATTTATATATTTAAATGAGTTGACAAAATCAATTTTATACACCTTAGGGGTACTTACATTTCTTCTCTCATCTTTAATCACTTTATTTCTTGGTTGCTAGCAACATGAATTTTTTTTGGGGGGGTTACTAGGATCTAGGATACAATATGTTTGGATGAGATTTTGTTGAATGTGCCATGTATGTATATCTCTGCAACTTTTTTGATAGCTACCGATTTGATCATTGGCCTAAATAATTGATTTTCTAAAATAAATTCTAAACTAAAGTCAAGTTTTTGATGTTATATTTTTTGGTGTTTGCAGCATACATTGGCATTGCAATGGTTTGTGTCCCTAACCAACAACATCATATTTTTGTGTGATTGTTGCAGTTCTTGTGGATTAATTTATAAAATGATAATAAGAATTATATATACGATTAGTAATAATCTTTTTGAGTCTAAGAGAACTGTTAATCTTTCAGGTTATTTAGTATTGTTGCAGAGGAAGAGAACTTGAATGAAGAACTTGAGTGAAGATCAAAGTTGGGATAATCTCAATCCACGAATGAATGCAAAGTCATGATCTGCTACTTCAATTTAAATGACAGTTTGTGTGCTTGACTTTGAGGAGTTCAGAATTATGATGTTGATGTGTTAGTTGTTTAGATAGTGTCTGGAGTTGGATTTCATTGTTTTCTTATGGACTTGATTGTACTGCCTCATGTTAGTTTCTTTGTCCATTTTGGATTGATATATCATTTGTTTAATTTGAAGATATTTAAGTTTTTGCTTGTTGAGTTTCATTCAATTTGGAGCAAGAGTTTTAAAAATTGATCCACAATCATGATTATAAATGTCATATTTGATGAAGGCAATTCAGGTCTCATCTGTCAAATAATCAAGAAATTATCTCTCATATTTGATACTGATTTTCTACAATATTATAAATTGTGATGTAACTGCGATTTATATGACCTTGGCTTTGAGGGGAAATGCTTTCTGCTTCAGTTTTTGAATTGCCAAAGTTTCAAATGGTTTTTGTGCCTTCTTTGTGATAGAGTCTCATGATGTTATATCATATCTCAATTTTGAACACAAATCATCAATCTATGACTCCTAGAAGCTGCTGTCATCACTTGCTCCTGCAGACCATAAAAAACTTCTGCTGCACAACTTCATTTTCAAAAGATCTTCATTGTTAAAATTCAACATGAATGCAAATAATAGAATTAGATTAAATAGCATTCATAACATGGACAAGGAGACATTGATAAAATGCTGCAATTCTCAAGAAGTTGGAGATTAAAGGGCATCATATTGTGAAGGGATTTGCCTAAATCAAAGATTTGCCTATCTTATTTCAAACTAATACATACGCCTTTCAAAATGCAATGCTTTCCTTGAGTTTTCCTCTTTGTGGCCCTCTCTTTGCATCATGATTCAAAAGGACGTGTGGAGTTTGATTTTTATGCAAGTTCAGGTAAATGAAAATTGCAAGTGAAGATACGGTAGCACCATCTTCTCATTGATTTTAAATACATTAAAGTTTGAATCCCTTGCTTGCTTGGCCTGTAAAGATGGATGAGTTTAGTAACAATAATATCTATTGTTAATAATGTTAGGATGATAATTAAAGGGCTAACATTAGTGTCATTCCATTATTTTGACAGAATTGTCTAGAACTTGCAGTTGCACACTTGCACATGCTGCAAAGAGATGTGTACCTCAGCTAAATGTTGAAAAGTAAATTACAAACACTATAGAGGAAGAGAATTTACAATACCAAAGAGCTTGAGGGGATGCGTGGAAATTTGGGATAATCTAATTCTAAGTCCATGACTGAATCCAAAGTAATGATCAGTCACTTTGATTTAAATGATTGTGGTGTCCTTAGCTTTGAAGAATTCAGAATGGTGATGATGTTCATGTTTTATTTGTTTCTAACTTTCTATAGTGTTTGTTTGGGGTTGGATTTCATTCTTTTATTGATTTGATTGCACTGCCTCCCTGTTTTTCTTTGTTCATTTTGTGCTTTTCTATAGTATGTAGGAATCAAATCACTGATTTGAAAACTCTGTTGAGTTGTTTAATTTGAAGATACTTAAGTCTTTTGCTTGTTGAGCTTCCAGTTAGGAGCCGAGTTTTATAAACGATCCATAGCTGCTATTTACTCTGCATCATCATGGTTTTTAATGTCTTCATGCATCATCGTGGTTTTTGATGTCTTCATGATGACTACAATTCAGGTATTGTCGGCCAAAGCAATTTTCTTGATGATTGCTATTATATACAACATTTTGAACCTACGGCGGCAAAGCCTGAAAACCGTTGCGTAGTGGCCGAAAACCGTTTATTTTGCCTTCAGCAACGCTTTTGAAATCGTGGTATTTGTGACAAAAGGAAACACTAACAAAGACCGTTCCTCTTGAGCTGGCCAAGACAACGGTTTTTATTAAAACTGTCAACAACATAAGCTGTTGCAGTAAATGGAAACGGTTTTTAACTGTTACCTACTATAAAACCGTTGTCTATACTGATCATATACAACATTTTCAGTTGTTGCCATTGATAATAAAAAATAAAAAATATATTTATAGAATTGAGAGTGTGAAATCACTATTTTACTGAGACAAAAAAGTCAGTATTACAAAAGCCACCAAATGTGTTATACATCCTTTTCCTATAGGACATCACTAGTCATATTTGATCATAATTTTCTGCAATATTAAAAATTGTGATGTGATTACAATTTATAAGAGTTTAGCTGCTGCATGAGGGGCAAGCTATGTAGGTGAAATGTTTTGTGTTTAAGTTGTTGAATTGCCAAAGTTTCTGATGGTTTTGATGCCTTTTTTGTGATAAATTCTCATGTTATATCAAATCTTAATAGCAATGATATATAGTATGAAAGCTTTTCATTGAAACTGTACGAACACGCACAATTAATAAGGAAAACACTACATGCCAATCATGTGGTGGAAAACACAGACCCCCTCGTACACTTTTTCTTCGTACTAAGTAGCTTTATTCCAAATCTTAATGCTATCGGCATTGGATCTCAGGTTACTATTAGGGTGGGAAAAGAGTTAATTTTCCCATCAAAGGAAAAGCTACATGTGACGTAAAATAGATTATGTTTTAGTCACTTTAAACTTCCATCCCAATTTTTGTTCATATTTGTAACTTGCCCCAATTGTCTCCTAAAATGACTACATCTCGCCTGAGAAGACAAGGTTCTCTTGTCGTAAAATGACTAAATCTAGTCACTGGTTTCGCCCGACAAGCTTCATGGCGGCGACAGTAGTGACCTGTGACCCGAAAGATACATCCCGCCGTAACAATACCTCACTTGAGTGCACAGATGCTTTCTTCCTAATTTTGTGATTCTTACTTATTTTTAATCCATCACATTTAATTTCTTAGTCAAAAAACATTAGATACCTGCTTCACAGAGCTTATATGGTTGAATCAAAACCTATTGCTACACGAAGCTTGGGTACTATAAATTGTGCAGAGTCAATGGTGATCCAATGCCAGATCTTCAACTATACAATTTTATGCAAGTTTACTTTCCTGTCAAATGAAATCTGTCTTCTCTTTTCTATTGTTTTTAATTGGGGATGATGCAGTCCATGAGAAAAAATAGTGGCAACTAAGCCAAACTAACTCAAGGTCAAAGTGTGGAGGCAACAGTCACAAAAGAAACCAGGTTCCATTTCAAGGAATTGAGAAGTAAAGTGTCAAAGGAATTGGAATATTGTCAAATCACTATGCAAGGGGGCAGATCTTATGACTAAACCATGGAAGGGAGAAAAACATTCAAGGAACTGAGAAGTAAATTGAGTGTTGTTTCAATAAAGGGGGTGTGTTAAAAGTGGTTAGTTAGTTAATTTGGCTTCTGTTTTTCTGTTTTTACAGTTAGTTTGTCTGTGGTTGTTAAATGTGTAAACATGTGTAATACAAAGCCCATCGATGTGAGACTCTGAGTAGTGTATATAAGTAACTTTGTCCACTTGGTTTCATATACAAAGCAATGATTCAATATTCAGTTACTTATTTATGGTTAGAAGAATTGATCATTTGAGCTTCCAAACCAAATTCAAAGGAAACAAAAAACAAGCTTTAGGTTGAAGTTCATACATCATTAGATGCTTGTGATACTTATAGACCAAACTCATCATCAATGCTTGGTGGGTATGATACAAATCCTGAAATTTAGTTTGTGCATTTAACAAGTTTGATCAAGACTTCCTAATACTTTGGTCAACATAGACTTCACGAATTAAAATTGACTCATCAAACTACAAAGTTATTAGCTCAAGAAACCTTTGAATCAGTGTATTGTTAACTTCTTTCTATTGCCTATCACACTTAATGATATTGTCTTAGTTCTTTGAATTGATTGTGAACCAGTTAGTATCTTCATTGTTAACAGAAACATGCATGCATATCTTCATGCTTATGTCTATTTGAATATCCAATGTCTTGTATTCTTTACTATGGGTTATAATAGACCTTATTATTACTTCATAATAAAATCCAAAAATATATGAAACAATAATAAAATTTGAGTTCAAGTGAAGCATCATCAAGTGCCAAATCTCATTCTTTGGAATGTTCTCTTTTCTAATTTGTTGATTGTTACTGCACTGAGATTAACAATATTGTTCTTGTCTTTGCAAACTGCACTGAGATTAATCTCTAGAAACATTGAAAGGGACTTCCAGCTTTTGAAAAATATTTGTTAAGAAAAATTCATTTATGAAAAATAAATTAATTGTATATGTATATCTCAGACAGAAACAATTCCCAGTTCAAGCTAGCTAGAATGATAACAAAATTTGATACTTAATTAAAGCATGAATCCTTCACACCATTTCATTTCCATTGTAATTCTTTTGTCACATCAGCCATTTATGATCACATTAAATAATGTGGCTGGAATTGGAAGCAATAACCAAATTTAAATATTATATATAGAATCATCTTCTTCAACTCACCTTCATTTCTAATTTGTCCTCCATATCACTATCAGCAGCACTTTCACTCAACTCAGCAGCAGCCAAATATTCATTGTTAGCGAAAATTCTTCTTTATGACCAGCTTGTAGATAAAAGGAACAAACGTAGCAGGTTGCAAGGATTTGATAAGCAAGTTTATCAATTGAGATGAAACTATAACTTAATGTCCTATTACAGAAAGAAAAAAAAGTTTAGAAAATATGTTGCAAGGATTTGATAAAGAAGTTTATCAATTGAAATCTGATTTCTCTTTTCTATAGTGTTTAATTGTGGATGATGCAGTCCATGAGGAAAAAAAAAAGTGGCAATTAAGTCAAACTAACTCAAGGCCAAAGTGTACAGGTAAACAGTCACAAAAGAATCCATAATATTGTCATACCACTATGCATGTTGCAGTTCTTAGTTACGACTAAACCATGGAAGGGAGAAACATTCAAGGAATTTAGAACTAAATTTAGTGTTATTTCAATAATGCACATACTGCATATATCCATGTTAACCTAGGCCAAACTCAATTTTTCTCTCATCTATATATGATATATGAAGTGCCACTAAAAATTTAAGCAAACAAAATTGGAGAATTAAACAGTCGATTTCTGCACTATACTGTCTTCAGCAGTTTTATAAGAACTCTAACTAACATTAACAGAGATGTTTTTACTCTGATTACAAATAATATAAATATTATGATACAATTACACAGGTCAGTCAACTAATCAATGTGGGCATGCTAAACTCAAGTACTAATGTCAGATAAGTTGATTAGAAATTAACCATGTACCAAATAAATGATGAAATTATTGTACCATTATTTGCAAATGATACTTGTTATTAACTTTCAGAAGTTGTACTCATTTTAAGTAATTGATATTCCCTTTTAGTTTTTCCCCCTTTGTTTTAATATATGCAGTGATGATTCATGTACGAGAAAATGCTTTTATCTTTGTTAATAAAATTCTGAGGGCATGGTGGTTTACACTCTCTTTTATGGGGAAAATAAAAATCAGAAGTGAATAAATGAATGAAGGATAGTAAGCTAGATGTTTAGTTTGTGTGGTTTTTGCAGTTCTGTGGATTAGTTTCACTACAACTAATACCTTTAGAACAGGCTGCAACTATCAGTTTGTCACTATGGTCTATCTTGTTGCAACCATGAACTGTAATTAATTAAGCGGATTCCCCAAAAAGTCATTGGCGTTAATCCTGATATGGTCAGTGAAGTTAACCCGACATTTAGCAGTTTTTCTTGTTTCTAGTCTGTTACTTGTCTCTCAGTTCTACATACATTTAAAAGTTATTGTAGTCTCTTAGCAAACATTGACCAACTCCATCATTATTTGCTTCTCTTTACTGCTCTTTTTTCCTGGTTGTGGGCCTACTTTGTAGCTTTGGTTCTGTTATGCTCTATTGATGTTGAAACCCAATTGTCTGTTTCATCCTTTCCTTGGTCTAACTGCTAATTCTGTTTTATTAGTTAGTTAGTCAGACTTGTAACTAAATCTGTTTGTCTGAGTTACAAGATTAAGAACCATCAAATGAGGTTTACAATAGTTACACTTGTGGGCATGTGCTGTTAAAACGTTTTACACTTCACACTTTTTCACTTCAATTATTCACCAAATGCGAAGAGGGTCCTTCCTTCCTATTAACTCATGGAACCAGATACTGTCTCAAGTAATGCAGAAGACCAATTCATCACTTCAAGTATTTAGTGGAAATTAGTGGACACAGAATCCACCATAGGGAACGTGGATATGGTCCACCTCTTTTCTATAGTGTTTAATTGGTTTGTGCTTTATTCAATTGACACAAAGATTTTGAGTGATGCATTATAACTAGCATCAGACATATGGTATACATACTATGGTCCACCAATTATAGCTAGCTGTACATTCATGATTGCTACGTGACAAAATTAAGAAATGGCCAACACGTGACGTGAGTTTATTGATTAATGAGCATGCTATAAATCCTTTATGACCAGTTTGGAGATAAAGAAGTTTATCAATTGAGATTTAAAAAGCATAAAAGTGGAAAGTAATGGACACAAAGCAAACATGCTCCACCATTTAGCAGTACTGTACATTCATGATGATTGAACTTGAACAATAACAACAACAACAACTGATAAGTTATAATATTATACTCTCTGCACCGCTGCATTTTGTGAACCTACCTATTCTTTTTCCCGTTAACTAAGCAAACAAACAACTTTATGGCAACTATTGTGGCTGAAGCAATCGTTTCAGCTTCTGTGGAGCTGTTACTGGGCAAGATTGTTTCCGGTGAGTTCGTTGACTTCTTTCGGAGCACCAAACTTGACTATGCGCTGTTGGAAAGGCTGAGACCAACACTGCCGAATCTTCAAGCTGTACTCATCGATGCTGAGCAGAAACAGATCACCAATTCTGCTGTCAAGGAATGGCTTGTTATGCTGCAAGATGTTATCTTCGATGCTGAAGATCTGTTTGATGAAATCAACACTGAGGCATTGCTCTGTAGACTAAAAGCTGAGCAAAAAGGTAAACGGGCTAAGGTGCGGAAATTTCTTTCGACTCATTTCAAAAGCTCTTATGGGACCATCAATTCTAAAATGCAAAAACTACATATAAAGTTGAAGGACTTAGTAGATCAAGTACACCCTCTTGGATTACAAGTAGGTGTTTCCAGCAGTATTTGGCATGGAACTCCTACAACTTCCATTGCGGTAGATGAATCTTCTATTTATGGCAGAGCTAATCATAAAAAGAAACTCAAAGGCTTTTTGCTGTCAGATGATGCTCGTGAGGGTGACGGTAAAATAGGAGTCGTTTCCATCGTGGGTATGGGAGGGCTTGGCAAAACAACCCTTGCCAAACAACTTTTCAATGATCCAGAAGTGAAAGAAAAGTTTAATTTGAAAGGGTGGGCACACATCTCCAAGGATTTTGATGTTCTCAACCTCACTAAAGCCCTTCTTGAATCTATCACTGGAAAATCAAGTAAGTCTAATAACTTGAATACTCTACAAGTGGAACTGCATAAAAGTTTGAACGGTAAAATGTTTCTGCTAGTACTGGATGACATATGGGATGTGGAATATGTTGTTTGGGATAGCCTGAAGGACATCTTTAATGTTGGGGAAGCAGGAAGCAGGATCGTCATCACAACCCGAAATAAAAGTGATGCACTAACGATGAAAACCTTTCTTCCCATCCACGACTTGGAACGCCTTGGAAGTGAAGATTGTTGGTCTTTACTTGCCAAACATGCATTTGGAGCAAGCAACTACCAGCAATGCTCCAATCTAGAAGAAATTGGTAGAGAAATCGCCCAAAAATGCTCTGGCTTACCACTAGCTGCGGTAGCACTCGGAGGTCTTCTTCGTACCAAGTTGTCTCCAGACGACTGGAATCATGTACTAAAGAGTAACATCTGGGAATTGCAAAACACTAAGGTGAATTCCACTTTGCAACCAGCTTTGCTTTTGAGCTACCATTACCTTCCGGGTCATTTAAAAAGATGCTCTGCGTACTGTGCAATTTTTCCGAAGAACTACAAATTAAAGAAAGAGATGATAGTTCCGCTATGGATTGCAGAAGGCTTAGTTCATCAACCCAAGAGTGAGAAAAGTTGGGAAAAAGAAGCAGAAGAATACTTTGATGAACTAGTGTCAAGGTCACTGATCCAACGACGGTCTGTTGATGGGAAAGAAATATTTGAAATGCATGACCTCATGAATGATTTAGCTACAACGGTTTCATCTCCATATTGTGCCAGGCTTGATGAACAGAATGTAGTAGAAAGTCTTGAAAGGGTACGTCATTTGTCATACAATCGTAATGATTCCAACTCTTATAATAAGATTGATAGATTTAGTGGATTGAAAGGCCTGCGTACCTTATTGTCCTTACCATTGCAACATTGGCACTTGCCAGACAAGGAAGTAAGCGACTTGTTGCTAGAAATGAAGCACTTACACTCATTGTCTTTGTCAAAGTGCAGCCTTATGACTAAGGTCCCCACCTCCATTGGAGATTTGATATATCTGCGATACTTGAACCTCTCTGGCACTCCCATTGAAAGGTTGCCTTCTGAAACATGCAAGCTTGTCAATCTTCAGACTTTGATAGTGTCAGAATGTAGTAGTCTCACTGAATTGCCTGAGGACATGGGGAAATTGGTAAGTCTACGCAACCTTGACGTTAAGGGAACTTCGCTGAGGGAAATGCCGGTAAAAATAGCCAACTTAAAAAATCTCCAAACTTTGTCGGACTTCATTGTCAGCAAGCAATGTGATGGATTGAAGGTTGGAGAGTTGGGAAAGTTTCCTCATCTTAGAGGAAATCTTTGCATCTCAGAGCTACAAAATGTTATTGACCCTTCCTGTGCTTCTCAAGCAAATATGCAGATGAAAAATCAAATTGACAAGTTGATATTAGAATGGCGTCGCCCTGCTCCTTCAGATTCAAATTCACAAATTCAAGGTGTTGTGCTTGAACGGTTGCAATCCGCAGTAAGTTTGAAGAGTCTCACCATTGAAGGCTATAGTGGAACCAAATTTCCAAATTGGTTGGGGGATTCTTCATATGGCAACATGGTTTATTTAAAGATTAAGAATTGTGATAATTGTTTACGGCTGCCACCCTTTGGACAGTTAGGTAAACTAAAAGAACTCTTTATTAAAGGGATGAAAGCTGTTAAGAGTGTTGGTGTTGAGTTCTACGGAAGTGGCGGTGTTTCTTCGTTCCAACCATTTCCTGCCTTGGAGACTTTGTCATTTGAAGATATGCAAGAGTGGGAGGAATGGAACTTGATTGGAGGTACGACTACAAAGTTTCCTGTTTTAAGAAGTCTATCACTGTCCAGATGTCCGAAACTCAAAGGAAGCATACCCACCAACCTTCCTTTCTTAAAGGAGCTTGAGTTATGGGAATGTCCTCTACTGGTGGAGCAATGGAGTTCAGATGATAATAGGAACATGACTTCGAATATTAATGATTGTGGGAATATGAAATTCATTGCTCACGAATCCTTGCACAATTACACATCACTTGAGTCTTTGAGAATTTACGATAGTTGTTACTTAATGACATCATTTACCTTGGGCACTTTTCCTGTTCTCAAAAAACTGTGGATTGATGGTTGTAAAAAACTGAAGTCTATAGTAATTGGCGAAGATGTGTCGCCGCAGCAGAGTCTCTCCTTTCTAAAAGATATAGTAATTATGAAATGTGATGAACTGGAGTCAATTTCCTTTGGTGGAATAGGATTAGGATTGTCCATTCCTAACTTGAGTATTTTGAATGTGAGGTATTGTAAGAAGCTCTGTTCATTACTAGAACCAATGAACACTCTAGTAGGGCTCCGTGTAATGAGAATTGATGATCTTCCAAATCTGCAATCCATTGTCGAAGATGGTTTTCCTATCAATTTACGGAGACTGGATATTGGCTATATTGGAGGGGATTTGTGGAATACAAGGGTTTGGAAACACCTTACTTGTCTTTCAGAACTGGGAATTGCAGGTGGTGATATGGTGGAGGGGCTGATGAAAATGGAAGTGCCATTGCTACCCACTTCTCTCGTGACCCTAGGGATTGATGGTCTTGGTGATATAGAATGCTTGGATGGGAAGTGGCTTCAACATCTCACCTCTCTACAAAAGCTTAAGATTTCTTGGGCTCCCAACCTCAAGTCGTTGCCAGAAGAGGGATTTCCTTCCTCTCTTTCCGAACTAAGAATCATTGGGTGTCCATTGCTAGAAGCAACATTGAAGGGAAAGCAGGGGAAAGAGTGGAGTAAGATTGCTTACATTCCCACCATTTACATCGACCTCAAAAGGATCAAATTAGAGTGAGTGTCGTGTGACTTGTGTCATCATGGTGAGTCACTCAAATACTACTTTCTTCTTTGATTGTTATTTTCAACAGTCAAATAAAGTATATTAGGTATATTCTTTAAAAGCAAAACATGCGGTTGTAAGCATAAAAAAGAATTATAATAATGATGATAATTCATCTTTCCAATTTTAATGATTAAATTTGTATTGGGAGTTATTGTACCATTTCCCAATGAGTTTTTATTGATAGTATTCCATTTTAGCTAATGATTCCATTTGCCAACATGGCCCTAGATTATTGATGTTTTAATTAATGTATCTATAGCCAATGATTTCACCTGGTGAAATGCAAAGACTAATCTCAAATCAACAACATCATACGTTTGTCTAATTGTTGCAGTTCTTGTTGATTAATTCATTAAGTAATAATCTTCTTGAGTCTAAGAGAACTGTTAATGTTTCAGGTTATTTAGTATTGTAGCAAAGGAAGAGAAGTTGAATGAATGACTTGAGTGAAGATTTTGAGATGCATCAAAACACAGAATTTACAATACCAAAGAGCTTGAGGGGATGCTTGGAAAGTCCATGGATGAATGCAGAGTAACTTTGAAGAATTCAGAATTATGATGTCCATGTGACTGCAATTTATCTAACATGTTTGCTAGATGTTTAGCCAGATCAGCACATTATCTCTCATATTTGATACTAATTTTCTACAATATTAAAAGTTGTAATGTGACTGCAATTTATTTGACAAGGTCTCTAGGAAACTCACATATCAATTATATCAGTTGTGTAAGCAAAATGAACGTGACTTGTTTGTGCCAATACAGACTTCTCCAAGGAAGGTAAAGAAGCTTCAATGTTTTGAACCCAAATCATCAATCTATGACTCCTAGAAGCTGCTGCCATCACTTGCTCCTGCAGACCATGAAAAACTTCTACTGCACAACTTCATAACATGGACAAGGTTTCAAGAAGCATAGAGCAAATGTCGCAACTATCAAGAACAATTCAATTTTATTTTCACTAGAGAATGGTGCACATGTCAAACATGTAATCAGATAATGAGTTTGAATCCAAAACAAGAGATAAGCAAGAGAAATCATCACTTATGTTACCATTATACTTTGTTTAAGATTTTAAGAAAAGCATAATCGGGCTATGTGGGGATTTTTTAGCTATGAAGCACAAACATTTCCATTCTCTTCTCATGTTTTATAGGATGCATACCATTTGGTTATTTTTTCCTTTTATACTTGCGGGTCTTGAACTAGAGATGGCTTACTTGACCATCATGGTGCATCCTTTTAAAAATGAAGTGAGGGCTACGGGACAGCGCAGAGAGACAGGGAGAAGGGGAGGAAGCGAGGGAAATGAGAAGAACTTCTGTCGTCAATCTGTGTCTGGCGAATACACTATCAGAATAGGGTATAATGCTTCTTTTATGAAGTATGGTTTGGAATGCAATATGATAGATTGTGCTTAATCTTTCTTCTTTTGCAGTCCATTATTAAACAGAACCTTTCTCATTGAAACCAAATTTGATTCTAGCAGTGAAAATGAGGTTTACAACAGTTGCTCTTGTGAGCATGTGCTGTTAAAACTATTCTTATCAGTTTTACAACACCCAAGGAACGCCTTACTTGTCTTTCCGATCTGACAATTATAAGTGGTGATATGGTGGAGGCGCTGATGAAAATGGAAGTGTCGTTGCTACCCACTTCTCTCGTGTACAGATCTATGATTTCACCTGGTGAAAAACCAACAACATCATATGTTTCTGTGATTGTTGCAATTCTTGTGGATTAATTCATTAAGGTTATTGACATGATAATAAGAATTACATTTACAAATAAGTAACAGTTTTTTACAAATTGATCCAAACTGGGGGTTTGGGATTTTTTCTTGTGACAGCAACTCAAGTGTTGAAGTAGCCAAAGAAGTTGAGAATTCCACCAATTGCTAAGACAACCCAATGGGGTGTGAGAGTGAGGGCTGATTCGTTATAGCCCAAAATTGGTAAGAATAAAGGTCTTGATGAGGCTTTAGTTTGTGGTAAGAATACTATACATTTTGTTGGCCCAAATTTCAATGATGCATTTTCTCTAGATATAAGTTTCATCATTGGAAAAAGAGATAATTTGGTTCAATGGAAGATTAGATCAGCAGAGAGGTGTTCAATTGATCTAGATTTGAGCAGACATATTGCTCCTGCCATCAAGATTTGAGCCTTGTGGATTCAACAACTGTATGCTATTAAATTATGGAACAATTCCTGTTGTACAAGCACCTTGCAATGGGGGAATAATTAACTTAAGAGAAATGAATAAAAGCCATTTCAATGCCTGTAAAAACAATTTTAGAGGGCATCACTGGATAGGATGCAGATGGAGCAAAGTGGGATTTTTTATTCATCTATAGCCTCTTTGCAGATCAACCTGGGGCCTCAAGGGTAATTGTGTGGCTGGCACCAATATGGAAGAAGTGGCAGTTTTTTTTATCACAATGCAAAGTGGGATTTTTTATTCATCTATAGCCTCTTTGATCCATGTGATATTTGAAATTGAGTCACTGATTTTTAAGAGTCTTTGAACTTTTAAATAATTTGTAACTATGTCTTTGAATTTTTAAATAATTTGTAATTGGTCCCAAAATGGAGGGATTTGATTACAAATTATTTAAAACTTCATAGATTAAATTAGAGGGTCCAAAAATCTACATGCTATTTGTTTTAGAAAATAAATCTACATTGTAATTAAACATAATATAACCTAAAAATATTATTATATTATTACTATATATATCATTGTTTGGAAATCGCAGTGTGTGATTAAGTATTTTAAGTATCAAATTGATGTTCTTGTCAAAAAAAAAGTATCAAATTGATGTTATTGTTGTCGGTTCAATCATTGAATCAGGAATCAATCCGACTTAAATCTTTAACTAAATCAAACTGAAATCAATATTTTTTTTCAATTTCTTAAAATTAATTATTTTAACTCAAATTCTTTAAAAATTAACTATACCAAAAAGTTGAAAAGGTGCTTCTTTTTTTTTTTACAAGAAAATATCAGGGTTGAAATGGTAAAACATCATTGTACAATCCCTCTGTATCCAGTAGACACCCCCAAGCACCCAAAATCCCTAAAATAACTCTCCTTCAAAATACCCAATCCCTTCCCTTTCCATCTCACTCTCACACACACCCCCTCCATTCCAACTCTTTCTCTAACCTCCGAACCCCATTCCTCTTCTGCCTCAAAATCGCCCTCTTCTCTTCTCCCTAAATTTGGCCCTCTCCTCTGCTCACATTGTTCCTTCGTCGCTTCTTACGGTCTCCACAGGTAAGATTTCCTTTCGTTTTTCTTCTGGTTTTCGCATGGTTCGGAGGTGAACTACCGAATAGGTTCGACCCAGAAACTCTGAACCATGTGAAGTTTGCTATAAATCTGTTGTTTTCACATGGTTCAGACGATAAGTACCGAACTAGTTCGACGTACAAACTCTGAACCCTCCCTCGATCCAAAAATACTGAACTGGTTCGAAGGTTAAGTTACGAACCACCTTATGACTACACTGTGGAAGGAGAAACATTCAAGGAACTGAGAAGTAAATTGAGTGTTGTTTCAATAAAGGGGGTGTGTTAGAAGTGGTTAGTTAGTTAATTCCGTTTTTGTTTTTCTGGTTTGACAGTTAGTTTGTTGTGGTTGTTAAGTCTGTAAACAAGTGTACTATTGAGCCCATCAATGAGGGACTTTGAGAAGTGTATATAAGTAACTTAGTCCACTTGGTTTCATATACAAAGCAATGATTCAATATTCAGTTACTTATTTATGAATTCATCATTTGAGCTTCCAACCCAAACTCAAAGAAAACAAAAAACAAGCTTAAGGTTGAAGTACATACATCATTAGATGTTTGTGATACTTATAAACCAAACTTATCATCAATGCTTGGGTGGGTAAGATACAAATCCTGAAATTTAGTTTGTGCATTTAACAAGTTTGGTCAAGACTTCCAAATACTTTGGCCAATATAGAGAGACTTAACGAATTAAAATTGACTCATCAAACTATAAAGTTATATGCTTAACGTTTCTTAATTTTTCATCAAACACATTGTGAACTAGTGAAGAAGATAATCAATGAAACGGTAAACTTTGATCAAATGAAATTGAAAATTTATTGATGATCAGAACTGACAAAAGACATTGTGTATACTTAGGAGAGTAGCATCAGACAAAGCTAGACCTTATTATTACTTCACAATAAAATCCAAAAATATATGAAACAATAATAAAATTTGAGTTCAAGTGAAGCATCATCAAGTGCCAAACCTCATGCTTTGGAATGTTCTCTTTTCTAATTTGTTGATTGTTACTGCACTGAGATTAATAATTAATAATATCAGCCATTTATGATCACATCACATTAAATAATGTGGCTGGAATTGGAACCAATAACCAAATTTAAATATTATTATGGAATCATCTTCTCAACTAAACTCCATTTCTAATTTGTCCTCGATATCACTATCAGCAGCACTCTCATTCAACTCAGCAGCAGCCAATTATTCATTGTTAGCATTCTTCTTTATGACCAGCTTGTAGATAAAAGGAACAAATGTAGCAGGTTGCAAGGATTTGATAAACAAGTTTATCAATTGAGATGAAATTATAACTTAATGTCCTATTACAGAAAGAAAAAAAAAGTTTAGAAAATAGGTTGCAAGGATTTGATAAACAAGTTTATCAATTGAAATCTGATTTCTCTTTTCTATAGTGTTTAATTGTGGATGTTGCAGTCCATGAGAAAAAAATAGTGGCAACTAAGTCAAACTAACTCAAGGCCAAAGTGTTGTTTAGAACTAAATTGAAGTCCCACTAAAAATTTAAGCAAACAAAATTGGAGCATTAAACAGTAGATTTCTGCACTACGCACTGTCTGCAGCAGTTTTATAAGAACTCTAACTAACATTAACATAGATGTTTTTACTCTGATTATTACAAATATAAATATTATGACACAATTACACAGGTCAGTCAACTAATCAATGTGGGCATGTTCAACTCAAGTACTAATGTCAGATAAGTTGAATAGAAATTAACCATGTACCAAATAAATGATGAAATTATCTAACCATTATACAAACAATGACACAAGTTTTAAGAAATATCAGTCATCAATCACTAAAAGAATAAGGCAAAGGGAAGAGATACCTCCAGCCTCATATTCGCCTTAATATAAGGCAACCTTTATTTCGAAATATCATATTCTAAATTCAGTCCCTTGTTCATGTTCAATCTAGCAACTAGACCTAAAAATTGATAAGTACGTCCAATCTTTGAGTACGACATCTAGTTCTTACCGTTTTATTATTACTTGCGCGACAATTTGATACACTTGCCAATATCGCATCAAGTTTTTTGGCTCTATGCTAACCAGTTAAGCCTTAACTTCCACTTGCTTAGGCAACATTCCAAACCTCCTTCCGAACATCAAAGCGAGAAGCAATGCCCTTATTATTATTCTGATACAATGGATTCGAAGTCAAAATCCGCAACCCGGAAGTCCCATTAATCTCCAAAACCTCAGGCAAACCACCGCCACACCCATCAGACATACCCACATCGATTCGAATAGCTTGATTATCGCAAGCACCGTTAATCCCAGCAGTCTGAATAGTATGCCCCATGATCATTCTCTTAACACCAGGAATGGTGGATAGAACATGCTCAAGAGTTGAACAATCACAATTCTGAGCAACCTCATCCGAGAATTTCCTCACCCAAACCAATGCATTCCTTCCCCGACAATACCGCGGCGATAACCGACCGTTAAAACCGTTAACCCAATCCCTAACTTCCTCATTAATCCTCTCCAACCCGTAAGAAACATGATCAGGCAACAACCCACCATGAACGAAAATTGAATCCCCAACAACCAACACAGTGGAGTTTTGTGACAAGAACCTTTTAGAAATTGGCCCATTGGGCCTTAACGCTGCAACCCTAGCCCGAAGCCCATCAATAAACTCTTCCCTCACACCTCTACATACCACGTGGACACCTTCCAAAGGATCTCTCGGTTGTTCCAAACCTTCACAGAGACTCTTCAATTTGTTCCCAAATCGAACCCATTCCAACCAAACCCTAAATTCCTCGTTACCAGCTTTCGTTATGAACCGGAAATCACCCTCAATGTTCATAATCTCGTGATTCCCGTTCATGGTGATGATGCTTCCGCCGCAACGAGAAGCTTCACGTTTCAACTTCTCAAGGAAGTAGAGGATTTTGATTTCATCGCCACCACGGTCAAAGACATCGCCGATTTGGACTACGGTGGTGGATCCGCCAATGTAGCGGTCGGAGTTGTCGATGAGGCCGGCGAGGCGAAGTGCTTGCTTTGATTTGTTAAGGTCGCCGTGGAGGTCGCCGATTGCGATGAGACGTTTTGGGGAGGGGAGGCGAGTGGGCGGAGGAGGAGGCGGAGATGGAGATGGCGGTGGTGGGAGGAGGAAGAGACCGCTGACTGAAAAGTCAACGAAGGTGTCGATGAATGAGGATAGGAGATTGGGAATTTCTTTGCAGAATGAAGTTGAAGTTTCTTCTTCCATTTTCATTCAATTTTGTAAATTTGTTGCTTTTTGGAATTAGACACGATTGGCTCTGTTCTTCTCTTCAATGCATATGCATGATGCGTCTTTATTTATTACACTGTTTATGTTAAATGGAACTCCTTTCTTCGCCACCAAAGAAGTGAAAAAATCATTGGGAATTTCTTGCAACACCCCACTATATCGCTGTCCACACCACCCACACACCTTTTATAATAAGTTAAGCTTCACATGTTAATTCAATGGCTCATACTTCTAACAAACCCCTCCTACTCGTTGGAGACCTCCGTTTTTAAAAAATTCCAAAATTTTCTTCACGTGGAATACGCATGGAAACCCACGCATGCTGGTCTAATGATAGGTTCAGTCATGATTTTCTGAATTGGTACAAAACTTACATTTAGTGGCAACAAAAAGACAGGTTTGGTTCTGAATTTTCAGAATCAGTTCGCTAATAAACTTCTGAATTGTGTAAGGGGTGTTTGGCCACAAACATAGGTACGGTAATGAACTTCCGAACCGATTCACACGTAAAGTACTGGACCTATTTGTTACTGGATAGCCTTAGTTATATCCTAATTAGCAAACCACTCTTCTTGAACTCCTAAAGGGTTTATGTATTGGATTTACCTAAAATATTTATTAGCATTCGAAAAACGAAGACACAAATTAATGTTGCATCGGTTACCAAAGTATGTATCTTGAGTTTTCTAATATCCTTCTCATTTAAATCCAATGTGTAATTAGATAATAAATACAATTCATTTCCCTACAATTTTCAAAACACGTGCAATTGTGCATATTACGAAGTGCTCTTAACTTATTGTTATCCAAGATTTTAACCGCCCAATTCCCACTGAATAGCTTTAAATAAATGGATTGCAATTTGGAAGTAGAGCCGCAATAAAAGCTTTCTTGGGAAGTAGAAGTGGAATAGTTGCAATTTGATTTTGCAATGGAAAGCGAAATGTAAACAATTAAAACGTGCATTGGAAATAGTATAGGTTCGTTCTGCAATAAATGCAAGTGTGATAGACAATTACTATGGAGAAAATTTAAATGACTAAATTACCCTCCATTTTGGAGGACTTTTTCCACCTAAATGCCAATTATTTGGCGGACTCCATATAAATAAAAGCCATTATGTTTTTTCATACACGACCTCAAATTGATGCACAAGTCTTTGTGAACTTGAGACTATATGATGCTTAAGTTTTTATGAATTTGAGACTGTATGTTTACCAGTTCACCTACCAGATTTGGTGGCTTAGTCTTTATGTTTTGTAGAACATTTTTGAGTTATTTTTATCTTTAGTATGTTTGCAGGTCAATCAGGATCTCAAGGGTGATTGTGTGGCTGGAACCAAAAGGGAAGCAATGGCTTTCATTTTCAGGTATGAATTTCCTCTTTGATAGGTTTTAACATTACTACATGCATGGCCTAATTCCTATAGCTAATCCTATGGACAATCAAAAGTATCAAACTGTCAAGCATACTAGACAGTAAATTCAATTTCATTTTTGCTGATATTTTACGTGTATGATCTTAGCTATTCCCTCTGTCATGCATAGCATTCTATATTCTTTCAGTTCTTAAAATCACTTTTTGCTGCTACAAAGATAATATTTTTTTTTTTGTGGGGGAGGATAACATGGTTACTAGGATCCCTATACATTTTCTAGGAGAGCAACCAAACAGACTATTAATGATTTTCTTAAGTAAACTATCAACAAAATTAATTTGTATACTGAATGTGTTACAGTCTTGGAAATTAAAGGGCATCACATTGTGAAAGAGTTGATGAAAATGGAAGTGCCACTACTGCTTTCTACATCTCTCCCAACCTCAAGTCGTTGCGAGAAGAGAGATTGCCTTCCTCTCTTATCGTACCGAGTATCTCGAACTGCTCATTACTAGAAGCAAGTTGGAATGGAAGTAATGCAAAGTGATCACATGAATGTCCACTAAAATACTTCTTTCTTGAGCTTCTTTCTTGTTTGTTACTATGCCATCAGTAAATATTGTTAATTTCACCTGTCACACCAGTATACAACATAACAGCAATATTGGCTAATATACTAGATACTATTTCTCTCTCTCTCTTTGTCAAGTCCTTCATACAAGAAATTTTTGAAGGAAGTGTGAAAATTGATTGGTTTTGATGCAAGTGCAGGTATTAGTCAATCAAGCATGCTAGCTAAATGAAAATTGCTCTATGCAGAAAACTAAACAAAATGAAAACAGTTGATTCATTTAGTGACTAGGCACTTCTGTGATCAATTTACATGCATGGATCTTATTATTTTAGGCTTAACATACCTACTGTTAGAGTGTTAGTTATGTATCTGAGCTTTCCCCAATGAGTCATGGAGTTTAGATGATTTTGATGAATTGGGGAATGTAGCAAAGGAAGAGAAGTTGAATGAATGACTTGAGTGAAGATTTTTGAGATGTATCAGGACACAGAATTTTACTATACCAAATAATGAGATGTTTGTTTCTTTGTCCATTTTGGACTGATATAATGAGTTGTTTAATTTGAAGGTATTTAAGCTTTTGCTCGTTGAGCTTTAATATTTGGAGCAACAGGTTTACAAGTTTGAATCACTACAATAACGATTTAGGCCGCAGCATCATGGTTTTTTTAATCTATATCTCATCATTGGTCATATTTGACAGTAAAAATCAAGAAATTATCTCTCATATTTGATTCCAATTTTCTGCATTATTACAATTTGTGATGTGACTGCGATTTAGTTATTGAATAGACAGAGTTTCAAATGGTTTTCATGACTTCTTTGTGATAAACTAATTAGTGTGCCACAACTCATTAACCACATAGCTCTATTATCATAAATTAAAAGTGATTTAATTTGTTTATCAATGGAAATGATGGATTAATAATTTCACACCCCAATTCGTGAAAACATAATCACTCAATAACAACAACAAGAACAATAAACATGTTAAATAAAAAAATTTCAATCATTCAACACATTTAATTATGAAAAATCAAAAATTTAAAAAAAAAAAAAGTATTGAAGGGAATTGAAGATCCCTCAGAATGCCAAGTATCAACCAGGGAGAGGGCATGGAGTAAAAAATCAAAATGGGTTTCTCAACCTTTTTTTCTTTACAAACAAAAGGGATCCCCAATGTTGATTTTAAACTATGAACTGAAAGTGAAAGCCCATGCTCCTCCCTTCAGATTACTAAAATTTTCGTCACCGGGAAATTCTTTTCTTTTCTACCAACAACAATAATCGCCGCCGTTAATCTCACATCGGAAGAAAAACGCAGCGTTTTGAAATTCCACTTTCTCCGACAGAGGCGGCTAGAAGAAGAGACTCACTCACATAATTGAACCCTAATACAAAAGACACAAACCCTATAAATCAAATTATTCAATCAAAACGCACCGTATCAATAGTCAGAGTCATGCTTTATTTTATTTATTTTTTTGACCAAACTAATCCATGCTTTATTATTAAACATTTTTTTGCTATTTTTCTTTTAATATTATTAATTTGAAAAACATTTACCAACAACATGAAATTTAACTACCAGCTAAATTTATAAGAATTTAATTTAAGACTATACTTGTTCAACGAAACACTAGTTTCTCAATCCAAATATGTTTATAATATGTTCCTTTCAGCTATTTCGTAGATTTGGAGGGCTTGAAATCAATTTTATTTGACTTAGAAAAACGTCGCAATCTATCAATCAAAGTTGCAAATTTACAAGCAGGCTAATCTCTTAAAGAAGTTTTTCTTGTGTCATGTTTCTAGTTCTTTGGCACACCGTTTCGTTTCTTGACATCTCGATTGAGGAATTGAGGTGGTTTTAAATGTGGATGGTACTAGCTTTGGTAATCCAGTTGGTAAGGATTTGATGGTGGGCTGAGACAAACTAATGGTAAATTGGATTTGTGGATTCATAGGATATATGATTTAGTAATAACCTACTTGCTGAGTTAATGACTATTTACCATGGTCTAAGATTAACATAAGAGGAAGGATAGTGATATGTTGTTTGCTACTCTGATTCTACATTGACCATTCACCTAGTGCGCAAGACTATTAATCAGCAAAATCATTATGGAGTTATCATTCGCAATATCCAAAAGCTTATTGGTAGAGATTCGAATGTTCAACTGTCTCACAGTTTGAGGGAAACAAATGCAACTGCAGATTTTTAAGCTAAGAAAGAAGCAACTAGTTCAGCTCAAGTTTTTCTTTTTGTTTTTTTCCTACTTTTATCAACAACAAAAAGTGGTTGCTATAGTTAAATTTCAATAGAATATTAGACCACACTCTTGGAGTGTGGATCCTCTCAAGTACTTGTCACAACAAGTAGGAGAGTATAAAATAACGTTAATATTTAATGCAGTTTTTTGTTGTCACTCTCTCCCACTTGTTCAAAGGATCCAAACTCATACTCTTGGGTGTTTGCATAATAGACTTATTAGAATTCAAGTCATTGATTCTTTTTTTATAAGAAAAATCGTATCAAGAAGGAATACTAGGGTGGAGGTATTTCAACCCATTACAAGAGGATCCACATTGTTCTGGACTAGGCCACGAGGCTCATTCAGCAATTGAACATGGATTGGGCCAATCACTTTGGTCCATATCCACAATCTACAAGCCCAATTATGACTCTCATATTTGTCCAATCAAACGGCTCACAATGGGCACGCTTTCCTATAAATACCGACTCACGTTGCCATAATGAGGTACACTCTCATTCCTTGCTAAATCACTCACCTACTCTCAATACTAACTTGGGCGTCGGAGTGGTTTCGCAGGTCCCCCTCCCGGGCGCTCGTTGACATCAAACCATACTGCAAGAGTCCACCGACGCAGTCCGCACAACACTGCTAGGTACAGAACACACATCAAACAGATTATAAGCATAATATGGGGTTATATCACCAATTTGTTACAGTAAAATATAAATTTCTTCCAAGCTTACTAGCAAACCAACCTCAGAAAATAGATTTGATTTTGTTGACCAAAGAAGGAATAACAAACAACCTTCCTTTAAAAAGAACAAGGTTATGTTCCAACCATAAACATCAAACTCTAGTAAATCAAATTAAATTATTCACACATTGAAGCCTTTTAACACTGAGAAAATCTACCAAAAAAAAACTTGTAATGCTCGGGCCCTTTTAACTCTGGTACCAATTGAATGCCCAACCAAGAACATATTTCCTTCCACATGAGTTTTGCAGCGCTACAATTAAAGAACATGTGAGAGATAGATTCTTCATGAATAAAACAAAGAGGACAAGTTAGTTCATGATCGTCTCGCAAACACCCTCTAGCTGCAAGAGTATCTTAAGTTGGGAGCCTACCAAGAAGAAGACGCCAACCGAAAATACACATCTTCGAAGGGACTTCAATACGCCAAATAGCAGATAACGTCAACAATAGCTTCCCACAGACAAATCTAAATCCTCAAAAAGTTTTGATGATAACAACGTTAATTAAAATTATAATATTTGTTTTTTGGGATAACCCAATCTAGTCTTTATTAGGCTCGATCCTTAATTGACTCACAACTTATCGAGTTTGTTCGAGTCTAAGGACGGATTAGGGGGTCTTCAAAATGGTTTGATTAAATTTGGAATTGGGTAATTAAGGTTAGTTATAACTTGTTCTAACCTGTTTCATGGTCACCTCTAGTATTGTCTAATGTACTAAACAACAATATCTACTATAACTATATAACTATATACCATTTAACCACCACCAAATTTACTAACCTATCCTTCTTCCATTAGTTGCAACATTAGGGTAAAATGGTCACTTGGCAACTAAAATACAAAACAAAAAATTCAACTTTTAAATATTAAAAAAAAAGTCTGACACGTCGACGCGTGTCAGTTTGTTTTTTTTTCGCTTTTTTAAATCTTTTTTTATTTTTCTAATTTTTTTAAAAAAACTGTTTTTAATTTAAAACTTTTTTTTTAGATTTTTTTTAAAAAAAGTTTTCCCATCTTTTTTGACTAAAAAAAATATTGTCATTTTTTTATAATCTAATAAAATTAATTAATTTCACCATTACCAATTGTAAAAAAAGTACTTACTAATTGTCAAAAAAAAGTACTTACTTCTAACTAAAGTTTTAAATTATTTTGTTTCAATAATTAACTTATTAAATTAATATTATACTTAATAATTAAATAACCTAAAATTTACTATTTACTATAATCTCCCTATTAAAACTATTAATAGAGAGCGGCAATAAGAGTGCCAACGAGAGTGCATCTTTTACCTTAAATCTCATTTTCCTTTTTCTTCCTTTTTACTCCATCTAAAATTTACTATTTACTATAATCTCTCTTTTTTTTTTGGTATCGGACCCTCGCGGGCGACCCACGCAGTGTCCCAACGCTGTCAACGAAGGACTAATCTGCGCTCGCTACTTGGGGCTCTTAATCATTTCGCTGGCCAACACCTTATTTGATTTACTATAATCTCTCTAATAAAACTATTAAAATCAAAATCAATTTAACCACTAAGAATTGTAAAAAAACACTTTAACAACTGCCAAAATTTGTAAAATCGATTTTTTATATTTAAATGAATATTATTAAATTAATATTAAATCATATAAAAAAATGAGTAAACACGTGGCAACAAGACAGACAACGAGAGAGCCAATTGGAGTGCCAACGGGGGCGCATATGATTTTCCTTTTTCTTCCTTTTTCTTTTATTATATTTTGCAAATTTCAACGTATTTATATTTTCATGACAAATTATAACAAATACAGTATCACCCGTGCATATGCATGGGTAAAATACTAGTCTATTCTATAATCCAATGGTTTGTTATCTCTTTGAAATTTTGTTCGTTATCTTTATATTATGTGGATAAGAAGAGCTTTTATATAACTTGTTTAAAAACAAGAGATTTTATATAAATACATTTTCATTTATTTAAACTTTTTCCAATATCAAGATACTAATTTTGCATTTTTTATGTTATCTTCATAGATTTTATCATTGATCTATATGTTTCTTTTTAATTAAACCGGATATTTATGATCAAATCATCATGGCTATCTAAGACATAGTGTTTCCATACAGAAATCTACCCACAATTGGTTAACAAATATAAATTGTATTTCTTAAATGGTAATTTTCTTCTACTAACTTCTAATGTGTGTAATATTAGCACCTTTGAAGAATGCACAAGATTGGGGTTCAAGACCCCCTAGCATGTGAGCTAGGAAAGCTGTTGTTGTAAGTGCTGTTGGGGGTGCATATACTTCAAATTTTAAAGTGATATATATATATATATATATATATATATATATATATATATATTGTAAGATATTAATAGTGAGATTTAATGTTTAATGGATAAATCTTTTTATTTTTTTAAATTGTATATAGTTAAAATTGTATTATGTGTGCGACAGTGCGTGTGCGTGTGTGTGTGTGTGTGTGTGTGAGGATTAAAACAGAAGTGACATTATCTATCTAACAAAAGTAACAAACATAACAAATATACAGATTAAAACAGAAGATTTTACCATACGACAAAAAAACAGAAGACCAAAAATAGGACTAAACTATCTGACATACTAAAAAAGGCATTGAAGACACCTTTACCACCAGCACCCATTCTTCCAATTGTTTGGTTTGCTATTACTTTTAGGAGCTAAAATCGGAATCCATGAAACCACGCGTAGAATGGAATCCATTTGGTCCAATTTCAATTGAAGGAAAAATAAGTAAAAAAAAATTAAAGAAAAACTTCTGCAACAACAAAGGAAAAGAAAAAGAAAAAACCAGTCATTGGTACCAATCCAACGTTTTTGGTTCCTCATCAATTCAACAACACTGTTGTTTCCTTCAGAATCTAAAAACAACTCATTGTTGTTGTGCACCAAAACTCTAGAAGGAAGAAACAATCAAAGGGAAAAGATCAAAACTTCGTCTTGAATTTGGTTTCACTTGTTGATTGACAACGTTGTTATTTTTTGAGTTATTTTTTTTATTGTCTAGATTTGGTGCAGAAGTGCTTTCTGCAACATTATTTTCATGCGGAATTATTAATCGAAGAGGAAATTTTTTTTCATTTGGGATTATTGATTAAGGTGAAAAAAATTAATTTTTTCATTTGGGATTATTGATTGAGGAGGAAATAATTAATTTTTTCATTTGGGGTTATTGATTGAGGTGAAAAAAATTAATTTTTTTCATGTGGGTAATGAATTAATGGATGAAGGTGAATAAGGGGGAAGGTTAAAAAACAAAAGTGGAGACCTTCAAGAGAATGAGTAGGGAGCTGAATGGCATTGTAAAAGCCTGGGAAGCAACAGTTAGGAAATCAGCTGGTCCAAAGAAAAGGGCAAACAGCATCTTCACACCAATGTCTGTGTCTCATGTTGATGATGATGATGATGATGAGGAGTCATCATCACAAGAGGCGTGTCATCATGTTGAAAAGATTCTTCCAAATGGTGACTTTTACACAGGACAAATTGATAAATTTCCTCATGGTCAAGGCAAATACCTTTGGACAGATGGGTGCATGTATGTTGGTGAATGGATCAAAGGTTGTACCACAGGCAAAGGTAGGTTTAGTTGGCCTAGTGGTGCAACATATGAAGGTGAATTCAAGAATGGTTATATGGATGGTAAAGGAACTTATATAGGTTCATCTGGTGATACTTATAAAGGATCTTGGGTCATGAATTTGAAACATGGGAATGGAACTGAGAGTTATCCTAATGGAGATTTCTATGATGGGGAGTGGAAAAAAGGTTTGCAAAATGGACATGGGAGATATCAATGGAAGAATGGGAATCATTATATTGGACAATGGAGGAATGGTTTGTTTAATGGGAATGGTACAATGATGTGGCAAAATGGTAATAGATATGATGGTTGTTGGGAAAAGGGTTTACCTAAAGGAAATGGTACATTTAGATGGGTTGATGGGAGTTTTTATGTTGGAGTTTGGAGTAAAGATTCAAAGGAACAAAATGGGACTTATTATCCATCTGGTGCTTCTGATTCACATCTTGAATGGGATCCTCAAGAAGTGTATAATTTAGAGTTATGTGATTGTAATGTTTGTCCTTGTGAGGATATTTCAATTTATCCTTCAGATAAGACATTGAATGTGGTTGGATTAGAGGAAGAAGGTAACTTGCAGAAGAAGTTAACTCATAAGAAAGGAACAGATTCTAATGGGAAACCTAGATGGAGTTCAGCGGATGGAAGGATTAGTAATTATAGCTCTGAGGATGCTTCTTATGGTTTTGATGTAGGTAGGAAATCTGCAGATAATTCTGTTTCAAGTTGGAATAAATCGCCGCGTTTAAGAATTAAGGCTCCTAAGAGACAAGGAGAGACAATATCTAAAGGGCATAAAAACTATGAGCTTATGTTGAATTTGCAATTAGGTATCAGGTACTTATCAGAGTTTTTGTTGTTTCTTTCATTTAATTGACTTTCATCTTTATGGTCATGCTAAGCTATGAAGCACCGACACAGGCAAGATCACTGGACATGAAACAGACACAAACACGTAGACACCAATTTTAATTTGAAAAATGAAAGAAATTAAGTGTCAGTGTCGGTGTCTGACACTGAACATGTCTTAAACTTGAGGTTAATCTACTTTAAAATGAATGTTTTCTTTTCCTTTTTCTATTTTAATGATGATTGTTTTATATTTGCTAGAATAGGAATTTAGGAATAGTATGATACAATATGACATTATGGAAAATAATTTCCTAATTTTCACTGCACAGTTATTAACTTCTTGTACCATAGCACAGACATTCTGTTGGAAGACCTGCTCCAAGTGCATCTCTTGATCTGAAGTCTTCTGCATTTGATCCTAAAGAGAAAGTGTGGACTAGATTTCCACCAGAAGGATCCAAGCATACACCGCCTCACCCTTCTTACGAATTTCGATGGAAAGACTATTGTCCAGTAGTATTTAGGTAGACATCAAGATTGAATAGTAAATTTTTGTTTATTTCAGCAGAATTTGTGTATTAATCAGACGAATCTTGTTCTTTAACTGAATTTTATTAATTATTACTCCCTCTAGTCCTATTCATAAGAGACAATTGCAGTTTTAGGTTCATTAAATAACTTATATATATGGTAGACCATGATTGTTGATTTGATTGCACTTATATATTTGCAGGGCTCTAAGAAAATTATTCAAGGTTGATCCAGCAGATTACATGATATCATTATGTGGGAATGACGCCCTTAGAGAACTCTCATCTCCAGGAAAAAGTGGAAGTTTTTTTTATTTGACCAATGATGATCGGTATATGATAAAAACCATGAAGAAAGCAGAAGTAAAAGTGAGTTCTCTCTTAGTTTACTAGATATAATACAAGCCATTTATTTGACTTTAGATTCTCTAAACAATATACTAGTATCACCATATCTATCTTTAGTTTATAAATTTTCACTTACAATGCTGAGATGTTATTAGTCCAACGATGGAATAAAATTAATACATTCATTACAAAATAGCAGCAAATACTATATATTCAGACATTTATAACATGATTGCAGGTTTTTCTAAAAATGCTTCCTGCTTATTACAAACATGTCCGGTCTTTTGAGAATACTCTAGTCACAAAATTCTATGGCCTCCATTGTGTAAGACTAACAGGAGCTGCACAAAAGAAGGTAATGTAGGGACGTAGATCGTGCTGTGCCAGAACATGTTGCGCCAGCGTGGACCATCTAATTTAGAGACAGAATTGTTTTCTATCTAGATCAGACTATCCATGCTGGCACAACATGTGCTGCGCACAACAGAGGATCCAAATCCGTAATGTAGAGGTGTTTATAAACTTTTTCTTTGGGATACAACTTTTATTATTAATCACACTTCATAACCTTCAGGTTCGCTTTGTCATCATGGGAAATCTATTTTGTTCTCAATATGCCATCCACAAGCGTTTTGACTTAAAAGGTTCGACCTTTGGTCGCACTACCGATAAACCTGAGGCTGACATAGAGCCTACAACAACACTTAAGGATCTCGATCTTAATTTTATTTTTCGATTGCAGAAGTCTTGGTTCCAAGAATTTTGCAGGTGAATTTCTTGCCTATTTATCATGTTCCTACTATTTTTGAATGTGTCATGTAGGACTGCACAATTAGCAAGTTTTTGTTTCATGAAGCATTTGCTTTTAGCTTCCTATGACAAAAGTTGTCTATTTCGAAATTAATGATTGACACTGAATAGTAACTGTTAGAAAATAAAATAATATCTCTAATATCTTGAATATCTTGACATTATAAGATTATAAGATATAGAACATTTGAAAGTTAGTTGGTTATATTTCTAAACATGTCTTTCATGTAGGCAAGTGGCTAGAGACTGTGACTTTCTTGAACATGAAAGGATTATGGACTACAGCATGTTGGTGGGTCTTCACTTTAGAGAAACAACACCTAGTGGCAATGTTACACCATGTGACCGCAGTTCGGATTCTTGCACCCCAACTGGTTTTGACGATGGAGGTCCTCGCCTTTCTGGAGTCGATATAGATCATCTTATTGTAGATCCTACTCGGTATATAGTCATACAACTTATCCTAGCAAAAGTATCAATTTTTTATAACAGTCATAAAGCGCTATTAAAAATCATAAAGAACTAAAACTGATGGAAAAAAAATCTACGTGTTCTATGTTTCAGATGGATTCAATTAGGTATTAACATGCCGGCGCGAGCTGAAATGACAGTGCGAAAAAGTACATGTGACAGTCCTGAGCTGGTTGGTGAACCAACAGGAGAGTTGTATGAGATTATCCTTTTTTTTGGCATCATAGACATATTACAAGGCTATGATATTAGTAAAAAGCTTGAGCATGCTTACAAATCAATCCAATACGATCCAACTTCAATCTCCGCCGTTGATCCAAGACTATACTCGAAACGCTTTCGCGATTTCATCTTCAGAGTTTTTGTAGAAGACAATTAATGGTATAGTTTGGCCACTAACACACTGATTGGAGGGTATAATATGATTTTTGACAAGGGATATACACATGTGTTATAGTTTGTTAATTTTGTTGTCTATCATTTACTACCTTCCACTTTCACTTTGGTGAATTTTATTTTATTTATAGTCACAACAAATGTATGTTGTAGTGTAGATCAATGTTGTTCAGAGTTAATCAAAGCCTTTTCCTTTTTTTTTTGCAATTGTAAATGAATCAACAAAAAAGGAAAGCAATATTGGAAATCATTCCTTCTGTAGCCAAGTCTCCCAAATGAGGCCTATGGAATTTAGTGCTGAATATAATGTACAGAAGAGAAGGTGGTGGGAAATAGCTTATAAGAATTCTGAAAATACAACCATTTCCCATTCTTGCAAATAAATTTTAATTTTTTTTACTAATCCACTAAAAATACAGGACTGTTCCATAATCGAACTATTTTCAGAATTCACACAGAAATTAAGAGACCAATAGAATAGAAGAGCAAGAAAATGGAAGAAAAATAAAAAAAGGTAGAAAAGACAAGAAATGAATTTATGTGGTGAAGAGAAGTCATATATTTTATGGGAAGATAATAATCCCCATGATTGGATCATCACAAAAAATTAAGTTCTTGTTAAGATCCCAAAGATGGTTCAAGAAAGAACCTAGAGAGAGACTTATTCCACTTCCGACCTCGAGAACGTCAACGAGGGGAGGAAGAAGCAAGAGAGGAGTTGCGGTCAAACGACCCTTCTGGCCAATAAGTCGAATCAGAGGATGGAGGAGGACTTAGCGGAGATCTCAAATCCCTCCTCTGCGACGTCGGCTTTGGCGAGGATGAAGTCGTCGCCACGGTGCAATGTTGGCTCACACTGCGGCCACTTCCATCTCGACTTGAGTGATGCGAACTTCGTGCTGAACGAAGTTCCTAGCCTGGTTATTAAGCAAGTCAAGTAAATACTGAATTGCATTTGCCGAGATCTGCACCGCCTCAGTTACAATCGGGGGCGAGGGAGGCAGCGGTTGCCTTGGAGGTTGCATTTCCTCACTTGGAAGGACTTGAGAGACACCTTTTGGAGTCGGAGGTTGCGGAGGATGGACCTCGACCATACACCAGACGTGCGGAGGTCCTCTTTTTGAAGGGCGGCCTCAGGGTGCCATGCAGTGAAACAAGAGCGAACTTCGAGGAAGATAGAGATGAGAGATGGCATTCTTACACTGTGATTTCCAATGTTCTGAAGTTGAACCCGATGAATGTCGGCATAGTAGGTCGATGTTGCTCCCATTGTAGGATGCTCCACGTGTTGATCCGACGTAGGGGTGGTACCCGCATACACTCCGACGCCCAAGTCAACTCAAAGAATTTTAGTGTCAGGTGGAGAGAGAATGCATACATGTGTAATAAATGTCATCCTATTTATAGGTATCAGGCGCACTGTGGCGTGTAGGATGGGGGCGAGATCTGAGCCGTTGGAAGCAGGCGCACGATCTCCCTTGTTGCTAATGCCTAAGACAGATCGCATGGATCGCAAACGCGGCTTCGCTAGACGTTCTTGGGCCGCCGTGCTAGGCCCAAGTCCGGATTGGGGCGCAGCAAACCCAGAACAATTATCCAAGGCAAGAAGGCTAGTATTAATCAAATCAATGTTAAACAGTCTCCCTATGTTTTCTCAGCCTCCTTAAAATTTTAAAGGAAGTGGTAAAGAAGAAAACTAAATCTTAAAGAAATTTCTTCAGGATTGGATCCTAGAAACGCATATCAGCCATACTCAACATGTGTGACAATCCTAAATGTGGAATTTGAATACAAAAATAGAGAAGCAAATGATATATATAGCTAATGCTCTAACAAAGGAGGGGCTCCCTATAAACATAGATGGATTTAGTAGTTCTAGTGCAAGAAAAGGATTTTGTGTCAAGCAGTATCAGAATGTTTATGCTACTAACTATCCCAGTATGTAGATTCGTCTGTGTACGCATGTGTAAAGGTGCTTGTATTTTACAACTATGCATTGGTAATAAGTTGGATGAGGGATTGGAGAACTGTGCCATACACAATACAAAGGAGCATGTCAGACCGATGTACATGCAAGAGGTGAAAAACTATGTAATGTGAGGTGAAAACTGAGACAGCTTCAACTTGCTGCTGAAAGCTGTTCCATAGCATATGCAAAAGATTGTCAAAAGGAATGTCTCATACATGGAGCTAATTATACTATTAGTAGATGTTTTAATGTGTTTTGGTGTTCTCATATAATTCCGTAAGAATAGTATAGTTGTATTGGACAAGGAGTATATTAGTCTTAAGCTAGGAAGCACAGACACAAACATCGAGCACAATTCAGATACAGACAAAGATAATAATATAACAAAATAGAGGTGATTATATGTAACCTCATGTGTTGGTGTCGTATCGGACAACACACACGCTTTTTATCTGAAGTGTCGATGCTACAGTGGACTTAAGTAGCATATAGTGTCAAATGTCGATGCTACAACGGACACCCGATATATAGCATGGGTACTTCAAAATCAGAGCCGTACCCGTACCGGATACGTATCCGGTACCGGTACTCATTGGGTACTCGTGGGTACTTACCTGTTTATATTCATGGTTCAATATATAAATATTTGTTTTTTGTGTAGTAAAAGATTAGATTTTTCATTAATATTTTAGTGGTATTGAAACTTTTACTATATTTCATCGTATATTTTTCTGTTATATGTGCTATTGATTTGTGTTTTCTATCTTTTAGTCATGTTTATAGCAAATTTATGTTACGTACCCATACCCTAATTTTTCGAAAAACGACGTATCCCGTACCAGCACCCGTATCCGGTGTCGATACCGTACCCGTATCCATGCAAATAGCAGTGTTTTTCAATTCTTCGAAGGAATTCCACGGTGATGTTAAAGCTAGATACTATTAATAAGTTCTGCATAAAAAAGTCAAATTCAGAAAATTAAGTTCATAATAAAATAATTAATCACAAAATTCTAACACACAATTATGAAGTTCATAATTAGAACGTTGAACTTCATCATTCTCCATAAGTGTATATCCATTTTTTAATTAAGTCAAGCACATGAGTAATCATGATTTATCTCTCCTTTTATCTTCTACTATTAACTAAGTCTATGGATCAATGTCATTGATTGTGATAATCAAGTTAATCTGTCATCTTTCACATCACATTTCCTGTAAGTTTTAGTAGACTTGTACTCCCTTCGTCCCAAATTGTTTGCAGTTTAAGGTTTTAGCACGCCCTTTAAGAAAAATGATTATGAGTCTAGATTTTTTAAAAAGTGTTATCTAATTTACTAATTAACCTTTTATCTCTCTACATAGAAAAATGTGAATCCTTTATTAAATGAAAAAAGTTGTCATCATTAATAGGGGTACAAATGGAAAAGAACATTAAAAGTTACATTAAAATTCTAAAAGAACAATCAATTTGGGACAAATTGATTTTGCTAAAAGTGTAAACAATTTGGGACGGAGGTAGTAGTTCTAACTATACTGTTTGATTTTTTTTTGTCCCATTGACTTTTGTATGGTCTCATAAATGATCCATTGATTGATAGCCCTTAATTAGACTACATTTCTACAAATTACTACTAATATTTTTCCCCATCTTAAGAAGTTTTGAAAGCCTTTATTTATGATTATAGTGACATAATGTCACTGACATTAGATCAAAAAATCATAACTTCAATTAAGCATCGGATATAAATCCCTCAACATCAACGTCTCTAATCTAGTGCCAGAGATTTAACAAAGGGGCCTCCATCTTTATACATGCATATAAACATTTTTAGAAGGTAAATTTAGTAAATTCACAAAATTAAAGACCACTTAGCATATATAGTCAATTTTCTCAGCACCTACATAATCAACTGCCTTCCTTAGGTAACTCATGAAATTGATCCATCATCACCTATAATTGAAATATCCAAAATATGTAGATATTATTAGTCCAAGTAAAAGTCACCTACAAAGGCAAGTTGAGCAAATACTGAAGTGCATTTGTCGGGATTGGCACCGCCTCAGTGACAATCGAGGGCGGGGGAGGAAACAGTTTCCCTGAAGGTTGCATTTCCTTAGACGGAAGGACTTGAACGACACCTTCTGGAGTCAGAGGTTGCTGAGGCTGGTCCTCGACCATACTTTGGACGCGGAGGTCGTCTTGTGGAAGGTCAGCCTCGGGGTGCCATGCGGTGAAACAGGAGTGAACTTCAAGGAAGAGAGAGATGAGAGATGGAATTCTCTCACTTTGGTCGCCAATGTTCTGAGGTCGAACCCGATGAACGACAGCTTAATAGGTCGATGTCGCTACCGTTTTAGGATGCTCCACGTGTTGATCCGACGTGGGGGTGCTACCCGCAGACACTCCGAAGCCGAAGTCACCACAGAGAATTTAGTGTCAGGAGGAGAGAGAATGCATGCATGTATAATAATTGTCGTCCTATTTATAGGTGTCAGACGCGTTGTAGCGTGTAGCATGAGGGGCGTAATCCGAGCCGTTGGATGCAGACACACGATCTCGAATGTTGCTAAGTCAGGTCGCATGGATCGCCAATGTAGCTTCGCCAGACGCACTTGGGCCGCCTTGCTAGGCCCAAATCCGGATTGGGGCGCGGCCCAGTATGGAACAATCATCCTAGGCAAGAAGACTAGTATTGATCAATTCAATGTTAAACAGTCTCCCTATTTTTTCTCAACCTCCTTAAAATTTTAAAGGAAGTGGTGAAGGAGAAAACTAAAGCTTAGAGAATTTTCTTCAGAACTGGATCCTAGAAACTGCATACAAGTCATACTCAACATGTCTGACCTAAATGTGGAATTTGAATACAAAAATAGAGAAGCAAATGATATTAGCTAATGCTCTAGCAAAGGAGGGCTCCCTATCACAAAGAAAAACGGATTCAGTGGTTCTAGTGGAAGATGGTAGAACTAAAAGAACAAAAATTTACTATCTTTTGTCTTAACCAGTATTAGAATGTTTATACTACTTGTAACCAAAAAAAAGAATGTTTATACTACTGGTTCTCCCAGAATTTAGATTTGTTTCTTTTGTCTGTGCATGTGTAAAGGCACTTGGATTTTACAAGTCTGCATTGGTTGTAAGTTGGATGAGGTACTGGAGAATTATGCCATACAACAATATACAAAAGAGCAGGTGAGACCAATGTACATGCAAGAGGTGAAAAGTTATGTAAGGTGAAAACTGAGACATGTTCAACTTGCTGCTGAAAGGTTTTCCATAGTCTATGCAAAAGAATGTCAAAAGGAATGTCTCATACATAGAGCTAATTATACTATTAATAGATGTTTTGAATTTTGATGTTTTGGTGTTCTCATAGATGGTATAGTTGTATTGGAAAAGGAGTATATTAGTCTTAAGCTATGAAGAATAGACACCGACATCGAACACGACACAGATACATAAGCAAAGAAAATGGAAGTGATTACATGTAACCACATATGTATCTTGTTTCTTATTTAGTTTCAAACAAATGATAGCAGTGTTTTTCAATTCTTCCCAGAAGGTAGGAGGAATTTCACGGTGAGGTTAAAGCTAGATACAATTTATAAGTTCTGCATAAAAGTCAAATTCACAAAATTAAGTTCATAATAAATTTATTATGTAAATTACTTGTAATAAAATTCTAAAACACAATTATGAAGTTCATAATTAGAACGTTGAACTTCATCATTCTCCATAAGTATATCCATTAAGTCAAGCATATGAGTAATCATGGTTTATCTTTCCTTTTTCTCTTCTACTATTAATTAAGTTTATGGATCAATGTTTTTTATTGTGAGAATTAAGTTAATCTGTCATCTTTCACATCACACTTCCTATAAATTTTACCAGTAGACTTCTAGTTCTAACTACATTGTTTGAAATTTTAAGTCCCATTGACTTTTGTATGGTCTCATAAATGATCTGGTGATAGCTCCTTAATTAGACAACATTAGATCAAAATAAAATAGAAACTTCAATTAAGCAATGGATATAAAATCCCTCAACATCAATGTCTCTAATATGGTGCCAGAAATTTAACAAAAGAACCCCTCACCTTTATACATGCATATAAACATTTTTAGAAGGTAAATTTAGTAAAACCACTTAGGATATATGTTCAGTTTTCTCAGTAAAACTACAGAATCATCTCTTTTCCTTTGGTAACTCATGAAATTGATCCATCACCTGTAATAATTAAATTATACAAAAAGTTAATATATGATAATTAGCCCCAGTAAAAGTCACCTACAAAGTTCTGTTCTAAAATCAGAGGAATAAACCAATTATATAAAACAAAACAAACTGTAGCACTTATCAATAAGTCCACTAAGGTAACCAAAAAAAATCAATAAGTCCACTAATTAGTTTTCTTATCCAAGATGTTTCACTCTTTTAACAACTGTGAAAACTAAGACATATATATTTACAAGGCTAAGTAAATTTCTAAATCAAGCAAACTATGTTAGGAGTGCACAGCCCTCTCCTTCAAATTTTTTATTACAAAAAGTTTAGGTGAGTTTGCCTCCAAAGGCTCACCGAGGTCAGGACAGACTTCGAAGCTCTTTGAACGCTAACAAAAGTACTTAGTTACAGATCATTCAACAAAGAAATCCTTAGACTGGCAGCGAGAGATAGCCTTCTTGTACAATAATATGATGTTAGGTGAAATATTTCCATGTAGGGAAGGTAATAGACAATAAATAAAGTGGGAGACATTGGTGCTTTGAATTGGATTTACATATTTTATTGCAAGAAACGATAGTGGTTTCTCTTTCCTTCATCAAGGTTATAAGGCAACCAAAATTTTTGAAAAATTAATGTGGTGAATCTAAACATCACATCAAATAAATGTTGCAATGAAATGGCGATAAACAACTTTCATCAATGACATTAAAACAACTTTCATCAATGACATTAAAACCTCCCTCTCAAAGAGAGAGAAAGAATAAACTTCATATAAGTGATACCGAAGAAGTGCACCAAAAGAGTGAAAGAAGGAGATCCCGGGTTCAATCCCCGAAAACTAACATTTTCCCCACCCTCACCAACATTGCTTATCAAAAAAAAAAAAACTTCATATAATTACCATTTAGCATGTTATTGCACTATAGAAATGAATATTCAAAATGTCATATTAATTCATAACACTATAAAGAAAGAGTAGAGATCCACTACTCAAATGAAATGGAGAGTTCCGTAAATGCAGTTTTGAATAGAGATTTCATCTTCGAATTCAAATAACCACAGAAAATATTCAAGCTAACAACACTGACTTTGTTAGTTGTTCTAGGCCTTATGGCCTTTTGCACTCTAAAAAGCTTACATAAAAATTAAAGAAAAGTTTGACATTGATTATCAAAGATTAAAAAGATGATATGATATATATGGAGACAAAACAATACCCCTAGACTAAGTAGTAATAATTAAAGTATGGAATATTTTGGATATAGTGGTGGAAATGTCACACTGATGCAATATGGTTTGGTAGTGGAAATCTACTATACACTCTCATTCTCATACATAATGGACATCGAGAAGTACACCATTAAAGTGACTTCAACTCTATCTTACCCATTCATAAGACTACTAGTAGTAAATAAATGCATGAATTGAATACTTTCCTATGTTACTCCTACATTATATTATAATAAATATAATTCACTTCACCTATCCCCACTCTGATCACGTTGACAATTTCAACGACATATAAACATCAACTCTCGGGTTTGAACTCAGGTGTAACATTTTTTCTTTTCCTCAATCCATTGATGACAATAATGCCACGCCACTATCTCAAACTTAGAAAATCACGAGACACAAGAAATGCCTAAGCTTTTTTGCTTAACAATGACTCAATGAACATCTGGTACTAATCTTTCACTAATTCCTAGGTAACCTCCTTTAATCAACACACAAAAAGAGTATATTTATCCAAACACACCTCAACTCATATCCAATAATCTTTTTACTACTTTTTACACATTACACTCTGGTTTGGTGGCATGCCTAGATGTGAGGTATAAAGTGGTGTAACTAGCATTTATCCACATAAAAAGTTACAAACATCACAAAGTGATTTATTTTTCAATGTTCATATTTTAGAATTTCATTCATTTCAAGGACTAAGTTGAGATTTACCTTAAGCTTTTTGGAACTAATGGGTACAAATTTTAGTACTTAAATAGATTTGAGTCAAATTTTGTACCTGATAAGAAATCTTCAGCTAGCAGAAGCAGGATAGGCATTATTATTATTAATCCCAAAAGCAGAAGAACATTCTCCATTCTTTCTTTCACTACAATTGTTGTTCCCCAATTGAAGTTCTGAGACACAAGGCATTGAATTTTTGTCACCAACACCATGATCATAGAGAAATCCTTTGAACACATGGCCACTAATATGAACTGTTGCCAAGTAAGCAAATTCATCTTCACCATTTCCAATAGCAGTCACTCTATGACACCTGAATACAGCTGGTGCTTTTACATGTCCTGGTAATGATTCTTTGAATGCAGCATCTACAATTCCACAAAAATCACTTCTCAACATCCAATCCAATTAGTTTCAAAAGCATAAAATTGATTACATTTTTGTATGAACAAGTTAATACCCCTTATCAGTTATCAATAATAGACTAATGTGACATTTTTTCAAGACAAAGAAAGGATATGAACATCGTTAAATCATTAAAACATTTTGATACAAAATCCTCCTTAAAAGAACATTAACCCTATGTTTCGATGAAACATTTTTTTGAGGGTAATGTAATTTTTTAGAGGAATTAAAATAGTTTAAATCAAAATTTTGAACTAAAACATTTCAATTCCACCCAAAAACTATATTACTGAAAAAAATGCTTCATCCAAACAGGGTATAAGGAAAAGAAAATTTCTTTCATCAGAGGTAATGTAAAGAGTCTTTGAATCCAGCATCTAAAATTCAACAAAATCACTTCTCAACCACACAAATTTCACTTAATCAAATAACCAAAAATCTCTTAAATATCAATTTATTATAATACTAACTATAAATTATTCCAATAATAAATGATTAGATTAATATATGAACAACACCCTATAAATAAAGCACCAATATGACATGAAATATAAATATTTTTCTTTAAAAAAAGAAGTGAAAGTACCTTGGTGACAAGAACTAGTAGCAAAGTTTTTTGAAGTGGTAGCATTAGAGTTTGAACTATGAGAAGTAGAAGTAACATTTTGTGAGGATCTTGGTCTCTTAACTCCACCATCACCACCAGCACCACCACCACCGGAGACCGCCGCCACTTCACGTTCCCGGCGACGAACAGAGGGAATCCACGTGCTTTTCACGTGAGTAGTACAATGATAACCACGACCTTTACAACAAGTTCTACATCTTCTATAAACACAATCTTTCTTAGCTCTATTACCACAATCTTGACAAACTCTATAATCAGCACCATAAATTCCATTTTCTTCACTCTCACTCATCACAACAACTTTGTTGTTATTCTCTTCATCAAAGTTGATTTCTCCTTTCTTTGGTGAAGTGTTATTCACTTCAGGACACATTCTAAGATTCCAATAATTGTTGTTATTATTGTTGTTGTTGTTGGGAGCTGAAGATTCTTGAACATCATTGGTTTGATTTTGAGGTTGTGGAATGCATGGAGTGGCAGTTAGAAGTGGGAAAATACCAAAACCAACACTTAGTGAAGCAGCTGATGAAGGTAATGGAAGATTGGAATTGTTGTCGTCTGTTGAAATGGGTTGGTTTTGATTTTGATGATGATTGTGATGATGGTGGTGAAGAGAAGGGGTTTGAGCTATGAGAACTAGGTCTCTAAGGCCTAACATGTTCATTGGAAGTAACAAGTTGTTTGATTAAGGTTTTTGGTTTTGGAGAGAAAAAGGTGTTTTGGTTAATTGGTTGTTTTATTTGATTATTATTGAGAAGGTGGATATGGAGAATGACAGATTGGAGATGTTGTTTATATAGAGAGAATGTGAGAGCAGAAGAACCTGAGATTCCATTCTTTTGATGCAACTAGTATGTGATATGTATGATTTCAACTTGGACAAAAAAATGGCAAATTTTATTGTGAGTTATTTTGTTGATTTTATTGTGAGTTATTTTGTTGTCGAGACTAGAATATCTATTGTCGAATGTAGTGACTAATTCCCTCGTTGGATTGGAAGTACTTCGAAGGGTGAGACAGCTGGCCCAAGGATTTAAAGTTACTCTGTACCCAAGGCGATAATCGAACCCTCAACACTTGGTTAATGGAATATGACTCTCAATCGCTCAACCACACCCATGAGTTTTATTGTGGGTTATTATAGATGGGTACTTAAGAATTATTTGGAAGGGAAAGTTGGAGGATTATATTGGGGGACTTTGAATCGCCAAGTCTATAGTTTTAATATATATCAGAGATTTTTAATTTGTCAAAAAAAATAAATATATATTAGAGATTTTAATAAAAATGATAGAATAATATAATAGATAAATTTTTTTGCTACCGTTTTATTGTTGCATAGTGTCTTTTAGCCCGCTAGGTTTATACTTGACTTTGTCGGTTGGTGATGTTCTCTCCTATTAATAAGTTTTTTTTTAACATAAATTTGAACACAAGATTTTAATGTAGAATCCAAGTCCAATTATTGTTGATATTTTAAAAGTGAGTTAAGAATTGATGAATTATTGTTGATATTTTAAAAGTGAGTTAAGAATTGATTTCATCTGTTAAACTAATACAAAAACACTTTTGAAATACAAATTATATAAAATTTTGTGAACCACACAGACCTAGGGTTGAATTTAACTAACAAAAATAAATTGGTGACTTCTATCAAAAGATTCAAGAAAAAAAAAACTTTACACTAAAAAGTAATTTTATCTTAATTATTCTCCAAAAAATTATTCTCTACGCTTCAAAAATCTTAACCAAAAAATAGATACTTCTTAAATTCTCAAGGAGAAGAAGTTAGAAGGTTGTGGAACTTTTAACACTACACACTACACAACCCTCACACTAGTGGGGTCTTTTGAGAAAGGGCAATTTTTTTGAGATTGAGGGAGAGTTTGGTACAGCTGAAAAAGAGTGGAAAAGAAAAGAAATGAATGAAAACACATTCTCCAAAAATTATTCAATCGTTTGGTTTAGTCATGAAAAGTGAAGGAAATAAGCATCTCACGTCTCCTGAGGCAAAAAAACTTTTCTTCTCAATTTGAGAAGAAACCAAGTGGAAAACTATGATTGCCGAAAACACCCTTATTGGGTTTTACATGGATATATTGGATATGATTAATATGTTGTTGCATCTCTTCTTTCTAGATAATATTTAATTCTATCTATACAAATGTTTAAACAAATATTAATAAATACAAATAAATCTAATTATTTATATATCTATATATATATATATATATAATAAATCATTATCATTATCATATTATATACAAATCTATAGGGGTATTTATTCCATCAAGAAAAAAAATATAGGGGTATTTATGTTATTAGCTATATACATGTCTTTCTTTTCTTTAACTTTTCCATTCATTTTCTCTCAAACCAAACCATCAAATAATCATCTCATTTTCTATTTTTTTTCCTCTTCTTTTCTCTTCCTTTTCCTTTCTCTTCCTTTCTTCTAGCTTTCTATCCTATCCCAAACAAAGCCTAAATTTTAGGGTTTCTATACTGCTACAGGTTCTGACACTGAAAGTCCACTTGCAGATTCTTGGATTTGTAGGGTAGTGTGTAGGGTAGGGATGTGTAATTATTATTTTTGACAAGTAATGTAGCTAGCCATAGCCACAAGCTATGTTTTTGTGCTGGATGTATAGGTTATAGGTGGAAGGCCTAGGTTTCCTCTTGCACGATTTTTGTTTTGAATTCAACTTTAGATAGTGACGGGTCTTTATGGCCTACTGTTTTGTTGCAAACAAATGGAAGAAAGGGGAATATATATAGGAAAAAAAGCAAAAAGCAATAAATAAAATAGACTTTCCATTTTGAGGAAACTGAAACAGAAATTTAACTTCTGAATTGTTAACCGATTTGGTGCCTTCTTCTTGATTTTTCTTACATGAAGATACTGGCCGGGTAATTATTTTAAATTATTTATTAATTATTTAATTAGTTTAAATTATTTATTAATTACTTTTATTTTTTTACAAGATTGAGGTACGTGGAAGGTTGTATCTCACGGGGAAGATATCTAGTATTAGATTTGAGGTGCATCACCCTCATATTGCAGCATGGTTGCAGCAGGCGAGGCTATTTTAGTTGGACACCACACCTCTCAACAACATCAACCATGAGCTTGTATCTACTTTTGTTGAGAGGAGGCAATCTGAGACTAGCTCCTTTCACATGCCTTGAGGGGAGATGACCATCACATTGGACGACGTGGCTGCGTTGCTCCACTTGCCGCTCACCGACAATCATTTGGATGAGCCTATACATCTTTCATTTGTTGAGGCCGTTCAGGCTGGGGTGGATTTTCTCGGAGTAGATAGGGCGGCCTGCTGGACTGAATTTAATTCCTGCAGGACTTCGGCTTTCAGATTCAGATTTTTAGAGGATGCCTACAGATATAACATGCATCGGGGGCAGTTTGATCATGCAGCACGGTGCTATATGCTACACTTGTTGGGGGCACAATCTTCTCTAACAAGAGTCACATGTACGTGCCTGCTAAGTGGATTAGTCTCATTTCATATTTTAACACATGTGGCCAGTGGGTTTGGGGTCCAGCTGCTCTGGCATATCTCTATGACCAGCTGAACTTGGCCGCTTACTGGGACACCAGGCAGATTGGCGGATACGCTTATTTGCTACAGGTAATTAGTTAATTAATTACTTTTATTCTTTTAATTGGTTTTATTGATATAATTAATTATTTATTCATTTAATTATTTTATTTCAGTGTTGGATTTATGAGTACTTCCCCACTATCGTCCGACGGAGGATGTTCCCTGATACTGGGCTTCCACGTTGCAGTAGGTGGAAGAACTTTAAGTGCGATGATCTGAAGTTTATACATTTTCGGGAGCGGATCGATAACCTGCAGTTGGACCAGGTCATTCTGACGCTTTGGGAGGACCACATAGTGTACACTTCATTCTACACCGTGGCACATTTCAGAGGTTGGCTGCTATGGGGCGACATTGCTGTGACATATATGGCTGACCGGGTCCACTGGCAGTTTGGGCGCATCCAGCACATCCCTCCTGCACCCATCTCAGGACCACGTCCATCAGTGATCTCCATTTTAGAGAGATTGTCGGTGTATCCATCCCCAGCACCGTTTTTTTTGTACTAGCAGAGTCTCAGGCATGGCGGGTGAGTGCACCGATGACTATCTACCTTGGTATCAGTGGGTATCCATTCCACGACTGACTGCAGCTGAGGAGGTACCAGAGCAGTAGGTTGTAGCTGAGGATGTCGGTCTACCGACCTATCAGGATGCGATGGATGCTGCCGCTGGACACATACTCCATGCTATGGGTTGTGATGGAGACATTCCAGCCGATGCATTTGACAGCCTCCTTTAGTCTTTAGGACACTTAGACTTTCATCTGTAGATGTATTTGTTTTGGTTTTATTTTTGTATATGTACTCGTATTTTATCGACTTTATTATATTTTCGTTTTTTTTTGTTTGTTATCGTTATCGTTATCGTATTTAAATTGACTTAAACTAATTTAAACTGATTTTTTTAACTAATTTAAATTAATTTTTAATTAATTTAAATTGATTTTTTAAAAAAATAAAATAATAAATTACACTTCCTCGGAATATATTTTTTTATATATTCCGAATTTATACATAAATTCGGAAACTATTTTAAAAAAATTGCGTTCCGGAAATACACATAAATCTGGAATATTTTTTTTACTCCCTTTCCGAATTTATGTGTATTTCCGAAAAATTCAATTTTTTTTTTAAAAAATAATGAGGGTATTTTGATCAATTATATACTACTGCATGACTTTTTCTTCCTGGAATCAGCTTATATCAGTCATCAGCTTTTTCATCTCACATCGAATGTAAAGATAAGAATTTCCTTAGTCGCTAATATGACAAAAATGAAATGAATTCATACTCTTGCAACAAAAGTACTAATTATCATAGTTTGAATGTCATCCTTGACAATCTTCCATGTTCATTATGAAACTATATAATAATTAATTAAACCATCACTTGAATCACAAGAGATTAAGTTAAGTTCCTATAAAAAAATGAAACATTATGAAACCATAGATAAAAAAGTACTAAGATTTGATGGTTGACGAACATGGTTTGGTGAGCATCACTCAAGGTTTAATACTTGCAATTAGTAGTATCTAACAAATAATAATAAAAATGTTTGTCATAGTTAAAAAAATAAAAAGGGTTAGGTATGGGACCAACCTATGAACACCTAGCTACTAGAATTTATAATGCATCATACTAGAGAGTCTATGTAGGTCAATCTCACAGCCTAACCTAACCCTAATTGCCCTATAGATTTGCCTTATTGGAAACAAAAAAAGGGAACTATAACCCTATGAAGCCGTAGCCTTGGTACCTCATTAGTCATTCCACTGCATCAAAGTTGGCCCTCTTTTCTTGTTCGGCCAACTAGGCTGACAATGATGTTGTATAATGAGACTCTTTTTTTCCTGAAAATCTTCTTTTACTCTTTTTGTTTTATAATTTTGATCTACCTCTTGGTATTCGTGATGAAAACGTACTCCAAAACATAATGTGAAATGAAAGTTGAGAAAATAAATACTCCCTCATGTCTGTAAGAAAAAAAATTGTTACATTTTTTTTCTAATTATAAGAAAAAAAATATTTTTCAAAGTATATTAATTACTATTTTTTATATTTTTATTTAATGTGATATAGGTTTGTTAGAAAGTCACGTAATAAATATAAAAATTCAATATTAGGGATACATTTAGGATAAGCCCCAACAAATAACTTTCATCGGTCTTCATGATTTTTGTAAAATCTTCTTTTAATAGAAACCAGAGGGACTAAGTGTGACACATGAAATAATGATATATAAAAAATTAACATTACTTAAAACGAGAAAATATTTTAAAATATTCCTTCTTCAAATTTTCTAAGAAAGACAAAATTGTATTTTTGGCCCTTTATGTTTAGGGTTTGTGTCACTTTGGCCTTTATGTTTTTTTTCTCGTTTTAGCCCCTCATTTTTTTTTGTGCGGCATTTTGACCCCTAGCGTTAGTTTTTTCTAACGGACGCCACGCTAGCAGTTAACTGCTGACGTGACGTCTTAAATGTCAGGGCTGACTTTGACTTGACTTGGTGATGTGGCACATAAGGGACCAAATTGAAACTTAAAAAGAACATAGTGGGCCAAATTGAAACTGAAAAATAAAATTAACAAAAACAAAAAACACATGCATCTTCTTCCTCCAAACACCACCTCCATCTTCATCTTCTCCGGCGAGCCACCACCACTTCCGGCGAGCCACGCCACCACCACCATAAATCAATCAATTTTCAACTCTTAATCCCTAACATGTCTCCCTCAAACCCAAAACCCCCAATTTCCCAAATTTAATCCCTAATCTCTCATCCACCACCACCACCACCACCACCACCATCCCTACTTTCTTCTGAAATTACGGGTGGTGATGGTGGTGGTGGATGAGAGATTAGGGATTAAGTTTGAGAAATTGGGGGTTTTGGGTTTGAGGGAGAGAGGTTACGGATTAAGAGTTGAAGATTGATTGATTTATGGTGGTGGTGGCGTGGCTCGCCGGAGGTGGTGGCGGCTCATCGGAGAAGATGAAGATGAATGTGGTGTTTGGAGGAAGAAGATGGAGGTGTTTTTTGTTTTTGTTAATTTTATTTTTCAGTTTCAATTTGGCCCCCTATGTTCTTTTTAAGTTTCAATTTGGTCCCTTATGTGCCACATCACCAAGTCAAGTCAAAGTCAGCCCTGATTTTTAAGATGCCACGTCAGCAGTTAACTGCCAGCGTGGCGTCCGTTAGAAAAAACTAACGGTAGGGGCCAAAATGACGCACACAAAAAACATGAGGGGCTAAAACGAGAAAAAAAAACATAAAGGGCCAAATTGACACAAATCTCAAACATAAAGGGCCAAAAGTGCAATTTTGCCTATAAGAAATAATTAAGGTGAGTTTTGGTCCTAAGGGCTTCTCAAAGTTACCGAAAGTCACAAGATTTACCCTTGGCTCTTAAATTTTCTTTAACTTTTGTAACTTTAGGTTTTTTTTTATGAGAGAGATACATGAAAAATGGATGGAAAAATGATGCGAGAGACTGAGTTGAAGGAGAGAAATAGACTCAAAGTTAATTGAAAGTTCTCACTCTAAAGTTAGACAATCACTACCCTAATTTAAGGCTTTTACACACATATATTAAGGGTTATTTAATTGATGTGTGTGAAAATATATACTCTACTACAAAGAATCTCTTAAAGATAAATCAACAATTATATCAAGAGTATAATTGGACAACAAAAGTATTACGAAAATACTTACATGTTAATGTTACTTACCAACAAATAACAATAAGATACTAGAAATTGCCTTTGGGATATTCAAGAGCATCAAAGAAGTTTTATTTGGGGAGATACTAATGAACATCATCGCTTTCATATTGTGATGATATGTAATTACTCAACCAAATAAGCTTGGAGGTTTAGAAATTCAAAACCTCATACAGTGGCGAAGCTTCACCAATAATTTTATGGGGGCCAAAATGTCTAAGAAATAAACTTGTGTTGTAATTAATAAATTAGTTTAATAATTTCAAAGCAACCATTATATATATTATAGGTACAAAGATATAACAGCAAATATTGATTGATGTAATGGTAATGAAGCTTTAAAGTCATTAATGTTGTCCCGTGTTCGACTCTTAAATAATGAATTTATCCTGTGACTCGTAACACACAGATCACTCAAGTTAATCGCCACACCATTTGTATTTTTTAATCTCTTGGTGCAACCGAACATATGCATAACAGTATAGTTATCAAAAATAATTATATAACTATATTTTTAAAAGAAAATTTAAAAAGTTTGTAGGGGCCGTGGCCCCTACCTGTCCCTTAAAAGCTCCACCCCTGACCTCATAAATGTGAACTCAACTTGTGTTATGAAACTTGGTTGGTCGTTGAGGCATGGAGATAATTTGTGGTGACAAGTTCTCCGTGGAAAGTTAGTAGAGAGTGATCAAATAATAGCACACTTATTATTAAACCATCTGATTTTCCAATTTGGAAACAACTTGCTAATTTTGGCCGAAGCTAAATAATAATTGTTTCTAGTCTATAGCCATCAACATGAGTATTTTAGTTTAGAATGATTCGCGGATCCTCCCAAGCATCAAGCTTTTTGATCTTGTGGCCCACATTCCTAATGGGCTAGTTGACCTTTTGGAGTTTGTGACCTTATTGGGACTAATGGCTCCTGGGACCTTTGAGTTCTGATATTGTCTCCAAAATCATGCCTTACTACCTCTGAAATTGGATAATGGTGATGATTTGACTTTATGTGGCCGAGTAATAGTCTAGGTGAGTTCTCTTTTAGGAATTTTCATCTTCTTTTAAATTATGATGTGACTCAAATGAATCATTTTTGGGCTAAAGTTTGGAAGAATCTAGCTCCTGAGAGAGTTAGAGCCTTTATTTGGCTTCTGGTGCATGACAGGCCTTTAACAATTTCAAGGAAGAATGCTATGGGTTGGCCAGTTCCATTTGTTCACATTGCGGTACTGTTACAGAAGCAACTTTGCATGTGTTACGTGATTTCCCCCATGCTTTTAATTTGTGGTTGGCTTTATTTAAAGTTAGAGACCGACGTGCTTTCTTTGGTGGTGGTCTGATGCAATGGTTTCACTTCAATTTGATGGAAGCTAACTCAAATAAAAATGGTGTTGAGTGGCCATCTTGTAGGGCTGTGTGATGTCATTTGCTTTGGAGCTAGAAGAATAAGAAGAACATGATGTGTCATATATTCTCCCTTTTATACCTTGGGTCGTGGTTACAAATTGTCTGAAGGAGTACCATGATGTGATGGTTGCTTCCAGGTCGGTGAAAGATCATGTCATGAAGCATGTTAGTGTTAAGTGGGATCCCCCTGATGATGGATGGTTGTGTCTCAACTACGATGGTGTCGTGATCGCTTCTTCTAAGGCTGTTGGTTGCAGTGGTCTATTGAGAAACTCATGGTGCTTGGCTCGCAGGTTTGTCTAAACATATTGGTTTCTATGACCCTTTCGTTGTCGAGCTTTGGGTGTGTTCATTGGCTTACAGCTTGTTCGCTCTAAGGGTTGGAGTAGGTGGTGCAGGTAGATGTCAAAGTGGCTTGTCAGGTAATCCTGGGTAGAGAGAGTGGGCGTATTTCGGGTTGGGGTATTGTTAGAGAGATCTGCAAGCTACTAAAGTTGCATTGGGAGGTTCATTTTGTTAGCATGTACAGAGAAGCTAATTGCTATGCAGATGCGTTGGCAAATATTGAGTGTTGTTAAGCTGATGATTTGATTTTTTATGAGCAATCTTGGTTTCAGAGAACACACATAGGAAGAAGAAAGCCATGAAAAAGTGTTTTCTGTATATTGCTCAAAACTGAATTTACAATCTGTTTCATAACAGTATATACATTGAACTATTATCTAATAGTAAACTAACTGCTCTAGTTAAATAACAACCAGCTATTAACCATAGTTTAACTAACTACATATCTAGTCTAAGAGCCTATTATTTACAACCAGTATATACAACTAATGTCATTAACATCCCCCCTCAAGTTGGACTGTGTATATTACACATGCCCAACTTGGAGACAAAGGAACGAAATGATGTAACATGAAGTGGTTTTGTAAACACATCTGCTAGCTGAGATTCAGATGGCACTGGCAGCAGGTGTATCACTCTGTTTTGGATCTTTTCTCTCACCACATGACAGTCAATTTCAATGTGCTTTGTTCTTTCATGGAATGTGGGATTATGTGCTAGATATATGGCAGATTTATTGTCACAGTACACGACTGAAGGACTAGTTTGAGGAAGCTGCAGGTCTTTAAGAAGATAGTGCAGCCACTGCACTTCACAAACGAGGCTTGCAAGAGCTCTATATTCAGCCTCTGATGAAGACCGAGAAACTGTATTCTGCTTCTTTGACTTCCAAGACACAAGAGCAGTCCCAATAAACACACAATAACCCGTTATAGACCTTCTAGTGTCAACACAGCAGGCCCAATCCGAGTCAGCAAAACCTGAGACAGTGAGTTGTTTAGATGCAGGGAACCAAAGCCCCTGTGCTGGTCCTGCCTTCAAATATTTTAGAACACGAGCTGCTGCTTGAAAATGAGATTCTAATGGCTTGGAAACAAACTGACTAAGTTGCTGCACAGCAAATGAAATGTCAGGCCTAGTGTTTGTGAGATAAAGTAGGCGCCCAACAAGGCGTCTATAAGCGAACTGATCATGGTATGCTGTCCCCCCTGTACTGCTGAGCCTAACAGAGGCATCTGCTGGTGTAGAAGTTGGCTTAGCAGCGAGAGTCCCACTGTCTTCAAGGAGCTCCAAAGTATACTTTCGTTGATTGAGAACAATACCCTTCTTAGTGCGTGCAACTTCAAGGCCAAGAAAAAACCTCAAGGCACCAAGGTCCTTTATGCGAAATTGAGAATCCAAAAACTGTTTTACAGCAGAAATTTCATGCATATTGTTACCAGCTAAAACCAGATCATCAACATAGACTAGTAAGACAGTAATTGAGGGAGGTGTGGACTTCACAAAGAGGGAATGGTCAGCCTCAGATTGTGTGTATCCCATGGAAGTGAGAGTTGTGGTCAATTTTTGATTCCATTGACGACTTGCTTGCTTTAAGCCATAAAGAGATTTATGAAGCTTGCACACCTTGGTAGATCTGTCAGTTTCAGAAACTGGGCAGCCAGGAGGAATAGTCATATAAACCTCTTCACTCAAGTCACCATGGAGGAAAGCATTGTTGACGTCCAGTTGTTCAAGAAACCAGTTTCTGGATGCAGCAATTGCTAGAAGAACTCTGACTGTGGTCATCTTGACCACAGGGCTGAAAGTTTCAAAATAATCCACCCCTTCTAATTGGTTGTATCCCTTGGCTACAAGCCTAGCTTTGTGCCTCTCGAGAGAGCCATCAGCTCTATATTTAGTTTTATACACCCATTTGCAACCGATAGGTGTTTTACCTGCAGGAAGATCTACCAAAGACCAAGTATTGTTTAATGCAAGAGCAGCAAGTTCATCTTGCATTGCTCTCTGCCAACACTGATGTGGAGAGGCTTGTGAAAAGGTAATAGGATCAATGGTTGAAGACACATTACAACAGAAATTTTTATATGGTAAGGAACATTTATCATAAGAGAGAACAGATGATAAGGGATAGGGCAAAGGAGTACCTTGTGAATGATTGGTGCAGCTAGAAAAGCTACAATGATAATCCTTCAAGTAACTGGGTTGGTGAATAACTCTAGTTGAATGTCTAAGGGGTTGAGGCGGGTTATTAGATGTAGAAGGAGAAGAATCAGGGCTGCTGTGTTCAATTGGTGAGGACATATTTGAGGCTGCAGAATCTAAGGAAGGATCAGAATTTGCAAAAGTATGGTCTGATGTGGAAATTTCTTGGCGAGTGGGAGTATTTGGTGGGCTAAGATCTGTCGAATCAAATGAAAAAGTGGGCTGTGGTGTAGGTTCAGTGGCAATATTTGGTGAAGGCAGGTTTTGATGAAATGGGAAGTGATCTTCATAGAAGATCACATTTCTAGATTGTATAAGTTGGTGGGAGAGGAGGTCATAAAGAATGTATCCTTTAATGCCCTCTTTAAAACCCAAAAAGACTGTTTTTCTAGCTCTAGGATCAAATTTTGTACGATTAGCAGTTATGGTGGATGCATAGGCAAGACAACCAAAGGTTTTTAAGTGTACAATTGAAGGTGGTTGGTTATGAAGTGTTTCAAAGGGTGACTTATTGTGGAGGATGGGTGTTGGAATTCTGTTGATTAAATGCACAGAGTGCTGAACAGCAAAATTCCATAGCTTGTGGGGTAATTTAGCTTGGAAGAAAAGGGCACGGGCAACATTCAATATGTGTTGATGTTTTCTCTCAACAAGGCCATTTTGTTGAGGGGTTTCAATGCATGATCTTTGGTGAATTATGCCTTTACTAGAGTAAAAATCATGCATAAGAAATTCCACACCATTGTCACTTCTAAGGCACTTTAATTTTGTGTTGAATTGGGTTTCTATGTAGGCTATGAAGGATGTGAGATGAGTGCGAGTTTCAGATTTATTTTTCATAAGTATGAGCCAAGTATACCTACTAAAATCATCTACCAATGTAAGGAAATACTTGTGGCCAAGCATGGAAGTGTGGGAATAGGGTCCCCAAATATCAGCATGTAGTAGTTCAAAGCTATGTGTAGTAGTGGAAGTGCTTAAAGGAAAAGAGAGTTTTCTTTGTTTTGCAAAGTGACAAATGTCACAAGGAAGTTTATTATCATCAAATTGAACAAAGGGAAACTGTTTGGATATACAATGATGTCTATCATGAGATAAATGTCCTAATCTCATGTGCCAAATTCTAGAGTTATCTATGATAGGTATGTTGGACTTACAGTTCGTACTAGATGAGACAGCTACATTACAAACAGAATTTGTTTCACTAACAGGCTCAGTTACTTGTATGGAGAACTTGTAAAGCTTCCTTTCCAACCTAGCTGATCCAATCATCCGCTTGGTAAGGGCCTGAAACAAATAGCAACCTTCATCATCAAAGAAAACATTGATCTTGCTACTAAGAGCAAGTTCAGGAACTGACATCAGATTAGAGCCAAAATCTGCTATATACAGGACATTGTACAGGACTATTTCTTTGGTTATATGTACAGTTCCTATATGTGTTGCAACTGCTGAGGTATGATTAGGACAATTAATGACAGTATGTTTAATTGGTTTATAGCTAGAAAAGAGACTAAAATCAGAGATTATATGGTCAGTTGCTCCTGTGTCTACTATCCAAAGTATAAATTTCTCACCAGAAACTTGATTAAAATTGATGCCAGAACTGGAAGCAGAGTTGGATGCAGGTGTGTGGGATATCACAGTGTTAGCAGAATGTGAGGACTTCTGAGCTTGATGTATAGATTGCTGAATCATATCCATGAGTCCCTTGTACTGATCTTGAGTGAAACCCATAGTGTTACCATTGCCATAATCAGTGCCTTTTTGTTGTGGTTCCTGTTTCTGTGTATCAGTCTCACTGGTGACAGAATTGGTAGAATTTTTCTGGTTTCTTGATTGATAACCAGGAGGAAATCCATGGATAAAGTAGCAGGTATCAATTGTGTGATTCATTTTGTTGCAATTAGTGCACAAACGTGATTGTCCTCTACCTTGTCCACGACCAAATCTTCCTCTACCACGGTTGTTATTACCTCCTCTATTAAAACTATTAAAACTCTGTACATGATTTGCCATTGATGAAGTTTTGGTATCATTCTCAGTTTCTGTGGTTGTAGGTGGTGGATTTGTGAGATTCATATTTCTCTCTTGTTGAATCACAAGTGAAACTACTTTAGCAATTTGAGGAAGGGGATCCATCATCATAATCTGGCCTCGTACATGAGAGTACTCCTCATTAAGACCTTTGAGAAATCTAATTGTTTGATCCTGGTCTCTAAATTTCCTTACATTTTGCGATGCAGCACAGGTACATGGAGTGGCACAAACACAAGATGAAAGTGGACGAAAACTTTCAAGTTCATCCCAAAGACACTTTAATTCAGTATAGTATTCAGAGACATCACGCGTACCTTGAGATAATTTGTAGATTTCTTCTTGAATGTCTCCAATTCGGAACATATCTCCTTGATCGAAACGGTCACGAAGATCTTTCCAAGCGTCATATGCTTTGTCGAAGAAGACGATAGACTTCGCAACACTAGTTGAAACGGATTTCTGAAGCCAAGCCAGAACAATGTTGTTACATCTGAACCACTGGTTGTAAATCGAGTTCGTCTTCGAAGGTGCAGTCACGGTTCCGTCAACGAATATCAGTTTGTTCTTTGAAATTAGCGATACACGCATGGAACGAAGCCATGGCTGAAAGTTTTTGCTGCCTTCTAATGCTGGTTGGACCAAGACCACTGCAGGCGGCTCATTCGGATGAATGTAGAAGGGATTTGATGAATTGGTTGCAAAATCTGAGTAACTCTCAAGGTTTTGGCTCGCCATCGCAAAGAATGTTGAAGATGAGGTAGAAATTGTTTCACAAACGGAACGAATCGAAAAGAATTTGGGAAACAGAAACCCTAACTGAAGCAAAATTAGGGATTAAAGAATCAACAGAAATCGAAATGCGAAAGGCTTGATTTGAAGGAGACGATTCAAGAATCGAATCAATTGATTGAAGAATTTAGAGCAATCGAATGTTGTTGGCGAGGCCAGAGCTCAGAAGTTGAGCTCTGATACCATCTTGGTTTCAGAGAACACACAGAGGAAGAAGAAAGCCATGAAAAAGTGTTTTCTGTATATTGCTCAAAACTGAATTTACAATCTGTTTCATAACAGTATATACATTGAACTATTATCTAATAGTAAACTAACTGCTCTAGTTAAATAACAACCAGCTATTAACCATAGTTTAACTAACTACATATCTAGTCTAAGAGCCTATTATTTACAACCAGTATATACAACTAATGTCATTAACAAGCAATGTCCTACTTTTGTAGGATCGTTATTACTTCCTGCTTAGGGAATTCTATTCCCAAACTTATTCCACCAAAAAGAAAAAGAATATCAAGCTTCTGTGTGAACGCGAAAAACCCACCGCAAGTTTCAGTTATCATGATAATCGGACCGCCCAACCAACAGACGCTATGCTATGCTACCTTCGTACATGACGGACAACAACAATTATAATAATTATATACAGTACAAAAATTCTACTTATTGCTTGGATAAGTATTAATTTATCAGTTAAAAAACTGATAAAGATTTACATGAACGTCACAGAAGAAATACATGTAAAAATTACACAATTATGTAATTGCAGGAACACATGTAATGGGGGGAGAACTTTCTTCCCCCTTTTATATATATAAACAAAATAAATACATGGTAGTTACTTTCAGTTTATCTATATGTGTTATGTTACTTTAGCAGTTGCAACTTGCAACCACGTTTTTAATTGTATGAATGCAGAACTTGCAAGCTATTGGAACAACTCTAGCTAGCTGCATATATCCCAAAGTCCTATGCTGTTATCAACTATCAACTTTCATTTCCATTATGATCTGACCTAAATTCTTTGATGTTGTCCCAATCGAAATGAAATAGGAACTACCATGGCTCGGAGTTGTTACTGAGAAAATTTCGCGCAATAGATGGTCGACTCCATCCGTGTTCCATCTGGATGAGATTCAAGCGCACCATCAATTTATCGACTGCAACTTCTTCCAAGCTGCTTTGAGAGTTTAATGATGTCACTTGTGTAGATGAGTCCTGCAACAACTGAATAGCACACATCTTATTCAGTTAACTTCAAAAAACAGTTATATGTGAATTGCGCATCGGATCTTAATATTACCTTCACCTCCTGGTACTTCTTTAGGTATTGCATCGACTCCTCGTATAATCCACAATGATAGAGAAGAATACTGTAATCTCTCAACTCATTTGCATCATTTGTAAGGAGGATAAGACGTTCACACGCTGAAAGAATAGAGAAATTTTTTTGATAGTGAAATATGAGAAAGGAGCTATGAAGCACCGACACAAAGATACTGAACACAACATGGACAAAAAAAATCAGTTTTAATACGAAATATACAAGTAATTGAATATCGGTGTAGATGTCCAATGTTGGACATGGACACGTCTTTAACTGGAAGTGTTGGTGCTTTAGAGGAAATGAGAGAAAGTTACATAAAATTCATACCAGACAATGAACGTCTCATGTCACCGAAGCGGACACTGGTCCAAACACCTCGATCGAGTCTATGTTGAGCAGCCTTAGCTGATGCGATTTGAGAGCCACTGCTATTGACAAACTTTAAAACTAGTTCTGGTATAAACTAACTATATTATAATAATTTGCATATAGGAATGTCATTATATAAAGTACCTTTCTCCAACAAAATCAGATCTGTCAACACAGTTAGCAGCATGTGCTGCCCTTAAGAATAAGGAATCGGTATTATCATTTTGAAATGGCCAGAATGCATGCTTCAGATCATTTAAAATCTGCACATATAGGATAACATAAGTGCTAAAGGAAGACTAAAGCAGCTAAACAACTCCATAGTTGTAGAGATGGGCAGAGATAAGAGTGACCCACTTTGATAGATAGTCAAAAGTACGGCAAGAATGTTATGATAGAACCTCCAAAATAATGCTACGCACTGTCGATGTAAAATTTTTCTCACTCATAACCAATAACAATTCACGGTTTGGGTAACATACAAGGTGGTTATTAGTTGAGTCACTTCTTGTTAATGTCAATGATATGTCAAATTAGTAATTGATCGATGGTGTAAAACACATTTATACACCGACAGTGTATATAAATTAAATCTTACACGTAAAGAAGCAGATCCCAATATTCAAAATACGTTCATGCAGCCATACCCCTCAGTAAGAGAGGTTGTCTTCGCCTCTGTAACACCGAAACTCCCGATTGAAAACATGTCTGATGTCCGACATGTATCGTGTCAGACATCGACACCGACACTTCAATTGCTTGTATTTTTCAGATTAAATTCGGTGTCTGCGTGTCCGTGTCGTGTTCGGTGTGTGTGTCGGTGCTTCATTGGTCTCCACAAATAGAACCCATGATCACTGAGAAGCAAGGCTGATATTGCTAATTTATGGCACAGATCAACATTTAATGCCAAAAACTAGGAAAAATTTACACATTTTTTATGTTGGTGCAAGAGATACAGAGTAATGTAGAAGTGAAAGAGGAACAAGTAAAATTCACCTCAACTAAAAGGTTTCCTGATGTCATTATGTGTGCTTGGTCTGATTCCTTGCTTTTCTGTTTATGATAACCTTTGGGAAGGGAAAAAACATCACGAGGGAAGAAAATTTCAGCATCAAAATATAAAAGGCCCCACAAACGAAGCATTTTAAGAATTTCCGAGTATATAAGTGACAGCATTGCAACCGATCCGGAACGATGAGTCAAAGCCTGCTCAATGCATTGAAGTAAAACTATAAAATGTCTTATAAATCATAAGTTTCTCCACAGAAACAAATTAACTGAGTATATTACCGAGTGAAGATACAGTGCTTGTGGCTCCAATAGATTTTCACTGGTTCTCCTGAAACCCTATCATGTCCATAGGCACAAACAAGTTGATGAGAACACAATTTAGAGAGAGATTATAAAACAATATAATACATTTTATACTTATAAATTCTGTTAGAATAGATGAAATATCTCATGATATTTGGACGCAAACACAGACACACAATACACAGACATTCCTGTTTTGACAGAAACACAGACACACAATCAATATCAATAAAAATCAGCAGCTGTCAATATTTTTCCGTTAAAATAATCACGGGCCATGCGCCAATTGATTACGAGACTCCTACATTTGCCATTCCCTATTTTGATTATGTACTTCGATTCTGAGGAAAGGAAATACCCAACCAACAAAAGGAATACCCCATTGTAGATACACATACAACTCTCCATTGAAGTGGCTGTGACTGAACAAGAACACTCTAAGTCCAAGTGTGAAAAACAAGAAATGTTAATTAATAAAGGATTATTATTTTAATATAGATGATAGAACAGTGGAGTGGAGTATTTTTTTACTGACAATCATTCAACACATGAGCTATGAGTTGAGTTTTACTGAGATGAAGGATTTGAATTTTTCCTGACACTCGAGGCTCGATTGATTTATGAGTTGTGGTTGGACGGCAACTAGCACGACACAATAAAAGGCGGAGGAGTCATCAGTCACATAGTCGGTTGCCACATATTACATGATTATTTTAACAAAAAATAACCACAGCTGCTGAATTTAATTAATTAGGATCCAACAGGTATAGTTGCTTGTTCTCATTTCTCACGTTTAGCAAAGTTTTTTTCCGGTGAAAGTCATGATTAGCAAAGTAACAACTAATTAATTAATACTATGTATAAATGCTCAAAAATTGGAAAGTTGTCACACTACTTAAGAAAAATATACAAGTAGATAGGAACAAACGCAATGGAAACAAACAAATTTAAGCCTGAAATTCTCAAAATACCCCATTTCTTCCCCTGGTGCATGCGATAGCACCGCTATTCGGAGAACAGCAACCTATCGCTGCTCTGCTCAGCCGCTATTCATAGCAATGGTTAGACGAATTACTTTAATCCTAGACCTAAAATGAACCCAAATACACGAATTTGAGCTTCAAGAGACAGTTAGAGGTTCTATTAATCAGCCAGATTTCCATTTCTTTAGCAGGGTTCTTTCATTTAGAGTCCTAAAATAATGCTTCAAAATCCTTTAGCAATTAATACAGACACACTGAAGTGAATGAAATCACAGTGCATACCTTATGAACATACAGAAATCTCTCTATGCTTTCTAAAAACTTCTCAGGTGATGAATCATACTGTGGGCTGTAATGAGGGCAGTAGTCCATTGAAAGATCATCTAATCTTCCAATGAAAGCATCCACGGGAAGCGGAACCGATGAATGTGATACCAGAGAATCATCCTCTGCAGCTATATATAGAGCAGTTTTCCCCAAATCAACATGTCTGTTAATGCAAATGCTTGTTTCCTTCTCAATATCAGTAAATCTTTGAATTTGTGAACAGAACTCCTCCCTAGCTTCCTGCCCATTCACCAATCAACAATCCAATACAACAAATTTAGATTACTCTCTAATGAATTTTGAAGTTGAAAACCATAAAACTCAAATTTCAAATGCATCAAGATAAACCACTTTCCATAATGCTTCCAATTAATATGACAAACCTTGGGTCCATTTTTCTAATTTGTAGCCTGACAAATTGATTAATCAAAGCAAATATAGTCCTCTAATGAATCATACATATTGAAAAATAATCAGAATTATAACAAAAAGGGATAATGATATTGGTATTTCAAACTTGTAATACAACCATTAAACAAAATCAAGCAAATTTCAATGAAACCATTTTTTCATCAAAACAATGTAACATACAAATACCATGGCAAAAAACTTCATACTATTAGTACCACCAGATTGTCCTTTTTTTAATCCATCGAATACACTTTGAAATTTTATTAAACGGAAAATTAAATAGGAAAAAACATGACTAGAAAACAAAACAAATTAAAAGAAAACGAAATCATAGCAAACTTTGAAACTCAAAAATGCAGAAAAAATCAGAATAACAAACATTCATAACTTCCAATGATATAAACAATAAAAAAAACCATAAGATGATGCCAAAACCATCATTGTTCCTAGCTTCAATTAACATAAATTTTGATTTTCTAAATCTAATTAAACTAAAACATAAAGAAAAGAAAAGGTTGAAATTTGAAAAGAGAAGGGTAATACATACTCTGGCATGGGTGGTGTTGATTCCAGAAGCATCAAGAGCATCGTGCAAGACAAACTTGAGGTCACTTGCCACGTGTTGGACGTTGGAGCTGCCACGACATACCACACGAGAGCATGAAGATGGAGAAGAAGTGAGAGAGGAAGGAGGGTAAAATTGGAATTTGGAGAATGTGGAGGGGAGGGTGAGAAAAGAAGATGATGTTGTTGGTGACAAAAAAGAAGACATAGTCGTTGGTTGAGTTGAGAATCTGACACAACCAGATATTTCTTCACACTTCGCGGTTTTTGGAGACGGAGATAATAATAATTGCCGAAACAACAGAAAACGATAAAATCATCACCATTGTATTTTTTGATCTAAGGGAAAGCAATGATCACCATTGTATTAAAATTGCACAAATATCTTCTTTTTGGAAATTTGTCAAAAAAAAAACTTTGTTTGGAAAGAAAATTGCAAAAATATCTAACAATGTGTCGTTTGTGAGATATAATATGTGTCGTTTGTTAAATACGTTAGTTAACACCTCCTATGTTATGTTCCAATGTGTCACGTTAACCGATACGTAACATGTTATTTCAACTAAATTGGTCCCTGATTTGACATATTATTCCCTAAACATATTGGAACAAATTAGTCCCTGGACGTCTCTTCGAATGTGTGGTTTATGAAAATCAGAAACTAGCTCACCATTTCAAACGTGAAAGGAGAGAGAGGAAGTAGTCATTGAAGTGGAAAGGTGAAACCTATTTTATTTTTTGAGGATCCATATTTGTGTATGAAGAAAACAGAAGACATTGAAGAACACAGAAGAAAATGGACGAAAAATAGAAGAAAATGGAATACATTGAACAAAACCTATTTGTTTATGCGAAAATGGGATAATCAACAACACTATGGCAAGCGAAAATGGGAGAATCACGACGTTCACAACATTTCACAGTGTTTTGGTTCTCTTCATTATTCTTTCGAGCTGCGCTTCCTTCTTATTTTCTCTGTGTTCCTTTCTGTCTTCACTACGTGTCTAATGGTTTTCTGGTTTTGGAAACAAAAAACCACTTTTGTAGGTAATCAAGGATTAACTTGTCCCAAAATGTGCAACTAATATGTATTTTTTTTAAAAAAATTGTTTGACATGACATTACTAAATAATGCAAGTGTTTGAACAATTGTATGGTGTTTTGATAGGAAGTAATGAGTTTTGAGTATCCTTAATACTCAATATTAATAAAAGTTTGCTACTTCAAGAAAAACGTATTAAACCCATATATAAATTGCATTATTTGGTGGTTCATCAACATGAAATTGTTGTTGACGAAGACGACAATTTTTTCATCAAAGACACTAATACCTTTTGCTATTTGTGGCTATCTCTCTCATCTTATTTAATTTTCTCTTATTTTTTTCCTCCAAAATAAGCCCAAAATCACGAAAGCTACCAATAACTAAAGGCACTCAACCCAAATCCCAAAAAACGATGAAAGATCATGTACTCGCGCACGTCTAGTCAGAAAATTACTCACAATTGAGAACCAAGGCCTCAAAAAGAAGACATGGAAGAGAGAGTGGGTTTAAAATGCGTCATGAAAATGATGGATTGGATATCTAGGGTTTCAATATGTAGGAATAAGGAAGGTTGATTCAACTATGGAGGTTGGTTTTGCAATGACAACATGTCAACTTTGTTTTTTTTTTTTGACGGAACATGTCAACTTTGTTTGTCACCGACCAAAGTGCTCTTGTCGAGTTGCTATGCAATTCATTGATTTTGAAAATTAAGAAAGAGAGAAAAGGCTTGATATCAAGCATCCTCAAAGTTTTTCACACTTCTAATTCGAAAGACAACAATAAGAAAAACAACTCATTCAAACCATTGGAATCCCGAGAGAAAAGTCGAAGAGGATCTAAGCCTTAGTTATTTTATTTACATTGATAAAATTTTGTTTAGTAGACAAAATTCCATATTCGCAACAATGAGCTCTTAAGGAAAAATGGATTGATTTGAGGAACAATCTTTGAAAACTTCGAGAGAGAACACTTGAGAAAATTTTAAAAGGTGAGACGAGGCAATTATTTTGAAGATAAAAATGTTAGCAATACTCTCTTTTGTATGCTCTCTTTATAATTGAGTGAAATACATATAACCCCCACCATTTGAGAAATAAGTCCCACTAAATTAGTAGGACGCACGTGAATTTCAATCAATCATAAAGAGAGTATTGAGACGGGGTGATAAAGAGAGTTTTGGTAGCAATATTTGAAAAGAAAATAATAAGTGTGGTAGTGTTGTCGTCAAACTCTTAGGTCCTAGCCGTGGTGTCGGCCAGAGGTTTGGACAGTCTTTGATTCCTTCTTTCTTCAAGCAATTGCATCGAGGAGGGAACTCTGCTCCTCAACTATGGGTTTCCTGACTCCTCTAGAAAGGGCCAGGCAAGGTGAGAAGGGACGCGCGTCTTGGATTACTACGGCTAATGCATAAAAATAAAGTAAAGGGCGAAAATGCGATAAAGAAGATAAATGAAATAAACGTAGAGTTTGATTTGATTGATGTGTGTCCTTTACAATTCACTCTAATGCTATATATATATATACATAGGCCCTCGTCGGCCACTAAGCTAGCCAACATTTGCGTGCCGTTGGATTGATCTAAGATCAACGGCTCTCATTGCTTCATAGGCCCTCAACAAAGAAAAGTAACTGCCCACGATCCCACTGGCACGGTTAGTGGGGTGAGTGCTCGTTGCTCCGAGTTTTCCGGCCTCGCTCTTCCGTTTGAACTTCAACCGTTCCCACGTTCTTTCTTCGTGCCGTATCTTGCCTTCCAAGCAACCCCCCACCTTGCCTCGGCCGTATGGTGACTCGGTTTTCCTGGTCCCACTTGAGATAATGGTTCAGGCACCCGAGCCACCCTCGGCTTGGCTCATTGGTCCTCGGGCATAATCCTCCCTCGGGGGGTTTTCTCCTTTTTAACACGCCCCGAGGACCTTCTTTAGTTCACTCTCTCTGGCAAAATACATTTTTGCCCCTTGTCATATGGCTTGCCTTCACACCATATTTCCCCTTTTCTCCTCTCGATCCTCGGCCTACGACCTATTTATTTTTGGGTGTTAACAGGTAGATAGAGGGTTTAGATGCACTTGTTTTTTTTTTGGTCAAAAGATGCACTTGGTTAGTGGTACAGAAATGGAATGATTGGGCCTCACTCGGACTGGGCCTCACTCGGACTGGGCTTCAACCGAACAAAGTATTAGGGACCTAAATAATAGGGTTTTTTTTGTACCCCCACGTTTTTCATTTATACCCCCACAATAAATTTGTAGACTAAAATACCCCTAGTTATGTTTGACTAAATCGGATCTACGTGACCCTTAGGTACATCTGATTCATTTTTTTCAAAGCGTATCTATGTAGATTCGATAAGATTGGAAAAATTCCAATCGGATCTACATTGGGAGAGGTAGATCCGATTTTATAAAAACCAAAAGCGGGTGTATCTAAGGGTGGGGGTACATCCGCTTCGTGTAGTTTTCAAAGCGGATGTATTTTACAAAGCGGATGTACCTCCACCCTTAGGTACATCCGATTTGAGTTGAATTAAAATCGACGTCCAGATTGACTCCCTGGCCCAACAACTATATTTTCAACGGTGTAGATTGCACCGATAATATCAACAGTTGATAATCATTGACGAATTCTATATATACCCACTCCCACCCTCATTCTTTTCACACAAAAATTTCACTCTCACCTACTTATTTCACACATCCAGAATGCAGATCTGCCTCACACAACGCTCGGACGAGAATAGGCTTTGCGGTATACATCATGGGGGCAACATCACCATGAGAGAAGATGGTGTCTACTTCTGGAGTCCGAAGCCGGTGTTATGCAGAATCCACCGCGCCATGGGGTTTGAAGGATAAAGTGTGGTCAAAAGTTCAAGTGACCGGTGACGACTGTGACGTCACTAGTATCACTTATCGCAAACCCGATCTTGGAGACGATAGCCGCATTTCCTTCTCGTCCATGTCTACCAAGACCGACGAAGACGTGGCGAACATGTTCAACATCCATGACACGCTTCAGGGGTAAAAGCCGTTGGAGCTGTACGTGGAAACACAACGGAGCGTGAATGAGATTTTATGCCGTCTGCGAGCACCGAAATATTAGGGTTTAGTATCTGTCTATTTTTATTGTAGTTGGTTATGTTTTATCTTTTATGTAACTTTGTTTTATCGCATGAATGAAATCAAAATTTTAGTGAAACTAGTCAAATATAATAAGCAAGAAATAATAATAATAATAATAATAATAATAATAATAATAATAATAATCAAGTGCTATAAAAATAGTTCAAACATACAACTGTACAACAGTACACAATCCCACAAAAGTCCCTAGCGCTCACGCCTCTCTAGCATATCTAACAACTGCGTGTAGCGAGCGTAGGTCCGACTGCCCATCCGAATGTCTCTGCTCCGAAGCCCCATCCGAATCTCCTCATCCAAAATCTCCAACAGCTCTGCATGTCCCCTCACAGACTGTGGTGTAGCTGGTTGTACTGGTGGTGGTGGTGATGCAACCCGTAAGAGTCTAGGAATAGATGCTCTGACGTACCAGTGTAAGTAGTCCGGAGCAACCTGACCCAACTCCTGAGCATCATAAGTAGTCTGCATCACCTCTTGCACACTTGGCATATAGTGGGCAATCCGGAAGATGCAGTCAGCATGGCTAGGACGACTAGTAAGAGGGGGACGTGGGATGACTTGCACCAGCCCAAACTGTCGGAGGCACCTATCTGGCATGTAGGGAACAATGATGTCTCCCCAGCTGAGGTGTCCCCTGTACAGTGAAACATGCTCAAAGGGTCTATCCCCCCGGCGGCCCTCAAACGGTCTCCAACAGACATCATTCGACGTGAGGGAATCAATCCTCTGCCTTTATGCCCCCAACTTCAGTGCATCTGCCTTTATGCCCCCGGCGGCCCTCAAACGGTCTCCAACAGACATCATTCGACGTGAGGGAATCAATCCTCTGCCTTTATGCCCCCAACTTCAGTGCATCTGTCTTCTTCCTCTTCCAGATCCCACACAGTGCTCCGCCCTGCGTACCAGTGGGCTTCCTCTCCACTAGGTGAAGAAAATACCATAAAATCCAACTCTGAAATGAAAAGATAAAAAACTAAGTTAATTAAAAAAACTATTTAACAAAAATTTAAGCAATGTCGGAAAAAGGGAAAAATTAATTAAAAAATATTACCTGTAACAGGGACGCATACGCAGCTAAATGTCTCGCTGTGTCCAATGAGGCGTAGTTCAACTGGTCATACATGAAAGCAAGGGCTCCTACCCCCATGCATATGATCCAACACCAGTTGCACTGACGTCCTCAAGTAGCAGCAGCCACTTGGCCTCAGCCTGTCTCCAGTCTTCTCCGTGAAGATGCTCATGCTCAGAAGCAGAAGGATCATCGCCTTAATAGCAGGAGCAATGTCGTCCTCTATGGAGCTCACACTAACTATCTCTTGCAGCCAGTCAAAACGGTAATAGGGGCTGGAGCTAACTCGACTCTCCGCAACAGCGTCCTCATGAGTCACCCCGAGATATGCGACAGCTAACTGAACTGCCTGATCAGTGGTGATAAAAGTGGGTGGAGATCTGTAGTATCTGCCAGTCAGCGGAAGATGTAACAAACATTAGATGTCATCCAAAGTAATCGTCATTTCACCGAATGGTAGGTGAAATGACGACGTCTCCTAGTGCCATCTCTCAACAAAAGCGGATAACAGCTCATGGTCCACTGTCGGATGTCCTGTCGGGATGAGTGTGGCTAAGCCGGAAGCTGTGAACTACTGCCAAAACTGGATGTTTTGGGAATACGCCAGTAGCCTCTTACTCAGCTTGTTACCATGGTTGGTAACCTTCAATTTACGCTCATATGTCTGAATTTAAAAAAATAAAAAAAATATTATACTATGTAAAGCAATAAATTTAACTAAAAAGACTATGTAAATAAATTCAACTTACCGGCGTCCTCAGTATATGAGAACAAACATGAGACGTCAGCCCAGTGAATAGAGAAGGCTGCTCCTAATGGTGCTCCTCCTGATGGTGGTGGTGCGCCTGATCGTCCTTCTCCTCATAGTGCTGCTGCTCAGGCATATACTGGTCCTCAGGCATATACTGGTGCTTAGGCATATACTGGCCATGATATGAGTTGTCCTGCTGCGGCTCGTACTGATAGTCTTGGGACTCCTCCACCGGCTGCTGTCTACTCTCGGCGTGCCTACGCCGGATGGATGATGTCCCGCAACCCTGTAGCGGGTGCGTGTACTAGGAGCAGACGACGGCGAGGAGGCCTGCTACTGAGTTGGTCGAGAAGACGACTCCCCTCGGATCCTATGTGACACTGAAAGAAAAAAAACAAACAAATTAAAAAAATGCAAATAGGAAGTACGTAGATCCTATGCGAAATCGGATTTACGTAGATCCTACGGGAAAATCGGATCTACGTAGATCCTACTTACTGTTTTGGGCTGATTCTGATGGAAATAGGAAGGACGTAGATCCGACGCGAATTTTTTGGGGAAATCGGATGTACGTCTCAATAGGTAAATCTGATTTTCTCTAAAAAAATTCTGGTCAAATGGATGTAAGTCACAAATTTGTCTTTTTGTAGGGTCTGCGGGGGTATGGGGTGAAATGGTGGGGGAAAAAAACCCAAATAATAGTCTATTGAAAAATATTTATTCTTGATTCCTTAATGTCACTAATTTTGACTCTTAAAGTTACTAAGATAAAGTCGCTTGTTAAGAAACTAAAAGTTGGAAATTATTCCGTAGTAACATATAAGTAAAATTTAGCTAATTGAAATGGGAATTAAATTTAAACAAAAGCAGTGTTTTAAAAACCGGGCCGAACCGGACGGTTCAACCGATTGAACCGAGAATCGGACAGTTCGGCGGTTGGTTCAACCCCGTTTGAACCGAATACCAATTGAACCGCTTAGAACCGGGTTGGACCGGAATGAACCACGGTTCAACCGCTTTGGACCGTCAATTGAACCGCTTAGACCCGGGTTGAACAGCCCGAAATGCTTTTTTTTTTTATATATATTTTTTACTTTTTCTCCAAAATTTAATACTTTTCTTATTTTTTATTTAATTAATACTCATCCGATTCAACCGAGTGAACCAATTGAACCATGACCCAGAGGTCTCTCTGGTTCAATCTCCAGTCCGATTTTACAAACATTGAACAAAAGTTAATTCTTTGCGTCTTCTTATTTAGTGAGAGTATAAAAAAAATATTCTTTGTTGAAAGGAAATATTTAATGTTGAGGAATATGAAAAATTGGAAGTTTTTAAATGAAATATTCAGTTTTTTATGCAATTAAATAACATGCGTGGTTGTCAAAAATAACATGCGTGATAATTTATTTATGTATCTATCAAAAAAAAAATTATTTATGTAATAAAGTTGAACTTTTTAAATGAGATTGACAAAAAGAAGTTTTTTATTTCACGTAAATTTTGTCATGGTGGGAGTATGCTTTAAAATATTTAGATTCATATCCTTAAGTTTTTTTTGTTACACGATTCATATTAAGTGCTACACTTTATAGAAAATTATTTTATTTTTATTTTTCTTTTATAGAAAATGAGGGATAAGCCTCAAAGCAGAAACAGGAAAAACTAACGGGAAACAAGGCGAGGGGTAGGAACCTACATCTCATCACCGAGCAGTAGGTGACTCAAGTTACTTGGGCACTTCTAAAAAACAATCGAAGTGTCAACGTGGTTACAACCCCAATTAGCCAAAGCGTCTGCACATTTGTTGGCTTCCCGAAAAATATGAAATCTCAGCAGCTTATGGATTTCCCTGACTAGGTTGCAACTAGTGAAGGTCCCAGCATCCAAATCAGAAATTATCTTAGCCCCTGCATTGGCATCAAATTGAACTCTCACTTTCTTACACCCTTTGCTCCAACACAATTTTAGACCTTCGAGAACTCCCCAAAGTCTAGCGATGAAAGGACTAGAAAACCCGATTAATCAACGACCCAAATGATCTTTTGCCAAACCTCCACATCTTGCAACATCACTATCAGATTTGAAGGCGCCATCAGTGTTGAGAGAAATCCAGTCTTCATCAGGATGGTGCCAATGGATGTTCTACCACGAAGACACACGCTCCACAACCTTAGAGTTACCTTGCATTGTAGTAGTATATTCATCAACATGGCAGAACAAAACTTTCCAAGGTCGAACAAGTTTGATGAAAGATTTGTCATGGATCTCTTTGTTCCTCCAATTCCAAAGTCTGTGGCAAACTGTAGGCCATATATTAGACCCAGTGGAAGAGTTAATACTCCAATCTACTCGGCTGAGATTGTAGTTGGTCTAATAGACCAAATCCCTAGAAAAAAAAAATCACTTCTCTTATCTATTTTAACAAGGGCCATCCAACAAGAAGAAGCAAGAGGGCAAAATCATGGAGAACATGAATTATGGTTTCTACTTCATCAGAACAGTTAGCACAATACAGATCCCCTAGGCCCCATCGAGTGTTTTCTTTGATTAGTGAGCATCCTACAATGCCTAACCAGCCAAATGAAATTTCTAACCCTTTTAGGGACATCAAGTTTCCATATTTTCTTCCATAGAGTTTGGGTAGGTGCTTTGTTGTAACCTGCAAGAAGATGATAAGAAGCAACTAGAGAGAATTCACCTTTCTTGTTACCTGGCCAGAGTCTCTCATCATGGTCGTGAGTAGAATTAGGAGGGAGCAAAGCTAAAATGTGCTTGATAGTAGCATCAGGGACAAAAGGCTGCAAGATATTCATGTTCTAGGGTCCGGTTGATCCGTAAATAGGACAATACTGGACTGGATTGGATAGTACTGGACAGGACAGCACTGGACAAGCTTTAGCAAAACAGACACTTGGTGGGCAATATCAGCAAGCTTGAGATCAGGGGCAATTCAATTATATCCCCACACTGAGATGTTAGATCCATCACCAATAATCCAAAAACTAAAATCATCAATGTTATCCCAGAGGCTAGTCAGGTGCTTCCAAAGTGCAAAGTCATTTGGTTTAGCTGGCAAGAGGTTTTAATTGAGGTCGTGTCGAGTGTAATTCCCAAGCAAAACAGAGCACCAAAAATGATCTTCTTCATCACACATAGTCCAAGAAAGTTTTAATTGACAATATGGGTTCATGACGGTAAAGTTGTGAAGACCTAGACCACCCAAGCGCTTTGGTTTTGTAACATCCTACCATCTCACGACGTGATAGCTACAGCGGCCCTCCTCGCTACCCCAAATGAAATTGCAACGCGTTGCAATTTCTGGATCTCACGGAGACATGAAGAAGGGATTACAGTGGACATCATTGGATACATGGGCAAGCCTCAATGACTGCTTTTGATAGCATCAGTCTACCGCCGTTGACAATTGGTTTGCTTCCAACCAGAGAGTTTGTTTCTCACCAAATCAACAACATAATCGTAGTGACTCTTCTTGGGAGCACGCGCTAGTAATTGGGATTCCAAGGTTTTTTTCCCAAGGACAAAATCTCTTTAAACCCAGACTAAAGCACAATAACTCTACGGGTTTGTTAGCCTGTAATTTCGACAGGCTAAATTAAATGCAGTCAACGGGGTTTGACTTTAGTTTTCTCAGAAGAAGGTGTTGGTTTCGACACAGAAGAGTTGTATCAGAAGACAAATTCGACAATGCCTTAGACTTAACAAGAATTGAAGGGTGATATTTCGACGAGAAGAAGGCTGGGATTCAATAGCAGGTCAAAATCAAGTGCTCGCCGTCGAAGTTCTGGCAGTTACCCTAGTCGAAGGCTGAAGCAGTTTTCTTTTTTAAATTCTCTGTACAGTTAGTTAGTTTTAGTGTTTTCCCTCCTTGTATAAATAGTAGTTTCTCATAGGAAAAAAGGGTCACAAACTCATTACAGATTCTCACGCTCTAACTTCCAACATCACAGAGAAAACGAGTCAGAGAAGAATGTATGATCATGTGTACTAACTTTCTTTTCAATTAATGCATTTTACTTTGTTTCTTTAAGCAATTTTCTGCATTTTATTTGCTCTCTTCATCTCTGTCCGAAGTGACTTCGACGGTTTCGTGCGAAACTGCCGGTTATCTTCATTCTTCCCTTTAAAAACTGTAAGACATTCATAATTTCTGGAAAAACTTTAACCTAAATGGTCTTAGGATTTACTAGTTGATCTTGTAAGCAGAAGAAATTTCAAACTAGCGGTGTTTACCAAAAACCACGGTAAACAAATTGGCACGCCCAATGGGACGTTTGTGCTAATTTTAAAGTTTTTTCGTTGAATTCTTAAACTTTGTGTTTATCTGTGCATGCAATTAAGGAGTGATAAACATCTTCCAGAGATGGCACGCTCTAGTACAAGTAATGCTTCTGCATCAAATGCACAAAGCACACAAGAACAAACTACAGTTAGTGACGTTAACGTTGCAAATGTCGCAGGCATAACCGTTGCTATGCCTTCTTCGACAACAATGGGAGTAACTACTATAACTTCTCCTATAATTACCCCTGTGTCAATGATGACCACTGCAGCATTAACGAATGTTAATACAATGGCTTCTGTGCCACCAATAGTAGGACCAACGAGTCCTTTGATGGCAAATCCAATGGTTGGAAACTTGCCATTTACTATGAGTGGTAGACCTTACCCATATGGCATGCCAACGGCTTTGATGGCAGGCTTTCAGACAAATTCGTCTACTTTTGCAGAAAATGCAATCGCAGGCTATTCCCCTACTCATAGTTCATCAGAAGGCGTTTTTAGTCGAAATGCCCAACCCAATTTGACTACAACATCTTTGTTGGCATTGAGGCAACAAATGGATGATAGCAATCATGATATGGTCAATATGTTAACACAACAAATTGGTACAGTGTTTAATCCTTTGATATAAAACACTAATAGCAGTTACCAAATGTTAGCAGCGCAAATGGGCAGAATTGCTGATTTCTTTGGTACTCCACCAGTCCATAACCAGCAAATTCCCCAAATTCAGAATGTTAGGCCTGTCGAAGTACCTGTTGAAAGGCCTAACAATCCAATACCTATAAATTAGGGAAACCAAGGACAACAACAGGTTGTCGAAGAGCCTATGAGGGTAGAGGCAATCCCTGAAGTTGTGTTAGTAAATAGAAACCAAAATGCAGATGAAATGGTCGGACAAATGCAACAAAACAATTTTGGAGCACAAAATAATCTGGCTAATATGGTCGAAACTATTCTAGCCCAGAATGGCCTTAACTTAGGTTTACATAGTCCTAATTTTGTGTCGCCTTTGTCGGAATACACCTTACAAACGGAGCTGCCTAGGGGATGGAAAATCCCTAAGTTCACAAAATTTGCTGGAGAAACCAGTGAATGTACTGTCGAACACGTGGCTCGCTATTTAACTGAGGCTGATGATATTGCGCATAACAAGAATTTAAGAATGAAATACTTTCCAAATTCTTTAACTAAGAATGCGTTTACATGGTTCACCACCCTGCCTCCAAATTCCATATTTAATTGGAGTCAGTTAGAGAAGGCCTTTCACGAACAATTCTATATGGGCCAATGTAAAATTAGTCTTAAGGAATTGGCTAGCGTTTGACGCAAGGGGGCAGAATCTATTGATGATTATCTCAATAGATTTAGACTTCTCAAAGCAAGGTGCTTTACTCAAGTGCCTGAACACGAGTTAGTCGAAATGGCAGCTGGTGGTCTAGATTACACTATAAGAAAGAAACTAGATACACTACATTTAAGAGAATTGGTACAATTGGCTGATAGAGTTCGACAAGTCGAAAGACTCAAAGCCGAAAAAGCCAGAACAGGTAGATTCCAAAGTAAGAAAGAAAAGGTTGCTTATGTCGAAGCTAATGACAGTGACCAAGAATACGACATATCTTATGAAGATGTCGGAGAAGAGTTTAACATTGTAGAACTCAAACCAGGACCTCCTTATACTTGCAAATTGTTGAAACCTTCTAATGGGAAAAATCCTGTTGAGCCTAAGGATGATAAATTTGTTGCAAAAACTTATACTTATGATGTTTCTAAATGTGATGAAATATTTGATCTGTTAGTGGCTGATGGTCAAATTTTAGTGCCTAAGGGCCTGAAAATTCCACCATTGGAACAGCGACAGAAAAGAGGTTTTTGTAAATTTCATGGTTTCTTGGGCCATAACACTTCTCGTTGTGTTATTTTCAGGGATTTGGTGCAGAACGCCCTCAATGAGGGAAGGCTGAAATTTGGTGACAAATCTAAGCCGCCAATGAAGATTGATGTGGATCCTTTGCCAACAGCTGATGCATTGCTTGTTGAAGTCGATCTCAATGTGGTTGAGGTCACAGAGGTTGTTGCTGAAAATGCTAAGGTAGAGAAGGCTGTCGACAAGGTTGATGTCGAAATGGTCACTGAAGACCAGTACGCTGAAAAAATGAAGATAGTGTATCCAAGGGCTGAAGAAGAATTGATTGATTTTCTCAATCGCTGCAAAATCAACAATACTGAAGTTATGCTTTGTCCAAGGTGTAGTTCTGTCTTCGACAAAGAGGCTGCCAAAAATCTGGAAGGATTTAAGCCTCAACTGAAACGTAAAGGAAAGTGGGTCGACAAAAGACCAAATTTCAGCTACAACAACAGAGGTATTCAATACAAAGTCACTTCGACAAGAAACCCTCAAAAGGAACAGATCAAAACTTATGTTCCTCCAGCAAAGTCTCCTGTCGAGAAATGGGTGCACTCTGGTGGAAAAAGTACTAGTTATTATCCAGTATATTATGCTGGAAAGAATGTTGGAAATCAACAAAATTGGTTAAGGGTAGCACTAGTGCTACTAGCCAAAACAAGGCATTTGAGTCTAAAAAATATGCCTATAATAATAACTACAAAGGAAATAACCCTATGACAAGAACTCAGTGGCGTAGATATCAACGCCAGAAAAAGGTTGCTGCTGCAGGCAAGGTGGATAATTCCAACAAAGAGAAAGGTAAACAAATACCATCAAAATCTCTTGAAATGGCTAGAAAGCCAGCTACTGAAAGGATATTTCCACCACTTTCAGTGATCAAAGAGGGTCTCAACTTAGACGAAGAAATTGGCTCGGATTTCGCTGATTCTGGGTCAGAATTCGACGTCTTGTGTGGTGTAGTCTCAATTCTCCCAATTGAGTATGATGTGGTTTTTGAAGTGAATGATGTCGAAGAAGATTTCGACGAAGAAACCACTTACAAACCAATTTGTTACTATGTGCTGAAAAATGGTTGCGTTGAAGAGCAACAAGCTGTGTTTGAAAAACCAGACTGTGGAATGATGAACCATCTCAAACATTTTTATATTCAAGCAAAGGTGAACAATATTGGTGTCAATAAAATTCTGGTTGACGGTGGTGCTGCTGTAAACCTAATGCCACAACATATGCTGAAAAGAATCGGAAAGTGTGAGACTGACTTGAAAACACACAATGTAATTTTTACCAACTATGAAGGCAAAAGTTGCCACTCACTTGGAGCCATTGAAGTTGATTTTGCTGTTGGAAGCATCAGGAGACCAACGATGTTCATGGTAATTTCAACAATGGCAAATTACAACATGCTGCTGGGAAGAGAATGGATCCATGGTGTGGGAGCAATACCTTCGACAGTTCACCAGAGGCTCATCATTTGGAGAGAAGATGATCTAGTCGAAAATATTGCAGGTGATCAGAGTTACTTCAAGGCTGAGGTAAACACTATTACCAAGAAAACCTTTGATAAACAATTGGCGAACATTGCGCCATGTATTTCTTCTGAACTTGGTTATGAAAACCAAAACAATGTTAGATCTTCAGTGATACTTCATCCCAATTATGGATTCGTTTGGGATAGAGAGGTTATAGATGAAGACAACTACCCACAAGGCTCTGTTGAGCCTACAGGGTGGGAAGGCCCATAAATAGTTAATTTTGGATAAGCCCACTGCGTGGGATAGAATTACGGCCTACGTGGCTGAGAATAAGCAAAAAGCGGTTTTAGAAGTTGAATTACAACAACAATTAGTTGCTGAAGCCGTTGAGGACAAAAATAGAGACAATGTTGTCGAAAACCAGAGGCTTGATTGTGTCTATGATGACGAGCCTTTAGGTTTTAAAAAAGATCCAATGGGTTCGACCAAAAGGATCCAAGCACAAGATCCCTTAGAAGAAATCGATTTGGGAAATGGCTCCTTGAAAAGGCCAACATATATAAGTGCTAAGATTGATCAAGCATTGAAGGTGCAGATTGTCGAATTGCTAAAGGAGTACAAAGACTTCTTTGCATGGGATTACAATGAAATGCCGGGGTTGAGTCGTGACGTTGTTGAGATAAGACTACCAATTCGACCAGGATAGAAGCCAGTGAAGCAGACACCAAGAAGATTTGCACCAGAAATCCTGTTGAAGATCAAAGCAGAAATAGAAAGGTTACTAAAGAGCAAGTTCATCAGAACTGCCAGGTATGTCGAATGGCTTGCTAATATAGTTCCTGTAATTAAGAAAAATGGCACGCTTAGAGTGTGTATAGATTTTAGAGATTTAAATAATGCTACACCTAAGGATGAATATGCCATGCCAGTGGCAGAAATGCTAGTAGATTCAGCAGCAAGTTATGAATACCTAAGTATGCTTGATGATTATTCTGGATATAACCAAATATATATTGCTGAAGAAGATACGTCGAAAACAGCATTTCGATGCCCAGGGGCATTAGGTGTCTATGAATGGCTGTAATGTCATTTGGCCTAAAAAATGCTGGTGCAACCTACTAAAGGGCAATGAATTCTATGTTCCATGATTTTATTGAAAAATTTATGCAAGTGTACATAGATGATATTGTAATTAAGTCTTCTTCAGGAATTGGTCATATAGACCATCTTCGACAATCATTTGAAAGAATGGGAAAATATGGATTGAAAATGAATCCCTCCTTGTATAAATAGTAGTTTCTCATAGGAAAAATGGGTCACAAACTCATTACAGAATTCTCACGCTCTAACTTCCAACACATTACAGAGAAAACGAGCCAAGAGAAGAATGTATGATCTGTGCACCAACCCTCTTTACAATTAATGCAATTTTAATTTGTTTTCTTCTTTGCTTTTCTGCAATTTTTTCTTTGTTTTATTCTCCCTCATTGAGGAAACTCGACGGTTTCACGCGAGATCGACGGTTATCTTCTTCTTTTTACTTTTAAACTGCAAGAACACGTACAATTCTGGGAAAAACTTTAACACAAATGGTCTTAGGATTTACTAGTTGATCCTGCAAACAGAAGCAATTTCAAACTAGCGGTGTTTACCAAAATCCAAGGTAAACAAATTGGCACGCCCAGTGGGACAGGCTAACACATATGCTGTCGAAACCAATTTTACATAGTAGAATAGGTAAATGGGCTTTGGCTCTTTCTGAATTCTCTTTGACTTATCAGCCATTAAAAGCAATAAAAGGTCAAATAGTAGCTGACTTCATAGTTGACCATTCAGTGGTCGAAAATACAATAAACTTGGTGAAAACCCAACCTTGGAAGTTATACTTCATCGGTTCAAGCCACAAAAATGGTGTTGGAATTGGAGTGTTAATAATTTCACCAACAAATATGCCAACAAAGTATAAGTTTAAAATTGAAGGGACGTAATCCAACAACGAGGCAGAATACGAAGCCTTAATAGCAGGACTTCAAATCTTGTTAGAATTGGGGGCAAAACATGTCGAAATCAAAGGAGATTCAGAACTAATTATGAAACAGTTAACAAAAGAATACAAATGCATCAAAGAGAACTTAATAATGTATTTTGCCATTGCTAATACATTGTTAAAGAGATTTGACACTGTTCACATAAAACACGTGCCTCGTATGGAAAATCAAGAGGCAAACGATCTGGCACAAATAGCATCAGGATACAAAAGTTTCAAAAGAAAAGCTATTAGAGCTAATAAAAATCAAACAGAAACAGATTTCGATAGGTCCATCCAATGCCCAATTGTCAAGGATAAAACTTGAGAGGGCAGAGATGTTAAATCTGGTAGAAAATTTTAAAACTTTTGAAAATTTTGAAGTTGAAAATTTTGCCATTGACAATATGTCGAATGATGATTGGTGAAGGTAAATTGTCGAATATTTGGAAAATCCAACAGGAGTGACTGATAGGAAAACCAAGTATAGAGCTTTAAGTTATGTTATTATTGGGAATGAGTTATTTAAAAAGACTCCTGAAGGAGTGTTATTGAAATGTCTTAATGAAAGTGAGACATATTTAGCAATTTCCAATACTCATAGTGGAGCTTGTGGATCTCATCAAGCAGGTCACAAAATGAAGTGGCTTTTATTTCGACAAGGAGTATATTTGCCAACTATGCTGAAAGATTGCATAGATTTCGCTAAGAGTTGTCAAGAATGCCAAAAACACGCAGAAATATAACATGTGTCTGCAAGTGAATTGCATTCAATAGTAAAACCATGGCCTTTTAGAGGTTGGGCTTTAGATTTGATTGGTGAAATCAAACCAACTTCGTCGAAAGGGCATCGTTTTATCTTAGTGGGAATAGATTATTTTACCAAATGGGTGGAGGCTGTTCCCTTAGCTAATGTAGATCAGGAAGTAGTAATAAATTTTATTCAAAACCACATCTTATATAGGTTTGGTACTCCTGAAACCATTACTACATACCAAGGCACAGTTTTTATTGGTCGAAAAATGGTTGATTTTGCTTCTGAAATTGGTTTCAAGTTATTAACTTCGACACCATACTATGCCCAAGCTAATGGTCAAGTAGAAGCGGCCAACAAAATTATTATCAATTTGATTAAGAAACACATTGGGTAGAAGCCTAAAAATTGGCATAAAACGCTTGATCAAGTGTTGTGGGCATGTCGAAATTCTCCTAGAGAATCAATTAACACTACTCCTTATAGACTCACATTTGGACACGACGTAGTCTTGCCAGTCGAAATTTGTTTACAATCAGCCAGAATTCAAAGGCAATTTGAAATTCCATCAGATTCTTATTGGGATATGATGTTAGATGAGTTGGTTGATTTAGACGAAGAAAGACTAAATGCGTTAGATGTTCTTATAAGGCAAAAAGAAAGAGTGGCTAGAGCTTATAATAAAAAGGTTAAGTCAAAAACATTTGCCTTGGGGGATTTAGTGTGGAAAGTCATATTACCCATGGATAGAAAAGATAGAGTTTTGGGTAAATGGTCACCAAATTGGGAAGGACCATTTCGCATTTTACAAGTGTTTACTAACGGTGCCTACGAAGTTGAAGAATTAGGTGCTGATGGTCGAATTTTACAAATAAATGGCAAGTATTTAAAGAAGCATAGGCCAATTTTGCAAGAAGTTAAAATAACGCAAGATTAAAGATGAGAAAACCTCGAATTTGGCATGTCAAAAAGATTAAATGCCAACAAAGGCTATTGTCGAAGTACAAGATGTGGAAGTGAAAGATAAAATTACAAAAGTTCCAAAGCAAGGGAAGATGAAACAGCAAATTACAAGACGAGATTGTTTTTCAAATTCTCAAAAATAGCCTTAGCTCGCTCTAATCTTGTATTGATGAAACTCTCTTCTTCGACCAATTGGTTGACCTTAGTTTCATGTTCGTCAATTTTTTCTAAGAGGTCAATGCAATGGGTTGCTTCCTTATTTACTTCAGCTTCCAGAATTTCTGAAGTCTTCATTTCCCTTAAGACTGAGGATTTCTTCTTTTCTGCTGCCCTAATCTTTGACTCCAATCTCTCAATCTCCTTTTGATACCCAGCAATCTCAGCATCGTATTCATCTACAGCCTTCATGTCAGCATTTGCCTTGGTTTGTAGAGAAGAGATCTTGTTTCTTGAGGCCTCGACAGCAGTCCATGTTTCCAATTTCAGGGTGCTTTCACGCTCTTTAAGTGAAGCATGGTTCTTCTTCTTCTCAAGGTCCCTTGTGATTTGCTCCAAGAGAGGTTCAAATATTGAAACAAGAAATTCGATGAGAGAATTACAGGCTGTTGGATTGTTGAGTTTGTGCAGCAGATCTTTGATCTTGAAAGCAACCATATGGTCTTCTTCGATTGCTTGAAATAAGTCTATCTCAAGGACTCTGGTGCGAAGTTCTTGTAGCAGGTTTACCTTGGAACTTTAAGAGTGTTCACCCGCAGAAATGGTCGAGGAAACTGATTTTCGCTCACTTGAAGTTTTACTCTTCAACAGTAATTGCAGAGCTTCAAGGGGTTTCTTACTCTTCAGTTCCTTCCATTCATCTTCACTCATTGCAGTGCTAGTCTAGAGTTTGAGACCAGTCGAGTCATCTTCTTTAGTAGGAGATTCTTCAACATGCTCTATGTTGTCATCATTATGTTCATCTTCACTAGTTTCCTTACTTTCTTCATCACTTTCTTTCTCTTCCTCTTTCTTTTCGATTTGTCTCAGAGATGAAGTTGGATCATCGACAATTGGCTCAGCCATTATGATGTCATCTTCAGCTGTTTGAATTTGGTCATTGCCTTCGGCCATGTGAACATCACCCCTTTGAGTTTGATCTTGACTGACATTTTCAACCAATTCTTCATTTTTCTTTTGTGGTCGATTTTGGGCATGAGTCTCGGTCAATGTAACATCAATTCCTCCATGCTCTTGGTCTTCGACCTTAGTTGTTTCCTGGTGAAGAGGGAGATCATCAAGGGCCATTGGGGTACTTTCATCTGCTGCAATGTTGAGGTCATCTTCATTAAGTTTTGCTTCGACCATCGGATCATTGATTGGTGCAGAAACAGTGGGAGTTGAAGTTGGTGTTGTTTGTTTGATGGATGTTTTGACAGGTTGGTTTTCAAGGTCCTGTTCAAAATTTATAGACAAAGTTATATGTTATCCTGATTCAAATCATCAAAGGAAATAAGTAGAAGGTGTACTAGTTACCTTTGAGGTGTCTCCGTCGACGCGAGAATGTGCGCTCGCAGGCTTTGGAAGGTTCTTTTTCTTCTTAGCCTTGTCTGGAGCTTTTTCTTGTGGCTTGTCGTTCTTTCTTGTCTGCTTTTCGATAGGTTTTGATTGAGTGGGTTTGGAGGCAGTCTTTAGAATCCTTTCTGGACTCTCGTCAGACTGAAAGAATTTAACACACATGTTAGTAGAAAGCAAAGAAATGTACAAGCGTTGAAAAGAGGTTATGAGAGTTTTCAAACGTTTCGACCTCTGATTCGTCGCTCACAATCATCTGTCTAGTCCTTTTCTTCTTCTTTGGAGGAGTAGCAGTAGCTGAACTATTTGATCTTTTCTTACTCTATAAAGTGAGAGATTTGATAAGTATTGAGTTCAGGAATTCGATTTAAAAAGAGGAATAATGAAATGTTTACCTCTGTTTTCTTTGATTGGAGGGGTTTGTCTTTCGACAAAGTGCTTGTATGCTTCTTTGACACTTTCTTGTCAGTTGTTGTTGTTTATTCTGATAGAGCAGGTGATAATGGAATGGCTGCAAACGTTCGACAAATGTGTTAATAAATCATATAGAAAAAGAGGATGATTAGCTCTAAGAGTCTTATGTATCACCTTTTACGGTGGTGGATAAAACTCGGACATGTGGAATGTCGAGATGGAGATGTCCGTCAAAGGTATTTATGTCATACTTAGTCGATAATACTTTCTCAGCTGTTTTGTTTGTTAAAATTATTTTGAGTGCTAAAGTTGAGCCACACATAAACCATGGAGGAAGTGGTGAATGAAGTGATAAAGCCAATTCACTGGTTGGCAAACTTGGAAATTTAAGTTTATTGTGCGCTAAAGCGAAAGCATATTTGTTTGTCAGATATGGTGGAAATACCATGGTTGGAATTTTTTCGATAAGTTTTTCTTTTAAAACTCTTGCAGCTTGAGAAACAGTTCGACTAAGATTTGTTGGATCATAAATAACTTCAAAATATTTTTGAAAGGCTCGAATTTCTTGAATGTGCATACCTTGTGACTTGGTCTTCTGTTTCTGCGGAAGAGGAAAAGCAGAAATTAGATTTGTCAGCAGAGTAGTTTCTTCGACATCAGCAGTTTACTCATAAAGTAATCTTTCCACCACTTAGAAAAGTCTTTGGTACAAGCAAATACAGGCTCAAATTCAACAGGTTCAAAAATAAAGGGTTTATTGGCAAAGCTATTGAGACGTTCTTTCCATTCTTCCTCATTTTTTGGAAGGATCATGTCTTTTCTAGACCTAAAGAAAGGACTTGGTCGAAGCTGACATAATCCAAATTGTCGCGCGACGAGACTTGGATGATATGCGTACACTCCAAACATGGTGGCAGCTTTACCAGGCGCTATTCTTGTAGAAAGTAACTTTGGAGCTAAAAAAGATCTCCAAATCTGATTACTTTCTTCTTCTTCGATCAGTGAGGTCGTAGGAAAATCCCTAGTGAACCGAGTTGGCCCAATTTTTTTTTTTTGGTGAAAGGAGCCATTGAAGAAGTAAAAGTTTCGCAGTTCAAGAACATTGTGAATGCTGATGCAAATAAGTCTTTCTCAGAAACTCCAATTTCTCTGGGCGTCAAAACTCCAATTGTGAATGCTGGTGCAAGCCTTATCCCTTCGATGCTACTTTGCTCAACAACCTCAGTATAGTCACTTGGGATGTACATTTGGAGTTTCGACTCAAAAGTGGCAAGAAGCCACAATTGGAATAACCAAATTGGTCCAGAGACCAGAAGTGTTCCTTCAGGTTTAAGGGTTTTCAGTGCATAAGCCCCTTGTTGTAGGCTTTCATAAAGTGATCCTAGAAGGAGTTGTCCAAGGTTCACATCTCGACACTCGTATAGTTGGATAGCCAAGGGGATGAACATTTTAGCTACTTGAAGTGAAGAAGAACAGATGACATAGAATGAAAGCCAAAAAGTAAGGAAAGCAATACTTTCAGTGTCAGAAACTTCATCAGTGTCTGTGATGGTTGTCTTCGATATATCCTTTGAAAGAGGGACGTTTGAAGTCGAATTTGTGGTTGTGGCCAGTGGTACTAGGGTCGAAAATTTCTCCCATTGGTTTCAGACCAGTGATAGCAGCCACATCTAACAAAGTTGGTGTAAGCATGCCACACTTTAAGTGTAAGCTGTTAGTGGTGAGTTCCCAAAAATGTAAAGACGCAAGGAGCATAGAACTTTGGTATTTTGGGCCATATTTCGACAGCTGAATGAGGTCAAAGATTCCTTGTTCTTTCCAAATGTTTCCCCTCTTCGACTCTATCTTGCTGAGCCAGTTGAGATAAGGTAGATTTTTGTCGACTGATGGTGAAGATCTAAAGACTCTACTTGGGTTACTCATGAAGTTCATGACGTAGGGTTCCTTTTGAAAAATTCTAGGGTTGTATCGATGGTAACTTGGGAAAACTTCCCTAATTTCAGTAGTGTCATCACTGGAAGACGGAACAGTTCCTAAAAATGTGTATTTCAAGGGTTTAGGGAAAGGGATTAATACCTGAGACTGTAGGATTTTTGTTTCTTCTTCCATCAAAGCAGGTTCAATAAAGAGTTGTTGCTTGCCAGAAGCAGAAATTTGGGCTTGAGACGAAGACGCCATTGATGAGCAGTGCAAGATATTAATCGAGTTCTGGAGTTTGAGTTTGGAAAGCGCAGGTGTGTTCTCGCGAAGAAGAGAAGAGAAGAGAAGAGAAGGGATTGCAAAGGTTTCAGAAAAGAGTAAAATGGAGAGAAAATGATAGCTTATATAGCTGTTGAGTGTAAAAGGATGAAACCTTTGGATTTCTCTTTAATGGAGCAGTTACTTGCAATGAGTAGTGGGAGTTCCAATGCAAAACGTGGCCCACTAACTTTGAAACGGTGGCGCCAAAAGGCACTTGTCACTGAAACATCTCATCAATGCTGCAGCGTGATGTTAATGACTTCATTAGAGCAGTTAAAAGGAATCTTCAAAAACGCCACTTTTTCCGCCTTACATAAAGCTTCAGTCGAAAAAGACATTTTTGGGGGGCAATTTGTTAGCCTGTAATTTCGACAGGCTAAATTAAATGCAGTCAACGGGGTTTGACTTTAGTTTTCTCAAAAGAAGGTGTTGGTTTCGACACAGAAGAGTTGTATCAGAAGGCAAATTCGACAAAGCATTAGACTTAACAAGAATTGAATGGTGATATTTCGACAAGAAGAAGGCTGGGATTCAATAGCAGGTCAAAATCAAGTGATCGCCGTCGAAGTTCTGGCAGTTACCCTAGTCGAAGGCTGAAGCAGTTTTCTTTTTTAAATTCTCTATACAGTTAGTTAGTTTTAGTGTTTTCCCTCCTTGTATAAATAGTAGTTTCTCATAGGAAAAAAGGGTCACAAACTCATTACAGATTCTCACGCTCTAACTTCCAACATCACAGAGAAAACGAGTCAGAGAAGAATGTATGATCATGTGTACCAACTTTCTTTTCAATTAATACATTTTACTTTGTTTCTTTAAGCAATTTTCTGCATTTTTATTTGCTCTCTTCATCTCTGTCCGAAGTGACTTCGACGGTTTCGCGCGAAACTAACGGTTATCTTCATTCTTCCCTTTAAAAACTGTAAGACATTCATAATTTCTGGAAAAACTTTAACACAAATGGTCTTAGGATTTACTAGTTGATTCTGCAAGCAGAAAAAATTTCAAACTAGCGGTGTTTACCAAAAACCACGGTAAACAGGGTTGAAGTAGGAACTTTAGAAGCGAAGAGGATGAAAGTTTTCTATAGACTGACTATTTGACCTAACATAGAGCAAAAAGTATCTTAAGTATCACACACGCACCTGACTTGCGTTGGGGTTGCTTTCTCAAAAAGGATGAGGTCATCCGCAAACAGTAAGTGGGACACTATAGGGTCGTTTTTACTAGCAAATAGGGGTTTTCAATTACCGTCATCCACAACTTTGGAAATTAAGTGAGATACTTTGTCCATGCAGACAATGGTCTCATTGTCTTATGCCTCGTTGGGGGTGAAAAAAGTTGCTATTAGAAAATTTAGTCTTTATTCAAAAACCTAAATTTTCATTTACGTTGCAAATGCAATTGTACAAATTAATAACATTTGAAATATTATTATTTCTAATAAAGAAATATATTAGTTGATTCATAAATAAGTGCTACTCATGCTTAGTGGCATAAGCAATCTTGAGACTCGGGGTCGACTTGATATTTCCGAGTTTGATTTATGCAGTGAACAAACTCAATGTTGGCTAGTGCGAAATTTGTTTCTAAGCACGAGTAGTGTAGTCTTTGGTAGAAAGTGTTTGAACACTCCGTCAGTAACCAGCAATCATTCGAACCAAAAAAGTGTTGTAATTAATTATGAGTATTTAATATTTAGAATTTAATGAAGGATAATAAATATTTTAACGTATTGAAATTTAAATAGCATTAAAAGCATCATAAATATAATGTCATGCTTGCTCATACTTTTTTCCCACGTTTTCGGTCCCCCTATTTTTCTAATTTAATCAGTAATAGGTTTGATCAATTCTGACGCGGGCTAACATTTTATAATTTGGAATAATAGGTGACTAAAATTGACGGAAAAAACATTGGGAACCAAAATCATTGATAAGTTATTATAGGAGAACTAAAAGTGCAATTAAGTCAATTTTACTAAGTATATATATAGTAATAAATATATATGTATAAATTATTTGTAACACACAACATAAAAAATGGACAAAGGGACAAATAATGGTAACACAATTTCACAATGTTGGTAACACACAACATGCAAAAATGGACAAATAATAACTAACAAAATATTGTTTATTGTACAGTTATTTTTATAAACTGTAAAAAAATTATATTAAAAAACCTTTTGAAAAATTAATTTCAATTATAAAAATTTATATTGTACAATTATTTTTATACTTTCCTTTTGAATGGTTCCTACCTTAAAATTAAAATAACTTGAAAGTAAATAATTAGTAATCTGAATCTATTCTGATTTAATTATTTAATTAATAAAAATATAACTGTGCTATTAAAAAACAATTAGTCAAATAAAAATTAAATAACAACTTCGAAAAAGTTTTACTTACAAAATTATTTGCATCATACTAATCACCCAAGGTTGCCTCTTTAAATATGATTTCCCCAACTTTATAAATTGATCACCTCACAACTCCACTCTTCATAGCTTAGTTATGGAAGATAACGTTGCAATCCATCGCCATGGCCAACCTCCCAAAACCACTAAAGGAGGATGGAATGCTGCCATCTTCATCATTGGTGAGTACCCTTTTAATTTCTTTTGTTTTTGTTTTTCAGGAGAACACGAGGAATACTCCGGATTTTTCGGTTACAAACCATGTAATTAATTAATTAATTAATTAATTAATTTTGTTTTATGTATGTTATGTAGCTGTGGAAGCTGCAGAGCAATTTACATACTTTGGGTTGGGAGGGAATTTGGTTCAATATCTCACGAATGTGCTTCACGAACCCAACGTGAAAGCTGTGATGAACGTCAACACTTGGAATGGTGTTTCTTCTATCTTTCCTCTGTTTGGTGGCTTCATTGCTGATTCATTTCTTGGTCGTTTCAACACCATCATCATCTCCTCCATCATTTATCTATTGGTAATTAATTTTTATTCATTAATTATCCCGTTTTCCTTTCATTTTTTCTTCACAATTTTCTTCCACCTCATTAATTATTATTATTATTATTATTATTATTATTATTATTATTATACCAACGAGTGTTGGTTCGAGCTTATCAAAGAAAAAAAAATTGGCCGGAGTGGAATCTGAACTCAGTTACCACTCGGGCAATCGATGAACATGTCGTCATGTCGAAGCTAAACGTAATCGTTAAAACAAGTTTTGCTGATGACCTTAGAGTGGAATCTGAACTCAGTTACCACTCGGGCCAATTATGATAATCAAAGAAAACTATTGAAAAATTGTTTGATTTGGGATAAAGAAAATAAATTAAAATTATTTAATTTGTTGCAAGTGGGGGATTTTTTTTTAGCAAGTGAGAACTAATAAAGGGAAAAATTGTATTAAGAAAAGCAATGCACTAAAGGGTAATTATGTGAGGGAGATTTCTTTATTAATAAGTAAAGATTATTTTAAAAATAAAAGGAATACAAAATAAGATATGAGTAAATAGACATTTTTAGAATATGAGAGGTATATAAATGGAATATATTTATTTTTGTAATAAATTGATATTCTACTTATTCAAGACAAGTTTTGCCAATAGCACCATATTCTTGATATATGGAGTTAAAAAACTTCCTTAGGCTGAAAAATAAAACAAAGCTAGCTATAAAAGAATATCAAAAGCATATTTCCACAAATACATATCACACATATATAGACGAATGCACACGCATGTTTGTGTATAGAGAAAATGTTCATATATAACAAATTATCTTCAGAAAAAGAAAATGCTCATATATACGCCTAATAAATAATATTAGATTATTTTTTTGGGTCTAAAAATAATATTAGATTCCATCATGCTTTATTCCTTATTTTTTACGGAATAATATTAAGACCAGATTGTTGACATAAGAATAAATTAAGAAAGTTAATCAGAAAACACTTGTAAAGATCTTAATTGAAATGAATAAAAAACAATAATAAGATGTATTAATTGCTCACGAAAATGGACTAATTGTACTTTTAATATATTGTTGATATAATATATGGAATTAAGGGGGAAAAAGAATGTTTTTTGACCAAAACAATAGAAATAGCTTGAGAAAAAGAAAAAAAAGCCAAAAAGCAGACTTCCATAAATCGAGACCCCACACAATGTGTTTACTTCCTGAGCTTCCTAAATACAAGTGGGTGCAAGCAGCGTTTTAAAACTCAGACCAGTCATCGTCTTGGTCGAGCTACTGAGCGATGATGGGTTATTGTTGAATTGGAGGGTCACTAATTAAACCGCGTGATTTGGTGTCTGTTAATTTTGATTTCCTATTGTCAAAAAAAGTTTTGTACATATATATTTTATATTAAGGTATATAAATAACATTAGTTTGCACAAAATTACACAATGAGGTTATATGGTGTAGAACCTATTAGATATATATTTAGTTAGAAGTTAGGGAGATAATTAGTTAGTAGTTAGGGAGATAGTTGGTAGTTATAAGTGAGTTTGTTATTAGTTGGTACATGCCTATAAATAGGCTTCATGACTTCATATAGTCATTTTAGAAAAACTCTTATCATTTTTGTATCAATTCCCTTTGATGAATATTAGAGTCATTTAATCATTTCTCTCTTATCTTCTTTGGATACCATGTTAAAAGTCTCACATCGGATGTGATATGGCCTGAAAATGGGTTTATAAGTGGGAGACATCCCTCACCTTACAAGCCGGTTTTGTGGGGTTGAGTTAGATCCAAACCACATTCTAAGATGGTATCAAAGCCAATCCAAGATCCGTTGGGCTACCCGCTATCGGGCCACTCGGGTCATTCTCCAGTTGTCCAGTCCTGGGCGTGAGGGGGGTGTGTTAAAAGTCCCACATCAGATGTGATATGGACTGAAAATGGGTTTATAATCAAGGGATAAGTGATTAAGATCAAAACAATAAATCGAAACTAAAAAAAATAACAAACGAAAGAAAGGAACGATGGGGATCAGTAAAAAGACGCTGCGGCGGAATTAGTGAACCAATTCATCAATTTAATAAAAAATCGGCCGGTTTATTTGGAGTTGCACCGATTGAATTACATTTGAAAATTTTCTTGATTTTGTAGTCTAAGTGCGGTATTGTCATTCATCGTTTTGGTGCGGTGTTTTTTATTTTCCATTTTGTTTCGGTGTTTGATTAATTCAGATAGACAAATCAACTTTGATTCATTACAATTTCAACCAATGACTAAGGCTTCAAAGCTACGGATGTATTCGAGTGACTACTATTTTGTCACATTTGTATGATTTTGTCGCTTTATGCTATTAGTTTGGATGTTGCAGTGAGTTTGATCGCAGATTCATATCTTTCGTTTTTAGCAATGCTGAATTTATATTATCTTCAATGTAATCTATTTTTGTTGCCAATAGTATCATTTTATGAGTAGGAAAAAAGTGAAATTTAGAAATATGTATGTGTGACTGTGTGTGTTGTATGACTTTTGTTGAAACAATAAAATGCTCTACTTTGACATAATTAACACAATCTGTGCAGGGCTTGACTTTGTTGACACTATCGGTCTCAGCATTGAAAAACCAGAAGCTATTATTCTTCATTGCAATTTATGTGTTAGCTGTCGGTGATGGCGGGCACAAGCCGTGTGTTCAAACCTTCGCCGCTGATCAGTTTGATGAGGATACGGTGGAGGAGAGAGACGCCAAAAGTTCATTCTTCAATTGGTGGTACTTGTCTCGCGTATTTGGTGCAGTTGCTGCTGTATTCATTATAATCTATTTGCAGGTAATTTTCTTCAAAATAGATAATTTAAAGTTCAATGTAGAGAGGATGTCGCCCCAGTCCAATGTAGTGAAGGCATTTGGGCTCTTTGAGTACTTACGAAGGTAATTAAATTACATTTACCTCACTCCAAGGGGACTAGCGGGGAATTGACCTGGAAATAAAGTTTTATTAAGATAACAAATATGTAAATTAAATTCAAAATTTATTACTTCATGTATAAAAACTATTAAGAATTTCTAGTCGTAACACATGGGGATGGAAAAAGAGACAATAATATGCTTTTAGTAGCACATAAATTTTGAGACAATAAATTGAGTCTTTTGATATTGGGATTTTGGTTGTCTCAAAAGCATTCTAAAATCAAAATGGGGATGGAAAAAGGGACAATAATATTATATTTATACAGGTATTCTATACCTTATAATCTTCTCAGAGACAAAGACTCTGCGGGGCAAATTTCTCCGTGAGGCCACTAATGGGAAGGGCAATGCTCATTGCAATCTCATCCCATAAATGTTAGAGACTAAATTGAACTTTTGTTATTTTAGAAACTATTTTGATTAGTAACTCATAAATTTATACAAGTATTCTTGTAATGTTCTTAGAGATAGAGACTCTGCGTGACAAGAAGAAAAGAAATTATTTCCCATGGGGCCTCTAATAGGACGGGCAAAGCCCATAGAAATCTCCAGTTATATGTGCAAATTGACATCCCTATCCCTATAAGATATATAAAACAACATAATCATGACCTCCAAACATTCCAAAGTCTTGAATTTAAATTAATAAATACGAATATGAATTCATTTTTTCTGATCAATAGTTGAAATTTGAAATGTCTAAAAACACAGGAGAATAAAGGTTGGGTGGTGGGTGCGGAAGTATTACTAGGGGTGATGGTAGGAGCATTTATACTATTCTTGCTAGGAATGAAAAGGTATAGAAAGGAAAGCCCAAAAGGGAGCCCATTCACCACTATAGCCCAAGTTTTTGTTGCTGCATCTCGTAAGTGGCATGTACCTAATAATGGTAATTATTGGTATGACCATGACCATGGTAGCTCTTATAATCCTCAAATTCAACCCAAAGTTCATACTTTGGTCCACACTAATCAATACAGGTACCCTTCAATCTTTATTTGTTCCTTTACATTTATTATTTCCACATTTACAACACTTCTGACCAAAATAACATTTTACAATAGATTTTTGGACAAGGCAACAATCATTGATGAACAAGATGCTTCAAGAAAAACAAGAAACCCATGGAGACTTTGTTCAGTTACTCAAGTTGAAGAAGTGAAACTTGTAATTCGCCTAATCCCTATATGGCTAAGTTGCTTAATGTTCACTGTGGTCCAAACCCAACTAGGTACATTTTTCACAAGACAAGGTAACTCATTAGATCTTTCAATAGGACCACATTTCAAAATCCCACCAGCATCACTTCAAGGAATTGTTGGACTCATAATCTTTTTTGCCCTACCAATCTATGATAGAATCTTTGTCCCAATTACAAGAAAGTTCACAAGACATCATTCTGGTATAACAGTGTTACAAAGAATTGGAGTTGGTCTTTTTTTGTCAATACTTGTAATGATTGTCTCAGGTTTTGTGGAAGTCAAAAGGGTTAGTGTTGCTAATAAATATAATCTCATAGACAAAGAAAATATTGGCAAAGATTTTATACCAATGAGTATATGGTGGTTATTACCTCAATATACTATACTAGGTTTTGCTGATGTGTTTACTATTGTTGGACTTCAAGAATTGTTCTATGATCAAATGCCAGAAACTATGAGAAGCTTGGGAGCTGCAGCTTATATAAGTATAGTTGGAGTTGGAAGTTTTGTTAGCAATGCTATTATAGCTATTGTTGTGGCAATTACCTCAAGAAGTGGTGAGAAATGGTTGGGAGCTAATTTGAATAGGGCACACCTTGATTACTTTTATTGGGTTTTGGCAATTTTAAGTACTTTGAATCTTTGTGTTTATTTGTGGATTGCTAAGGGTTTTGTGTATAAAAAGTTGCATGTGAAGGAAACAAGTATGGTGGAGTATAACACCTAGGAAATCATATGCTTGTTTTTGTAGTTTGTAAAACAGCTACTATATAGCAACTTGGATTTTAAGTGCTATTAATATAATTATAATGTTGCTTTTCAAATTTTTCACTAGTGTATAAATTGTTTGATTTGATACATTATAATTGAAGTGATGTATATCATTGGTTACTGAATTGAAGACTTGCAAGGAGATATGTTCTTAGTCCAATAGAAACTGCAAATCTCGCTATCTAAAATAGTACTCCCTCCATTTCATAACTTCAGTACTTTTGGGATTTTAGTTTTGTCCCAAAACTATAGTACTTTTAAAAACAAAATGTAAAATTTGTTGGAAAACTGGTGCAATTTGTGGTGGTGATCTTGGATTACAGAGAGACAGAAATTAACAGAATTAACTAACTCACAAGTTGAAAATTAATTCTCATTCACTTGGTGTAAACCATGGTTACAACCGTATTTATAATACTCAATACATTTGTTTACTCTGGTTAGTTGTTACACTACAATTAACTAACCAGAGTTTGACTCAATTACACTATGCACTTAACTATTTTTCTCTTATTACACAATTACACTTTGAATTATATTTACAACACACCTCCTTAATTCAAGTGTGCCAGTTTACACATTCCAATCTTGCTCTTCATTTCTTCAAGTCTCCTGGGCTTCAATGCTTTTGTAAGCATGTCTGCATACTGCTCCTCAGTCTTGCAATGTTCTACTGTCAGATTCTTCTTGTTCACATGATCACGGAGGAAGTGATATTTAATCTCTATGTGCTTACTTCTGCCGTGGGCCACAGGGTGTTTAGCCAAATCTATTGCAGACTTGCTGTCAATTCTGAGCATCATTGTTCTACTGCACTTCACTTCAAGTTCTTCTAGTAACATTCCCAGCCACAATGCTTGGCTAGCACCAAATGCTGCTGATATGTACTCTGCCTCACAACTAGACAGAGCCACTACTTCTTGCTTCTTTGAGCACCAGGACACAGGTGCATCATCAAGCATAAACAGGTAGCCCGATGTGTTCTTCTTGTCCTCAGTGTCGCCACTCCAATCAGCATCAGTGTAGCCTATGACATTTATTCCTGAGTTCTTATCTATAGCAGGAAACATGATTCCTTCATCCAATGTTCCCTTCACATACCTTAGGACTCTCTTGGCTGCTAATAGGTGAGTTTTGTTAGGTTTCTCCATGAACCTACTCACTAGCCCTACACTGTATGTTATGTCTGGTCTTGAGTTACATAAGTACCTCAAGGAGCCTATCAATTGTCTGTACAAGGTGGGATCAACAAGTTCTTCAGTATTACTGCTTGCCTGTTTGTTTCCTGGTTCAGCAGGAGATGTTGCAGGGTTGCATTCAAGCATATTGAACCTCTTCAATATATCTGTGGCATATTTCTTTTGATGGAGAAATATACCACTTCTGGATGTCACAAACTCCATCCCTAAAAAATATCCCAACTTGCCAATGTCAGACATTTCAAACTCATACATCATTTGCTTCTTAAAATTGTTGATCTCTTGTTCACTATCACCAGTGACAAGAAGATCATCCACATATAGACAGATTATAATAACACCAGCTGCTCCACAATTCTTCAGGTATACACCATGTTCAGTTGTGCACTTCTTAAACCCCATCTTCAGTAAGAAGCCATCAATTCTCTTATTCCAAGCTCGTGGAGTTTGTTTCAGGCCATATAGAGCTTTGTTCAACTTCATTACTCTATCTTCCATACCTTTCTTTTCAAAACCAGGTGGCTGCCTAGTGTATACTTCTTCTTCTAATGGACCATTGAGGAAAGCAGATTTTACATCCAATTGACTCAATGTCCAATGTCTTCTACTAGCAATTGCAACTATCAGCCTGACAGTTTCAATTCTAACTATTGGTGCATAGATTTCATTGAAGTCAAGACCTGGTTTTTGCAAGAATCCCTTTGCAACAAGCCTTGCCTTGTACTTAGCAATTTCACCTGTTGGCTTCATCTTTGTTTTGAAGACCCATTTGACTTCAATTGCCTTTTTGCCACTTGGTAATTTCACCATTTCCCAAGTGTTATTTTTCTGAATTGATTACAGTTCTTCCTCCATTGCACTCATCCAATGTGGATGAGTCAATGCTTGCTCAATTGTGACAGGTTCTGCTTCTGCGAGTAATACCAGGTTCAGTAGTTCACCATCAATATCAATTGCAGTGTCAGGGAACATTTCATAGTCTTGAAATCTCCTAGGCAGATTTGTTTGTCTCTGTGATCTTCTTATAGCCACAGTTGCTTCATTCTCAATATTCACATCAGGTTCAGGATTGTCTTGCATGATCACCTCATGTGTTTTCTCACCATCTAAATCCACCTCAACTGTAACAACAGTTTCCTTCTCTACACCATCATTCAAATCCCATTCTTTTGATTCATCAACTATCACATCACTGCTGATTACAATCCTTTTATTCAAAGGATCATATAACTTGTAGGCACCTGTGCTATGGTATCCTACAAGTATCATTGCTTGTGACCTTGAGTCAAGTTTTCTTCTATTTTGTTCAGGCACATGCCTGTAGCATAGTGAGCCAAAAATCTTAAAATGTTTCACACTTGGCTTGGTTCCACTCCAAGCTTCTTCTGGTGTTGCATTATCCAGTTTCTTTGTAGGGCATCTGTTCAAGATGTGAGCAGCTGTGAACACTGCTTCAGCCCATAATACATGTGGTAGATGCTTTTCTTTCAGCATGCATCTTACCATATTTAACAGTGTTCTGTTTTGTTCTTTCAGCAGTTTCATTGTGTTGAGGAGTGTAAGGTGCCATAACTTCATGAACAATTCCTTCATCTTTGCAAAATTGTTCAAATTCAAGTGAGGTGTACTCCCCACCACCATCAGTTCTCAATTGCTTAATTGAGTTACCAGATTGCTTTTCTACCAGCAATTTAAACTCTTTAAATGTTGCAAATACTTCACTCTTTCTTTGCAGCAAATATATCCACATTCTTTTAGTAAAATCATCTATGAAAGAAACAAAATACTGATTACCTCCATGAGATTTGGTTTCAAAAGGGACACATACATCAGAGTGGATCACCTCAAGCTTCATTGAGGCCCTTGTTGGTATGGTAGACTTGTATGACTTTCTGTGTTGTTTCCCTTCACAGCACTTACTGCACACTCCTTTTGGCTCTTCAATTGGAGGTAATCCTGCAACCATACTCTTCTTCTGCAGTGTACTCATGCTTTTGAAGTTCAGGTGTCCTAGTCTCTTGTGCCACTTCCACACACTTTCACTCATTTGAGCAGACAAGCACTTATGCTCAATTGTGCTGACACCTACCTTGAATGTCCTGTTCCTTGATGCCGGCACCTTCAACACAGTATCACCACTGCTATCAGCCACTTGCATCATACCATCACTCATGTCCATTGAGTATCCCTTCTCAAGCAATTGACCTAGACTTAGCAAGTTGCTCTTCATGTTAGGAACATATAATACATCACTTATTATCACTTTTCTTCCATCTTCTCTCCTTATTGCAACCTTACCAAGACCTTCAGCCATCACTGCACTGCCATCTCCAAACCTTATCTTTCTTCTCACAGTTTCATCAAGCTCACAGAACCAATCTTTATGACCAGTCATGTGGTTGGAACATCCAGTGTCCAAGTACCACCACTCTTCAACACCTGTTTCTTTATTGATGATGGCCATTAGTATCACTGTATCATCATCATCAGAGTCACTTTCAATGTTAGTTATGGCCATCAGCATTACTGCTTCATCATCATCAGAGTCGTGCGCAAACTGAGCTTCTTCATTCTTCTTTCTAGGGACCTTTGGATTCACACATTCATCAGCATAGTGACGTCGACCCCACTTCTGGCAATTGTAACACTGTATGTGTTCCTTAGATTTCTTTTTATTTTTGCCAGAGTTCTCACCTTCTTTCTTCTGGTTTTCACTCTTTGAACTCCAATTTTCATTCTTACTGTTTTTCCATTTTCCCTTACCCTTCTTGTTTTTCCAAGATTCATTTCCACCACCCCCTTTCTTCTGTGATTGTGCAAACAAGGCCTTCTCGGACTCATTTTCTTCTTTCTTGACACATTCTCTATTCTTGATCTTTATCTCATGTGCTTCTAAGGATCCTAGTAACTGTTCTAGCTTTAGGTTATCTAAGTCCTTTGATTGCTCTATAGCAACAACAACGTGATCAAAATTTGGCGTCAACCCAGTGAGAATTTTTTCAACCTTCATGGAATCAGTTACCGTTTCACCACAGTTTCTCATTTGGTTAGTTAGAACCACTAACCTGTTAACGAATTGAGCCACAGATTCGTTTGATTCCATCTGAAGCAGTCCCAATTGACGCCTCAAAGACATGAGCTTTACCTTCTTCATTTGCTTATCACCAGAGTATGTTGTGGCCAGCACGTCCCACACCTCTTTCGCTGTCTCGTATTCAATGATTTTCTCAAGAACATTCGCATCAACGCATTGGTGAATGAGAAAGATGGCTTTATCATCCTTCTTCATTTGTTCTCTATTCGTCGTCCGTTGTGCCTCCGTCGGTGCATTTCCAAGTGGTGTCACTCCACTTCGTATGATTTCAAGAACCCCTTGATATCTGAATATCACCTTCATCTGCGCCGTCCACCTCTCATAATTGTTGCCGTCGAACACCAGCAGCTTTGCTGGAAATTGACCGTTGGAGGAGTTCGTTTGCGTGGCCGCCATGATCGCCGCCCTGAATCACCGCACTCTGGTGCCAATTGTTGGAAAACTGGTGCAATTTGTGGTGGTGATCTTGGATTACAAAGAGAGAGAAATTAATAGAATTAACTAACTCACAAGTTGAAAATTAATTCTCATTCACTTCGTGTAAACTTTACAACCGTATTTATAATACTCAATACATTTGTTTACTCTGGTTAGTTGTTACACTACAATTAACTAACCAGAGTTTGACTCAATTACACTATGCACTTAACTATTTTTCTTTTATTACACAATTACACTTTGAATTATATTTACAACAAAATTCACTAAAGTTTTCCATTTATACTATTTATATTTATCGAGTCTTTTAGAGACTCAAGACAACTATTAACGCTTTTATTTTGATTTCAATTATCTCAAGATAACTATAAAGAACGTATTTTAGTACTCAGCTAACAGGAATTAATTATACCATACTTTGTGTGTAACAAGCAAAAAGTAAAAAAAAATAAAATTAAGAACGAAGGGAGTATCCTTTAAACTATAAAATAGTCTCTATTTATTTTTTCATAAAGCTCTAAAATCATTTTATTAGCAAAATATATAAATGGAATACAAGAACTACTTAACATAATTGCTCCTAATTCTGCTAGGAAACAAATATAGAATTATTTCTGCTTTTCAGCAAGAAATTCTTCACATAATTGCTCTACCTCTGTATCTTAGGATTCTTCTTGTATTCCTCGTCAATTAAATTTGCCACCATATAATTCAGTTTTGGTCCTCAGATTATAATGATTGACGTCCATAATGGTGGTTTCTTGGATCATCATCAAGAAGGAGGCGTCCATCTAATTAAGAAGTAACGAATAAAAATATTGAAATCGAATTAGTAAACAATTCATAAATGGCAAGCAAAAAAACATTATACAAAAAAATATAGAACAACCTGAAAGATTTAAACATTTCAAGTTACTTACGTGCTATGTGATGAGGCTTAGCAATCCAAAGGGGTACCCTTGCTGCTATCAGATTCATTGATAAGAGAAGCATAATCAGCAGAGACATGAGCTTCTTAAAACTGTAAGCCATCTTAAAGAAAAATATGTATAGATATGCTAAAACGATATTGCTATGCAATGTGTGAGGGGATGGAAAATATATATAGGACTTATTCTCCACCAATATTTCCAACCTTTATCAGATGGTGCTGCTAAAGATTGTATTGGTCCAGCTGCTTGTGGTGGTATTTTTAGAGATAAAAGTGTTGATATTCTTTATTGTTTTTTCGTCTCCATTGACAACAACTATGTGCTACATGCTGAAATTATTGGGCTATGTTAGGTATTGAGATTGCATTTAATAAAGGTTGAAAGTATTTGTGGCTGGAATGTAGTTCTCTATTAGTGGTTTCTACTTTCAAGAATTGTAAAGTAGTCCCATGGAAGTTTAGAAATAGATGAAATAATTATTTATACTTGACTAGACAGATGTACTTCAATTGCACTCACATTTATAGAGAGTGTAATATGCCTGCAATGATAAACTTGCAGGTCATGGAACTAATTTAAGTGATTTTGTTTGATGGGATCTTATTCCAAGCTTCCTTGCTAAGGATTTTTCAGGAATAAGTTAGGTTTGACAAGCTATAGATTTTGCTGATTTCTTTCTTGGGATTAGTATTGTTATTTCTTTTGATGGATTGAGTTTTCATTTTGCTTCTTGTTTTTGGTGTGCTGCAAATGATTTTGCATGCCTCAATATGATTGTTTTTATTTCCTTTCAACTATACTGTTGTTTATGCTCACGAGTATTGGTCTAGTCCCCCCAATATTTTCTATTTATTTTCTATTTTTTATCAATAAAATTTGGTGTGAGTACTCTTTTTCCTTCTTGATGTTTTTTCTTATGGAGGTTTTTGCATAAGAAGATTTTAACGAGTCTCTATATCCTTTTTTTTTGCTTAAAAAAAGTAAAATAAACTTCATTTTAATTTATTGTTAGAGTGGTAGTAAGTGGTGGTCAGATTGGTGATCAAAGGTGGATTGAGTGATGATCAGAGGTGGCATAAGTGGTGGTTGGCGGTGGTCGGAGTGGTCGATAGTTGTCAGATTGAAGATCATATTTGGATAAAGTGGTGATTTGATGTTGTCATAGTGGTGGTCAGCGGTGGTCAAGCGGGGGTTGACGGTGGTTGGATTGGCGGTCAGTGGTGGTCGGTGGTGGCCGATGCGGTGGTTGGGTGGTTGAGGTGGTGGTTGTCGGTGGTCGAAGTGGTAGTTGGTGGTGGTCAGATTGATGACCAGAGGTGGATGAAGTGTGATCGGTAGTGGTCAATGTGGCAGTTAATGGTGGTCAAAGTAGTGGTTGGCGATGGTCGGGGTGGTGGGTGGCAGTGGTTAGGATGGTGACTGTCAAACTAGTGGTTAGAGTAATGGTCGTCGACATTTGGTAGTGACATGTTAGCGTTAAAAACAAAAACAGAATTATAGAACGGTAGAACCTATATTTTTGGTTTTAAGTTTTGATGGAAAACTGTTTTGAAATTAAAACAAACAGACTCAACCTCCATTTTACCCAAACATGTTTGTCTTTTGAAATTATTATAATACCCTGTTTCTTTTTACGAAACTAATAAATGTGTAAACGTTTTGTGCTTATCATAACCAATTAGTAGTCTAGTGGTTAACTCTCCTTTCATTTAGCCAACAGTTATACACGTGAACTTTTTTTCACTATTTTAATTTTAAAATCAAATTAATGTAAAATTATTTTGTACAAACAACTTTAATTGAGTCTCTATGTGAAATTAAAATTAATTTTTAGTTATTTAATTTTGTTAATAAATATTTACTAATTTATATTCTCTGTTACGGCCCTTTCACGACCTTCCCTGTTTCCTTTCTTTGGTTTTGTGTTTTTACATTTCTACGTCTCTGTTCATGCATTTGAGTTTCCATGTCTCTTTCATTAGCGGTCCTCCCAAACTTTTTATTTAAGCACCGCCACTGCCCCCAAGTAATTCGCTATTTGACGCGTTTATAAATAAATTATAAAGAATTCCCTCTCTATGTAATTCAAATATATAAACAATTCTCACAAACATCAAGGTTGAGTGTGAGTGGTTAACGCACTTCATTTAAAAGGACAGACTTGACTAGTATCCAAATTCAATCTCTAACAATGAAATAATTTAAAGGCAGAACTTACTTACCTCTTAGTAGAACTCTAAATTTATTAAACCCATTTTTCCTAGACACTAGAGTGGGATGGAAGATTTTTAGACGAATAAAATAATTCTCAGAATCTCACATATGTATGTATGAAATACATCATAGTCATTGACAGTTTCAGAAGTTTGAATTTTGAAGGTCATTCTAGTCAAAAAAGAATTAATTACGAGGGAAAGGTATAACAATTTTCCTCTGACTGCGTCTTGTAATTTAAATAGAAAAATTCTCGCCCTGATAATTCCTGATAGTCAATTGAACTTTGTTTCAACGAAATTAAAGGTGTCTTCTTAGGTGTGTTTTATAAGTTTGATTATTCATTGTGTCAAAAAAAAAGTTTGATTATTCATTAAAACTTGAATTTTCATAAAGACACTCCCAAATTTCATATAAGTTACGGCATTGGAGGAAGCAAATAATTTTCTCTGATGAGAAAGTTCAAGTGTGATTTTATGTGGAGCGAAATAAAAAAATAATTGTAACATCCCCAAAGTAATTATTTTAATTACTTTTTTTTAATTACTTTGAATATTAAGTCATTCCCATTGTTTTAATTGCTAAGTGAATTGATGATTTCATTATTTAATTGTTGTTTGGATTGACAATTGTGTGATCTAATGATTTAATTGACTTAATCGTTTTGGATTGATAATTTCATGAATTGATTTGCCTAAATTATGTCAAATTTGAATTGTAATTGCTATCTTTGTGTGTTTTAAGTGGGAGTTGACAATTGGGATTGCATATAATGTTCTAACGATTTACATGAAAGTTTTTCTTCCCATTATGTGTGATATCCATATTGAATATGGAAATTTCAAGGTTGTTGTTATTGTAATATCTTTGCATGTCTAATTTGAAAAAAATTCCCCTACGCTATTAACATATTAGGCATGGTCTCGACCAAAAAACATTGTTGTTACCAATTTCATTGAGAAGAGAAGCACAAAAAACAAAACCAAGTTCAAGATAACTTTTCTAAAATAAGCCATCTTAAAGCAAAATTTTGTAGAAGCTAGATCATATATACATGAAGTATACGAGGATTTGATGGAATTATTATATATAGATCTAGAGAGAGATGATATGCCCTCAAGGAATATATCGTGTGTATACAATTCTCCTTAACGGAAGTCAATTATTTTTCTATCGTATTTTTTACATACACCACCATTTTTTGGTCTTCTATTAACGTGATGAATACGAATTACTATTCCTTCCATTATAAGCAAAATGTGTGTCCTCTAAATTGTAACAAAAAATAAATAACTTTTTATATTAATAAGTGCAAAGATAATTATTTCTGTTTATACTATTTTCTACTGAGGGAGTATAGTGTTCATTCATTTGAACTACCAAAATTGATTCCTATTATTTTTCCTTGTAAAAACAATAAAAGAAAAAAATATCATAATTGTTGGGGAGTCCGGGGGAGCACGGGGAGAAACACCGAGCTATCCAAATGAACCGGACCACCAAGAGACTTGGACACCACATCTCCACCCAAAACCTTAAGGTATTAGGTGTATGGGTCCCCTCTCTTATATGTCCTTCATCTAGCTCATTCCTAGCCGATGTGGGACTAACCACTCACTTGAATTTCCAACATCTCCCCCCAAGTCTGAGTCACCCACATGGCTAGCCTGGGATCCAAACTAGGATCCCGCTCACCGCTCCCCCACCGAGCCGAACCATGGCTCTGATGCCACTTGTTGGGGAGTCCGGGGGAGCACGGGGAGAAACACCGAGCTATCCAATGAACCGGACCACCAAGAGACTTGGACACCACATCTCCACCCAAAACCTTAAGGTATTAGGTGTATGGGTCCCCTCTCTTATATGTCCTTCATCTAGTTCATTCCTAGCCGATGTGGGACTAACCACTCACACTTGAATTTCCAACATTGTTGGACTATATGATAACCTTAGAGGGGGGTGAATAAGGTTATATGCTAAATATGACTTCTTTTGAATTTTCGAAAAATTAACAATGCTAGTTCAAATCGAATGCGGAAAATGGGATTTAAACTATATGCAACAACTTATGCAAACTATAACAATGACAGAAACAATTATAATTATAATTATAACGATAATCAAATCTGCGCGTGATAATACAAGTGCGACGACAGTTAACAATTATAAAAGAATACGGAAAGTAAAGATAAGGGATAGGAGTACACCGTGATTTTTACGAGGTTCGGGATAAAAGCCCTACGTCCTCGGCCTCCGGCTTTGCAACCTTCGGACTTGATAATAACCACTATATGAGAAGATACTTCTTCAACGTCTTACAAGCAAGCAACTTCGCTATAGCTACCACGCCAATCTCAATTTTCCCCAAATTGAGAACCCAAGCTCCCCGCTAAGGATTTCGCTACAATTCAATCTCCCTGATTGAATTACCCAACAAAACTTCCCAGGATTTCACAACAGCCAAATATTAACGATTACAAATTAAAACTAGGATCCAATCACTCAAGAAATATAACAAGATGTAGTTGAGAGAGATGAGCGATTTGAAACCCTAGATGAAGAACGTGAAGAAAGAATGTGACGGTGGGTGTTTGCGTTCTTTTCTTTTTGATTTGTGTGTTGTGTATTTTGATCGTTAAAACCCTAAGTCTATTTATATAGATTGTGAAAATATGACCGTTGAGGCACTTTTTAACACAATTGTAATAAGTGATGAATCGATTGATTGGTTGAAAGATATAATATGAAAATCGATTTTCTTCTTGAAAATATACTAGCAAAATCGATTTTGTGCCTGAGGAAGAAGGAAGGAAATCGATTCCTTACTTCCAAAAGTAAGTGGAAAATCGATTTAGCTCTTTAAAATAACAAGCCATCAATCGATTGTTTTCTTTTCAAAACAAATTCCTTTTTGAAAACAAGCAAGATAGAAATCGATTATAGGCTTTAAAAGAGTAGAAGGGAAATCGATATTTGGCTTTAAAATCAGGATAGAAATCGATTCTCTCCTTAAAGAAAGGAGCCATCAATCGATTTTGATTCTCAATAACAACAAGCCATCAATCAATTGTTTTCTTTCCAAAACAAATTAGTAAATCGATTTTCCTCTCTAAATTGAAGCACAAAATCGATTTCCCTCTTTAAAGAAGGAAGCAACAAATCGATTTTACACTTTTAAAAACAACAAGTCATGATTCAACACCTTTCTTTAAAAACAACTTGTGCCTAACTTATTCAATCATGCTTTTATATAAAAGATTTTAACAACATAGTTTTATTTTAAAAAATAATCTCTCAACTACATAAGTCATAAAGTTTAAGTGATAAGATCTTACACGCGTCCTATGCAAAGAAAAATAACACATAAGTCTTGAACGCTTCAGTAGTTTCTCCTTCGAGCTTCTATACTTTAAGATATCATATCATGCCAAGCGCTTTGGTTCATTGCCCTGTGCTTTGGTTCATGCCCTGCGCTTTTGGTTCATTGCCCTGTGTTTTGGTTCAACTATAACCATTAGTAAACAGATTGTAATTTGTTATCATTCAAAACAAAGAGTGTTTGACCTTGGTTCAACAAACTCCCCCGTTTTGATGATAACAAATTACCTTATGCATAGGGAGGCTATAAACAAGAAATAACGGCATAAGCTCCCCCTAAGCATAAGCATCAAGAAAATAAACAACTTACACGCAAGAGAACCAAACATAGTGAGTTAAATAAACAAGCAGCAAGACTTTCTCCCCCTTTGTTTTCATCAAAAAGGAGGGAATACACACAAGACACATAGCATATAATATAACAAACATATAGCACCTCAAAAATACATCACATAATCACAGACTAGCAAAATCAAGCATACCGAGCTCTCTCCGGATCTTACAAAATTGAGCTTCGGCTAGTGGTTTCGTGAAGATGTCCGCTAATTGATCATCGGTGCCTACAAAATTTAATGCTATGCTTCCCCTAGAAACATGGTCTCCAAAACTATAATTTAGCCAATAAAAAAGGAAATACAAATCTCATAGTACAAAAGAAAAGTCACAAGTAGTTCCTCTCAATAGTAAAGTCCAAAAAAAATCAGCAAACTCCAAAAGGTGTTGTAGCAAGCTCTGCCATGCTCTGGTCATCTGCTTCACTAGACTTCCCCTCTGTCATCATCTCTTTGCACTTTCCCTTCTCTCTCACAGTGGCGATGAGCCACCACCACCCCTCTACTTATGTTCCCATGTCCCCTATCGAAATCTCCTAATGCAAGCCCACCTTGGAGACCCTGAACCCATATGTACGCTACCCTATCTCGCCCACCGATGCCAATGCCTTCTAGTAGCCTCTCTGTTGATGGTGAAAATTGAAACTCTCCATTAACCGGGACATCCTCTGTCGTCAACTCTGCACGGTGTGGGTGTTACGCTTGTTCTATGTCTTTCTCGGTGTGATCTGATATGTATAGAATGCTCTGTTTTTTTCCACCAAAACAGCTCAAAGCCTTTAAAAAACAAAAAAAAAAATTGTTAACTTAAAACTAGAGAGGATGGGGCGCCTAATGCAACCCCAAGGGATTCACCAAACACCTTTGTCATTCTTCATTCTCACTTTCCTTTTTTTTTCCTTCCCCCAAACTCCGATGACACAACCTTCGTGTCCTCCTCCTTTCACCACCACAATGGAGAAACCCCCATTACAAACCAGCAAACGCAACAAACATCCCTTCAAAAACATTCAGATGCCAAAAGAGAACACAACTCGAACACATTCTTTTCCATCCCGATATCTACGTCGGTTCAATGGAAAAATACACACAAAATCTCTGGGTTTACAAAAAAGACGAGATGGTTTACTGATCCATATCCTACGTTCCTGGTCACTACAAGATCTTCGATGAGATTCTCGTTGACGCTACTAATAACAAACAGAGAGATCATTTGATGGTCTCTCTTAAGGTTATGATTGATCCTGGAGCGAACACTGTTTCGGTTTACAATAATGGAGATGGCGTTCCTGTGGAGATTTATCAAGAAGAAAAGGCTTATGTTCCTGAATTGATCTTTCGTAATCTTCTTACTAGTACTAACTACGATGGTAATGTTAACAAGACTATTGATGGTCGGAACGATTATGGTGCTAAGCTCACTAATATATTCTCCACTGAGTTTATTATTGAGGCTATCGATGGTTGCCGTTTGAAGAAGTATAAACAGGTAGGCTTTCTTTGATTCTTGAATTTTTTTCCCTGAAATTTGTGTTTCGAATTGGAATTTTGTTTATTTAGGGTTTTCAATTTTGATTTTTAATCAGTATTTTTTTGTTGATTTAGAATCTTGCTAGGTTTTTAATTTTGATTTTAATTTAATGGTAAGGAACTAATAAAGCTTGGGTGTAATTGATGGTTGCGGTGTTTGTTTGTGGTTGGTTTCATTTATGGGCTAACATTGCAGAATCATTGTATGTCTCCTTCGGTTTTTGGTTTATATTCTGTTAGGATTTTTAATTTTTAACTTTAAAATCCTATTAGGGTTTTTGTTTTTGACTTTAGTGGAGATAAATTAATGTTAGTGCATGGTTTCATTTAGGTATAAATAGATGGTTTAAATATGTATTCTGCCCCTGCAAATATCACCATAATTCAGTTATATCCCTGTAAAAATAAAAACTTTAAAATTACCCTTGCAAATATAAATCGCTTACGGTTATGCCCCTCGGTCAGCTTCCCATCCAAAAAAATAATTTAAATAAGGTTTAAATATATGTTCTACCCCTGCAAATATCACAATAATCCGGTTATGCCCTTGCAAATATCAGCATAATAGAAAAATTAAAGATTTTGACAGGGGCATAACTGGATTATAGTGATATTTGCAGGGCATAACTGGATTATGGTGATATTTGTAGGGGTAAAACATATATTTAAACCTTATTTAAATTATTTTTTTGGATGAGAAACTGACCGAGGGGCATAACCGTAAGCGATTTATATTTGCAAGGGGAATTTTAAAGTTTTTATTTTTACAGGGGCATAACTGGATTATGGTGATATTTGCAGGGGCAAAACATATATTTAAGCCTAAATAGATTATTTAGTGCATGGTTTGACACAGACAAGAGATTTTTGGTTATGTTTGGCACATGCAATAGATTATTTAAGACTAGGTTAATGTGTGAATGTATTGGTGATGTAAATAAAGAGGAACCTATAGATGTAATGTGTGAATTATTGCCATTCCCCATTCTTACTCGTGAGATGCCTTTGCAAGGCTTGCTGTATTGTAAATTAGCAGAGTTTGCAGTGACATGGTGTGATGCACCAGTGTCACCATACCAGTCTTCATAATTAACATTACTAGAAGGTGATAATTCAGAGATTATACCTGTGCTGTCTAGTGACAGTGCTTCAGCCAAGTTGACTATAGGTGTGTCTGCATCAGCATTAGCAGTTTCTTGAGATCCAGAGTCATTTGATGCAGCAGTTGCTTGAGTAACATTAGGTGGAGGTACGAACGTTTCATCAAAATATTCAAGCACAGAGTGACCATAACGACCACATAGCTGACAAGTTGGACGAGTTCCAGTTGGAGGGCTTCCTCTAGCACGTCCACACACGTCCTCGCCTTGGCGCCCACAACCACGAGAGTAATTTCCACGAACACCTTGTGTGTTGTGTGAGTTGTTTTAAGCAGCATTGGGAGCAGCGTGCGCCACATTTGCAGATGCATTTGCAACGGCCAATTCTTGACGATATTTGTCCAATTGTGATTCTTGGACAAGTAGAAGCGATTCAATTTGAGATACAGATGGAGTATCACTTCTTCCGAAGATCATCATAACAAATAGATTGTAGTCTTCTGGTAAACAATCGAGAATGACATCAGTTAGGTAGGAATCGGTAATTACCTCGCCAGTTGAGGTGAGAGCATCAACAATTGAGTGAATCTTGCTGAGAAACTCAGAGATTGAGAGTGCGCCCTTCTTCGTGTTCTTGAGTTCGTTGCGAAGTTGACGAACACAAGCTTTCAAGTGAGAGAAGTAATGATGTTGAATCTTCTCCCAAAATTGCCAAGAACGATGACAGGTGAGCACGCGAGTGAGAGCGCTCTTCAAAAGTTTGGAAAGAAGCCATGTGAACAGAGTTTGATCCTGCACGAGCCACTTCTCGAAGTCGTCGGAGACAATGCAACACCATCGGCTTCCGACGAGTACTTTTGTGGAATCGTGGGATTCACAAGGAGACGATGCACTTTGTGCATCTTGACGACTCCTTCCACTTGTTGGTTCCATAGCAAGAAATTTTTGTCATCGAGCTTCACCGAAAGCTTTGGACCAGAAGCGAATTGGCGAGCTGAGGATTTGGTGGCACCTTGAAAGATTGAACCTTGTCCAGATTGGGAGTTATCGCCATAGTTGCTTGGAGCTGGTGAAGACGCCATGGTTGCTAATCGAGCAAGGTTTGATCAAAGAGATGAAGCGGAAGGGTGGATTTCAGGATCTTGAGAGCGAATGATACCATAAAAGATAATGAACTGAATGAATGATTTGTTACTCATTGATGATGATTCAGTTACAAATACAGTTTATATACATTGTTATCCTAACTGATTTGATCTAAGTCAGTTACAACTGAATTGTGAAGCTCTACACTCTACTAGCTTTCATTACAAGAGTAAAGGTAAAGTGAAGGTGAGTGATGAGTGAGCTAGTGTGAGAGTGTTGCTGACTGTGTAGCTGAGTCAGCTTTGTTTGACTTGATTTTCTCTAGACTTTGATTGCCAGCATATTGGTTTGCGATATTCTCCATTACTAACAACTTAAAATCATTAGACTGTTTTAACCTAGGCTTTTCTTTGAATGGTTTTCGTTGATTCAATTTCTGAATCTTGAAGCTTGTTTTTCTTTTTCTTTTTTATTTTGGTTGATGAACTGAACTATGGGTATTGATGATTGAATTGATTGGTTGTGCTTTAATGAAGGTGTTCATAAATAACATGGGGATGAAATCTGAGTCGATGATTATAAAATGCAAAGCGAATGAGAATTTGACAAACGTGACCTTCAAGCCAGACTTGGAGAAGTTCAAAATGACCTATCTTGAAGATGTTGTTGCTTTGATGAAAAAGCGTGTGGTGGACATGGCTGGGTGTCTTGAAAAGACTATCAAGGTGGAACTTGATGGCCAATTGGTCCGTATTAGTTAAAGTCGAGACTCTACCTAAAATCGGGAAGGAATCTAAGAATCGTAACTCGTACCGTCGTAACACGATTCATAAGAGTCTACATATTTCACAAACTTCTATATATGTGCATCAAAATTTATATAAAACACCATATATAGGAAAATGTAACAGATTAAAATTCTACCAAAAATATTAAAATGTATTATTATGTTTCTATATATATATATATATATATATATATTATATTTGATAGTTATTATGAAAAGAAACAAACCAAGCTAAAAGGAATTGGTTAAGTAGCAGCATAAGAGATAAGAGGGGGTGTAATATTTAATATGTAGGCTAATATAAAGCCCAAAGTTATTTGAGCCCATAATAACTAGGGTTTCTCTTTCAGCAAACAAAATAAAGGGCTTTTTTTTTGGTACCCCCACCTCTTCCCCCCATACCCCCATATAAATGTGAAACCCCAAAATACCCCCCACTTAAAATTTGTCGCTCGGATTTATATCCCATGGGGGGTAAATCCGATTTGTAAAATAACAAATCGGATTTACCCTTTTACAAATCGGATTTACCCCATGGGGAGATAAATCCGATGCGATCCCACCCCTACACAAAATGCAAATCGGATTTATATGGGGTAAATCCGATTTGTAAAATAACAAATCGGATTTACCCCTATGGGGAGATAAATCCGATGCGATCCCACTCCTACACAAAATGCAAATCGAATTTATCATGGAGATAAATCCGAGTGAAATTTTTTTATAAGGGTATTTTCGAATTTCACTTTTTCGTAGGGTATATTGTCAAACGAGTGGGGATACAAAAGAAAAACCCCCAAATAAAAAGCTCCGCCGCCTTCTTGCCTCTTAGTCGCAGAAACAGAGAAATTGGAGGCTCGTAGAGAGCTCAAACCAAGAGCACATAAACAAAAGGTTCCGCCTTGTTGAATTCTGGAAGATTATTTTCTGTTCATTTAAGAAGAAGTTGTGTGAAGCAAAATTGTGCCATTCTAATAGTCGAGCTAGCTAAGTGTCTGGCAGTGGCACTTTGCTTATTACCATGCCGGTGAGGAAAGTTTAGCTAGCTCAATTATTAGAATGGCACAATTTTGCTGGCAGCAACTACATCAATCTCCTCAAACCAAATGGTCAATTTGGTACTTGTAACTTGTTGAGTTGAAACTGTATTATATTTACTGGGTTTGTAGCTACCGTGTTTTTTATTAGATATATTGCTCTTAAAGAATTTGATTTTGATTTCTTTTTACGCTAACCATATGTTGTTGATGTCACTGGCCATGAGTCTTTTCTTTCTGTTGACTCTCATAGTGGTGTTTTGATTTGTTATTGATGTCACTTGTCCGAGGGACTTGTTATTGAGGATGCCCTCAAACTGTTTGATAAAATGCCTCAACCAAAAGTTGTTGTTTTAGACGTCCCAATTGAGATATGCTGATTTTTTGACAATTCACTTGAGGTTTGGCTAAAGAAATCACTAGGGACAAATTGCCTGCCAATATTTATTTCCGTTTGAGAGGGGGCTCACTCTTGTGATGTGGAGAAATGAATCATTTTTCATTTGAGCTCCTTGTTGTCACTTATTAATGTTGTAGCATCTTATAAAAGAACAATGGTGCTTGAAAGGTTTTGTTTACTAAAATAGTCCCTTTTGAATGAGGTTTTTATGCTAATTTGTTGCTTGTTACTACAGAAATGGGGACATATGTACAGCTGTGGAGTTCATCAATTTCAGAAAAGTCACTAATTTGAGAATGCATGGCATGTAGGAAAAAGACAAGGATCGGGAAGGTACACTTTCAGATACGGGGATTTACATATTTAAATATTTTTTGGGTCATGTGTTTTATCCTTCTTTGTTTAACCTTTTTGGAGTGCGGTGTATGTGGAATTGAAGGTGGCATTACACTGTTTTAGGTGGAGAGGGAAAAACTGAACAAAGGGAGGCTTATAGAATTGGAGGTATAAGAAGACATGCTTTATAATAATTCGAGTGGAAATGAACATTTTGTTTGTTGTCTATCAATGTTTTTTTGAGCAATGTTAAGATGTTGTTTACTAAATGAGTTCTTAGACTATAGGTAGCTTGAGCCTTTAGTCACGAAACTTATCAGTTTCATTGTAAATATCCTGGAATTTGTCAACTTTTCCTGCCATTAGGAAAATATCTGCGTAAATTGATATGTATATTGTAATAAACTTTACTATAAAGTGGGAATTGGACCATGGAAGAATTATGATAATGAATGTAACCATGTAGGGAATGATGAGAACATTGCTCGTGCTCTTCAAGAAGAATTTTCATAGTTATAGATTGCTGAATCTTCAAGGTATACACAGGCAGGTGAAGATCAATTTAATGTTGTTGAGACTGAGCCGTCTTATGATTGGCAAAATTCTTCAATGGTTAATTATTGCACAGAAGGTATCATCAGGACAAATTAACTTTTTTTTGGTTATGTTTGGGATTTATCTTTTATGAGTGTTGGTTGGTTCCTTCAAATATTTTACACATGAAGGAGTTCACTACAACATTTTCAATATGCAGGTCATGTGAGTTTGTTGATGGTTCTTGATTCTGTTTTGTAAAATTTTATTTTTGGTGATTTTACTCTTATCTGTAATGATGTAGATCTTCAGTCTTTGATCTCCAAAATGAATAAATCTCCACATCAAATTACTGAGCACATATGCAGTTGATTCATCATGATAAGAACATGTAAAATACCCCAAATGTCGCTCTGGTTTGAGTTTTATATTACTGTCATACTACATACAGTTAGTAATGCACAAATGTGCAATTTCAATGATTATTGAGTTTTATAGGTATCCCTATTTATGATGAATAGGAGGATGCACAAATGTCTTTAATGATTTATAGGAGGATGCATCAGAGACCTCCACAGTTAGAGCAGCCATCGAAGCCTTCTGATGATGTTGGATTAGGATCCGATTCCAATGCTGATGATGGTTCATATTAGGATTTTTTGTACTTTATTTGATTTTTATAACACTTTTTGTAGGTTACATTTTATTTGGTTGATTGATTATCACATTTTGAATTTCATTTAACTTTTACTAGAATTTTTATTTAAAATAGTTTAATTTATTTTATATTTCATTACATATAAATATAAATATAAAAAAATTTAAGCAGGTTGAAAGTAATAAAATGAAAAATGTAGTTTTGAGGCAGTCCAATATATTATTTAATTAGCTGAGGCAGGTGGAGTAGCATCCATGTCTTCTCATCCATATAATAGCCAAGTAACTTCACTTGCATTCTTCCAAAACTCAGAGCTTTGATAAATAGAAGGTATTTAACTTAGTTGGTCTCGATTTATATAGTTGATCAAAAGTTAACAGATCATGGTTTAGCTAACTTAGTTGCTCATGAAATGATAGATTCAGGTGATCGGCAAATACTTACACTTTAGCCAAGTCACCTAATACATATTTTCTTCAACTATTTTGTGTTTACATATATCAAGTAAACTCTCAATGTTAAAACAATAAATACATAAAAAAAAAAAATAGAAATTAACGTAGTACACAAAGAAGATTCATAGGAAATTTGTAGTTCCATAGCAAACTAATAAACCAAGATAGTGCTATGCCCCAACCCTGTTTGGTTCTTTATTTCCTAGTTGTTCCTTTGCTTTTGTCGAGCATAGTTAGTAGTAGGTCCTCAAGGATTTTGATAGTTGTGGCCTTGTGGTTGATCGAGGCGGCGATCTAAATTTCCAAACAAAAAAGAAACAATATTTGAGTGCATATAGAATATGAGAAACAACATGCTATTCAAATGTGGTGCAGTGATGTTTCATAAAGTTGTTAATAGCATTAACAACATTTTGATTTTATGGACTTGATTTATTAGTAAAAGTCAATAGGAACTGTTGACTTGGTTTATTAGTCTATATGTAAGTGTGCTAATAAACCGGAAGAGAACAAGTTGGTTTGGGGTTGAGAAGTATTGATGATATGAATAAGGCTTGTCTCATGAAATTGGCTTGGAATTTGAAACCGGATGAGAACAAGTTGTGGAGTCAAGTGCTTGTTGGTAAGTATGACCGTGGAACTTGGGGGAGCAGTGAGCTTCAATGTAAAATCTCGGATTCTTATATTTGGAAGGCTCTTAAGGATTGTTGGGATGAGATTAGGACCGAGGAGGCTTGGGATATTGGGGATGGCACCACCATTAATTTTTGGTCAGATAAATGGCCTGATAATAGCTCCCCTCTTAATGCTATTGTGACAAATATTCCTATGGACATGCTCCACTAGAAGGTAGCGGATTGTGTTGATGAGACTAAGAAGTGGAAGCTGGATATGCTTCGGGATCTTTTACCTGATAGCTACACCAATCATTTATTGTCGTGCCCAGTGCTTGACTCGTCCATGGGTCGCGACGTCACGTATTGGCCGGGGGAACGAAGTGGGAATTTTTCTGTTGCTAGTGCTTACCACCATCTTCGTAGAGACTTGGGGGTGGATGAGGAGAAGGAGTGGCGGTGTGTTTGGAGGCTAGCCGTTCCGGAGCGTGTGCGGACTTTTGCTTGGCAAGCTAGCCACGAAGCTATATTGTGGTAAATGGAGTGTTACTTCTGTTGATTGTTTTCATTGTGCAGGAGTTCCTGAATCTATCCAGCATGTTCTTCGGGATTGCCCGCGAGCAACTAGAGTTTGGCAGCAGCTACTCCCTTTTGCAATGCGGGCTAATTTCTTTGGCTATACCTTTGAGGATTGGATTGTGTACAATATTCTCTTTGATGCAGGTTCCGGGTGGAGTGAATTATGGGCCACTACTTGTTTCTTCCTTTGGGGGTGGAGGAATAAAGAAGAGCATGATGACAATTTCTCTAGGCCGCATGATCCTGTGGCAATGATAAAGACATATGTTCAACAATATGCTTCTAGCAAGGAGTCTTTTAATCCGAACTCCAAAGGCTCTAAAACGTTGGTCAACATTTGTTAGAAGCCGGCAAGTGCAGGATGGGTGGCGCTAAATACAGATGGAGCTTCAAAGGATAGGGGTACTCGTAGTGGGTGTGGTGGAGTTTTACGTGATGAGCATGGCAAGTGGCTGGGTGGTTTTTCTCGTTATCTTGGAGAAGCTAATCCCTATGAGGCAGAACTTTGGGGTGTTTGGAGGGATTGTAGCTGGCTAGGAGTTTGGGTTTCACAAAGATTGAGCTTCAGGTTGATTCTAAGACTGTCATGGTTGCTATCTCTAATCATATGATGGGTGCTTTTGATACCAGGGGTGTGTCTTGGCGCATCAAGAAGTTGCTGGAACTTGAGTGGCAGGTGAATATTTCTCATATCTATCGAAAGGCAAACTCAGTGGCGGACTGTCTTGCTACAACGGGTTGTGAACCACATGAGGAGCTTCGTATTTATCATCAACCTCCGGATTTTATTTTGCAACGTGTGCATGTTGATTGTAATGGAGTCTCTACTCCAAGGCTAATTATTGTGTAATCTATCTTTTTTTGGGCTTTATGCCCCTATTATTATAAAAAAAATGTGTGCTTACAAAAAAAAAAATTCTAACCTCACGTCAAAAAAAAATGCTACCCCATAAAAAAGAGAGGTTTTTTTGGGTCGAGTAAGAAAGAGAGGTTGCTCCCGTATAAGTTAATTACTTTTTAAATGTTTGTAAGAAATAATAAGGAATATATGAGAATAATTGGTACTAATTTTATTTTTCTAATTCCTATTGTTTCGGTTGCTTGTAATGCTCTCATATTTTGTAATGCTAAATAAACACATGAAAAACTTAAGTATTTTGTGTAACAATAGGAATAGAGGCCTGAAAAAGTCTTTTAGAAAAAAACAAAGACTTATTTTCTCTCTAAAAAAATGAAAAATGGTAATATGGCCTTTGAAAAAATTAAATATTTGATTCAACCTAGTTCAAGGAATTAGTCTCTCCACCATGCGCACAGAAGATACTCGGTTTACACCAAAAAAAATACCCAGATTAGTCTCTTAAGAGGATTAAAATATCTCTAAAATTATTTTAAAAGAACTAATTTAACTGAAATTTAAGGATCGAATTATTACCTTTCATTTTTTTAAAAAAACTAAGTATCAACTTGAATATATCTGCTCTTTTTTATTGTGAGAATACTTGTTTCATAAATATTTATAATACTTTTTTCTAAAATATATTTGATTATTTTTTGCCCCCACCGTCGATAATTCATGGATCCACCAATGATTAGACCTACTGTTATGTAAAGGGGTTGGAGTACCCCTTTACTCCCTTAATTCCATCTTTTTCATATAAAAAAATCATACATAACTAAATTTGTAAAAGAAAATATTATAAAGTAAAATGACAGATTAATCTTAAATCAATTTAAACATGAAGAACTTATAATCATAATTTCAAATTAAGATTTAATCACTTACGTGCATTGTTCACTACAACAGAATTGTTAAAAAAGGGCGCACCCATTAGGGGCGTTTTTTAAAAAGCGCCCCTGAAGCCCAAAATACGGAGGTCCTTCAGGGGCGCTTTCTAAAAAGTGCCCCTGATGCCCAAAATAAGGTCCTCCATATATTAGGCATCAGGGGCGCTTTATAAAAAGCGCCCCTAAAGGCCCTTCGTATTTTGGACATCAGGGGCGCTTTTTAAAAGCGCCCCTGATGCTCAAAACACGGAGGGCCTTTAGGGGCGCTTTTTTAGGAAGCGCCCCTAAAGGCCCTCCGTGTTTTGAGCATCAGGGGCGTTTCATACTCCCTCTCACTCTCAGTACTCGTCTCTTTCCCTCTTCTTTCTTTTTGACCAACTCTTTCCCTCTCACTCTCAGTCTCTCAATCTCTCTTACCTGAAACCCTGTTCTCTCACACTCTCCCTCTTCTCAGTTTCTTCTCATTTACAAAACTCAGTCTCTCTCACGCAAACCCTTACGCGAAACAGAAACAGTGAACGAGTTAATAACCACACCGTCAAACGCCCATTCCGCCGTCATCGCCGTCAACAACCACGCCGTCATCGACACTGTTGCCTGTTCCGTCGAAGTTGTTGCCTTTTTCTGGTACATTCCCATGACTGTGCAATTTAAAATGTTAGGGTTTCTCTACTTTCTACTTTCTGGTATGTGCTTTTTGTTGCTTATTATAGTATGATATATTCTGGGATTTTGCTTTTGTATTATTGTGTGTTTGTTCTTTTATTATTACAATGATGAGAACAATAGCTTCTCCCTGAATGTGACATTTTGGGTATGCAGGCAAGGTGTTTGATATTAGTTGTTGTTGGTTGATGAAAATGAGAGTAGGGATGTGTTGCAAACTATAGGATACACCAGAAACAGGAAAATTTATTTTTTTAAAAAAAAGCAATCAGGGGCGCTTTTTAGAAGCGCCCCTGTTGGTCTGAGGCGCTAAGACCAACAGGGGCGCTTTTTACGAGCGCTCCTGATTGTGGGGTTGGCATCAGGAGCGCCAGATTCAGGGGCGCCCGAAAGCGCCCCCGATGGATAAAAAAAAGCGCCCCTGTTAGCCTATTTATGTTGTAGTGGTTGGGAGGAGGATCAGATATCCATGTGGTAACCCTTGCTGTTGCCAATTTCACCCTTGCTGTTGCCAATTTCATTGAGAAGAGAAGCACAAACAACAAAGCCAAGTTCAAGATAAGCTTTTTAAAATAAGCCATCTTATAAAGCAAAATTTTGTAGAAGCTAGATCATATATATACATGAAGTATGTGAGGTTTTGATGGAATTATATAGATCTAGAGAGAGATAATAAATGCCCTCAAGAAATATCTTGTGTATACTATTCTCCTAACAGGAGACCTTAACAGAAATCAATTAGTTTTCTCCCCATTTTTCATACACACCACATTTTTTGGTCTCCTAACGTGATTTTTGTGTGTGCAGGTCTTTGTTTGACCCATTCTAGTCTCTAGTGAAAAGAGGCTCTAAGGTGATGAATATGAATTGCTACTCCTTCCATAATAAAATATATAAAAAAAATCGAAAAGAAATTTCAATCAATACATCACATTCATGACGGTTCAAAAGTTTGAACTTTTAGAACACTAGTAGTGAGCAAAGTTGATCAAGATTTCTAACGTAGAATTTGCCAAACGACTTTACTGTCCAATTCAGTTGAAAAACTTAAGAAGGTTCACACTAGGTTTTATGTTCATTTGAACCTTACTAGTGTGAACCTTTAACGTGAGTCTAGGTTATTTGTGATTTTCATCACAATCGGTGAGTTCTAGCTCCGTTTAGGTTTTATGTTCATGATTGTGTCTTTGCATGTCACTGGCTTTGATGTTCTCTGTTTTCGTTTCGTCGATTTTGAGTCACAAACTGTTATTTTCGAAATTATGAAATTTTGGTGTTTCGAATCCTTCATTGATCGATGTTTAAATGTTTAATGTTGTATTTGTGATTGTTGGACTTGTTGTATTGGTAATGTCTGTTTTGATGTTTGAATTGAGCTGGAAAAGGAACAAAATCGATCGGATTAAGAATCGGAACGAAATTTAGGAAAACAGGGCATTTTGGTGTTGCTACACGGTCCATGTGAGCCCACACGGGTGCCCATGTCAGTTTCGGTTTGGGCAGTTTTTACTGCAAACCAGCTGACACGGTCCGTGTTGCCCCACACTGGCACCCGTGTCAGCATCAGTTTGACCACTCATCTTCCACTATTTTTTCACCGTTTCGATTCCAAACCGATTGTTTTTCATTCCTAATCCTTTCCTCAACTTATATAATGAAAGAATAATCGTAATTCATGGGAAATGCTTATCATTAAGATGATTAATTGGAATTGCTTAAGATTATAAAATTAGTTTAAAACTGAGTAGTTACACCGAGTGTAATAACCGTAAGAGTGGGCGTACTTAGGTTGAGAGGAAAATCTCAATGCTATTGGCCAATTCGGAAAGGAATTGGGTGCGTCGTATATAATCTTATATATGCTCATCAGATATGACGTACTTAGGTTGAGAGGAAACTCTCAACGCTATTGGCCAATTCGGAAAGGAATTGGGTGCGTCGTTAATAAAGATAAAGTTAATGGTATATAAATTATATCGAGTATAGGTGACGACCCTAAGTTTTAGCATACTAGGGGAGGGGAAGTCATGAGCCCTAGAACCTAGGCCCCCTTTAAGTTTTATCGTTAGTCAGATATTAGCGATGGTTTTTCCGATTAATGGCAACACATAATTCTGGAAAGTTTTTTTAAAAAATGACTTTTACCTACGGATAGAAACTGTAGGCAAAAGTTATTTTTTATAAAAACCTTTTACCTACGGACAGAAACTGTAGGTAAAAGTCAAATAAAAATATTTTACCTACAAACATAAACTGTAGGTAAAAGTCAATTTTTTTAAAAAAGTTTCCAAACAAAAATTTTCATTCTGGGAATACCATTTATCACAAAAATCCGGAAGCCATTTTTTTTGAGAATTTCGGAAATACCTCTTTTCACATATTTCCGGAAAGTTTATTTTTTAAAATCCCGGGCTTTCAGCTACGGATAGAAATCGTAGGTAAAAGTCATTTTTTTATAAAAATATTTTACTTATGGACAAAACGGTAGGTAAAAGTCATGCTTATATAAAAACCTTTTACCTACGGACAGAAACCGTAGATAAAAGTTTTTTTTAAATCTTTTATCTACGGACAGAAATTATAGGTAAAAGTCAATTTTTTAAAAAAGTTCTCAAACAACATATTTCATTATGGAAATAACATTTTTCACATAAATCCGGAAGCTTTTTTTTTTTGAGAATTTTGGAAATACCTTTTTACACATACTTCCGAAAGCCACTTTTTACATAATTCCGGAAAGTTTTCAAGAAATCAATTTCCAATTAATTTTGTTAAAACAATAAGGGGTATTTTGGAGATAAAATGGGGGTACAGGATCTAAGGGGGGTACACAAAAAAGCCTTCGAATTGTTAGTTAGTTTTTTTTGGTTATTTCTGGTTACCACGTTATTGGTGCCCGGTAACCACTAGCTTTGCTGGTGACTAATCTACGCCTCAGAACATGTTTTATTTTTTGACAAACTGGAAAACCTGGCTAGCCATACTCGGTTTTGTCGGTCCGTGTGGTTCCCCCTATTAGAGTTTTTAGTTTTTTACTACACTCAAAATTGAAATCCAAGACATTGAAATAGGATCTGAGCCTAGTTACGACTCGAACCAATGGTACTTAGATGTTGATGTTGTTTGATGCCATGTATTTCTTATTTAAGAAATTCAAGGTCAGAGTCCGGTTACTTTTAATCCTAACAATATTTATTTGATGTATAATATTTAATTAATCATCTTAATTAAAAACCTGGTTATTTTCTTGCTGATTTCTTCTTATTATTTATTTTATAATTCTATCTTATTATTGTTATTATTATTATTATTATTATTATTATTATTAGGTATTAGTACTTTAAGCACTTACAATATGCTATATTTTCCAACTTTAATGTATCTATTTGGGAAAAAGAGGTCTCTCTCACAATACAGAATCGCCCAATTAATATATTTGATAATTGGTTCATCAGTTAAATGTTTAGCTTAATTTACTCCAAGTTTTCTAATTTTCTTTAAACAAAAAGATTTAAAAATTAATCTGCTATAAACGAAAAGATTAAAAATATCCCAAAATGATTCTGTAGGTGAGCCAGTGGGTTTCTGGAGAAAGCTTGTTGCAAAACAAATCTGATATATTTAATTATTTCACTTAGCCAGCCCAAATTGCCAAATATAATATAGAATTTCTTTTTTTGTTTACATAAGATTTTTTTTATTTCCCATTATATGCTTAGAGATGATTTGCATCCAGAAGGTGAAATAATTGCAATGTTTAATTATTAACGTGATCATTTCTAATTATATCTTTTTAAAAGAAGAAAAACAATGAAATAAAAGTTGAAAAGTTTTTGAAAAGTTAATTATATATGCTATAGTCAAAATAAAAAGAAAAATTAATTATATTCTAATGATAGATCGTATCGGAAATTTGACTAATTAGTTTCAACCATCAAATTATTATTAGTCACTTTTTGACTGGCCATTTTACACACATCCTTATTTAAGAGGATAATTTTGGAATATCAAATCTTCCCGTATCATTTTTATTTTGTTAAAATCAAAGTAAATTAATTAATTAGTTTAAAAAAGGGAATACACCAGAAACTTATTAATTTGTTGGATACTAGTATCCTTAGACCACTTTTTGGTCCAAAAAAAAAAGTATCCTGAGACACTTAATTGATATCACATTAGTTTTTTTTTTTACTTTAAATAATTAATTTTTTTAAATAAATTTTAACATTGTCCTTTACTTGAATATCATTTTTCCGCAGGTAACTTAGAATTTACCTTAAAAAAATTAAAATTGTGAAATGCTTTAAGTTTAAGAAAGATAAATATTACATTAAGCGTGTAATTTATATATATTGCTTGTTTACAATATTTTCTACAACGTCGGGCAAATTACAAAATGACATGTCATGAAAAATATTTGACTTTGTTTTAACTACCTTAAAAGTCATTCATACCATAATTTTTGATTGGTTGATAGTGTAAATTTTTTTACGACAACAATATATACTAATTAAACTCCGACATTAACATGAAAAACCCTAAATAACATTACCCTTTGTATAGTGACTTGTAAGATGTTCTAATGGGTGGGCCAAAGTAGTAAGCATGTAATGCACATGTATGGAATAAAATGGAGACCACAAACATAAGAAACTATATTGGTGTAAAGATAAACAGTGTTTGAAAATATATTTGATTATTACAAAAGTGAAAGTGTCAAATAAAATAATAATGAAACAAAGTAAAAATAAGAGGACCTTTTTTTTTAACTTGATTTTCAATTCAAAAATAAACTTAGAAGATCCTACAGATTCTGAATGAAATCTGTCGGATCTTGCTTTCCAAACTGTCAGATTTCCTAAGAGGATTTTCTTATCTTCCTGAATATGATGTGTTCCTTCTCATCCCTTTTAAAATGCCACAATATCCTCATTCATCTTTATTATATAATAATCTTCATTTTTCTATTTTCTATTCATCTTCATTTCTCTCTTCTCTCATTATCATCCAAAAATTATCATGGGGATGACTGCTGAGTCTCAGTTTCATGTTCTTGCTGTTGATGATAGTGTTATTGATAGAATGTTAATTGAGAAGCTTCTCAAAACCTCTTCTTTCCATGGTACTTTTATTTATTTATTTATTTATTTATTTATTTATTTATTTATTTTGTAGTGTTTTTTTAAGATTTCTATACAACAATATAATCACATAAGTCACATGATACTGTGGTTTATTTTTTTATTTTTGGGTCTGTACACAAAGTGGTAGGTTAATTTTTTTGGGTCTTTTACGTAATAATTTTGACATATAATTTTTTTTGCTATGTTTTGTCATTGTAGTTACTGTCGTTGATTCTGGTAGTAAGGCTTTGAAGTATCTTGGTTTGGTTGAAGACGAGAAGAAGAATGAAAGTCCTCATTCTATTGCTCCAGGAACTCATCAGGTTCATTTCTATTGCGAAATTACTATATTGTCACATATAGTTTAATTAATGTTTTAAATTATTAAAAATAATGGTGACTTAGGAGGTGCTATATTCTCTTAGGGACTAATTAGTAATTTGGTAGTTATTTAGTATTTCCTAGAGCTCTATATATAGAGCACATTGTGCTCACATTTACCATCTTTTTTCAATATGATTCCTTATGAAGAGTTTTTACCTTTTTTACCACATGAGTACTCTTATACTCAATACCTCTCCTATGGCTTTGATCTATGCATGTATGATCCTATGATTCTTAACATAAATCATGGTTAAAAAACGCTCTAACGCGAATTCAACCTAGGTCGCGATTGCAGACTTTTTTTTTTTAAAACCTTGTGTTTAACCCTTTAGGCCATTTGTAGTGAACATTTTATGGACTTATTTAAGTTATTTTATTTTACTTATTTTTGCAGGATGAAGTAAACTTGATCATAACTGATTACTGTATGCCAGAAATGACAGGCTATGATCTGCTGAGAAAGATTAAGGTAATATTTCATGTGTTGTTTTTCATATATTAATAAAAAAAGAACGCTTGAGTTGGTTTTTGATGTGATATTTAGTTTTTATTTCATAATCCATTATTTTGTGCTCAATTTCAACATTTGAATTTGAATCCATCATCACTGAATTTAATATTTTTGGCCTTATTTAGGTAACAATTTGAAATGATGGGATCTGATTTCTTAATTAATAAATGTGATATGCATTTTCAAAAGTCACTTTTTATATAAACTTATGACAACCAAACTAGGATATTTATAGAATTTTTCAATATAAGAAAATCTCAACTCATTTTGTTGACAGCCTGGATCCTCTACAACAATCGCAGAACCGTTGCAACTAAGAGAGAGAAACAATTTGAATCAACGGTTCTGCAGTGACTACAAATGCTGTAGAGAATCTAAGTATTTTTTTAACCAAACTGTATTTTTTTGTTGGTTTCAAATAGTAACTTTCAATTTTTTTTATCTTCTTCTCTTGTTTGGTGCTAGAAAAATAATAAAAATATTATTTTGCAGAAATCTAATTCTCTCAAAGATATACCAGTTGTGATTATGTCCTCAGAGAATGAACCATCAAGAATCAATAGGTAGGGAAAATTTTCATCCTAATAATTTGAAAAAAATTGTGGGAATCACATGACAACTTAAAATCAAATCCGACAGGAATTTTATTTTATTTTATTTTTATTATTTAATTTTATTGGATTAGATGCTTAGAAGAAGGAGCTGAAGAATTTTTTCTGAAGCCGGTTCAGCAATCAGATGTAAACAAGCTAAGACCACATTTGGTGAAATCAAAATTCAAGAATGAGAAAAGCCAACTCATCAACAACAAAAGGAATGATACAGAAAAAAGCAATTCTCCACAGAAGAAAACAGAACAAAAATGTAGTCAATAAGAAGTTAGAATTTAATGATACATCATAGATAGTATCATAGTACCTAACATTTTGCCTTTTCTCTGCCTCATTAACAAATTAGTGAGAAGAGTGAGTGGATGAAAGCTCAATCATGTTCGTTAAATTTGAAGTATAGGTCTTTGATAGTAACTCAATAGAAAAGAGAGAATTTCATTCAATTTTATGACACAATAGTATTTTTTTTTGGTTGCTAATGTTTCTTATTATCTTTTTGTGTTATATGATTGACATTCAAATATGCATTGAAAAATTATTTTGAAAGACGGCCATGAGAGCTAGAGACCTCCTACTTGCACTCCTTTGGTGCGATTCTGCTTGCATTTCTTTGGTGCACTCATTCGGTATCTCTTAGTTCGTCAACTGAGCTACCTACTTACTGATGTTATTTTCAATTATTATTATATTGAAATGATTTATGTATTTTTGTATGTAGGAATGAGTCCGATATAAAAATTATTAAAAATATAATTAGAGAAAATTAGTTGGCATGTTCACTTTCATCTAATCTATCTATCTATCTAATCTAATCTAATATCTGTTTATTCAAACAAACCTCTTATGAAATTACCAATTTGAATATTTTACTAACAAGAAACATATTCAATTCAAGGGTAAAAGTGTCATTACACTTTTTTTTTCTTTTTCTTCTTACACTTTCTTTCTTACTTTTTTCTTTTTCTTCTTACACTCTCTTTCCTACTTTTCACTTTTCTCTTACACTCTCTTTCTACCTTTTTTCTTTTTACTTTATTTTTATTTTCCCCAAAAACAATTATTCTCTTTCTCTTATCACTTCACTTTATTTTTTTTAAGTAGATTTCTAAATTTATATAAACACCACTCTACTAAAATTACCTATAAAAATGTAAATAAGTCACACTAAAAAACAAAAAAAAAACTATCACATTTTTGGAAAAAGTTATCACCTTCAAATTTTAATTTTTCTCTCCAAAATCTGTTTAAGTCTTAATGAAAATCTACTATCAACTATTATTGATAATTTACTATCTATATTAATTTTTTGAAAATTACTATGAACCTACTTTCTAAAAAATAAGAAGATTTAATGACTATTAAACTACTGATTAATATTTAAAACTAATATTTCTTCTTGATAATCTACTATAATTTACTAATCAACTAAAATAATCAATTGAAACTACGAGATAACTGCACTGATATATAAAAAATACGAAATAACTGTAATGATATATAAAAAACACGAGATTAAAATATGCCATAGATAATTAAAATTTTTGCAAACTACTACTACAAACCTACTATCTAAAAAACAAGAAAACTTAATGACTATTTAAACTACTAATTAAATTTTAAGACAAATATTTCTTATTGACAATCTACTATCTAACCTTTACTATCTACTATAATTTACTAATCAACTAAAATAATCAATTGAGACTATGAGATAACTGCACTGATATATAAAAAACACGGGATAACTGCAATGATATATAAAAAAACACGGGATTAATATTTGTCACTGATAATTATAGTTTTTGAAGACTACTATAAACCTACCCTCTAAAAAAATAAGAAGGCTTAATGACTATTTAAATTGATTAATATTTAAAAAAGACGTGACAAATATTTGTCACTAATACCTAAAAAGTGACAAATAATTGTCACTGATATATAAAAAGCACGAGATAAATATTTCTTATTGATAACTGCATTGATACATAAAAAAACACGGGATATATATTTCTTATAATCTACTATTTATCTTTTACTATCTACTATAATAAACTAAAATAGTCAATTGAAACTACAAGATAACTACACTAATATATAAAATAACACGGGAAAACTGCAGGGATATATAAAAAAACATGAGATTAATATTTGTCAATCTAAAAAAAGAAAGCGTAATGACTATTTAAACTGATTAATATTTAAAACACACGTGACAAATATTTGTCACTAATACCTCAATAACACTGGATAAATATTTCTTAGGCAAAATTACACCAGGGGACCTTTAACTTATTTATTTGTAACAAGTTGGCCCTTTAAGTTTCTTTTGTAACAAATAGGCCCTTTAAGTTACCCGACGTTGATACCGTTGGCCCTTTTAGTAAAATGTAATATCGTTCATTACATCAAAATACACCAAAATATGTTTGTTTGCATCAAAATACATAAGCTAGAGTAGTCACAATATATAAAGTAGCATTACATCAAAATATATAAGCTAGAGAAATCATTAAAAGGGCCTATTTGTTACAAAAAAAACTTAAAGGTCCAACTTGTTACAAATAAATAACTTAAAGGTCCTCTAGTGTAATTTTGCCTATTTCTTATCGATGATCTACTATCTATCTTTTACTACCTACAATAATCTACTAATAAACTCAAACAATCAATTGAAACTATGAGATAACTGCATTGATACATAAAAAAACACGGGATAAATATTTCTTATTGATAATCTACTATCTATCTTTTACTATCTACTAAAATAATCAATTGAAACTACAAGATAACTGTACTAATATATTAAAAAAACACGGGAAAACTGCAGTGGTATATAAAAAACATAAGATTAATATTTGTCATTGATAATTGTAATTTTTGAAAGACTACTATAAACATACTATCTAAAAAAAAGAAGGCTTAATGTCTATTTAAACTGATTAATATTTAAAACACACTTGACAAATATTTGTCACTAATACCTAAAAAACGCTGGATAAATATTTCTTATTGTTGATCTACTATCTATTTTTTACTACTTACAATAATCTACTAATTAACTCAAACAATCAATATACATAAAAAACACAGGATAACTGCATTGATATATATATATATATATATATATATATATATATATATAGACACACACACAACACGAGATAACAACACTGATATATAAAAAATGCAAGATAAATGCCTAAATTGTTTTTAAATGATACTTTTAGAGTTTTAGATTTTAATATTTATCTATTTTTCATTTGAAACTTCTTTTTTATCTACTTTAAGTTTGTCTTTATTTTCACGTGGTAGTGTTCAGACTATTAAATACTGTCTAAGTTCATTTATAAAAAGAACACGACAGCACCCGTGCGTATGCACAGATATCCTATTTATACCAAAAAAAAAGAGGTTGTGGGATTTTTTATATTGCAGGAATAGAACTTGGTACTTCGAGATTCGCACACTCTACACACCAACTTCTTGCGCTAGACCCTTGTGGAGGTTGTAGGATTGGGTCTAGGAAGCACAATGTAACAACCCAGTGTGATTGATTTTAGTCGTTGTGATTAGTATATGAATTTAATTAATTGATTTCCAATTGAATTAATTCATATCACTTGAGTCTATAATTGTTGATTTAAGTTAGTTTATAAGTGACTAAATGAACTAATTGTATGCTTGTTTGTTAATTTAAATTTAGTATTAGTACATTGAGAGAGAGGGCAAAAAGGGGATTTCTACATTTTTTTCCTCCACTTAACCCTCAGCTGAAGTTCCAACAAAAGACACACACTCTCACAACGACACACTCACTAATTTTTCTAAACTGGGAAACAGAAAGAGAGAGTTGAAGAGAAGGAAAGAAGTGAGAGAGGGTTTCATTGCCCATTCTGAAAATCATACACAAATCCTCCATTTCTTTCACATTCACCATGAGTTAGGGTTCAAAAACTGTAAGTACATCTTGTTTTGTTTCATCTTCTACTCTTCTCCTTCATTTTTCAAAAGTACTTAAGATTGAAGTTTGAGGAAAATTAAATTTTTTTGGTTGCATGTGCCATTGGGAGCTTGATAATAGTGATTCGCGAGCTACATTGAGGGTTAAAGCCATCAACTAGAGTATTTGGAGGTTGGGGTCGAAATTGGGAGCATTTGGGAACTTGTGGAGTACTTAGGGCTTCCATTGTTGTTTGTTCTGAGTCTAATATCTGCTTGTGAGGTGAGTGTCCTCACCATTTTGTGTGTTTATATTGTTGGTATGATTGCATGTGTTGATACTGTTCTTACGTGATAATTGATTGTATGTTTTTGTGTGTTTTGGTTACAAATTGTGTACTGTACGGGTTAGATTGAGTTTAGAGGGAATGGAGAAGGTTTTGGAAGGGTTGGAACTGGTTTTCAATTGATTTTTATGCAAAAATCTAAGCTATAATCGATTATGTACTTCAAAAGGGGCTATTATTCTGATATGTACTACTATTGCAAGCTATGCTACTGCTAAAAGAAAGAAGAGAAAGTACTGAATATTCATCCTTGCTCATTCATTCATTCAGATGGAATTTATACAAAGGTTTATTAAATCACAACCAATGATTGACATACCCAATCAATGGCTCACAATTGAGCAGAATCTAGTGAAGATCTTTAGCACTAACGGAAATAAAATGGCTGGCAACAGGGTACAATAACCATAACAAACATTCCTTCTAGAAACGTACAAACTCACTGAAATGAGTGGGCTCTCTAGTGAGTCTCTTGCTGCGCTTACTATCTGCACCTCCCATATTTCTAACAGCATTTGTACCATCTGATATAGCAGCATCCACACTAACTGGTGTAGCAGCATTTCTGTCAACTGGTGTAGCAGTACCTCTGTTAACTGGTGTAGCAGCAGCATCTGATATAGCAGTGTTGCTATCATATTCACTTTTTAATCGATTAATTGCTTTGTAAAATCGATTAGTAGCTTAGTTCACCATATAATCGATTATTGACTTTTAAAAATTGATTTTCTTCTTAAATATAGGCTAATAATCGATTATGTGCTTCAAAAAGGCTATTATTCACCATTTTAATCGATTAATTGCTTTGTAAAATAGATTAGTGGCTTAGTTCACCATATAATCGATTATTGGCTTTATATAATCGACTATTTGCTCAAGATAATCGATTATTGACTCATTTTAATCGATTATTGGCTCTATGCAATCGATTGTTGCTCATTTTAATCGATTATAGGTCTTAGATAGTGCCACGCAAACAGTTTTCTTAAAATTAAACATTTTATTCTATTATGATGAGTACCAAACCTTCCCTATTCCATCCTTAATCGTTCCTAATGATGATTGAACATAATAACATGATTTATGATTATATTATGCTCGGATATGATGATTGAATTGACGGTTGTCCAAATTATCGAGTACTACACTATGAATCTATGATACATAATTGATTAATGGGATGACGATCCCGATTTATTAGCACACTTGGTTGAGGGAAGTCATGAGCCCGGAAGCCAAGGCTCTAGCATTATCCTTCAGTGGTTTCTCGGATTGCCAAAAGTCTCAAGAATCTTGTAAGGACCATAGAAGCGTTTCTGGAGTTTGTTGTAAGGCTGACCAGTGAGTGAGGATTGTCTATATGGGCGCAATTTGACATAAACCCAATCACCAATTGCATAGGAAACGTCTCTACGGTGTTGATCAGCAAAGTGCTTCATTTTGGATTGAGCACTCAGGAGTTTTTTGCGGAGGAGTTCAAGCATTGTCTGCCTAGAAGTCAGCAAATCATCTACAGCGGCTATGGAAGAGTCGCCTAGCAAATAGTGAGGAATGGAAGGAGGTGCCTTTCCAAAAGTAACTTCAAAGGGAGAGAGGCCAGTAGCTGTTTGGACTGATGTGTTGTAAGACCATTCAGCTAGGGCAAGAAATTTGAACCAAGTGGTTGGTTTAGTGTGGACAAATGCTCGCAAATGTTGTTCAAGCACACGATTCAGGACCTCAATCTGCCCATCGGTCTCCGGGTGATAGGCAGTGCTCATGCGCAATTTGGTGCCACATAGCTTGAAAAGCTCGCGCCAAAACCTGCTAACAAAAATAGGGTCCCTGTCCGAAACCAAACTACGAGGCAAACCATGAAATTTGCATATAATATCTAAAAACAAGAGGGCTACTTTATAAGCTGTGAAGTGAGCTGGTAGAGCTCCAAAATGGGCTCCCTTAGAGAACCTATCAACCACAACAAGGATCATAGAATAGCCATGGGATACAGGTAAGCCAGTGATAAAATCTAAGGATAAATCTTCCCAAATGGCAGAGGGGACAGGTAAGGGTTGCAAGAGGCCAGCAGGTTTTTTTGTGACATATTTAGTAGCTTGACACACTCCACATTGAGCTATGAAATTAATGACATCTTGACGCATACCCTTCCAATAAAAATTGCTCTTAAGACGGCTAAGGGTTTTGTGAATTCCCATGTGTCCACTAATTGGTGAGTTATGGAACTCTTCCAGTAAGTGTTGTGTGAAAGGTAATGTGGCATCTACCCAAATTTTGTCATTAAAGAGTATTAAACCATGACAGATTTTATAGGAAGGCAGGGAGGAGGGATCATTTTGTATTTGTTGGGTGAGGGATAAAAACTCAGGGCTAGATTGGAGTGCAGCCCTTAGATCATTCAAGAAAACAAATTGAGGCATAGACAACATGAAACAATGATTATCAGGCACATCAATACGTGACAAGGCATCCGCAACAACATTGGTTTTACCAGATTTATATTGGATAGTAAAATCATAACCTAGAAGCTTAGAGAGATATACCTGTTGCTCAGGGGTTTGTATTACCTAAGCAATGAGCTCTTTCAAGCTTTTGTGATCTGTAAAAATGGTGAATGGATGTCCAAGCAGATACTGTCTCCACTTCTTTACAGCAGTAGTAATAGCATGCAATTCTCGTACATAAGTTGAGGAGCGTAGCAATCGAGGGCAAAATGGTTTGCTAAAGAAAGCAATAGGATGACCATTCTGCATAAGGACAGCACCCATAGCTGAACCAGAAGCATCGGTCTCGAGGACAAAGGGGATTGAGAAGTTAGGCAACACAAGCATTGGGGCCTTAGTCATAGCAAGCTTCAAAGCCTCAAAAGCCTTTTGAGCATCATCATTCCACATGAAGGCATCTTTACGCAACAACTGAGTTAGGGGGAAAGCAATTGAAGCATACCCTCGAATAAACTTCCGATAGAACCCGGTTAATCCCAAAAACCCTCTAAGAGTTATGACGGAGGTTGGGGTAGGCCATCCAACCATCGCTTTAATTTTCTCAGGGTCACCTTGTACACCGTGCTGCGAGATAATGTGCCCCAAGTATTCTAGTTGGCGCTGACCCAACAAGCATTTGGACTGTTTCAGGAAGTGTTGTCCCTCAATGAGCTTAAGGAAAACCAATTCCAAGTGGTGCAGGTGTTCGGCCAAGGTGGTGCTATAAATGAGAATGTCGTCGAAGAAGACGGCAACAAACTTACGAAGGAATGGGCTGAGTAATTCATTCATGGCTGCTTGAAAAGTTGAGGGCGCGTTGCATAGGCCAAAAGGCATGACTCTGTACTCGTAATGACCATGGTGTGTGCGAAATGCCGTTTTCGCAATGTCATCTTCATGCATACGAATCTGGTGAAACCCTTGGCGTAGGTCAAGTTTAGAGAACCATGAAGCACCGCCCAATTCATCCAAGAGTTCGTCGATGGTGGGCATGGGAAATCGATCTTTGATCGTGACGGCGTTGAGGGCCCTGTAATCGACGCAGCAGCGCCATGAACCGTCTTTCTTCTTCACCAATAAGACAGGAGACGAATAGGGGCTGTGACTGGGGCGTATCATACCAGAGTGAAGCATCTCAGCAATTTGTTTTTCGATTTCTGATTTTTGGAAGTAGGGGTAGCGATATGGGCGAACGTTGACTGGGGTGGCGGAGGGAATAAGGTGAATCTGGTGATCTATTGGTCTTGGAGGTGGTAATTGTGTTGGGCTGTCAAAGATGGTGGAATATTTGGTGAGGAGAGGAAGGAATTCTGGTGGAGGATTTGGTGACTCAGGTGTGTCGTGAGAAGGGGGTGGTGTGATAGGAGGTGGGGTATTTGTTGGTAAGACATGGATGTGAAAGAATTGGGAGATGGAATGTGTTTGGACGCAGCGTTTCACTTGTGCTAGAGAGAGAGTGTGGCTGGGGGGTGGTATCAGCAATTAGGGTTATGGTTTGGCCCATTTTAGTGAACTGGAGTGTAAGCTTGGAGTAGTCCATAAGGATAGGCCCAAGGGATTGTAACCATGGCACCCCAAGAACTACTTCAGCGCCTCCCAAAGGTAAAATGTAAAAATCAACGGTAAAAGGATTACCCTGAATCACAACGTTTACCTGAGAGCATTTGCGTGAACAAATCAAGTGTTCACCACTTCCGACGAGAACTTTCAATGGGGAATCCACCGGAGAAGAGGATAATCCCAAGAATTTCGCAACTCTGTCTTGCACAAAGTTGTGGGTGCTTCCGCCGTCGACAAGAATTGTAACCTGGTGTTTGGCCATGGTACCGATGACGCGAAACGTCTCGTGTGAAGCGGATCCGGACATAGCATGAAGACTTAATTGGGCATCGATACTGGGTTTCGAATCAGAAGTTGGTGTGGGAGTGGGCTCGTTGCCAGTGAGTATGTCGGCTGGAGGTGTTTCAATGTCGTCATCTGCACAGAGAAGGAAGATCGAACCCTTGCAACGATGACCGGGGTGAAACGCTCGTCGCAATTGAAACAAAGACCTTGATCACGGCGTGAACTCATTTCCTCTTGGGTAAGTTTGCGAAATCTTGTTTTGGGTGCTGGTGAGGTAGACGAGGTGGAAGGTGTGGCTGGTGAGGATGGGGTAGAGTGGGTAGTGGATAGTGTATTATTGGAGGTGTTGGGAGAGTGTTTAGTTTTGAAATTGCGGCGGCGATCTTCGATCTTATCTTCCTGTATGCGCGCTAACGCGGTGGCTTGGGGCAAGTTTATCGGTGTGAAAGCTTGCACTTCGCGGCGGATTTCTGGTGAAAGCCCGGAGATGAAACAACTGAGGAGGAATGGTGGAGGAAGACCCACGATCCGGTTGGCCAGGCGTTCAAACTCAGTTAAGTATTGAGCAACGGTGCCACGCTGAGTGAGTTTGAAGAGTGCACCGCGAGGGTCGTCGTAGAACGACGGTGCGAAGCGAGTTTCCAGCGCTATCAGAAAATCCATCCAAGTAAGGATCATACCATTTTTGGTCATCCATTGGAACCAACTGAGGGCTGGACCATCCATGTAGAATGAGGCGATGGTGAGACGATCCGGTGCCGGAGTACCAAGGAAGTCAAAAAACTGGGAGATTTTGAAAATCCAACCAAGTGCGTCGGTGCCGTCAAAGCGAGGGACCTCAAGTTTCATATGGGGACGACGGTCGGTGTTGGGGTGGGGAGGTGGTGGTGGCGGCGGCGGCGGCGGCGGCGGCGGCGGTGGTGGTGGTGTAAAGGTTGAGTGGAAGGTAGGTTGCTGGTGTTCGATGGTGGCGACATGAGAAGCCAACGCATCAACTTTGGCTGTGAGGGCAATTATGGCTGCTTCGATGGGTGAGGGTGGTGAAGAATTGCTAGCGGAGGACATGGTTTGGTGCAATGAAAGCACCAGTTGATATGTACTACTATTGCAAGCTATGCTACTGCTAAAAGAAAGAAGAGAAAGTACTGAATATTCATCCTTGCTCATTCATTCATTCAGATGGAATTTATACAAAGGTTTATTAAATCACAACCAATGATTGACATACCCAATCAATGGCTCACAATTGAACAGAATCTAGTGAAGATCTTTAGCACTAACGGAAATAAAATGGCTGGCAACAGGGTACAATAACCATAACAAACATTCCTTCTAGAAACGTACAAACTCACTGAAATGAGTGGGCTCTCTAGTGAGTCTCTTGCTGCGCTTACTATCTGCACCTCCCATATTTCTAACAGCATTTGTACCATCTGATATAGCAGCATCCACACTAACTGGTGTAGCAGCATTTCTGTCAACTGGTGTAGCAGTACCTCTGTTAACTGGTGTAGCAGCAGCATCTGATATAGCAGTGTTGCTATCATATTCACTTTTTAATCGATTAATTGCTTTGTAAAATCGATTAGTAGCTTAGTTCACCATATAATCGATTATTGACTTTTAAAAATTGATTTTCTTCTTAAATATAGGCTAATAATCGATTATGTGCTTCAAAAAGGCTATTATTCACCATTTTAATCGATTAATTGCTTTGTAAAATAGATTAGTGGCTTAGTTCACCATATAATCGATTATTGGCTTTATATAATCGACTATTTGCTCAAGATAATCGATTATTGACTCATTTTAATCGATTATTGGCTCTATGCAATCGATTGTTGCTCATTTTAATCGATTATAGGTCTTAGATAGTGCCACGCAAACAGTTTTCTTAAAATTAAACATTTTATTCTATTATGATGAGTACCAAACCTTCCCTATTCCATCCTTAATCGTTCCTAATGATGATTGAACATAATAACATGATTTATGATTATATTATGCTCGGATATGATGATTGAATTGACGGTTGTCCAAATTATCGAGTACTACACTATGAATCTATGATACATAATTGATTAATGGGATGACGATCCCGATTTATTAGCACACTTGGTTGAGGGAAGTCATGAGCCCGGAAGCCAAGGCTCTAGCATTATCCTTCAGTGGTTTCTCGGATTGTGTTAAGCCAAGTAAAAGCTAAGATAATGAATTTGTACTACCGAATTGGGGTTTCTCGGATTAAATGAGTGCTCTAGCATTATTCGGCATAGAAAGAGAATCGGATACATAAAAGGAACGAATGAGAGGAACCGTAAGGTGTCTCAGAGGCGCTCATTGAGATTTGTAGATCTCACTGTTTTTATTTTGTGCTTTACAGGTACCAAGCCTAAGTGAAGACGCTATTGAGCTAAATTGCAACTAGTGGGAACCAGATGTTGAAATCTTAAATTTCAATATTATGTGTTGAAATCCTTGTACTGCGATCCTTGAATCAGAACTTGGGGATTTAGTTAACTATTATGGATTCTGTTTAAGATATTTATCTCGAATTTGTATTAGTACTTACTTGTATTTCAGCATATGATAGTCCTCGGACCGAGACATATTATGCTTTGATGGGTTGATCCCAGTATTATGTTTAGTTTTCTGTTTGAATCCATAATGGTGTTTTATACTCTGAATTTATTTCCTATTTGTTAACTTCCGCTTTAGATATATTTGCGGTGTGTTACACACAACACTATCAGGTTTGGTTACAAGAGCCCGAGAGCCAGAGAAATTCAAAGTTGTGGTTTGAGGGAGACCAAACATCCCTTCGTAGTTGAAGAATGCCTAAACTCTTACTGAGTAACAAATTGTGGAATCGATGGAAGCTGAAGAATCCAAATTGCATAAGATATTTTGCTTGGCAAATTACGCATCGTAGATTACCAACAAAGAAATTTTGTGGGAAATGGACTCTCTAGTCCCCATTGTGCTTATTGCCCAAGTGTGGAGGAATATATCTCCCATGTGCTCGGTGATTGCTCTTAAGCTTGCTTTATGTAGCGTCAGCTTCTTCCAATTGAACATACAAACTAGTTGTAAGGTTGTAATTTGATAGATTGGATCTTATTTAATCTTGATTTGGACTGCAGCAGTCGTTTTTAGGTCCCATGGCCATCCATTGGGCGAGTTCGTACTACCATATTTAGATGTGGAGAAACGAGGGAGAGCATGATCTTGAATATCTGAGACCTAGTAACCCTGTTTAGGTGGTTCTAAATTACATTTCCTTCTTTTTTGTTAAGTGTTGGAGAGTCTTCTTATATTGCCCTGCTAGGTTTCACATTAAGATCCTTTGGTCATTGGACTCTGCCTTTGAGCAGTTGGGTTGGTGAAATTGTGACGATACTTCTAAGGGTAATTCGAGAGTTGCTGCATGTGGGGAAGTTTTGTAGCTTGCAACATGTAATTTGATAGTTGGGTTTGATCATCACTTAGGGCTTTCCAAAACTTATGTTACATAATTGTGAAGTGTTTATGAAGGTTTAAAGCTTGCTTTAGGGTATGTTTGAGAGGATGATTTGAGAGGGTTTTGAAGATGAGGGATTTGGAGGGTTTGGTCTATATTTTAATATCTATTTGAGATTTTAAAACTTGAAAGTATACATGACAGATAATGATAAAATATTGTTAATCACACTTAATTTTTGTTTAGAAGAAATTTATAGCTTCATCAATATAGAATTGAAAATCAAACCCTCTATCCAAACACATTAGAGAATTTCAATAGGGGCTGGAGCTCCATATTGATTTCAAGAGAATTGCTAATTGCCTCTTGGGTTCTTCTTCAGAAAGCTTGGAGTGTAGAAACCTTGTTCGTCTTTTTCACAACTTGATCGGTTTGGATTGGACTAGTGGCGGGTCTTTATGGGGACGGGGATGCCACGGTACCCCCTAATTTTTTAAAAATTTACCATATATATACACATACATATATATATATATATATATATATATATATATATATATATATATATATATAAATTTTATACTGAAAGTAAAGTTATATAAAATTAAACGAGTAGTAATAGATGAGAATGTTGAGTGTTGCGATGGTGTTGAGTAGTAATAAAGGTGACAAACATAAAATGTACCACCGAAACAAATGAAACAACTTAAAGTATATGGTAAAATCTGTTTATATAATTCCCACTTTTTCTTCAACAGGTTCCTTGACTCATTCATTATATTCAAAGAAAGCAGCACAAAATTGCAATGCAATTACCAAGAAATTGCGATGCAATCACTATATATACTCTTTTTTTATTTGTTATTATTTTCCACAATTTCGACCCCACCAGAATTCTCATTCATGCCGGAGTTGACCTCCATGTCGGTGTTGCTTTATCTACTACTAGTATCTAGCAATTCAAGTCTTCAGTCCTTTCTCAACACACACATACAATTCTTCATTCATTCTGCTTCTTCATACCCATTTCTAAACCAGGTAAGCTAATCTCTCTCTCTCATATTTTGGTTGCTTAATTAATTATTCTTGTTTTAACATGCTAATAATAAGTACTTATGTAGTAAATCATTAGTACTACTCATGTTTGTTCGATCATATATATATATATATATATATATATATATATATATATTATGATTGTAGCCTAGCTAGCTCCATTTTTATTGTATTAATTGGCAATTGAAATTGGATTGGGATCATGTTGTTTTTTAATGAGAAACAACAATAAGAATAAGATATGATCTTTTTTTTGTTTCTACATCGATATTGGAGAAAGAAACACAATTTTATTTTATTATAAGGACTCACTGACTCAATCAATTTTTTTATAGGATACATTGTTTACTAAATAAAAATATATAAAACTTTGTCTTTCTTCTGTTATGGATTTGTTGCACTTAGAAAATCACATGTCAAGATGTCCAAATATGAACATCCACCCCCAAACTGATAAACTATTCGTATCAAAAAGATTATACTAGACATGTTAGCCATCTATGGGCGAAGGGACTCATACACTCGATATCTTAAGATTTTGGATGATAAATGGTTGGGTACAAACCACTTATATGGTTTGTTCTTAGGTAACTGTGGAGATATCCTCAGTATTTTAGACTCCCCTCATGTTCCAACCGTAAGAAAATAGGAACCGTTGGATGATTTCAATTTGCTAGGTGCAGTATAGTGACTGGTGGTTTTTTAACTAAAATTAATCAGGATCAGTCTGTTTCAGTAATCACCATGTACTATCATTAAAAGGAATAGATCATCTAAATCCATTAAAATTTTGTGGCACCAACATTACTTTTACAATTTTACTAATTCTTGTATTAAAATTCATTTGCCAGAGGATGGAAGCCCTTGCTATGACAGTCTTGGGAAACTTGGGCTCTTCAGCTTACAAAGAATTTGGAATCATTTGGAATCTCAAAGAAGATATCCAAAGAATGAAGAACACAATCTCTGCAATAAAAGCCGTGCTCCTCGATGCGGAGGCCAAGGCCAATAACCATCAAATTAGTATTTGGTTGGAGGAACTGAAAGATGTACTTTATGATGCAGATGACTTACTTGATGATTTCAATATTGAAGCTTTGAAAAGAAAAGATATGATTGGAGACAATATTGTAAGAAAGGTGCATGTTTTCTTCTCAAAATCAATGAAAATCGCCTATGATTTTAAATTGGGCCATCAAATGAGAGAAATTCGGAAGAGGCTGGATGATATTGCTAAGAATAAGCATGATCTGCAATTGACTGATAGTCCAACAGAGACTTCAATTGCATATAAGGAACAAAGACAAACATACTCTTTTGTTAGCAAAGGTGAAATCATTGGAAGGGAGCAAGAAAAGAATTGTATTAAGAGTTGTCTACTAGTCACCAATGCCACAGATGATGTTTCTATAATTCCCATAGTTGGGATTGGAGGATTAGGCAAGACTGCACTTGCTCAACTAGTATACAATGATAATGATGTCCAGAGACACTTTGAACAAAAAATGTGGGTGTATGTCTCAGATGAATTTGATATAAAGAATATAGCTCAGAAGATCATAGGGGATGACAAGAATAGTCAGATGGAACAAGTGCAACAAGAACTCAGAAGAAAAATTCAAGGGAAGAAGTTTTTGCTCGTGCTAGATGATGTATGGAATGAGGATCGTGAGATGTGGCTTAAATTGAAGAGCTTGTTCATGGAAGGAGGAAAAGGAAGCAAGATAATTGTAACAACACGCAGTCAGACAGTGGCGAAAATAATGGGTACAGATAAACCCCTTTTCTTAGAAGGACTAAATTTACAAAAATCTTGGGAGCTATTCTCTCGAGTGGCTTTCAGCGAGCTAAAAGGACGAAATGATTTGGAGTTGTTAGCCATAGCAAAGGACATTGTCAAAAAATGTGCTGGCATTCCCCTAGCCATAAGATCTATTGGCAGTCTTTTGTATTCTCGAAATTTGGGGAGAAGTGATTGGCAATATTTCAGGGATGTTGAGTTTTCAAAGATAGATCAACACAAGGACAAAATCTTTTCAATCCTTAAACTGAGTTATGACCATCTTCCCTCATTTCTGAAAAATTGTTTTGCTTATTGTTCATTGTTTCCAAAAGGTTTTGTGTTTGAGAAGAAAGCAGTCATTCAGTTATGGGTTGCTGAGGGGTTCATTCAGCCATCAGATGATATTAGATGTTTAGAAGATGTTGGTCATGAGTACTTTATGAATTTGCTGTCCATGTCATTCTTTCAAGATGCAACCATAGATGATTTTGGTGAGATAAGTACTTGTAAAATGCATGACCTCATGCATGATCTCGCGCAACTAGTGGCCGGGAGAGAGTATGCAGTGGTTGAAGGAGATCAAGCAAACATAGGAATCAGAAAGCGTTATTTGTCATCTCGTACTGCATTAAATTTTGCGAAGACATCATCGTCTATCAAGGTAAGAACATTTCATTGTCTTGGTTCACAAAGCAGTGCAAGAAATTATATGCGCAAATCTTATTTTGCTTCACTTTCACGCCTAAAATGCTTACGTGTGTTGACACTTTGTGGATGGGATATTGAAACGATCCCAAATAGTGTTGAAGAACTTAAGCATTTGAGATATATTGATCTCTCCAAGAATACTGTACTTAAATATCTCCCGTTGGTTATTACTAGTCTACAAAACTTGCAAACTCTGAAACTCTCTGAATGTTCTGAGCTCAGAATATTACCAGAAAATATCAATGAAAGTCTCAGGCATCTTGAGCTGAATGGTTGTAGGAAATTGAAGTGTATGCCCCAGGGGTTGGGAAAACTTGCCAATCTTCAAACCCTGTCACTTTTTATATTGGACAGAAGTAGTAGTAATTTCAAGGAGTTAAGTGGCCTAAACAACCTCAGAGGGAGATTAGAAATTAAAGGGTTGGATTTCTTGAGAAATAATGCAGCAGAGGTTGAATCTGCAAAGGTACTTCTTGAAAAGAGACACCTTAAACAATTGGAATTGCGGTGGAGGTATGGTGAAGAGTTTTGTCTATGGGAATTTCCATCTAGGGACACCAAACATGATGACAAAAACTGGTTGGAAGATGAGATGATTTTACAAGGCATGCAGCCACATCACTCACTTCAAAAACTAGTAATAGATGGATTTTGTGGCAAAAAGTTACCAGACTGGGTATGGAATCTGTCATCACTCTTGAGTCTTGAGATCAACAATTGCAATGGTTTGACATCGTTACCCGAAGCAATGCGTAACCTTGTATCTTTACAGAAACTTTGCATATATAACTGCGTACCGTTAGAGGTAAGATGTGCAAAACATTATGGTATAGACTGGCCAAAAATTTCTTTTATACCAAAAGTTGCGGTCCTTCCTATGGCACCATCATTACTGAAGTATTTTTCTTGATTCAAGTTCTTTCCTCAATTGTCGAACTGTTTCTCTATTGACTTTCTTTATTCAATCTCCATATATTTCCTCAATTGCATATCATCTGGCCTTCATAGTCTCATCACAAAGCCTTCCACTAAGCATAAAGTTGCACCTCTATTCATATGACTTCTTTTGCACTTGGAATACCTCTCACACCAGTATTCATTCTTCTCTTGAGTCTTTCTCCAACTGTACTTTAGTACACTGTGCATATCTCTGCTACATTTCTTCTTGTGTCATTTACCAACTGGATTCATATTGCTTTGATTGAGGTAACTTTCTCTTTCCCTTTATGTTTAACTTTTTCCTTGATATTCTGAATCTGTTTTGAAATTAAAATCTTCTCCATTTTGATCACATTTATGTTTTAACATTCGATTACATATAATTGTTTCAATAGATGGATTCCATGGCCTTAATTTATTTACATCGTATATCTCTGTTTTCTGATTTGGAATTTATGGTTTTATTGCTTCAAAAGCTTAAAGTTTACTGTTTTGCTGAATTTGTCTTTTCTCTTTAGATTGTATTATTGCATTGCTTCAAGAATTAGTTGTCTTCTCTTTGTTCTTCACAAAGAAAGTTCCACATTTCTGTGTGTTATCTAAACAGATTTTGTTTGCATATGTAAGGATCCAGTCAACCATTAATTTCAGAATTAATATACCATTATAGAATAAATAGCCATATTGGAGGCCTTTTTGCCATAGTCTTATACTTGCATATGTGATTTGTCAGGAACCAGTGAACCAGTTACAATGTCATGCTATGGTTGCATGAATTTGTTTTTCTATTTTAGATCCTCTGAAGGCACACACACACACACACACACACACATATATATATATATATACATACATACATATATATATTAATTTATGATGTTATAACTACACGAATCTGTTTCTGTTTTAATTCTAAAGCCGCTGAGAGCATATATTGTTTGTTGAATGCAGGAAAGAAAGATGAAAAGATTTTTTTGGAGCAACAGACTGTTGAGAAGGATCATGGTGCATATCTCTAGTATTTGTTAGTTCATCCGTATTGTCTATTAGTTTTTTCAAAAAAAAAAATTGGGGAAGGGGAAATTTTATTAATCAAATGTAAAAAGTTCCGATGCCGGGAATTGAACCCGGGTCTCCTGGGTGAAAGCCAGATATCCTAACCGCTGGACGACATCGGATGCTTTCTGCAATATCTATTTGTTAAATTGTAAATCATACACAGCATCACAAGGTGTGCATGTAAATATATAGATATACACAACTGGACATAGTGTGAAACTTTTGGTTTTGGGATGTTGGAATAAATTGTCGAGGAAAACAAGGATGTATGTGTGTTTGAGTGCTGCTTGCTTTGATTTTTACTACAGGAAGTATTATTTTTGTTGGTGATTGGTACTAATATTTAATGTCTAACATTGACACTTCCTACCTGAGACAGAGCAAGTGATAATGGGAAACAATCAAGGTTTGCCCATTCCGAAGCCATAGTTTCCTCTTAAATTTTATCCAACTCAAATCCACTTATTCCCCTTTCCCTTAATCATCTCCTCCATGTCCCTAACATCACTAAAAATCTTCTTTCAGTTGGTCAATTTGTGTTTGATATATAATAAATTATTCTTTGAGCTTCACCCTTTTGACTATCTTGTTAGATCTCAGGCATCTAAGAAGGTGCTGCTTCGTGCCAAGCGTGGCTCAGATGGCCTCTTAAAGCTTTCTCTTTTTCGATTTCTTCCTACAACCTCCACTAGTTCACCTAGCATTTCACATTATGTTGTTTAATCCTCACCTTCGAGATCTACTTACCAAGGCAAATAGGCACAACTCCAGGGGTATCGCTCTACAAATTTGATACTGAAACGCTCTCTAACCCCTTGCCGTATCGCTCTATTGTGGGTGCTTTGCAGTACGCCATCCTCATGCTTCTTGATATTGCATTTTCCGTCAACAAAGTATCTCAGTTCATGGCCCGGCCTCTAGAGTCGGTCAAGCGTTCCTTCGATATCTTCAAGACTCTATCCATCATGACTTGCTTTTGCCGCCCTCAGCTCCAAGTGTTCCTTTCACTTTTCGTGTGTACAATGATACTAAACCATTGAATTTTTACTGCTTTAAATCAAAGGTGGTATTGTAACTTTCCAAAGCTACACAAGCAGTTGGTTGAGTCATGGCCTACCGGGACTAGACAAACATCTGCACTAAAATTTCCTGTCCTAAAAATCAAAGCAACCAGCGCTCCAAAACACAAATACATCATTGTTTACATGTCATGCATACCTCGTCATATCATGTATGATTGACAATTTAATTAACAGATGAACTAACAAATACTAGAAAACTTGCAATAAAAAAAATTGGGATTAGAAGTACGGTTTGTGTTGGTAAAAACCGGAGATAATAACAATTTCTATAATCAAATATTTTTCCCTATCAGTGCAAATTAATAGTACAACAGAAAAATGCACGTCCCAGGACAATATTAATGCAGAATAATAAACATTAGAGATAGCAATTTAAACGTGGAAAACTCCTCTCAATGTGAGGGAATAAAAACAACAGGACCCTGTCCAGAAAACCTTCCATTATGAAAAAAATGAGTACACAAAAGTCTTTTTAGAAGCACTATGGAACAACAAAGCAATAACAACCTTCACCAACAATGGTGGAAACAGAGCACAATATCACCTCAACAATGGGTACACAAAACCATCCAATTGAGTAGGAACAACATACTAAAATCTCAGGAAAAAGAGAGCAAGTTTGCTGGACACGCGTTCACCACAAAAAGGGTATGGTATGAAATGCCAAATAATAATAATATGCTTCTGCATGTACTATATAATAGATATGCACCACGATCCTTCTCAAGAGTCTGCTGCTTCAGAAAGGTCTTCTGATCTTTTTGTCTTTCTTAACTGCATTTAACAAACAATGTATGCTCTCAAGCTTTAGAATTAATACAGAGAAACAAATACGTGCAGCTATAACATTATAATTAATATATATACAGAAATACCTATAATACTTTATAATAGTACTCTTATAGGTTGCCATCTGGAGTTTCTAAGAATTTATTGCAGGCTTGGTGTTTTGGGAAGGGATGAGGTGAAGGGACAACTCGAAAAACAGCTTTCTGCATCTCAAAATTCTCGGACGATTCTCAGAAGCTCCCTTTTTTAATTTTCCATGAACACCTATAAACACCTTTTATCAAGGCTAATCCAACCCCACTTTATGACTTTGTATATATAATATTCTCCAATATTTGATTCCATTATATGTCTTTAATCAATTTTTTTTATCAGTAATGACTTTTGTCATACTTCTTTTTAGTGAGATCATACGTCTTAGCCGTGGCTTGGATTCTTACATAACAGGTAAGGATATTTGTAAATGGTTTTATTCCTTTGAATCCTAATATTCTTGAATCTTGAATCAGTCTAAACATAAGACATGTACTAAACAGTCCTACTATTACACTCATTTAAACAGGACAGTTTGACGGTTGGTTCAACCCCATTCGTACCGCGGCCAATCGAACCGCTTAGAACCGGGTTCAATAGCGGTTCAACCTCTTTGAACTGCCCAAAATGCATTTTTTTGATTTTTTTTAATTTATTTTTTCTCCAAAATTTAATACTTTTTTTACTTTTTATTTAATTAGCAAACCAATTGAACCATGATGGTCTCTCTGGTTCAATCTCCGGTCCGGTTTTAAAAACATTGTAATAAAATGAATTTATCGATATTGTAACAATAGTTATATTTTAGATAAATATAATTATATGTGAGAATACATAGAAGTCTTATAAATAAATAAATATATACAAGACCATAAATAAAGTATATGTTAAGAGCTAAAATACCTATAATATATTTTCTTATACTTTGTTCAAACAAAATATGTTTAGATAACACAGAAATATGGAAGTTTCTTTGTGAAGAACAAAGAGAAGACAACTTCTAATTCCTGAAGCAATAATACAATCTAAAGAGAAAAAGAAAACATTCAGCAAAATAGAAAACACTTAGCTTTTGAAGCAACAAAACCATAAATTCCAAATCAGAGAATAGATATAATTATGTGAATAAGCTAAGGCCATGGAGTCCATCTACTGAAACAAATATATGTAATCCGAATATTGAATATCAAAATGGAGAAAATTTTAATTTCAAACAGATTCAGAATATGAAAAAAAAAGTTAAACATAAAGGGCAAAAGAAAGTTACCTCAATCAAAGCAATATGAACCATCGTCCCATTGTCAGAAAATGGTATTGGTAAATGACATAAGAAATGAATACTGGTGTGAGGTTGGAGCAAGACACAAGAGAAGAATGAATATTGGTGTGAGGTTGTCCACGTGCAAAAGAAGAAGTCATATGGATAGAGGTGGATTTTTTGCTTGATGGGAGGCTGTGTGATGAGACTATGAAGTCCAGATGATATGCAATTGAGAAAATATATGGAGATTGGATAAATAAAGTAGGTTCAGAAACGTTTGCACGATCAGGAAAGATCTTGACTCAAGTAAAATACTCCCCCAGGTCTCTATTATAAACAAAAGTTGGACAACAGAAGTTAGTGTATTTCGTCCAAAATTTGATCAAAATACATTAACTTCCATCGATCAACTTTTGCTTAAAATAGAGGCCGGAGTTGTACTTGGGAAAAAATGGTCTCTTGGTAGGATAGACCACAACTTTTGGTATGCAAGCAATTTTTGGCCAGTCTTTACCATTTGGTTTTGTGCATCTTTCATCTAACAGTAAGCATTTATATATGACAAGTTTTTGTAAAGATACAAGGTTACATATTGCTTCAGGTATTGATGTCAAACCATTGCACTTTTTGATCTCAAGAAATGTGAGCGATGACATATTCCATATCCAATCTGGTAACCTTGTACCGCAAAATCCATCTATAACTAGTTTTTGAAGTGAGTGATGTGGCTGCAGACCTTGCAAAATCTTCTCATCTTCCAACCAGTTTTTGATTTCATGTTTGGGTTTGGCCCTTTCTGACGGCAATGGCCATTGAACAAACCCCTTATCATACCCCCAATGCAATTCCAACTGTTTAAGGTGTCGCTTCTCAAGAAGTATCTTTGCAGTTTTAACCAATCCACCTTTTTTTCTCAAGAAATCCAACCTTGTCAATTCTAATCTCCCTCTGAGGTTGTTTAGGCCACCCAACTCATCGAAACTACTACTACTGTCGAATACAAAAAGTGATAGGGTTTGAAGATTAGAAAGTTGTCCCAACCCTCGAGGCATACACTTCAATTTCTCACAACCATTCAACTCAAGATGCCTGAGACTTTTATTGATATTTCCTGGTAACATTTTGAGCTCAGAACATTCAGAAAGGTTTAGAGTTTGCAAGCTTTGTAGGCTAGTAATGCCCAACGGAAGATATTCAAGTACAGTATTCCGTGAAAGGTCAATATATCTTAAATGCTTTAGCTCTTCAATACTATTTGGGATTGTTATAATATCCCGCCTTCGAAGTGTCAACACTCGTAAGCATTTTAGAGCAAAAAGTGAAACAAAATAGGAATCACGCGTATAACTTCTCGCATCCCTTCGTCGACCAAGACAATGAAATGTCCTTAACTTGTTGAGAGATGATGATGATGATGTCTCTGCGAAATGTAACGCAGTCAGAGATGACAAATAACGTGTTCTGTTTCCTATATTTGCTTTTTTCCCTTCAACCACAGCATATTCTTTCCCAGCCACTAGTTGCGCTAAATCATGTATGAGGTCATGCATTTTGCAAGTCTTTATCCCACCACAATCATCTATGGTGACATCTAGAAAGAATGACATGGACAGCAAATTCATGAAGTACTCATGACCAACATCTTCTAAACATCTAACATCATCTGATGGCTGAATGAACCCTTCAGCGACCCACAATTGAATGAGTGTTTTCTTGTAAAACACAAAACCTTTTGGAAACAATGAACAATACGCAAAACAGTTTTTCAGAAATGGGGGAAGTTGGTCATAACTCAGTTTAAGGATTGCAAAGATTTTGTCCTTGTGTTGATCTATCTTTGAAAACTCGACATTCCTGAAATATTCCCAATCACTTCTGCCCAAATTTCGAGAATACAAAAGACTACCAATAGATCTTATGGCAAGGGGAATGCCAGCACATTTTTTAACAATGTCCTTTGCTATGGGTAACAACACCAAATCATTTTGTTCTTTTAGCTCGCTGAAAGCCACTCGAGAGAATAACTCCCAAGATTTTTGTGAGTCCAGTCCTCCTAAGATAATGGGTGGATGTGTACCCATTATTTTTGCCACTGTTTGACTGCGTGTTGTTACAATTATCATGCTTCCTTTTCCTCCTTCCACGAACAAGCTCTTCAATTTAAGCCACAACTCACGATCCTCATTCCACACATCATCTAGCACGAGCAAAAACTTCTTCCCTTGAATTTTGCTTCTGAGTTCATGTTGCACTTGCTCCATCTGACTATTCTTATCATCCCCTATGATCTTCTGAGCTATATTCTTTATATCGAACTCATCCGAGACATACACCCACATTTTTTGTTCAAAGTGTCTCTGGACATCATTATCATTGTATGCTAGTTGAGCAAGTGCAGTCTTGCCTAATCCTCCAATTCCAACTATGGGAATTATAGAAACATCATCTGTGGCATTGGTGTCTAGTAGATAACTTTTAATGCATTTCTTTTCCTCCTCTCTTCCAATGATTTCATCTTTGCTCACAAAAGAGTATGTTTGTCTTTGTTCCCTATATGAAATTGGAGTCTCTGTAGGGCTATCAGTCAATTGCAGGGCATTCTTATTGTTAGCAATATCATCCAGCCTCTTCCGAATTTCTTTCATTTGATGGCCCAATTTAAAATCAAAGGCAATTTTGTTTGATTTTGAGAAGAAAACATGTACCTTTCTTACAATATTGTCTCCAATCATCACTTTTCTTTTCAAAGCTTCAATATTGAAATCATCAAGTAAGTCATCTGCATCATAAAGTACATCTTTCAGTTCCTCCAACCAAATACTAATTTGATGGTTATTGGCCTTGGCCTCCGCATCGAGGAGCACGGCTTTTATTGCATAGACCGTGTTCTTCATTCTTTCGATATCATCTTTGAGATTCCAAATGATTCTAAGCTCTTCGTAAGTTGTAGATCGCAAGGTTTCCAAGACTACCGTAGCAAGGGCCTCCATCCTTTGACAAATGAAGTTTAATACACTAATTAGTAAAACTGTAAAAGTAATGTTGGTGCCACATAAATTTAATGATTTAGATCATCTACTGCTTTTAATGATAGAATATGGTCCTGATGGAGAAAGGCTAATCCAGATTCTTTTGAAAACGTTAGATAAAGATCGGACAACTAAAATTCTATTCTATGTCACTACAATTCGCTGTTCAACCTTAATCCTAATGACTGTTGCCTGTTGGAACATGAGAGGAGCCTAAAATAGATCTCCACTTTGGTGTAAATGCAAACCATACAAGTGAAGTTTAATACAAGCATGCATGATGCGTGAGTAAAACTATAATTTTAGTGGATTTAGATAATCTATTGCTTTTTGAAGATAGAATATGATCATTATTGAGACAGGCTAATCCAGATTAATTTTAATTAAAAAACCACCAGCCACTGCACCTAGCAAATTGAAATCATGCAAGGGTTCCTATTTTCTCACTATTGGAACATGAGGGAGCCTAAAATACTGGGGAGATCAGATCTTCACATGACCTAAGAACAAACCATACAAGTGGTTAGGACCCAATATTTTGAGCATATGCAAAACAACTTATGCAAATAAATAAGGTTTTATGTATTATTCATAAGCTTGTTGAGGTAGTTTATGGAAAAACAACTTAATGGAGATATAATTTGTATTTGTGTGAACTTGCGAATGAACATAAATACTTATTTATCTCCATAAATTATTTTTCATAAGTTAATCTAAACGGGCCTAATATAATCCAAAATCTTAAGGTATTGAGTGAATGAGTTCTTTCACTTACAAATTGCTAACATGTCTATCATCAACCCTTTCGGTGTAAATAGTTTATCCGTTTGAGTGTGGATGTTCTTATTTGTACATCTTGACAGTGATTTTCTAAATGCAACACATCTAGAACAGAAGAAAGAAACCCAGTTTTTATATAATTTTATTTAATAAACAATGTATCCTCTAAAAAATTGATCAAGTCAGTGAGTCTTTATAGTAAAAAAAAATTGTGTTTCTTTCTCCAATATCGATGTAGAAACAAAAAAACATCATATCTTAATCTTGTTTATCAATCAAAAACGTGAGGACCTAAATCCAATTTCAATTGCCAATACAATAAATGGAGCTTGCTAGGCTACAACCATAATATATGATCGAACAAACATGAGTAAAGCAGATAAAAACAAGAATAATTAAAACAAGAATAATTAACTAATTAAGCAATTATCAAAATTAGAAAGAGTAAAGAAAATTAGAAGTTTAGTGATTGTTTCTACAAAGGAAAGAAACAAAGTTCAGAGAGAAAGAAATTACCTTCCTTGATTTGGAAATAGGTATGAAAAAGCAGAATGGATGAAGAGTTGTATGTATGTGTTGAGAAAGAAATGAAGACTTGAATTGAATGGTGTGGTTTGCTAGATACTAGTAATAGTAGGTAGTAGTAGATTGGGGGTCAACTCCTGCACAAATTCGAGTGGGGTCCATCATGTGGAAAATAATATAGAGATTGCATCGCAATTTCATGGTAATCGCATTGCAATTTTGTGCTGCTTTCTTTGCATTTCATGAGTCAATGGAAAACTGGAAATTATTACATTGTAAATAGGGGAAGATGGTAGTAGTAGTCTTTTATTTCACTAGACAAATCATGAGAAAATGCTCTCTTACATAACTATTTTATGGGACCAAGCAATGACTTTAACTTTTGAGAATCATCTGAAAATTTAAAGATACTTTCAAATGTCTTGGATTCCTCAGATTTGTTTTTCAAAGAAGTAATTGTCATATCAACAACAAAAAGAAAATAAATGAATTTAAATGATTCTTCTAATGACCGATTTTCATGTTCCTCATTATTCTCTTCAAAATGTTTTTTTAATCATGCGATGTTTTGGTCGAAAGGTGGGCTCAACATTCACACTTTTTGTGAGATTGATACTTTTTGTAAAACCTTCCTTGGGAAAGATGGGTTGTGGGTTTTTTCCCCTAGATTGTAAGTGGGTTTGGATGAGAAAGACAACGAAGCGGCAACGGTAATTTGCATAGATGTTTTCATATTTAAAGGAGTTTGACGGTTCTGGGATTTTTCTTCGTGTGAGTTTATTTTTGGGAAGAAAAATAGTTAGTGTAGGTTTTTTTTTGGCCTTCTTTACTAATTTTTTTATAACACTCGTATAATTTAGGCTTAGTATAATTTTTTTGGGCCCCCTAAAAATGTGGGCCCTAGGCGGTCGCACCTCCGGCCTAGGCCCAGAGCCGGCCCTGTGTAGAAGGTATCGTTGCATATGTGATTTTATTCAATTTAATATATTAAATATTTAATTCTATGAAATTTTACCGTTAGGTGTGTTTAAAAAATTTTGCACTCTTGACTCAGGATCCTAAATTCACCACTGAACTCATGGGTTGATTTGGATCAAATTTGTTTAGTCTAAATCGGTTGTCTGAACTAATTTTGAGTTGATTTTGATTTTATATTGTTTTCTCCAAAACTTAGAACCAAACCCCATCTGAAATTTGACGTGTTGGTTTGAATTGAGCTTACGAATCATGCACTAAAATTTTAATTATTTAAAATAGAAAAACTACACTTTGGCTCCTTAATGCGCATGGGATACTTTGATTTATCCAAAAAAAATTAAAAAGGAAAAACTACACTTTTTTTTTGTAATACTCTAATACTTGTAAATAGCCAAAAAATCAAAAATAAAATAAAATTAAAAGTACAGCAAATCAAACTCAAATCCATTAATAGGGTTCTAGACTTCCAGTCCATGATATTAAAATCTTATCACTTGATCATAGATATATTCAGGTAAAAAATCTAAGCAAATTGCATATTATGCTTCTAAAGGTACAAAGCTACTATTGTCAAACTCTCGTTTAGTCGTGGATTGGCCAACAACTTGAACATTTGATTCCTTATTCTCCATGCAATTTCGCTAAGGAAGGAATTATGTTCCTTCGCTATGGTTTCCCTAACTCCTCCGAAGAGTTATTAGGTTATGTGTGAGAGGGACGTGAAATTGGACTATCTATGGCTAAAATAAATGGTAAAGTAACGTAAGATAAAAAACTGAAAACTATAGGAACCACGTATGATATTGTTCAATACGCCCTACGACTACTGTCTGATGGGTGGTGTCTCCACCAAATGGATGTGAAGAATGGATTTCTTCATGGTGACCTAACCGAAGATATTTATATGACCTCTCCTTAGTGCCTATTCTTATTCAAAAGTTAAAGATTAGTACAAGATGTACCGATCACCAACAACAATACTACACCCTCAGCTGCCAGCAGACATCAAACAGCTGTAGACAAATCAAAAGTTAAAGACAACTTCTAATTCAGCAAAGCAGAACACACTTAACTTTTGAAGCAACAAAACCGTAAATTCCAAATCAGAGAATAGAGAGATATATAATTTAGACATGGAGTCCACAAGTGTAACTATTGTAAACCTCATTTTCAACGGCTAGAATTAAATTTGCTTAATAGTTGCTTTCCAAGTCCAACTCCTAACAGAAAGTAAGGCCTTCAGTTGAACTGTGCTTAACAAGCCAAAATCCAAGGTAAATGTTTATTGTAATGATGCTACTAATAGGCCCATTCAAAATTATTTTTGAGAATATACCCTTCCTATCTAAGGACATGGTTGAAAATGTTGGAGGTAAACAATTCAAAATTATTTTTGAGAATATACCCTTCCTATCTAAGTACAGCAGAATAATTATTGGCAAAAATGCTATAATACTGCCTTTAAAATAAGACCAAAACAATGTTTGATGAAGCCTTTAAAATGAAAGACCTACGTACATAAAGTATTTTTCCTTGGGCTAGACATAGGTCAATATATGAGTGGCATCTTCATGTTCAAAAGGAAATACTGCCTAGACATGCTAAGTAGACATCCTTGCTTGGAAACATCTATAAAGTTATACTAAGACTCAGCAGAATTATAGCAGATATATAAGTCAGTTTTTTAGCTCACCAACTGTCACTCATTACAATTTTGCATGTTGAGGGCCCCGGGCGAGGGTTTTTCTTCCTTAGAAAATCAATCTTGTATTTTAGTATGAAGTAATAAGGATTCATGATGAAGTATCAAATTTTGTTATGTTGATTCATCTTCGGTTCAGATGTTTTTGGAATTTAATATGATTCGAAATAATAAGGTCTAGCTTTTTTTTCTGCGTTACACTCCTTAGATGGACTGTTTCATACCCAATTAAACACTAGAAAAGAGAAATCAGATTTCAATTAACAGGAAAGTAAAATTGCATAAATTTAAGGAGCAAAGGAAGGAGAACACCAGAAATTGATAACGAGGTTCGGAGTAAATTCTCCTACGTCCCCGGGACTGAATCCGACTGAGAATATGCACTATCGAAACCAGAGATTACAATGTTGAATCAAAACCAAAGCTCATGCAAGGTGCATAAGCTCTCTTCACTCATCCTCTCTTTTCTCTCTTTGATGGTTCTTTTTTTTTATATTACAATATCAGTGAAAAACTGATTTTCCCGAGTGAACATAATCGATACTCCCTCTCATAACTCTATCCAACTAACTAATAAAACAGAATTAGAAGTTAGACCAAGGGAAGGATGAAACAGACTGTTGGGCTTCAATATCAATAGAAATGAATGTGTCAACTTTCATGGCTACTGTGGAGAGGATGTCTTTACAAAGGCCTGCATTTTCCATGTACATCATTCAGATTGTGGGGAAAAACCATGGAGGAATCTACATCCAGTGGAGAAAACACAAGCCTAACATAAAAAAAAAATGGAGATATATATTGTGCCAAGGTTGATGGTGTTCATTTATAATTATAATTGAACTAATGTTTGCTAAGGAACTACAATGACTTTTATATGTATGTAGAATTGAGAGACAAATAACAGACTATATTCTAAATTACTTGAACTTTCTGTATTAGTATTTTTCAAAGGTTCACAGGTTACATGATAAATGCAGCATAATTCTAAAGGGAAAATAATTACTTCTTTTCTAAATAGGACCTTGGGTCAAACCTGAATTGTATCGCATAGCTTCAATATTAAATATCCTGAAAGATTAACATCTCTCTTAAGCTCAAGATTATTACTTATCAAATATTTAATTCTTAATAGCATGTGAAATTGTCAATAATTTTGTGAATTAATCCACAGAACTGCAACAATCACACAAACATACAATGTGTGTCTGTTTGACACAGACATCTAGCTTACTAGTCTTTGTTATTTATTCACTTCTGATTTTTGTTTTTCCCATAAAAGAGAGTTTAAACCAGCATGCCCTTAGAATTTTATTAACAAAGATAACAGATCACTTCTTGTGCATGAATCACTGAGTATATTAAAACAAGAGGGGAAAAAACTAGAAGGGTATATCAATTACTTAAATTCAGTATAACTTCTGACAGTTAATAACAAGCATCATAAGCAAATGGTACAATAAGAACTCACATCACATGCAAGTGAAGCAATATCAGAACATTGAGACACACAAAGCTGCAGAACTAGAATAGGTGGCATGTGTTGGAGTTGGAACTATCAATCCTTTTGATACCAGTCTTCCAACAAGCCATGTCAGCAGCAAAGAACAAACACACCCAACTGGAGAGCTCAGCTGACAGGTGGTGTCCTTTTGGGCTGCTGGCAAGAAAAAGAGAATAAAATGGGTTACGACTTACGATGTGAGAATGAGGAATCATTTCATTTCAACTCGTCAATTTGTTTTTTCATTTCCAAATTTGCTTGAGAAGCGTCAGAAGGGTCAATAACATTTTGTAGCTCTGCAACTCTCCAACCTTCAATCCATCACATTGTTTGCTGACAATGAAGTTCGACAAAGTTTGGAGAGTTTTCAGTTTGCCAATTTGTACTGGCATTTCCCTCAGTGAAGTTCCCCTAACGTCAAGGTTGCGCAGATTCACCAATTTCCCCACGTCCTCAGGCAATTTAATGAGGCTTCTACAATCTGACACTATCAAGGTCTGGAGATTGAGAAGCTTGCATGTTTCAGAAGGCAACCTTACAATGCGAGTGCCAGAGAGGTTCAAGTATCGTAGGTATCTCAAAATTCCCAATAGAGGTGGGGACCTTAGTGATCTTGCTGCAGTGTGCTAAAGACAACAAGTGTAAGTGTTCCGTTGCTCGCAACAAATAGCCTACTGCCTTGTCTGACATGCAATTGTTAGGGGTCCCCCATTCATGTAATGGTAAGGACAAGAAGGTGTGCAGACCTTTCAATCCACACAATCTATCAAACTTATTATAAGAGTTGTAGGCATTTGGATTGTATGACAAATGACGTACCCTTTCAAGACTTTCTACTTCTTTGTGTTCATGAAGCCTCATACAATATGGAGATGAAACCGTTGTAGCTAAATCATTCATGAGGTCATGCATTTCAAAGATTTCATTCCCATCAACAGATCGTAGATGGATCATTGACCTTGATACTAGTTCGTCAAAGTATTCTTCTGCTTCTTTTTCCCAACTTTTCTCAGTGTTGGGCTGAAGAACTAAGCCTTCTACAATCCATAGCTGAACTAACATTTCTTTCTTTAATTCGTAGTTCTTCGGAAAAATTGCACAGTACGCAAAGCATCTTTTTAAATGACCCGGAAGATAATGATAGCTCAAAAGCAAAGCTGGTTGCAGTTTAGTGTTTTCCAATTCCCAGATGTTACTCTTTAGTACATGATTCCAGTGATCTGGGGACAATTTGATACGAAGAAGACCTCTGAGTGCTACTACAGCTAGTGGTAAGCCATCACATTTTTGGGCAATTTCTCTCCCAATTTCTTCTAGGTCGGAGCATTGCTGGAAGTTACTTGCTGCAAATGCATGTTTGGCAAGTAAAGACCAACAATCTTTAGTTTCCAGGCGTTGCAAATTGTAGATCGGAAGAAAGGTTTTCAAAAATAGTGCATCTTTTTCATTTCGTGTTGTGATAACGATCCTGCTTCCTGCTTCCCCAACATTAAAGATGTTCTTCAGACTATCCCAAGCAACATAGTCCACATCCCATATGTCATCCAATACTAGCAAAAACATTTTACCGCTCAAACTTTTCTGCAGTTCCACTTGTTGAGTATTCAAGTTATTAGCCTCAGGTGATTTTTTAGTGATCGATTCAAGAAGGGCTTTAGTGACCTTGACCTCATCAAAATCTTTGGAGATATGTGCCCAAACGTTCAAATTAAATTTTTCTTTCACTTCTGGATCATTGTAAAGGAGTTTGGCAAGGGTTGTTTTGCCAAGCCCTCCCATACCCACGATGGAAACGACTCCTATTTTACCGCCACCCTCACGACTCCTTTATTTGAGCATCTTTCACACTGAGTTAATAGGAAGGAAGGACCCACTTTGCTTTGCTTTTGGTGAATAATTGAAGTCATCGAGTGTGAACTCTGAAGTGTGAACTACTCACTCAATAATGTCAAAAAGATTACAGTCTTTGCTGAATTTTATCGCATAGCTTCAATACTAAATATCCTGAAAGACTAACATCTCTCTTAAGCTTAAGTTTATTACTTATCAAATATTTAATTCTTAATAGCATAAGATATTAATCCACAGAACTGCAACAATCACACAAACATATAAACTGAGTGTTGGCTTGACATTACACCATCAATAATCTAGGACCATGTTGGGCCAAACATAAACATCTAGCTTACTAGTCTTCGTTATTTATTCAAACTTCTGATTTTTATTTTTTCCATAAACATACCCTCAGAATTCTATTAACAAATATAACAGATCATTTTCTTGTACATGTATCACTGCATGTATTAAAACAAAGGGGGAAAAAACAAAAAGGGAATATCAATTACTTAATAACAAGCATCATAGGCGAAGGGTGCAATGAAAACTCACATCACGTGCAAGTGCAAATACCATAGGCTTCGCCAATGAAGGTTGGCTCAGTTGGTAAGGAGTTGCCTCATTCCCCCACAAGGTCATGGGTTCAACTCCCGCTGCCGATGTGAGAACCTCTTTGGTGGGTGATCTGTAAGCGCTCAAAGAGCCTTAAGGCCTGCCCTGACCCTGGTGAGCCCCCGGAGCCCAACTCACTGAAACTTTTTATCATCAAAAAGAAAAAACCATAGTCTTCATTTTGGATTCAGCTTTGCAATGGACCATATCTGTCACTGTATAGAAGAATTGTACCGTTGACTTGGTCTTCTCTTCTGCATTACCATTTGAGTATCTGTTTCAGATGATTCCATAATATATAGTATTTAAATTTGGTTATTGGTTTCAATTCCAGCCACATTATTTAATGTGATCATAAATGGCTGATATATATCAGAAGAGAATTACAAGGGAAATGAAATGCTGTCAAGGATTGATGCATGCTTTTAAGTATCCAAATTTGTTATCATAATAATATATATTATTTATTTATTCACCAAGTAACACACTTGTAAGACAACCAATTCCAGATTATTATTCACCACGTAACACACAAAGAAAACTATGAATAGTATGTGCCCAATTCCAGCCACATGATTTAATTATGTATGTGATCATCATATATTTTCTGTACTTGTAAACTTATTTTTCTGTAATAGGACATTAAGTTATTATAGCTTCAAAATCTCAATTGATAAACTTCTTTATCAAATCCTTCCAACCTGCTACATTTATTCCTTTTATCTCCAAGCTGGTCATAAAGGATTTATAGCACGCTCCAACTTGTTGGGGATGTAAACATATAAAGAAGAATGCTGAAAATGAATATTTGTTTGCTGCTGAGTTAGATGAAAATGCTGCTGGTATTTAAATTTGGTTATTGGTTCCAATTCCAGCTACATGATTTAATGTGATCATAAATAGCTGATATGGGAAGATAATTACTACTTAAGAATCCCGGATACTTAGTACGATACGCATACAATATGACACGGATATAAGGGTGAGGGAAATTTTTAAAAATCCAAATAAGACACGGTCAAGATACGTATATATCTATATAATGTATATATAGCCATGAATAGAGTTTGTAGAGAGACATTCACGTTACTATAGCACAACATGTCAATAGTCAATATATAACAATGACAATGTAGAAAAATTACTTGAACTTTCTGTATGTAGAATTGAGAGACAAATAACAGACTATATCCTAAATTACTTGAACTTTCTGTATCAGGATTTTTCACAGGTAGGTTACATGACAAAAGCCTTCACTGACTGCTACATGACTAGGGGAATGTCAATGTGCCTTCATCATGTGCTGTATAAAACAAAGATCACTGTCAAATAAATCAATCCTGCATCATGATAGTTGCTGCCTGTTTTAGATGTCTCTCTGAAATGTTACATGTCTCAGTTCAAAGGATTCTATATCACCAAGATTAAAGATCCATAGGATCACGAGAAGCTGGTAGCAATGACGCTTCCATTTTCATCAGCGCCTCCATGATATCACGACTACGAATTTGCAGCTCTAAAAGACAAGTAAGGTGTTCCCAAGCTATTGTATTCCACAAAGCCCCTCCTATAAAGCCAATTACTAGTCTCCGTAAATTGATAGGAAAACCATCTTTGGCAATAGATTGCATATTTGGAAGATCATAAATTACAATTTCATGGAGCTCTACTAGAGTGTTCATTGGTTCAGGTAGTGAACAAAGCTTTTTGCACGAAATCACCCCAAAATGATTGAGCTTGGAAATGGGAAATCAAAATCCTAATCCTCCTAGTGAAAATGATTCCAGTTCATCACAATCCTCAATTGTGATGTCTCTAAGAAAGGAAGGGAGGTTGGTGGGTATGTGTCCTTTGAGTTTCGGACATTGATCCAGTGTTAGACGTCTTAGAGTAGGAAACTCTGTAGCCATACCTCCAATCAAGTTCCATTCCTGCCAACCTTGCATATCATAAAATGACAAAGTCTCTAAGGATTGAAATGGTTGAAATGAAGGACCACTGTCATTCCCATAGAACTCAACACCAACACTTTTTACTGATTTCATCCCACAAATTGAGAGTTCTTTTAGATTACCTAACTGTCCAAGGGGTGGCAGTCATGAACAATTATCACAATTCTTGATCTCTAAATAAACCATGTTGCCATATGAAGAATCCCCCAACCAATTTGGAAAGTTGGTTCCACCATAGCCGTCAATGGTGAGACTCTTCAAATTTACCGTGGGTTGCAACCGTTCAAGCACAACACTTTGAGTTTGTAAATTTGAATCTGAAGGAGCAGGGTGATGCCATTTTAATATCAACTCGTCAATTTGTTTTTTCGTTTCCAAATTTGCTTGAGAAGCGTCAGAAGGGTCAGTAACATTTTGCAGCTCTGAGATGGAAAGCTTTTGTCTAAGTTGGGGAAACTTTCCCAGCTCTCCAACCCTCAATCCATCACATTCCTTGCTGACAATGAAGTCCGACAAAGTTTGGAGATTTTTTAGTTTGGCTATTTGTACCGGCATTTCCCTTAGCGGAGTGTTACTAACGTCAAGGTTGCGTAGACTCGCCAATTTCCCCACGTCCTTAGGCAATTCAATGAGGCTTCTACAATCTGACACTATCAAGGTCTGGAGATTGAGAAGCTTGCATGTTTCAGAAGGCAACCTTACAATGGGAGTGCCAGAGAAATTCAAGTATCGCAGATATATCAAATTTCCAATAGAAGTGGGGACCTGATTAGTGATGTTGTTGCACTGTAACAAAGACAACGAGTGTAAGTGTTTCATTGCTCGGAACAAGTACCATAGTCCCTTGTAGTACATGCAATAGTCCGACAACTGTGATTCTGGTAATGGTAAGTACAATAAGGTATGCATGCCTTTCCATCCACGCATTCTACCGAACTCAGCATAGGAGCTATAAGCATTTGGAGTGTATGACAAATGACGTACCCTATCAAGACTTTCTACTTCTTTCTTCTCCTCAAGACTGATACAATATGGATATGAAACCATTGTAGCTAAATCATTCATGAGGTCATGCATTTCAAATATTTCATTCCCATCATCAGACCTCTGATAGATAAATGACCTTGACACTAGTTCGTCAAAGTATTCTTCTCCGACATTTTCCCAACTTTTCTCACTTTCTTGATGAAGAACTAAGCCTTCTGCAATCCATAGCTGAACTACCACCTTTTTCTCTAAGATGGAATTCCTCGGAAAAATTGCACAATAAGTAAAGCATCTTTTTAAAGGAGCCGGAAGATAATGATAGCTCAAAAGTAGAGCTGGTTGCACCGTAGTGTTTTCCAATTCCCAGATGTTACTTTTTAGTACATGATTCCAATCATTTGGGGAAAATTTGATCCGAAGAAGACCTCCGAGTGCCACCGCAGCCAATGGTAAGCCATCACATTTTTTTGCAATTTCTCTACCAATTTCTTTTAGATTGGACTGCTGCTCGCAATTACTTGCTCCAAATGCATGTTTGGCAAGTAAAGACCAACAATCTTCACTTTCTAGGGGTTCCAATTTGTGGATGGAAAGAAAGCTTTTCATGGCTAGTGCATCTCTTTCATTTCGTGTTGTGATGACGATCCTGCTTCCTGTTTCCCCGACATTGAATATGTCCTTCAGACTATTCAAAACAACATAGCTCACATCCCATACGTCATCTAATACTAGCAAAAAAATTTTACCTCTCAAACTTTTCTGAAAATGCACTCTTAGAGAATCTGGGTTATTAACCTCAGTTGATTTTGAACCAGCAGATTCAAGAAGAGCTTTAGTGACATTGACAACATCAAAATCCTTGGAGATGTGTGCCCACGCTTTCAAATTAAATTTTCGATTCACTTCTAGATCATTGTAAAGGAGTTTGGCAAGGGTAGTTTTGCCAAGCCCTCCTATACCTACAATGGAAACGACTCCTATTTTACTGCCACCCTCACTGGCATCTTCTGCCAGCAAAAAGTCTTTGAGTTTCTTTCTATCATTATCTCTGCCATAAATAGTTGATTCATCTATTGCAACAGAACTTTTAGGAGTTCCATGCCAAACTATGCTGGGAGCACCTTCTCTTAATCCAAGAAGGGATCCTTTATTTGCAAAGTGCTCCAATTTTTTATGTAGTGTTTGAATTTTAGAATTGTTGGTCACAGAAGAGCTTTCATTTTTGGTACAAGCCTCTGAAGAGCTTTTGAAAAGAGAAGAAAGGAATTTGAGCACCTTAAAACATCTGCCTTCATGCTCAGCTTTGGCTCTATAGCGCAATAACTCGGTGTTGATTTCATCAAGCAGATCTTCAGCATCATCAAAGACAACATCTTGCAATACCTCAGTGTTGATTTCATCAAATAGATCTTCAGCATCAAAGACAACATCTTGCAGCATAACAAGCCATTCCTTGACAGCAGGATCAGTGATCTGTTTCTGCTCAGCATCATTGAGTATTGATTGAAGACTCAGCAGTGTTATGTTCAGCTTTTCCAACAGCAAATAGTCAAGCTTGGTGTTCCTAAAGAAGTCAACAAACTCACCAGAAACAATCTTGCTCAGTGACAGCTTCACAGATTCTGAAACGAGTGCCATAAAGTTGTTTGCTTATAGTTTACGGGAATAAGAATAGGTAGCTTCACAAAATGCAGTGCTGCAAAGTATAATATTTTAACTTGATTTCTTGAATCGCTTTCACTTGTGGACCATTCACTGGTCAAACAACGTGTATATATTATTAGATATTTGTATTTACTAGAAGCTCATAGACTTTTGTGTCCACTAGTGTGCAATAATGTACAAAATATTCTTTTTTTTTTCAATTTATATACATCATCACACTGTCATTCATAATCGATGCTAGTTGTCTTGATGCAACTATAAAAATTTTAAAGATAATATTTATTAGTGTGTTTCAGTAGCATAAAGAAGAATGCTAACAATGAATATTTTGCTGCTGCTGAGCTGGAGGAAGAATTAGAAATGGAGATGACTCCATATATATATATATATATATATATAAGAAGAGAGTCACATGGGAAAGGTGTGCAGGATTCATGTTCATGCTGAATTATCAAATTTTGTTATTGTCTTAGCTTGAATTATAGGAGAAGCCCAAGTCTGAGTCGTTCCCTGTGGTGGATTCTTTGTGTCCACAACTTTCCACTTTACTTTCAGTGAATAATTGAACCCGTGACTTAAAAGGAAGGACCGTATTGGGAGAAACCCAAATTTCATATTGACTAGAGATATGGTCTAATAAGAGTATATAATGATGAGGCAATTCTCACTTTACAAGCCGGTTTTGTAGGGTTTAGTTAGACCAAATCCACATAATCGGTTCCACATTCTAAGACCAAATCCACTGAGAATAGGGTCGCTGCATGTGACCTAAGGACAGTTGTAGCTAGGCTAAGGACAGTTGTCATTCTTATCCTCAGCATCCTATGATTGTTGAGTCATTACAAAAAGGAAAAAGACAAAGATCATGGACCTATTTGAGTTTCATTTCATAGTCCCTAGTCCATTTGGGCTTGACCCGGTTTCTCTTGGCCCTCACTTGAGGTGTTGGATGATCCTCTTGTTGTTTTGGCATACACCTATTGGTCCAAGGTGGAGCCTCATTAATGACGTGGCAAGTCTTTGACTTTTCTATGGTCATTCACTCGGGTCAACTCTCTCAATGTATTGAAGCCAAAACTCAGTTTGGGTTGTTATGTTTCTGTTGAAGTCGTTTCTTCACTTCAACAGAATCCTCCCTTGTATATAAGTACTTCATTCCTCAGATTAGGAGTTTAGTTGCTTCAAATTGTTGTACAGGGTGAGTGTAGAGTGAAACACAGAGAAACCGTGGGTTTTGGGAAGTGTTTCATAAGGGTTACAAACTTGTAAATTTCTCATTCTTTGATTCAATGAAAATGGATTCAAGCAATTGCTTGATCCCCCAGATGTAGGTGCCAAATTGGTGCTGAACTGAGTTACCAATTTTGTTGTTCTGTGTTCTTGATTCTTTAATTTCTGTAATTGTTCATTATCGTAGTTTTAGGGTTTCATTTTGGGGATTCTGAATTGCGATACATTCTGTGAAATTCATCTTCATTGCTGCATAAATTCTCAACAATCCTCATAATTGGGCTTTTCATAAGGTCATAACACTGCATAATCGGTTCCACATAACTGGCTTCAAAAAAAACTTTTCACTTCCTGTTTCACCTCTCCACCGCCTCCAACCTCATCTCATCCCTATTCAGAGACACGATCTAATTAGCTCTACTACGATTCTTAATGCAGACATGGAAAAACTTAGTGTTGAGATCCCCTTCTCTGATCCAGTTAGATCTAGATTTTTGTTTGATCATACTCTCTTTGATATGGAGCTGCTTCCAAAAGGATGAATACACCTCCTTCAAGATAGCTTGATAGCTTGATCAAGATCATTCATCTCAGAGATAAGGTGGTTAATGTTGAGATCCATCCGACCAAACACTTCGATATTCCACACCTTGAGCTTAGTATAAACAAATTAAACTTAGGTGTGTCCGCACTACGGCTACGCAGATTAGCACTATTACCTTGCCGCTATTCCAAAGAAGAAACGACATTAAAATCCCCCACAACGCACCATTCACCTTGGTCACCCTGAATTTTCAAAGCAAGGATGGCCTCCCAAACTTCTCTTTTCCCTGCTATCGAACAACTCTTAACCTCAAACAAACTGGCTTTCCACATCAAAAGAATACCCCCAGAAAGACCCACAAAAGGCTTCGCAATCCATTCAAAATTCTGATGCCTCCAAAAACTATGAACAAAAACACCATCAATCAACTCCCCCTTAGTTTCTTGGATACAAACAATATCAAAACTACTTCTTTTAATGAGAGCAGCCATATGTCTCATCTTGGTGCTGCCACCCAACCTTCTTGCTCACAATGGTTGTTGATGAGTGCTCCATCAAAGAGAGAAATTTCTATAGGTGGAATTAGTGTTGTTGTATGGTGGTTATAGTTTTTGTTTTTGAAGTTGGAGCTTCTAAAAGAAGATTATATTTTTTAGGTTTAAATATGTTTTAGGTCATTGCAAATAAATGATGTTTTGGTTTAAGCCTCTCCAAAAAAAAGTTAGTAAAAATTGTCTATATGGCAAATAAAGATCTGAGCTGTAATTTTTTTTAGTTTATAATTATTTATAAAATAATCCGATATGCCACCTAATAAATTAGGGAGTCAAATCCCTAAATTCCCAATTTTTCTTCTTCTTCATCACCTCCATGGATGCTCTTAGCGAAGCTTCTGATTCTTCAAACCCTCTCTCCCTTTTCTCAAATTGATTTAAAACTTGCATCAGCTACTACCTAAATTCCATTATTCAATTCAACATCAATATCTCAAATTAGTAACCATCATCAAAATCCACATTCCAGAAACAACAAAAAATATCCTTGCCACAATCAAAAGGTGTATTGAAGATGTGAGTGTCACGAATTAATGGAAGAAATTGCAGCTTCTTCTTTTTGGCACTGCCCTTTTGATGTCCCTGTAGTGGTGGGAGTGATTGTGGAGTAGTATATATAATGAGAGAGAGAGAGAGGACAAGTTGGGTTTTCAGCGTTGCACCAGCATGTGCTCACCCATTAATGAAGAACCAGAAGCTTGGCGATGAGCATCTATGGAGGTGGTAGATGAAGAAGAAGAAAAATTGGGAATTTAGGGGTTTGACCTCCTAATTTATTAGATGGCATATCATGTCATTTTATAAATAATTATAAAATAAAATAAAATTACACTCAGACCTCCGTTTGCCACCTAGACAATTTTTGTAACAGAGATCTAAAAGAAGAGCTTATAACAAAAGAGTGTATTTTGCAAGGGCTTTTTACTAAAAAAAACATTTGCAGAGGTTTAAATCAAAATACTCTATATTTACAGAGGCATCAAACATATTTAAGTCTATTTTTTGATGTACGAATGTTGATATAGACTTGCTTCAAAAAAAATGTTGATATAGACTATAAAGAATGGATTTTATTTGGCTACGATGCACAAAATGGAGATTTCAATGAAGTGCTCTGATCATACTTTTTCTGTACAACAATGGTGGTGCAAGACTTGCCAATTTTTCTTTCTAAAAAAGTTATATTAATTTAAAATTATAATTGGTGGACTTGCTTATTCATGAAAATCCCTAATTTGATGGTAAGTGGCAGCTCCGATCATGAAAATCCCCGATTTTACAATAATAAAAAAATCTGCATTTTTCTAGATCTACATTTGGTCGTGTGGATTCTTGAGTTCTAGGTTTGGGGTTTCACATATCCATTTGTTAGTTGTAAATTCTAGAAAAAATCTTTGGAGATAAAGAAGATGAACATGAAGAAGAAGTTGAAGTTGGGGAAGAAGATGACCACGTAGGAAGCCACATCATCTCCTTTACGGATACGTCAGCCCCGTCATTGCCAATTGGGCTTGTTTGGAACGGAAAATAAAAAAGGGTTATCGGTATACACGTTATGTAACTTAGATGACCTAAGAAGTACAAAAAAAAGCTTAAAAGACCAATTCATTGTAATTAAATAACTTAAAGGATTCCTGATGCACTTTTGCTTTAAAAATAAAATATCATTATAGAATAAACTCCCACATCGGGAGGCCTTTTTTCATTATATGTAAAGAACCATCCAACCATGTATTTTTTACAGGTATTTTTGTAGTGATTACAATGTTGTGTTATGACTGCAGCATAACTTGTTTTATCTATTTAATAGCTGCACAAACTTCTTTCAGTATTAATTCTAAAGCATCGAAGAGCATATATTGTCAGGGTTGGGCCAACATTAAACGAGGCCTAAAGCAAGCTCCAAAATGAGACACTTTATGGAGACTGTTGTTGTTGAAGCACTCGTTTCCGAACCTGTGAAGCTGTTACTGGGCAAGATTGTTTCCCGCGAGTTCCTGGACTTCTTTCGGAGAATCAAACTTGACTATGCGCTGTTTGAAAAGCTGAATATAACACTGCTGAGTCTTCAAGCTGTACTCATCGATGCTGAGCAGAAACAGATCACCAATGATGTTGTCAAAAAATGGCTTCTTATGCTGCAAGATGTTGTCTTTGATGCTGAAGATCTGTTTGATGAAATCAACACTGAGGCATTGCGCTGCCTAGTGAAAGCTGAGCACAGAGGGAAAAGAGCTAAGGTGCGGAAATTCCTTCCATCTCATTTCAAAACGCCTTATAAGACCATCAATTCTGAAATGCAAAAACTACTTGAAAGATTGGAGAACTTTGCAAATAAAGGACACCTACTTGGATTTAGAGTATGTGTTTCCAGCGGTGTTTGGCATGGAACTCCTACAAGTTCTGTTGCAGTTGATGAATCAGATATTTATGGCAGAGATAATGATATAAATAAACTCAAAGACTTTTTGCTGTTCAAAGATGCCGATGACGGTGACGGTAAAATAGGAGTCGTTTCCATCGTGGGTATGGGAGGGCTTGGCAAAACAACCCTTGCCAAACTCCTTTACAATGATCCAGAAGTGAAAGAAAAATTTAATTTGAACGTCTGGGCACATATCTCCAAAGATTTTGATGAGGTCAAGGTCACTAAAGCCCTTCTTGAATCGATCACTAAAAAATCACCTGAGTCTGATAACTTGAATGTTCTACAAGGGAACCTGCAACAAAGTTTGAGCGGTCAAATGTTTTTGCTAGTATTGGATGACATATGGGATGTGGACTATGTTGCTTGGGATAGTCTGAAGAACATATTTAATGTTGGGGAAGCAGGAAGCAGGATCGTTATCACAACACGAAATGAAAAAGATGCACTATTTATGAATACCTTTCTTCCGATCTACAATTTGCAACGCCTGGAAACTAAAGATTGTTGGTCTTTACTTGCCAAACATGCATTTGCAACAAGTAACTTCCAGCAATGCTCTGACCTAGAAGAAATTGGGAGAGAAATTGCCCAAAAATGTGATGGCTTACCACTAGCTGCAGTAGCACTCGGAGGTCTTCTTCGTATCAAATTGTCCCCAGATCACTGGAATCATGTACTAAAGAGTAACATCTGGGAATTGGAAGACACTAAACTGCAACCAGCTTTGCTTTTGAGCTATCATTATCTTTCGGGTCATTTAAAAAGATGCTTTGCGTACTATGCAATTTTTCTGAAGAACTACGAATTAAAGAAAGAAATGTTAGTTCAGCTATGGATTGCAGAAGGCTTAGTTCTTCAGCCCAACACTGAGAAAAGTTGGGAAAAAGAAGCAGAAGAATACTTTGACGAACTAGTATCAAGGTCAATGATCCATCTACAATCTGTTGATGGGAATGAAATCTTTGAAATGCATGACCTCATGAATGATTTAGCTACAATCCAAATGCCTACAACTCTTATAATAAGTTTGATAGATTGTGTGGATTGAAAGGTCTGCACACCTTCTTGTCCTTACCATTACATGAATGGGGGACCCCTAACAATTGCATGTCAGACAAGGCAGTAGGCTATTTGTTGCGAGCAACGGAACACTTACACTTGTTGTCTTTAGCACACTGCAGCAAGATCACTAAGGTCCCCACCTCTATTGGGAATTTGATATACCTACGATACTTGTCTTTCCGATCTGAGAATTACAAGTGGTGATATGGTGGAGGCGCTGATGAAAATGGAAGTGGCGTTGCTACCCACTTCTCTCGTGACCCTACAGATCAATGGTCTTGGTGATATAGAATGCTTGGATGGGAAGTGGCTTCACCATCTTACCTCTCTACAAAATCTTGAGATCTGGAGTGCTCCTAACCTCAAATCGTTGCCAGAAGAGGGATTTCCTTCCTCTCTTTCCCAACTAAGAATCAACATATGTCCTTTATTGGAGGAAATATTGTTGGATAAGCAACGGAAAGAGTGGAGTAAGATTGCTCACATTCCCATCATTTACATCGACTACGAATATGAGTGAGTGTCGTGTGACTTGTGTCATGGTGAGTCACTAAAATACTTACTACTTTCTTTATTGTTATTTTATTTTCTCTATTAC